>JANXHW010000006.1:35436761-36662761 GCA_026170595.1 Plestiodon gilberti rubricaudatus | reverse complement strand
GAAGTCTGGTTTCATTCGCTATGCACTAGTCTCTTACCTCTCTACGGTGATCCATGCTACTCCACGAGGCAGACCGTTTATGCGCAGCGGCTTTCCCCACCTCTGCTTCATGCCAGGATACAGGAGTCTGCAAAGACAGAAGGGAGTTCGTATCAGAACTCAGCCATGCCAAGACTCTCATCACCTTATAAAGGAAACGGAAGGGCAGGTCCAATGTTGCCATTTCCTCCAGAAAATGTTCTGAAAGTATTCCCACGGAGGAATGATGCTACAGTTGCTTCACAGGACCTTTTCCCAACAGGCATCTCACTGCCACATACCGTTTCCCTGAAAGTAAGACCTACCCTGAAAGTAAGACCTACCATCATTTTTTGGGGGCATGATTTTTGCTGGCACTCATAAATATAAGACCTCCCCTGAAAATAAGACCTACCGTGTTTTTGGGAGCCAAAATTAATGTAAGACCCTGTCTTATTTTTGGGGAAACAGGGTAGATGGACAAAGCATACCACACTGTCGCCTTCTGTGGGGAAGCTCTGGCCAATCACTGCTTTCCACAGCACATATGCAGCAAAGTAGACATGAACATTTTTCATGCACAACAACGTAAGTGCATTGCCCACATTTTCTCGTGCTTGGAAGCAATATCTGCAGGGAAACCACCATGTATTCAGCAGCCTTGCATGGAAAGGCCCAGCTGGATGATTTTTTTTAAAACAAAATATCTGAACAGGCAATTGCCTGTCTGCAGATCTTTCCTGGAGAAGAAAAATCCGCATGGATTTTAGCAACTGTTTCTATGCACGTTCCTCCATAATAATCATTTCAGAAGTGTTCACAAGGAACAAAAGCACTCACTGCATGAGATTCATGGGCATGCAAGCTGTGTTCATCCATGTTTAAGCCAATGACGTCCCAAGCAGAGTGCTGGCCTCAGTCCTTTTGACGGAGAACAGGACTCCCAGTCATCTAACAAATTAAAGAACAGAAGAGCAGCTCTGCCGCATCAGGCCAATAAGTCCAGCTGGTCCATTATCCTGTTTCTCACAGTGGCCAACCAGATGCCTCTGGGAAGCCCATAAGCAGATGAAGGCAAATAGCCCCATCCCGCTGTTGCTCCCTTGCAACTAGTATAATAATAAATAAACCGAGGTATAATAATAAATTCCAGTATTTATATACCGCCTTTCTTGGTCATTGGATTTCTCCTTTGACTTTAATTCAAGGCAGCTTACAACAGGCAGGCAATTCTAAACCAAACGGTTTGTACATTAATAAAGAGCGATAGCTTTCATTAACATTAACAGCACAATCCTAACCAACTTTCCAGTGCCAACGTAGCTGCGCCAACAGGGCGCACACTGCATTTTGCACTGCAGGGGCAGTCATGGAGGCCTCTTCAAGGTGAGGGAAAATTTGTTCCCTTACCTCGGGGCTGCATTGCAGCTGCACCAAAGTTGGTTAGGATTGTGCTGTAAATAAATGTCCTAATTTTTTTGTAGGGCGCTTCTTTTCAGGCGTTTCCTTTCACGGTTTGGCCTCTTTGCTGGCATTCACCTCCCACGCGTTGCCCGACAAGCAACTCCCTCTCACGGAGCACCGGCTGCAGCTTTCTCTCTCTCACACACAGAGGGCTTCTGCAGCTTTGTCAGTGGCGGCGGAGTCTCAAACTGCCGATCTTCAGGCATGTAAGGCTGAAGCTCTCCCGACTGAGCCAGACCTCTTGCTCAAGTTGTATGGAACGATTTCAAGTGGTATAGTGCCACTGAACCTGGAGGTAGCATATACTGCATATCCCTGTAAGTTTATGGTTTGTGTTATTGATTCTTAGCCTGGATTTGTAGCAAACACCACATCCAAACAGACTTACTGGTTGTCTGTCAGTTCTCATTCATCCCGACGAGGGACTCGTCAGTAAAATAGTGACCACTACGGCCCTCACAGGGCTGTTGTACAAGAGCTGCACAGTTGTGAAGCACTTGGCAAACTGAACAGGATAACACTTGCCTGCAATGGCTGTTCTCCAAGCGGCCCTCCCATGTAGGCGCGACTGGCCAATGCATGCATCATACTCAGGGTGGGATTTCAGAGGCAAAGAAAAGGTGGGAGTGTTACCCAAGTCTACATAAGCAGGAAGTACCTCTTTGGGCAACAACTTCATCTGGGCAAACAGCTTGTCAGTACCACCATCCAAGTTTCCCCAACACACAAACATTATATAATGATACCATGTTATCAGTATACATAAAACTGCACTGTTTTTTTAAAATGAAAAGTAATATATAAAAGTGGTATACAGTGGACCCCCGCTATCCACGGATCCGGCACCCGCGGATTTGTCTCGGCGCTGATACAGGTGGCCACTGTGAACGTCTTGAAAAGCATTCTTTACCTTTTTGCTGGCAAACCACTCCGTTTGCAGGGCTGTAGACAGTGAAATCGCGCTCCTACAGCCTCTTCCTGATTGCTGGACTTCCCCCCTTCCCCGAAGTCGCCCCAGAATGCACTGGGGCGAGCCTGGAGAAGGGAGGGGGCAACCCAGAAGAGGCTGTAGGAGCGCGATTTCACTGTCTACAGCCCTGCAAACGGAGTGGTTCGCCAGCAAAAAGGTAAAGAACGCTATTTTTAACCTTTCTTCTTTTTCAAGGTTTTTACAGTGGCCCCCATATCTGTGCTAAAGCAATTTCACTTTATGCGGATTTCAGTATACGCGGGAGGGGGGTCTGGAACGGAACCCTCACGAATACAGAGGTCCAACTGTATAAACAAACAGTGCTTTATGATATAAGTGAATAGAAGGAGAGATCCAGATGCTCTCTGCCCCATGTGAATAGATGGGCTTAACACATAATCCACAAAACTGTGCAGGGTATGCTTCAAGATCAGCGCTGACTGGCCAATACTAGTGTAGAAAAGCCCAATACGGTTTTGCCCACATTTTAAAGCTCTACCCAGGTCATTCATTTGCCATTTCTGAAGGAGGCCTGGGGACAGTTCCATTTCCATCCCAGACTACTGCCAGTCTAGCTGCCGAGGTGGCAGAAGGGGCATCCTAGCAACCGGACTGGTCTCTCCAGAGAGGTTATTGCAAAAGAGAAATCTGGCAGTGCATTTTTAATTTCATCCCATTCTATGAGCAAAGGGGACGCCTGCTGGCCACCTTCTAGTTCCAAACAAAGCTCACACTGGAGCTAGTATGGTGGTCATGGTGGGGGATTCCACTTGCAACTGCTCGAGCTGCCATTGGAGGCTTGACCGACTTTGAGAACTCTGCACTGGGCCAAGACTTTGAGTGTGGTCGGAAGTTTCCAAACACGTTATGCTAATGGTGGTCAAACAGCTTCCTCCGAGTAGAAAAGACAGGGAGGGAAGTGCTTTGAGAAGCAACCAAGTTGGAAACCACAAAAAGGCCAGATAATCTGCAGGGGGGAGGGTGGGCTGCCCTCAAGTTTCATATCTGTCAAATCTTTTGTCTTCACAGCAGAAAGAGAGCCACAGCACCCACAAATGCAGCTGGTCTGGAGTGGCTATTAAGACTCACCTACTGCACAGCATGGGAAGGCACCTCTGCCTATTGGGTTTCAAGCACACTCCCTCCAAACTCAAGATTCACAAGTCACACGACACGTCTGCACAGCCCACCCCTACACAAAGAAGAAGCAATGTGGGCACGACAAGCAACATGCCACGCTGTTCCATGAACCAGTGCAATGTCACCAATAGCATGTTTGCCTTGAAACCAGAGAGACCTGGGTTCAAATCGCTTGCTTGCTCAGTCGCCCAGTGATGTGGTTAAATTTCTCAACACAACTTCCTTCAAAGAGCTGTTGTGAAGATAAAAATGGAATTCTCTCTCTCACACCCCTACCTCCTTTGTCTTGGTAGGTTCAATATGAAAACCTATGCAATTGTAAAAAGAATAGATTACTCTGCGATTAGGCAGGGTATTAAATAGTTATAAGAATCAATTTAAATGTTAGTGGCTAATCCGGATCTTTTCTGTTATTCTGTTCTTTTTTCTCTTTTCCTGTATTGTTTGTTTTTTATGTATTATAATAAAAAATGTTAAAAAATAAAAACGTATGCAGTTGTGCAGCCTGACTAGTATGCACCTTAATTAAAACAAGGTAAGAGCCTAGTACCAAGACTACACAAGGCAGGCCTTGGGTATTTAGTCTCACATAGCCCAGATGATGAGACATCTCAGATATGCATCTCTTTGCCCACAGCACAGGAAACTACAGTATTTTTCGCTCCATAGGACGCATCGGACCATAGAATGCATCCTATGGAGCAAAAAAATAGGGGAAAAAGGAAAAAAAAGGAAAGGAAAAAAAAAAGATGGTTCTCAGCCCTGGATTGGGCTCCCTTCTTCTAGATCCCCCTTTTCCCTCAGAAAACCCAGCAGAGAGGGTTTCTGAGCAGCTATGTCCTCTTCCTGGCTGGCGCCTTCTCGACTCCCTCTGCTCTCTCAAGATCAGCTATTTGTCACTTACCTCCCCAATGGTCAGCTAAATAGTGGAGAGCAGACTGCATGTGCCTGTCACCTCACAACCTCCTATGAGAAATCTGGGTCCTTCACAGGGCAGGACAATGCCATAGCAATCGTGTCATTGCTAGGGTCAGGAAGCTTCTATCTCCCCTGCCTCCTCCCCGTCTCCTGGCAAATCTCTGGACAAGCCTTTGCAGAGGTTGACAGGTGAGTTGTCCATAGCACAGCTGCTTGATGGTCATGGCAATCCCAGACATCTGATCAACGTCCAGGGTGAGGCTAGAAGGCTGTGGGTCTATATAAACTCTCTAGATAAAGTTGGACAAAAGTTGGACAAAGGCTAAAGGTGATGTTTTGAAAGCTTCTTTTTTAAAAATTAAAAATGTGTGTTTACCCCCATAAAATCTCAACACCATTGCTTCTGTCCTTCAAGCGTTTGCTTTCGTTCTGCCAGCTTATCTTTCTGTCACTCAAAAGGAAAAAATACCGTACTTACTGGTTTTCACGAAAAACGGAAATGGCCAAAAATGGCCGGGTTTTGCCGAAATGAAGATCGGGGAGGCCTGCAGAGGGTCGTGCAGGCCTCCCCGAAGCCCCGGTAAGTATTTTTTTTCCATTTTTTTTTTAGATTCGCTCCATAAGACGCATGCTTTCCCCCCCCTATTTTTTTGGGGAAAGTGCGTCTTATGGAGAGAAAAATACGGTATCTTGCATCAAGTCAGACCAATGGTCCATCCAGCTCAGTACCATCTCCACTGACTTGGCAGTGGTTCTCCAGGGTTTTGGATACGAGTCTTCACCAGCCCTATCAGGAGACAACACGTATTGAACCAAAGACCTTCTCTAGGCAAACCAGATACTCCACCACTGAGTTAGTATCCAAGGTTAGTAGAGGAGCTGTGAATTCTCTCATCACAGGAGATGAAGGTCTCATTTTCACAGAGGTGCATCTGGGCTCAACCACTTCACATCACACGTGCTCCTTCATACAAAAATATTTCCCTCCCTCTACACAGAAAAACGAACACGGCAGGGAGATGCATTCTATTCTAGCCCAGTTCTCCCCGACATGCTAGTGATTTTTTTATATGCAAGGAAGCTTTTTGTCCCCAAAGGCATTCAATCGCAGGAGCCCACGTGTACGGCGGAAAGTGGCATACCCCTGAACCAGAGAAAACTAGGTCAAAATCCAAAAGGTGAGCAGCGCTCTTTGAGACGCAAGGCGAGTCTATAGCTCTGAATTCTCTCCCTGGGGATATACCTGCCCAGTGACGACTTTGTAGTTCCTGACTGCCATTTAATCATTTGATTTTGTCTGTAAACCGCTTTGTGAATTTTGTTGAAAAGTGGTATATAAATACTGTTAATAATAATAATAATATTTATTATTAACTGTTCTTTTTCCATGCTCTGAAGGCCCCAGGCCTGCTCTGCTGCTGTATTTTCAGCATTTTTGCCGAGCTGCACTTGTGGTTTTAGTGTTGCTGTTGACTTGGTTTCCCTTGGTGCTGGTTTTATAGATTGGTAGTGTTGTTTTAAGCAGCTCTACATTAACCACCTCTCTTGCTGGAAAGTCACTCAAGAACGTTTTAATACATACATCGCTGAACGATGCAGGAAACCGCTTAAGCGGCGCCTGCCAATATGTGCATTTGGTCTGTGTTGGAGCACTCTGTTTTTATATAACCAAGTCTTAAGTATGTGTAACTGAAATAATCACACATTCTTTCTCTAGTCACCCCACCTCCATCTCCCCCCCCCTTCTTCTCTCCTCTCTTCTGTGTCTAGTTTCCAGGATCCAAGCCCCTTAGGGCAGGGACTCCGTTTCTCGCCGAGAAGCACCATGTACATGGTTGGCAGAATAGCAGCAGCCCCCTTTGTCTGAAGCAGGCCATTTACTGCTCCACAGAAATATTTACAGGTTGCTAAGAGTTCCTCAATGGCTAGAGGCTCCCACTCCATCCGGGAGCACACATGCCTCGTGCTGAGCAAGCCCTTCCAGAGCAGAGCCCTCATTTTTAAGTCATGCATGGCACACAGCCCACGAACGTTATATAAGGGTTTTGGCCCACAGCTGTGAGCAGAACTAAAAGCCTCTAGTGCTGAGCCTGTTCCAGAAGGAGAGTGCCGAAGGCCAGCTGCCGCTGCAACAAAGCCAAAGAAATCCAAGCCCAGCCTCAAACCAGCAACACAACAACACGACCCAAAAGGCCTTCCCTAGAAAGCTGCAGACAGAAAGACCAGCTCTTGGTATTAGGAGACTACGCTTGCCCCACAGCCAAAGAGTTTGTACCGAGGTTGACCAAATTAAGTTCTCTCTCTCTCACACACACACACACACACACACACACACACACACACACACAAAACCCTTGACACAACTAAAATTAAAAACAGTGCAAACTCTTAAAGGTTGAGAACATCTGGCTTTCTGAGAGAACTGCAAAAAAATTATACAGCTTCTACAGGGTTTCTGTGTGATTTGACTGGCTTCAGTGCCAGGAACCACAGGGTAGCAGGAAACACAGGGTAACAAGAGGCTGGGCAATATGGTTGCCCCAGTAGCTAAACACTGCTTAATGTTTCCACATGGGGGATTCCTGTAGGGAAGGCTCAGGGTTCTACATACATTACCAGGTCACTGGAAGCAGCCATTTCCCCATATGCAGCCAGGACAATCCATTACTGCGTGGAGACTGCTTTCACTGTTGTCAGTCGATTTCCTACTTCAATGTACTATTTTAACGCCTTTCAATGTCTTCATTACCATGTATAGCACCTAGCCATTGAGCAGCTCTATAAATATATTATTATTATCAATTTACTCTTTTTTTAAGGTTACGTCTGTTTGTAGCACCTTGGAGTTGATAATGGAGAACACAGGAGAATAATGGAGAAGACAGGATCCCATCGTTTACTTTACTTGCTCTGTAAAGCACCATGTAGACTGATGGCCTTATGTAAATACATAACAGGAGTTAAATGTGTACACCTGTGGGCTGGGAGGATTGATTTTTTGTGCGCGCGCGCTTTATTACCTGCCCCAAGTAAACAGGATGTTGTTGTTCAGTCGTTAAGTCGTGTCCGACCCTTCATGAGACCAAAAATTCAAATACATACAGCTCTGATAGTTAACATAAGGGGGTTGGACAGCAAGTGGGTTTTATAGATTGGAAAGGGTGAGTTGGCTTTTTGCTTATTAGGCCAATCAAGGCACAGCAGGGCAGGAAAAGATGGAGATCAGGCAAGGACCGGCACCTCCTTCGCAAACATCCATTCTTCCTTAGAGAGGTGTGCCTCACACTTTCATATGCACACCCTTGGTCTTCCAACATCTCATGAGGCAGCATCTTAATGATATGGTTGCAGAGAGGAGTTTCTTAAGGGCTATTTTATTTTATATGAAAACTAAAGTTCTCAGGACACCTAATTTCACACTAGAAACCAAATTCTGCAATTGCACAACACAATTGCAGAACATACCTTCCAGAATGTCTTGTCTATGGATGAAAAGAGTAACGGATGGAGGACAATTTCATTTCCCCCAGCTTTGCATTGTATGGGTACGGCTCAGCAAAGGATGATCTTAGTGGGAATAGAGCCATGAGTGATTTAGAAATGAGTAAAGGGGTCTGCAAGCGTCGCGTTGGTTTAGTGGTTAAGACGCTGAACTGCAGACCAGAAGGTCGGTAGGACAGCAGTTCGAGACCCGAGTGCTGCGTGCCAGAGTGAGCTCCTATCCCAGCTCCTGCAAACCTAGCAGTTCGAAAGCAAGAAATTGCAAGTAGATAAACAGGTACCACTGCGGTGGGAAGGTAACAGAGTTCCATTAGTCATGCCGGCCACATGACCACGGAAGAGTCGGACGGCACTGGCTCTTCAGCCTTAGAAACGGAGATGAGCACCGCACCCTAGAGTCGGACACGACTGGCTTTCGAGCAGGGGATACCTTTACCTAAGGGGGTCTGCACTATGGGACCCCCTGACTATGGGGGTCAGGGAACGATGTTGGGTTTAGTACGTCTAGCACAAGAGGCAAGAACTTGACCATTTTTTGAAACCTACAACAATCTCTCCTTTCACAAGTGCTTGTTTCAATTGAGTTTCCACATCAACACCCAACGGTTTGTCCTTCTCTGACAGCTGGGGATGTAGGCACAATTTTGCCTATTTGGGCTATCGAACAGCTATTAACCCTCCCTCTCCAACCACTATAACTACACCATCATGAGACCTGCTCCCGGTGTTTCAACCCTTTTTAAAAAGGTGGCTCCAGTACCTGTGTAGATTTGTCACTCATATGCGATGCAGCAGCTCCTTCAGCATCCCGAGGCCACTGACCCAAGAGGTACGACCCGAGCACGGTGTCCAAGGAAGACGTGCGTCGCACCCTGGGAGGTCTGTTCCGGTAGGCCTTCTCGACGGTGCCAGCGGCACACGGAACGCTGGCTGGACAGGCAGGAGGAGAAACAAATAACTCAAGTGCCACGACCAAGTCCCTTGCAGCAGCAACAGTTTGCAACTCATCCCCGGCTACTGTCACATGCACCTTGGTTACATCCAGATTAGATTACCGTTAACATGCTCTACATGCGGGGAGGCTGCTTTCGAAAAGCGCTCAGAAACCAGCTGGTTCAAAACACGGCAGCTAGAGTTAATTAGCTGCTTTTCCAATTACACAACTCTGAAACCGCCATCAGCTGCGCTGGCTTCCAGCTTGTTTTCAAGCCCAAACTCAAGATTCTAGCTTTGACCATTCACGCTCCAAGCTGTCTGGGGTTGGGAGAACTGCAGGACTATCTCCTCCCACACAAAGATACCTGCTCACTGCTGTCTTTCATTGCTGCCTGCTCCGTGTTGCTTGGTGCGAGACAGGGAAGACAAGACAGGTCCAGGGAAGCACCTCTGACCCCCTGCCGCTTGCTTTTAGACGATGTTCAAGCCTCTGCTTCTTTGGCAAGCATATGGCCTCAATGGCTACTGACTGCTCCCCGGGTTTTTTTTTTTACCGCCAGAAGTTCTTTTTGTCGTCTTTTTTTTTGCGTTGTTTTATTGCTTTTACGAAAACTGACCTTTACATTTGCTGCATTGCATTTATTATTATTATTATTATTATTAGCTGCCATGCAGGTCCTTCATGGATGGAACAGACGAAACTGCTTTATACTATGTCAAACCCTTGGGTCCCTCCCACTCTGCATTTTCTACACTGGAAATACAGACATCCTGGAAAGACCAGGAAAACAAAACAAAACAAAACAAAACAAAAAACAGGTAAATTATCCCTTATCCGGGCACCCAAAATCCAAACTATTCCAAAATCCAGACCTTTTTGGAACTATGACTTAAAAAAAATTTCAGCACCTGGATGGCATAGCGCAGGGCTGGCCAAACTTGCTTAATGTAAGAGCCACATACGATAAACTTCAGATGTTAGAGAGCCGTAAGAGAAATGTTTGAGAGCCGCAATATTTAAGCAGCATTTACATTCTTAAATATATTTACTCACCATGAACATTAAACTTATGTTTAATCCAGTGGACTCTCAGTTTATACCTGGTAAATAATTATAAAGCTTGATTTTTTTTTATTCTACCTTTTATATTAACTGTAATGAAAAAAGGAGCTCAGCCAACATATTTCCGAGAGCTGCACATTATACGTCAAAGAGCCGCATGTTTCTCAGGAGCCACAGTTTGGCCATCCCTGGCATAGTGCAAGGCATGCCGGGGCACAAAATTATTAAAGATGGTATAAATTACCATCAAGTGTATGGGAAATAAATGACTCTTGTGTGTTTAGATTTGGGTCCCATCCCCAAGATCTCATTATATTTATGCAACTATTCCAAAATCCAGACAAATCCGAAACCTAGACAACTTCCCGTCCCAAGCAGTCTGGATAAGGGCTACTTAACCTGTATTTTAAAAACAATTGCTTCTTGCTGACCCCTCTTCTCAGGGGCCAAAGAGCTAGGCTGGGGGTGGTGGTGGAGAGAATCAGATTTTTAGAAGCACGTGCCACCACACTTTGGAATGTTTCTTCAACCTTGCCAAATGCCCTTCTTGAGCCCAGTTTGCAATCGATGTGCACAGGGTGCCAATTTTTTCCCCTGTCACATACAGAGAAGCTGCAAGCGGTTGGGCATCGCTTCCATGAGCTTGAAAGCGAAAGCAGCAACTTTAGGCCCATCGGCATCCTCTGCCACAAACACAACCGAAGCAACATATTGAATTCCCTGCACTCAAATGCAAGACGTGGTGAGAGGAGCCACCCTTCAGTCACTGGCCCACTTGGTGGCCTGGGGTAGTTCATGTTGTCTCAGCTTAATTCTTCCTCACTGGGGCGGGGGAGTCGAAGATGAAATGAGAGATGAGATGTTGCAACACTCAGCCGTTGAGATAGAACTCGAATCACATCTAAATATATTCGTTTCCCAAGGGCTTCTCTACAAGAATGTATTTTTTTCCTTCATTATTAGGCAGTATGCCTGTAGGCTAGAGCCCTATGATTTCTCCTCTCTCCCCCGTATTACTCTTGCACAGGGTCTGGCAACCTTAGATGCTCTCTCAATAAAATGATTACGACTTCCCTGATAGTATAGGGGTAGGGCAGGTCTACTTGAGGCATTTCTACTGATGTAAAGAACACAGTTGCATGTGTTACAAATGGTCACAGACTGCAAATATTTCCATTTCCCAATACCATTTTTCCCACTGTCGTCAACATTTCTGGAAACCGAGACTCTCTAGAGAGTAATCCCAGTTCAAAGACCTCAAGATCAAATCTTTGCTCAGTTACAAAGCCATCCCTTGGCTGGTGGTTGGTTAAGAGGCAGAGCTACAAACCAGAAAATATCCTGGTTCAAACCTTGCCTCAACTATGATCTCACTAGATAGCCTTAAGCAAGGAACCCCCTCCCCCCCCACAACTGCGATATCGGAACAGCAGCATTCACCTACCTTACAAGGTGTTGAAAGGACAACAAGATCGTCTTTTTCCCAACCAGTAGTACAAGTTCCACTAATGGTACTTCACAATCTAGCAGGTCCTACTTGGCCCCACTGCCATGGTGGCCACTTGGCACTGCCTCATCTGTCCCAACCCTGCTGAAAGTGGAGATGCCTGGGGCAGCAGTGGACAAGATGTGGCTCTGCAGCTGCCCAGCACTTTAAAAAGAAGAGGCATATATGGGGACAGAGGGTGCCGAGCAAAGAAGAGTCAGGAGGCAGCAGGAACTGAAGACACTTCTCCCTTGCTGCAGGGACCACTGTGGGGCAAGTCACCCACTCCTGCGCACAGCTACCGTCTCTGGTGGCAGTGATGGTACCTGCAGAATAGGTGCCCACAAATAATGGTATGGATGGAAAGCCTGAAAAACCCCAATGCATATGAAGAGCTCTGAATACTGAAAAGTGTTCCATAAATGCAAGGTACAAGGGGGGGGGGCGTGCTATCCATGGATTCACTTAGCTGCAGATAGCCCCCCCTGCACACGTGGGGTGTTCGCCCCTACCTGCGGTTTTCATGTATCCATGGTGGGGCCCTAGAACGTATCCCCCGTGGATACGGGGGACCTACTGTATTATGAAAGCCTTGATGGGATGCCATGCCCTCAGTCTGCCTCTGCTCTTTAAACACAGGTGCCTAGGGCGCTAGCTTACTCAATGAAGTAAACACTCTCTGCATATGGCTCAGAAGCGCTTTTACCTCATTGTTCCAACGCTTGTCAAAATTAAGCCGTACATGAAGGTCACTGTGGGACTGTTCCTGCCAGCATCTCTAAGCTTTAACCCACTTTGCAAGGCCATCCTGAGGACCAAGGAGATGCTTCCAAGGCAAACTGGACCCTGAAAAGCATTGCATTAACCGTCATAATGTTGGTAGACAAGAGGATCAAGACAGCTACTTTGTACAGAGTCAGACCCATGGGCCTATTACACGTAGTACAGTCGGGGCTGACTATCCGTGGGGGATCCGTTCCAGACACCACAACCCCCGCGAATAGTGAGGATCTGCATATACCGGGGTCCACGTTTCAACAGTGGGAAAAAAAAGGTAAAAATGCAATGCAAACCGCTCCATGATCTTGCTTTAATATGGTGAAATCGTGCTTCCGGGTCGTGCGATTCCCTCTCCCAGAATAGCTCCAGAATGCATTGCAAGTCTTGCAACCCAAGACTTTCTGCATGACCGCACGTGCCTTAACCACTGTGCCATGGCCCCCTACCCACTCAGTGCAGACCACATTGTGCTGCAACAGAACCATCTATTTTATTTGCATCAAAGAACCCTGGCAGGTTATACTCCTCGCACACAATGAACGTGCAACAGCCAGTCATTTGTTGCGGAGGGTGGAGAGGTAGCACTTCTGCTGCAGGAGTCTCATTTCCCCAGCATTCGGAGCAGGGCTGGGTGGGGTGTGGGGAGACTTGTAAACGAGAAAATTAAAACATTTTCCCCGTCTTTTGCTGCCAAGTATGGAGTAGTTGCGCAAGTTTCACAAGTGCCTGCTGATAAAAGCTTATAACATCACCGGTTACCACGATTCCTTTTCCCCTCCCCCTGCAAAACCCTCTCCTGAACCAGTCTACGAACATCTTAAGGATTTCAAAATAAACTTATTTTGCGGCTCAGTCCCTCATCCTTACTCATGAGCCACTCCAACATGATGTGCTGCTAAAAAAAAAAGACAATTAAAAAAGATGCTAAAACTATCAAGGATCCACCCCCACCCCACCGCTGACATTACTGTGCAGGAATTTTATGGGCTTTTTTTCAGATTTCATTCTTTGCACTTTCCTCCAGCACACTAAACACACACACACACACACACACACACACACACACACACAAGAAGAACTATCCCCTTACAGCAAGGCTAACTTCCCATCTATTATGCAGGAACAGGATATTGTGCTGTTGGCAATGAAGTTAGTACTAATCTGAACAACAACACCACCAAAAAAGTGGTTTATCATTTGGACAGGCCCAATGAGCCAATAATCATTCTTCCCATTTATACAGTACTTTGGCATGCTGCTTCACACATTCTTTCAGTAAGTGCGACACTATCCCTGTAAGGCGGACCAGCATTAGCCACATGCTAGGTGGGGAGAGGGGAAAAGAGACAGAGAGACCAAAACAGTGTCTTTCCCTAAGCCACCTGGCAAGTTTGTGGCCGAGGCAGGCAAGCTCTGAAGCAAGGATTTCCTGGCTTGCAGCTCATGCTCAACCATGACACTCCCGACTGCATTTAAGTCAAGAAAAAATGCCAACTGAAGCCCAAGGCTGGGACTCGTTTGCTTTTCATTTACAGACAAATTAATATGCAATCGCAACTAAAGCAGGGACCTCCTGGTATACTGCCAAGGAGATCTCTGGCAGCTCCGATTCAGAGCTTCTGACTCACTGCCGTTCAGCAGCTATTTAAAGGCCTCCCTGAACTGGCTGTTGATTGCGCATCAGGGTCTATTTGAGGCACACGCAACTGGCACTTAATTTCGAGAGAAGTGGTCGTGCCCAAGCTCCAACCTGCTTGGGCAGAACGTTCTTTAAACCTGAAAGCTCTACCCTGTAACCGTAGATTGCAGGACCCCAATCTCCAGGCCACGCCAGCCCCCTAGCCCGTGCAACTCGCACTCGATTGGCGTTGCTTACATTGAAAACCATCTGAGAAATCAGTGCCTGCTGCACAGTGTTTGCAGAGCTGGAAAGATTGCAGCCCTACATCTGGACTGAAGCGATTCTCTGTCCCAGGGAAAGCAACACAGCTTAAAAGCACACCAGAGGCAAAACAAAACAATGCTTGCTGCAAGACAGAGATGGCTTGTGGGAAAAGCAGAGGCAGGGTGGAGTGTCCTGTTTACAGTGCAGCTCTATTATCGGCCTAGTCCACTGGGCTGGGACCAACCCAGCCCCACCTGGCTGTCGATCCTGGGATTGGCCCAAGCTTTGCTCATCAGCTAAGCATCTCAGCAGCTCTTGTGCCTGGTGGGAGGGCGAGGGGGGAAAAGCAGCCAGGCAAGCACAGCCCCGAGATAACAGAGCCACGGCTATCTTCCACCACCAGCCTGGCAGCTGCCTCACATCGGCTCCTCTTTCAGCCTCCTCTGCTCGTTTCAATTCCCTTCTTTTGCTCACCAAACTACGGTGGTAATATCAGCAAATGAAGAGATTACAAGAAGTGGTGTATTCCACACCTCCCCTCACTCCAGAGGATACCCTGCTATGTGGATTTGGGGAACATACGCAACAATTCCTTCCTCGCTCAGATGACTTCAAGATATAAAAAGATACAAAAGGAGGACCAGGAAGACAGCTTTTAGCTGAAATAGTCAGCTGGCTGAAAGACAGACCATCAGAGCCACAAAGATAGAAGCCAATGATGGATACCCACATTATTAACATCTCTTGCTCGCTTCTGTACTGGTTACACGACCACTTTGACAAGTATTTTCAATGCGTGCTGCTACTCCTCCCACCTCTGCCACCATGCTGAAAATTAATTGCTGCCCCATATTTCCTTCGCATGCTTTTTAAAGTAAGCACAGCCAACTTCTCGACTTGGAGAGACAATCTGTTTTTCAGACAGTCTGGGGACTGGATTTGTATTATGCTGCAAGTATTGTTATGCCCCCCCTCCCCACCATGAGTAGTCAGGTTAAGTAATCAAGTTGGCACCAGTAAGAAACTCTGTTAGGGAACATATACGTTTAGGCAGAACCTTACAAATGTGTACATATTGCATACAAAGAAATGCAATACTGCAGTGTTTCTCAAACTGTGGGTCAGGATCGCACCCTGATTTCTGGTGGGTCCCAGGTGATGGAAAGATCAGATAAGATACGGTAATTGCCACAAGCCCTAAGGCTATTCAAAAATTAGATAGCTACTAATTGCCCTGCTAAGAGCTGAGCTCCTGCAGTTTGCAAGAACCACTGCAATACTGTATTACAGCGGGGTGGGGGTGGGGGAAGAAAGAGACCTATTCTTTGGTGGCCTGGCAACTTCACTTGCTTATGGCTTTTAGGAATCTGGTGAAAACTTCTGCTCAGTCAGCCTTTGCAGCTTTAACAGGTTCTGACAACACTGACCTTATGGCTTAATTTATTGTCTTCCACCACTGTGGGTTGCAAGTCTTATGGTTTCAAGTTTTTATTGTTGACGCCAAAGTTTAAAAAAAAGAATAGTCCCCGCCAAATAAAAGTTCAAATATTACAGCAACCACAAGTTGCAAGATGGGTCACGAGTACAACTGGTTTCAATAAAAACACGTTAAGGAAGGACAAGAGAATCAACACAGAGCATCAACCACAATTATTAGTAACTTATAGGAAGTACACAAGGGTACAAATTGTGCTTCTACAGCAGTTTTACACTGCAGGCTTCAACGTCTTTGTAAGCCACTTGAAGGGCCCATGTTTGGATTATATTTAAAAACTCATCCTTCGGGTGATGTGGAACCCTAAGCTCAGACTTGCAACCCAACATTTTCATGGATTTGCACTCCACTCTCAGAAGCTGTCAAATCTCCTGGGCCTGCAGCATATCGAACACAGAAATGCCCACATTTCTGCAGCCATACAAAGACTGCCAAACCCAAAGACACAGAGTAAATCTTTCAGCCAACCAACAGGTGACATTTATGAATGCACAAAGAAAACACAGCAACCTGCCAATTACCAAGACAGAAAGGGGGCATGAAACATACTGAAATCTCTCGTCTGTGTAGGCAGACGGTATTCCAGAACTACCAGAACTGAAAGTATTCCAGAACTACGATGTCTTGAATCTTCAATATTTGCAAAGGGACAACAATACAGTACATTCATCAGGAAGAGACTGACCACTACGGGGGGGGGGGGGGGGCTGGACTCCGGACACTTAGGGGGTTCATACAATCCACACCTCCTACAAGGACAACACGTGGCTTCCCTCCACTGAAGCCCATGGGACAGTTGCAGCAACAACCTGCTTGATGATTAGCACAAGATACATTCGCAATTGTTCTTATTTTATTGTTGATCTAGTTCTAGTCTCTCCCCCCACCACACATGCTGGATTATTTATCCCACTGCTTGCAGTTCCATTACATCCAACAGCTAAGACTTTAAGCTTAAAATAGAGAAGCTCTAATTAAAAAATAAATAAATAATTCTTAGAGCTCCTGTGCTAGTGGCAGTAGGAGAGCAACATTTGTTCACAATACAAGTCTCTATTCCATCAGCTCCATGCAGCTCTGTCCACCCACACGGATACAGAGTGGAATTTTGTTCTTAGGCATCCAAAACATTTTCGTCCTGCCAAGAATACGCCCAGCTTGCTCCATTTGTCAAACAGCATCCAAACCAACCCCAAAACCAGCCAACCTGCCTGGCGTTGGCAAATGCAAAATGCAAAGCCCTTCACACTGGCACCGACTGCCCACTCCGCTCTTGGCCTGGCTAGCGACACCTAGGCAGCAAGGAAAGTATTTGGCGGAGAGGCTCCAATGAAAACCCCCAGCTACAGATGGATGAGTCACCTCGGTTTAACAGCAAGTTCCTGAAAAGTGAAATATCGCCACAATGTGCTGTAAACCAGAGAGTGGAAGAAATTCTCCTTTGCCCTGGTGAGAAGGGGGTGGCTGCCAATGACTGCTCATAGCTGTTTTTAGTTCTGCTCTTTGCTCGTTTCCATAACCTACTTTCTGTCAGCTTATGAGCAGGCAGGGACCAGTAGATTCTGCAGCTTATAACTGACTTGGAGCAGAAGGCTGAAGCCTTGTAGGGAACTGCAGTACACTGGTAGCCATTATACCAGGGGTCCTCAAACTACGGCCTGCAGGCCGGATCCAGACCGCCAAGGTCATTTGCCTGGCCCAGCCCGGCCCACCTGCCCACCCGGAGGGTGACTTGCCACTGCGGCCGCCCGCTACAACCGCTCGCCCGCTGCTTTGAGTCCTCTTCGGCGGCTCGGCTGCTTCTGACTAGGGCAGGCCAAGGCAAGGCTAAAGTGACGCATGCGCACAAAAAGCCTTACCCTCAGAAGGGCCGAACGAAGTCTTCGTTTATTTATTATTTTAATGGGGAAAATAGGTTTCCCTAAATAAAATTCGACTTGTCATAAAAGGCTCCATGTCTTGAGTCGAGTCTTTTACAATCGCCGAGTCAAGTCATTGACACGACTCGAGTCCGAGTCAACAGACTCCAGTCTACATCACTGGTGTGCGCGTCTGTCCCCTTCTTTGCAGGGCAAGGTCTGGCCCATGCAAACAGAAGAACAAGGAAACAGAGTAGAAGTAGCACTACTTCAGAGACATTTTTTGAATGCTCCTCTACATTTTTTAAAAAATGTCCCTTCAAGCACAACATTAGCACAGGAAGGAACGAGTTGGGCTAGAACCTAACCCTTAAGGTGCTAGTATGTTTAATGCGTGGAAGCATTCAAACAGCATCCCTCACCTGCAGCCTGAAGGGGTTCGTGTTCATTCTACTACTCAAGGATTCCACCATTCTGCTCCGCGTGTAGATTGGGCCTGCCTGGTTCAAATCAGGCCAACAAGTAAGGGTGAAGGTAGCCCACTGGTGTCTTTTTTACTCCGCCGCAGCAGCAGCATCTCTCCTGGCACAAGAGAAGCAAGAAAGTCCATAAGCAGGACTTTGTTTGAGAAGTGAAATCAATGGGGCTGAATCCAATGCCTTGTGTTCTACACTCGAGTCCAGCCCCAGAATAGGGGACATAAGAAGCATGCCCTGACCATATGCACAGAGCCTTCCTTGAGAAAGGACAGTCTACTCCCACATATCCTGGATGGGGTGGGAGTGGGGAGAAAGGCTACTGGACAGAGAAGATTGCGCCCCTTCCCTAGCACCATCTGTTTTGGGGGGTGTTTTTTTAAAAAAAATTATAAGAACTTACAATGCCAGCAGTTTTTTCTGGGACAGTGAGGCTTCTGAAAAGAGGCATAAACTCCAAACAAATATCCATGCTTCTGGAGGGCGCCACTGTTCACTACTGACAACCATGGGAGAGTTGCAGCCAGAACCAGCCTGCTTACAAGCATGGCAAAACGTCTTCGGTCAAACTTCACTGTTTTTATTAAGCAATGACTAACCTCGCCACTGTTCTGAAACAAATACCCAAAGAAGATCATCCCAATCCACCACCTAAGAGCAGTTAGAGTTAAGCTATCTGGGCAAGGATCACACCAGACACAACCGCTTGGTTCTCACCGCAGGATACTGTAGGGTACTAAAAAGCATACAGAAACTTGAAGCTCAGGCACAGGAAAGGTTGACAGGAGAAGCTTTTTTCCCCAGTTTACAGAATAGAGAGGAATTAGCTTGTGGCTCATAGTTGTACTCGATTTAGTATGAAACAAGGTTCACATTTTCCAGCTTGGTGAGGGAACAAGACCATGAAGTCACAGCTGTTGCTAGGGGCTCTTCCAAAATGGCGCCTTGAAGATCAGGCACGCATCTCAACGGATCTGTAAGCACTGCTGTGCACTTAGGGGCAACAAGCAGCCAATTGCACCACAGCCTGCACATTTTAGCACAATATACCTTCCATCTACAATGCTAAAGGGCAAGGAAAGAATAATCTTGCTCTACACAAAGAAACGAGATTGAGAGCAGAACTACAAATTATACACATACATTTTATAAGACCCCCCCCAAAGCTGCCATTCGTAGGAAAAGCAGCAGGGGGGGTTAAAAGGAAGAATCACCATTAAGTGCTTAGCCTTTGCCTCAACTGCTACCTCTCTACTACAAATGCACCCCCTTCCCCCAAAAAACTGGTTGCTCCACACACAGATCCAAACCTGGGTTTGGAGGAAGCCAACAAATGTTTGAAAACCCATGGGGGGGGGGAAGTAGTTTAAGGGAGCGATTGGGAGAAGTGGTGGGTGGAGGAAAAAGACTAATCACATCCTCCACCTCCCTCCCTCCTATTCCTGTACTTTAAATCTTGTTCCTGAAGATGAAAAAAAACTAAATACATTTGCAGATTGTCACGATGTGACCAAATTTCAGAGTTGATCAACATATTGCCGGGCAAACTCTGTCATTTCAAAAGGTTTATTAATTTTCAAAAGGTGTTAGTACACAAGTTTTTACGTTTCGCCACAGAAATTTGTGGCATCCTCAGAAATAAAATAGCTAAACGTAAAATAAACGTACATTCCGTCTGTGGCGAAACATAAAAATTTGTTTAACACCTTGTGAAAATTAATAAACCTTTTGAAACGACGGAGTTTGCCTGGCAATGTTGATCTTCAACTCTGAAAAATGAAAAAAGCTGTTGGGCTTTTGCCCCCCCCAAACCTACACAGTATTGTGTTAAGTCAAATTATGCAGTGGAGCCATCATGAATGCATGGCAACACTTTAAAAAGGTAAAGGTGACCCCTGACAATTAAGTCCAGTCGTGTCCGACTCTAGGGTGTGGTGCTCATCCCCATTTCAAAGCCGAAGAGCCAGCGTTGTCCGAAGATGCCTCCGTGGTTATGTGGCCGGCATGACTCTCCTTGTTGCAGCGCATAGCATGCGGCTGGCACACGGAGCTCTGTTTACCTTCCCGCAAGCAGTACCTATTTATCTACTCACATTAACATGCTTTGGAACTGCTAGGTTGGCAGGAGCTGGCCAAGCAATGAGAGCTCACCCCATCGCGGATTCGAACTGCCGACCTTTCGATCGACAGCTCATGGTTCAGCGGTTTAACCCACTGCGCCACCCTCTGGCAACAGTGTAGGTGGGGCTATATTGCAAGCAAGCTACTAAAAGTAGTTTGCACCAGTTTTACCTGCTTTAAACAAAGGAGATCCTGAACTTCAGGCAAGTAGGGATAGCACTCCCCATGCATTCCAAGAACATCAAAAGGGAATACTGCCCCCCTCCCCACGTCACAGTCAGGGTCCACCTCCCACCCTGGTCCCAGGCAAGGATGATGGAGGTCACTCCACCACACACACGCACTCAAACCATAGAGATCAAGCCCTACAGACTGCAAGGGCAACCATCTACCGGTAGTCTTTGTATAGCAATTCAAGACATGTGCCTTGAAGCACATGCAGCCACCGACTGAGCTGCTGCAATGCTACACAATAGTCACACTGATTGTAGAAGTTACAATTAGTGTAATACTAATTGTAATTAGTATTACAATATATGGAACACTGAATTGGCACTGCTACTGTAGGTGAAGCAGAAGATAAGCTCTGATCCTGATCTGGACGAGTAGGTGGGCAGATGTAGCTAGGCCATAATTGCGCCCAACACTGGAGAAGCGCCCAACACTGGAGAAGTCCCCTTGTACTACTCTGGCCACAACATAGCACTCTGCTTATTTCATGATGATTCAGTTTCTTGGCAACCGAAAAGATGATTTACCACCTGGTGATGGGCAGGTGATGATGGCATAGCATCTTGCTTTCAGCACTGCCTTGGAGGCCTGACTACAGGGACAGGAGAAAGGCTGTCTAGTATACCACAGAAAGGCTGGAAAGACCAGAAAGATGATGGGGGATCTTTTTCAAATAGGCACCGAGACTCATTTTCATCCCTTGGTATTTGGAAACAAACTTCTGTGCTATTTATAGCAAAAAAAAAAAGTGGTACAGAAGCTTTAAATAAAATAAATGAAGAGGCATGTGCTGTTGGTAGAAAGAGGTGTGAAGAGCTGAATTTCTCATTATGATTAAAAAAACCACACAAACCAGTGAAACAATGGGTCACAGGTCTCTAGAAATATGCAAGACACTAAAAGAACAGGTACAACCGTTTGGTTTTGATCCACCATGTCTTAATTTGGTTAGGAAAGAAAATGTCTGAATGGATTAGCATGGTAATGGTAACAATTCTAAGAGAGGATGCGTTAGCAAGGAGTTTGGGGGATAAACTAAAATCCTGGAATTTAATTAGGATTCAAAATAAAGAGCTCACATAATTCAGGTATCGGTCCTTCAGGAGTATTTGTAGTTATTTAAAACTCCCAAGGATACGATGCGATATACAGCAAATCTGCGCACCCAGCAAGTGCAATACTTATTATGCATGGCTTTGTTTACCACTGGCCTTTCTGAAACATTTGTCATTCCGCATTTCACTCCTCCCCCCCCCCCCCCGCACAGTCTTTTACTATTTGTAAAGCATGCAACAGAAAACTCCAGTTCTGTTGGTGATCCTTGCTAAGAACTTTCCATCATCACATCACCACAGATCCTGGTCTTATGGGGCTAGCCTGAAGGCCACTTTTCTACCCCGGCACAGAAACAGAGTCCTAACACTGGTAATAATCCTTCCACGTATTCTGTGTGTTGACAAGGACCCATTGCTAATGGCCTCCAACAGCTTGGAAACCAGCAACTAAGCGGCCACCTTCTTCTTCCTCACTGGTCCATAAATTTTGGACAACTTTGCTAGGCAACCAACATTTTGTGGCTGCACAGACCTTGAAACCATACATGGCCTTTATTATTATTATTTTTGGCCTCTAGACCAGATGCCAGAATTTGAGCAGAAGCCACAGAAGCATCATTGTCACTGTGCGTGTCCGGGTATGGTTGAGCCGCGTAATTTGCACCCATGCACTTGGGAAGTCAGTCTGAGTTCAGTGCCAACTCATCACTTCACCCACAGCTGCATGAAAGCCTGCAGAATGCCTGTGTGTGTTTCCTCCGTAGCCACCCAGCAGAGGCTCTCTAGAGCCAAGGCAGGCAAGGTGATAGCAGAGCAAATTGGCAATGGAAATTGTGGGAGTTGCTCTCATATCCACTTCCCTCCTGGTCTCTTGCACAGCTCCTTCACTCTACACAGCAACGTAAGCACAGACTGAGGTGGCCAAAAGTTGGCAACACTAGCCACAGGAGCACACAGAAAGCTTCTGCTATTAACCCTGCTGTAGCTAGCATCTACTTAAGAACCAAGACGGTTTAACATCAGAAGCTAGCAGCCACACACATCATAATGCAAGCTAGACTGAGGGTCCTTTGGGGAAAAGGGCCGGACACACCATTCCAAGTATGAAGGCTATAAACCACCCCCACATATACAAGCGTTGTACTTGCCTGCTGACTCCCTTGTTTCCTACCACTCATCTTGAATTGTAAATAGATTCACACACCTGAAAGGCACTTCAAGTTCTTCCGCTGGCATTACTACAACCACGTTCTGCAAAATGAAGCCATCTGTTGAGGGATAAAAGGCTATCCCCTTTGCTAACTGAGGTAATAAAAGGATCTCTTCTTTTTGCAAGTTATCCTCAACACTAACTGCAAAGCTATTACATGAACATAAAAACGTAAGAGTTGAAAGTGTATAATGAAAGGAGAAAATAGACACAAGACTCAGAAGTCGAGGGATCTAGTTTCATTGAGAACTAACAACTTACTATCCACTCTAAGAAACATTCTTGAGAGAACCAACTCTTATAACACCAGTAACCCCTTGTCAAACCTATATGAATCTACCAGTCAAGCCCCTGCCCACTACCCAACCCTTTCCACTTCCCAATTCACATGCAGAATTAGGAATGGGAAAACCCAAGTCTTAAGTTACTTGCAACTAAGGACCATATTAGATGCATGGCAGCAGATTCAGTGTGCTTAAACCTGGAATCTACCACATTCATGCATTATGGGTGGGAGGATGATTCAAGGCACAAAATGGGCATGTGCCCAAGGAGTGCAGAACCCTCCCCTCACCACCTACCCTTTTTGCTCCTTAAATCAGACCCCACCACCTCATCCTCCACTTCCACATGATTGCCGTAGACCTGGATTTACATATTCAGCCTTGTTGGCATCATATCTAGTTTAGCCCTAATGGCTCGTCCAGTTATTTTAGCATGCCTCATTTCTTAAGGCGGATCCACACCGCACGCATTGGTCGCGTTCCGGCACGTTCCAAGAGCGTCTAACGTGCCAAAAGTCGCCTCGGACTCCACTTGAGATGTGATGGGATGCGACCAGCCGACGGGCAAACGCCATCATGCACAAATAGCACCACACCGGATGCACGCGGACTCGGCTGGATGCAGTGCCCCGAGCCACATGCGGTGTGGATCCGCCTTTACCCTTCCTGGAACAAAGGAAAATCTACACTTGCATTTTTTTTAAATAGAAAGGCATGCCCTTAATTCCAGCCACTTGCTTATAGGAACGTTACTGCAGAAGGGTCCCCCTCCAACTTCCTCAGGGCACCTCTGTCCACCACAGAAAGGGAGATTCTAACTAAGGAGTGATCAGTTCGGGCCTACAAGAATGATTGTAAAGCAGAGAAGTCTAGAATCTCCCCGGCCCCGACATGTCACACGCAACATCACTAAACACAATCTTCTTGGTTGAAGCACACTGAAGTACATGATCACTGCCACTGGGTGGGTGCGTCAACTGCTCAAAGACAGGCACCAAGGGCCGATTAAGAAGTAGCCATCTCACTGTGGACCACACACAGCTTCATTTTTATACCAAGGATCTAGCATGCACTGGATTCTTCAGTTCTTCTTCTGAGCTCTCACGGGTAGCTCCCTTGCACAATTTCCATGAGACGGAAAACAGCCCAACCAGTACATAGACGGAATATAAGGATGTCATCTTAAAGACTAACTTGCCTTTAGTTGAGTTGCAGTACATTTGTACTTATGAGGTTTCTTTATATCAAGTTGTTAGACCATTGGTCCATCTGGGTCAGTTTTGTCTACTCCATGGGTGGCCAACCTTCCACCATTAAGGCCTCCGAGTTCTTAAGAGTTGTGTAGAAGACAGAATCTTGGCAGCTGCAATTGCTGAAATGCCGTCACCTATACAACCGTTAAGGTTCAGGAGCATTCATGTTGAAAGATTGGCCATCCCCCTGGTCTTCTACGACTGCAGCGGCTGTACATGGTCTTACAGTGCAATCCTACGCATGACTACTCAGAAGTAAATCCCACCGTATTAAATTAGGCTTACTCCTGGGAAAGTGCGGTTTAGGACTGCAATCTCAGACAATGGTCTCCCTCATTGATCAGTAACTGATAGTTATCTATCTAGGATTGGGTGGTCCAATGTTTCGTACCTCGAGGGTCGCATGCGAACTTCGACATGAAACCCGGGGGGGGGGGCGCACAATAAATTAAATTATTAATCAATTAATAATGACCGATGCATGCCCCACCCCACTGTCTAGCATGCCCCGCCCACGCTCCCCTGAAGATCGAAAAGGAGGTCGGCTCCCGACCGCCTTTCCGATCATCAGGGGAGCGTGGGTGACTGCGGGGGAGGGGAGCTCCAAGAGCAGCCGGGGGGCGCAACAGAGGCCTTCGGGGGCAGCATGCGGCCCACGGGCCACGTGTTGGACCACCTTGTGCATGCAAAGCTACGTTCCTTCCCTAGTGGCAACTTTAGCAACCTTATATTAAGCAAGGTATAAGAGAAGCAGCTAGGCTTTATTGAGAGGCAGTGGAATTTCTTTGAAGTCTGGCCATAGCATTGCACTCTACAGATTTCATGATGGCCCAGTCCTTGTCAGCTGAAAATCATGCATTTATCTACTGCTGATGCCAGAGACCACAGAGCATCCCAAATGTTCTGCTATCTGGAGGAGTTTTAGTCCATTGCTGTAAACTGTATGTGGATCAAGAACAAATATTCTTCTGCCTGCCAACAATCCAGTCTTATTCATTCCCCCTAAGGTTATAAAGGAGGAAAGCCAGCCAATATAGTCTAAGTGGTAAATAAGATAACAGGTTTTCTAATAAAACGTTTGTGTCATTCGGCCTCCCAAGTTTCTCAGAAGACGTCTGGTTTCAAAGACAACGCTACTTTTGTCATGATCAGATCCACCTTCACCAGGTTTTTAAAATCAATACTATTGACAAGTACAGTAAGCTTTTCAAAAGATGCATGGTTGGATCAAAGGTTTCCGCTTGACAGCTGAGAAAAATAAGCCTTGTGAAGTCTCTGCTGCTAGATCAAATTAGAGCTCCTCACAAGACCTTTGCTCCTTGGCTAAGTAAAGCTAAGTAAGATGCTTAGAATGGCTAGAGGTGAACAAAATGTACTATTCAACCAAATTAAAATGCAGCAATATAAACTCTCTTAACATCTAGCATAGTTTTAGGGATATGCCTGAATGCATATATTCATGTAGGAATATGATCTGAATAAACTTATTCCATTATTAAGTAGCAGAAACGTCAAAGTCAGGGGGAGCTTAAATCTTCCTCCTTAGGGTGCTTGAAAAAGGTGGTTTGTACCTATGATCTTACACCAAGTACTCACTCTATGATTAAGCTCACACCTTTTTCTCCTTCAAAGTAGTAACCAAAGGAGAGACATGCTCAAGCCGAGCAAGGCACAAGAGCAGCAAGCACGACAACTACAGTAAGCTCAGTTCAGACCCCCACAGGAGAAGTGGAGACCAGCTTCCCCCAACCACAATAAGCAGTGCCTCTATGCTCTGAAGAATTTAGAGGAGGGGAACTGCAAGTCTGAGGTTGTCGCAGCCACAACAAATCCTGCACTTAGTTCCTAACCTCTGCTGATCATCCATCAATAACCTTGCCACTGTGGAGACAGTTTTAGCACCTTTTCATTGCGTGTACAGAACTTGAGTAAGCCAGCAATTCTGCCTGTAAAAGAACACTGGCAGTGGAACAGCTAGCACTAAATCAAGGTGTCCCAGATAAGGCTGGAGCCCAGAAAAAAAGTCCTGGTGATAGAGAAGGTAGCATGCCATTGCATCAAGAGGGAAAAGGGTTCCAAGACAGACACATCTCCTCTGCACACACTTTTCAAAGTTGCACTCTTGACTCTCTTACAAACACATCTGATCCTCTAGCTCTGAGCCAGATCATATTCTAAGTCTCACTGAACCCTTACGTTGTCCCACCTACATTAAGTTCTCCCCAGATACCTGCACCCATACACCACAGCAAACACTGAAAATTTCTGCTGTACCCCCTCTCATGGCTCTTTTCCGGTTACAAAAATAGCTTACTCCCCTCTACTTCCATACCCCTCCACAGAGGCTTGTTTCACCTTCCTTTCATAACCCAGTAGTTACCAGCTGTCATTGGCCTCCGCAGTCCATTTTCTGTGGTTTTCCAGATAGTGGCTATGGGAAAATCAGGGTGCGATTTTCCCATAGCCACTATCTGATCTGCCACACAGCTTCCCCTGCTCCCAGTGACTAAAGGGATTGCATGAACCTCCCTGCCTGTTCAGCCAGCCCCCATGTTCACAGCTCAATCATCTCATGTTCCCTTTCTTGACTTTAATTGGGGCCACCTAATTCACCCCTCCATCCAATGGCCCAGCCCTCTTTGGTGCATTCCCCAACCTTCCACCCCACCTGCCCAGTCCCCTTCACTCTCTATACTGGTTTTTTCACAGCATCTCTTTGCTTCCACCTTCTTCTCCCACCTTATCCTGGAGTTTTGCATTGCCAGTCATTCCCCAAGCACTGCAAGCAGACCTACCAGCCTGTAATACTAACTTCTTACTTCACAGAACCCTCCCTTTCTTATACACCCAGGACTGACCCAAAACATCCTAGTATGGGAGGCAGCACACCCCTTACCTGGTGGCATATGGGCTGCCTCTGCAGCGCCACCCCCCCCCCCCTGAATTCAAGAAGGAGAAAGGGAACAGAGCAGAGGAGGAGGCGTGAAAGAGAGGAGAGTGGTGGGAAAGTGCTGCTTCAACGTTCTAGTCTAGCCACTGCTCTTTTCTCTTCTGCTGTGTTCCCCCCCTTCCTTTCCATATCTAGAGGGCAGGTGGAGATGGGCAGGCAAAGGGAGGTGAATGACCCTTCAATCTGTTGACTGAAGTGACTGCCTCAGTCTGCCTCATGTACAGGGCTGCCCATGTTGTCTACCTCTCATTTCGGTTGCCCTTTTCATTTCCTTTTCTAGCTGTAAATCCCTTTTAAGGTAACAGCCAGATTGTTACATGCTACACCAAACGTGGCCACGCCGTTTTGTTTTGTTTTATAATGGTCTCAATGACCTTTTCAAATTTATTTTCAGACCCTTAATTAATGCCAAAAACTGTAGGTAGGGCTTCTTCTCCACTTCCCCCACACACTGAACAGATATTTTCAGTGTGCTCTCCACCATGCCGCATCTCCTTTTCTTGTGCAGATACAGCCAATTCAGGCTCCATCAGCATATATGTGGCCAGGATTCTGCCCCACTATGCCTTACTTTGCAGTTATTTACACTGAATTCCATCTGCCACTCAGCTCGCTGCACATTGACTAAAATAGGAAAGAGTTGCTTTGAGGCCTCTTTGCAGACAGTTTGCTTATCCCAAAGAGTTTCGTGTCGTCTGCGAACGGGACTACCTCACTGCTCACCCCCATGTACTTTCCCCCAAACCTCTTTGTAGTCTCTCTGATGCCCTATCAGACAACTCCTCATTTACAGCAGTTCTGCACCCCTACCTCCTGCTCCCCCCATTTGCCACTCTTACTTATGAAGGAAATAGGGAACTTGGGGTCTGTTGCCTGTTACTGTCCCTTCTACAAAACCATCACCTGCCCCCAGATCCCTTCCCCCCACTAAGGCCCTCTTACACCCTCTTTCTATTGTTCCTCCATGACAGCACAGAAACCCCAGTCAGGCCATACCCCCGATCCTTTCCCCTCCCAACATGTCTCAACCCACCGCAACCGCTCACTTATTTTCTCCATTTTCGCCCCTTCCTCACTACTTGTAAACACCCCCCCCCCTTTACACTCATTGCACAAGCAGCCCTAGCAGGCTGGCACACTACAGCCAAACACTGGCCCTTCCGGCTGCCACTCAAGTCACCTACTTCGCTCGCCTGTACGAATCACCTGCCCCCCTTTATGCCTCGCCGCCCCCCTTTATATGCCTCACCCCCGTTACCTGCCCGGCCCCCGTCTCCACCTCGCCGCTGCTGTAGCTGGAAAGGGACGGTGGCTCTGAGGGGTTGCAGCCCGCCTCGGCAGCAGGAAGAAGAGGGGGTCCCCGCTGCCATCGCCCCTGCGCACACCCCCGACGAGTCCGCGGCGCCCCGCAGCTGCTCAGTGCCAAGCTGCAGCGACTCCCTCTCCGTCACGACTGACTCGCTCGCGGGACGCCTGTAGCACGGGACGGCTTTTCGCTACGCTAAGGGCGGGGCCTCGTCCAGCGAGCGCCGCTTATTGGACAGCCAAGTTAGGGGAGGAAGAACATGGGAAAGCCACGCCCAGAAGGCTGCCGGCGTGTTCGTCCTCCTCTCTTCGCCCCGGCCGGCACGTTCGCTCCGTCTGTAAATGGGAGGAGCCAATGGGAAGACTTTGGGCAATGGGCATCTCTACGCTCCTCCTCCGATTTACCGTACTTATAAAAATCCAGGGAGTGTTAAAATAGAAAAAGAGAGAAGAGACCTGGCTCCTAACAGCATGTCTACTCAGAAGTCCCATTGTATTCAATGGGGCTTACTCCCAGAACGCATATAGGATTTCAGCCTAAGCCCACTTTCAATCAACAGGGCACCCAAGTGGGTGGAATCCATCTGTACCTAAAATAACTACTGACATCAATGGAAATGTAAAGAGGGCAGGGTACAATCTGATGGATAAGGCTGCCAAGGCTCTAAGATTGTCCACTCCTGGAGTCCCTAGAACTCAACATCAATCTCCAGGAAACTCTTAGAAGCAATCCTGGATATTTTAACAGGGCCTCTATACATAAATGACATTACATCATGGGGGGGGGGGAGATAGAGAAAAGAGAAAATATATCCTGGAATAGCTTCAGTCAGTCAGAGTTGGCAATCACAGGCATGGGTGTTCTAAAGTTGCAATCCTGCACACCCTGCTAAATCCCACTTGAATGGTTAGGACAGGGGTGGTCAACCTTCCACCATTAGGGCTACTGTGTTCTTAAGAGTTGTGTAGAAAACAGAATCTTGGCAGCTGCAATTGCTGATGGTGCTGCTAAAGCAGCTGCACCTGCTGAAATGCCTTCACCTATACAACCATTAAAGGTCCAGGAGCATTCATGTTGAAAGGTTGGCCACCCCTGGTTTACATGTTCAAGGGGTGATTACTTACAATATTTCTATCCCACCTTTCTCCCCAAAGGGACCCTTCTTTATACTGTCTCTGTACAAGACTTGTGGCCTTGTGCATGTTCATTTTATTCAGTTTTTGAAGAACATAATTTAAAAAAAAAAACCCAGTTTCTAGACACCAGCATCAAATGGGCAGCCCATGGCTACCCAGGTAACTATTTTTGTCTACACCAATCACTATGATGGAAAGTAACTCTGCAGATATAGTGTTTGCTCAGGTGCCCCGCCACTAGCAACAATCCCGAGGAGGATGGAAGAGAGTCATGGCTCATCACTGGTTAGCTCCAGAACCAGTTTTCAATTCCTGGGCTCAGTTTCAGAATTAGTGAAGTAATGAAGAGCTCATCTCAACATACACATTCCCCACACTACTAAGTAACTGCAGACCCTTTGGGATTAATGATGTAATCCTATCTAAAAGCCAAGAAGCAGGTGAGCTGGATAGGACAACCAGCAAAATAGGCTTGAACAGGTGAGTGCCTATCTCCATCTTGCACATTGGAACTGCCAGAAATCTTCTCCCCTGTTCCTGTGCATGGACCGCTTCTGAGTAAACATGTATAGGATTGGGCTGGATGTTCTGAAGAGTTTGATGGGGCTTACTTCCATATAAGCATGCATAGGAGGACTGCAGCCTTAGGAAGCTCAGCTATGTCCATCAAAGCAACATGGGTACAATACAATACACTCCTGCAAAGCCTTAGATGCTGCCAAGGTAGGCAAACAGAGCATGTGGTGTGGAAGGGGCAAGGGCGCATGGAGGTTATTGATTCAGGGGCAAGGGCACATGGAGGTTATTGATTAAGAACATTTGTCATCGTTGGCTTCCTATCCAGGTGCCAGCCTTGCCTAAAACACAAAATAGCCTAACTACTTCCCCTCAATTTTTTTCATAGGACTTTATAATTATATTCCATAGCACTATTGGGGTACTGTATTTATCTTAAAATATATATTGTCAGTTGCATTTTTACATAGGTTAAAAACAACCTAATCTGTATAAAACTGTGCACCCCCCCCAAAAAAAAAGGTCAGTACTGAGCCCCAGGCGTCTGCCTAGTTGGCCTAATGATAGCACCAGCCCTGTTCCTATCCCCACTGCCAAGACTAGGATCTCACCTTCCACTTGTGGGAGGCTGTCCTCCAGAAACATGTGTTGCCTCTAAGCAAAGGATAAGAGCTGCACACAACCCCATAAGATAAGCAGCACAAATTCCCAGGCAACACAGACACAAGAGGAATATGAACACCAAACACAAGAGGAATATGAACACCAAAGTCATGTACCACTCTCACCTACACTAGCTATGCCCTGACAGACTATCCCCAGATAGAGAGTCTCTGATACAGAGCCCTCCCCTTGGCTTGCACTGTAAGAATTATCCATTTGCTAACACACAGGCACTCCTGAGCATAGGTCAGAGTAGCAAACCTATCTCAAATGGGCATGCACAGGGCACCCAAAACAAACCATTAACCCATCATGAGTGCAAAAAGATGGCACACAAAGTGAAGGATAGGGATACTGCATACCTTGCACAGGTACAAGCCATCTTAGATAAAGTTTTGGATTGGGCTGTAAGGTGCAGGGTTCAATACATCTAGCAACAAACTGCTCAGTTATAGACAATCTTTTCTTCAGTCATTTGTAAGCCTAAAATCCCCCGCATCCTCTACATAAGGCATCACCTCATCCATTTGAAACTTTTATAACTCTTTAATTTCTCATTCTAAAGCAAATCAATTAGCTGTGACAAGAACACAAGACACCTAAACAAAGCAAGGTTTTCTGAGGGCATCTCGAAGGTCATTAAAGGATCAAACTTCATGACGTTATGCTGAAAACTGAGTTAACTACCTGCTAGTAACAAGCTCTGCTTTTTGCTTCTGTCACATTCCACCTGTTAGAGTCCAGCGCAGAATGGTTTGTCTGGAAAGGACCGGGTGCAGCGAGCATATCTCCGACAGACATTGCAGCAGACTCTCTGAAGCTATCCCTCTTAAGCAGATAAGATGGGGGGGGGGGAGGAGGAGAACAGGAGCAGATGCCCCTATTTTGGCTGCACTCCAGCTTATCTGGAAAGGAGACAACCTCCTCATGCAGCACCACAAGCCAGATCTCCTCATCCTATGCCCCTATCTCATTCCACCAGTAGTTCATAAAGAGCCAGACAGGAAAGTCTTGCAAAGCAATTCATTATCCACTTCAGCATGAACTGAAAACAACTCACAGCTCTTTCTAAAGGCCAGCAAGTCTTACACTTCAATTGCAATCACATTTAATTGGAAGCAAGACCCATTAATTGCACATAAACGTACTCCCAGACAAGAGAAGTGAAGCCTTAGGTTTACACACACTTACCTGGGTGTGACAAAGTCCAGAGGGATAGCCATGTTAGTCTGTTGCAACAACAAAAAAAGAGTTTCCCAGCATCATAAAAACTAATAAATGTGTTAAGTCTTTAAGATGCCACAAGACTCATGGTTGTTTTTACCTGGGAGTAAGCTGAACCCTTTTGGGGCAGGGAACCATCTTTTTATTTATTTTTTCTATGTTAACGCTTTGAACTTTTGTTGATAGTATATAAATAATTTTAAAATAATTTTATTTATTGTAATCTACTTCCAAGTAAACATGGAAAGGTGCAAAGGGCTGTGCAACTAATTCACAAGAGATACAAGAGTATCTTTTTTTTAAAGCTGTCTTTTCAACCAGTGGGGTCATAGTCTGATCCAGTGTGGAGGAAGTAGAGAATAGGAGGTGGGGAAAGTGAGAGAATGTCTACACACATTTATACGAGTTCTATACTATTTGAACTGTCATGGCTTCCCAAAGTCTAGTTTAGGGCAGATGCCAACCGTTCTGTGCGAGAGAGTTATCTCAGAATATTTCTACCCTAGACATTCTACATCAGTGTATCACATGTTATTCAGTTATAATTATGCATCCTATGCTATAGAGCTTTGGAACAATACCCATTGAAATTAAAATAAAGAGGAATACTAAGTGACCATAATGCATTGTCTGTGCAAGGCTCCAGTTAGCTGATGTCCAGCGCAAAACTTTGAGCACTTTGGTACTGCATTACTGTACTGTAGTCCTTAAATACTGTATTACAGAAGTGCACTACCAATCTCACTGGCTTCAGAATATTTTCCGGACGTAGTTCCAAGGGGATGATGTTGATCTATTAAAGCATCATAGTCTTCTAAAGTGTCTTAATAACAGGGCTAGTCTTCTAAAGTGTCTTAATAACAGGGCTGTCAATCCAATTAATATATCTGATGCTATAATAGTATGCAAATTTACATGGCAGCAAATCTCACCGAACAGAGTGGGATTTCCTGCTGAACCAACCTGTACAGAATTATGATTCTAGCAGATCACTATACATATTACTGTAGTTTCATTATTTATTTATAGTCTGTATTTCTTTCGCCATATATCTCAAGGAGGCATATGAAGAATTCCCATCATGGCACCAACCAGACTTTGACTTGTCTTGCTTCAACTAAGTGGCTGTAGGATGTGCCTTTGGACAAGACTCTGGGATTAACCAATTTGTATATGAACAAAAAATAAGAAACACATTCTGCTTTTAGTTTATGCACACAGATTTTAGATTATGCACAGTGAGCACTTCAGGAGGAATAATCCCTCCTGCAAGAGACACACAAGAATGTCTGTTCTAACTCAGCACTTGACATTTTTGTAAATGGTCATACAAAAAAAAATCATTAACTTTTTGAAAAGGTGTTGCCCTTGGGATACTTTTTTGGTCAATCAAAAGTGATTACGGTAGTTAATCTATCCAATTAAGTGACTAAATGCAGCCACAGTTAATTGCAATGATGGCCCTTGTGGTTACTCCAAATTCCATATGCTAAAAGATTACATCCTTTCATTACAAGCAGGTAGGCTATCACCTCCCACACATCAACAACAAAGAATATTGTGGCACCTTAAAGACTATCAGATTTATTTCAACATAAGCAAATGTGGAGTAGTAATACAGTCAGGCTCTGTATCCACTCCCAGATGGTACATTGGGCACCGCCACTGATGCTTGAGGGTTCAGGAATCTGACTAGCAAGCAAGCCCTCTGATGGGCAAGGGCCCTTGGCCAATGCCCAGCTTGGTTGGCTGACCACCGACACCACCCTTGTCTACAGTCCAGTTCATGAGATGCATGAAGTGAAATCTTCAGTAGACACATACTGTGTACACACACACACACACACACACACACACACACACACACACACACACACACACAGGTGTAAATAAGAAAAAAATCTGTGACCAGAGGAGTGAATTTGGAACAGAAAATGAAACAGTGATCTTCTAACAAGCTTAAAAACATACAAGCATTAGTGCCAATTTACAGTCGGTGGTGGTAACGTTATAGCAATATTAATTAAATATATAGTGCAATAAGAAACCCATGTCACGATTCAGACCTCCTCCTACAATAGTGCTAAGTCTTGCTATACATTCATCTTATTCTCCACCAAATCTATTGAGATTTTCTGTTGGAAGTTCTTCACAGTGACAGAGGAGACTGAAATGCTCTCCTCTCACCCCAATCGAGTTTTTTCTCATCATGAAAAATGTAGCTCTATCCCAAATCAAAGATGGTCGGTCCAGCATTGTGATAAACGTGAACCCCACAGCAGTTTATAGTCGCTCTGCCTCTACCGTAAGTCACGGCTTCGGTGCCCAACTCAAAAATGGCCGCACCCCAATATTGTAAGTGGTACCACTACCCTCAACCAATATGGCCTCCGCCCTTCACTTGGCGACCGCTTATCAGAGGCGCCAATCCCGACTCCAAGATGGCGAAGTGCCGCTGGCGTGAGGTGAGGTTTGTCTGCGTCACGTGACAGGCAGGACGGGGGTGTGTGTATCCCCGTCGTGTGTCCCGGCGGAAGAGTGAAGGGAGTCGGCTGAAAGGTCGCAGCTGGAAGAGAAGGGAAAACAAAGCGGCGCGGCTTGGCGCTGGAGAACCGGAGACACGCCAGTCACCACGGATACAGCCGGAGCTAACGCGGCGGCCGGGGCGCAGCCATCCTCGCTGCCTCCGCCGCCTCCTCCACCGAGGATGTCACGCAGGAAGGTGAGAGAGTGCGGACCGAGCCAACCCCCTTTTTCCTTCTCTTCTTCTTTACCCGCTTAGACCGTCAGGCTCGAAAACCAGTTAAAAACGTAGGCCTCCAAGCCCCCGTTTCATTTCGCGACTTGATTGGCTAGCGCTGCCTCCCGCCGCACCTTCATTGGTCAACTGTATTATCAGTCACTCTCACCCCCCTCCCTCAACGGTTATTTGTTTCCCTCCTCCCCTTCGGTGATCGTTGTAGCCCGCCTCTTCTCGTTACTAATTGGCTTCACAGCTGAGTTCTTATTGGTTGCCTTCCCCATCACTACCTACTGGCGCGGTTTTTTACTCCCCTCCTCCCCCATCGCTCCTTTTCCCAACGACTTCATACTTGGCTCTGTGCCTTGGGAGTGGGTGTTGAGGTGGTCGCTGATTGGTTGGTGATTCTGGTCTGTATTGGCGTCCCCGAAGTTCCGCCCTTGTCCTTTTCTCCTGTTTCCCATTGGAGAACAAGATGTTATAAGGGCCCACCCCTTTGCTAGTATGATTGGTAGAGAGGCAAAACGTTACTGAAGGTTCAAAACATAGCAGGCAGGATGGACTGGGTCATTGAAAGGGAGGCGCGTGGGGGATTCTAAGTCTGTCGTTTCCCCCAGTTGGTGTCCTGGTGGTATGGGTTGCTTCATTTGCGCCTCCCTGCTTCCATTTTAAAGGAATAGCAAGCTTCTGCTCTTGGTTGTTGAGCAACTATGTCTGCCATTTCCGTGCACTCTCACTTGGTTGCAAACTCCCTGAACCTCGGTAGTATTATTTAAGCACAAGTGCTTAGAATCGGTTTGTCTATTTAAAACCTGGGTGGGCATTTTAGCAGCAGGCTACAGACTAAAGGGACCTTGCTACTATCTATTTAATTAAACTAATTTTCCTTTCAAGAAACCATGAGGTGAATCCATGTCATTCTGTTGCAACAAAAAAGAATGTCATGGTATCCTTTAAAGATTAGCCGTGGTGTAAGCTTTTGGGACCCGGAGCCCACTTCATCAGATGCATGAAGTGTATTCTTAGTTGACAAACTTGTGTGTGTGTGTGAGAGAGAGAGAGAGAGAGAGACACCCACCTTCCCATGAGCGTAGAGCAGAACATTGTAAAACGTAAGACTGAAAGGCCATGAAGTACAGTCTGAGCATTGTACTTATTTGGGGAGGAGGCCAGGCCTTCTTGGTATCAAGTTCTCAATGCACTTGAAAAACTAAATTAGCAGCATTCATAGAGTCTACATTGCAGAGGGATGCCATGATAAAGGTAGTATAGATGAATCCTGAAAAAGCACTTGGTGCTAATGCTGTGACTACTGAATATGTAACACCGGCTATCCATGAGGCAGGGTGCTCTATGCTTGTGGCTCAGATTGTGAATAGGGGTGCTACCTTGTTTCTGGTAGGGTCTCTGAACCTTTAACAGCTCCGTAACGGGCAGAAATCCAGCACAGTTCCCTGTCGCTGTTCCAGGAAGCATTGCACTTGTTGAATGTTTGCCTGTCACATCCTTGATAGAGAAAAGAGAGTCTTGCTAGAAACAGGTGGCAGACTTACTTGTGTAGGTTGACTTGTGGGGGCCGGGTGGTTGGGTGGCCTTTTAGTCCCAACCTCAGGCATATGACAAGGAACTTGTCTGTCCGAGATTCAAAAATGCTTGTCAGTAATAGGCTGTCTGTGATGGTGAATCTTGCTGAGTCCGTCGAAAAGAAGTCAGCTTGTTGGCAGCAGGAGCAGAGGATGCCGAGTGCAGCTACTACGAAGGAAAAATGTCCCTGGCTTAAGCCAGGCCACCTATAAAGCAAAGGCAGGTGCTTCTGCAGGGATGGAAGTTGTTTCAGGCTTGAGGCAAGCTAGGCTCTAAGGTGTCTCTGGTCTTTCAGCAAAATGTTCTTCTACGGCTTCTGTTCCTTTGACTTTGAGATCTCAGCCCTGGTGGCTGGGAGATTACATATTGCCAAGCAGACTGTGTGTTGGTTCCTGTGAGACCACGAAGATGGTGGACTATAAGGCTCCCAACTCATGACATTATTTCAGACACATGAATAATTGCAGAAGACTCCTAGATAGGTTTTCACCCACCCACCCCGTTCTAGCATCAGCAGCATAGCCTGACCTGCAGAAATTGAGCAGGTGGAACTTTTTCTGCCGTGGGGATGAAAAGTGGTAAAAGATCCACTTGCTTAATTTTTGCATCTCAAGCTGCTGTTAAAGGCACAGGACCAGTAAAAAAAAGTTTGAATCTTACCCCAAGAAGGACATATTGGATCAGATGAAAGGTACATCTAACCCAGCATCCTGTTTTCTAGAGTGGTCAGAAGCTCAGGAACGTGACATACTGGGAAGCAGAAGCAAACTGCTTGCCTATAACTGGTATTTGGAAGCATGCTGCTGCTGAACCTGGAGGTAGCATGTAGCCATTAGTAGATTTGTCCTCCATGAATTTTGCCTGATCCCAATGACAGTGTCCTACCCTGCAATGCTAATGAAGGTGAGCATGTGTCTCAGATGAACAGTGCAATCCTACCCAGCTCCTCCACTGATGCAGCAGTGGTGGAGGGAGAACGGGAGAATCCCCTTTCCCTTCCAAAGCCTCCTGTTCTGCCCTACACCACTGCTGCACCAGTGGAGGAGCTGAGTAGGATTGCACTGTAAAGGACAGGCATATTATTTTTTTCCCCCTCAGGCTGCTGCTAAGGAAGGCTCTTTTGAAGCTGTGGCTGGTGCACAGCGCACTTCTCTAGGTGAGATGGTTCCTGAGCACAGTTTTGGGGAGTTGAGTTTGTTCAAGAAAACCATTAACTGGTTTGCCCTACACTGCCTAAGAGATCCCTTCCTTCAGCATATCCCATTCCAGTGCCTTATGATGACTGAACAACTGCTCCCATTTGTCCATATCTCAAGACCGCACGGAAAGACATTCTTGGCAATTACTATGCATTTGTGGAGATTTGTCAGTGCCTTAACCTGAGCATTTTTCAAAATATTATAAAGCAATTCTGTTTTGGCTCACTGTTATTCAAGTAAAAGGTCATTTTAATTTATGTGACTTTCTTGTGTTGAAACTTGTACTAACACTGAGAGCCCAATCCTATACCAGCCTTCGACAGTGGGATGGGGCTCCGCTCTGTCGCAAATGTGCCGTAAAGCACGTTGCGAAAGTGCGGAGGTCTGTTTCTCAGGCGTGGAGGCCAGTGCTGGCAGGCTTCCGCCGGGGACGAAGCTGCGCCCCGTGGAGGCAGGTAAGCTCACCACTGGCGGGCGGGGAGGGCAGAGGAGAGGCAGGGAGGAGGCGTTTCAGGGCGGGTAGGAGGGTGGATCACGTCCGGGAAGGCCTTGGCCAAATCCCAATCCCCGTCCCGGGCTTGAAAGCTTGACATGGGGCTTCTTGGAGTTGTGCCAGCCATTTTGCTAGTGCACCTCCAAGTAGCCCCATAGAGGCTGCTGGGGCTCAACACGGGGGAAGGGGACGATCATTCTCTTCCCTCGAGGAGACATCCAGCCCCGCGCTGGATGCAGCGGAGCTTGCCCTGGTGCCGCTGCATCTGAGTGTGGGGCTTTTAATAGGATTGGGCTGTGAGCCTCTGAGCAGGCCCACATAAATAACATCTTTGACTTGGTGTGTCCGGGTCTTTGGTCTTTCAGAGAAATGCAGGCAGTAGTTCCGACGGCACTGAAGACTCTGATTTCTCTACGGACCCAGAGCATACAGACAGTTCAGAAAGTGATGGAACATCACGCCAATCAGCACGTGTGACCCGCTCTTCCGCCAGGCTCAGCCAGAGTTCTCAAGGTAGACCTCCAAATCCCCTCCAAAACATTCAGGACTGCAGACCTGAAAGGAACCACTCATAGGACTATCTCAACAAGGAGAAGACTAGTATAGCCCCAGTATTTAGCCAAAGAAGAGCAACTGCAGGGAGCTTACTTCCCCCAAACCCTTCCAGATAGAACTCTGCTTGCTCGTACTGTCAGTTGCCTGGGGACTGTGGAGTAGAAGGGAAGCACCCTTGTCTAGAAATACAAAATATTTTTGAATTGTTCTCACCCACCTTGAGGCATGGCAATAAGCCAGAAATATGAATCCCAAAATAAATAAATTGAGCATTCATTGCATAACTTATAGTGTAAGCCTGTGCATGTCTATTCAGAAGAGTTCAGTGGAGTTTACTCCCTGGTGTGTTTAGGATTGCAGCCTTAATTTTGGGAAATGAGGAGGTTTGCAATGCTTGAATGTTTGCCTCCTACCCTAATAAACTAAGGAGCTGGTGAAGTCCCCCTACTCTCTTTCCAGGCATAAGGGAGGGACTTTAATTAGAGAAGTGCTGGCTTAGCCCCACCTATCCTTGGGGCAAGCTGTGCCCCTGAAGCCATGTGATCTATTGCAGCTTATGAAGAATATCTGAGCTGTTTTGGGGAAAGTGACAGGACAGTGTTTAAGTGCACGCCTGGCTAACGATACTGTATGTGCACCGAGTTTAAACAGCAGTGGCCCCGACAATGCCTGGGTAGTCAGGACTCTTTCTGTGGAGGGTCTCCAGAGTGTTTGTCTCTGTTTTGAAATCATTGTAAATTAAACGAGGGGATGCTTGGCTGAGGTCATGTAAAGGGATGGGGAGGAGAGGCATTTTGGATGGCTCTGTTTCAATAATGTGGTGATACCGCATCTGGGGAAGAAGTGGCCTTGCATCCACTGGACAGTGATCCAGAAGCACATGAGTTCATCGGCCACAGACAGTTTTCTGTCCTGCCTAGGTTGGTATGCAATGAGCATCCACTGTGAGGGGTGAGGAGCTGTGCTGGGTACATGGAACTAGGAAAGATGGTAATTACTTTTCTCTCTCTGGAAATGGCAGAGGCACTAAATTCCGCCCCTTGAAGTGTTCAAAGTTTGGCCCCAAAGTGACTGATTTTGGAGGAAGAGTGTTTGTGCTACTGACCTGTATGTCTTTAGATGATAACTGAATTGTTCAAAAAAGCTTACATAATATGCCTGACGCACTCTGAGTGCTTTGTATTGATCACAGTGATTATTACACCAATGCTGTGCAAGATATTCCAGTACTGTTATACACATGTTACAGAGAGAGAGAGAGCTGCTCACACTTTTAACTTGCATTAGCTCTCATATCCTTAAAATCTGAGATTAGGTATGAAGTAGGATTAGGAAAGTGCTCCTCTTTCATCTGGGTGTTTGCACCATACTGCAAACTTTGAGAATCCCGGCTATACAGGTGTACGTCTCTTAACGACCTACCGGGCCGCATATACGACGGCCTTCCCAGTGCCTTAGAACACCTTTCCTCGATTTCTGTCATTATGCAAATTCAGGCATCCAGAGGCTGTTTACAGGTCGCTCCAGGCCCACAATCCACTCTATTGTCCTCCGTGGACCTCAGAATGGCCCGCAGAAGCATCTGGAAGCAACTTCTGGTTTGGGAACACAACTTCTGGTTTTACCGGAAGTCACTTCTGGACGCTTCTGCGGGCCATTCTGGCCATTCCCGCGGAAGCCAATAGAGTGGTTTGCTGGCCCAGAGCAACCTGCAAGCGGCCTCCGGAGGGCTGGATTTCACATAACGACGGAGTCACTTAACAATAGGGATCAGATAGCATATCCCTGTCGTTAAGCGACACACATCTATAGTAGAACCGATACTGATGCTGGGAAGACTTTCTGTGCAGGGGGTGAGTGCCCCTGTGATGGGGGTTTTGAAGGTGGTTTCCTCCAATGCAACATTATGTTTCTCCTTCCCCTCCCTTTCATAAACTTAGATTCCAGCCCAGTTCGCAATCCTCCATCATTTGGGGCAGAGGAGCCTGTTTATTCTACTCGGAGGGTAACACGCAGCCAGCAGCAACCTGCACCTGTGACTCCCAAAAAATATCCACTCCGACAGACCCGCTCATCCGGATCGGAAACAGAACAAGTGGTTGACTTTTCTGACAGAGGTTTGTAAATGGGGGAGGAGGGAAGCTGCCAGGAAACAGCACTGTCTGAAGGAATGCTGCATTTATTTGTAGCATGCCCTTTATACATATATGTTCTATACTGCTTACTTTAGACTCAGTCACCTGAAGACAGTTGAAAGACTGGTTTAGCCAAGGGTGTCCTAAGCCCTAAACCCTAGTCACTTTGTTGATCCCATAGAAAGATAGAGCAAGTGAGATGATGTCCAGCTGAAGTCATCCAGGATTACAACATTTTCTCCTTTGGCTGCCTCCCTGATTTATTTCTCCATCTCAAGATCATCTGAGTTTTGGTTGGAAAGCAGTAGTATGTTCCCAGTATTATAGTACCTTTGAGACTGCTGTTTCTACCCACAGTGATTTTGAGTAGGAGCATTTTTGTGCCATGTTTTTCTAGCTTATTGGCCACTTATCCCTTTTTTTGTAACATTTTGACTCTACTCAGACACTAAAAACGCAGCCGACCATGATGAGTCGCCGCCTCGCACACCAACTGGAAATGCTCCATCTTCAGAGTCTGACATTGACATCTCCAGTCCCAACATGTCTCACGATGAGAGCATCGCCAAGGATATGTCCATGAAGGATTCTGGGAGTGACTTGTCCCATCGTCCAAAGCGGCGTCGTTTCCATGAAAGCTACAACTTCAACATGAAATGTCCCACCCCTGGCTGCAATTCTCTAGGTATGGTGGAAGCTGCCCCATGTTCTGAGCTTAAATTATTGCAGGCTCCTGCTATCCTCTTCCCCCACCCCATGTGCCCTTTCTTATTACCAGCCATAAGGCATGTTTTCCTTGCTCTCCACAGGGCACCTGACGGGAAAACATGAGAGGCACTTCTCCATATCTGGATGCCCACTATATCACAACCTTTCAGCTGATGAATGCAAGGTAACTTCTCAGAGCTGGAAGGTGAAGAAACAAGCATAGCCAGCAGGCCGGGAACCTAATTTTATTGTGCATTCACAAGTTAGATGTCTGTGGGGATTCCTGTGGGGATTCCTGTTCTCTCCAGGTGTGGGGGAATAAATAGTTTTTCTAAAAATCCATCTCTAGAGCAGGGGGCAGACAGAAGGTTACTCTGGAGCTACTGACAGCAGCTTCAGTAGTGATTTAAAGTCACTCTTGAAACTTCTGCCTGCACTGCTTTCCCACTTCAGTGCCTTGAATGTTTTTGTACGAGCTGCTGTTTTGTAACGTGCTGTGCCTCCCCAAGTGACAAGCTCACGCTGACCGTTTCCAGTAATATGATGCAAAAGCCCCCCAAAAAGTCGCTCCCAGAAGCCTAAAGTCTGTCTACCCCTGGATAGCACAGCATGCAGTGTCTGCTTCTGGCAAATTGTTGTTTCTTTCACAGAGGAGTTCCTGTGAAAATTGTATGGGTATAAAATTTGAATAGATTTCGCTTTCAGTAGTAACAGCTTTCATAGATACTCCTTCATGGAAGAAAAACTGGGTTTGACTCAGTCCTGATGTGTCTCCTGTAAGATGCTTGCATGGCACTGCCCAGGCAGGCAGGGAGGAAGGTGCCGTTTCTGCTGTCTGAGAATGCACAGAGTGCCTTTCGCTTCCTTCCCGATTGACTGCAGCCTGCAGTGTTCCACCTGGAATAGTGAGCCAGAGATTTCTGCCATTTCTCCCTTTAGAGAGAATGCGCTCCTCTAAGTCAGTTGTGCGTTGAGTGTGGTCCCAGGAAACATTCCATTCCTGAAAGCAGATGCCAGAGATGCCCAAGTTCAAGGTCATCAGTGACTTGGCTCCTTCATATAGTCCCTAAACCCAGAATCACGACTACAGTTTTTGAATGAGGATCCACACAGGGTGGGGAGGAAAAACTTTTTATGATCTCTCCGGATTTCCAGGTGAGAGCGCAGAGCCGAGATAAACAAGTTGAGGACAGGATGCTGTCTCACCGACAAGATGACAACAACAGACATGCAACCAGACATCAGGTAGTAATTTAAAGCAAAACAAAACATTTTTACATGCAATGATTCTGAAACCCCAGCAGGACACTTTATTTCTCTTAACTTCTCTGAAATGACATTTAAAACAGTTAGTTGGAAATGGTTCCATTTGAAGCCATTACCCCTTTGTCTTAACTGTCCAAATTTCTAAGCATGTGGATATTTTACATTCTTGAAAAAATCCCCTCCTTTACTTTCACCAAGAACAGAAATGAATCAGAGTCTTGATGGGCAACCTTTTGGGAAGATAGACGAGGGAATCATAACCCAGTTGATTCTCTTGGACCTCTTGGGGGCTTTCAGTACCATGGTATCCTTCTGGACTGCCTTTTGGGTTTGTTCCTGGATTTCCATTTGCTGCTGTGGCCTAGAGTGCCTTTTATCTGCTTTGGCTAATATGCTGGCTGTGGTGTGGATGCCCACCTGCTAATAGGGGTGGGCTGATTATATCTTGCCCATTCCGAAACCTCTGCGCTGGCTGCCCACTTAAAGGCAAAAGCCAACACACTGCATTGAGTCTAGAAACAAAGTGTAAGGACCCAAGTCTTTAGATATCTTTGAGAACATCTCCTCCTGTATGAGGTTCCCTTACCATGTGAGGCCCTGCTCTGGATCCAATCTTATGGGGAGGCTAGATTAGCCTCTACCAGGAACAGAGCGTTTTCTGTTGCAACCCCAATGCTATGGAACTCCTTTCCATATGGGTAGAATGTCATGGGGTGACTCGCCCACAAGATAAGGTTTTCTAAGTACATAGATGGGACACCACCACCACCCCAAGCAGTTTGATAGCAAAATGGGGTGACTCGCCCACAAGATAAGGTTTTCTACATACCTGGGTGGGAAGCTCCCCCCCCCAAGCAGTAGTATATGTTGCAAATTAAACGATAAGACACCCCTGCCCCCCCCCCCCGCAAGGACCCATGCTTAAGTGACTTTAGGACCTGTGGAATGTCGATATTTGTTTGGAAGGGGATGGAATGGAAAATGAGGGACGGACGGAGGCAGTTGGCCTGCTTGGGTTCCTAACAGTTGATGATATCTTGGAGGTAAGGATTTGGATCTGGGAATGTATGCCATGAATTAAAAAATAACACCCCCTCCATTATATTTGGAGACTTCAGGAGGGAGAAATTGCTTCCTTTTCCAGAATCTCCTTTCTCTAGTTTGCAGCAAGAAGATGCTCAGCTTCAGGTCTGGCTGCCAGCCCTGCCCCTAAACTCCTTTAGCAGGACTGTATATCGGACAAGGGAAGATTTCAGAGCGAGAAAGGAAAAAAAAGTCCTTTTCTCCCTCCTGAAACCTTCCCCGTCTTCGTCCAGACAGTACTACAAGGCTCCTGTTCCAGGCTGGCTGTAGTTCTGAAAGGAGCATTCCTGTTAGGGTCAAGGTCACACTGCAACATTTTATTGCAGGTCACTGCTTGTATCTTTCAAAAACGATTAAATGTAATCTGCCCCATTATAACATAAAAATAATTAAGCTTGCGTACCTCTGACAGCAGGAGTGATGATTTGCATGTGTGAGACACCTTTGCATATCAAATACCAGGCTGTTGTCATCTCCCTTATTGCTATGCTCTTCACTAGAGACAGTTCACACATTCAGCTGCATGTCTTCCACTGGTGTGTAAGCCCTTGTGAATAGTCTCGTTCTTGTGAATAGTCTCTCCCACATGAGTTCCTAGTCTGATGCTGTAGTGGCAAAGTTGGAAAAAACATGTGTCGGAGTGGATACAACGTGGCAAGGGCAAACCATGTCCTGTTCCACACTCTTGTACTGCTTGATGGGCATCCACTCACACTGGCCCTGCAGATGGCTGAGGAACTTGCACATGCTGGTATGGAGTGCAAGGCATGGATGTGCTTTCAGAAAGCATCCATCTCTCCATCCTATATTTACCATGTCAAAAACTCTACAGGACGGTTTTTCTGTGAGTCTACAGGCTCAGGAAAGTGCCTCTGAGAATATTCAGAGTAATGACTATTCACTATGAATATTCACCACTTCACCATGGTCCGCCCTCCGCTGCTGTTTTGGATTTAGCAGCAATCTTAAGGCCTCTTGCTGCAGGAGTTTTTCTTACATGAGTTGCTTTCTGTCTGGCGAAGAAGCATGTCGCAAACTGTGTGTGAAATGCAGTGCAAGAACCTGTTCCAACAGCAGTGCCGTGTTTGGGCAGCTGCTGCACACGTGAGCTGCCAGATTCATGGGCTGGGATTACAGTAAACTCTTGCACCACATTGCATATGTGACACTCCATGATAGGAAAGGTACAATGACTGAAGCAGCCCTCAGCCAATCACTGCCCTTCTTTGGGTCAGAGAGGTGGGGTTTCAGACAGGGCTGAATTAAGCCTCTCTCCTTTTTCCCCTCTGTTTCTGTTTTTCATCCCTTACATAGGCACCAACTGAGAGACAGTTGAGGTACAAAGAGAAAGTAGCAGAGATGAGAAAGAAGAGGAATGCGGGGCTGACCAAGGAGCAGAAGGAAAAGTACATGGTACAGAAACTTCCTCCTCTTTTATTTTTCTCAGAGAACTGGAGTTGGGGAAAATGGGGCAATCCCTAATCTCACAACCACTCCTGGTATTACACATCCTGTGTGGAAGGAACACACTTTAATTATTTAATCGCAGGCTCTGGGTTGGGTGACAGTGGTTCAGGCCTAGTGGATCAAACAAAAAATGGTGACTTGCAGCTCAAGATGTATCTGGTTCTTTTGAATTAGTATGTGAATTCCAACCTGAATCCCTTTTTTTACCAAACCAGCTTTCTACTTCTAATGTAAATCTGTGAAGCTCCTCCTACTGAGTGAGACCATTGGTCCATCTGGCTGACAGCGGCTCTCCAGGGTTTCAGATAGGGGTCTTTCCCATCCTGGCCTCTTCCCTCAAGCAGGGTTTGTTTGCATTCTTCCTCCCAGCTTGCAAGTGGTGTGTGTGTGTGTGTGTGTGTGTGTGTATGGGGAGATCCACTGGCCCAAGATCAGACAAAATACTTCTAAGGTGTTACTTTTTATCACTCCTTCAGGAACACAGGCAAACCTACGGCAACACCAGAGAGCCTCTTTTAGAGAACCTGACCAGCGAATACGATCTAGAGCTTTTCCGGCGAGCGCAAGCAAGAGCCTCCGAGGACCTGGTAAGCAGAGCTTAGGTGTACCTTGCGAGATACTTATACACGGTTCCAAGTTCTAGGTTCCAAGTAAAACAAATTATACTTATTCTACTAATTTGCGTATGAATTGCTGTGACTGGATTTTGAGAGACTCGCAACGTTTGAGCAAGAATTGGAAGAAGTGAGCAAGGAAGGAGAGTTGACTTATAGCCTACCCTGTCCTAATAGTCGAGGGGATTGCAGCAGTTCTGTACAAAAAGAGGAGTTTCTGACCCCCAAAGTGCTTTGCAGTCTGAATCCCAGACCAAACATGCAGTTCTTCCATGGGAAAAGACATCTGTGTGTCTCATCCACAGGTTTCAGCTCACATGGAATTTGACCACACGTTCACTGAAATCCAGGACTTGCTTTGAGGCAAAAACTGTGCTGGTCCCTCCTCCGATGCTGTCAGTCATCCATCAGCAGACTTCCTGTGTCTGCATGGATTTCAGCAGCACTTACCAGCCTAAATGGGAGGGGGGAACCTCACTGAGGTTTTTTTTTTTTTAACCTGCCAGTGGAAACTAAGCCAGCCTGGCTGAGGCCATGTCAGCTTAAAGACAGTTTTGCTGTAGAGGCACAAGTTCTGCCAAAGGACCTTCGGGCTTTTTGTCTGGAGAAGAAAAATGACAAACATTGAGATCTGGAGACACAAGTTTAAGGCTGCCCAAGATTCAAACTACATGTTAAGTGGAGATGTGTAATTTTCTCCACTGCGTATGTGTTTTGTTAAACGCCAAAGCAGCCCTGGGCAGAAAGAAAGGCAGGTGGGAGGAGGCACCAGCTCAAAATCTCCCTCCCCAGGCTGCTTTTTTCACCTTTTTGTGGCAATTCCCATATCTTCCTCCAATGAATGAAACAGCAGCTTGGGGTGGGTGTTGTTGGGCTTGTAATAACATCAGAGGGAAGAAGGTCAGGTAGCCTCTCCACATACTGTATTCTTCTCCCACTCAGAGCAGACTGGGCTGCTTTGGGTTTGCTTTGTTTTTAAACATGGAGGAAAGAATTACAGAACTCTGTGCATCTTGGCTTCCAAAGATTGCATTACACAAACGTCTGTGTCCATCCCCGCTATGTCTAAGCCAGCACTACTTGGCTCAGTTTTGGGACCTGTAGCAAGCAGCCAAACGCTGTGGCACCGAGCAGGCCCAGCTTGCCTAGGTTATCCGGAACTTCCATGGATGCATGTGGTAGTGATGTTGTCGCCGCGCACCCTTGCCACACAAACAACTGACTGTCGGCAAACTGAATGCTCATCAGCCCTCAACAAGTTGGTATCAGCCCATAAGAGGGCCTGTTAGGTAAGGAACGGGGAGAAGGAAGGTGCTGAGGGAAAGGGAAGGAGGCTCTGGGGATGATGAAAGGAGGGGTAGAAAATGGAGAGAGGCTGGAGCAGAGATACAAGAGTAGCAACAGAATACAGGTATCTTGTTGTCTTGTGTGCTCCATGAGACATCTGGTGGGGCCACTTTGAGACACAGGAAGCTGGACCAGATGGGCCTGTGGCCTGATCCAGCAGGGCTTTTATGACCTTCTTTTTGTGCCCCAGGAGGGCCCTTTGAGGAAAGGCCCAGGAGCTAGAGTGATCTGCCTTGCCAACTGGGATCTAAGGTTCCCCTGCCAAGAGCCCAGGTCTCCCTGGACACGCAGGGCCCAGGACCTCTACCTAAAGCCTCTCTGCTAGCCAAGAACCCCGACTCCTGCATAAAAGGGAGTGGGGGAGAAGGAAACTGAAAAGGGACGCAACCTACTGTTTGTTTTTTGGTTTTCTCTGTTGGTGCAGTGTTAGAAGTTGTGTTAAAGGCAAAGGGAGACCATATCCTCCAGGTGTCGTCTGTCTCTGTTTTAGGGGTCCATGTCGTTTGCTCAGCCTGGGGCTGTAGAGCTGCCCCTTGGGAGAAAGGGGTAAGTGGGGCACACTCCACAGGGCCAGAGCATGCTGATGTGCCCTGAGGGTTTGTGGTGAAAAAGTGTGACGATCTAAAACAGCTTTGTAAGTGTTCTCGTTAGGAAGAAGGGCCACTTTCTCCGTGGTGGCAGTTATGCTAGGAATAAGTCTGTGCCTCCCTGCGTTTGGTTCACTGGAACATAAAGAGGTGCCAGGCATCCAAAGCATTTGCCTGAGGCGTAGGCTGGTGCGTCTCATTTCTCAGCTTGGAGAGTGTCAGAAATCCTGGGGCAATAGATTGAGTCTTCTTTTATGTTTGATTGGAGCTCATTTGATGCTCTCCTTGTGAGGCGCACCCTCAGGCCAGTGCTTTGCGCAACGATTAGACATGAGCTCATGTAAACAGGTTAAAATTACCTTCCAAGGGGCGGGTACGCTGCTGTGGTGGGGGATCTGGTTCATATGCCAGGGTCCTCCTGAGAGTAGACCGCTCCCTCTCCAAATCCATTTCTAAAAATACATAGTAGCTGTTTCCTTTTGGTGGTCGCTTTCTTCAGCCAGGACAACGGGCTCTGACCCCACTTGTTTTGTCAAGAGTGGCCGTGTGTTCAGGGTAGGCGATTTCTTCAGATTTGTGCCAGAGTTCATCAGAAAAAAAAAAAGCAACCACAAGCGGCAGGACCCCAAGCTGTCTGATGGTTCAGGTCTTGTGGAGGGAGCATATTGGCTGGTCTGTTGGCCTTCCAGATTTCCTGTCTCCAACTGCTAAATGTGATCAGAGCTGCACAGTGAGTCTGGTGGCGGGCAGGTTAACCACGACAGTGTCAGAGGGTACTGTGCCTCTTCACACTTCCTTAAATGCGTTCCTTGCCCCTGCCACCAAGCTTGGCACCATAATGTGCCCCCATGCACCCCTCGTTCTTCACAAATGCAAGGTGTGCATCTTGCTTATCGCAATGCAACTGTCCCCCACTTCTCTCCTTCCCGCCCCACCTGGAGATAGGTTTTGCCTGAGGAGCATTACCGTCTTGTTTCTAAGGATAGAAGGAAGGCAGGATAAGCCTTGGACTGAAAGTGCCATGTCTCCTTCAGATGTTTCTCTGCAACCAGGAAGGCTCAGGTGACTGTTAGCTGGGTCTGGAGCCCAAGGAACTTGGCAGAATGCCCTTAGAAGAGCAATCACTAATGCCTCCGCCACCAGCTTGTCTGTTGTTTTCACCAACCCTCGGCAGTGCAGGAGTTCTCAAGTGGCAGGAGCAAATACAGAACAAGAGGTTTGAACCAGCTGAGGAGCCGTCCAACAGGAACCGTTTAGTCAGAGCTGGGCCTGCCAGGTTGAGTGAGGAGCTTCCCCAGGGACTTGTCACACCAGCACTGAGCAACGAGAGACTCGTCGTTTTCTAGTCATTCAGGTGGTTCCGCCTCTTCCTGGATTTGATCGGAGGCACACATAGACCTTGTCTCCTTCTCTCCAAAATGGAGGGGAGGGCCTCAGGCTGCCAAACATTTGTGCTGAGCAAGTCATTGTTGCTGCTGCTCCTGAGGTCCTGGGGGTGACAAAGGAGGGTCTAGAGCTGGGGTGTGTCTCCTGATAGGAGTTCTCTCAGGCAGGGTGTCATGTGGATGTGACCTCTGTCTGTCTCCCAGGGGTTATTGAATCCCCAGAGCCACTGCAAAATCCTGCTTCTTCCCTTTTGGAGAGTGTCTCATCAGATTAAAACACTGACAGGAGCAGACGCCTCTTTGTTCTCCAGGGAATCTCACACCACTCATTTGTGCTGTTTGACTGAAGGTGCTGCCGGAAAACGCACACATGGGGCACTGAGGCTGGACCAACGAGAGGATGCTTATGGGAATAGAGGTTTCACCCTTGAAAATGACGCAGAACCCCCCCAGATCTGTTGGAGGATTTTATAGAAGCAGTGAGAACTTTTACAACCTTGAACAGATCGACAATGAAAACGTTACCATTTTTCTTTGTCGTGGCTGTTTTCTAAAGGCAGCGCTATGGCTGTGTTTTCTGGCCTCTAGTGGACATTCTTGCATAGAACTCACACACAGGTTGCTTCACAAGCTGCAGAATACAATTTCCTTACGGTTTTCAACTTTATTTTTATGTGTTTTTTTCCAAACCCGACTTGCCAAAAAAAAAAAAAAGACTTAAAGTGGGTGGGGCAACAGGTATTTCCAGTGATCAAGTGGTGCTTCAGTGCCTTTAGAACTCTTTGTCCTTCCCTCTGACTAGTAGAATACACTGTGCAAATAAACTACAGTACATGTAAATCTTAAGTGCTTGTAACTTTACAAGGTGCAGAATTCAGCTTTTCCTGTTGCTGAATTCTGTTTAGTGCTATGTTCTTTGAGCATAGTGCAACGATAGAGTCCACTAATGGGGAAACTAGGATTAGCCAAGGCCTCTGATTCCCCCCCCCCTTTTGTCGCAAACTATACTTTCCCTTCTCTGTTGCCAGGAGAAGCTGCGACTTCAGGGCCAGATCACGGAAGGCAGCAACATGATCAAGACCATTGCCTTTGGCCGCTATGAGCTGGACACCTGGTACCATTCTCCCTACCCCGAGGAGTATGCGCGACTGGGGCGCCTCTACATGTGTGAGTTCTGCCTCAAGTACATGAAGAGCCAGACAATATTACGCAGGCACATGGTAAGCCTTAAAGGTAGCCTTTCCTAAGACAGATTAACCCCTTGCAAAGACTAAATGATTATTGTAAGTTATTATTTGCCAGCTATTTCACATGTGTGTTTTCTCTTGGTTCCAGTTCAGGTATTTGGAAATAGCATCTAGTGTAGCACTTCAGACTATATGATTGAGTTCTCTCGCCCCCCCCCCCACTTCTATAGAAGAGAAAGCTAGTATGATTGAGAAGATTGATCTAAAATACTTCTCTCCAAGAGGCAAGCTTGTCTGTGTACAGAGAGTTTCTTATACAAGAATGCAAAGGAGGAGTCCCATTTCTGAGGTCTGAAGTGGTACAGCCCTAGTTCAGGACGATTGTATACTATTTCTGGATGAAAGTTTCCACCTGAGGAGTAAAGTTGAGAAGTGGTGAGGAATGTAGGGCCTCCTCTTGTGGCACTTGAGGGCACAAGTGCTCAGCCTGCGCACTGCTAGCATCAGCCTAGTTCAGTGGTTCTCAAACGTTTTAGCACCAGGACCCACTTTTTAAATGACACTCTATCGAGACCCACCTAGCTTTACGAGACTTTTTAAAAAAGTGATCTAGAAATAAGTAAATAAATTTATTTATAAGTAAAGAGCTCAACTGCTTGCAGGGTAATTAGCAGCTATCTGATTTTTGAATAGCCTCAGGGCTTGTGGCAATTACTTAATCTGATCTTTCCATCACCTGGGACCCACCAGAAATCAGGTCGCGACCCACCAAGTGGGTCCCAACCCACAGTTTGCGAAACACTGGCCTGTAGCGGTTGTCATTCACTGCTCTGTGCTTCCAGTCCCACTTGTTACCTCTGGTTACAGTTGCGTCACTAGCCCTGTCATGTGGGGCCCACCCCCTGCACTACCAGAAAGCTTCATTTGACTCGGGGAGGGTGGCCAGGACACAAATGCACCAATTTCAACACGTTTGTGCTCTGCAGCTACTCATGCAGCCCTCCGGCTGCAAAAAAGCAGCTGCGGAGCTTAAGAATTCTGCCGCGGCTCCTCCTCGCAAAGAGACCGCGGTTGTCACCCGGGAGCATTTGTTCCGCCCAGCCCCGTTATAGCGACGCCACTGGGTAACTATGTCATTGTAATGCTTGCCCATTGCTCTCTGTAGGCAAAGTGTGTCTGGAAGCATCCTCCGGGGGATGAAATTTACCGCAAAGGATCCATTTCGGTGTTTGAAGTAGATGGAAAAAAGAACAAGGTAACTTGAGTAGCTGAAACTGACTTCTGGAAGCAAGAGAATTTGTGCAGTGCTTGTGGCAGGCTCTCCAGGTGGCTCTGCTGGAGAACCTCTTGCTGCCACCCATCTCCCTCCCTCTTAGTCCTGAAAACACTGGTCTCACCCTAGATAAGGTGTGTTCTTAAGTGGCATTAAAACCAATGGCTGTATCTGACTTAGTATTATCCATGAAACTCCAAGTGTCTTTAGCGGATTTCTTCCCACCGTAGCCACCTTGGATCCTTCTAAACTGGAAATTAAAGTCTAGAGAAACACTGGTGCACATGCGTATGGGGAGCAGGGAAGCGGATTGGCAAAGAATGAGCTCTATCAAGGTGGTAAAACAAAGAAGGAACTCTGTCAAGGTGGTAGAACAATGGGGATGAGGCCCTGGAGCTTGCTGCCTCCTTCCAATGTCCTCATCCTTTGTCAGATTGACTGCGTTAGGATATTTTCAGATCTTGGCATAGGCAGTCCTTGACATATCGCTCTAGCATGGAAGCCTTTCTTGACAGACTTCCTTTTAAAGGTTCTTGTCACTCTCCTGGGCTTCAGTTGTCCAGGTTTCTCTCCCTCCCAACTGTAGTGTCTTCACCCAGCATCCTACCTCTCCTACCCACTCCTCTGCTTTAAGAGTTCCCACATCTCTTCTGCAAGACTAGGTTTACACAGCAGATTTGTCATTAAAGAATGGGGGGGGGGGTGGCCTTACATTGGATTTGCCTCACTGGCTTGAACCCCCTGATGCCATCTGCATTAGAAGCATTGAGTTCTGCATTAGAAGCACTGAGAAGCACTCCTCCTCTGTGACTCCCAGTGGGCCATGGATTTTGTGGGACTATCTGTGATGGCTCTGTCTCATGATAGAGTATTGAGAGATCTGATCGTCTGCTTCCCAGCCTTGTGATTGTCGTCCCTTAACGCTCCCTCTGATTCTTCCAGATCTACTGCCAGAACTTGTGCCTTCTGGCAAAACTCTTCTTGGACCATAAGACTCTGTATTACGATGTTGAGCCCTTTCTCTTCTATGTCATGACAGAAGCTGACAACACTGGCTGCCACCTCATAGGCTATTTTTCCAAGGTCAGTGAAAATCACTTGAGGGTCTCCACAAGGCCAGCATTTGCCGTTAATGTGATAGGTGCATTTTGGTTGGCCCTGGGTGCGGGGGGACACACACACCCAGTGTGGTGTGTGTGATTGCCGCTGGATTCGGAAATTTGGCGGCGGGCGTGAAAAAAAGCACCCCCTGGTGATTTTTTGGCCATTTTTAGGCCGTTTGCGGCGAAAGGATTTGCCCGTCCGCAACGCAAACGGCCTAAAAGCGACCAAAAACCGCCGGGGGGACCTTTTCGCACCCGCCGCCAAATTGCCGTCGAATCCGGCGCGGGGGTGGGGCTTGTGACATCACATGGGGGTGTCACAGCGACACCCCCCCCCCCCCCGGGGTGTAGCTACACCTCTGTCTAGGATGCTGCTAGGGATTGCCCACATGTTTGGATGGGTAGGGGAAGGCCTGACACAGGTTGGCAAGTCAAAGTCACAGGTTGGCAAGTCGTTACTTTATATTGGCATGCGTCTTGAGACCCACAGCTTAAAATCTGTTTGAGCACCCCTTGGAAGGTCAAATGTGATTGTGGGAAGGTCCCATTTGGAGAATACATTGCCACACTTAACGTTCTGGCCATCACATTGTCAAAGGCAATCTAACTTGGAAATAATTTAACAGAGAGCCCGCAGTGATAGAGGTTCTAGAAAACAAACCGCTTTTGAGGAAAAATGAAAGATTTAGACCAGAAATCTGGGTTGAATGTAACCTCCACATTGCTGAGCAGAGTATAGGACTAATTCAACTTTGGTCTTGTTTGGTGGTTGTGTTCATTTTGAAAAATGGCCATTCAGGTGATGGGTGGATTTCAAATAAGGTTGTGTTTAACTTTCATCCTCTGCCTGTGCCCCATTCAGCAACTTGTACAGCAGCAGTGTCTGTTTTAGAATAGCTCCATTGACTGCTGGCAGTACAGTGCTGTGTGTGTGTGTGTGTGTGTGTGTGTGTGTGTGTGTGTGTGTGTGTGTGTGTGTGTGTGTGTTTAACATCTTCAATTATAGTTTACCAAACTCTTGTACAGCTGAGTGAAAACATTAAACTAATAAGTTATAACTTTGTAACCAAAATTAACTGGGTTGCATTGCCAACTGTCAATTTTGTGTGGGTTTTGGAAACGGCGTTCCAAGCAGCTGTTGAAGATGAAGTTTGAAAAATGCGTGTGACGTTGTACAAGCACCATTCAGACAGTTCTTGCAAACAAGACTTCCTAACCTGTCAAAGGATCTCGCCAAAACTCTCCTGAAGAGCTGTGTCCCACTGTTTGGAATATTTAACGTGTGAGGCTCCCAAGCAAATGTAACAGGGTGCTGTTATGAAGAGGGACTGACTCCATTCCCAAGCTTCTTCCATCACCTGTCAGTCACATAGAAGAGTTCTACGAATTCTTCAGACATGGGAAAAGATCCCTGGCTTCCCTCTATTTCAGCACTTGGAGAATTCAGGGCTAATACAAAGTCGGACACTGTGAATTCGCTCTGTGTTTGCAGAAATGGTTAACGCTCGTGTTAAACCCAAAGTGGTGGTTATTGATGGTTTTGCCTTGGGGGCATATGCTCAATGCTGGTGCGCTGAGTTGGTTTTCTTCCCACGCATACTGAACAGCAGGCAACCAGACCGATGTGTGGAATGCACGTCACGATGACTGCTCGAAGAGAAGAGGGGCAGAACGCACAGAGCAGCTCCCTCAGCTCAGCAGAGCTGCCCACCAACTGGCACCGCTTCTCAGGAACTGATGAAACCACCCTCCCTGCAAGAAAGTTGAATCGTTCAGTTTTGGTCTCGGAACATAGTCGTGATAAGTTCCTAATCTGCATGTATGGAGTGGTGGTGGTTTTGAGTAGCGTTGTTCCATGCAGCCATAGGACGGCAACTTGAGAATAATGCTCTGCACAGGGAACGCTGCTGCTTCTGCATAAGTGTTTGAGAATTCTGATCAGAGCTGTTGGTCCTGATGCCCTAGTGGCCTTGCTGTTTTGTCTTTTGCTGAGATTGTGGGTAGGCTTTGGGACTGGGAAGAGCTCTAGAGATATGGCTGCTGCTCATATCGCCATGAAACTTGGCGAAGAGAAGACCCAGGCATTGCTGATCTGTGCGTTTGCTGGTTGTGATGCTTCATCCTCATGTGCGAGAAAAGGAAAATCAGAGCATGGTACTCCTAGCGTTTTCCAGATTTCACAGGTCACTCGTCTCTTTTTCTGCATTGAAAGATGGGGTGCTCAGGCAGTAAGCAGGCAACATTGAATGCATTGAGGTTTGCCCCAACAGTGGTGTGTGCATGTCAGTGAGTGAAGAGAGGGAAGTGTGTCAAGCTCTCTCTAATGCAGTCTACCTAAGGCAGATGTCTTGTGATAGCATACTGTTCCACCGTGAGGACAGTCACTGGTGAGGAAATGTATACAGTACTTCTACTTCCTTCAGCATGGGGTTAAAATCAAAGGAACATGGGGTTGAAACCACATAGGGTTGTTTTTCCACAGGTTCAGGATTCCTGCCGTGAATAAATTACAATGTGGATAAGCCACCCTGTTCTGTAAACTATTCCTGCCAATAGAATGAATTGCAGCAGTCACATCTGTGCTCATATGAATGTTGCTGCTGAGCTTATGAAATGTAGTGCACTTATGCAAAACAAAACAAAAACCAAACACCACCCCAGATGTATTTATGTGGTGGCTGCCATCTTGTTCTGGATATTAAGGCCAATGTAACATTAGAATTGCTTACTTTGTTTGGTAATTTCCATAACATTTAAAATCCACCCATTGCATTAGCAGCCATCATGGAAAATGGCCATCCCAGTTAAACGAAGCCAAATTGACGCTATGTATAGGCCCTTTGTATTGGCCAGGATCCAAAGAGCTTCCTTTTGCTCGAGGCCCAGTGGGTGTTGATGTTTGAGAAACACAGGTCTTTAGTCCCCTTGGGTAAGCCAAACTAGTTGTATGGTTCTTTAGATTCTGGCTGTATCGTTTTGATCAGCCTGAAAAACCATGTGTGTTGAGCCAAATTCCATGCAGCTCCAATGTAAATCATTCTTATTAAACTTGACCCTTAAATAGCTATATTATCTGCTTCCAGGAGAAGAACTCATTCCTCAACTACAATGTTTCCTGCATCCTCACAATGCCTCAGTACATGAGGCAGGGTTACGGCAAAATGCTTATCGACTTCAGTAAGTGTAGATTGTAATTTTGTTTTAAATATATTGCTTACAAGAATGTTGCAAGTAGATTCTAGAATGATGAACTTAAATACAGAAGTAGGTCACTTGTCCTCTCAATTGTGTCATAGAACATAGGTTTAAAATGCAGCAAATGATTGTTTAATAGTTATGTAGTAGGTATTCATTTTATATGCTAGTTAATGGAATAAGTGTAATGTAATTCCTTAAAGCATGTTGCTATCCCCCTGCCTCCCCCCTCTTTAGCTCTTAGGGTGCCTGGTAATGACCATTGTTATATATGCACCTACAAGCATGTAACAGAGAACAAATGTGGTGAGCAGCAGAAACAAGGGACACCCTTCCCGCTTTAGCCCTGAGCAAGGGTTGTTAATGAGCTCCTGCAAACAGCCCCATCTTTTGCAAGTTACAGTTTTGTTTGTTGCACAGCCCAGTCCTGCAGCAGATTCCATAATGAATTTCATGTGCACCAACTCCCAGAGATGAATGACTCTTCTTGGTGCATTGTCCTCTGCTGCTCTAACACCAAGAAGAGGCACCCAAGACTCCAGGTTGCCCACATACTAGGAGATCTGTCCTGTGGGGCGAAGGGATTGGGGAGGGAAGTAGCAGTATGGAGGGCACATAAATCGAGTTCCAAGGAGTCTAGTGCGTTTTTCTCTTTAATAGGCTATTTACTCTCCAAAGTGGAGGAGAAAGTTGGCTCCCCAGAACGACCTCTCTCCGACCTGGGCCTTATCAGCTATCGTAGTTATTGGAAGGAGGTTCTTCTCCGTTACCTGCATAACTTTCAAGGCAAAGAGATCTCCATCAAAGGTGAGTGCAGTATATTTCAGTGTGTCGGTAGCAACCTGCCTCCTTAGAAAGCAAACCACCCCTCTCCTCCTTTCCCTACAACACTGACACCTGATGTTGAGTCTGCTTGATGCAGGATTTTTTTTCTTCTTGTAATTAGACAAGAAAATGAGACTTCAGGAGGTTCACCAGAGCCCTAGTTTGAGTCTGTTTTTGCAGCCATTGAATAATAATTCCTTTTCTGGCAAGTACTGGCTGCTTGCATTTTACCATACGTTATTTTTGGGAGCTGGTTTTGAGAATGTGGTGTTTACCCTGAGTCTTTAGGCTTACAGCAGGTTTAAATTTTAAATTAAAAAATACCAGAAGCTATTATGTAAGAGATTCGTTGAATAGTCATATTATTGGAGAATGTTGCCCGGGTGTTAGTATTCCTATTGTATCTTGTCAGTTTATCCTGGTTTGTGATATACCTGATTGTATTATTTTTGTAGGGTTTTTGGTATTTTTTGTTATTGTTGTTTGTTATCTGTTTTTTTAAAATAAAAATATTATATAAAAAAAAAATACCAGAAGCTAGAGGGGAATGGAGCAGAATTTACAGTGGCTAAAGGATTCTCATCCACCCTCTATGGCTATTGTTCCCTAGCCCCTGCTCTCTCAGCCCGTAGATCCCCAAATGTGTATTTGTCCTTCCTTCTGTCAGGTCCCCGCTCCCTTGCTTGCTGACAAATTCAGAATCCTTCAAATCTGGACATTATGGAGAAATACGTAAATATATGCAGAAGTTATGAAGCAGCTCCAAGCCCCATCACTCCAACCTGTTTCTCTCCCCGCAGGAGGAGAAAAGACCTGATCCTGTCAGGTCCGCACTGAATGGAAGGTTATTCCCCCTCCCATCCTGCCTTCCCCCTCCCACAGGAGAAGACAGGATGGAGAGCAGGAAAGCAGGATGGTGCGAAAGGCCCTGGTTGGATCTAGAGCTCCAGTTCTCCTTTGTTTGCTTCAGGGCTCGGAGCTACAAACAGCTGGAAAGTTGTAAGTGGAAGCCATAAGTAGAGCTGACTTGGCCCTTCTTGATGACCTGATCTGTTTAACTTCCGTACCGCAGAGACTCTTGGAATATGTAGGACTACTGTTAGTTGACTAGTGGCTTGAAACCACTTTGACTGAAAGGGTGTGCTCAATTAATTGGGCAGCAAACTATTAAAAAAATGTTTAATACAAGTACTTATAAACGCTGCAAATGGCAAAAGTACCATCTTAGAAGAAGCCACGTGGGAGAAGAAAGGGAAGCGCCTCTTCTAAGACAACACCCACTTTAATGTGTGTGCATCCTTCAAAATCATACTATGCTTTTTTTCTTTTTGCCTCGGATGCAAATATATACAGTTTTGATTTACTAACAAATTAAAATATGATTGATCGACTATGAATTTTCTTAAATTGAGCAACAGCCCCTACGAATACTGTACATGTAATCTATTCCAGTGGTGAAAATTGGGCCACCCCGGTTTTGAATTTCAGGCTTCTGTGTACTCTGCACCAAAAGAGAAAAAAAAATCTAACCAAAAAAGCAGAATTCTTTAACCAATGTAAATTATGCAAAGTGAGCAATTAAATATATAAAATCTGCTTGATTTGCATAATTTATTCCACAGCTGCTGATCGCCTGCAGGGGAAAGGAGGGCACCTCTGGCAGTCTTACCCAGCCTCCCCTCTGGCTTCTGAGATCATGCTAGGCTCACCCACATGCTTTCAACCTCTTTTTTGCAGTCAGAAGACTGAATTCTGAGCTGCTGTTATATTTGCATGTTGTGAAAGACATGCTGTCCTGCTCCCTGTTTACCACTGGAGTTATCAGAGATAGGGAGTGTTCTCTGGTAGTTCATCCCATTTGCCTGTGTGTGTCGTTCCCCCCCCCCCCCGAATATTATGGGCTCTTACCTGTCTTTCTGTTTCAGAGATCAGCCAGGAAACGGCTGTCAACCCTGTTGATATTGTTAGCACTCTGCAAGCGCTTCAGATGCTCAAGTACTGGAAGGGCAAACACCTGGTCTTAAAGAGACAGGTAAGCTTGTGCCTGTTCCTCCAAGAGAAGGCATCTTCCAGCTGCACACTACCCTTTTTTGCATCAAACTGACATTTATAATGCAGAATCAAAATTTGCAACGCTTTACTAGATGAAATAGACCTTACAGGTGATGTGTAAATGAATAACTTCAGATGAAGAAATAATAGCACAAACTGATGCAGCCTAGATCAGGAGTTCCCATCCCCTTCCCAGCCAAGTACCACCTCGGGCGCCACTCTCCTTAGTACCACCGGAAGTGACTGGCAATGACATCATCACCTGGGTTTTCAGAAGCCAGAAAATGCAGGAAGGAGGCTCTGGGCAGGTGGGAGGGCCCTTCTCAGTGTTCCTGAGAAGCTCGGCCAAAGGCAGGAGCTTCTTGGGAGCAAACATGCGCCACCAAAAGCGCTGCATTTGGAGTGGGATTCCAGTGGTCCGAGTACCACCAGCAAGTCTACCTAAGTACCACTAGTGGTACTAGTACCACAGGTTGGGAACTCCTGGCCTAGATAAAGTGCACAAATATTTTAAGGTGAACATAATGTGAAGGAAACACTCAAGAGTTAGGTATGCTCAAATCCACTGAAATCAACGCATGGAGCATCTCTCCATTGGGATGTGGCTGTGAAATGCAAGATTAATAGCATGCTAACAAATCAAAGGCTGCAATCCTTTGCACACTTATCTGGGAACAAGCCCTATTGACTATAATGGAATTTACTTCTGAGTAGGCATGCATAGGATTGGGCTCTGAGGGCCCTTCTAGACTCACCATTATAGCTAGCAGGACTGAGATAGTCAAACCAAAGGATCCCAACCTAGAGGCTATAGGTGACCACAAAAAGTGCAAGCCTGCCTTGACTGGATGTTGTATGAAAGCATTCCCTCATCCTTTGCCAAAACTAAATTCCATACTGATTGGCCAGTGACACTTAAACCTTGCACCTGCAGGGCCCCCAGGTTCACAACAAAGGGGGCTGTTCCATTTTTAGGGCTTAGAATGTAGCCAATTAGCAACTGTTTAAGGTTATGGCCTAAACATGAGGAAATCAACACACCCACACTTTCATCTTAAGGGCTCTAATCTAGTCATCTTTTTACTCGCTAGCATAGCATTAAAACATTCGAGATGATGCTGTTTCCACCATCCCCTTTAACTCTGTAAGCATTAAGCCTGAAATGCACAAGCGTTGAAACTGAATGCAAAATGCAGCAAGGAGGGGGGAGGTAAACCCACAGCAAACAACAACAAAACGCAGGAGGCTTCTAGTAGTAGGATGGGTGGGGTCACGTGTCCTTTTACCAATCAGCATCCTTTTGAGGAATTACACAGAGACTGTTCTCTTAATAGGGGAACTACGGAAGTTATGTTAGTTTGTTGGATAAAGCTACTACAGTGTACGGGGGGGCACCGGTATCCACGGATTCCTCAACCGCGGTTTCAGTTATCCACAGTTGAGGAATCCCCCACACACCCTCCACAGCCCCCTCTGCACTTACTTTGAGCAGAAACCTCTGTTCAAAAGTTCCAAGTTTCCATCTGTTTTAGGCCTGAGCAACTAGACTTAGGTGATAGCTAGAGTCTCAGCAAGGTTGCAGAGACTCTAGCTATTAACTAAGTCTAGTTGCTCAGGCCTAAAACAGATGGAAACTCGGAACTTTTGAAGAAAAGAACGGAGGTTTCTGCTCAAAGTAAGTGCCTAGGGGGGCTGTGGTGGGCGCGGGGGGGGGTCGCGCCCGCCCCCTGCACTTACTTTTAATGGAGAAAGCTCCGTTTTTTTTCTTCAAAAGCCTTTGCTGTAGGCCTTACCAACAAGTCTTCAGTGCTAGAAAGTCTCAGCAACCTCTCGGCAAGGTTGCTGAGACACTCTAGCACCGATGACTTGTTGGTAAGAAGGCCTACAGCAAAGGCTTTTGAAGAAAAAAAACATGGAGCTTTCTCTGTTAAAAGTAAGTACTTGGGGGGGCCGCGCAGGCCCGCGGGGTGGTCGGGCCCCCCCTGAAAACCACGGAAATGGGCGTTCGCCCATTTCCGCATTTTCAGGTATCCACGGTGGGGGCTGGAACGTATCCCCCGTGGATACCGGGGTCCCCCTGTATAGTCTTTGGCAAGTCTTCTTGTGACTACTAGATGTCAGTAATTTTCCTGATGCTTTTAACTTGTACTATCATGCTTCTCTCCCCCCCCCCCTTTTCAGGATCTTATTGATGAATGGATAGCCAAAGAGGCCAAGCGGTCCAACAGTAATAAAATCATGGATCCCAGCTGTTTGAAATGGACCCCTCCCAAGGGAACTTAATGTGGTTGACCTCTCCAAGAAGCGTGGGCACACACACCACGCCTGCCGCCACCACCATCACTTCCACCACCGTGACCCATTTCCTTTCCCGGCATTAGGAACTGCCCTTGGGATCTTGGATGCGTCGTTGCTTTTGGTACCAGCCCCTCATTCCTTGTGTTCCCAGGATGTTCTGTTTTGTATCTGGGTCCAGTTGAACCCACACCCTTTGTACCCACGGCAGATCCTGCTTCTGAGGAATTTGTTGTATTCTGATGTCAGCAAGGTTGCAAAGCTTAGAGGGTCCTGGACACAACGCTAATGGGGTTCCAAGAAGGGTCCATAATACCTTGTACTGTACCTTCCCACTCACTGCTCCTTGAACCACTGGCACCTTGCTCATGAGATTGTGCTGCATCCCACCATCTCTTAGTTGTTTCAACCCTCTTCCTTCCATCACCGCCTTCTAAGGCCTGGTCTACATATGCATCAGAATGAGATGGTAGAGTGGATTGTATCACTTCATGTTGCAGGTGAGGTTGCCATCTTTTACTGCTCCCTCCTCCCCACCACCACCACGTAAAAAGGAAGGAAAACTAGCATAGCAGGGGGAGAAGTTCTAGCCAGCTCACTTTCTGCTGTTCTACTTTTTCTACTTAGGAGAGTATTCAAAAATGATTACTTCTACCTGGAATGGTAGAGGCCATTCTGCTGCATGCATAGATCCAGTCTCATGGTGGATTCATCAAACTATTTTCCATCCCCCTGGCGTGAAGATGTAAGTGGGAAGGATATAACAACCTCAGGAATCGGCCAGTAGTCACACGTTTGAGCACCGCCTGTATCTTGCCATGATGTCTGTGCAAACGCCTTCCATACAGTGCTCCTCCATCTCTCCTTCTTACCACGCAACAGGGAAATACAGGCTAGGGAAATGTTCTGAAGGACTCTGGTTTTGGGCTGGGGGTGTATGTGTGCTGTTTTGTTGCCTCCAAAGATATGCCGTCCAGAATTTTTCATGATAGGTCTGTGTCAGTCCCTCATGAGTTTGTGACTGACAGATCTTGGAGCCAGTATAGTTGACACCCTACAGGTGGGGAGAGGTGCTCCAGCAGAAAAAAAGCACCATTTCACCTAGTCCTCTGCTTTACACCGTCTCATTGGGAGTGTGGGGTGCCACCAGTTGGTATATTCTTGTGTTGGGCAAGATGACCTGCTTTTGCATTCGTTTTGCCCACCCATCTTTTTGAAGAGTTGGTTGAATGAATGTTTTCTTTTTGTGGCCAAGATGGACATCCTACTCTTGGTGTAATGCATTCCCGCCGCCTTGGCATTTTTTGCCGTTCGGACTTCTTCCCGCTCCAAAAAAAGTGACTCCTAGAGCCTGAGGAATGTGTGTTGGTAGCACTATGGTAGCTGTTGAACAGTCAAACATCCCCTCTGCCAATTCATTCTCTTTGTAGCAGCTTGCCATGCAGGATATACTGCGGACTATTGGGTTCTGCAGTAGCGAGGCCATCAGTTCTGGTGGTGCCAGAGCTATGGTGCAACTTGCCGCAACTGAACAGCTTGCCACAAGGTGTAGTTTCCCTGTAGCGGCTTGTTGAAGGCCTTGATTTTGCATCATTGGGGGGCGTCTCCTTTCTCCCAAGAAATGGGACTGCCCTGGGCTGACGACTTTTCCCATCGCCGCTCTGGTTGACGTGAATGGTAGCAGTCTGAAAAGGTGCCTGTAGGGAAATTGCTCTGGCTGTATATCTTCCCGAGTGTATATTGTTACACGCAAGGATGAGTTAGAGCTATTGGGGGTGGGGGGGTGGTTTGTCGCAGACATTTCTGAAATGACTGTGTATCTGTTTCACATCATGGCCTTATGAAAATGCACCCACAGCGTAAGGTCTCCCAAAGATAAATTCTGACCACGTTTCAGGATGCTGTGAAGCTGCTGCCTGTGGGCCCTTGTCACAAGATGACTTCATCCCTTTGAGAATTATGGAAGAGAATTATTTCAGAAATAGACCTGTGAATGGACCCAGAGTGCCAAAAGTGCGTGTGACAGTGCCCTTCTTGGGCAGACCCCTTTTTACTGGGCCTGCTACTTTGTCTTTTAAATGATTTTAACTCAAAAGAGCCAGAGTGAGACAATCACCTGCCCTGCATGCCTGTTTGTCATCATGTTTGCCAGTCCACTGGCAAAAGTGGAGGGAAGAGGACAAGGCAAAGTCTTGCATCGTAAGTGGAGAGGCTCAGGGTGAGCTGCCTGTTTATAGATCAGGTGCCAGTGGCCCCTTGATGTGGCCAACTAGGCATTACCCTTGCAGTTTGTCTGAAGCATGAAAGGGCAGAGGGACAACCACATCACTCGTCGGTGGAATGTCATCACCGAGAGATCCTATGTTTAATAATCCGCTGATGACAGTTTTGCACTCTGTGAATATGTGGGAGATGAATCTATGAGGCCACTGGTGTCTAACCACGAATTGTTAGATGAGCCTTCCCTGCACTCCTCGGGGTGACCGCATTTGGCTCCCCTGGCTGACCTTTTGGCCACCTTTTGTGCATGACGAGAGTCACCTAAGGGCACCCCAGCATTTGGAATAAGATGGCCTGCTCAGGGTACCAGTGTAGGTGTCGTGAGCCACATGCTAAGCAGAGGAGGCCACATTCAACACAATCTCAGAGACCAGAGAAAGAGGTGGGGTGGCAGGAGTTGCATTTTGCTGCCTGCAGCACCTGACCCCAGTGAGATCATAGTCTAGTCTTACCATTTCTTGGGGTGGGGGAGAAAATCACTAAGCAATGCTCTTGATGTGAGCCTTTAGTGGAACGTGCCAGCTTTTAGCTAGAGGATGCAGTGTCATCTTGACCTGTTTTTGGATTGCCTTAATTTAAGATGGATGTGTGGGTTCTCTGTGTCACCTCTGCTCCTAACAAGAATAAGGGTGTGATTTTTTTCTCTTTTTTTTTTTAAACTTGCACTGTTTGGTGAAACCCCTTCCATTCTGCCCCAATTAAGCACTCTGGGGATGCAGCAGCAATCCTGAAGCCCTGTCTTCGCCCTTCCAGTCTGGTGTCGTCATTGCCAGCAAAAGAGGAGCCTGACTGTCACCTGCAAGTTGCAACCTCTGTTTCACCTGGACTCTTGAAAGTCTCTTTGTGCTTTAGAACAAGATGGGTTGTTGCTCAAAACCGGTCCTTTTCCAGCACGGATCTTTCTGCAAGCACTCCTGTGGCTAGCTCTCGTGTTTTGGTTTTGTCTCTTCACTGCCATCCTAAACCTGCCAAAGTTTATATTTCTGTGCATATTACTGGCAACTATCATCCGGCACCCTCAGCTTCTAGATTATAGCCAGTGGTGGGGTGGCACTCTGTCTGTCTCTCTCTCTCTCTCTCTCTCTTTTGTGGGGAGGTGAGGTTGGCTGTTCTTGTACAGAAGCAAATCTCTCAGTTTCCTGGATATGTTAGAATATGCTACCAGTGTACCTACTTCTCAATAAAGCATGTTCTCTGCTCTAAAAATCTAGTTGTGATTCCTAACAGAAAAACTGTGTGGGGTGTATTGATCTTTGATGGAGATGGGGGGGAGCTTAGGCGCTGGCCTAGAGCAGGATTTCTCAACCAGTGGTACTTTGACTGCTGGTGGTACCTGGACCGCTGGAACCCTGCCCCGATGCAGCACTGTTAGTGCCGTGTTTTCGCTCCCAAGAGGCTCCTGCCTTTGGCCGAGCCTCTCAGGAATGCTGAGTGGTCCTCCCACCAGCCCAGAGCCTCCTACCTGCATTTATCTGGCCTCCAAAATACGACAACCCTGAAGTAACGTGATAACATCATCGCTAGTCACTTCTGGTGGTACTCAGCCGGAGAGTGGCGCCGGAGGTGGTACTCAGCTGGGAAGAAGTTGAGAACCCCTGGCCTAGAGCAAAGGAGCGCTGAACAGTGTCGTTTACTGACCCCTTCTCATCTCACCTGCTCTTGTTTGCAAGTCTTTCACCACCAATGCCTAGGGATAAACGTACATGATGATCTCTTTTGTACATTGCACTCTGATCATGAGGTTCTTTCAAGGTTAATATCCTTATCAATGCATCCGCATGGCATGAAATGCATACAGGGCTGGTACCAAGTTGCTGGGGTCCCTGAATAAAGCCCTGCACTGGTCCCCTGGTGGTAGCCCCTGTCTGCTTTCTGCTGTTACCTTGGATGGTTCTGCTGCCTCCAGTACTTGAGTGTTCAGAGTATGGCCCATTGGTTGGCCCTTCTGATGGGCGTAGGCCCGTGCCCTCATGCAGCGCCATCCCTAGATGCATAGATAAGGGACTGTTCTGTTTGTCACTAGCAAAAAAAATTCAGTTGATTAGAGGCACACATGACATTTAACAATTTCAGACCTACAGACACGACGACCTATGGGAAGGGGAAATGGTCTTAAACTTTGTATGTGATTTCTGGCTTCAACAATGGGGAGAACTTTCCCCATACTGTCAAGCTAGGTAAAGGTGACCCCTGACAATTAAGTCCAGTCGTGTCCGACTCTAGGGTGTGGTGCTCATCCCCATTTCAAAGCCGAAGAGCCGGCGTCCGAAGACGCCTCCGTGGTCATGTGGCCAGCATGACTCTCCTTGCCGCAGCGCGTAGCATGCAGCTGGAACACGGAGCACTGTTTACCTTCCCGCAAGCGGTACCTATTTATCTACTCGCATTAACATGCTTTGGAACTGTTAGGATGGCAGGAGCTGGCCAAGCAACGAGAGCTCACCCCATCGCGGATTCGATCTGCCGACCTTTCGATCGACAGCTCATGGTTCAGCGGTTTAACCCACTGTGCCACCCGCTGTCAAGCTAGCATATCATAATAGTTAAGCATGTGAGCTGGAAGTTCTCCCCTCGCTCCAGCCCTATTTACCAATAGGACACAACATCTGCTTCCTCTCTGGTGCAGAAGAATGTAAGCGGGGGGGGGGGGGGTAGACAGCTTGTACCTTAGGAGATGCGTTAGCAGATACATATTTTATATGAGGTTGATGCTGAACATGGGTAGGTGAATAGTGAAGTTTTCCAACGCTCACAATAATGGTAATTCTTTTGGGAAGTGGTTTGTGAGGAGAAACAGGTGGTGGACTGTCCACTGGGGCTGTGGACAGAGGAGGAACAAATCTCTAAGATGTCCATGCCATAAGTGCCTGGCTGCTTGCGCAATTCTGTGTCGGCTCTAAGAGGAAACCGACCTGAAGTCGACTTTTTACCGGGCAACTCTTGATTACTTGCCTGATGCCAATGATTCTCTGCAAAGTAAAGATATAGCCCCAAATGAATATGCAATTGTCACAAAGGGATTGATCTAACTGCACAAATAAATTCACATCTAGTAAATTAACAATATAATCACCCACATCAAGTACAGTACATACATCCCAATATTAACGCCTTGATAGATGGATAGGAGGAATCGGAGCAATAGAGGTGGCCACCCCCAATTAATCTGTTGCCTGAGGCAACCATCTCAGTTGGCCTCATGGATGGGCCGGCCTTGAACTTGACCATGTAGAGCTGCCTTATGCAGAGAGAGGCCATTGGGCCATCTGCCTTAGTGTTGCCTTCTCTGACTGGTAGAAGCTCTCTAGACTCAAGTCTTTGTCAAAAGATTTTTGAAAGTAGAGAGTTTATCAGATGGATCACCCCTTAAAGAATTCTTGAAAAATAGTACGGCAGAACTTCTCTGTACAGACGTTCAGGCCATGCTGTTTTTGCTTTCAGTAATGCTTCTGTGTTTAACTATTCTAGCCTTTCTCCCAATTTACCTGCAACAGAAATTTCAGAAACAGAAATTTGGCTGACGGGCCTATAATTTCCTGCATTCCTCCTAGATCAGGTATGGGTACCCCTAGGGGTACGTGGACCTCTTGCTTCGGGTACGCCAAGCTCTGCCCCTTATCTGCCCCATCAGCAGCAAATTAAGTGTTAATATAGATTTTAAATTGTAATTATTTTTGGAGCCCTTCTGTCTCTCTGATTTTGGTTTTGAGCTTATTTTTTGTACTTTGAAAAACGTAGTTTGGTGGGGTGGGGGAGGGAGGGGCTGATTTTGGGAAGTGTGACTTGGAGAAAAAAAAGAGATCCTTGCATGTCTCTCTCTCACACACTCACACTCACAGAGTTAAATAAGACATTTTTTCACATTTAAAATTGTTTTAGTACTTTTTTATTTAACGATTAATTACCTACTTGGTAATTAATAGTACTTGATGTGGGTGATTAACGATTAATCCAATTAATAAGCAGTTAATTAGCAGTGGGTACTTCAGAAAATTGAACTGTGATAGGGGATACCCGGGCCTCCAAAAGTTGAGAACCCCTGTCCTAGATCATTTTTTAAAGCAATGTTTTATTGATCTCCTCTAATAAAATAGGGTGTTTGCGTGTGTGCGTGTATTCATGTCTGAAGGTGGGGGAGGGCAGAACTGCAGCCTAAGGGGATGTCTAAAGGATGGTTCTTTGTCCTGATCCAGCTCTGTAGTTTGTCACATCTTTTGAGGACGGAACTGTTAAATGGCAACAGCACCATCTAGTGCTTGCTTATTGTATGGCATTAAAAATGGGTACCATCGTATGTCAAAACATGCAGTGCCTCTTGATCTCTGCAAAATGTACAAGCATGCACCCTAAAAAAATCTGATTTGACATCCCTTTGTCAATCCTCTATCCCAGAATTTCAGCAAGCCCCCCCAAGGTAGGCTGCACGTCCATTGCTGCTGCAGTTGTCTGGTTCCACCTTAGTCTGTCCAGCACATCCACATCGCCAAATAAGGGGGAGAGCATTTGGCGCAAACCTCAGACTCCAGGAGACCTTTGGCTGGCCTTGCTCCTCTTCCTCTAAAATATGGGCTATTGTTACATGCTGACATCACTGTGCTGCAATGCTATTACAAAGTGACATCACGACGACGCATTGAATGTGATTGGCTGACATAGCGCACTCTTCCCCAGACATTGTCATAAGGGGTTATAAGGCAACCCCATTCAGCATGGCACACTGATGTCGTTCCAAAGCAGCTTATGATTAAAATTCACACAATGGTATAATATATTAGGGATATAAGGTGGGAGGCACGGCAAAATTCAGGGGAGGTGTCAAATGGGGGGTGGTTGTGATGGGGAGCATGAGAAATTCTGATCAAGAGTGACTCACTGTATAGGCTGGTGGCAACTGTTGTCTTAAAAATGTTTGGGGCAGAGTTGACCGTGGGAAAGCTCTCTTTGGAGGCTGGTGCAGAGTTCAAGAAGAGAAACTTACCACCTTGACCACCTTTGTTTGGGAGTCAGACTTAGACCTGGAAGATCCAGGTTCAAATCCCCGCTCAGCCATGAAGCTTCCTGAGTAACCTTGGGCCAGTCACTATCTCTCAGCCCCACCTACCTCACAGGGTTGTTGTGAGGACAAAAAGGAGGGGAGGAAATATGTACACCACTCTGAGCTCCTTGGAGGAAGGGCGGTATAAAAATGTGAAAAATAAATAAATAACCAGAGAGTAACCCCTGTGCTGAAAATAGCTCCTTTTATTAAGTTCCTCTGCTCTAGGTCCTGGCTCAGGATTCTTCCCTGGAGTATTCTAGGTGAAAGAATCCTAGCAGCTGCACAGAAGAGAGCTTGACCACCCCTCCACTCCCAAGAAGGGCCGGCCCATCCACGAGGCCAACTGAAGCTGTCGCATCAGGCAGCAGATTGGGGGGGGGTTGCTCCTCCTTGCCTCTTCTTGTCTCCATTGCTCCTCCTTCTCCTTCCACTCCCTGGATTGGAAAAGGAGGGGGGCAGAGAAGGAAATGTGGAGCGGGGGGAGAGTGATCAGCTAAGAGGAGGAGGAGCAGAGGTTGGCACATCATTGGGGAAAGAAGGGCAGCATTTGGCATGCCACCTCAGGAGGTCTTGAGCCGGCCCTGGGTGGGAAAAAAAAAAGAAACCACCACCACCAGTCCCTGAATCTTTGAGATAATTTCTCAGACCCCTGAAAATGGATGAAACACCCTCCATTTTTACCACCTGCAAACCAAGAGGTGAACATGGGGAGAGGCATTTGAAACAGCCCCAAAACTAGAATATGGAGACATTCAATGAAACTGACTTGCCAGAGGTACGCAAAGACCCCCCAGAAGGAAGTATGACTGTGTACAGCTCATGATTAACATGCAACAGCAAGGAGGTTATGATGGCTACTACTTTAAGCTTTGCTTTGTCGGTTGTCATTTTGTTTATTGATTTTGGTTTGTTTTGAAAGGTGGCTTACAAAGGATTGAAATAAACTATGGTAATACACAAACAAATACAGGAGGAAAGGTCTATCAATTGTTGTTAGCCATGACACCCAAGAACCTCCATGTTCCAAGGCAGTGTACCTTACAATGAACTGACACCCAGGACAAACAACAGGCAATGATACCTGGCTGGTCCTGGTTGTTGAAAGAGAGCATTGGAGTAAACAGACCTTTGGACTGAATCAGCATGGCAATTCTCACGTTCTCATGAGAAAAGAGAATGAATAGTGAGCAGGAAGGGAAATTCTAAGGTATTTTTGCATTCATGTCTGTTGTGATCTTTCTTTATCAGAGGGAGATTGGTGTCAGCCTCTGTCTATGGCCTCCACCCTTTGGTGTTATTCCAATAATAATGGGAATGCAAGGAAGTGAATGCCAGTTTGCACCTGAGGAGGATGAGGCAGCAGCAGCAGCTTTGTTTTGGAAAACACCCTACTACATAATTAAATCCACTTTTAGTTTCCTTCCCTGCTGTCCTACTGATGTGTCAGAGAGAGAGAGAGAGAGAGAGAGAGAGAGAGAGAGAGAGAGAGAGAGAGAGAGAGAGAGAGCCTTATCAGAACCGGGGAGACAGCATTTAGGAAGGCAAGACACATGCCTGCAAAAGAAACTGAGAACAAAAACAGAAAGGAAGCAATGTACAGCAAGTAATTAATGGGGAGGGGGGCAGCAAGCCCCTACCACCACCCAAAGGATCTGGGGGGTGGAACTGGGCTTGGAAGACATATGCCATACATCCAAGGCCATCCTTTCATTAGCAAAGGTGTAACCCCCACCTCCACTGTACAAATCCTTGGGGGGCTGGAAAAATTGAGGCCAAAGGACACCCATCATGGACTGTGCATCCTCGGAACTCAATTTCCTATCTGGGAGTTCCTATCTGGCATCAGAGGTCAACCCCTGCAGTGGTTCCCAAACTATAACCCGTGGCTCCCCAGGGAGCCATGGAAACTAGCCAGGGGAGCTGAGGAATCCTTGCGGGGAAAAACCTGCCACCCTATACAACGTACAGGATTGTAACCCTAATGGGGAGCCGCGGCCAATGGCTCAGTAGGTCAAGGGAGCCACCAGTCAAGAAGGTTTGGGAACCACTGCCTTAGGGCACTAGCTCATGTATATCAGATGGCCCACCAGGCTGAGCCGACCTTTAAACTTGAGGCAATGATAGCACCCAATGCACCATTGGGTAGAGGTTGCCATGGGGACTGGCAGAGCTTTGCCCCACGGCCCTCAAGAATCTGGCATTAGCACCATTCCCACCATTTAGGCCCAAGAAACAAGAGGCAGGCCGCTTGCTTCCCTTCAACGTCCTCAACTCTAACCATGACAGCCATTCCTACAGAAGCCACAGCAACTACATCACTTTCCCAGCAAGATCTTGCCCACCAATGTCACCCCCATGTCAGTCCTGCCTGAAAAGCACCAATCACCCCATGATGATGATGGTAGCAGGAACATAGAAATGAGGTCACGTCACTTATTCTCCACTCTCTTTCCCACTCAGTACAACAGAGGTTAGAAGAGCTATGCACAGAACGCAGGAGAAGAGTCTTACTCTGCTATAAATGCAGATGGTGTTGCTTGTAAAAGCAACACAGCAGCTTTTTATTGCTCGACTGTGGACTGTATAGTAACAAGGATCTCCGGAGCTGCGTGGACAAGGAATAATGAACTGTCATGATGACATTCCCATTCAGTGGGAATGAAGGCTTTCCTGATAGGGCGACCCTGGGATCATTTCAACTGGAGATGCCAGGATTTGAACTTGGGGTCTTTTACAGTACATGCAAAAGAGCACCACCACAAGTCATTGCGACAGACATGATGGCTGGCTGGAAAAAAACCCACACCACACTTTCACCTGCAGTGATCACAGCATTTTAAGGCCACGTAGTATCAACATAACTGTGTCTTAAATGTCTGCATTCATTTCCACCAACGCTGAATGGAGAGAGGGAAGTTCTTTTCCCCTTCACACAACACCAGAACCAGGGGACATCCGCTAAAATTGAGTGGAGGGAGAGTTAGAACAGACAAAAGAAAATACTTCTTCACCCAGCGTGTAATTCATCTGTGGAACTCCTTGCCACAGGATGTGGTGATGACACCTGGCCAAGATGCCTTTAAAAGGGAATTGGAAAGATTCATGGAGGAAAAGTCCATCACAAGTTACAATCCATAAGCAACCTCCTGGTTTTAGAAGTAGGTTTTCTCTGTATGCCAGGTGCAAGGGAGTGGCAACAGGATACACATCTTGTTGCCTTGTGTGGTCCCTGAGGCATCTGGTGGGCCACTGTGAGATACAGGAAGCTGGACTAGATGGGCTTTTGGCCTGATCCAGCAGAGCTCTTACATTCTTATGAGCGGAACAGGAGATTCCCAAGCAGCCAAAAGCTAATGCTGAGCAAGAGGCCTGGACCAGCCTGGTAGCAGTCCAGTAGGAAACAAGCAGCCAGCATTGTATCCACTGTCCACAAAGCTTGGCAACTTGGCAACCTATAAAGCTTTGCACCAGCACCAAGCAAGCAGTTAAGGATGGATGGCTTTATGCTGGACTGGGCGGCTCTGCTGCCTCTTCTTGGATCTTCTTAGAGCCCTCATCCAGAGCAAAGGCTTGTTGGGCTTGCCTCTTCCTCCCATGTAGAACTGACGGAAAGAGGACTGTCAAACAGTCATACTACCTCGTCTGGATCTGAGCGTCTGCACGGGTCCTGAGATGTTGGGGACGATGCGGGAAGGGCTGGGGTGGAGTCCCAATGGGGAATATTGGGTTCTTCATCCGTGCAGGTTCTGCAGGTGGAGTGTCATCTGGGAGCCAGTCTCTGATTGCCCCTCAGCGGATGTAAACTCCCTGCGACCCTTGTCTGTGCTGGGGGCTGCTGCAGGATCCTTCTCCTGCTCTTCAGAAGATTGCTGAACAGCCGACAGGTCCAGACAGTTTGTAGCTTATTGTCCTGTTTGGAGAGCTTGCGGGATAGGAATGGACCAATGATCAAGAATGGACCAATGATCAAGTTGCTACTGGTTTTACCCCTCCCACCACCACCACCAACCAGGCTGAGCCAGGGTTCAGCATCAAAACAAGGGAAGTAATAAATATCAGAGTTGCAGTGACGTCCCCCCCCCCCCGTGATGGCTGGTGTCACTCGCCCCGCCCCCAAGTGATGGCAGCTGGAGCCAAACGTCCCACGAAGGTCGGGCGGGAGCCAAAGCAAATGGCTGTGCGGAGGCGGCGGACGGCTTCTCCTTCTTTCTCCAAACCATTCCGCCACCTTTGCCGCCGCGTCCTCCACCACCGCCATCTTGTCGCCCCCGCTGCCATCTTGCCATCTTGTCATCCCCACTGCTGGTATGTCACCCCCTGCCTGCTACCCAGGCACTTCCTACGGCACTGATAAATATCATACTTCAAACTGAACCACACCAGTGGTCCATCTAGTTCAGAGTTCCAGACAGGGGATCTTTCTCAGTCCTGTTTGGAGATGCCAGGGATTAAAACCAGGGCCTTCTGCATGCAAAGCAGGTACCCTCCACAGAGCTATGTTCCCATCCCAACCATAAAACTATTTATTTTATTTTATTTATTTTTCATATTTTTATACCACCCTTTCTCCAAGGAGCTCAGGGTGGTGTACATGGATCCTTCCCTCCTTTTTGTCCTCACAACAACCCTGTGAGGTAGGTGAGGCTGAGAGATAGTGACTGGCCCAAGGTCACCCAGGAAGTTTCATGGCTGAGCGGGGATTTGAACCTGGATCTTCCAGGTCCAAGTCCATCACCAGAACCACTACACTATCTCCTTTCTCTAACTTTCAGGTGCACACTTGAACATAAACTACACACTGAGGATTAAAAGGGGTTGGTGGGACTTGCAGAGGCTGCCTTGAGGTTCCTGCCCCTTAGAAACTGGCAAGGGGGGGGGGCAGCATTCGTATGCTTCACAGCTCTCAGTCTTTCTCATGGACTTCTAGGCCTGGTCTAAAAAACACCTTCACCAATACCCTTCCATCCTAATCCTGGTCTAAAAAAGAGCAGAAAAAGCACCCTGGAAATTCCAAAATCGGCATAAACACTAGGAAGAAGAATCACTCTGCTTAATTGGAAAGTTTGCATCCTGACCATGGACTGATTTGGTATCCTTTATGACTGATTGTGTCCAGTAGGTGGCGATAGACATCCACTGTTGGGTTTACTTTTGATTATCGTAGGCTCCTCCTCTCCACTTTTAAGCATTCAGTTTCTACTAGAAAGGCACCTGAATTCCTAGCAATTCCTACATATCAATTCTGCCAGGCTTTTTTTCCCTTTGGTGAAAGAGAAATAAACGCTGACATCCAAGAAGAGTCATTTTCTCATTCTTTTTAAAGAAAGAGAATTCTTGTGTTAAGAGTGACTTGGAAGGCTCAGACTAGAAATCAATGCTTAGGAACTTATGTGCCCAGGCTACATTTCTCGGGGAGGTTTGTCAAAGTACAAGCCTGAGCTCATAGCGCAAGGCCTTTGGATGAGCTGCAACATGTCGATTTTATGTTAGCTTTGTTTGGAGAGGTGCTTCAAAGGGCCCTAGAAGGGGATGTGGAAGGTCTATGATTGGTGCTCTCTGTGTCTCCTTTTTCAAAAAGCTCTGTGTGTGTGTTTCACAGCGCAATCCTGCGCAAAGATCCGCGGCCGACGCAAAGGGCCGGCCGCAGGATCCTATGCCCTTCCCGGGCCACTCCGGCGCGGCTCAGGGTCTCCTTGGGGGAAGGGGAAATTTGTTCCCTTCCCCCGGTGTAAGGCTGGGAAGCCCCGATGGGCCTCCTTGGAAGTCCACTGGCTATTAAGCCAGTGGAAATCCGAGTTGGCCATGTAATGGTCGTCGAGCCCGGGAATGGGGACAGGGATATCACGGCCAACTGCTCTGGAGCCCTTTACACTCTTAAAAGGAGTCTCGGGGAGCCCCAAAGTGCTAGTGCAAACTGGGCAGGGGGCAGATGGTGCCCATTTATGGTGTGCTTGTGGAGCCCCTGAAGGGGTCTCAGGGAGCCCCAGAGCTCGTAGGAGCACAAGAAACAATGGTCTATATCTATTCTAGACATTAACATATGCCCTTAGGTAAATTTCTCAATTTGCCTCCTGCAGTGCCTGATGCTTCTTCTCGGCTAAGGTCCTTTGAACAAAAGTTTCAAAGGCAGGACGTGAGCACTCCTGCTGATGACATCACTGTTTCTGCAGTAGTAGAAGTCCCAGAGCTCTGCTCCCCCCCCCCCCCAGCACTACATCTCTGCAAGATGGCATAAAGATTGGAAGGCCCATGATGGAGTTTTTCTACTGAAGCTAAGCATGTCTGACTGCATCAGCTACTGGCTGGGAGATGACCTGGCATGGAGGAATCATAGCCTCCCTAGGATAATACGGATTCAATTCTATGCAGCTGTGACAAAGACACAATCCAAGGGCAGTTTTGTGCAGTTACAACGCTGCAGACCAGCTATTTAGTGGGGGAAGTGGGGGACGATGACGGAATCTAGCACCACTCTGCACATGCTCAACAGCACACATGTTTCATATATCATTCCCCAAGAGCCAGGCCTGAGCATTCCAACCAGACTCCAGGGTTGAGCCCTGGCTCTTGCTCTGGCTCAGTATGAACCCTGCTGTCGGAGGGTCTCACCACAACAGGCGCCCGTCTCGCAGGAACCTTCCCTGGGAGGAAGTGTGGTTTTGCTGTTGCTGTGTGTCCGTGGGAGCTATTTGGAGATGTGGCCCCACCCTCCCAGGCCATGATGGATGACCAGCCTGGAGGATAAAAGGCTTTCCTCTGAAATCAGCTCTGCTAAATATAAACTGTTGCTGGCTTTCATGTGTCTCGAGACCTAACTGAAACCAGCTGCCAGGGCAAGTGCAGGCTTTCCTGTTGCCGCCTCGCCTGCGGATCCAGCATCTTGCAAAACTGATGCACAGAGTCGAAGTGGCTGGAGTCGGAGAGGCACATCCCAGTCAGCTGGGACATCTCTCCCTGGGAGTAAGGGCCACTTATCACACCTGGCAAAGGACCATTGAGACGCTCAGAGCCCCTGAGAGGAATTTTAGCAGGGGGTACAAAGTTTCTTTTTTTTGGCCCCTACCCAAAGGGGGAGGGGAGGGTGGTGAAATGGGGCGGGGAAGGGTGGCAACGGGGGCGGGCGGAACAGGGGTGGGCAGATCGGGCTCGGAAAGGGGTGGGGTTGGTAGTCTTAATAAATAAACAAAACAAAGAGGACTAGAGCAAAATAATTACAAACAAATCACCCTACTACATTGCTTATACAAAATAAAACAGTTCACAAATAAATCAACATGGTATATAGATTAACAGACCCTTCTGCCCTAGCAATCAATATTTTCTTTAAGCTTGGGGAAAATATTGAATGCAATTTGTCATCGTTGGACAACTAATAGAAGATACTCGGCAATATAACTAACAAAAACGCGGGATTCTGCAGCCAACAGTGACCGAATGCAGGATTCATCCGAATTTTCTTCGTATGCTGAAAAATAAGGGTATAAATGGGTCTGACGCAAATCATCATAGATAGGGCAGTGTAAAAGAATTTGTGTATGCCAATAAAGGTTTATGTATGTATGTATGTATGTATGTATGTATGTATGTATGTATGTATGTATGTAAAGGTAAAGGTAAAGGTATCCCCTGACAATTAAGTCCAGTCGTGTCCGACTCTAGGGTGTGGTGCTCATCTCCATTTCAAAGCCGAAGAGCCAGTGTTGTCCGAAGACGCCTCCGTGGTCATGTGGCCGGCATGACTCTCCTTGCCGCAGCGCATAGCATGCAGCTGGAACACGGAGCGCTGTTTACCTTCCCGCAAGCGGTACCTATTTATCTACTTGCATTGACATGCTTTGGAACTGCTAGGTTGGCAGGAATGTATGTATGTACCGGTACGTAAATAAACAAATAAATAAATGAAAGAGGATCGTAAATAAACAAATAAATAAATGAAAGAGGATCAGAGATAGGAAAGCAATTTGATTTGAACATCTTTGTTTAAGCTAAGAATTCCCAATACAGATGTTTACTATTTTAGTCAGGTCAGTTGACAGAGCTCATGCCCATCCCTCACAGCTCGGCAGCAGGCCCACCTCGTGTACCGGACCACTAATGCTGCCAGAAACCCCAGCAGCCACAGGGACAGAGCTCATGCCCCTCCCTCACAGCGCGCAGGCCTCCATAGTAGCGCTGCACCGCTTTGCCTTGTGGGACTTGGAGGCCAGGACCAGGTCGTTGTCGTCGGAGCCAGCGAGGGCTGCCTGCAGCTGGGATCCATTTTTCCACTACAGAGTGAGTGTACACGTGGCACGCGCCTCCTGCAGATAGGAAAATTTCCGGGGGGGGGCTCCTTTGGACCCTGGGCCCCCTTTTGGACCCTGGGTACAAATTACCCCCTTCTTTACCTCCCTCTCATGGATCCTGGAGACACTTCCCCCCACCACAGGAAAGCTACACCCCCATACACACACGTGGATCAACCCAGAGACTACTCCATGGACGCTGCAGGGTACGTCCACACGGGAGGCTGAAACACATCGCAGGGGATTTGCAGTGCATTTAAGCACTCCCCTTCTCTAGTCTTGCACTGCTTCTGTTCCACGGTTGTTGTTCTCGTGGGACAGATCTAGGATGCAAACTCATTCATCCACTGTAGTAGTCAAACGGAGTCGTCACGTTGCAGAGCAACTGAAACCAAAGCTGGTTTCCTGTGTGAAGACTGCACAAAGGCTGTAATCCTTATGCACACTTCCTTGGGAGTAAGCCCTGTTTAGCTGTGGCACTAACTACACATTGCCTGCAATGCAGAATGGAGAAAAGGTGGGTGGGGGACAGGATTAAGCATGTTCTTCCTTCCCCTGCAGCTTCTCAGCTCTAAATCCTCCCTGTCTTAAGTGAATAGGACTCAGTTACATGTAACTAGCTTTTCAGTGGGACGTACTTCTAGGTAAACATACTTCAGACTGGATTGTAAGTTTCCTTGCAGGGAAAGGAATTTACAAATCATGACGTACAATAAGTGGTGGCTGAAGAGGTTTTTTTTTTTGGGGGGGGGTGCCACCCAATTCACTTAGATAAAGGTAAAGGTGACCCCTGACAATTAAGTCCAGTCGTGTCCGACTCTAGGGTGTGGTGCTCATCCCCATTTCAAAGCCGAAGAGCCAGCGTTGGCCGAAGACGCCTCCGTGGTCATGTGGCTGGCATGACTTTCCTTGCCGCAGCGCGTAGCATGCGGCTGGAACACAGAGCGCTGTTTACCTTCCCGCAAGCGGTACCTATTTATCTACTCGCATTAACATGCTTCGGAACTGCTAGGTTGGCAGGAGCTGGCCAAGCAACGAGAGCTCACCCCGTCGCGGATTCGAACTGCCGACCTTTCGATCGACAGCTCATGGTTCAGCGGTTTAACCCACTGTGCCACCCGCTGGCCTCCCAATTCACTTACACAGGCGTAAAAGGAGAACCCTGATGGATCAGCCCCAAGACCCATCTAGCCCAACTTCCAGGTCCCCCACACAGAGGCCAAACAGATGCACAGCGCAATCCTGTGTAACCTTGCACCGGTGTAACATCAGATGCACCGGTGTAAGTGCACTTACACAAGTGCATCTACTGTTACACCGGTGCATGGTTACACAGGATTGCGCTGGCAATCCAGGAAGCCCACAAGTCACGTATATATGAAGGCAATAGCCCTCCCCCACTTTTGGCCCCAACTTGGTATTCAGAGATATGCTGCCTCTGACCGTGGAGGTTCAATTTACCTATTGTGGCAAATGGCTACTCCATGAATTTGTCTCATCTGCATTTAGAGTCCCCTAAGCCAGTGGCCATCCCCATACCTTTGGGGCAGAAAATTCCATCAATGTGTGCAGAAGCATTTAATTGTGTCTGACCTGAATCAATGGTCCTTCAATGTCATTGGATGACCCAAAGTTCTAGTATTATGAGAGAGAAGAGATGGCTCTGGGTGCCATCTTTCAGTCAGATGAAACTCACATGATTGGGAGCATGGCCTTCTTGGTTGTGGCTCTTGTCCTTTGCAACACTCTCCCAACAGAAATCGCATTCCTGTTTAGCTTGGTCAGTAAATGAAGCTCTTATTTTATCAAGGTGCTTCTATATGCTATTGATGGCTCCCGTGAGGATTCTTAGAATGATAGAATTTTGCTGCTTTTTTAAAAATGGAGATTTGATCTCAGAGTGTGCCTTTGATTAATGAGTTTTTTTAATTGATTTTTATTGCATTCATTGCAGCTTATGGGGGTTTCCTGTGCCTTTTGAATTCCTCAATAGAAAAGCAGCTAATTACATGTACAGTAAATAACTGGCGAATAACATGATGTGCGGTGCAATCCTATGCATATTGATCCGGAAGGAAACTCCACTATGTTCAATTAGGCTTACTCCCAGGTAAGTGTGCGGCCTGGGGTTGCTGGCTCGGAAATAGTAAAAATAAAATACAGTACAGTACTCTGACTCCGTAACATGTTCACTGAAACCGATCATAACAAAAGCAAAATACTGTACACGGTGGCAGAGGGGGGGGGGGTGTCTCAAAGCATTCAAGAAGTCCTTAACTGTGGAAGTCAGCTGTCATGGAAGAAAGACAGGTCGGTAGCCTGCAATTTCAGGATTGTTCTTCTACCTTCTGAGTCTTAGCTAAGAGTCTTTATAGCCCAATCCTATGCATATCTACTCAGAAGTAAGCCTCGTTGAGTTCAATGGGACTTACTCCCAGGTAAACGTGCATAAAAATTGCAGCCTGGTCAGTTTGATCAGCAGAAGTTTTTTAAAACTATTATTTAATAAATAAATAAATAAATAAATAAATGAGAGAGAGAGAGAGAGAGAGAGAGATTTTGCTGATGAATGTTAAGGCAGTAATGTTAAGTATCTGATATGTCCTAGACCATGTTTTTTCAACTTGCTTCCCCACCCCCCCTTAAAATCCTGAAACCGAACAACATCCCCATTTGGGAATCCTGAGGGGAAAAAAGAATCAAATTAGAAGATTATCAAGTTGAGTTAGGAGAATTTGCTCAAGAATTCTCCCCTCCACCAAATGCATTTTTATTTGATAGTCATTTCCTCTACCCCAGGAACAATTCCTGCTTTTTGGTACCTGTCCCGGATAAATTACTGTCCCTACTTTGTCTTTGGAGACAAAAGTATACACATACTTACGTGCATTATTTATTTATTTATTTATTTATTTTAAGTTTGGACTAACCGTTCTTCTGCCGAGTTAGTAAATTCAACATAAAGGGAAACCATTATGTGCCGTTTACTAACTGCGCAATCCTATGCATGTCTATGCAGAAGTACGTCCAACTGTGTTCGGTGGGGCTTGCTCCCAAGAAAGTGCGTATAGGATTGCAGCCACTGGCGTCACTACAGGGGTGGGCGGAGCTGTAAGTTCTGCTGAAATCTGAGCCTCCCTTACACAGAGGAACAAAGCAGCCCCGCCCCCTCACCTTCGGAGCCTTTCAGGGAAGCGAAAGCAATGCGCAGGAGACTCCCTGCGCGTTGCTTTCGCTTCCCTGAAAGGCCCCAAAGGTGAGGGGGCGGGGCTGCTTCATTCCTCTGTGTAAGGGAGGCTCAGATTTCAGCAGAACTTACAGCTCCGCCCCCCCCCCCCTGTAGTGACGCCAGCGATTGCAGCCTAATAGACCCTGCTTCAGAAGCTAGAACTGGGCAAGTTATTGCAGTGTCAATGAATACCTTACAGCTGACAACTTTACAACTGGCCCCCCTGTAACTGTGCCTTTGACACTGGTGTGATCTGCAGTGACGTCAAGGCCACAATGAAAGGCAATTATGGCAGCAGGAAAACATGGTGAAAACATTGGTAACCCCGCCGTGAAGGCTTCTTAACGTCTGATTGGAAAAGCAGATGACCAGCCTGCCACGAACCACTGGCGGCCGTGCAAAGTACCACTGGTGGTACGCGTCCCACAGGATGGGAACCTCTGCCCTGAGAATTTGCTGTGCTGGCTTGGAAGGCCCGTCGCCACCACCACTTGCCCACCACTGCTGCTTCCCCCCCTCACCTAAACTAGGGCACAGGGATACGTGGCAGGGGGGAGTGAAGCACTATGGGGTCCAGCATCTTGGGGACTGGGGGGGGTCCCAGAAACCATGCACTGGTTTAGGGTAGGCTTACCAGATCTCCAACCGGGACAGAGTGCTAGACCTTTAGGAGAAGGAATGTGGGCAGGTGTAGCTTGTTAAACCTTAGAGCACAATCCTAGGCATGTCTACTCAGAAGCAAGCAATGGCGTCGCTCCCGTCAAGTGATGGGAGCGGGCTGCTACGGGGTGACGCGCGCAAGGGGTGACACGCGCACGCGCGTGACCCGTCACCTCTTGCGCGCGTTGCCCCCGAAGACGTCCCCGGAGCCGGCTCCCGGCCTTTTCCGAGGCTGGGAGCCGGCTCCGGAGACGTCTTCCCCGACCGACGCGCCAGGGGGCCCTCTGTGCGAACGTTATTTATAACGTTTTTTGCACATGCGCAGACCATCCCTGAGGGAAAAGGGCTTCCCTTTTCCCTCAGGAACGGTCTGCGCATGCACTAAAAATGTTATAAATAACGTTCGCGCAGCGGGCCTTCCTCAGAAGGCCCCGGACAGCCGGCCGGGGAAGACGTCCCCGAGCCGGCTGCAAAAATTGTCGGGTGCCCGGAGCGGCGCCCATCGAGCGCCCCCCCCAAATCGCCGCGCCGAAGATTTGTAAGAGCCCCCACTAGGGTGACGTGCACGCCCCGCTATGGGGTGACGCACGCCCTAGTGACGCCATTGGAAGCAAGTCTCACTGAACACAATGGGGCTTGCTTCTGAGTAGACATGCCTAGGATTGTGCTCTAAGGTTTAACAAGCTACACCTGCCCACATTCCTTCTCCTAAAGGTCTAGCACTCTGTCCCGGTTGGAGATCTGGTAAGCCTAGTTTAGGGCATGCCGTCCTGTCCTTTGCCTCAGGCAGCAATGTGTCTTGAGGGGATGATCTGGATTGGGGCCACAGAAGGGGCAAAGGGTGAAAGTCCCCCGCCCCCCGCCGTAGTCCCAATGCGGATGGGTCCATGCACAGGGCTGCTATTTCCTTTTAAAAGAAAACAAACACACAGGCCCTCAATCACATAATAGGAGGCATATATCGTCTACTTTTGGGCCCTGTCAGATCTTCAGCAGAGGAAGGGAACGATCTGCCTGGAGCCTTGCTACCAGCTCCTCTGAGCTCTTTGAACTCCCGTCACCCTCCTCGCCTCTGTAATTAAGCTTTATTTTTAGGCCTCCCTTCCTTTTTCTATTTAAAGCCCAGCAGCCTCCTCTGTGTAAAGGCAAAGAAGAAGCGCTGAGCTGAACCTGTGGTGGGCAGGGGAGGCAGTGCAAACGAATCCCCTAAACGTGGAGTGGGAGGCCTCGGCGACCACTGGCAGCGAGCCCTGGGCCACAGCTCAGCCTTGATGGGGCTGCTGGGGAGCTGCCGCCAAAGTGGGTCGTGGAGGGGGTGGCAGGAAGTTGCTCTGGGCTCTTTTCATGAAGTGAGTGGGCACCGGCTGGAGACATATTTTCCGTTATCTCACGGCACGATCGAGAGAATTATAGGGTTGCCACTGTTCTTTTCTGGCTCTGCTCCTGTGCCTGAGCTGGTGATGCTTTTCTTGGCATGGAGAGAAGGGGGGGGGGGGGGAGAAACGCTTGCCCTGCTAGATCCCTGTATGTGTGCCAGGTTGCTATTAAAGGCACAGTAGCAAGCTTAGTTAAGAAGCAGACAAAAGAAAAAGTGATAACCCGCCTAGAGAATTTGCTGGCACTCTCAGGGACGCTGTGCTGACATTTCTGAACCAGACGCTCGCACGAGACGCCCTCAGGTTTTGAGAGCTTTTTTTGGCCTATGTCAGCAGTTGAAGGAGACCCTGGAGGGGGTTGCCAAGTACCAAGTCCTGGGACGATGTTCACACTAGTGCAAAATCCTTTTGATGCTGGAAGATTTAGTGCTATCGCAATGATCGTGCCTAACCAAAATATGCATAGGAGCTTCTGCCAGGTCTTAGTTAGAAGTCATATAATATTTGTGATTCTGCCAACTTGATAAGGATTTAAAAAAAAAAACCCATTAAATGTCTGGTTTCAACAAATGTAACATGTTAGATAACCCATGACGTATACATGAATGTGCCGGAGACCTTAGCAATGCTTCTTTTTTGAAGACCCTGAATTAATGTTATTTATGCTCCCTTTTTCTGCTATGATGGAATGCAGGGTGGCATACGTGGGCTCCTCCTGTAATCTCTCTCCCAAGCATTGACACTGCCCTGTTTGCTGTCAGCAAAGGTGCCTGGCTCATGTGCCTCCAGACCATGTCCTAGGAGCATTACATTAAGCATGATTTTTTAAAAGCGATTTGCTGATTATTTAGGGGAAAGGAAATCCATCTTTATTCATTTTAACCAAGTTACAGTCTAATCCTATCATGCCACTGCGTTGCCAGGATGCACATTCTGGCGATGCCGCGCACGTTATGGCTGTCGCAAAACATGATGCGCCATAGAGCACAGCTTTGCCACCGCTATGATTGGTGAGTGGTGACTGCTGGGCAACAGCGGCCAAAGCGGGAGCCCCAATGCCAGTACGTTGCCGCGGTGGGCGGGTGGTGGGTGGGTGGAATGGGGAGAGGGAGGATTGGGGCAGGGAACAGGGCAGGGATGTGGGTGTGCTGAGGGTGGGAAGGGGGTGGTTATCTGCAGCAGTGGCTCCACCGATATCCTATCCCCCTTACTGGCCTTGATCCACTAACCCGGTTCCATTCAGACTTGTGCAAGCAAAATAGCTGGTGCAGATCCAAGCAGATCCATCAGGGCAGCAAAGACTTGCCCTACGGTAAGGGAACAAGTGCTCCCTGCCTTACAGCTTACCTCAAGGAGGCCTCTGGGACTTGAAATTCCCTTGCAAGATGTCGCGGCTACATCAGCGCTGGGGAAGTTATGTTGGATTGGGCTGTTACTGAGTTTAACTTGTGATTTCTGGCATTTTTCACGCTGGCTGCGCTATGATTTCATTTTGCTGCTTAACTGGAGTACATGTCAAGGATTCCAAGCATGGTCTATTCCAGGGGTTCTCAACCCCTTCCCAACCGAGTACCACCTCCGGCGCCACTCTCCTGCTGCGTACCACCGGAAGAGAGTGACGATGACATCATCACCAGTTACTTCCGGGTTTTCAGGTTTTTGGAGGCCAGAAAGCGCAGGTAGGAAGCTCTGGGTGTGTGGAAGGGCCCTTCCCAGCGTTCCCGAGAGGCTTGGCCAAAGGCAGGAGCCTCTCGGGAGTGAAAACGCACCCACAAAAGTGCTGCGTCGTAGCGGGGTTCCGGTGGCCTAAGTACCACCAGCAGTCGGCCAAAGTACCACTGGCGGTACTAGTGCCACTGGTTGAGAACCCCTTGTCTATTCTGTTTTGTCTATCTACCTTCAAATACTGCTACCTATGGACCTGCTAGGGAGGGCTTGTTTAACTTTCCTTGCTGAATGCTGATGGATGGGAAGGGTGCAGCTTATCAAGCAGTTTGCCTGAGCCCAATCTAATTCCTCTGTGATTACTTTGGGGGGGGCAGTGGGTTAAACCGCTGAACCATGAGCTGTCGATCGAAAGGTTGGCAGTTCGAATCCGCGATGGGGTGAGCTCTCGTTGCTTGGCCAGCTCCTGCCAACCTAGCAGTTCCAAAGCATGTTAATGCGAGTAGATAAATAGGTACCGCTTGCGGGAAGGTAAACAGCGCTCTGTGTTCCAGCCGCATGCTACGCGCTGCGGCAAGGAAAGTCACGCCAGCCACATGACCACGGAGGTGTCTTCGGACAACGCTGGCTCTTCGGCTTTGAAATGGGGATGAGCACCACACCCTACAGTCGGACACGACTGGACTTAATTGTCAGGGGTCACCTTTACCTTTATCTAAAGATAAGCTGACTTCTGGCCTTCACCCCCAAGCTGATCGTGGCATGGGAGACAAACAGCATATATCCACATGAATGAGAATGTTGGGAAAAATCAAATAAAGAAAATCTGTATTCAAATTAGGAAATATTGACTGAAATGTCCCCTATATCCCCTATTGTTTTAACACTACTTTTTGGAATACAGCAACACTGATTTTGGGTCTGTTCCATTACGCAGAAGGCTAGTGATTACCTTGATGAATCAGAACACTTTAAAAATAAACAAACTGGGAATTTGAGAAACATTCTTCAATTAAACATACCAATTACGGCACAATCTTGTGTAAGGATACGTGACCGGCCTAAAGGACTGGCCACTGTATCCTATGCCATTCCCAGGCTGCTCTGGGGTAGCCCAGGAGCACCTCGGGAGAAGGGGACGTTTGTCTCCTTCCCCTGGTGCAAGTCGGCCAGGGCCCTATGGGCCTTCTCGGATGTACACTAGCTATGAAGCTGATGTACATCCGGGGTGGGGGAGTAAGGCCGACTAGGCCTGGGAATGGGCAGAGGATATCCCCGCCCCCTCCCAGCCCGGGCCAACCAATCGCCCACCCTCACTCACTGCTCTGCCCGCCCTCCCCCCCGCACTGACTGGTGCAGGACGTACCTCTGCCGGTGGGTGCCGGGTCCGGAGGGCGGCGGAGTGAGGGCTGCCGGCCTCCACACCGGCGGCCCTTACTCTAGAGTTGTCACAAACGTGCTTTATGGCATGTTTGCGATGGCTTAGCACGGCGGAGTGCATGCTCCGCCGCTCTATAGTTACGAGAGGATTGCGCTGCCCATCTATTAAAGCATGTGGTCCTAATTACTTCTGTAGTGCCTCCACTGACAAATCAACATTCCAGTGCTTCCTTCCTCTGTCCTTACTACGCTATTCCCATTTTACAGAGAGAGAATGGAGGGTGAGCGATAGCAACTTGCCCAAGACCCACACAGACTGGGATTTGAACCCAGGTTTCAGTCTATAACTCTGTTGGTGGGTCATTTTGCCCTGGAGAAACAATGTTTGTTCTCTCGATCCCTTTGCCTTCATTAGCAGTCCCATTTTGACATCATCGATGTTGGTCTGAAGACCTCCCAGTGAAGTAGCCCTGAGGCTCTGGCGACAGACACTGAAGGAAGGGGGGGGAGGTGGAAACATCTCCCCTAGTCTCCGAGTCTCCATCCCCACAAATTGCAGGTTCCAGCCTTTCTTTTGTGAGGGGAGGGATGATGTGTGTGTGTAGGGTGCACTAGCACAGCACACACATACACACACACACACACACACACACACACACACACACACACACACACACACCCCAAACGTCCACCTCAGCTTCTTCGAAGCACATAACCCTCTCTTATCTCTCACTGCTGGGTAGTATCTTGCGGTTTGGGGAGAGGGGGATTTAGCTAACCCCAACGAAAGACCAAAGTGATGTACGTAGCACAGAGCCGGTGGGTGGGCGGAAGGCAACGCAGTCGGCTCACCACAGTCTCCCCTTCTCCTCCTCTTTTTCCAGGGTTCTCAGGCATGGACATGTCGTGGCGCCTCCACCACCCGGCAACAGGGAGGTTTGTGATGAAGTGGCTGAGGTAAAGGAAAAAAACGTGCCTGTCAAGCTACCCTGAGCACACGTTTTCCTTCCCTTCACTCTGCGTCAGGGAAGTCCACGAAGACCTCAATGACCTTGAGCATTCTAGGATGGGCTCAGTCTGCTGTGATTGACTCTTAACTTGGCAAGAGAGCCGTCCCATCAACGGAGGGCAAAGAGACTGAGCAAGATACCCAGTTGGCCACCAGGGATGAGGTAGGGCCAGCTGAGGTGATGTGACCCCACTTCCTTTCACAGTTAAGCCCATGACACACCGCCTGCGTTGAAGTGCGTTGCGTCCAGGTGCGTTGCTAGAGTAGCCGACGTGTCGCAGTGCACCCTGTCGACACTGGACCTATGGATTTGAGAAATGTAAGATGTTCTGCACTGCCCCCTGCTCTCTGTTAGCTAATCAGAATCAAGTCTTTTCAGACTCGATTCTGATTGGCCCAATGTGTTGCTCCCTGCCCCGCCCCCAAAACGCGGCCTCTCATTGGCCGACGTTCGACTTGTTCAGCTTTGCACGCACCGCACCTCAGCTCTTCTGTGTTGCATTGCGATCTTATAAAAAAGAAGACGCACTGGGATTTTCCAGCCATACGCAGATGCAACGCACCCCGACGCAGGTGGTGTATCACAGGCTTAAGTTTGGTGGGCACAATAGTCTCTAACCACATGCCACTTGGGGGCTTTGCACATGGGTTTGGGGTCAGAAACAGCGCACAACACATTTTGGTTCCCAAGGCAGAAAATCCAAATAGTACTGTTGCCCCCCACATGGTGATAAAAATGGCAGCCCATTTGCATCGGGACTGTGCCAGGTGCAAAGGGTTTGAGCCCCTCTCCCCTGTGATCCAGACTGAGGCCCCATGTGGCTGCAATTGAACTTTTCAAAAAGCAAACACACAGGCCCCAAATGGCGTCTAGTTGTTCCTTAGAATCTTATTTACATTCTAAGCTGGAGCAGATGAATTTCTCAAGGAAACGGCCTTCCATTTGTCATAGAAACTGGCATGACAAACTGGACAGATAGTTATGAATGTCAGCAGCATCACTGCATTTCGATGGCTTGGGTAGGCGGAACTGATTGGGCCAGGATTCATCCTGGGAAATACTTTCCGTCAATGTGTTGTGCAATAAATAGACAGTATGCAATACTAACACAGTGCTCAAATTATGGGGGCCAGTCATGAAATCCTCAAGCCCCATTCTTGACTGCTCCCCCTTTTAGCCAAATAACCTACCCAGTAGCTTTCTAAAAACAATAGCTAGGAGGATTGTCACAAAACAGACAGGGGCCAGCTTCCCCGTAAGTCAAGCACATCTCCTTAGTGTTGCTGTCAGAAGCAACATCACAGAAGCAGCAACAGCAGCAGCAGCAAGACTGGGTTTATTTTATTTTAATACAGTATTTAATTCAACACAAAACAAACATCGGAGAGGAACAAACAAGGGTGGAAGGTGGGAAAGGGAAAAAAATTAGGGGCAAATAATTTGCCCATTCATCAAAGGCAGAGAAGTCCATTGGTTTTTGATGATCATCATCTGCTTTTATCATTGTCAATCGGGTGAAACTCAATGCTCACTGATACATCTAAAAGCACTGAGCAATGGAGGGCACCAGTTTTGCAAGGTTTCTAGCTGTTCTCCTCACATTAGACCACTCAGTGCTGGTTCCAGGTTTCTGGGGGCCTTGAGATAATGCTCTACATGGGCCCTTCTTGGTAAACCCCCCCCCAGCCCACCCACTGGTGGTGCATTTGGACACTACGACTACCACCAAGACTAATAATTCAGCGGGCGGCCCGTCTGAGTAGACCCTCTGGGTCCTCAGCCAGTGATGGGATTACCACCAACCCTCCAGAATTGACTTGGAGTCTCCAGGGACCAACATCAACCTCCTGAAAGCAATCCTGGAGAATTCAGGAATTTCCAACACTGTGTTAAGTTGGGGGCGGGGGGGGGGGAGATCTCTAGGCAGGGCCAGTCCATCCATGATGCAAACAATGAAGCTTGCATTGAGCGGCGGGATGTGTGGAGTGGCAAACAGTGGCCGGAATCTGGGCCCTGAGTCTGCCACCATCTTCTGCCAGCCCACAGCGGACGGAGCTGCTCATATCTGCTTCCTGATCGCTAAAAGCAAGCAGGAAGCATATTGGAAGGCATATTGGAAGGCATATTGGAAGGCAGCAATCCAGCCCTCTACCCCCTTACCTCGCTCCTTCCTCCCTTTAAACGAAACAGGAAGTGTGGTGCATGCTGTGAGTGCTTCCAGCATATTCTGCACTTCCGTATTTGTTTAAAGCACAGGTTCTCAACCTGTGGTACAAGTACCCCTAGGGGTACACAGACCAATGGCAGGGGGTACGCCAGAGCCTGCCCCTTATCAGCATCAATCAGTAATTAATTACTTGTTGATTAGAACTTAAATACAATCCTCTGTCTGTCTGTCTGTCTGTCTGTCTGTCTGTCTGTCTGTCTGTCTCTCTCTCTCTCTCTCACACACACACACACACACACACACACACACACACAGAGTTAAGTAAGATATTTTTTCAGATCCCAGCTGGGTGGACTAGAAGGAGGAAGAGGCGGCACATTTTGTGAACCTCAGACAGTCAGAACTTGCTCTTGAACTGGGCCTATCTCCAGGAATAGCTTTCCTCAGAGTTGGCAGCCATAGCCCACTGACCCTTGACACCCTCTGGCTCCTTTTCCCCACTTTTCCTTCTGGTAGGATGATATGCATGTCCCTGTTTCTTCAAGAGTTCCTCTGACCATAGGATCTTGAGATTTTCCTTTGCAATCCTTTGAGACTACTGTAGTTCTCTGTGGAAACAGAGGTAAACTGCAAAGCTGCCCCAAATTCCCCCTAAGGGGTAAGAGGAACTGCAGGTGAGGCCAACAGGAGCTATTGATGGGTGAGCCATCCTAGTGTCATTTCGGAATCTGCTCGGTATTTATGAGCTTCCTTGGCAAGCATTCGTTAAAAAGAAAAGTCTACTTCCAAGAGCTCTCTTATTATGGCTCATGATGTTGATGCATGAGCAATGATGGTGATTGTTTCCCCCCCCCCCCCAAGAAATATACTTTCTAGCACCAGCTGTAGTTGAGAGCCTCTAGGAAATTCAACCCCCTGTCCCCGCTAAAACAAACACAGTCAGGAAAAAGAGTAGGGTTTAAATCTGAATGGAGAAGCAGGGAAACGCCAACCACAAGAAAATGTTTCCAAGAAACAATCAGGAAAACTGACCCATATAATTCACGGCAATCAGAGAGTTTTACTGGGAGTAAGGGGTTAACATGAAAGAGCCTACAAAGGAGCAGGCTTGGGAGCCCACACAGGGACAAGCACGATAGGAACACCTACCATCATTTTTTTTCTTGTAAAATTAGCCCACAGAGCAAGCCAGTCTGCATTGGATCTATGGCATGGGTGTGTGTGTGTGTGTGTGTGTGTGTGTGTGTGTGTGTGTGTGTGTCTGTGTCTGTGTCTGTGTCTGTGTGTGTGTGTGTGTGTGTGTGTGTATGCGTTGCGTGTGTGCGTGTGCCGGTGTGTCTTCAATCCTTTCCACTATGCCGATTCCTCAACTTAAATTGTTCTCCCCAAGTTGCTATAGGCCACAGAAAGGAAAACTTGTGGGTACAAATTTTGTGCCTGTAAATTTTCTCCTCTATAGCTAATAGCAGCTTCAGGAGAGGGGTGTTTTGAAGCAGGGTCATGGCGCAGGAGAAAGGGTTGGACCCCCTCCCCACAGCCCCAATCCAAATCCCCGCCCCCCCCCTCTCTCTCTCTCACACACACACACACCACATGTTAGCTCTAATGACGTACTTGATGTAATGCCAGGTTTGGTCCTGTGTCTCGACAGCAAGCTGTTGTTAAAATATCTAACCTCTTCCCCGCTCTGTTCTCTATCCATCCATCCATCTATCCTTCAACCCTCTTTCACTCTCTCTGCGTGTCATATGAACATAAGAAGAGCCCTGCTGGATCAGGCCAAAGGCCCATCTAGTCCAGCTTCCTGTATCTCACACAGTGGCTCCACCAGATGCCTCTGGGAGCATCCATCCATCCATCCCTCTTTTCATTCCTGTTTACTCAGTTTCTGTTCCTTGTTTGTAGGAAGTCCCCAGCCTCAGACTATCATGCCACCATCCCTTCCACTGATGAGCCCAAACACAGGATTTCAAGAGGCATTTGCTCCTCACTCTGCCCTGAAGGATACTTTTCAGCAGAGTGAAATACCTTTGAGTTTCACTGAGTCATGTTTGTGGGTGAAATTTGGGTCCCCTATTTCATTTAGCAACCAACATGACTCACCTACCCACGAAGCAAGAGGATAGGGAGATGCAACTGAGATGACTGATACATATCATTCAGAGCGCCCAAAGCTTGTTGTGTTTGCCAGGCTGAAATTCAGGATTTGAACGTGACTCCCTCTGGCCTGGCATAGGGAGTGTCTTGAGATTGTGTCGAGCTGCCCATGCTGTGCCAGGACAGGGGAATGGTGGTAGCAGGGCACAGGTGGCAGAATGCAACAGTGCATAATGTCTCACTAGCCAACATTTCACAGATGGAAGTAGAAACATGCTTGTAACACCCCTGTTTTTCTGCCAAGGATAAATGGTGAGCCTTCTTCACCCTAGGCCAAACCGTGCATTGACTATAATGTGTAGCTTGGCCCTCTGTGCATGTGTTTTTAAAGCCCAAATAGCAGACATCTTTAACAGCTACAGGTACTTCTTGAATGTTCACAAGAGAGCAATGCACAGCGCAATCCGACTTAACTTTTGTGCCGGCGTAACCAGCGGCACAGCAAGAACGGGAGGCCCCAGAATGGAAAAGGGATTCAAATCCCCTCCAAAAGAGGAATTCAAAGGGGATTTGAATTCCTTTTCCGTTCTGGGGACTCCTGTTCTCGCTGCGCCGCTGGTTACGCCGGCACAAAAGTTAAGTTGGATTGCACTGAAAGTATAGTAAAATATACCATACAGGACAGTAACACAGAGACCCACTGGTTTTTTTCCTTATGTGTAGAACTCTGATCAATTTTTTTAACCACATCTGGGTTCAAACTTCGTTATGCTACCAACATCTGGAGAGGGTAGCATTGGGGCCCAGCTGACCAGTTGACTGAACATTTGAACAGTGGCGGTCTTTGATAGGGGGCCCTGTGGCCTTGGGCCCCGGGTGGCCCCCGGGCACCAGCTTCTGGGGGCGCCTCTTCAGCCTCCAGGCCGCCGCCGGCCCCGCGCTCACCTCGGCGCGACTCCTTTTCAAACTGGCAGTTCTGTACATGCGCAGAACACCTAAGAGGCCAAGAGAGGGCAGCGGCCCGGAGGCTGAAGAAGGTAAGGAGAGCGGTGGGGGTGGGCGCCGGGTGGGAGCGTCCTTCTGGGGGTGCTCGGCCAACCCCTGCCCTGCCCCGGGCGCCGGGAGGGCTAGCGACACCACTGCATTTGAAGAAGTTGATGCATTCACTGTTGGTTCATCTGACTCAGTATTGTCTACTACAGGGGTACTCAACCAGTGATACTCGTACCACCAGTAAGCGACTGCTGGTGGTACTCGGACCGCCAGAACCCCACTCCGACGTGGTGTTTTCGGTGCCACGTTATCGCTCCCGAGAGGCTCCTGCCTTTGGCCGAGCCTCTCGGGAACGCTGAGAAGGGTCCTCCCATCTGCGTTTTATGCCCTCTGAAAACCCGGAAGTAACTGGTGATGATGTCATCGCCAGTCGCTTCTGGTGATATGCAGCAGGAGAGTGGCGCTGGAGATGGTACTCAGCCGGGAAGGGGTTGAGAACTCCTGGTGATCAGCCACACTGATGGTGGCTCCTCAGGGGTTAAAGCAGGTATTTCTCAGCCCTTCCTGGAGATGCCAGGGATTCAACCTGGGACCTTCTGCATGTAAAACAGATGTTCTGCCCATGAGTTACAACCCCTTCCTCCTGGAGATGCTGGTTAATCAGATGCTGAACTTTGGCCAAATCCATTTGCCATCTAAACACCCCATTCCCCTTGTCACTGCTCTGATAAATGTTAGAGCCCCGTATGACTGCTTTAAAATTAAAAGACTAACCATCTGATCATAGATCTTCCACGTCAAATCTATTTGAGCCTCATTGACAGTCCACAGTGACCAGGAAGGAGTCATCCCTGATACCCTGAAGTATCACTCACCCGGTTTACAGTAACGAAAGAGGATGATTTCCCCAATTATCAATTATATTATTGGGGGTTTTCTGGAGTGTGTGTTTTCTCAGCAGTATGTGGCATGGGGTGTTGTGTAGCTTTTTTTGTGTTTTGAGGTGTTTGGTTTTTTTGCATGAATCATCTCAACTTGTTCATTCATTCATTCATTTCCCCCCCCCCCCTTCATTTTATGTCATTCTGAAATGTGCATGTTCCAATCCTGGCCCAGGGAAGCCCTCCACAAAGTTGAAAAGCATCACCATCAACACCAAAAATACAATATCAAAATATCAGCACCCAAAAACTGTCCAAGCACAAAAGAAGAGGGCAGAATTAAAAACAGACCTAACATTGGTATCCACTGGCTACGTACAAAAATGTAGTTTCTGAAGGACAAAGGCAGTGAGCAATATACTGTCCTCGGTAATACATTCCTGCCAGGGCATCGGAAAGGCTCCTTATGCTCACCGGCTTTCCCCTGAAGGCCAGAATGCCTCAAGAAGAGCCTCATCTAATGATCCCCTTGCTCTGAAAGCACCTCCCTCTTCAGGACACCTGCTCTTCCTGCTCGTGAGCTATGCTGTGAACAGATTGCTCATTTCTCTGTTCCATTTACATCCTGCCTTCCTTGCACCGTGGAACTCTGGATGCTGTGCCTGGAGTTCCCAGGCAGTCTCCTCTCCAGGCACTGGCCAAACCTAGACCTGTTTGACATCAGCTAGGTACCGTAGCTGCATTATGCGCCTCCAGAGTGTGCTCAGGGTGGTTGTTCTGAATGCTCCTGCTCCACCCCCGGGGGTGGACTAGATGTCCTTTCAGTTCTCCCACTCCGTGCTCCTCTGGTCCCCAACGGAATGTTCTTCTCCACAGCAGGTGCAACTCCCGAGTCAATTTGTTCCACCAGGATGCTCCTGCATTTCTGTCTCCAGCCCCCCGCCCTCCCCATCTCTTTGATGCCTCTGTGCTCTAAGCTACTTCAAAACATCTGCACAAACGAGTACAGCCCAGGCTTTTTAATTACACCCTTTTCGGCTCACTGGTACTCCCCAGTCCCTTTGATGTTCTCTTACCACCCAGCACTGTCGCCAGCAGCCACACACATACCATAGAGTTCAGTCTGCCCTGAGGGGTGGATGATGGGAAGGTGGGAGTGGAGAAGGGAGGTAAAGAAGCAGGATGAATGAGGTGGGTCTTTCTGACATCCCCCCCCCCCCGCAACCCATGTACCATCTGGAGAATATTTCATATACCTATATGTGGCTTAGGCCCTACTGACATCAAAGACCATCTTCCCATTTTGTTTCATCACAACCTTTAAGATCAGCCAAGACCACGATCCGTGTGCCGAATCCAAACATCAAGGGTGTTTAAAGAAAAGGAAAAAAAGCAGCATATCCTGTCTTTTGACCCAAAGGGCCCCCACACAGAGAAGCAGACCGGCTGGTTACCCCACAGTGATGGAAATCCCTTCCCTACACAGATCAAAAACGTAACAAGAGTCTTTCTTAGAAAAGCTGTAAGGTGGCCTCCTTTGGAAACTTTAAGGTATCGTAGCAGCAGGTACGCTTTTGCATTTTAGGGGACATTTCGCATTTTTGTTTTGATTTGACCATTGTTTGGATGTGATATTATTTGCCCTAGACCCTCAGACTGGGTCAGGGGAAGAAACTGTGCTAACTAATGGGAAGAAACTGGGCTAACTAATTGTGTAAAATTAGCATGCACTGCGCCAGATCCTGCGCCGGATTGGGCCCACGCCGGCGGAGCTGGGGCACACCTCGGGGGAAAGGGACATTCGTTCCTTTCCCCCAGGGAGAGCCCCAGCAGCCCTATTGGCCTCCTCGGATGTGCGGCGGCCAAATGGCTGGCACAAATCCAAGGTGCTGGTGTAAGTTTGGCCAGGCCCAGGAAGGGGCTTAGGATATCTGCGGAGCATGCTGCCATTATTCCTGCCCCTCTCCCAGGCCTGGCAGCCCAATCCGGTGCTTCTACCCAGCCTCCCCTCGTTACTCCACCGACCGGCAGGCACTTACTTGCTCGCCACTGCAGACGGGCTGGATACAGGGTGAGTAAGCCGGCACCAGCCTGTGCGCTGGTAGGGCCTACTCGCCAGGTGTCAAAAACGTGCCTTACAGCCAGTGCTGGCAGCAGACACCCAGTTAAACAGTGCAATGTCAATGGCAGGCATCAACATAGTGCAATGGGGAGCCACGGCCAATGGTCAAGGGAGCCGCAGGTTGAAACAGTTTGGGAAACACTGCTGTAGTGTGTCGTTTTGGTCAGATGCAGTTCATGTTTACGACACCCAGTGCTCTGCCAGCACTCCGTTACACAGGAGTACGCCGTAAATGAGTAAATGTTCCACACAATGTCTATCATTTGAAAAATGGGTTGGGGGGGGGGGGATATAAAAATTGGAACTGAAGGGCAGCTTTGGATGTATATAATGAGATATGCAAAGACATTGTAACATCTCATTAACGTCTTAACCTGTTCTAAGATGATCCTGGGGCTTGATAGCTTGTGAGGAGTGGGAGAAACATGATAGAAGAATATAAAACCATCATAGCATGGAGAGAAGGAAGAGAGCAAAAGGAAGCACTAAAACAATGAGAACAACTGCCCCCTCCCAAAAAACAACAACCCCAGGGCCTGCTGGTGACATTGACAGACAAAAAGTCAAAGAAAATGTTGGCCCTGTTCACCAGATGCAGCGATCACCTATGGAACTCACTGGTGCAGGATGTAGTGGTGACAACTAGCATGAATGACAACATGATTACCCAGAAGACTGGTCATCACTCAGGGGTCACTAGCCAAAGCAGGCTGAAAGGCATCAGCCACTAGCCAAGGTTGGATGAAAGGCAGCCTCTGCTACCTCGGAATTAACAACAGAAGACGAATGTTGTCACCATGACCTGCTTCTCTTGTCTTGAGGTATCTGGTGGGCTACAATCAGTAACCAGGATTCTGGACTTCTGGTATAACTTTGTGTGGCAACTCTTGTTTTTAAGCATAATGGGGTTCCCATTAACCAGTGCTGCTAAGGATCCTTGGACCTTGTCCCAGTCCAGCAATGGTTGCTGTGGTTACTTAGAAATGTTGAAACACAGAGCAGGCTCAGTTCGTTGGAAGCCACGTGGTAACCCCTTAAAAGTAGACCAGAGGTTCTCAACCTGTGGTACGGGTACCCCTAGGGGTATGCGGATCTCTTGCTGGGGGTACTCCAAGCCCTGCCCCTTATCTGCCCCATCAGCAGCTAATTAAGTATTAATTAACATGGATATTAAATTGTAATTATTTTCGGAGCCCTTCTGCCTCTGATTTTGGTTTTGGGCTTATTTTTGTACTTTGGAAAATGTACTTTGGTGGGGAGCGGGAGGGAGGAGCTGATTTTGGGAACTGTGACTTGGAGAAAAAAGAGATCCTTGCATGTGTGTCTTCCTCTCCCTCCCTCTCTCTCTCTCTCTCTCTCTCTCTCTCACACACACACACACACACACACAGAGTTAAATAAGACATTTTTCACATTTAAAATTGTTAGTACTTTTTATTTAATGATTAATTGCCTAATTAATTGATTGATTAATCCAATTAATTAGCAGTTAATTAGCAGGGGGTACTTCAGAAAATTTATTTTTATTTATTTAAAGAATTTATATCCCGCCTTTCTCCCAGCGAGGGCACTCAAGACGGGCACTCAAAATTGGACCGTGATAGGGGGTACCTGGGCCTCCAAAGGTTGAGAACCCCTGAAGTAGACCATGCGGTATCTGACCAAAACGACACACTACACCAGTGTTTCCCAAACTGTTTCGACCTGCGGCTCCCTTGACCTTTGGCGACCATTGGCCGTGGGGACGTGCACTAAAATTGAGTGGAGGGAGAGTTAGAACAGATAAAAGAAAATATTTCTTTACCCAGCGTGTAATTCATCTGTGGAACTCCTTGCCACAGGATGTGGTGATGGCACCTGGCCTAGATGCCTTTAAAAGGGGTTTGGATAGATTCATGGAGGAAAAGACCATCCCAGGTTACAAGCCATAAGCAACCTCCTGATTTTAGAAGTAGGTTTTCTCTGTGCCAGGTGCAGGGGAGTAGCAGCAGGAAACAGTATTTTGTTGGCTGTGTGCTCCCTGAGGCATCTGGTGGGGCCAATGTGTGATACAGGAAGCTGGACTAGATGGGCCTTTGGCCTGATCCAGCAGGGCTCTTCTTATGTTCTTATGTTCTTATTACACTATGTTGATGCCTGCCAATTGACATTGCACTGTTTTCCGAGAGGATTCTGTGGCACTCCGTGGCTCCCCTGGGAGCTGCGCCTCCCAGTTTGGGAATCACACTACACAGTTAAGCTTAGGGTTACACCTCCTTTGCAGGAAATCCAGGGAAAGAGGAGAGGTTTACTCTGAGTTTGACCGCAGAGCTGGAGGATACAGACAGCCGCTGTCCCAGGTGGCAACAAGGGCCACACGGTAAGCTTTATTATTATATTTTTTATTAAGAATATTGATATACCGCTTTGAGCCACCTACCACGGGACTCCTCGTCATTTGAAACAATTGCAACAATCCATGTGTGAGGATGAAATTTGTTAGGACTGTTCAGACATTAAATTGTACCCAGGTTCTACAGTCATTGTTAGTCCATATCTGGGTTCCGCAATTCACATGTTCCCTTCAGTGCAGGTACAATCTGTGTACAGTGATCCATAAAAATGAAACTGGGTACAATCATGTACGCGACAATGCATACCTGAGTACAGACATTCTGTACCTGGGTACAGCCTAATGTGTGAACAGCCCTCTTAACAGCAGGTTTCACCCTGTTTAATGCCTTTCCTTGCTTCATAACATTAAGCACTTTTCCATAGCAATGCCATTTAGACATTTGAGATTAAAAAAGGGGGGGTATAATACATCATTTCCAATTGATCAGCTTTTGCAAAATGCATGTTGGGCCACACCTTCTTGGATCTTGCCCGAGTCTTCATCTCCTTTGCCCACTCCTGACTTCTACAGTCTCGCTTGCCATGCTTCCTTGTCCCTCTGTTCTACCGATATATGTAACCAATCATTCTCAATACAGGGTGCCTAAACCTTGGTCTGATGGGGCAGGGGATGTGAATAAACTGAGGCAAATAGGGTTGGACTACCCTGACATCAGATGGTATATGGGTGGGTGGGGGAAATGTTCTATAGCAGGGGTGGCCAACCTTCCAACATTCGGGCTGCCTCTGTGTTCTTAAGAGTTGTGTAGAAGACGAAGTCTTGGCAGCTGCCAGTGCTGATGGTGCTGCTAAAGCAGCTGCACCTGCTGAAATGCCCTCACCTATGCAACCATTAAAGGGCCAGGAGCATTTGTGTTGAAAGGTTGGCCACCCCTGTTCTATAGGGAGAGAGAGAGAGTGTGTGTGTTGTGCAGTGGTTAGAGTGCTGGAGTGGGATTCTGAGGACCCAGGCTCAAATCCCCACTGAAGCTCACTGGGTGATCTTGGGTTAGTCATTATTTTTCAGTCTAGCCTACTTCACAAGGTTGTTGTGAGGATAAAGTCCCTTGCTAACTGGGCAAAAGGCACTTTTTCAATTGGTACTCCTCTTATATTTAGCAGGGGGAGAGTAACTGCCCCCCCCTTTCACCCCAGCACAGTGTCTTTTCTGATGGCTGTTTGTTGGTGTTCTTCTGCATCTTTTTTAGATTGTGAGCCCCCTTTTGAGACAGGGAGCCATTTAATCATTTGATTTTGTCTGTAAACCGCTTTGTGAACTTTTTGTTGAAAAGCGGTATATAAATACTGTTGTTGTTGTTTGTTAATAATAATAATAAAGTGGTGGTTGAGGAGAAGAACCATGTATGCTGCCCTGAACAGCATAGAGAAAGGGTTGGATAATGATTTAATAAGAGGACGTTTGTTGAGGTGAAATGTTCCTAACTGTTCTGTAGAAAAACTACATTTGGGGCCAGCGAGGAATTGTATTGCATGGATCAGTCACTTGGAAGGGGCCCTGACTTGTGGATGGTTCTGCTTGTAGTGGTGGGACAAGGTCAGACTTGAGAGCCTTTATGTTTGTTCCTTCAAAACTGTTTTTCCTGCTATGACTGTTTAATATTTCTTTTGTACCACAAGCAGAGCCCATCAGAGCTGGGCTCAGCCCACAAGTAATCAAGGAGGGAGTGTCCTTGAGCATGTGCAGAGTGCCTTTCCCTCACCACTTAGTAACTACAACTACACCTGCAATCAATTATGATACAGGACTTCTAGGTCAGATGGTACTTCTTTCAGGCAAACAGGAGCCCTGGTACCACTACCTCTCATTTCAGAAAATGAACCATGCTCCAAAGTCACACCCCGTTCCTGTGTTAGTTTCTTCTTGTGCTTGACAATTTGTGGGGGCATTTGTCAGATGTGTCGTGCTGTGTGTGCCTTCCCCCTTCCGACCTGCCACATTCTGGCCCATGGAAAAAGGAGCGATGGGTGCAAGAGATGGGCCATGAGAGGGCACAAATGGGAGGCTAAATGGGGCCACCTAGCAGCATGTCTGGGAGAAAAACAACAGGCAATGCTTTCTGTGGGGCAGAGAGGCAGTGAGAGGGAAAGCAGCACACGTTGAATTCCTGCCTGTCATCATGCGGTTGTTAAAGACATGTGAGCCTGCTTGGGGGGGGGGCCTTTGAGGACTGGCTGGGTACAGGGTGGGAGCTCTTTCTGTCTGATGTTTCCAGCTTTGAAGCACATGGCCGAGGGCTTAAAAGCACGGCTCCGAGGAGGGCAGGACCAAACAGCCCGCCAGTCAGCTGGCCTGCCTCTTCTCCTTCCCTCCACATCCTGGCACCAGAAGGCTCCATCAGCAGCTTGGCAGCTCCGTGGAGGGTTGCCGAGGGCTTCACGGGGGTGTGTGTGTTAGTAGGGGTGGGGTGAGCCGGAGGCACCCTGGTTGGTTGTTTATTTGGTTACCGTTTTGTGGTTTCCAAAAGGTGCCTGCAGGTCTGTGAGGAAGATCTGCTTCAAGATGGGTCTCGTCTCGCCCTGTTCTCGTCTCCTCCTAGGCCTCAGACGGGCCCATATGGCTGTGATCCAGCCATGATCCAGCCGTGTGTGTGTGTGTGTGTGTGTGTGTGTGTGTGTGTGTGTGTGAGAGAGAGAGAGAGAGAGAGAGAGAGAGAGAGAGAGAGAGAGAGTTTATTTTGCTTTAATTGCAATTTTAAATGGTTTTATTCGTTGTTGTTGTTGTTTTTGTAAGCTGCCTTGGGATTTTGAAGGAAAAATGAAGTGTAAATCTGGATCTAAATAAATAATAAACACATTAAATAATGGGAGGAGGAGGAAAGAAGGAAGGAAAAGAATGGAAGTGTCTTGAATAATCCTGTATTCTATGGAGGGTGACTAGTGTACAGAGGTCCTATGCAGTGAAGAAGAAGCCACTTTAGGCAGTGCCTTGTGGGTGTCATTAAGTGTGACTGAGTGAGAAGTGGGCAGTGCCTGTGGCTTGTCCTCCTGTACAAATCTAATTGAACTGACCAGGAGCTGCAAGGCAGGCAGCTTGATCTTGTGGAGTTCCTGCTAATTTCAGTGGGGCTTGTGCAGGAGAACTTCCTGGTGGATTGTGTCCTATGTTGCATGTGCAAGAACAGGGCTTTTCTGCCTCTGGCATCAAACCCTCTTGCTTAGGCCATCCCTCGAGCAATGTTTGGTTCCATGTAGCAGCCCTCCATCCTTGTTCTCTGCTGCAATGGGAAGAGCACACACAAACTGGTTCTGCCAGCTGCAGTGAAATCAGTATATAATACACTGTGGCCGCTAAAACTGCAGCGCTGGGCACATGGCAAGCATGCTTAGGTCATCATGTTTTGGTTCGTGCAGGCCTAGGCTTACCAGATCTCCAACCGGGACAGAGTGCTAGACCTTTAGGAGAAGGAATGTGGGCAGGTGTAGCTTGTTAAACCTTAGAGCACAATCCTAGGCATGTCTACTCAGAAGCAAGCCCCATTGTGTTCACAAACCACTGCCTCCCTTGTGCAAGATGGTGCTTCCTTCAGGAATGATGGGCTGCCAGCACAATCCTATGCTTTTGTTTACTCAGAAGTAAATCCTATTGTGTTCAGTGGGGCTTACTCCTAGGAAAGTGTGTATCAGATTGCAGCGTTCGTCCAGTTGATTGATGAGGGCTCAATTACATGTTACAGTTTAAGCACCTGCTTAAGCTATTGTGCTTAGTTTTTATCCCCTAAAACAGTGGTTCTCAAACTTTTTAGCACCGGGACCCACTTTTTAAAATGACACTCTGTCGGGACCCACCTAGCTTTACGAGACTTGAAAAAAATGTGGTCTAGAAATAAATAAATAAATTTATTTACAAGTAAAGAGCTCGGCTGCTTGCAGGGTAATTTGCAGCTATCTTGCAAACTGCAGGAGCTCAGCTCTTTGAAGGGCAATTAGCAGCTATCTGATTTTGGAATAGCGTCAGGGCTTGTGGCAATTATCTGATCTTTCCGTCACCTGGGACCCACCAGAAATCAGGCCGTGACCCACCAAGTGGGTCCCGACCCACAGTTTAAGAAACACTGCCCTAAATTAAATAGCAGCTGCCAGGGGATGGGGGGGCACTCTGGATCAGAACCCTAGCATGGCAGGGAGGGGTCTTTCTTTAACCCCTTCTTTCACAGATACTGCAGCAGGGAAAGAGCAGATAGGTGAGGATCAGAGAGGAGATCCCCCCTCCTTATTTTTCTACATATTTCTCTTCCGCCTTGTTTCTCAAAGCTCCTTGCAGAAATAATCACAACAAAACAAATCAACAACAATACGATCCCTTCAAAAATGCAAACCATAAACAATAACAAGGTGGCATTTTTAAAACCTTAAAAAGAAGAAACAAGACCTCAGTCAGTGGCAGTAAACAGTGGTGGGTGGGAACTGGGAGGGGATGTGTGGGGCGGAGGGATAGAAGAAGGGTGGATGCACTTGCCTTCCTGATGGAACACCCTGGGACAGATTTTGGCCCCATGGTGGCCAGGCCAATATATAGTTGCTGACCACAGTGTTGTGCAGCTGATTGTTCCCACTTGCTCTTCCCTGGGGCAGGTGCCCCCTAGAGACCAATCCTGGTGGTGCAGCCTCATTCTAAGCCAGAGGCTGGCCAAGACAAGGCCCCAGCTTCTTAGTCGTCTGCTCCACTTCCTGGAGCCCTTGGGTGTTTCTTTGCACTCTCTCCCCACGCTCAAGTACAGGTCCAGCCCAAACCTGTTTAGCTGGTTTTGTGGCAGGTCTCGTGTGTGACGTTGAGGCTGCTGCCAGTCCCTCCACTGGGAACACTGACAAAGAACCGGGTGTTTACAAAACCCTGGGAGCCTCCATGAGAGCATATGGCCCATTCATAGCCACGATTCAAGATATTCGGAGAGCTGTTTTTAACATGTAAAGCCTGAAACAGCTTCGGATTACTTGAAGAAATGCCCGCTCCCATATGACTCTTCTTTCCCCTTGTGCTTAAAATCATAGCAGGAGGTCCAGTTTTGAGTACTCCTATCTTCCAAAGTTAGGCCAGAAGCTACAAAGAGCAGAGCCTTTTCTGCAGTGGCACCCACCATGTGGATTTTTCTTCACAAGGAAGCTCGTTAGGGCTTCTCTCTTTTTACCTTTAAGCGATTAGTCAGGACCTTATAATTTGGAAGGCCTTGAGGGGAAGTGGCTGACCTGACAGGTGTTGTTAGTTGCTGTTCTATTAATTTGTTTAGGATTTTTTTGTCGACTTTTGACTGTTTTGTTTTATGTGGTGTTTGGTTTTTTGGGTTAGTTTCCTTTGTATTACTTTTAAATGCAGTTTTAATTGTTCTTATGATAATTTTGTCACACAAGCCGCCTTGTGAGGCATTTTATGGGCCAAGATGCTTGATCAAAATACTGTATAAATAGAAGACTGTCTGTACAGTTTGTATCCCAATCACAGGAAAAGATGGGCCGGCCAATTGTATGATCCTGCTAACACTGGCACAATGCAAGTACAATCTTATGCACTCACAGCAGCAAAATCAACAGCCCGAGAACAACTGTTGGAGCACATGCCAACAGCCACTCCCATTGGCAACACCTCCTATTAGCCATGCAGGGAAGGCACCAATCAATATACAGCAAGTGCTGCAATACTATGAGAATGTCATCCAACACCATCCAACACACAATGCACAAGTAGGCTGCCAGGGAGAACCCATTGAGCCTCTTCAGGTGCAAGGCTTTGCATGATTCAGTGCTTAGGAGGCCAATGGTTGGATGTTTGCAGCCACACATTGTGAGGCTCTCTGTAGATATACCGTATTGTCTCGAGTATAAGACTCACCTGATTATAAGACGCACCCTTAAAGCTTGGTGCTATTAAAAAAATTTAATTAAATCACTGGCATTAAATTGCAACAGCCTGATTATAAGACGCACCCCTAGTTTAAAAACTTAAATTAGGAGAAAAAAGTGAGTCTTATACTCAGACCAATACGGTAAGTTCAATTTTCCTGGCAGTCCAAAGGCAGCCTCCCTTTTGCCCAGGGCTGCCCAGGGAAGGAGGGATCACTGTTCCAATCACAATAGGTCAGTCCCATTCATTCAAGGCTATCAATTCAATAGCCCAGCAGTGGAAAAGAGCTCTGAACACAGAACCTGTAGGTCACAGGACCTCTGAGAGAAGAATCTGAGTCCGACTGTAGGCCCAAGAAGAATTCTATGCACGCTCGCACGCAGGCACACACAAGAGTACAGTACTGGCAAACACACAATGCAAAATGTCCGAATTGGTGTCTGTAGGAGGGGAATGAAGCATTTTTCCAAGGGAGAGGGAAAGGGGCATGCACATGGACAAGAAAAAAGAGTGCATGTTACATCAAAGAGTTTGGATCCCACTCCCAATATCGCCTCCTCAAGGCAACACCTACTTTTTGCCAGCTACAGTAATTCTGAACCGAAAGGGAAGACGTGACAGGATAAGATCTCACACCTACAGAGAAGCATCCTAACCCCGGTACTGCCGTACCTGTTGCATCACCAGTCTCTGGTTACACTGCAAGCCTCGCACTGTGTTTCAAGGACACTATCTAGGCACTATGTGGCACCTTCAAACAACCTAAGGTCTAATCAGTAAGCTTCATGGCTGAGTGGGGATTTGAACCCAGGACTGTCTGCTCTAAGTCCAACACTCTAACCACTGCGCTACACTGTGCAACAGATCTTTGTTGTGTGGGCACTACAGGCTCTCCCCAACTTTCATAAGCCTTGGCTTCTGTAATTTCAGTCTTATTTCTGCCACTCGGTGCTCTGCAAAACTCGCCCCTTGCTTTGCTCTGTAAGCTGGGATCGTTCCCAGTGCACCCAGTGTTTTTCATTTAAAGAGCCTGCGCTGAGGAAGGGGCAAGTCGCTGTGCTCTGAGGATCAGAATGCAGCGATCTTGCCCCTTCTTCTGCATGGGCTTCCTCCGTATGGGCGGAGCTCTCATGGGCTTCCTCCGCATAGGCTATTTAAACAAAAAAGGAAAAGCAAGGCATGCTGGGAACGATCTCTGCTTACAAAGCAAATTGTGAGGTTTACAGAGTGGCAGGTGTGGTGGCTCCTCTTGCACAGCCAGATTCCGACTTACGTAGAGCTCAACTTACGTGAGGGTGTCCGGAACGGAAATCGTATGTAAGTCAGGGAGTAAGTGTACCGGGCAGTCCAATCCTACCGTAAGATCCGCCGGGCGGCCGAGGCTGCCCGCCGGATCCTGTGCTCAGCCACGGGCAGCCTCCCCCGCAGCGGAAAGTCTACTCGGGGAAGGGGCCGCTTGTCCCCTTCCCCGAGTGTAACCGGGGCTGGGGCCAATCGGCCTCCTCGGAATTCTGCCAGCTATTTTGCTGGCGGAAGTTGGGGAGGCCGTGTAATGGCTCAGCTGCCCGGCGGGGGCCGGGATATGCCATGCCCCCGCCCCACCTCCGTCCCGGGCAGCTGGGCCTATCGCCGCCCTCCTGGCTCCACTAACCCTCCCCCCGTCCGCTGGATCCTATCTTACCTGGGTCTGACGGCTAGGCGAGGGCTCCGTCGGCGGAGCAGGGAAGGCCGCCCTTGCACTGGCCTACCCTGCTCGAAAGTAGTCACAAACGTGCTTTACGGCATGTTTGCAACTATTTCGGGCAGCGGAACACTTGTTCTGCTGCCCTAATTTACTTCAGGATTGCGCCCTAAGTGTCTGCTCCCTGTCTGTGATTGGTGCCTTGGATCTAGATTCCTGCCTATCTTAGACATTCTGCCCCCTTTCATCTTTATTTGCTCCTCTGGAGCTTGACCCCCTCACCCCATTTTGAAGAGAGCAGCAGACAGCATAACACTGTTATGGTTCTGGTAACTCAGCTGCCTCTGGCTAACAACTCAATTTTTTTGGGGGGGGGGGGAAACCCAGTGCATAAAACGTAGGATTGTTAGAAAGAAAGCCAAGCACTGCTTGTCAGTGAACTGTGTCTAGTTTCAAGACTGTCTGGTCCTAAGAAGACCAGGCATTCAGGCCCTTGAGACCGGACAATCCCAGCCACTCTCACACAAGCTTCCACTGCAGAACTGACACTCTCATAGACATGGCCTCTCTCACTCTGAGGCCGTCTGGCCTTGCCTCTTGAAAAGGCAATAATATACAACCGTGGGAGTTATTTTTGCAAGTCTCATGCTCCTTCGCAGATGTATACATTGGGCTTACGTTGTTTGCTTGCTTCTTTGCTCGCTGCAGAACGACGACGGCTTATTATTGACTTTGCCGTTCGACGGTAGTTTTTGAAAGATATTCATTGTTCTGTTGTTGATACAGCACTTGGATTGACACAGTATATGATGTAACTCTCTGTGGTATTTCATTGACAGCTTCTATAATTAATAGTGTTTTGCATCAGAGTCTGGAACTGGATGTGATCACCAGATGTTATACATGCCTTGAGAATCCCTTGATTCTCATGTATATACTTTGATATACTTTAAATATCACTTTAACTTCCTTTATTTGTTTTGTTAAGATTTGACAGCTGGCACGCAAGTAGCAGTCAACTTCAGCCAGTACCAGATATCTAACAATCGATATTTGACAATATCTGACAGCAGAAATGCATCAGCAATGTACTTGACAGCTGGCTTAGAATAGTATTTACTACCTTTTGCATTAAATCCATTCATTTCGACTATCAAAACCGGTGAACTTCAGGTGCTGATGTCAACTTTCAGTGCTGGAATCCAGGTGGTGAATTTTGAGATCAAATTCCAACCTCAAAATCTGAATTTGAGAATGTGAAGGTTTCAGATGTTGGTAGAACTTCATGTTGGCTATGAAGGGCAGGCAGTCACTGGTGAAAGAGAGAGCGTAGAGGGAAAGAGAAAATTCCCAGTCGGTGTAACTGGAGTCATCTGGAAGAAGAGGCATCTTTTACATGATGGTTCTCTTTTCCAGTGGCTGGTTGCTGGTGTCTCTTTTTGTGTGTCCGAGACCCTTTGGGGTCAGGGAACCATTTTGTCTTTTCTTTTGCTATGTAAAGAGCTTTGTGGAAGTTTCTGTTTTGGAAAAGTGATATATAAATAACAAAATATTTATATATCGCTTTTCAAAAACAGAAACTCCCCATGGGACACTCCCTGGCTGTGGTGCTGGGGCTTCCATGCTTCAGTGAGGCTGAGGCCTAAGTGGGACAGGGCCACCCATACCAGATAGGCATTTTCTGAGAAGCCAGACTAACAGCCCAGTCCTGTGTAACTCTTGCACCGGTGTAACAGTAGATCCCCAGTGTAAGAGCACTTATGCCAGTGTAACTTGCTGTATGCCAACGGACGCAGGATGGACGGACACCGGCTTAACCCCCCTTGGACACCTCACATGTGCAGTTTGGATGCAGAACAGATCCTGACACAACTCTGCTGGTGCAGGGGGCATTCTGGGGGTATCTGAATGCCCCCAGAATGCCCCCATGCCGGCGGAGTTGTGCCGGTGTTCGTTCCATTTCTGAACTGCACATGCGAGGTGTCCAAGGGGGGTTAAGCCGGTGTCCGTCCTGCGTCCGTAGGCATACGGCAAGTTACACTGGCATAAGTGCTCTTACACCAGGGAATCTACTGTTACACTGGTGCAAGAGTCACACAGGATTGCGCCCTAAATGTGTCCCAATCCCATTCCTAGCATGGTGCGAGACATAAATACAAAGTCTATACCGGCTCGATCATCATCCAGGTTATCAAGGTTTGCGTCAGAAGCTAATGTCCCTGGACCTTGGGCAGAAAATAGGCTACAGGGCACAGGCTCTTCTATTGTGTAACCAGGACAGAGGCCTGACATGTTATTGGAAGTAGGCTCTTCTGTTGAGCAACCAGGGCAGAGACCTGATCAACTACTGGAATACTGGAGCCCTTGGAGCAGTGCCTAGAAGTCTAAAGAAACAACGCGACATTCTTGGCGTAGAGCAAATTACACCAGCTCAGCTCCAGAAGACATTGCTTGGAACATCAAGGACAGCAAGAATCCTACAAAGATATCTCTGCGCTTCCCGGGGGGCGGGGGGCGGACCACCCCAAGTGTCACTCTAGGGAGGGGGGTGACACCAAAATGACACACCATTGGTAAAACATGGGTTTTCCCCGATCCCTTGCCACGACACGTGCGGGGATCGCATTTCCCAGGAGGCCTTCATGGGGATGACAACATGAGGTCTCGCCCTGGGTGTCACCAACCCTAGTGACGCCCCTGGCGATTTCCAGGATCTTAGCTAGATCCCGAATTGCAGAATGTAACCAGCCCAGAATAGGCTGTGTTGAAGTAGGATGATGATGATGATGACGACAACGATGACGATGATAATAATAATAATATATGTTTAATAAACAATCAGAACATCCACAGATGTTCCATGAAGACTGTGGGAGAGGAAGCTATAGTAACTTATGTGCCCTCGTCCATGATGCTTCTGGACCTCACCCAAAATGGGGGAGATGTGCATCCTCTTGATAAAGATAATATTCCGGAGGACAATATGCTCATCCCCTCCCCACTCCCCACCAGTGAACGAGACCAAGAAGCTGGGCAGGAGGAAAGACCATTGCTTGATGGAGAAGCACCTGCTTTGCGTGCAGAAAGGTGCAGACCCGGTCCCTGCCATCCTCAAAAAGGAATGAGTCCCACTGAACACTCTGTAGAGGCACTGCCAGCCAATGTAGCAGATAGTCCTGAGCTCGATGCCCCAATGACTGGACTCCCCTCAAGACAGCCTCAAATAGCAAGCAATTCACACTTCCTCTCTCACCGTTTCTGAAACACTCCCAGCAGCTTCAAGCCCGCAGGCCACTTCTGGAGGAGCAACTGACTGTGCCCTACTCCCAGGGCCAGCCCATCCATGAGGTCAACTGAGGTGGTCCCCTTAGGAAGCGGATAGGCAGGGGGCACCCACCTAATCTGCCCCCACCCTGCAGATTGGAAAAGGCACTCCACCCCTCCTCCCAATTGGGGGAATGGGAGCAGCAGAGGCTGGCCAACCCTTATCCAGCCCTTACTCCAATTCCAACTTCTCTCTGTATGAAAACCAAAGTGCCTGTTTTGTAATGAGCCATTTTCTTTATAATCCCCATTCCACACCACAAGTGAGACCCCACCACCACCACCTTCCCCCACCCTTTGACTCCTAAGGTTTTAAGTGCAGAGGTGTCTGGCATTTCAGGGTAAACCTAAAACTGTGCTTGTTCAGATATTGTCAGGAGTAGCTGACTAGGAGAAGGTTCATGAAGTCATGTCTGCTCTACCCAAGGAGAGTAAATGACAGGCTGCCGCCACGGTGAAAGATACAATTTAGTCCTGCCACTGTGATATCCTCCAGCAGTTAATAAGCACCCTGTCTTCATGTGAGGAGGCCACGGTGGTTTGGGAATATGTAAACCTGGGGAGACGTGGACTTTCGAGGATTGTGAGGAAGGAGGTGGTGGGGCCGCACTGGACCACTGGACAGGAATTGCTCCAAGTGTGCAATCCAGATTTCTTTTTTGGAGAAGGGAGCCCCAATTACAGGTCTTACCATGGGGACAGATGGACTCAAGAATGCTTACTGAAAATGCATCACCGTTGGGTATATATTTTGGAACGTCACAAACCCTTTGACAAGAAGACACTTCAGTTGGGATTTTGCATCTCCCTATATCAGAACGATGCTGCTACCCCCATCATTCATTCATTCATTCATTCATTCATTCATTCATTCATGATTATTATTATTATTATTAACAGTATTTATATACCGCTTTTCAACAAAAAGTTCACAAAGCGGTTTACAGACAAAATCAAATGATTAAATGGCTCCCTGTCCCAAAAGGGCTCACCGTCTAAAAAAGATGCAGAACACCACCAGCAAACAGCCACCAGAATCTTTGCTTCTCCAATTGCAATCATCTCTACCTAGCTTCTGTACACATGTGCTTCTCCTTTCCAGAACTTGCATAGGGGGCCAGCAGTTATCAGGCAGGTTTCTGCTTAATAAATACTGAATTTGCACACCTTCCAATAATATTTTAATATGCAGTGTGGTGGGGTGGAGGTTAGGGACAAAAACTGAGAAAGCGCCTTTAGACAATGTCAGGATGGAACTGAATTCAAGATGGTGTTTTGATTCAGCAACATTTCTAGGTAAGGACACACAAGTGCAATGGTGCGCATTCGCCGACAAATAAAGACCTTGAAGCACCAGTGGCAGAACAAGGGCCAGGAAGAGAGAGACGGCTCAGCACTTCCTTTCCAGGCCAGTTACAAAACATGTTTGCATCTCTGTAATGAGGTGCATGATTTATCCTGGGAAAACCAGGAGGCAGAGCTGAGTGACCGATGACAGGATGTGGTACGGACTGGGTCACCCCACACTCAAATAACCGGAGCAGGTTACTCAGAACGCTGTTGGTGGGACACAGCCTAAAGGTATGTCTGCTGCCCCAGCAGGGCTTTGTAGCTTTCTCATGGCTCTTAAATTGTCCCCAGATGTTTTCATGCACTTCCTCATCCTTGTGACTGTCAGGATACTTTAAAACAAGAAAAGAAAATAGTGCTACACACACACACACACACACACACACACACACACACACACACACACACACACAGAGAGAGAGAGAGAGAGAGAGAGAGAGAGAGAGAGAGAGAGAGAGAGAGAGAGAGAGGTGCCCTACTTGATTGTGAGTGCCAAAAGACAATGAGAAAGCAGGGTTGTGGGCAATCTGTTGTTGGAGGATGGGTTGCTCAATGGATGGATATGTGGGTGATGGAAGGAAGGAAGGATGTGGAAGAGGTGTAGGGGAATGGATGGGATGAAGGACATTTTGTGATAGCTGCCCAAATGATTGCTCGTGGAGTGGGGTGGCAAAGCAATGGAGCTACTGTAAGTCAGAAAAGTCCCTGGTTTGAATCTCGTCCTTATCATGAATTCACTAAGGCTGCAATCCTATATACACCATGACCTCCTGGGAGTAAGTCTCATTGAACTCATGGGACTTACTTCTAAGTAGACGTGCATAGGATTGGGCTGTAAGTGGCCTTTGGCAAGCTGCTGTTGCCTCAACCACTGCCTGCAATAAATGTTAATTACAATGCAGGTGTATTGTATTGTCATGTGTGTGCATTCAAAAAGTGCAATATAAATGCTAAATATCTGTATTTACTAATAGTGAACTCATCACTCTCTACATAACAGAAAACTCAGGTGGTTGAGTGTTAGGTTTGCCATCTCTAACTGAAACTACTTTTGGAGAGAGAGAGAGATTTAAAACATGATGTAATGTGGAAATTCCTGGAGGCCCGCTTAAAATCTCAGAATTGCTTTTAGTAGTCCCTCAACAATGTTGCTGGATCCTGGAGCCCCCAGGCCAAACCTGGAGCGTTGGCAACCCTACCGAGTGCCTATCAGATTGGAAGCAAAATGAGGCCACCCCAAAATGAGACAGCAGCTTCTATAGTAAAGTCATTTAATAATAGATGGCTTCTTGGATTAAAGTCAGAGGGAAAATCCAATGACCAAGAAAGGCGGTATATAAATACTGTATATTAATAATAATAATAATAATAATAATAATAATAATAATAATAATAATAATTATTATTATTATTATTATTATTATTATTATTATTAAATGCCTAGGAGGCTCCCTAGCAAATCTGTTAATTAAAAGAAACAGAGGACCCCCCCCCAAAAAAAAAGAATGATGAGGACTGAGCATGCTCAGCAGCCCCCAGGAGCCATGGAATGTTATAACTGTCAGCTGTAAAAACAAAACAAACAAACAAAATGGGTGGGTGGGAGGAGAAGGAGTTGACCTATTTGAGGTCTACTATAATTGTTTATGATATCCTGGAGATGGGCACGTAGGGTTGGGGAGATGCAAGCCCCATTCTTCTTATGCTTAGTACCAAATAAGCATTATAGATATCGTGGGAAAGACAGAACCTATTTAAGGGGAAACTCTCACTCTAACAATATCATATGGTCAATATGAAACCCATAAACAGAGTATTAATCAAGGCAGGATGTGAGAGATGACATGTGGACTGTACACAAGCTACTTGCAATATTCCCAGGTACAAATTCCACCCACCCTCTGCAGGAGCTGCTGCAGACAGAAGAGGGAGAAATGCTAACGTTTGAATCATGCAGATAGCTTTTGATGACATCACAGGGAGGCAGAAGATTCAAAAGCTCTTGGAATCTTTCTTGTGAAATGCAAGGAGGCATCGCCGACCTATTTGGCTTTAGATTCAAGGCTTCTTCAAGAGTTCATAATCCCTTCTCTTTGCATGACCGACTGTCTCTGCGGTCAGCGCTTCAATGCTACACTTATCTGGTCCTGAGCAGGGCAGACTTGGCAGGGATGAAGACAGTGTCTTGCGTCGACTAAGTGGAGGCTCAGAGGACACCACACATCTCTTGGGTGGAACTCTGGGCTGCAGAGGAAGGCTTGACGTTAGACTCTCTCTAGACTGCTGATGAGTTGTTTCTGGGGCAACTAGGCTGAGCGTAATTAATATCTTGGCTGAGACAGAAAACCCCAAGCCGAGTTCACTGGGTGGACATTAAATCTTTCATGTTGAATCGTCCATACCCGGCAGTTATTTATTTTTTATTTCTGTATTTATATACCGCCTTTCTTATCCTCAGATTGCTCTTCAGATGTTATTCAAGGCGATTTACATAGGCAGGCTTATCTAGATCCGATAAGGATCTTTACAATATTGTTCTGTATAGAACCCTACAATTCCAGCTGGTTTCCTCCATGGTGTAGTCATCTTCACTAGCTGCTGAACACAAGCCTCGAGCTCTCTGCAGGACGCCACGGATCATGCGGAACAGGAAAACATTTTTCCAGTTGTCATCGCTCTGTCAGACTGTCACTGACATTCTCAGCATTCCAGTCTGTTCTCTCACCACACCACGCAACAGCGACTCCTTTCTGCCACTGAGGGTCATGACAGCTTATCAGTGACTTCCTAGTCTCCCTTCCAGCATGAAAACTGACTGTTCCTGCTTAGCTTCCGGCAGTCTTCATGCAGTTCAACCTCGGGACCGCACCTTCTCTGCACCCCTGGTTTTGCTGTCAGATATGGTCTTCTTGACCCTGTGTGTCAGTATCTCACTGCATATGGAAAACACATGAAGGACATCTAGTCCAACCCCTTGCTATGAGCCAGAATTGTGAGCTCATCAGCCCCATGAAAACAGACCAGACCAGAGTGTGACTTCCTAAGCAGAGAGCAGGGAGGCTATCCAAAAGCTGCCCTCGGCAGAGCTAAGAGCTACAGATGGTTCATGCAATTGAGCCAAACTGCACATCTCCAGGCAAAGGTTAAAATGCAAAAGGATCACTGGTTAGTTGGATCCAGGGGGAAATTCCTTTTGGACCATTGAAAAACAACAACACCTGTGCCAAATAATATCCTACCTTCAGTCTTCCTTCGAGAAGAAGTGAGTGCAACTCCATCACATCCCACATCCTGCTCCGAACTGCAAACTTGCTGAAGTGAGAGAGGGAGAAAACACCCTCCCTGCACCACTGGGACGCAACTCAGGCATCAGAATAGAAATTACAAAATATCCTTTACAAACATCCCCCCTTGAGGACCTATTTGGGGTCTAATGGTGGTCATCATCAGTGTCACAAATCACACCTGGAATCTAACAGCAGTTCACTATCAGCAGCCAATGTCTATCAGAAGATGACCTTGCATGCTTTTCACTCATTGCTGCTTCCACACAATCTTCAAGGGCAGTCCCACATGGTGAGCATCACAGTAGTCTATCCATGAACTAACTGATATATACATGACAGTGGCAAGATCCTTCAGGAAGGATTCCAGCCAGCATTGTAGATGTAACAAACTGAAAGTGCTTCTCGGTCACAGCTGCAGCTTGCCAATCAATAAGGAAAGCCAGATGCAAGAGCATTCCTAATAGGGATGCTTCAAAACTGGATACTCGGCTTCTGAGAGACTTTCACATTAGATGACACTTTGGTTGGATTGCTGCTTATTATCTTACCTCTTGGGCCTAGTTCTTACTGTGCATGGGCTGTACCACTTCAGACTGTAGAGGGGAGGTTCACATGACTGAATGCTCTTCTGTACAATAAACATTCCCTGCACATTGAAAACTAGCACGTCTGGGAGAAGGCAGGACCCCTTCTTTTATGCTAATTTTACATGAGGATTATTATTTTTTTAATATGGAGCAGTATTCACTCATTCATCATATAAGTCCCCACCTGCAGGTTGAAATGGCACAGCCCAAGCACAGGTTTACAGTCTCCGTGAGAATTAGGCCTAATGTGTATGTTTTAAAAGCTATGCTACAGAAGTCAGTACCCCGATCCCAAATGGGTTGTCTTTTGAAAAAAGGATCTCTGCACATGCTCAAGCGTACTCCCTTCTTTATTTGAGTTCACATCTTGCAGGTTCACCTGTTCCTGATAGGAGAGCATGATAAAAGAAAGGGAGGTGAGGCATTGCAAACATTTTGAAGAAATCGAGATGTACAATCCGTTTCTCTCCTCTCAGTATCAATGACCTTTTATGTGAAACATAGCACCGGAGTCATTTCTTGTTGTCATCTACCGGTATATAGATAGGCTTACCAGATCTCCAACCGGGACAGAGTGCTAGACCGTTAGGAGAAGGAATGTGGGCAGGTGTAGCTTGTTAAACCCTTAGAGCACAATCCTAGGCATGTCTACTCAGAAGCAAGCCCCACTGAACACAATGGGGCTTGCTTCTGAGTAGACATGCCTAGGATTGTGCTCTAGGACTTAACAAGCGACACCTGCCCACATTCCTTCTCCTAGAAGTCTAACACTCTGTCCCGGTTGGAGATCTGGTAAGCCTGTATATAGGCAGACCTGATCCTTCAAGGAGAGTTCCTCTCTGGCTCCCAGAATGCAGAACTGGTGGCAGAGATGGCGGCCACCAATTGCCATCGCTCTGGCTCTTCTTGTTTTGTATAGGGTGCTGTGACAAGCTTCAACTTGTCATCATGGCAAGCCTCGGAGCAACAGCAACAACCCCATAGAGCTCTGTGTCCCTGTTTACTGTTTGCTGCCCCTGAAAACAACATCGCAGGGAGGGTGACTTCATGTTTACAAAGACCAGGTCACATGTCTTACACCCAGTCAACCCAGTCCCTAATTGTTACACGCTACACTAGGTCATCAATTGGGTTGCTGTTGATTTCTTTTCTTTGTGACTATTATTTCTGTGGTCTTTCCTTTCATGGAAGCCTCTTGCTCTGAATTCTCTCATCCCCCACTAGAGGCCACCTCTGCCCTGCTCATAACAGCACAATCTCAAAACCCCACACTGGTCTCGTGGACGCCAAAGATTGTCTTCTGATCTGCGCGTAAGTGAAATACTGTATTGGTCCGAGTATAAGACTCACTTTTTTCTCTTAATTTAAGTTTTTAAACTAGGGGTGTGTCTTATAATCAGGCTGTTGCAATTGAATGCCAGTGATTTAATTAATTTTTTTTAATAGCACCAAACTTTAAGGGTGCGTCTTATAATCAGGTGTGTCTTATACTCGGGACAATACGGTATTCATTTCACAGGGCAGCCGCTTGGAGCACCAGACTGCCTGCCCTCGGACCAGCCTGACGGAAGCACAGCGTTGTGGCATTCTTTCTGTGCCATCAACATGCTGGGCACTGGACAAAACACACGCAGGAGGTAGTCCTTGCTCAGAGGACTCCTGATGAGTTAAAAACAGCAGAGAAAGAGCATATGGTTGTGTTGGAAGTTGGAAATCTATAAATTAGCTGTGAGAGTGGGCTAATATGGAAAGTATTATTCATTATATTTTTATCCCACCCTTCCTAAGGGCACATTGTGTTCAGGAGGATGGGGCTTCAGTTCTGTTCTTGATTCTCCTCCTGTCTAGCAGACACATTCATTTTACTATTTTTTAAAAAAAAATTACATAGCACCATCAGCGTGCAGGGCACTTCATACAGTACAAAAAGAGAGAACTCTGCCCCGAGAAGCTTACAATCTGAAACTGAACAGAGGGGGATACAGATGGGGAGAGAAACTGAGATGGGCTAAAAAGGAGACGAGTGTGCATTTATTTCAGTTGCACGTATTTAGGCATAGATACAGTATGGTTTGGAGACTAGATGATTGTGTGCCAAAGGCTCCGAGGAAAAGGTGGGTTTTGAGGTTGGTGACAGAATGAGAGAGGTTGTATCGCACAGGTGTTCTGGGCATCAGTTCCAGGCATTAGGGGCAGCAAGGGAGAAAGGACAGAGTCGTTTGAGGAAGCAGGGTCCCTTTGGATGGCTGAGGGTGATGGCGATGAAGGAGCAACCAAAGTCATAAGTATGTTGTGTAATGAGACCAGAGAGATAAGGAGAGGGAAGGCCATGGAGTGCTTTGCAGGTGAGGATGAGGAGCTTATATTGGATCCAGGGGGGTAGACAGGAATTCAAAGGAGAGATTTAGGGAGCAGCAGAATCAGTTATGCCAGCATTTCTCAAACTGTGGGTTGGGACCCACTTGGTGGGTTGCGTCCCGATTTCTGGTGGGTCCCACAGAGCCTCCAATGAAAACACGGGTGATGGAAAGATCAGATAACTAATTGCCTCAAGCCCTGAGGCTATTCAAAAATCAGATAGTTGCTAATTGCCCTGCAAACAGCTGAGCTCCTGTAGTTTGCAAGCTTGTGTAAATATAAGGAGATAATATGTTTGAGTGTCTTTTTTATGGTTTTTTTTTCCAAGTTCGTCAATGACAGGTAGTGGAAGCAGATGAAGTCTGGATCATATAACTAAGCCCCTCAAGCCTTGAAGCTATTCATTAGGGCTGCCTCGTTACGAGAATTGGATTGAGTTTTTCAAATAAACAAATAAATTAAAATATTGTAAATAAATACAAATATTATTTCTAGCTCACCTTTTTTTTTTTTTAAAGTCTCGTAAAGCTAGGTGGGTCCTGATAGAGTGTCATTTTAAAAAGTGGGTCCGGGTGCTAAAAGGTTTGGGAACCACTGAGTTATGCAAGAAAAAGAAAGTGTGCATTGTTGAACTTGTTCAGGTTGCAGAATTCTGCTTTTCTTGGCATGGACACCTTGATTGATGTGTTCATTTGTCTTGCAGCATGGCGGATCCTCAGCCCTGCCTATGACACACCTTTAGAGTGAGACTGGGAGCTCCAGGAAACATGACAGCTACGTGTGATAGTAGCCTCAGACACTCTTCCCAAGACTTGGTCTTTTGGTGTTGTTGTTTTTTTTTTTTTTGTGGCTGCTACTGTCTTGCCTGCCTTGTCTGACAGATTGGAGGCAATATATCCAGCAGAAGGGCCTCGGGTTGTGCGTGTGCGTGTATGCGTGCATGTGCGTGTGCACACGTGTGTACATGTCAGTGTGCCGCTGGCACCTCCCAAACATATTTCTGCTACCGAGGTGGGTTATTTTAGTTCCTTACCACCCACAGCGGATGATGTCAAGGGCATCAGCCGGGTTTCTCGGGAAACATAAAAAAAGATATATTGGGGATGGGTTGCGTAGGCTGTTGCCAACTGCATTTTATAGCTGAATTGTTTTCACAGGTAGCAGCCTGCAGGGAAAGAGGAGAGAGAACACCAAAGTTGTGTGTGTTTGTGTGTTTTCCAAAGGGTGGGGGACGACGATGGGAGGTTCATTCATTTATTCAGAGCTTCTCACTTCTAAAGTGTAGCCAGGATCCCATTTCAACATCTAATGACAAATGATTTCTCAGGATGGTCCGTGGTTGGTGTACATTAACATATGGCACAAGGCTGCTTGTGCTTGTTTACCTTGAGGAGGTCAATTTCTTCCATGGCTGTTGGTACCTGGCACGAATGTCATGAATCAAATGTACCCAAAGATCATCTAGTTAACCCCAAAGGCAAGCCCATCTATCCACACAATCTCTTCTGCCCCCTCAATCAACCCATGGAATCCAGAGTATACATGATCTGAGAGCAAGTGCACTGCAGGATAGGTGCCTGCAGCTCCAGATGACTCAAGACAGTCAGCCAAGTTGCGTTACAAGGATTAGTCTCTAACCAGTTTGTGTTACGTTACATGAGCACTCTCCCAAGTGTTCTCATGGGAAAGCTTATTGAGGTGCGTTTCCTGCCACTTGACATCTTGTCTTTAGTTTCAGCAGCCCCTGATAACCCAAACGAAAAAGGAGAGACCCCATGATCTTTGGGGGGACTTTTCCAGATATTGACTGGATGAAACCTTTGGTTTATCCAATTCTAGTTTGAAGCTTGTGGGGTTGTTTATTTTCACAATTCCTTCAAGAAGACTGAGATCTTCAGAGCTATGATATATACCGTATTTCTTCGAGTCTAAGGCGCCATCGATTCTAAGGCGCATCTTAATTTCAGGAACACCAGCAGAAAAAAAAACAAAAACCATCGATTGCAAGACGCACCTCCTTCCTGCTCAGCACCAACTCTCCCCAGCTTGCCCGCCATGGCAGTCCGATTTTTACCGCACCATTTTGCCCCCTCTGCTCAGCGGCGAGCTCTCTCTTCCTGAACCTGAGAGCTCGCCCCAGCATGCCCCGCGCTGCAGCTGATGATCTCCTCACTGCATTTGAGCAGTGCCTTTGTGGTCCACCAGAAAATGCTATTTCCTTACTTACCGGGGCTTGGGGGAGCTTCAGGGAGGCCTGCACGACCCTCTGCAGGCCTCCCCGATCTTAAGTTCGGTAAAAAACCACGATTTTTGGCCAAATGGCCAAAAATAGCTGTTTTTCACCAAACTGAAGATCGGGGAGGCCTGCACGACCCTCTGCAGGGCTCCCCGATCTTCAGTTCGGCAAAAAACGGCGATTTTCAGCCATTTCCGGTTTTCGCAAAAACCAGAAATGGCCGAAAATTGCTGGGTTTTTTTACCGAACTGAAGATTGGGGAGCCCTGCAGAGGGTCGCGCAGGCCTCTCTGAAGCTCCCCCAAGCCCCGGTAAGTAAGGAAATTGCATTTTGTGTTATTTTTTAGAGACCTTCGATTCTAAGACGCACCCCATGTTTTTAAATGCTTAATTGGGAAAAAACATGCGTCTTAGAATCGAAGAAATACAGTATTATAAAATGCTTCTTCTGATTTCCACTTTAAAGCCTCCTGGCCTGTTTAAAACCATTGATTCCTAAAATACCATGTATGCCTTGTAAAAATTGATAGATGAAAATAGGAAAAAGGGTTTTTTTAATATCTGATTTTCATACCAATGATCAGTTCACTCACTATTACACATTGTTGTAAGTTCCTTACCGTCCAGCTGTACGCTCTCCTTTCATTTACTCTGCAATGATCTGCCTTCTGCTGATTTCAAAGCCAAGTGGGTGATGGTTCTTTTGCTTAAAGATGTAACAGAAGAACAAAACGGTCCTACAGTGTGTTAGCAACTGGTCAAGATACATCTCGGCAGTTGCAGTGTGCAAAATAGCAGGCTTTTTACTGCATGGTGCTTTAATGTTCATGCTTGTGTGTGTATTAACCTCCATGCAGACTAGAGACAAATGCATTCACACACACACACACACACACACACACACACACACACACACACACACACACAGAGAGAGAGAGAGAGAGAGAGAGAGAGAGAGAGAGAGAGAGAGAGAGAGAGAGAGAGAGAGAGAGAGAGAGAGAGAGAGAACTACTGTAACTTCGATGGAGGTGAACTTTGAACAATGACAAGTTTTAAGAAGACAAAAATTTTAACAAGGGAAAAACGGATTTATCTCAGACAAATATCAGAAAATAGGGGTTGATCTTAGCAGAGACAGCTGGCGCACATCAATCTGTCTTGCCATAAGTGGATTATGTCTTGCCCCCCCACCCTTGCTGTGCATGATCCCCATGCTCAATTTCAGCTCTATTTTCTGTTCCCCAACTCTCTGTTCTCCTGCCGACTGTGTGAGCAAGAAAGACTTCTTGGATCAGCTCACAGCTTTAGGGTGAGGGAGAGAACTTGTCCATGCACACACTCCTGCAGCAAATAAAGTACCTGCCTTGATCTCAGCAGAAAGGGTGGGACGTCCCATGGGGCAGATTGGGATGCTATAGGGGCAGGAGTGTCTTGCCTTTGTTCTCTTACAGCCCCCTTGGGCTGAACGAAAAAGCCATGTGGGTGCATTGTGGGAGGAGCTAAATCCGATTCTTCGTGCTGCTGGAGGGGATGATTTCTAGACTTGTGAGCGAAGGGGGAATAAGAACAGAAGCGTAATGTGCGTGTGTGTGTATATGTATGTGTTTTAATTTTGATCAGGAACAATTCTAGCTGGAAAGAGATATAAATGTGGCTGGTGGACTGGAAACGTTGGATTTGGGACCAAGGCACCTCGGCTCACATCCTTAAGAATGTAAGAAGCAGTGCTGGTGTGAGGTTGCTGGGGGCCCTGGTAAAAAGGCCTGTGCAGCGTTCCCCATGGCACCCCCCGATGGCACATTTGGCACTAGCACTGCCACCAAGACCACGAGTGGTGGAGGGGTTGAGCTGGCCAGATGGGTTCTCTGATGGCTGACCTGGCCAGGTGAGCCCTTGGCCAGTACCCTATCTGGGCAACTCCTGATACCATCCCTGATAGGAAGGGCCCTTAGAACATAAGAACCCAAGATCCATGAATTCCAACATTCTGTTTCCTACACTGACCAATCAGATGCCTCTGGAAATCCCACAAATAGGGCATGGAAGCCAGAGCTCTCTCCCATGGTTGTTGCCCAGGAGCTGGGAGTCATACGGTCTCTGAGGACACTTCCAGATTTGGTTTTTAGTCTGGGATTGTCATATTTCATTCACATACTCCTTATGGTGGGTTCACACAAGTGGATGTTCATCATCCATCCATTGCCTGCCTGTATGTTTCTCATGCTTGAATCATCACGTTTATTAATAGAAAAAAAAATCCCATTGGTAATAAAAATAAAAAGCTGCAGTAAAACAGTGCTATCACTGCAGGTGCAGATGACTGTTCATACTGCTGCTGTTCCCTCTTTTTTTGAGACACTCATGCAGATTCAACAGCCCACAACGGAAACAGGAAGGTCATTCTATGGTGTCCCCAAAACATTAACAGTACTGCTGTGTGGAAAGTACATTGCATGCAGGAAAGAAGTGCTGATCTGAAAGGTCTTTTTCCTGCATTTTCACCAATTTTCTCCTTTTGGGGGGGGCGGGAATTAAAAACACACACCCTGTTTTATGGAGGAGAAAAAGTTTTGAGAAAACAACATTTTAGGGGAGGGAAAGAAAAAATGTTGAGATGCCTCCATCTGCACTGTTCCCTTCATGTACGTGTCGTGGTGGGGAAGGAAAAATCCATGTGTTTTCTAGGCAATGTGCAACACACTTTCAGTTCTGCCTTTGACGTGTCTTCTCTGTCTCCATTAATGGTGTTCCCACCCATCTACCCATCCCCGAAGAAGATGCAGAAAAGAGTTGAGAAATTGTAATTACCGGTAGCGGTAGGTATAATTTTTCCAGATCAGCCCTAGAAAGAATGATTGGTTGTAACAATTTAGATAACCAATTAAGGTATAAAAGCAGCGTTTGGTAATATAACCAACTAAGGCATTGTTTCCCAATTTTTTTTGACCTGCGGCTCCCTTGACTATTGCCAACTATTGGCCGCAGCTCCCCATTACATGATGTTGATGCCTGCCATTTGGCATTGCACTGTTTTCCGAGAGGGTTCCGTGGCACTCCGCAGCTCCCCTGGCTGGCTTCTGCAGCTCCCCTGGGAGCCGCACCTCCCAGTTTGTGAACTACTGAATTAAGGTATAAAAGCAGCGTTTGTTTGAACCAGAGTATGTCAGAGCTTTCTACAGGACACTTTGAACTTCTGTCCCCTGAAGAAGCCAGTCAAATGTACTGGACTAAACATTGGGAGTTGGCAAGAACTTTGTTTTGTAGAACTTTGGGAGTTTGTAGAAAAACAAAGTACTCTTTTCAGAGAACTTTTATTAAATTTACATGGCTTTAAAACCCGAAAATCTATTTTGTTATGATCTCAGTGGCCATGAAAGCTTCGATAACCGCTAATGACTGGTTGGCTCTACAAAGAGCCTGCCTGGAAGTGTCCAGAATCTGGATGTTTCATTTAGCTACTGTGGCTAATACCATATTGGTCTGAGTAAAAGACTCACTTTTTTCTCCTAATTTAAGTTTTTAAACTAGGGGTGTGTCTTATAATCAGGCTGTTGCAATTTAATGCCAGTGATTTAATTAATTTTTTTTAATTGCACCAAAGTTTAAGGGTGCGCCTTATAATCAGGTGCATCTTATACTCGGGACAATACGGTAATAACCATTGAGAGACGGTTTTGTCTAATCCCTGTTTAAAGTCATCTGAGCTAGTGCGTGGCCAACACCACTAGGCCATTACACCACCAGCCCCATATGCAGGACCCATACATTTTGTGTTGTGTTCAAATCCTTGTTCAGTGAGGGCTCCATTCCCTTTCTGTAAGTGTAAAAGGAAAATCTGATTACACTTTTTTGTTGAAGGATCTCTTGGAAATGGAATGCTACTCTTGAAACACTGGGCCACTAGCACACACAAGTAGCTGGAAGCCCAACAAGGAGAGCTGAGAAGTTGGGACACTACTTGGCCAATGAAGGACACAATAGCCAACTCACATGGGACATGGGTTTGCATAGCTGGGTTGTGTGTCTATATAGGGTGTTTTGGGCAAAACAGGCCATCCACAGGTCCAGCTAGACAGGTGCAAACCGTTCTCTCAATAGCAGCATCATTCTGGTGGGAGACTTGGATGAGCCAAGAAGCAGCATCTTCTGTACTGCAGTCCTTTCAGAGACAATAAAGGTCTCGCAGAATCTTCAGGAGATTTCACCCACCACCACACCCCAGCCAATCAGGGCCCACAGAGAAAGATGGCAGTTCATATCTGTCAGCTGCTTCCTGGGCTCCATTAGCAGAATCCTGGTGCATTTCTGGAGATCTCTCACTGCCATTGCAAAAGACCTTGACAAAACCTTGCAGTACAGCATTCATCCTAAACTCTGCCCATAGGATTAGGACAAAGCATGGAGCATATGAAGAACTGCTGAAAAATCATAAGGCAGGGCCCCAATAAAATTTACTTACACTCCTATCAGTTTTGCATTCATACCATGAATGCTAAACTGTCATCAGTTTAGCATTCATACCATGGAGACTCCTGCAGCTTATGGGCCTGACCCAGGGCTGCCCCATGGATGCGGCCAACTGAGATGGCTGCCTCACTCAACAGATTGGTGGGCACGTGGCCACCTTAATCTGTCCACTGGCTTTCACTGCTCTTCCTCCTCTCCTTTCTCCACTGGAAAAGGAAGAGGGGATGGAATGAAAGAAGAAGTGTGGAGGAGAGGAGCGTGGTACAGCATTGGCTCCGCCCACCACACCCCTCCCCTCCACACTTCCATTCCATCCCCTCTTCCTTTTCCAATCCAGGGAAATCGAGGAGCAGAGGGTGGCACATCACCAGGTAAGGGGTGGGGAACAGTATTTGGCACACTGCCACAGGCACTAGAAGGTCTGGGGCCAGCCTTGGCCTGACTTATGGCTGAATTCTTCTTGGCTGAGGCCCATAGGCAGTGACTTGGTCTAGTACAGAGGCAGAAACAACACATATGGACGAAGTCATCTCCAGACAGATCAAGGAGCCAGGTCTTGACAGGTGGATGGATGAAAGAGCAATTTTTGCCAGTGTAGCAAATCCATCAAAGTGTTTATAGTCTTCCCCGAGCTCCCATGTCTTTCACACATCCCCAGGTGCCAGGAGGCTTCAGTTTTGGCCAGCTGGTGTTGTCAAAGATGTACACCTTGCAGGAGAATCAGAGCTTGAACATTTTGCAAGTCGGGAAATTGCCTCTTACCGAGTCAGACCATTAAAATAGGGAACTCAGTATTTTTCTGCACTGATGGACAACAGCCCCCCTCCACCATTTTAGGCAAGGGTCTTTCCCATTCCTACCTGGAGAGCCCAGAGATTGAAACTGGGACCTTCTGCAACCAGAACAGTGCTCTACCATGGAGCAATGCCCCTTCCCCTGTGTTTGCTATATCGTACTCCACCCAACAGGTACGAAGATTATGCACAACTATGGATTAGAACTTTATCTCCACCAGTAAGTCTAGATACCTTCTAGCCAGCTCGAAGCAGCCCTAGGTAAACAGCACATCTTTAATGACTGGATTTGGCTTGCATGAGAATGGAGCTCTTGAGAGATGTGACTGTGGAGCTCAGCTCTTCTTCTTTTTTTTTTAAGTGTACAGGGCTCGTTTTGGTTACCAGTAATACTGAGAGAGAACAAAACACTTGCAATTAATTCAGATAAGCTTTAGCTTTGCAAGAGTCCAGTTGCAAATTGAACCAGAGCACATTGCAAGAGTTCAACTGCAAAACAGATGGGCCGTAATACAATTAAGAAAGAACATACAAACAGTGAAATACAGGTTAAAGCCTTAATCCAGGGAGATACATACCGGTATGTGCAGCAACAGGGTGTAGGGACACTGCTGCACAGCATATCTGCTGTATCTGGATAGACTTGCCCACCAATCCGCTGGCAGTGCCATCAGCTCTAGTAGTGCCAATCTCCTGTTCAGCACTGCATGCATAGTCTCTCAATCCAGACTGCCTGTGCTGCACCAGGTGCTTGAATCACTCAGGGACCCAGTGAGCCTGCAGTTGTGCATGCACTCCCTAAGCTCACAGATCCCCCTTAGTAGATGGGACGGGAGTGTCGATATTCCTGTTGAGTTATCAATCCTAACGCTATGAAGCTAAATTGTTTGGGTTTTGCCTAAGCCAAGGACGTCTGCATCAATTTCAAGTTCTAGTTCAAACCCACCCCACAAACTGGCCTGCTGGTATAAATGGTACTCCCTCCACACCACTTTCTCTCCCCCCCCCCCATAGCAATTGTCAGGGTAGATGACACCCTTCAGGGGGCTAGATGTGGTCAGGGAGTTTTCAGAAGCTGGTCTTTGTTCCAATCTTCATTAAAAACATAGGAGTCCTGCTGGATTAGACCCAAGGTCCAGCAAGCGAGCCTTGCATCCTGTTTTCCACAGTGGCTAACCAGATGCCTCCGGGAAACCCACTACCAGAGCTCCCCACGGTTGTTAACCCTCCAGCATCATTTTCAATGTAATCCATTTATCTGCTGCTGCTACCCCCCCCCCCCCCCATTCCCCTTGATACACCCTGCTCAACTCTGTATGTTCTGGTGCAATGTGCCTGTTCCATTCTCCCCTTCCTGTTTCTGTGCCTTTGCCATGCTCTTGCCCATGCTTAAAATAGCCCCATCCCCTCCCTTAACAAGTCAAGAAATTAGGGGGTAGCACCACTATAGAAAACGGACAACGAAAGACTCTCGACTTGAGGTGCAAGAGTAGCTTCATCTATTTGTGTGAACTGCACTTCTGACCAATCTGCCCGGAGGGTACTAACTAGGCTCCCTTTTGGGGGTGAGATTTTCACGTTATTCACATTTTCCCTTGATGAAGAACCTGAGAGAGCTCAAAATGCATTGGGACCTTCACGAACTTCCAGAAAACTATTCCTGCACCCTGAGAGTCTTCTCTCATTCCCTTTCTTAATAATAAGCCATGTTCTCACAAGTGAATCTCTTCTGTCTCAAACCTACCTGGAAAACATTCCCACTACTGCTAAATATCTAGTGCCTCATAGTGAAGGAAAGGCACTCTGCTCATGCTCAGAGAACCACTGCTTCATTATTACATGCCGGGTTATACAGCTATTCCTCAGTTCTTTAGCAATGTTTTGCCTTACACACCCTGGCTTCAGCTTCATGTTACCAGAATCTCCACTGCCTCCCTCCTGGATTCTTTCTCCATATACAGTAGTTCTGTGTTTCCCACACCTTTTCGACCTGCGGCTCCCTTGACTATTTGCGACCATTGGCCGTAGCTCCCTATTACATTATGTTGATGGCTGCCAATTGGCATTGCACTGTTTTCCGAGAAGATTCCATTTATTTATTTTTCACGTTTTTATACCACCCTTCCTCCAAGGAGCTCAGAGTGGTGTACATATTTCCTCCCCTCCTTTTTGTCTTCCTCACAACAACCCTGTGAGGTAGGTGGGGCTGAGAGATAGTGACTGGCCCAAGGTAACCCAGGAAGCTTTGTGGCTGAGCGGGGATTTGAACCTGGATCTTCCAGGTCTAAGTTCGTCTCCCAAACTACTACACCATCCTGCCCCATGGCACCATGGCACTCCGTGGCTCCCCTGGCTGGTTTCCGCGGTTCCCCTGGGAACCACGTCTCCCAGTTTGGGAACCACTGCAGTAGCTTGTTGGGGAGACTTTAATGTTTTCCTCCACTCTGTCTTTCCTGTCCAATGCTGGTTAGACTCTAACAGTTGGATCTCTGGGCAGGAACAGAGTTTCTTCCATATTTTGGACAGCACCTGACACACCAGTGGTCGGTGCTATATAGAAACGGACTAGACTAGTCATTTTGTGTTCTTCTCATGCAGGTGATTTGAGCGGCTTGGACCCGTTGCGTGCACCCTGCGCAACGTCTGATTGGCGTACAGGACGGAGCACATTGCTGGCTCAGAAGGCGTGTTGAAAGCAGCAGTAAGGCAGGCGAAAGATAAAGGATGCTGTTGTTGAAAAGGTGACTCCTCCCTCCCAGGTTCTTCTCCTTTCTTTCTTCCCCATCCAAGTTTTAGCGGGCACATCCCATGCCTAACCGCAGACAGCTTGAAATCCTTGACGGAAAGCCTTCTGTGCATACTCAGGCGTGTTTGGACGGGGCCTGCCCAATCTGAGTGTCTCCATGTCACCTATCAATCCTGAAGCCGCCTGCAGCAGTGGGGGAGTCTCGGGTTACTCGAGAGGAGCGCTTTTAGGCTCAGAACGGCGACGGCTCCAGTGCGCAGGAGGCAGGGGTGCATTCCACCATGAGCTTAAATAAAAGAGAGAGAGAGAGAGAGAGAGAGAGAGGCTGTTGGGCTTTTGATCTTGCCGCCGGTGCCTGTGGCACTTCAAGACAACAGCATGCAAAGGGTGGAGGAGGAAGAGGCAAGCCGGGTGGACATCGTAAGCTGTTCCTTAAGCCAGCCCCCCCCAATCAAAGGGGGGGCAAGGGGGTGGGTCTGGCACCCGTGATGAAAGAACCAGGCATGATCCTGGCAGGAAGAGAACAAAAAAGTCACCGCAAATACCTGGCAACGGCCTCCTCCCAAAGGCAGGGATGGCTCCAGAAAAGGTGGGACCGGATAGCTGAGAATACCAAGAGTTTTAGGTCACCTGGTAGGCATCCATCCAGGCTGGGATGACAGGGAAAGGATGAGCTTCCCACATCACGTGATGGTTTACAAGAGCCCTGGAGGATCTCCTGAGATCCAGGATGCTCACGTAGGCCTTCCTAAGGAGGGAGGCAGGAGGACCTCCTTCAGAATGGAAGGTCTTTAATAAGGCTTGACCTACACAGGTGCAACAGAACGAAGCGGTAGAATCCTACTGAGGCAGAGTAGACTGTACCACTGCAGAGTGGAAGTAGGGGGATACCATTTCTCCGTGCTCTCCCCCCATGCAAAATGCACCCTGCAACTTTAAAAATGAAACAAAATAATAATAATCACCTGCTCCATCAGGGGGGAGAGATTCTAGTCCAGTCTGTTCTTGCAGTCACTTGCAGGATGTTTATCACATAAGGGAGCACTCAAAAGCAAGATCCACTACACGCAGTCTGACACAATACATTATCAGAAACATACCACCTCACTCCCACCACATTCTGCTGACTCTGTAGAACAGGCCTAATTTCTAAAAAGAGAGGTGGGGAAGTCCAAGCCAAGAACTCAACACATTTATCCATTATATATTTGGGCTGGCTGTGGCTCTTTTGTGGCAAGGGCACTCTGTACATGCTTGGGAGTACTCTTTTACCCAACATTTTCCAGGACTGAGCACTGACATTTAAATACTACAGGCTGAGCCCTAGGCTAGTTGAAACCTGGCCAGTATATAAGGATTCCCCCCCCTTTCCCCCACTGCCTGATATGGAGACCTTGGAAAGAATACAATTGTTCCATACAATATTTCCATTTACAAAAACATGCTGGTTTAAACGGAGCCTCCCCAACTCCTCTGTGGGCTGGTTGTGAAACAACTGCCAGCTGGAAAACTTTTTGCATGCTGGGATAGCTGATCTGCACATTTATTTATTTATTTATTTATTTATGTGGTGTGTGTGTGTGTGTGTGTGTGTGTGTGTGTGTGTGTGTGTGTGTGTGTGTGTGTGTGTGTGTGTGTGTTCCTCCAAGCTGTTCAGGGCTGCATAACTATTCTGGTTCTCATTTTGACTTCACAACATCCCTGTGAGGTAGGTTAGACTGAGAGACTGTGATTGGCCAAAATCACCCAGTGAGCTGCATGGCTGAGCAAGGATACAAATCCTGGCTTTCCTGGTCCATGTTCAACACGCCTCTGACCATGACACATGCACTGCAAGGCAGCACACCATCATCTGTGATGCAGAATGCACAGTACAGAAGCCCTTCCTCTCTCAAAATTGACATATATGCATATATGCCCTAAGTCAGGGATTCTCTGAGTGTTTGCAGGGCGGGAACAGTGGGGGACAGCCGCCATGCTGTCCCCGCCCCTTAAGGTGGTTCTCCTGGTGGTTCTCCTGGTTCTCTCATCCGGTTCTCCTGGTGGGTCGCGACCCACCGGTTTGAGAACCGCTGCCCTAAGTCATACGTCAGCTGAGAGTGCGTGCATGCAGGCCAAATGCTTTAATACATGCACAAGATTTTCAGCCAGCAACTGTCTGAATCCACTCAACACCTTTCGAAAGAGGGGATGGATTGTGTGGTGGTGTGCCATGAGTGCCACAGAAGGCAGACAGCTTGTGAATTCCTGGGCCGGGGCCAGACCTCCCATGCACGCAACGCAGCAGGCAGCTGGATGCAGAGATATCCCTCTCTCTTGGGACATGGCAGCAGCTGAAGCATGCGGCTTGAGTGGCGATTTTCACACAGGAAAGGACCTGTTTCTCTATGCAGATTCCCCCTTGCTAGATTCAGCAATCATATTCTTGCTGACTTCAGAATACTTTCTCACAACTCGTGTTAATTGCTTAAAAGGGATGGTTCCAAATGTAGGCAAATTCAAAGAATTGCAAATGAATATTCTTCTCCCAGCTGCGTCTCTAAGAGATTCCTTTTAGATTTCCCTCTAAAAGCTCAGGAATTCTCTACTGTGCAGAGAATTCATAGCCTAATTTTCCCAATCTCTTTTTTACCCCCCTCCCGTTTTTGGACTTTTTAAATTCTATGGGTCCCACAAGGACCACTCCTAGCCCATAGGGCACCTTTGTCTGCAGTAGAAAAAAGAGCCCCTCCCTCCCCGCTAGAAGTGATGTTCCGCCAGCATCCTCCTCCTTCCCTCCATTCAAATGTCAGAATGGTGCCCCCTTAGATGTGGCGCTCTTGTGCAGTGCACAACCTGCAAAACCGTACAGAGGGCAGCCTTGGGCCCCGTTCAGAGAACCACAGAGAAAGCAGAAGGATGCTTGCACCCATTGCTCCCCCTATATAGAGAAAAAAAGAACCCAGGCACATACTTGGGAGCATGAGGAGCTCAAGCAGGGGAGACCCCCTGAGAGAAAAGTTGGAGGGATTTGTAAGGGGCAAGCTATAGAAAGGAAAGGGCTGGTACCCCCAGGGCTGGCCCATCTATGAGGTCAACTGAAGCAGCTGCCTCAGGCAGCGGATTGGTGCAGGGCGCTCATCTCTGTTCACTTACTTGCCTCCAGTGATGTAGACTTGAGTCTATCGACTCGGACTTGACTCGACGATTGTAAAAGACTCGAAAGACTTGACTCAAGACTTGGAGCCTTTTATGGCAAGTTCAATTTTATTCAGGTTTAAACCCATTTTCTCCATTAAATAGGTAGGGACTCGCAACTCACAACCAAAGACTCGGGACTTGGGGGCAAAGACTTGGGACTTGACTCAGGACTTGGAGTCAGAGACTTGATCCACTTCCCTGCTTGCCTCCGCTGCTCCTCCTCCTCCTCCCTCCTCCTCCTCATGTTTATTTCTATCTCACCTGCTATAGCAGCCACACCACCTGGCCTGGAGTGAGCCCTACAGCCATGTTGTCCTCACCCCCAGCCCTCTCCGCTGTTTGAGGCTACTGTGGAGAAGAAGAGATGGCAGCCAGGAGACGATGGGCAAGTATTTTCATGGGGGCTCTTTCTCTCAGTTTTGTGAACCAGATCACCTGATAATGCTGTGTTTGTATTTGTACATGAATCACTGTGAAAGGCCACATGTGCGCACATAACTCAAACAAACATGAAAGATCTGCTACACCCATTTGTATAACAGTGACCCCCCCCCCCCGTTCTAGGGTTTATCACACTGACCAGTATTGCCTCTCCTCCCCTTAAGTCTGTATGTAACATATGGAACTCCCCCCCCCTCCAATTTTACCCAGTGGCTTTAATATAAGCTGCAAACAGTCAATGGCTGTTGTAGTCAACAGATGATATAGAGACCATACATTTCTCTCTCCCACGCCTTCTCTCTACTTCCTTTCCAGTTACCCCCGCAAGCAGTTTCTTTATCGGCTTTCCCTCACTATGTACCCATAATTCTTTTTGACAAGTCTTGGAAGGCAGGCCTGGAAAAGTTCCCTTTAGCCACAGGGCCTTTAGAAATCCCATATCACCATGCCAACACCCATCCCCTTGCCCAGAATGGGCACTGGGCCTACTAAGGATGGTTTACACAACAGTGTTGTTTTCTATTGAGCAAGCGCAGCTTGGAGGTAGAAGTTGTCGTGAACATTTGTAGCGCTGTCTACACAGTACAGTCATAAATTCCTTTTGGACTGGTTTAACTGTCATGTCATCCCTGCCTCTCTGCCTGTAATCCTGTTCGCTGTCGTGTTGTGTAGCATCTGGTAATTCTTTTGTAGGGAATCAGGAAGGCTGCTACTAATTTACCTCTGCTTTGCAGAATTAGAATTCCCAGAGTCCCTCAGAGGAAAAGTCATGACATTGCTCTGCCTGAAGTTCCTCGTGGAGTTGTAGCTTGACGTTTGAACAGGCAACTTCAGCTCTGAGTTCTAAAGTCCAAGGTTCGAATTCCCATCCATCTTGGAGCTGTCCTCGAACCCAAGGCCCAAGCAAAGCTCTCATTGGTTGTTTGACTTCAGGTCACATCTAGGATTGGAGTTATAGCTTCCAGAACAGAGAAGAGGTAAATTCCTGGGAGGTTTGAGCTCTTGGTCCTCCCCCCCCCCCCAAATTAAGCAGGAATCCCACATTATTAGTGACACCGGATATGTAAATACTTGTGAGAATCGGGGGGGGGGGGGGGAGAGGACAAAAAGCTAAAAGCTGGCACACATGTGGGCAAAGAAAGTCATAGAATTAGGTGGGATTCTATAACTGGGAAGCTCCACAATCTGATGTGAGAAGGGATTTTAATATTTGACATATGAAGTTAAAAGAAGTTAATGTGTCACCAACACTGTTGAGAAGTAGCTTGATCTATTGTAGGCCAACAGAGTTACCAATTTCTTTCTTGCCAGAGGCTTTTCTGCCTTTCACAGCTCTGCATCAGGCAGACATCCAACCAGTCCAGCTATCCCAATCCTTGCCAGTTCACAAAAAAGTTGCACCAAAAGGAGTATTTACAATGTGCAACCTATAGCGGCCACTAGGTGTCTCTGTTCCTTCATGTTTGTCCCCAGCTCAGCAGACTCAAAAAAGGCTTTGACATTTTTTTTCTAACATGGTTGATCAATAACAATGTTAGTTTGAGACTTTTAGCCCCGCCTCATAAGATTAGCCATGCTGGGTCATCTTGCCCTGTAATTGGTCTGCAGACAATGGCTTGTCAGGGGCGATATGCAGAAGGGGAACCAGTATGGGCTTCAAGAGGATGCTATATGATGACTTCTGTTTACTGCCAGCATCTGCTAGTCAGGGGCACTAGCTGTTTATTTTGGCTACTGTATCTAGTAACCATTGACAGATCTTCATCATGCCTTTATTGAATCTTTTCGAAAAGTCTGTCATGCTAGCAGCCATCACATTGGTTGAATCTTGTCAAAGATATATTTCATGTTAGCAATATGGCAATGAGTACCATAGGCAATTTATTTTGGGACAAAAGTAAATCTTTCTTGAAGTCTTCATTCAAGAGGTCAAATGTCTTCAACCGACTACCTGTAAACGGATGACCCAAAGTCCTTGCATTGCAGGGGGTAGGAAAGGATATAATATTCTTTTTTTTAAAGAAAAAAAGTGGGATACAAAAAAAAAGCAAAAAAGATGCTGCTATTCCCATTTTGGGGTTTGCAGTGCTGGGGTAAGCTGCCTCTGATAAATTTCTTTCTCATGCAGGTTTTTAAAGCATAGGAGACTGACTCAAGACAAGTCTAGCAGGCAAAGTCAGAAACACCAAGAACGTAAGAGAGAATCAGAGTTATTGCAAATAGGGACCAGCTCAAGTATGGGCATCAATGGGAGTTTCCCCCCCCTTGTCAAATAGCAGTTCTGGGGAGGGGGATCCACACTGGACCCATGGTGGGGGTAAGGTTTGAGCCCCCTTGCCTCCCTACTGCAGCCCTGTTCCATGAAGAGGTCTGATCCTGATCCAGCTGCTATTTTTGAAAGAAAAATTAAACCCATTGGTATTAATGGCGGGCTTAATGTAAGGTGCAGATAGGCCCTTAGATGTTCAAATTGGTGGTAAGCACCCAGGCATGTCGAAGAATGGCGCTAGGTCTTGAGAACATTTGTGTGCACCATTGTGCAAGTGCTGTTGATTGTTGTGCTTGATTTCTGCAATCTTTTCCTTTCCTCCCCAAAAGTGGAGTCTGACAAGACACATATCCAAAATGTACACCAACCCTAGCCCATACATGATGCTATTTGCATGGTGGGAGGGGCATATTTTCCTAAGGCCCCCCCCACCTGCCTTTCCCTCATTCTGTCTCTCTTTTTACCTCCCTCCCTTCAGTTTTCCCTCTGTTTCCCCTCAAATATCCCCAGCATACTACTCAAAGTGGTGATGGTGCCTCTGGTGCACACCAGGCCTTAGATTGTACTGCAACTCACTTGTGGGTCCTGACTACTAGTCCTAAGGGAGAAATTGCAGCAGGAGACTTAGGATAATATGTGGGTGGTTGGAGCTGTGAGGCCCAAACAGACCAAGTTGGAGTGATGAGGGGAGAAGAGATCGAGCCAAACTGGCAGAGGGCTCCTCAAAACTCATCCAGATATACATTGTTTGAACAGTAATCCTGCTATGGAAGTACACTTGTGTTTTGGTCAGATCAGATGTACGGTATATTCTTCTCCTCTGGATTAAGCTCAAGGGAAATCCACACTTCCTGTTTGCAGCTGGAGCTGCTGAGCACAGCTCTGATTGGCCAGCAGCCGATAAGGTCATTAACCTACTTTCCACTCTTCCCCAAAGCAGTTTTTCAACATAAAAAAGAATTCTGCTTTTTTTTTAAAAAAAGGCAGGGGATAACGAATATGTACCCAGTTGAATGGATGTTCATAGGATGCTTTTAAAATAAAAAACCTGGAGCACCTGCCTCAAGCATAGGGGAAGGGGCAAGATAGGTGACAAAATCAGTGTTCAGTTCACACTGTGACAGAAAAAAACACACATGATGTCTCCTGATTTGTATGTTTGTCTGTGCACATCCTCGCTTCCCCCAATTTATACACCCCAAAGCCTACTGCCAGGGTCGGCCCACCAATGAGGCCAACTGAAGCAGTTGCCTCAGGCAGCAGGATGGTGGGGGGTGCCCGTCTCTATCTGCCTAATTGCTTCCTCCTTCTCTTTTCACTCCCTGGATTGGAAAAGGAAGAGGGAAGATGCTGCCCCCCCTTTACCCGATGATACGCCAGCCTCTGCTCCTCCCACTCTCCAATGTTATTGCTCAGCACTCTCCTCCCCTCCACATTTCCTCTTCCTCTCTATCCCCCCCTCTTTCTTTTCCAATCCAGGGAGTGGAAGAACGCAAGTAGGCAGAGATGGATGCCCCTCACCAATCTGCTGCCAGCCTGAAGCAACTGCTTCAGTTGGCTTCATGGTTGGGCCGGCCCTGTTTACGGACATCCAGATAGCCTTTTCTTCTCTGCTTTGAACTGGAAATGCAAGAACTGCATAAGGAGAAAAGATCAGAAGGAATGTGATATCCATGGAAGATTTCCCTAAACAGGTTGGTCTCTCTCCAGAAGAAAATTTTTAATTTAGTTCATCAGTCAAAGACTGGTGTGTGATAAACTTCAATATCTGTCCACCCACAGCCATTCCCCTCATTCTCTGCTTTCTCTTGTTTCTTCCTTTCTCCCAGTCTCTTTCCCATTGGTAAACTCCACTTCCTCCTTTCCTTCAAGGGAAACATTTTTTCCGTTGTAGAAACATTTGCAGTTTCTACACCCCCACAGGAAAGGTGGAGCTAAGAAGATAATCGCCAAGATCTCTCTTAGCTAGTCACCTGAAGACTTGGTTGTCCTGTCAGGTCACATGTCTCTGAGAGCTCATAAATCTGGAAGCTGTCTCAGTGCAGCTATTCTTGATAGTGTGAGAAAGCTCTAATTCTCATAAAAATAGTAGATGAGGTGGGGGGGAAGCACCTGTGTTTGGACTATACCACTTTTTAAATTGCAAGTGAGGGCTAACATGATTGGATACACCCACACACAAAAAGATTCCTATGTATAAAAAAGGTAGTACTTTAGGGAGAAAGATAAACTAGAATCCATCTCTGTGTCATCTAAGTTTCTAGGTACATGATTCCTTTAATTGTTTATCTGTATGGAGGTGCATTCCTTCATGTGAGTCCCTATCAGCAGTGTGACGTGGTACAGTCCAGACACAGGTTTCTCACATCATCAACTGTTTGTAAGAACTAGGTCTTTCCCAATCAGAATTAATCTGGGCTGAGTTTGAACTAGGTACAGGTGTCCTGAATGGGGCCAGTGTGCCAGATAGTTTCACAGGAGCCAACCAAGGCAATCTTCGTTTAAGGCTAGGCTTACCAGATCTCCAACCGGGACAGAGTGCTAGACCTTTAGGAGAAGGAATGTGGGCAGGTGTAGCTTGTTAAACCTTACAGCACAATCCTAGGCATGTCTACTCAGAAGCAAGCCCAATTGTGTTCAATGGGGCTTGCTTCTGAGTAGACATGCCTAGGCTTGTGCTGTAAGGTTTAACAAGCTACACCTGTCCACATTCCTTCTGCTAAAGGTCTAGCACTCTGTCCCGGTTGGAGATCTGGTAAGCCTATTTAAGGCTGCCGCCTCTTCAGAATTTGTAGGGATTGTTAATATTTCAGGAGCTCTGATATAGGATTGTGAATCCCAAACAATTTGAATCAGTTTCAAAACTATGGGATGAGAAGAGAAAGGGCTTCTGAAGGAAAGAAAGATCAATATGAAAAATGATCTTTCTACCATTAGTTGAAGAATTTACACCTCAGCTTTCCACCCTTGCGGAAACTTAAGCCGGAGCTACATTACAGGCAGAGGCTCTGCCGCTGCCGCTGCCTCCGCGCTTGGAGCGGGGGAGTGTCTTCCCGCCTGTTGTCCCTCCTGTTGTCCCGCCTTCTCAAGAAGGTGATTGGAGGCAGTTCTGATTGGCATGCAGCCACTCTCCTACGATTGGTAGGCTGCAGTAGCTCCGCGAACCACCCCCTAGCTCTGCGTGCCCGCCCCCTGGAAATTAGGACTCCAGCTTTAGGTACACGGCGGCCATGCGGAGGTCGCAGCGGCTCCGCCTGCTTCAAAAATCAGGTCAGAAGTTCCGCGACGCGTGTAATGTAGCTCCGGCTTTAAGGCACCTTAAATAAACAGGTAAAACAATCTAATTAAAACAATTAAAAAAACCTAGAATCCAATCAAAAAGCAGCCATAAAACAAGCTAGAACACCCTATTTTTTTAAAAAAAAAATCTTAAAGCTCTTGGAATAAAAAATGAATCTTGGATTTAAAAAAAAAATCTTAAAACTCCTACAGAAGGCCAGCAAGGAGGGAGCAGTCCCATATGCCAGAGAGAGAGAATTCCACAGGTCAGGTGTCACCACAGAAAAGGCCCTGTTGTGGGTCACCGCTGGTCAGATGACCTTGTGGGATGGCCCATTTGCAGTTGTCTCTCTATGGCACAATGAACTCTGCAGCTGATCTGATTGGTGCAGATGTAAGTGCTGTTACAGATTCAAGAGCAGCTAGGTCAGGTGGCAACCCAGTGAGTTCAGCCAACACTTGGGGAATGCAGGAGGGAAAACCCTCTCAAGCTTTCACACAAATGGTTAGGGATGGGTGATACTTTGCATTGCTGACTCCTTCCCTGGCAGAGGGACTTGGACCACTAACAGCCGCATGGCAATCAAAAATTCAGCAGATTTTTCCTCATCTTTGAAATGTTGTGATAGGAAATGCTGCATCATCAAGTCTCCCTACCTTGTGCTAGGTAGCTGTTCAAAGGCTCAGAAGCCCAGCTGCGAAAAGAGTTGGTAACGATAATGATGTTACCAAAAATGACCCAAAAGTGCTCTCAAAGGCTAATAGACAAATTGAAGGGGGGGGGGAGGGGGGAGAACTCAAGTTATGGAAGTACCAAGGGAGAAGTTTCCCTTGTGACTTATTAAATCAACAATGTGCCTAAACCCTTATTAATCCAGTTACGCATAATTGTATTGTTTTCATTAAGTGTTCTGCTCACGCCTGTTGTCGTTTCCCTTTCTGACATGGAAGGAAAGTGAACACAAGTCCCAAGGCCTTCTTGGTTTGGGCTTGGCTGCTCTGTTGAATTCTGAAAAATGTTGGGATGCGGCCGGGCATGGTGCAGGTCTTGCTTTGTGATAGCAGATGCAATTGCAACGATTTCAAGCACTCAAAGTAGTAGTATGGAAGTCACAATGGTTCAGAGGCCAGAGGCTCTGTGAGGATGTGATTTGCTTGGGATCAATGGTATCTGCGGCGGGTCCATTGTTGCTGGTAGATAAGCAACTGGAAGCAGTGGCCACAAGTGCTTAAAAACACACACACACACACACACCAGATTCATCAGATACGCCAACTGCGCCCTTTTGTTGAGAACCAACACCTCGCAACAGTTCACAACAAATTACAACAGCCTTTGTAACTGCAAGAATTGACTGCTGTAATGCCATCGGTCTGGTGCAGCCCTTGAAGATGCTTTGGAAGTGACAGCTATCGCAGAATGCCGCATCCTACTTGTTGGGTGTTGACAGTCAGGAACCCATCTAACCAGTTCTGTGCCAACTGCATTGGGCACTGGTGTGCCTCCAAACCCATTTAAGGCACTTGATTTGCTTTTGTAACACTTCATGGCCAGGAAGTGGCATACCTTAGCACTCCTCTTCCCATATGAAGCCATTGGCCACTTAAAGTCATAGTCAAAATCCTTTCTCTGAGTCCTTGTTTGTGGGCAGTTAAATTCTCCATGGGAAGGAGCAGGACCTTTTCAGTGATTGCTCCAGGTTTGGGGTGTAACCTCCCACAAGAGGTTCATCCGTGTTCCTCTCTCTTGATTGTAGATAAACACCTCTATTTTAGTGGACATTTGGTTGCATGAATGGTGTTAATGTCTCCCATCTTACTTGTTATTTCCAACCAAGCAACATAAATTAAATTATTTAATTTATGTTGCTTGGTTGGATGAAGCTGTTTATAAATTGTTTCAGCTGAGGCTGTTGGCTGCCTTGAGCCATTCTGTCCATAGGGTTGCCCACATAGGACCACATAGGACCCACCAGGACCAGACTTGCTTAGCTTCAGCAAGGTTGTTATATTCTGTGCAGACCATGCTCTATTTTAGTGGGTTCCCCTAACAGAGCCAGTCAACTTGAAACATGTTGGGATTTGTTCTATTTCACTGTTCTTCAACCTTGGGGTCGGATCGGGACCCCAATGGGGTTGTGAAATCTCATTTGTGGGGTCGCGGCAACTTATGGGAACCAAAATGGAAGCTGGGGGTAATGCTGGGTGGTGGGGAACCTGCTGGGGGCGCTTCTACATGGATTTCAGCCCCTCCTCCCCCCCTTTCAATTTGCTGGCAGGGCAGTGGGGGGCTTGGCTCTCCTGTTCCGGAATGACCCCACCGCTGGTGGTGCGGGCTGGGCGAGCTGGGTAGGACGAGGCTGCCAGGGTGGGAGTGGCAACAGGGGAGGCAGATTGGGTCCCAGGAGGGGACGGGATCAATGGTGGGTCCCCAGCCTTATACTTATTTTATTTATTGGGGTCATGGCATGAAAATGGCATGGCCCAATTCAGGGTGTTGGTAATGACCTTTAAAGCCCTTCATGGTTTGGGTCCAGGATATCTGAGGGACCGCCTTCTCCCATACCTTCCGGCCCGCTCTCTTAGGTCATCTGAGGGGGCTCTCCTGCGAGTGCCACCTCTATCTCAAGTTAGGGGAATGGCGGCATGTGGGTGAGCCTTCTCTGTTGTGGCGCCACAACTGTGGAACTCCTTGCCAGGGGACTTGAGAACTACCCCCTCCCTCATGACTTTTCGGCGAGGGCTCAAAACATTTCTGTTTCGTTTAGCGTTTGGGTGATGGGTTGTTGTCTGAATCCTGTGTCTCAAGCATGTTCTGCTTTGCTGTTTCTCTGCTCCATGTTGTCCCCCCCACCAGTGGATTTTATTGTTTTTAATTTATTTTATGTATTGTTTTAAATTATGTACTTTAATCCTTGTTGTAAGCCGCCTTGGGCATTTGCCTTGGCGTAGGATAAGGCGGGATATAATTTTTTAAAAAAATAAAATAAATAAATAAAAGGTTGAAGACCACTGTTCTATATTAATGAATTCTCTGCGTCCTGTAACCTATGGTTGCGTGTGACACACTGATTTGGGGAGTTTGTTCATTACATTACCAGGCTCTTTGCTATTATGGTTATACAGCTGGGCTGGAAAGATATTGTCACCCTTTCCTCATCATATCTGATCCAGGAGAGAGGAATCCTTGCATGTGTATCTGCTCTGTGCAGAGATGGCCTCTTATGACCCAATCCATTCCAGGATTGGGCCGGCACACACGGAGGGGTTAATGACAGTGAAACAGAGTTCCACTGTTGTAAAATGGCTTTTTACAACCGGTAGCAGCACGGGAGGCCTACTGCTGGACCAGGAAAGGTGAGTCTGACGACAGTGGAAGTGGAACGGGGCAGGAAGGGAGGCGGACCAGGGACAGGATCGGCGGCACTCTTGTGTGCCCATATCCTACCTAGCCCCTTCCCTCTCCCTTTCCGCTGCTGTTACATGCCTCCGACTAATGTCTGCGAAATAACAGGTGTAGATCCAAGGAGTTTCATAGCAGCAGTGGAGGCTTACTTACTCTGAGTTGACTTATCCAACTCCCCCCCCCCCCATAGTTGGCATGGCTGCATCGGCGGTGGCCGGGGGGGGGGACTGTCCATCTCAGAATCCTCATTGTTTTCAGCCCCACCAATTAATCAGGTAAAACTTGTGTAAACTACTCTTGGGAGCATTTCTCCCTGATAAGGGATCTGTGCTCTTTAGGGAGATTTTCAAGGTCATCCAGCACTCTAGCTCAGGGGTTCCCAAACTGGGAGGCGTGGCTCACAGGGGAGCCACGGAAACCAGCCAGGGGAGCTGCGGATGCCTTGGAATCCTCTTGGAAAACACTGCAGTGCCAATTGGCAGGAATCAACGTAATGTAATGGGGAGCCAATGGTCAAGGGATAGTCGCCAATGGTCAAGGGAGTCGCAGGTCGAAAAAGTTTGGGAAACACTGCAGCTGGAAAACTGGATTTGAGGGATGCGACTTCCGTCAAATTCTCAACTTTTGAATTTACAAAGAGTCACCACATCTCACATGCAATTTTCTTTCTATTCTGCTGTAGAGGGAAGTTGTGGATGGGATGGAGCATATGTTGGAGATGGAAATGATAGAATATACAGATTGCTCCCAGGCAATCTTTGATGCACATATGAAGCGCAACAGTCTTTGATGCGCATATGTGTTGAGCACCCCCAGCTTCCATGAACATCAACAGGACTGATGGCTTCTGAGCACACCTAGAACAGCTGTCTCTTTAAATGTTGGTACTGTTCTGTTGGAAGGCGCTAAAGGCTCAGCCCTGTGTGCAGTAATCCAGTGGATTCCATGTGATGGTTGTTAGAAGCATTCATGGGATAGCTTGCAACATAATAATAAAGAAGCTGGTTGGAGGAGTTATTGTGGTGTTTGCTAATTGGAGAATAAATGACAGACCTCAGCATCATCTAGGACCACAGTTAAGGTGATTCATAAGCTTATTGGTAAGAGAAGGAAGGGGATGTCCCCTTACCAGTGTTTTTACCGTGATTCATGGATTCATCCCATTGGAATGATGAAGGGAGGCACATTAGTTCCCCTGGGCTTGGGTGTAAACAAGGTGCTTGTCTATCCATTGCTTAGCCAATGTTGTGCAAAAATAAGCAAAGAGGTGTCCTTGGTGTATCCTTAGCACATGGAATGTCAGGGAATGGCTCCACTAGGTGTTTGTTCTGGCTGTAGCACAGAACACAAGGGGAACGTTGGTACAGTCTGCTTTATATACAGCCCTGTAGGACATCATAGGTGACATCCTATAGGGCTCCACTTCTGAGTTTTGTTCTGGAGGAGTCCTGAGGAACTCATTAAAGAGGGATGCTAATTTTCCCAAGTGTTCCTGGTGAAAGCTGGACAGGCAGCATAAAGAACATTGTTCTCATCACCCATGCCACTCAAGAGAGCAAGTTGGCACATCTGTGAAGGTATCCCTTGACATTTAAATCCAGTCGTGTCCGACTCTAGGGTGCAGTGCTCATCCCCGTTACAAAGCTGAAGAGCCAGCGCTGTCCGAAGACGCTTCCGTGGTCATGTGGCCAGCATGACTCTCCTTGCCGCAGCGCAAAGCATGCGGCTGGACATGGAACACTGTTTACCTTCCTGCAAGCGGTGCCTATTTATCTACTCACATTGACATGCTTTAGAACTGCTGGGGTGCTATGGGAGCTCACCCCATTGCGCGGATTCGAACTGCCGACCTTTCAATTGACAGCTCATGGTTCAGTGGTTTAACCCACTGCGCCACCACCCCGCATCTACCTTCAAGTAAATTCACACTCAAAGAACAGAAGGGCTGAGAGAGATGAATTGAAAAAAGGACAACTGTACCACTTGAACCAGCTGTTCCTGCCTTTGAGCAAAATTGTGACTTTTGAGCAGGTCTCTCATCTTTCTGTTTCAAATGGCAAGCTGGCATTCCTCTGCATAAGTAGACGTAGATCTGAGTGGACATATCGGCTTTGCTTCAAGTAGCAAGCTGTTCCACATGCCTGCCTCAATTGCATGTGAGTAGAACTAGAAGCATGTCTTCCTCTCTTGAACTTGCTCTTGGATCACTGCACTTTGGGCGAATGGGCTACAATGAATGAGGGGCAATGCAGGACAGCGAGGGACAAACCAAAGCAAAGCGAAACTAAATGAACCCTAACATCTCTTTCTGGTGCCACCAGCCTTGTTTGCTGCTGAGTTCCTTTGGAACAGCTGACTTGTGTAGGAGTCTACCTACACAAAATCTTCTGGCTACAGTGTACGCACTATTGCCTAGTCGGGGCTGTGGGCAGAGAGCGAGAGCGGCAAAGCTCTAGCAGGTGGGCAGAGCCACACTGTGTTCTTCTGTTCATCCAGCCAGTGGGCCGGGAGGGGAGGGGAGGGGGAGGGGCTGGGGAGGGTACCTGTTGAACCCTGGTGTGCACCTTGCAACTGCTCACCCCATCTTTTCCCCCTAAAAGTCTGGCCTTGCCATTGTTCATGAGGTTAGAGTCAGGAAGGCGTGCAGATGACAAATTCGTTTCACAATGGAGTTTATTTGCACATATTTGGAACAACAATGTCCAAGACTATGCAAATTCATTTGTGTTACTTGGTTTATCTGATCATTCTTGATTTGTGTAATTTCCTTGGATTAAATATGAGTGAATAATTGACAGCCCAATCTTACCCAACCCCCCGCTGATGCAGCCGTACTAACAGAGCTGACTAACAGGGAGCAGTCAGAAAGAAGGTCTCCTCGAGAGTAAGTGAACTTTTGCTTGCTTACCCTGGGGGAAGCCTTCACTGCCACCATGGGTCTCCTCAGATCTATGCCTGCTGTTTAACAGGCGTAAGTCCGAGGCGTGTAATGGCGGCGGTAAGGGAGAAAGATGGGGTTAGGATATTGGCACACGCAAGTGCCGCCAATACCATCTACGGTCCGCCTCCCTCCTCACCCTCTGCCCCACCCAGGACAATCCCCATTCCTCCCACTCCTGGCCCCGTTCTGCCCCTGCTGCCATTGCACTTACCTGTGCTGGTCCAGCGGCGAGCCTCCTGCACTGCCGCTGGTTGCGGCAGCGCACACTACCGGAAGCCATTTTATGACATCAGAACTCTGTTCCACTCTGTCCGACCCTTCGAGATCCCATGAACCATATCCCTCCAGGCCTTCCTGTCCTCCACTATCTTCCTGAGTTCGCTCATTTTCATGTCCGTTGCATCGGTGATGCTGTCTAACCATCTCATCCTTTGCCTTCCCCTTCTCCTTTTGCCTTCAGTCTTTCCCAGCATCAGAGTCTTCTCCAGAGAGTCCTCTCTTCGCATTAGGTGGCCAAAATATTTGAGCTTCAGCCTCAGTACCTGTCCTTCCAGGGAACAGTCAGGGTTGATTTCATTTAGGATTGACTGATTTGATCTCCTAGCAGTCCAAGGGACTCTCAGGAGTCTTCTCCAGCACCACAGTTCGAAAGCATCTATTCTTCGGCGCTCCGCCTTCCTTATGGTCCAACTCTCGCAACCATACATTGCTACTGGGAACACCATCGCCCTGACTATGCGAACTTTTGTTGGCATGGTGATATCTCTGCTTTTTATTATGCTATCTAAATTTGCCATAGCTTTCCTTCCAAGGAGTAAGCGTCTTTTAATTTCATGGCTGCTGTCTCCATGATCTTGGAACCCCAAAAAGTAAAATCCGTTACTGCTTCCATTTCCGCCCCTTCTATTTGCCAGGAATTGATGGGACCAGATGCCATGATCTTAGTTTTATTAATGTTGAGTTTTAAGCCAACTTTTGCACTCTCCTCTTTCACTCTCATCAAGAGGCTCTTTAGTTCTCCTTCATTTTCTGCCATTAGGGTGGTATCGTCTGCATATCTGAATGGAAGTAATTACATTACTGTAATTATTATTTTTCTTTCTTCTTTCTATTTCTTCTGTAATTTTTGTATGATTATATAATTGAAAAAAGTTAGTCTTTTATTTACTACAAGACTGTTTGCTCCAAAATAATAATAATAATAATTGAGTGCACGGTGTACAATGTATAGAATAAAACAGTAAAATGCAAAAATAAGAACTATAATTGCAATAATTGTAGTTAAATCATAAAGAGTAGTGCCAATAAAAAAATTAAAACCACATATGGAATACAACCACAAAGCTCAAAAACAACTAACTAATATGGGAAGGCCAGATAGAAAAGGAAACTCTTCAGCCCTTGCTGGCAGGCTAACAGGGAGAGGGCCATTCTTAATACCACTCGGACGGATTTCCATAATAAAGATGCCACCACAGAGAAGGCCCTGTTCCTTGTTGCTGTCAATCAGGCCTCTATCAGAGGCAGCACACGCAGCAGGGGCCCCCTCTGCTGACCTAAGGGGATGGAAGAAGGGTGGTTCTATCCTGGTCCTGAGCCATATAGGGCTTTAAAGGTCAAAACCAGCACCTGGGATTGGATCTGGAAACCTATTGGCAGCCAGAGTCACTGCAGGAGCAGCGAACAGCCTGAGTCAAATTGCCAGCTTTTCTTTCCAAACGGAAGCTCAAGAATAAATGCAAAACAAACACAACAATGTCAAAATAATCCAAACGTATGATGGAAAGAGGGCGTTCAGGGCATGTTAAAAGCAATTTCCAGTTGTGAAATCTTGGAAGGTATGCATGCAAATGCAGAGGTTGATGTACAGCACCTGGCACAGCATTAAAGTGAAATGGGGTTTAGTCTTAAGAACCACTCTGAAAATGTGTCATGAGCTGGATCATGGGATGGAGTTAATTTGCATATCGATGTTTCATGAGATTAAAAAAAAAAACCCTGCAGATCTCATGCTTATGAGCATAACAGATGCCAAACTTGGGTTGGGGGACAGGACTCTGTTCAATTCAGGGAAGATATTATATCTACAAAACCAAGCAATAAATTTTCACCTGAAAATGTTGGACTGCATCACCTTAAGCCGGAAAACCTGTGTACTGTCTTGTGCTTGAAGACAAGAGTGCCTACTACACAAGTTTCTGCAGAGGCTGCTACATGGGGATCCCTAAGGGCCAAGGCAAGTGGTTACGTGTGCATTACTACACTGATGGGTTTGATCCACCTCACACACACACCCCACAGCGCAGCAGCCTTTTGCACACATACTAAGCAAATCTGCATGCAGAAGCCTGTTGCTGGATGTGGATTATGTTTGATGGATCAAACCTCAAATATGGAATTTAAAAACCCCACCCAGAGTTAGCCCTTCACAAATCTTTGATAGATGGACTTTGTGTGAATTGTATGAACTGGAACAAGAACAAATCCATAATTCGTTTAGATTTGTTTTCTCCCCCCCCCCCTCTCTTTTGCTTCTTGCTGGTGTCTTTTCTGATTTTGAGCATTTATTGTTTAATATCTTTTTTTTTTTCAAATGTATGTCTAGGACAATGAGGACTAGAAACACAAATTAGAAAGAAAGTTGGGAGTCTTCTGAGGCTAATGAGGACTGACAGGCTGCACAAGAGTACATCTTTTATGGGCTGCATGATGCTCACCCCTCTGCTTCAGCTTTTCAAACTGGTCCCCTTTGTTGCCTTCAACAATGATACCCCCTGAAAAGAGTCTGTCACTCTCCCCAACCTGTTCTTCTGGCCCATGATGGGCCACTCCAGTGCCTCCAGATCGTAGGAGAGGCTCAGCCCGGAGGCCTTCCCGCTTCACAGAATACCAAGCGGCTTGGAATGTAGTGGAGCCGGTTGCATCCTGCCAGCCTCCTCCCAAGAGACAACTGGAAGCCTCAGGCTTTCACCTTTCCTAGTCTTTCCTAATATAGAACGAGGCTGGAGGAGGGGGGAAGGGGTTGGAAGGACAGAACGAGAGAGGAAGAACAGTTGAGTGACTGGTACTGCCTGCATTTAATAAGCTGTACATGATCATCTTTCTCATTGGGAGTATGTCCCATGAATTGGATCGTAGCCTTAGAAAACAAGACAATTGCAACTTAGGGGCTCAGTGAATGCATTGGGCTTTGGACACAGACGAATCTGGGTCTGTAATCCTACTTTGACACATGGATTTATTTACTGGGTAATAGTCTGCAGTTCACTCTCTTGCAGCCGCCATTTTTAAAGGGGATATTAAGAATATGCATTACTGTGCTGTTATTGAAGATGATATGGATGTGCAATATAAAAGGGGCTGCGGACGAAGCGATGGTAGCCTTCCTTGTTTGACTCCATGGGTTTAAAAAATAGTCCATGCTTGCAGACCAATAAGCATCTCTTGCCGTGCCAGCCTATTCATATTTACTCAGAACGCGCAAGTCCTACTATGTCCAATGAGGCTTACTCCCCAGTAAGTGTGCATAGGAGGACCGCCTTGGTTTTGCATGTTTAATAGTTCGAATATCTTCTATGTTTTGAGGGATTAAGTACCCTCCTGTTTGAGAGGGGTGGATTTGGTGCTCAAGGAGACATGAGATGAACTCTCAGAGGTGCAGCTTCTCCAGGGGCCAGAAGGTGGCACTAGCATTTCCAGGACATTCAGCCCAAAGTTACGCCACTCAAGGATGAATGATACAAACTGAATAAAGGTCTTTACATGCCAGACATGATGCACAGACAACAGTTTGCAGCTCTTTTTTGAGCTTTCTGATCCTAGAGCCGTTTTGCTTTTTGCCATCATGTTTTCAACTGTGGTTTCAAAATGGCCCCCAAGGTGTCGTCGGAAGCCTAGCTGTCCAGAGAATGCTTTCAAAATCTTGTTTTTGCCTGGTGTGCAGGAAAAGGCCCAGAGGTATCCAGCTAATTAAATGTGGGTGATGGCCACCTCTTAGTCATGTAAATTGCTGAAGGAGCAGTGCCATCTCCCCAATTTGATTTCCACCCAACCCTCCAAAATGGTGGAGCCTGATGGAGTCCAAAGCTAGCCAAGAAGTGTTTTCCCCAAGTTCCAAAAAGAGCTTTAATCTACACCTTACTTATCCTGGTTTTTCACCGTGTCAAGTTGCCCATAACAGATATTCCACCACCCAGTGGCGTAGCTAAAGGGGGCGGGGGATGCTGTGCCCCCGGTTGACACCCCAGAAAGCGCCTCAGGGGGGTGACACGCTGCGTCCAGGTGTTTTATGTTTTTTTTGGGGGGGGGTCTTGAAAAACCTTGCTGCGGCTCCGTGATCACCCGTCTCTTCCTGTTCTAAACTATTTTGCAAACTGGAATTTAACGAATACTTCCGAATACAGTCGGAAGTTCAGAGTCGCAGGCAGGCAGCGAGGCAAGGTGAGGCACAGGCAGGCAGCGAGGCAAGGAGGCGATGGTGAACGACCTGCCTTTTTCACCCCAGCCGCCTGAGTTTCCAGTGCTTTTTTCGCTGGAGACTCAGGTGGCTGGGGCGAAAAGGGCAGCAGCCGGCAAGAGTAAGTGGGGGGGAGGACTGAGTGGGGGGAGTGGCAGGCAGGGCTGGGAGGGGCAGCAGGCAGGTGTCAGGGCAAGGGGTGGCAGCGAACGACCACCTTTCGTTAAAAGGGAAGGAGGGAGGGCTTGGGCCCTCAGGCAAGCAGATCATTTTTTAAAATTTAAAAAACTGCGGGGTGTGATGTCACCCCCCAGAAGTGACGTCATGCACACATCACTTCCGAGGGTGATCATCTCCTGGTCTGGGGCTCTCTAAACTGGACTGTGATCAAACTTGTTACTTCACATAGACACAACCATGGAGTATTTCTTTGCCATGGGCAGCAGCAGCAGCACCTCCACTTTGAATGCTAGATGAACTTGTTTGTGGTAACCCTCTCTGTTCTTCTTGAATGCTTTACCTTAGTTGATTCTGCTCCAACATCGAAGGTGCTTCCTTGGTTGGACTACACACAGGTATGAGCACCAGATCTTATCATGTGTAGGGAGGGCAGGTGCTGCTGGCAAACACTCTGTAGTGTTGAAACAAACCTTTTCCTCCATCTTGGGATGAGCAGGCATGGCCATCCAGATTGTTGTGACATTGATTCTACATTGATTCTACATGGGGCAGAATTTGCATCTGGATACCGATCAAGCAACTCACAGAGCCATTTCCCAAACTTTGCTAGGAACTGTGTTCAGGTCTGACAGCAACTTGAGTCTAAAACGTATTGAGTGGGAGGAATATGCAGGAGCATGTGGCCTAGGAATGAGGCATTCCATGCTGTAGCCTGGGTCACTGGTCAGAGGCATCACTAGGGTTTACGTCACCCGGTGTGAGAGCTCAGCGCGTCACCCCCATGGTGGACCCTAGAGGTGAATAGGGAGTAACAAGGCTGGGCTGAGCTGGGTTCTACAAAAGATGCCCATCAGGCACGACTATGTATTTCTGCAGATTACTCCTGGTCAGTGGTGTCACTAGGGTTGGTGTCACCCGGTCCGGTAACTCATGGTGTCACCCTCATTAACTTTATTTATTTGAATATATAACACTACAGGTCGCCCAACAAATCAGTAACCAACTCGGCTCTTGGAACAATCAGTCTCATTGGTCTGTTTTGAGTTAAGGAAATCCATTTTTTGTTACGTAAGGCAGTTGTGTTTTCTGTTTCCGGTATTTGGCCATAACGTTTGATAGAATAAAGATAATTCAAAACGGTTTGTTTTGTTGCTTTCTGCATGAAATGACACATCGAATGATATACATTACAACCTGATGGTATTATTCATAAATACAAAGTTTTCACAATTTTGGCCACCTAATGGTGTCCCCTCCCCCAAGGGTGTCACCCAGTGCGGTCTGCACCCCCCTAGTGATGCCACTGCCTCTGGTTTGTTGTGGCCCCCCCTTGTGGATGTCACATTTTAAGCCCGCCCACATTTTAAGCCCGCCCTTCACTCCCCCAGTGCCATTCATTTGAAGAGGACATTTTAAATCCACACTCATATTCAAGGTGGTGTTGAGAAAAGGCTTCACAGATCTGAACAGGCCTGAAAAATGGGACCCAGAGATTCTGCCTGTAGCTTATAGAGTTCTTGGATATCTTCCTGATACTGTCACAATTTCAAATGCACAATACCTTGTTGTGAAAGACAGGTAGGTGGCAGCAGCAAAAACAGCAACAGGATGGAAGCCACAAGGGAGCGGAGATGGGTGACAGATTATGATTGAGAGATCCAAGGATAGGCTCAGGGGCATAGAGTATGGGGGTCACCTGTGTCCTTAGGCTGGATTCACACTACACGAATCCCGGCGCGTTACGGAGATGCGCAGAGCTCTTTGACAGCATTTCGGAAGCAAGCGGAGCAGCTGCGATCTTCCGCATACAAGATGAGGAAACCCATCTTTTGAGGGGGCGGGTTCGCAGAGCTAGGGGGCGGTTTCGCGGAGCTACTGCAGCCACCAATCGAATGAGAGGGGGGAGAGTGGTTGCATGCCAATCAGAACTACTTCCAATCTGTAAGCTGCGCTTTCTTAAGAAGGCGGGACAGCAGGAGGGACAACAGGCGGGAAGACACTCCTTCCGACCAGCTCTGCGCGCGGAGGCAGAGGCAGGGGCAGCGTGAATCCAGTGTGATTCATGTAGTGTGAATCCAGCCTTAGCGTTTCTTGCTCTGGGAAAATCAGGCGGGCTTCATGATCCAATGAGCCAGGTCAAAGCCAGTTCCTTGGTTTACTAGTTTGTTGTGGGTCGAAGGGGAAGGTCAACAGCAGCAAGGCAGACAAGGCAGAAATGGCTGTCTTGTCAGGATGGTGACCCATTACAGAAGCCTCCTTAGACCAGTGGTTCCCAAAGTGGGAGGCACGTCTCTCAGGGGAGCCGTGGAAACCAGCCAGGGGAGCCACGGAATGCCACGGAATCCTCTTGGAAAACAGTGCAATGCCAACTGGCAGGCATCAGCATCATGTCATGGGGAGCCGTGGCCAAGGGTCGCCAATGCTCAAGGGAGCCCCAGGTCCAAAATGTTCGGGAAACACTGCCTTAGGGGATAAGTAGGTCAAAAACAGGTACAAAAGCAATAGTGGAGATCAGGGATTTTCAGCACCTTTGCCTTCTCAGTAAGGCAGGCAAGCTGCTCCCTTTCAGAAATGGTATTTATTCTGTCATATATTTCTGAGAACGCAAGTCCTCTTCGCACCGATTTTGGAATTGCTTGGCAGGATTTAACATAGAGGATCTTCCTTTCATGAATTTTGGCACAGAGCACTGGTTTATTGTGAAGTTTAATTACTTTGAAATTGCCAAGCACGCCGTAATCATTTGGTGTGATTATTATGGTGATTATAACACAGTGAGGCTTGATGCACTCAATCTGCCCATCGTCTTATCACAATTTTATGGAACCCGGAGGGATGGAATTTAAAGTACTTAGCTCTGTAACAGAAACCTGCAAAGGAAAGCTGGTATTTTGTAGAAGCGCGGGGGGGGGGGGTTTGAAGAATCTTGACATACACTTCTGGCATGCAGATTGGGAGGGCAGGGGGAGAACACTTCTCTGTGCTGTCCTCCATGCGGCAACTATCAACTGGGGAAAGAGATTCAGATCCAGAAAAGGGTGCAGGGACAAAAAGGCATGTTCTGTAGCAATCAGTGTCAGACTAGGAGAGAGTGGTGAGAGCCAGCGTAGCGTGGTGGTTACGAGATCGACCTGCAAAGCAGCATTTCCCTGGTTTGAATCTCACTTCTGTCTTCCATGAACTCATTGGGTGGCCTTAGACAAACTGCTCAGCCTCAGTTGCAATATGGGGATAATAATATTTAACTTGCAGGGTTGTTGTAAGTACTACACCAAGAGATACGTGAAGTGCTTTGGACACTCAGAAAGTGCCCTACAAATAGGGTTGCCAGCTTTCCAGGAAACAGCATCCATCTCCAGGTGACAACCAGTGTCACCTGGAGTAGACTTGAGTCTATTGACATGAACTCGAGTCGGACTTAAGTCACGTCAATGACTCGACTCGGACTTGACTCGGCAATTGGAAAAGACTCGAAAGACTCAACTCGAAACTTGGTGCCTTTTACAACAAGTTGAATTTTATTCAGGTTTAAACCTGTTTCCTCCATTAAATAGATAGGAACTTGCAACTCGCAACCAAAGATTTGCGACTTGGGGGCAAAGACTTGAGATTTGACTTGAGACTTGTACCCAGAGACTTGGGACTTGACTCGAGACTTGGAGTCAGAGACTTGATCCACTTCCCTGGTGACAATGGAAAGCAATGCTGGAGATTTTAGCAGGGCCGCCAGAAATTTCCAACATTACTTCATGTTGGGGGAGAAAAAAAATATATACAGTACAGGGCGTCTCAAGAAAATGTATACACACTTTACAGTGTCAATTTTATTATGCTATGATTCACACATATACTGCATATGGTGTACACAGAAGCTGTTGCTTGACCCAGTTCACTGATTGATTGATTGATTGATTGATTGATTGATTGATTGATTGATTAGACCAAGTGCTCAAAATGTTCCCCATTGGTGCCTATATACTGTATATTGCTGACATCCTTGAGTAAGGGTTCTGCAGTCATCCACCGACTTGTGTGCTGGGATGGTTCCACACATCTCTTCAATTGCTTCTCTTAGATGTTTGAGTGTTGCAGGTTTTCTACAATGAAATACTGTATGTATGAATTAGAGCTCATTAAAATGCGTGTACTTTTTTTTGATATGCTGTGTATATATCCAGGAATCACTTCAGAGTTGGCAGCCTTCTATACAAATGTCAAGTATTATTAGGTCTTGAGAGACTGCATTTGAATCTCTGCTCACTGCGGTGAGGTCAGTCTCAGACTGACCTACCTCACAGGGTTGTTGTTGTGATGACAAAAAGTTAGGAGAGACTTAAGTATGCTGCCCTGAGCTCCTTGGAGGAAGGGCAAGAAAATAAATACAAAAATAAGCTCTCAGCCCAACCCTACCTAATGCCCCATGCGGCGATGCAGCAGTGCCAACGTGGCGCCTGCTGTATCCCGTGGGGGAGTTTTGGCATGTTGAGGTCTCCTTGGGGGAAGGGAACATTTGTTCCCTTCCCCTGGGGTAAGCCCCCGCTGCTGTCATGGGTCAGCTTGGACCTGCGCCAGCGATATCGCTGGCAGAAGCCCGCGTTGACTGGTGAAGGCGGATTGGGCCCGAGAAGGGGATTAGGATTTGGTGGGTGCTACCACTGTCGAACCCACCCCTTTCCTGGGCCCAATCTGTCCTCCTCCCCACCCCCATCTCCTCCCCGTTCCGCCCCCTGCCCCATTCCACCCCCTTCTCGCCTCCCTCCGACCCCCTGCATGGTCTTACCGTCAGCAGTGGGCATCTGGTGTCCATCGTCGCACGGAACTGGCCGCAAGCTGCTTGCAGCGGCGGCCAAGCCACTTGCCAGCATTGTCACATTTGCTGTTTACGCTGTCACTGTTTACGCCACTGGCATGGATGGGGCCGTCTCTATATTAAAAGGAGTTAAATAGCCCCTGATTTGATTTCCTCCACCCCCTCCAACTTCCTTTAATGTTAAAAAAAAAAGTGGGTGATCCTGATCAAGGATATCTCTTGCATCACATCTCGTTTGATATTCACTTGTGGCCAGCTCCAGTTACTTCCTCACCCTGCTAAAACAAACAAACAAACAAACAAACAAACAAAAAAACCAAACCTTTGCTGCTGCTGCTGCTGCTGCTGCTGCTGCTGCTGCTGCTGCTGCAGTTCCATGAGAGCATGATCCCAGGTCTAATACAAGCCAGCTCAGAATGAAATAGATGAACTGGTGTCTCTTTTAGGCAACTCATGCATACCTGCTTATCTTTCATCCAGGGAGCTGCAAGGGCAGCAGGTGAAGGTTGTCGCCTTCAGATAAAAATGCTTCACTGTACATATCGGCGGCGATGACCTGGTGGGTTACGTCTGAGGGTCAGTTGATGCAATCAGCAGGACTGGGTGCTCAAGATTTCCACGGACTCTTCAGGCCACAGGAAAGAAGAGAGTTGAATGTTTAAATTTTCCACCACGGGGTGGGGGGGGAGATTTCCCACTAGTAGAGACACAGCACATTGAGGTGATGCCTGCCTAGGCTGAATGTGCTGATGTGCTAGCTTTCTGTGTGCAGGGAGGGCACTGATGTGCTAGCTTTCTGTGTGCAGGGAGGGCTTTTTTTTCATGGCACAGCATTCAAACAGGGTAGTGTTACCGCTTCCTTCTGCTTATTGTACAAACTGATCCTCACTGATAGAATGGCTGGTTCATTCTTTTCCACCGCCCTGGCACAGGCTTTCCTATGTTTGGTATATCAGATCTATATGTGGAAACCTGTTTTCAGATACATAGAGCGCAATCCTGACGATAGGTCCGGTGCTGAAACAAACACTCCGGTGCTGGAAGCCATCGTGAACTTGCCGTAAATCACGTTCGCGACAACTCGGGACAACATGCAACACACTCTGGCGCCGGATCTCCACGTGGATGGCGGCGGAAGGTAAGAGCTCCGTCGCTGGCCGTGTGGGTGGTCTGGCCGGGCGAGAGAGGGGGGCCATTGGCCTAGCTGGCCTGGGAGGGGAAGGGGGATGGCGTCAGCCATATCCCCGTCCCTGCCGGGCCAGCTACGCCGTTACACGGCCTCCTCTACTTCTGCCAGCTATTTAGCTGGCGGAAATCCAAGGAGGCCAATAGGGCCAGCCCGGGTTTACACTCGGGGAAGGGGAAGAGTATCCCCTTCCCCGAGTAGACCTCCGGCCTGGCGCGCACCGGGCAGCCTGTGCACAGAATCGCGCTGGTATTGTATTTTCTGGAATGGATGTCTGTCTAAAATAAATATTTCAAACTGTCTTAAGACAGTGGGATTGACTATAGTGATGCCAACATTAAAAAAAAATCAAATATCAGAATTCTGCAATCAGATCTGAGATTAAGAAATCTGGAAAGTTTTTTCTGTGTTCTGAATTTGTTTTAGCCAAATGATTTGGAGGCATTTTGCAATCTCCAGTGCAAGTTCCATTTGAATAAATGTCCATTCTGAAAAAGCTATAAGAACCCCCTGGTCTCCATAGCAGTTGTGATTTTCTTTAGAGCTTCAAACCATGCTGTTTCCAGGTTGAGAAATGTATATAACCTGAACAGAAAGTCCATTGTAATCAACCTGTGTCACTTGACAAGCATGCCTCCTGTCCAAATTAATTTTTAAAAGCCTCTAGTTTGATAGTTGCAGATAGTGAATTCAAAGGGCTTATATAAGTTATGTGTGACTGGATAAGTGACTGCATAATGCCATCAGAAGAGACAGCAGTTTTGCAACTATGGGTTAATACGGGTAATTATTACGGGTATTATTATTATATGGGTATTTTTCTAGTTGCAAAATAGTTGCCGGTTATAACAGTCTCCGTTCTAAAAGACAGCAGTTTGTTTGCACCCTGCTGGCTGATTGGAAAAGATAGCATGTTGTTTGCAGCAAGTGTATGCAACTCACCCATATGTCCAGCAGCCAAATTTACAAAAGGCACTCGCATATTCTGTTCCTTATTTCTGTTCCAGTGGAAGGGAGGGACAGTTGAGCCCTGAATTAAAGTGTCTGTAGTTTTTATACACTAGCAATTGGCTTCTAGGCAAGGCTTCTGGCAGAAAAGCAGAGGACAACAGGAAGGAGCCAGGCTGCCTTCAGCCAGAAAAGTGTCCAGTGGCTTTTTGAAAAAACTTGGTTTGCAAACTCTGAGTGGCAATGATAGGTGATGGGCACCATTTGGGGGACTTGGCTGTACCAGTTGTGAAAGGTGCCTTTGGAAATCTGCTTTTATCTTGGTGCTTAGGACCTGGATAATCTGATGTTGGGGTTGGGGGGAACTTTGGGAAGACCATAAGTACTTAGCATTCTGTCTCACGCATTTTTATCCCTCTGGGCTGGCATGCAAGGGAGGCAAGTGTTTCTGCAGCAAGTTTCAACAGGTGGTGCTGTTGCTCAGGCCATTCTCTCATCGGGAAAGCAAGCTCTGTGTCTTTGCAAACATTGTGCAAGCTTTCACAGAGGTTGCTATCACAATAAACAGCCAAAGAGCTTTCTCTGTGCTGTTGGGCTAGTTCAAATGGTACACAACACATGGTTTTCCTTCTTGCTTCACACCAGAATTTGCTGGAGGCAATTTGCCAGGCACACTTTTGAGGATCTCTTGAATGCCATTCCTTTCTCATGCATATGTCCCCTGATTAATCAGGGGAATGCGTCTGAATGTTATTCCCATTACAGACACCTGCTTAAGGTGGACGTTCAGAGGTGTCAAGGAGCATCAAGCTCACACCTTGTGAGTGCCCTCTAAAGCTAATATGGTCAACTCAAGGGGAGACCAAAGTACACTTAGATCAGAGACAAAAGCCCAGTACAGAAATTATGTTTTTTTTTTAAATTATGAAATAAAATGTAATATTTGAACAGGGCTAAAATTAAAGTCTCATGTCTGTTATTGACTTTGGCAGTAAGATGGGCAGCCTGATCCTGCCTAACTACTATAGGCCGATGGAGCGAGCGCTCCACTGGCCTAGAGTGTTGTAAACGTGCCAGAAATCATGTTTTTGGTACCCTGACAGTAAGCGGCGCTGGCACGGAGGCCAGAGCTGCTCGCTCCACGACCTAACCACGGCCAACGTAGGTGAGTGTTGCGCTGGTCAGTGGAGGGGGTGGGTGTGGGCATGGGGAGGGCAGGCAGGGGTGGCGAGGGAGGGGGTTATTGGCCGGCCCAGGCTAAGAGGGGGTGAGGATATCGGCACTGGGTTGCGCCAATATCCTATGCCCTGTCACAGCCCAGGCTGGCCTTACACGGCCTCCCTGGTTGTGCACCGGCTTCAGAGCTGGTGTGCATCAGAGGAGGCCCATTGCGACCCGCACCGCTTACACCAGGGGAAGGGGATGAACGTCCTGGGATTGCGCCATCAGTTCCCTATCTGTAAATGAGAATAACTGTGGCTAACGTCATAGGATTGCTGTTAGGATGACTTATAATAGGTACATAGTGGTAGTGGTGAGCTATTCCAATAAGAATGGAGGCACTTTGCACATGCTTAGAGGTACTTTCCTTTTAAGTCTGCCTACAGATGAGAGAGAGAGAGAGAGAGAGAGAGAGAGAGAGAGAGAGAGAGAGAGAGAGAGAGGGTGCCATCTGATGAATTGCTTTCTTAAGTTGCAGTTGTATGAATGTCTATTTGATAGTTTCCCTGACATACAGTCATGGTCTCTTTGCAAACATGCCCTCAGCTGCATATGGAAACATTCTTGTGAGTTGGGTTGCATACAAAGACATCCACAAAGATTCTCACAATCACCATAATGTCTGGAAAAAGGTATGCCAAGGATTGCAGAAAGAAGGTGTCTTCACACCTGAGGCATAAAACACTTGGACTTGATATACTGCTATGAAGCCTTCACTGGCCAGAATGTTCATTTGCATTACAACTGCCTCTCTTCCTCCACTTTCTCTTCAGCGTTAAGGATGATCAGATATTCTCATAAATGACTTGGTGAGGTTCTGAGGCTCATTAAAGTTTGAAAATGCCCAAAGTGCTGGGCTAGGTAGACCTGACCCACTGTGGCATTTCATAAGTGGCATGCAAGAGGCTCTGTTTTTCACATGTGGCCACATGGAAGGCTGAGATAGCAAGATGCCTCTGACTCACCCAAAGATGCGTGCCGATGTGTGGAAGAACCTGGTCCTCGACCGCCCACAACACCAAGGCATTCTTCTTTCGACCTCCCTCAGTCTTTCTATGTCAAGAGTCCTTCCTTCCTTCCTTCCCCCCCCCCCCCGTCCCCATCTCATAGATAGATAGATCTTTATATCTAGAGGTGGGAGAAAAAGGTTGTGTTTTTTTGCAGATTTCTGTGTTTAACCAAAATGAAATAGCAGAAAGCGGTGTTATGTGTTTTTATTACAATTTTTCCCCATTTTTATCGACTGTAACCACTTTAAAAGTATATTAGGTAGGTGGTGTAGGTTGTACAGTGTCAGCAGATGAAGAATGACGCATTTTATTTTATTTTTTCGCAGATATTTTTAGCAGAAAGTGGTGTTATGTATTTTTATTTCGTTATCACCATTTTCTCCTGTCCCTTATCTATCTATCTATCTATCTATCTATCTATCTATCTATCTATCTATCTATCTATCTATCTATCTATCTATCTATCTATCTATCTATCTATCTAGAGCAGTGGTTCCCAACCGTTTTAGCACCAGGGGCCCCTTTCGTAGAATAGCAATCTGTCGGGACCCCCGACCTAGGGCCGGGCTCCTTAATTACCACAGTGATGTAATTAAGCAGGAAGTGATGTCATTGTTTTTAATAAATTACACTGTTTAATAAACCACACTTTTAAAAATAAAACACATTTTTAAAGTTGTACTCATAAGCAGCCCCATTTGGGGGAGGGGACGATTGAGCTAATATTAACAGAAATGCTAAAAGGTAAGCAGAAAGTAACACAAGGTGATCAAACAAGCCCCAAGAGAGCATCAGCCATCTTGGGGGTGGCCATCCAGCTGACATCCCACGACCCCCCAGAAACCGCTTCACGACCCCCTTGAGAGTTACACAACCCCCAGGTTGGGAACCACTGAGCTAGAGAGAGAGGAAGGACTTCACACACACACACACACACACACACACACACACACACACACACACACACACACACACACACACACACACTTTTGTTTGTTTGTTTTGCAAGCTCCACACTTGGTCATGGAGTGATAAGGATTCAGCTCAGGTGTTTTCACCCCGCACTTGCAAGACAGTGTTTCTGGGCAAGGCCACCTGAAAGAAACTATGTCTCAGGAGGATGGAGTGGCCCCGGGCCAATAGGAGAAACAATGTGCAAGAGGAAGGATTCTAAGGGGTGGCAAGCAGGAAAACTCCTCTGTCGCCAACACCCAACTCTCTGGAAGAGGCAGTTGGGTGAGATACTGGACCCACCCATCTGGCAGGTAAATACACAGACGTTCAATGCCACTGGATGAGTGGTTGGCAACTAGGGGCCCTTGGGCAAAACCTGCTCTGCGAGCAGAGCTACAGGAAGAGCTTCCATTTCCTCTGTGTAAGCAATGCTCCTGCTGCTGGCTACCATCCCTGGAGAGTCCTTGGCTAAGCAACACGAGGTCTTGGGTTCAACTTGCCTCCTTGGCATTCCATGTGTTTGTGAGTTAGTTGGTAACACAATCACTCCTTTGAATCCTGAGACACTGGGATGAAATGTGGCACACACACATTCAGGACGCATGTCTGTCTTTCAGGTTGAAACCTCCGTTTGGCCCCAGCACTTATTTTTCAAAAGAAAGAGGCACATATGTCATGATATATTGCACAGGAACATAAGAAGAGCCCTGCTGGATCAGGCCAATGGCCCATCTAGTCCAGCTTCCTGTATCTATGTCAATATGGCAACAATATGTAGCCATATTGTAATATATGTTGTAAGAGATTGGATCAAGGATCAGCCTTGGAGATGGTGGAGATATTAGGATGATGGAAGTTGCTTGCTGGACACATTCAGAACACCATTCTCTGTCTCAAGTCTAAAACCTCATTTTCGACTGTTGCACTCGTTTTCAAGGCCTGAACCAAATTCAAATTTGTCCGCAAAACTTCAATTGTATATTCTCCTTATGTTACTTGTTTTTTTTTAAACATTTCAGGTCATTGATGCTATTGGATTTAGAAGCTTTAAAGGGGGCGGGGGGGAGGAAAGCTCTCCAATTTCTGGGTTGGGCAACTTGATTTGTAACATTACATTATTGCCTTAAAATTCATCTGCAATGTATCCTCGGAAGCCACATTTCAAAAGCACACGTCAAATTAAAAAAACAAAACAAAACACAGCACTAACTTAACATTTGAACTTGAGCCCTGAAAGATTGCCAGGTATAAATGTTATGCAAAATTTCATGTTAGCCTGGGGAGAAATCCATTCAGGACAGACCCACCCCCAAATCTGTTAAGCAGTAATAATTTGCCCTGGAGTGAACAAATTCTGCCCACTGAGAGTTCCAAAGAAAAATATTTTGGAAGGGATACATAACTCAGCACCAGAAAACTGGCTGCCAGCAGCACCAGGAGACAACACACTTCCAACCTTCTTCCAACCTCTTGCAACCTTCCTCTACCTGCCACCACCTCCTCCTTGAGTTTCTGCTTTCAGATATAAGCGTTACCCACAACATGAGTCAGGGTTTATCACTTCTTTCTTTCCCTTCCCACCCCCTTTTCTTTTGCTCCGCATTCTCTTTTTATGATCCTGATTTAGATCCTAAAAGCCGAGGCCCCTGGGTAGGATCTTTACAATCTTTGCAAAGTGCCATCATGCAAAGCAAAGACTTGAGCCTTTAATCGTTAATAACGATTAAACCAGAGGAAAGCGCTGTGGCTCAACACCCCTCTTTTTCTTTCTCCCTAAGCAGGAGCTAATTAAGCAATTATACTTCTGCAAGTGGATTCACTGTAAGGCAGCAGATAAGATTCCTTCAGCAGCCCTGAAAAATATCAGGGCTTTTTGCATTGCCATCAAGTAATGTCACCTGCTGCCTGTGGTTTCTTTACTGTCAGCTGGATCCTGGTCACTACAGGTGGGCCCCCATATCCACTGATTCGCTATCCACGGTTTCATTTATCCACGGATCATGGGGACCCCCCAGGCTTTTGCTTTTTTCCCAGTAAGCTTCGTTTCTTCCTTAAAGAAACAGGAGAAGCAGCCTCTGGTTGCTTATTACAGGCAAGTAGAACGAGACTAAGTACTAGAGAGGCTCTGCAAGGTTAACAGAAACCTTGCAGAGCTTCTCTAGGACTTAGTCTCGTTCTACTTGCCTGTAATGGAGGCTGCTTCTCTGTTTGTTTTAAGGAAGAAACAAAGCTTGCTGAAAGAAAAATAAGAGCTGGGGGGGGGGCAAGCATGCCTGCCTGCAGGGGAGGCAGGGTGGGGGGCGGAAACCATGGAGGGGGTGTTCGCTCTTATCCATGGTTTCAAGTATCCACGGAGGGGCCTGGAACATATCCCCAGCGGATATGGGGGCCCACCTTATTTGCAACCCAGAAGTGGTACAGTCCCTACCCCAGAAGGCTTACAGTCTCAAAGTATCATCTGCACATGCAGATAAATCACATGGTAGAGTTAATCAAGCACTGTACTGTTGGCTGGAAGACTGCCTGTTTGAAAGTTCCTCCACATAAAAAAAACACCTCACTAATGGAAAACTAGCAACTCTGAGAGAAGGTTTAGTTTTCTGACTGGATTTTTTCAAAAGTGGGGGAGCATTCAAACAGGTAACCTCCCCCCCCCCGTGGAGTGAAATGGTATGGTTCCATTTACCCATCACTGATTTTGTACTATAGATGAATTTTGAGGACCACCCTCCAGGTTTTTAGACAATACCACAAAGCAGACTAATTAGGGGAGCATTTCTGGATGTGGTGTACTTTTTAGGATTTGCCATTCGAGTGTTTCTACTCTGTCTAATTTACGTTAATTGCTCCATTTTTGGATTTTATATGTACTATAGAATTACATTTGCAGTTGGCTGTTAAATTATTAAAACAATTGAAAGTTTTTGGGCTGAAAAGCTGTGGTCCAAGTTAAGACACTAAAAACCTAACGTTTCGCCCACTGCTATGGTAGGCTTCTTCAGAGGCTATCTCTGTCAACTGTCAAACCGTTATCATACTGTGTCATAACATTCTTAAGTGCTGGTAACCATGCATGCATTACTCACTTTCATAGTCTCTTCTTTCTTATTCATGTTATTTCAGTGTTTGTATATTTCTATTGCCTCCCTATACATACGTGCATGATAGTGAAGGGTATTAGACAACACTTCTGCTTGTTCAAAGACCACCTTGTGCCCTGTTGCCACTGAATGTTCCACAATTGCTGATCTCTCACTTTGTTTCAAGCGGCAACGTCTTTCATGTTCTTTTATTCAGCTGTATATACTCCTTTTTGTAGTGCCGATATAAACCTTTCCACAACAGCACGGAATCCGGTATATTCCTGCCTGGTAATGCAAGACTTTGCCTCTTGAAACAAAGTGAGAGATCAGCAATTGCGGAACATTCAGTGGCAACAGTGCTGGGCACAAGGTGGTCCCTTGTACCACCTCCCTCCTTGTCCCCCTCTCTGCCCACAAACTCCCCTGTTCTTCCCCTCCCACCCCTGTCCCTCCTAATGCCGACCCCTACCACCGACTCACAGACATTGGTGGATGCTGTCACTTCCATTGGTCAGCATGCCAGGCTGGCAGGAATTGCATTGGCGGTCTTGCAGTGCTCGCTGGCGGAAGTGATGTTCCACCAGCATCCTCCTTCTGCTGGCGGAACATGAGTTCCGCCAGTGAGACAGCCCAATGGGATTGCTATGTGTATCTTGTAAATAGGGAGAGTTGGAGCATCTGCACGTTCCACGTGACTGATGGGTTTCAGGCATATACAGAACTGATGAGCCCAGCACTCAGGAAACCCCCAAAGTACCCCGGGAGCATGGATGATGGTGGCCCTCTTTTGCAATCCTGCTTTCACTTCTCTGCATCATTTATATGGTGGAAAGGGAAGCAGACTGACAAATGGGAAAAAGATTCAGAGGCTAAGGAACAGCAGACTGGAGGCACAGCCTGTGTTTAGACTAAAGTTGGGGGATGGTGGCTGTGGGTGGGTGGGAGGGGAGGGAAACATATGCTGGCACATATATTTTTAGATATTTAAAAGATGTCAGAAAGAAGAGGGGGAAAGAGTCTCGAACAGGATGTACGGGGTTACGAGTTCTCTCTGCTACAAAAAATGTTTTGATTGGTAGCATCAATGTATTTTGCAGTTTAAACATCAGTTTCCATAGCACGCAGGACTGCTATAATACAACTGAATAGAGACAATAAAATCATTTTGAAGCAGATCAATTGCAATTTAAAGCAAATCAAAAACGATAGATATCACAGAAAACCACGAGAATCCATCAGTTGGCTCACAGAAGACCAAATGCTGATCAAAACAGGAACAGTTTAATGGAATGGTGAAAGGGGATTTTTTAAACACCAGCTACAGATATCTTTATGGGCCAGCGGGTGGCGCAGTGGGTTAAACCGCTGAACCATGAGCTGTTGATCGAAAGGTCGGCAGTTCGAATCCGCGACGGGGTGAGCTCTCGTTGGTTGGTCAGCTCCTGCCAAGGTAAACAGCGCTCCATGTTCCAGCCGCATGCTATGCGCTGCGGCAAGGAGAGTCATGTCGGCCACATGACCACGGAGGCATCTTTGGACAACGCTGGCTCTTCGGCTTTGAAATGGGGATGAGCACCACACCCTAGAGTCGGACACGACTGGACTTAATTGTCAGGGGTCACCTTTACCTTTACCTTACAGATATCTTTAGACTCGTTTTGCAATTAAAATCCACAAGAATCTGTATATTTAATATGTGAACAAACAAATGTTCACTAGCCTAGTTGGCTAACTATGCAGCGCAATCCTGACCAAGGATCCAGCCGGTGGCCTAGGGCCGCCCGCCAGATCCTGAGCCCCGGCGACCATTCTGCCGCCAGGTCGGAGGTCTACTTGGGGAAGGAGACACTCATCCCCTTCCCCGGGTGTAAACCAGGGCCGGCCCTATTGGCCTCTTCAGAATTCCGCCAGCCAGCTAAATAGCTGACGGAAGTAGAGGAGGCTATGTAACGGTGTAGCCGGCCCGGCGGGGACAGGGATATGGCCAGCGCCATCCCCGTCCCCTCCCGGGCCGGCTAGACCAATGGGCCCCCTCCATCTCTTTCCCTCCCTCTTACCTTCCGCCGTGGTCCGCATGGAGATCTGGCGCTGAAGGCCAGCCTCCCTTACTCCTGAGTCGTTGTGAACGTGCTTTACGGCACGTTCGCGACGGCTTCCAGCGACGGAACGCTCGTTCTGTCACCGGATGCATTTCCAGGATTGCGATCTTAGTCATTCATGGCATTAAAAAGAAAAAAGGGGGGAGCTTCCATGCCTGGTCACTTGGAGAGACTTCATAACCGCCACAGACGATCAGGTAAAGTGGCAGTTTCCAAGTAACTTGCAAAAGCTATCAAAAAAGGTACAGCATGCAACAGATGGGGACTACTTCAGCAATGTGTCATGGTGATGAAGGTGAAGAGGCCACAGGCACTTATCCTTGTTATCATGACAATAGGTATAACTGTGTACCTGTTTTCACCTGTGAAATGTTGATGGATCCAGTTCATGCAGATTCTGGAAGGGCTTAAGAACTTGCAAAACCTATCAAAAAGGTAAGGTCTGACCAAGACTTGGAAACTTCTGGAGGCAGAGAATTGGTACACAGTAAGTAAGCGAATACGGGACCCACCTCCCTTGTAGCCAGCAACACACCCTCATCATAGCCTCTTAGGAGAATGTCTTTCCCTGGTTGTTTGCCACATCTTGATGCAAATGAGTTTCTGGTAAGGAATTAAAAGGGCCACCACTTGGCAGCAGGACCGAAGGTTCCCAGAAGAACAAGTCACACAGGAAATGCTTCGCTGGATGAAGAACTAGTTCAACAGGAGGCCTGCCTTGTTTATGGGGCCTCCTGGAACTGCAAGCAAGCCCCAGTGAAGGTGGAGGCCTTGTCCCATAGGGCTGGATGGCTCATAAACCATAGATTGGGAGGAGACCAAACGTTCCTCTGGGCTGGACTCCCATGATGAGGCAGAGCCATTTCACAGCCACACACACTCAGTCAGGACTGATGTGTACGATTTAGACCACAGCGAGCCCAAGAAAGGTGCTTGCAGAGCAAAAGAAGATGACTCACGTTAGCAAGCCAAGCAACAGATTGCAAGGAAATGCAAAACTTCTTTCTCTCCCTACACCTACAGGGCATTACGCCAGTCTGACTGAGCAGGTGTTTTTTTCTTCCCTTCCCAATCCCAAACATGACCTTCCGTCAGAATTCATGGATTCAGCATGAATACGAGTAACTGAAGGAAGTTACGAGTAAAGGAAGTTTTTGAATACGAGTAAAGGAATATGAATAATAAAGCATGAATACGAGTAAAGGAAGTTTTTGACCGGCATGCAAGTTTCCAGCTAACCATCTGTAATTGTGGCAATCCCTGGGACCAGGTCCCTATGAATTTTGGCTAGAGCTGCCCAACCCCACCCCTGGGAATCTAGCAAACACACCTGGATGTCTCGGAAACCATTTTCCCCATTCACTGCCCACTAGGGTGAGGGTGGGGGAAAGAGATGTCAAGTAGCATGTGTTTGTTCTGTGGTAAACAGAGAAAGGGGGGAAATAAACATTTTTGGTTTAATATTGCAACCCCGTCATTACTAAGATCCCTGTAGCATATTTCCAGGTTCCACAGGGAAACTTCCACGGCGTGTTTCCAGGTTCTACATGGAAATTGCCAGGTTCCATAGGGGTCTTAGTAATGGTAGGTAGGTACGGGGTGAAGTATTTGACCGGGGTGGGGGAGATGTTTGACCCTTTGCCCCCTCTCTGGGTCATAAATCCTAAGAGTGCTTACTTGAAAGTTAACTGTGAAAATCAACAGTACTTACGTCACAGAAAATTTGCTTAGGTTGGGAGCATTAATGTGAAGTATACTTTTATTTTTATTTCAGAAAGCTAACATGTGGGGGTCAAGCTTGCCTTCTGAAATGCCCTTTGCCCCTCTAGTGTCCTGCCGCCATATAGAGAGATGTTTTCTGGTGCTGCCACTACATGCAAATGCCACTTATCCTCCAGGTGATGCCTTCCTTCCCCATAGCACTAGGAGTCAGCCAGAATTTCTGGAGGCCCTTGTAGGGCAGGACTGCTGCCTCCTGTGTGCCTTTGTGAAATACACCCACAGAGCAACCTGCCTTGGCTCCAGTCTGACAAATCAAAGGCCTCGAAGTTGCCCTGGAGCTACACACTCACCGGCATTCCAAAATTTTCAAAGCAGAACTGGCAAAGTTAAAGGTGCAGGTGACATGTTTATAACCCAGCGATGTGCAGATAGATCTTCTTAGGTCGAAACTTAAGACACAAAATTCAGGAAGGGAGAGGAAGTTTCTTTCCCTTGCAAGATGTGTGGTTTGGCTCATTTGCGTGAGCTATCTGAACCCATGTGCTCTGCAGACACTGTCCTTTGGCTTGCCTATGCTGATCTACAGGATTTGCTATGTTATCTTGGTTCCTGACCAGGCCTGGACTGAGAAGCCTTTTGTTCCCCTCTGTATGTATGGTTTTAGGCAGTGGCGTCACTAGGGGAATGCGGGATGTCTGGACCGCACCAGGTGACACCCTTGGGGGGGGGTTGACACCGCTAGTGGTCAAAATTGTGAAAACTTTGTATTTTTGAATAACACCATCATGTTATATCATTCGATGCATAATGTCTTGCAGAATATCTGTATTCTGCCAAACGTTATGGCTAAATAACTGGAGATATAAAATATAACTGACTTATGTAACAAAAAGTGGATTTCCTTAACTCAAAACAGACCAATGAGACTGATCATTCTGAGAGCTGAGATGGTTACTGATTTGTTGGATGACCTGTACTCATATATTAAAATAAATAAAGTGAATGGGGGTGACACCATGAGTTACCGGACCCAGCTCAGTCCAACCTTGTTTCTCCCTATCCACCTCTGGGGTCCATCATGGGGGTGACGCGCTGAGCTCCCGCACCGGGTGGCGCAAACCCTAGTGATGCCTCTGGTTTTAGGACCTGGTTGCTGTGTGCAATTATGTGTGGTGGTGGTGGTGGTGGTGGTGGTGGTGGTGGTAGTGGGGCTTGAAAATATTTTGGAAGCTGCAGCTCACATAAAATTCCTCCCACTTCACCAGGCTTTCACTTCGGGCACATATGTTTTTGTGGTTCTAGCATGCTTGTGACACTTGCAACTTTTCGTTCAAGCTCAAAGGTATTAAACATGGCGGCCTCCGTGCATATCTTGTCTCCCAGACGAGCTAGGAACATTGCCTAAAGGCTGCCATGAGGAGTGGGTCGAACGCAAGGTTTACTGCTGCCGCCATCTTGAGAAGGGCTTTTCAAAAAATTGTTTATTCAAGGACCGCCATTTTGAATTCATTCAAAACAGCTAAGGTGGTTTGCAACCACACTTTGTCATCTTCAGATTCCAATTCTAGCTCTTGTAAATAAACATTTAATATTACAAAAGCACCCTGAAGTAAGTTCAACACCATTTTCTGTGCTTGCTGTCGTTTGTTAATGAATCGAGCTAGAAGTATGCTAGTGACGTCACTTTCTGTGATTGAAGCAATTGCTGCTAGCTCAAAAACATATGCACCCAAAGCTGCAGCCTAACCCAGAGACTGCCCATGCGGGCTACCCGCTTACTCAGGTGCAAGCAGGTAGCTCATGCAATCTCTGGATTAGGCTGCAGCTTTATTCCATGGTCTATGACAGGGCAGGGCTGCCTCACCTGCTATGCCCGTACCACACACCCTTGCTTAAGATGCAAAGGAACTCCAATCTTGCCCGCCTCTGTTTGGATATAAAAGCTCTTTCAAAGATCATCTTGCTTATATCAACTGCAGAGGAGCTGAGCATTTGCAAGTGTCTGGTTTTTTTAGAAGGGAAACAACTAATTCACAAATATTCATGACTGGCTGAAATTTCCAGTTTCTGCCACACACATTTCAAATATGAAAGCTTACCACAGAATTCAAAGGCTTTAGACATAGCACTTCTTGATGGCTTTGGCAGGCAACAAATATGAAATCACACAAGATGGTCATTGTCAAATGATGCCACTGCATGTCATCATCATCATCATCATCACTCAGATTTAAATTAATGGCAGGGATCAAATGCTGCCACATATGACTGCATGCGAACCATTAAAGTATTCTTCAAATGTGAATTTAAAAAAAAAAACTGTTCAGGATTCAGAATTATAAAACTTTGCCACATTTTGAATGCATAGAAAACATGTATCACCTCTAGATAAAAGGAGACAGATTCAAAGACTGTTTCAAGCTGCATTCAAGACCCACTCCTGGAATATTATCCATGTGGCTATTTGGAACTGGAGTCTACCCATCAGGGCCGGCCCATCCATGAGGTCAGCTGAAGCAGTTGCCTCAGGCAGCAGATTGCCTACAACCCCCCCCCCCCCCGCTCCTGCTTCTCCTTCCACTCCCTGGAATGGAAAAAGAATAGAGAGGAAAAAGAAGCAGAGAGGAATAGGAAATGTGGAAGAGAGGAGAGTGCTGAGCCAGAGCATCAGAGAATGGGGGGAGCAGAGGCTGCACATCCCATCGACTAAGGGGGGGGCAGCGTTTGTCATGCCTTCTCAGGCGTCTAGAGGTCTTGGGCCAGCCCTGCTACGCATGGATAAATTTCCAAAAAGAAGGAATCTTGGCCCTTTGACCCAGAAGCCCTGTTTCCTGTGTTTGGTGTGGGCTGTGCTTTACCACTGGAGAGAGAAATATATTTACCCCAAGGATACTACCCTGACATCTACTCTTACACCTTTCTGACACTAGTCAAAGATCTTTTGCTTTTCCCAAGCATTAAGTGTGTGACTTTCTCTCTTCCTCCTTAGACAGTAGCTGCATTTTTACAGCTTGCAATTTGTGATATTTTAATGATAGCTTTATGGTCCTGATGACCTATTATTGATGATTTATGGTGTTATTATTGCTGTTCTTGCGGTTTATGTCTACTGCCCTGGGTGTTGAATGATGATGGAAAGGCAAGTTCGAAATATTTGAAATAAATAAGAAAAATAAGGTACTTAACTACCCTCTACTGTTCATAAAGGTAAAGGTGACCCCTGACAATTAAGTCCAGTCGTGTCCGACTCTAGGGTGTGGTGCTCATCCCCATTTCAAAGCCGAAGAGCCAGCGCTGTCCGAAGACGCCTCCATGGTCATGTGGCCGGCATGACTCTCCTTGCCGCAGCGCGTAGCATGCGGCTGGAACACGGAGCGCTGTTTACCTTCCCGCAAGCGGTACCTATTTATCTACTCGCATTGACATGCTTTGGAACTGCTAGGTTGGCAGGAGCTGGCCAAGCAACAAGAGCTCACCCCGTCGCGGATTCGAACTGCTGACCTTTCGATCGACAGCTCATGGTTCAGCGGTTTAACCCACTGTGCCATACCGAGGGCCAAACTAGACGTGGGCTTGGATCCCGAGAGAATGAATCCTGACTCAGCACCACTAAAATCAGTGGAGACCAGTTAGTCATGATGACTAACTTGAGTCTCATTCATTTCAATGGTGCTGAGTCTGGATTGACTTTTTTGGGATCCAACCTGTGAGATGTAAACAGGATCTCCCACTTAAAAAAAAAAAAAAAGTATGAACAGCCATGCTGCCACCCTCCCCAAAATTGGATCAAGATTGCAGTGATGGAGGATTTAAAGGATTTAACCCTTTTCCCAGCTGAAATCACTCCTGAAACTATTTGGCCCACATGGCAAAACATACAGGGACCCATATGCAAACCAGACAGATATCATATCATATGATATCTGCCTGGTTTGCCCTGTGGAACAAATGTGGGGGAGGATTTTGACTGTGAATGCTACATGGGGAAAGGATCAAACTCTCTGCCGCAGTACAGTGATCCTGATCTGATTTCTCCACCAGGTAAACACTCTAAGAACCATCTCCTGTGTAACGTCTATTTCGACCCTGAAAGAGGAGTTGAAGTGAGAACGGATAAGGAGAAGTAAGAACTTTGTGATGTTCTTGTTTTTTTTAATTAATTAATTAATTATAATTATATAATTAATTATAGTATAATATTAAAACACAATACATCGTATTGTCAAAGATTACTGCAAGCACGAGGCAGTATATCCTACTAGCATACTATTCTCTGTTTTCTACTTATAATATCCAGCTAAGCCAAAATATCTCCAACGTTCTATTCATTAAATTCACATATCATCACGTAATTCTTCTCTCTCTCTCTCTCTCTCTCTCTCTCTCTCTCTCTCTCTCTCTCTCTCTCTCTCTCTCTCTCTCTCTTAAAAAAATCAATAAGTGGTTTCCAATTATTCACAAAAAGGTTAGCTGACTTTTCCTTAATTAAACTTGTTTGTTTATCCATTTCAGCATAATCCAAAACTTTCAACCACCAATCTTCCAGTGAAGTGTATCTCTGAATTCTTCCAATATTGTGCATATAAAATTCTTGCCGCACTTATCATATATAAAAACAAAGTTTCCAGTTTTCCCCTATATGATCATCCCTCATATACAACAAAAAATACTTCTGGTTTCATTTGCACATTAATCTCTCAAATCAACTGTATGTGTTCTCCAGGGAGGCAAAACCAACCAGGACCAAGGCCGCGCCATGAGGTCAGGCTGCATAGTGGGGAGGGAGGGGGAATCTGCCCATCGGAGAAGCGACAGATCAGCCTGCGCATTCTGTCTGATGGTGCGAGGTGAAGATCGCCGGTCTCGAGAGAATGCCTTTCAATCCCTTGCAACTACTCTGGGAAGCAGCTAATACTGGTGGAGAACCAACATATAATTCTTACTTGTTTGGCATCAAAGGAACGTCCTGAAACACGACCTTCCTGGTGACATCCCTTCTTCTTCCCAATGAGCAATGACCCAGGTGACCTCTGGATGAGCAGTCCAGGAGGGACGGAGAAAGATAATTAAAAGCGACAGGCCTGTGATCACAGACCAAAGGTGAAGCCCAGGTAGGGCGAGGCTAGTACAAAGACCCTTTTCAAGAGCGGGTGTGACCGCTGAGATGGTCACAGGTTGGCCGGAGTTCATGCAGTTAAGTAGCTTAATTCTGAACAGGAAGTTGAAGAAAGGGGGCGGTTAGTTCTCCCTCCCCCCCTTTGTCATCCCACATTCATCCCCCAGGTGAAATCCACGATCTGTTCCATGCGTTGAAGCCATAAACCAAATTGAAGGAAGGAATTCGTCCAACTGAAGGATGGCGTTCCCCATAGAAACTGAGCACCACCCAAATGAAACCCTTCTGGCCATGAATGTTAGACACTGACGACTTATTTGTTTCTTCCTTGATAGGTATATTGGTCTTTTTTACCCTCCTTCTCGTAAGGATGCAGAATGCCAGTTGCTAGGTCCCGTGATGTTTTTGACTCATCCGTTTCTTGATCCAGGCCAGTTATTTTAGAATGCCCTGGGTAACTCACAGACAAGTCCATCCCAGGATTTAGACTGGACTGGATGTTCCGGAAAGAATATTACCGGTAGTCTTGTTGCAGCTACATGCAAGGAAAGAAGCCGAACATGAAACCCTGCATGTTTTTAGAGAAATCAGTTTTTTTGAGTTTTTTTTCCAGAGTCCCTGCCTTGTGCCTTCTAACCATTCAGGCCAAAGCTGACTGGAAAGTAGCATCCCTTTGCTTGTCCCAGAAGCCTTCATTCCAGATTGTCATTTCTCAGGCCTGGATGAGAGGATGAGGTGATAAGCCTATTTCTTGACTGTACCACTTCATACTGCAGACAGAGGCTCCCATGATTGAATGTGCCCACCCGCCCGCCCACCCACCCGCCTCCATCCATCCACCTCCCACACCCCTTTATAGTTCTTCTAGATCGGGGGAGTCACACTGGAGTCTAGGAGAATACACAGCTAGGAAGATCCCCAGCTGTAACAGGTGCCTCACCACACGGGGTACCAGCAGGAGTGGCAAGAGTTGGAGTGCCACCCACTACCGCCGCCTCTGCTGCAGTGCTCTGGAGGGGGGGAGGAAAGCCCTTTACCATGCTTCTTGTGTGGTTTTTGCAAACCTGGAAGTGTGGGACTTCTGTTTGTTATTTTTAAGTGACCGTCTGACTGTTGAAGTGGTCCCTTTAAATAAAACCGGAAGTCCTGCACTTCAGGGTTGAGAAGCTGGATGACCTGGTAAGGAGCTGGATAACCTGTGAGTGAGCGGGAAACAGATCAGTGTGGCTTGTGTCCATGGTGGGTTGGAAGGAGGTGGTGGCAGACTCAGGGTGAAAGGCACCCCAAATCTGCCAACCCCTTGTTTCCCCTCAATCTGCCGCTGACACAAGCTGCATCAGGTGGCTTCACGGTTGGGCCGGCAGCGATACCAGCGATTGGGTTGCTGGCCGTAGCCTCAACCAACCATCACAATGACAGCCCAGGCAATTAAAATACCAGCTGAAAATATGAAGTACTGTATAAGTGAAATCGTACCATTACGACTCTGCTTTATATGTCCTTATTCAGTACTTAATGTAGCACTTCTAGCTTGCAAACTGAACATTTCTGGGTGGAAGTTCCCTAGCGTGCCTGATTGTGCTGTGTGTATTTATCCTGGGTGTATTAACAGAAGATGGAATATAATTAAAATTAAATAAAGGTTCCTTTATTTTAGGTTCCTGCCCCCCCCACAGATACCTGTGGATAGGGGGGAACACTATACTTGTGCCCCCCCCCCAAGTTTTACCTTTATTTCTTGCTTAAACATCTTGCTTAAACAGAACGCTGTAAAGCAGAAGCGTGCTGCTTATAGCACAGAGCCAGAATGATTCTAGCAAGCAGCCTTGGTGCTAGAGAGGCTCTAAACGTTAACAGGAAGTAGTTTAAGAACATAATAAGAACATAAGAAGAGCCCTGCTGGATCAGGCCAAAAGCCCATCTAGTCTAGCTTCCTGTATCACACAGTGGCCCCACCAAATGCCTCAGGGAGCACAAGACAACAAGATAACCTGTTTCCCTTTGACACTCCCTTGCACACTCCTGGCACAGAGAAAACCCACTTCTAAAACCAGGGGGTTGCTTATGGCTTGTAACCTGTGATGGTCTTTTCCTCCATGAATCTGTCCAAACCCCTTTTAAAGGCATCTAGGCCAGGTGCCATCACCACATCCTGTGGCAAGGAGTTCCACAGATGAATTACACGCTGGGTAAAGAAATATTTTCTTTTGTCCGTTCTAACTCTCCCTCCACTCAATTTTAGTGCATGTCCCCTTCCTGTTTCCACTTCCTGTTAACGTTCAGAGCGTCTCTAGCACCAAGACGTCTTGCTAGAATCATTCAGGCTCTGTGCTATAAGCAGCACGCTTCTGCTTATAGCTTTCTGTTTAAGCAAGAAATATTTAAGCAAGACTTTCAAGCAAGAAATAAAGGTAAGGGCTGTGGGGGAGCGTGAATCCCAGATCCACAGGTAAGTGAAGCCGCGGATACCAGATCTGCAGATACCGGGGGGCCCTGTGATAGGTATTATGGGTGCATTATAATAAAATGCACATGGTTTATGTAAATACCTCTAAATATCCTAGGTCCTTGAGAAGGACTCGATATTTTGAAAACACCAGCCACCACCAGGTGGGCTGTGATTAGCCTATTATTTATTATTATTATTATTATTGATGATGATGATGATGATGATGAAATAAGCATTTTACGCACAGGGAAGTGAAGCCAGTGGCTCATGCCTCCAAGGCTCAATTGAATCCAAATAGTGCTTATAGCAATTTAATTCTGCCCTGTACAAAGTTAAACTGATTGCATTAAAAAAGGGTATTTTGTTTTTAGAAAATACTTGAGCTCAGCAAGTCTCCCATGCAACAGTACTCCACTATAGGGATTGCTTGATTTTCCTCCAGATCGTTTTGGTAGAGCACAAAATGGACTCATTCCATTCCTCCAAAATGCGGAATCTGGAATGGATTTCACAATCCTCCCCTCGTGCATTCCACAATCGGGTCTTTGCATTCTCCCAGCCCTCTGGCATGACTTCGTTCCTAAGTCAGCTGTTCTTAAACATTGTTGTTTTGTGGACTACTATTCTGCATTATTTGTGGATCACCCCACGTTTTCATGGGAGGCTATCTGAAAGGCTTTCAACTTCAGGGTCACATTAAATGCCCTCCATTTCCAATCATAACAATGTTTGCTGTTTGCTTGCTTGTTTGCTTTCATTTTAACAAAAGCCTATTTGTGCTTAATGTGTAGTTTGGCTCAAAAATGCAATTATTTCTCTACTTTGATGCAGCTGTATTGCACACTGCAACCAAAAGAATGAAGAACCAAAAGAAGAATAAATGATTTAAAGGAAAATAGGAAATGCTACATGATAGGTAATGGGGACAGGAGTAGGCCTTACTAGAGGTGCACATGTTCCAAGGCAGAGGGATGGGTGCGTTTATCAAAGCCTAATCAGGCTGGATACTTACATTATTTATCTACCCTTTTCTTGGAAGTTTCCATTGCAGCCACAAGCATCTCTTGCACAGCAGTGGAAATGCTAATGTAATGTTCAGCTCTTCAGCTGTTTACAGCCCAATCCTGTGTAACTCTTGCACCGGTGTAACAGTAGATCCACCGGTGTAAGTGCACTTATGCCAGTGTAACTTGCCATACGCCAACGGACGCAGGATGGACCCAGCGTAACCCCCCTCGGACGCTGCACATGTACAGTTCGGACACAGGACGGAAGCCGCTGCAACTCCACTGGCACAGGGGGCATTCCAGGGACGTTTGGACACCCCCGGAATGCCCCCTGCGCCGGTGGAGTTGTGCTGCCGTCCTGTGTCCAAACTGCACATGCACAGCGTCCGAGGGGGGTTACGCCAGCGTTCGTCCTGCATCTGTCGGTGTACGGCAAGTTACACTGGCATAAGTGCACTTACATCGGTGGATCTACTGTTACACCGGTGCAAGAGTTACACAGGATTGGGCTGTTAATTTTTGTTCTTTTATTTTTGTCATGGACCAGATGAAAGTGCCTCGCCAGCAGTCATGACTCTAACAGCGCAATCCTTTCCAACTTATGCCACCGGTGTAACCAGCAGTGCAGCAAGAACGGGAGGCCCCAGAATGGAAAGGGAATTCAAATCTCCTCCAAAAGGGGAATTCAAAGGGGATTTGAATCCCCTTTCCGTTCTGGGGCCTCCCGTTCTTGCTGCACCACTGATTACACCAGTGGCATAAGTTGGATAGGATTGCGCCCTAAATGTAAGAACTGCTCAGCAATAGAAAAAGTGGCCTGTGGAAGATGTTGAGTGCCCTCTTCATCCTGGGAGATTTTTTTGGAAGAAAAGACTGGAGGCAGAATTGTTGGAGATATCTTAGAAAGACATCCTGACTTTGCCTGGGTGATTGAAGTAGATGAGCCGTTGGGCATCCCCTCCAATTTTTGATTCCAACGTTGATGTTTTTGAGCTGGTACGTCTCTGACGGATTCTTTCCCATTCAGACTCTTTAGCTTCTCCTCTTCTTCTTCGTCATCGACGCTCCTCACTGGACAAAGTGCGTGATGCCAAAGACGGCAACTAGCACTGCAAACTCCAAAGCCGCCGGTCTCTGAATCCTTTTGAGTTTTCATCACTGTCAAAATGGGAAAATGTCCGGGCAGGCACAAGTGCAAAATTATTTCCATGCTGCTGGAGTTGAAAGAATCTGAAGCTTTTGGGGTGCATATGCCCACTGCATAGCTCGTTAACAAATTGGGGCAATTTGCGGCGATTAGTGAAGAATTCACATATGGTGCCCAGCCAATCCGGCTGACCAGTTCCCTCCTGCATGCTATTAAGTGCCATTTACTTTTGATGGGGGCCATTTGTCTTTGTTGTTTGTTCTGGCATGGATGGTGACAGATCCTTGGCCAGCCATTGGCCGAGTCTCCTTTGCTGTGACTTCATCATCACCATCACAAGGGTCAGAGGGTAAAGTAAGAAATGAATGTCGAGCCTGTCACCAGCTGATGAATGTTCCCAGTGAGTCTTGCCAAACTGGGCTGGGCTGTCGGAACTGTCGGTGGCCATTTTGCCTCTCACATTGGGCTCCCTCGCAATCAAGATGGCGGCCATTATGACAGCTTCAGTGCTGGAAGCCAGTCTGGGTTAATGATGCTGGCGGAGGGACATAGGCGATTGTGTCACGCTTGTTGTTGCAGATCAATAGCCTGTGACTTCATGGGCAGAGAATTCCAGGGTGTTTTCCTACATAGACCATTTCCCACATTGCACTCTTTTATGTTGCAACAGAGTGGCTGAAGACCTTTCATAATCCCAGCCATGTAGTAAGGGAGCACAGGCATTTGAGATGGCTATCCCAGATGTATAGGGCTGCTGCCCTTCTCCAGAGCTTCCAGAGCCTTCCCACAGTTTGGGTATCTTTCACCACTGTTGTAGACTTCTTAATGAGAGCCAGGATGGTGTAGTGGTTTGGGAGTCGGACTTAGACCTGGAAGATCCAGGTTCAAATCCCCGCTCAGCCACGAAGCTTCCTGGGTGACCTTGGGCCAGTCACTATCTCTCAGCCCCACCTACCTCACAGGGTTGTTGTGAGGACAAAAAAAAAAGGAGGGGAGGAAATATGTACACCACTCTGAGCTCCTTGGAGGAAGGGCGGTATAAAAATGTGAATAAATAAATAAATAATGTGGGTTGGCGTTTGACAGGGCTAAGGGTTTTGAAAATGTGGTCAGCTTTATTTATTTATTTATTTATTTATATCCCACCCTGCCTTCTTTAAGGAACATATATACACGATTCCTGCTTTCCTTTCATCCTCACAACCATCCTGTGTGGTGGGCAAGCCTGGGACTCCCAATATGCTTCATGCCTGAGCAGGGAATTGCGCCTAGGCCTCCCCATCTTAGTCAGACACTCTAACCACTACCACACACACTGTCTTTTTTGTGTATCTGTTCATATTTTCAGTTTATGTATTTATTATTATTATTATTGTTATTATTATTATTATTATTATTAAAATATTTATATATACTGCTTTTTTTCCAGCAACACCTTTACAAAGCAGTTTGCATAGCAAAAGGAATTAAAATGGTTTCCCTGTCCCCACCATCAATAAAAGACAAAAGAGAAACACCAGCAAAGAGCCGCTAGAAAAGGCGCTTTGCCAGGGTGAATGGGGACAGTTGCTCTCCCACTGCTAACTCTCAGAGAACCACCACTAAAAGGTGCTCCCTTGCCCAGTTAGCTCAGGTATTAAAATACTACTGCTTTTCTCCTCCATGTGTTGCTTGTAGTCTCACTCCCTGGGCTTCTAATGCTAGATGGAGATGATGGCCATTTATTTATATTATCCCACCCTTCCTGCGAGGAGCTCAGGGCAGTGTACATGATTCTTCCTCCCTTTTATCTTCACAGCAACCCTGTGAGGTAGGCAAGAATGAGAGAGAAAGAGTGACTAATCCAAGGACACCCTGTGACCTTCATGGCTGAGTGAAATTCTAGCCTGGGTCTCCCTAGTCTTAGGTCGGCAGTGTAACCATCAGATGACAACGGCTCTCGCTACCCTTGTCCAGTGACAACATCATGGGTCTCTAGGATTCTGGATGTGGGAGTTTCTATGGGAGATCTGACCATTGCTGCCTCTTTGTAGTCTACCCAACATTCAGGGTTCACATTGCCTCTCTCTGACAGATGGAGCAGAACTGGGAGACAGACCCGATTCCCGATTCCCCACCATGATGATGCTGTAGTATCTTTTCTATGGCCTAGTTCTCATAAACAGCAAATGAGGTGGCAAACCTCTGTCTGGGCCAGTGGTTCTTAACCTGGGTTCGATCGAACCCCAGGGGTTCGGTGAGTCAGTCTCGAGGGTTCGGCGGAGGACTACTCACGATTCAATCGTGAGTAGTCCTCCGCTGAACCCGCGAGACTGACTCACCGACTAGCGGCGTCACTAGGGCGCGCGCGCCGCCCTAATGACCCCCGTGCCGCCCAATGAGGATGTCTCCGGAGCCGGCAGCAGCGGAGCCTCTCTGGCCAGCTGTCTTGGGCAGGAGGAGGCCTCGGAGCGTCCGCCCTCGGCGGAGCTCCAAGGCCTTCTGAGGGAGGCCCGATGCGTGACGTCCTATTTATAAGCTTTAGCGCATGCACAGTGCATTTCTGGGCAAATTTGCCTTCAAACGTTCTGCGCATGCGCTAAAGCTTATAAATAGGACGTCGCGCATGGGGCTTCCCTCAGAAGGCCTTGGAGCTCCGCCAAGGGCGGACGCTCCGAGGCCTCCTCCAAGGCGTCGCTGGAGTGCGACGGGAAGGGCGGACCGCCTGCGCGCGACGCGTGGGTGCACGGGCGTGACCACGCATCGCCCCCAGGTGGTCCACCCTTCCCGCCGCGCTGTAGCCACGCCTCATTGGCTGCAGGTGATAACGTGGCGTGGCCTATCTGTGCTGCAGGGAATTTGGTGCGCCCAGTAGTCGAAGTGTGTGATTTCTTTCTTAATATTTATTTAATTTAATCCGTTCATACTATGTCAAGCAAAAAAAGAAAGTGGTTGGACGAATAGGTACAATATGGATTCACATGTATAACGGAACGTGATGGGAGTCAGCGTCCTAGCTGCATGATTTGCAATGCCAAGTTGAGCAATTCTAGTCTAGCACCGGCAAAACTAAGAGAACACTTCCTTAAGGTAAAGCCGCGCATTTCTGAACTGGTCTCTGAAAGGCAACAGCAGAAGTCACACTGATTTGCAGTAAATATTCATTATTATGTTTTTGTTTTTGTGTGAAAATCATGTTTTAATATTTGTTCTTAATGGTTTTGTTCTTTAATGGTTTTGTTCATTGTGTGCACCTATAAAAATATACCTATGTATATATACCTAAAATATATACCTATGTTTTGAATTTGAAAAAAATCATATTTTATTTTTCAAATTAAGAAGGGTTCAGTGAATGCGCATATGAAACTGGTGGGGTTCAGTACCTCCAACAAGGTTAAGAACCACTGGTCTGGGCTGTACCACTTCAAACCACAGGTTCAGCTTACATGACTGAATGCTCCTCCATCCAAAAACGTTCCCTGCACACTGACAGCTTGACATTAGGAGAAGCGTTCTCTAGCCTAGCTTTCTCCCTGACATGCTCTTGTTCTACATGCAGGGGATTTTGGGGAGATAGAGGAGCATACAGTCATGTGTGCCCCACCCCCTCTACCTGCGGTCTGAAATGGTACAGGCCAGACACTGGTTTACCACCTCGTCTTCTGTTTGTGAGAACTAACGCTATGACTCTTGCATTTGTCATACAGGCTGAGCGCAGCATCCCCAGGCACAACCACAAAAATTCCAAAAACTCAATGAAAATGGTGTCAATTGCGCAAGAAAGGGTCCACATCACAAGGTAGAATGATATGGAAGTTCTTTGTGCATTTTGTACGGGTTGTACTCTCTCTCAGTCCATAAGAATTCAGTCAGACAGCCACAGAACCAACAAATGCATGGGAACTGTGTGTCTTCTCTGGAGAATCATGGCTTTTCCAAGAATCAGAAACAAAAATGAAATCAAGATGAGCTCTTCCATTGACGTTAGGGCTGCAGCACTGTGGCCTGCGGTACCCCACTCTGCCTGAATCCCCCCCATGCCATCCCCCTGGATGAGAGGAGAGGGTGGGTGAGTGAGTGGGTGTGAGCTGCAGCAGCTTTTCCCCCCACTTTCTCCCTCCAGTGGTAAAGGGGGAGGGAGTCTGCTATGGCTCCAGATTGCTTCTCCCCGCCCAGTCGGTGATTACAAAGCACCAAGTAGGCAGGGAAAGGTGATCTGGAGCCCACCCGCCTGCCCCTCCCCTTTTCTTACTCCCTCCTCCTCACCACTTCTGTTTCCAATGAACGGAAGCAGTGCATGCTGGGAACCCAGCATGCATCACTTCTATTCATCAGAACAGACGTGGTTTTTCCCCCCTCTTTCCTCCAGCAGCACTGGAGGGAGGAGGGGGGAGAAGCAACACTCTTCTCTGACATCTCAACAAGCCAGAAGAGGATCAGAGCCCCCAGTGGAGTGACAGGCTGGAGAGGGCGGCCGACAGACAGGCTGGGGGCTCGTCTGTCTGCCAGCCCTCCAAGGGTGCCATTCCATGCAACCGTTCCAGGTCATTTCATGGCAAGGCCGGCCCTGCTGCACCAAACCTTTGTCCATTTTTGGTCTTCAAGGTGAAAATAGCATTGGGGGCACGAAAAACATTTTCCCCAAATGCCTTAATTGTGAAAGGATTCTCTGGTTGCCTTGAGCCCGTTTGCTGCCATTGTTCCCTGGATCTGTTACTGATTACTGGGTCTTCTTCCTGTGAATTGTTACTACCCTCCTGTCTGATCATGGATCACATAGTGAGAGGCATTATGTCATAACAATAAATAGCCAATCAGGTTTGGGTATTTTAATGATGTCACAGGAAGGGCAGGAAGCAGCCTTCAGGAAGCATTGCCCTTAGTTTCAATGGGTGAAGGGGGGGGGAATGTATCCCTTCCAAGCTCTACAATCTTTTGAATGGTTTTTTTGTTATTTCAAGCATCTGGGGTGGGGGGAGCTGTACGGTTAGCTATAGCGGGGGGGGGGGGGAGAAAAGTATGACATGTCTGAGGATTTCAGGTCACAGAGCACCAAGGAATTTAGGGCTCTTTTGCGCCTTAAAAAGAATTGCACTTTGGTCCATCTTCTAAAGGGCAATTGAGGCTATTTAAAGAAATAATGAATTTAAGGTTAATTATAGCCAGCTAGGGAAAATTTCTGCTAGGATAGAATTGGAGCCAGACGAAGGAGGTCACCAACAATTGAGTGTCTTCCTTTGTTTTACCGCCAAGTGTCTCTTTCTCCCATCCGTGGATGATCCCGAGTGTCGGTGCAAGGGTTGGTGTGGAATTAGCTCCAAAAACCTTTTGGAGAAAAAAATGGTTACAGGTTTGGCATGTGTGCAGGCCCAGGAAGACCAAACGGGCCATGTTATGACTTGAACAAGCTTGAATCACAGAATTATGCCGTGTAGCCACTAAAACTATACTTTTGAAGCATGTACTATTTATTTATTTTATTTATAATATTTTACCCCGCCTTTCTCCTTGAAGGGACCCAAGGCGGCTTACAACAGGAAAAAAAATACAATACAAAAAGAACAATACAAAAAAGAATGCTATTGAACACTTTTTCTCTTTTTCCTGTACTATTTTCCTGTACTATTTTCTCCTCACTCACGGGCACCTCCAAAATATGCATTGGGGACAGGGCCATTTGTGGCTTTTAGCAGAATAGTTCCAGGGGTGCAAACAAGTACGGTAAGTAAGGTTATTATCCTATTGTATTATCTTTATCGTATTGTTGGAGGCTCAAGGTTCACCTGGTCAGGAGCATGTTCCCACTCAGAGGAAGCCGGGGAACAAATAGTACATCAGGTGTAGATGAGCCTATTGGTAGTGCTGAAGGTTTCTTCCAGGCACACACAGTAAGAAAGATTTCCACTTGTGCTACAAAATGTATTTTTCATTGGGATAGGGTGCCCAGATTCAATAAGGGACAGGGAGCCTATACCTTTAACCATTGGAATTTGGGCAGGTGCAGCTCATCATGGAAGGGTGCAACAAGCGACACCTGCCCAAATTCCCTCTTCTTACAATGGTTAAAGGCATAGGCACCCTGTCCCTTATTGAATCTGGGCACCCTACATTGGGACAAAAGGTGGCTTTTAAATGTGAACCCATTAAAATTGTCATCTGTAAAGCAGCCAGGGAGAAGGAATATTCTTGGTGCATATGCCATCTGGTTGGAAGTACATCCCTGAAAGGCACGGAGTAGCTATCCCAGTGTGGTTAAAGAGTCAGAGTAGGACCTGGGAGACTTGGGTTCAAATCTTCACTCAGCCATGAAACGTCCTGGGTGAGTGGCATTACCTCTCAGCCTCCACTCTCCTATTTGTGAGGATACAGTTGGGGGAGGAAATGCAATTGGTACCGCCCTGATTTCCTTGGAGGAAAGATAGGATATTTATTTTTTTATTTATAGAATTTATACCCCGCCTTTCTCCCACAAGGGCAACCAAGGCGGCTTACAATAAAAACATTAAAATACATACCAGTGTATACATTTAAAATCAAGAATTAAAACAATTAAAACAAACAGCCCCAGTGGGTCATCCACATTTACATCTGTCAAAAGCCATCTATCAAAAAGCCAGCCCGCCATGTCAGACATCAAATGCTGATCTAAATAAAAATGTATGCAACAAATAATAAAATGACTCTATGCAACCGCCTGGTTTTATATTTATTTTATTTTATTTATTTATTTTTAGAGGTAGCCTCTCTCTGAATGCCAGGTGCAAGGAAGTGGCAACAGGATATAGGTCTCTTGTTGTCTTGTGTGCTCCCAGAGGCCTCTGGTGGGGCCATTGTGTGATACAGGAAGCTGGACTAGACGAGCCCTTGGCCTGATCCAGCAAGGCTCTTCTTATGTTTCATATGTGTGAAATTTAACAGGGTATAACTGCAATTATCGGAGTATGTTGTGTTGGATCAGGACTTGTGGACAACGAATGGGATTGATTTGAAGTGTTATAAGACATTTTTGGCTGTCAGTTTAAGCTTAGAAAAGATGTCGCTGTTGCTTGCGAGAGCTCCCCCAAGCCCCTGTCCTCAATACAGTGCAGTGTGATCCAGATGCCGAGGCAGCTGCAGTCCTTTTTCCTGAAGGGAGCACGTTGGAGGACGTTGCATTCTCTCAGCACACAGTCTGCATTGTTCAAGGTGTTTGTCCAAGAGGAACGAGCCACCCTGCTCACCGCTAGCGCCTCCACTGTGAGTGTATAAATGCATTGTGGGTTGTGGTTATCCAGGTGTTCAGCCAGCTTCTCATAGAGCTATAGTCAGGAATATGGCAACATATAAGATAGTGGGGATGAATTGCCATGAGCCCCTTGGAGGGGGGGGGGAGGAGAAAAACTAGATAAATAAAAGCAGCAGGTCAGCCAAATTGTGACTGGCCCAAGTGCCCATTGAATAGCACAGTATGACCCCTGTATCCACAGGGGATAGGCTCTTCGTTCCCCCGAAAATACTGGGAATCCACATATAGGGGGAATGCTATCCCCCATGTGGCCCCGCGGCCCCCTGTGCTCCCATTACCTTAGTTAGGTTTCCAGTGCTGGCACCAAAAACGTGCGTCTCTTTCTTTACAAAAATGCTATAGCATGCTTCCTGTTTAACATCCTATAAACCAGGAAACCTCTTCCTGTTTAACATTCGGGAGCCTCTCTAGTATGCAGGCTGCTTGCCTGCTCTGTGCTATAAGCCAGCATACTGGCTTATAGCGTTTTTGTAAAAAAAGAGACATGCTTGCTTGGTGCCAACGCTGGAAACCTATCTAACTTACACCACTGGTGTAACCAGCGGTGCAGCGAGAACGGGAGGCCCCAGAATGAAAAGGGGATTCAAATCCCCTTTGAATCCTCCTTTGGAGAGGATTTGAATCCCCTTTCCGTTCTGGGGCCTCCCGTTCTCGCCGCACTGCTGGTTACACCGGTGGTGTAAGTTGGATAGGATTGCGCTGGTAATGGGGGTGTGGGGGTCCCCTGACAAACCGCAGATAAGTGAATCCACAGATAGCGGATCCGCGGATGCGGGGGCCCCCTGTACCCTTGAGATGGTTAGTGATGAAGCACATTGTTCTTTCCTTTTCCACACACATCCCTGCAGTAATGCCACTAGCCCTCCCGGCGCCCGGGCCAAGGGGGCGGGGCCTAAATGACGTGACGTCATCACGCCCAGTGCGACACCGAACACGCCCTCCCCTCCGCCAGTTTCGGCACCTTTTTGGAGCCTAACGAGCTCCAGGGAGGGTGGGAGGGCCAGAACATCGCGCGGGTAAGTACGCCCCCCAATGCTGACTGCGCCCCTCCGCGCCCCCGCCCGGAGCCGCTGCTCCGCGCATTCCGTCCTACTTCCTCCTCTGCATCCCTGCCCTTATGCTGCAGTCTTTGCCAAAGTTTCTTAGGCATCTTTATAAGCCATAGTCAGTTACTTTCCCCTTAAGCACAATTAAGGCCAGCCCTGCCATGAAGCAGCATGAAGGAGGGGGGGGGAGTCGCTTCAGGCGGCATCTTGTGGGCCAGTTCTTAGGGCTGACACAGCAACCCACACACAGGCTAGCACTCTCACCATGGAAGGCCTGTAGAGGAAGGAAGGCAAAATGGCGCTGCTCTGTTTGCCCCCTTCCTAATAGAAAAGAAAGGGAGGGGGAGGGGGGAGGGATTTGATAGAAGGCAGGAACTGAGGGCATGATTTTGATGGAAAAAAGGAGGAAAGGAAAGGTTGGGATGCCATTAGCACTCTGCTTCCGGCAGCAAAATTTTGAGCTGGCCCTGAGAATTCTCATCTAGCCCTATAAACAAGCACTCAAGTGTCAAACAGCAGAGAAGCTCTCTCCTCTCCCTGCTCCAGCATTATCCAACCTTTTTTTCCCCCTAACATGTTTACAGCTTGTGCTCTCCAGTTGTACACCAAGCCTGAATTCAACTGTCTTGTCAATTTCACTTCCCTTCTTTGGATGGCATAAGTGAAACTGTCGATTGAAAGGTCGGGGGTGAGCTCTCGTTGCTTGGCCAGCTCCTGCCAACCTAGCAGTTCCAAAGCATGTGAATGCGAGTAGATAAATAGGTACCGCTTGCGGGAAGGTAAACAGCGCTCCGTGTTCCAGCCGCATGCTACGCGCTGCGGCAAGGAGACTCATGCCGGCCACATGACCACGGAGGCGTCTTCGGACAACGCTGGCTCTTTGGTTTTGAAATGGGGATGAGCACCACACCCTAGAGTCAGACACGACTGGACTTAATTGTCAGGGGTCACCTTTACCTTTACCTTACCAATAATAACCAGGACCAGATCCCTCACTATAGTTCCATAGGGTGCTTCCTGGGGGGGGGGGGGTTGGCACAAAAAAGGGGGTGGGGAATGGATTTTCGTAGTCACGTGGAATTATCATTTTTAAGAATATTTATATACCACTTTTCAACAAGCCTGGCATTTCTCTACCTATTGTCTGAAAATAATTACCGTAACAATCTTAATTACTGTTACCTGCTTGGAGTGATTTTCCACACAGATAAAGATGCATATTCATTATTTAAATAAAGAAAACTGTATTCCAAAATCCAAAACACTGATATTTAAATAGTGAAATTTATGTGTGTGTGTGTGTGTGTGTGTGTGTGTGTGTGTGTGTATGTGACAATTGTGTTCCCTTTGTTGGTATTTATAGTCCGCCCCTCCTCACATTTATTTGATGTTACTACTATACGTCACACCATAGTACTCTACTTAAGATCAAAATTAAATATATATATATATATCAAGAAATCTAATGGAGATGTACCTTATGACCAAAAAGTAGATTGAAAAGGTATCTTTTTGTCCCATGTGTTTTGCTTTGTAGCTGTCAGCATTGGAGCCCATCAAAATCTGAGAGGCCTGCTGGCTTTATTATACAGTACTTTAAAATTTCTTCCCACCCTGTTCCAGAAAGTTATGGTAGTCGGGTTATATATCCTTATCTCATTTGAGCCTTCCAACAACCACCCTCTGAGGTAGGTCAGCTCACTGAGAAACAGTGAGTTGTCCAGGAGGGGGGGAGAGAGAGAGCAGATACAATACAACAGACCTCCTGGGTAGAAGAAGGGTAAAACATGACAGGTACAATTTTTTTGCATGGGTCTGAGGGAGTTGGGGCATCATCATCCAAACTTTCTTGGCTTGATGTTGCCAAACATCTGGGTGAAGCCCCAGGGCCTTTCCACAGTTGCAGGACAGAAATTCAACAGGTGCCGCTCCCCTCCTCATTGGCAGCAGCAAACAGCAGGGCAAGAAGCACCTGTTGAATTTCACCCTGCTAGGCAGCAGTTAAAGGTACAGGAGCAACCCTTCCCCTCAGAAATGTGCAAGCCAGCAATCTGAACACCACCCACCCACCGACCCACCTACCCTCTGGACCTGTTGCCTTGACTCCCTCGCTCCCGAAGCGGAAGATTTCAAAAGGCACTAGTCTGAATTAGCCCTGGAGGAGGCAGCTCGCCTCTTTCAACTGCGTCCAAAAAGGAGCTGGGATGAGCCGAGCTAGTCACGCAGCTGTCAGTCACTCCGATGGAATGCAGACAGGGCTGCCCAGTTTGCTCCACCCCAGAGACAGGGGCAGGCGCCCAGGTACCAACGCATACGCTTTGGGGACTTGGCCGGAGTTCCCGACGCCCGCCCTTCGCGCGTTAACCCTTCAGTGCTCGCAAACCTCGCTTTCCCTTTTGTCTGTAAACAAAAGCGTGCGCTCTTTTTTTCTTATATGGGCCTGCAAAAAGGTGAGTTAGAAACAGAAAAGTGGCAGAATTAAGGAGCGGGTGGCCAGTAGGTGGAGCTCTCCATTCAGCGCCAAATCTGCTTTCTTTTCTATACAGTAGTGGCCTGGCTGCTTGAGAGACTTTGCAGGATTTGAGGCATGCTTGCAGCAGTGAAAGAGAAGCCCTAGGAAGCAAATAGCCTCATCTCATGCCTTAAGCTTATTCTTTCAGGCGCTGATTGGCTAGAAACTCTTTTTAAATCCTTCCTGAGGCAGCTCACCCTCAGTCTACTCTCATGTCAAGGCAACCTTGCTTGCTCACTCACTACAGATCTGTGACTTAATTCTTCTGGCCCAGGCTGAACATTTACCAAAAATTGGAGACTTTTCCTGCCAATTATATCATCATGATTAAAAATAAATTTATGCAGACCTTGTAAAGTTATTTATACATAGAACATTCTTGTCGCATTTATCCTGACAGTGATGTTAGTCATATTCATCATTTGGCTCATTGACAGCACAAGCCTATGCATGTCTACTCAGAAGTAAGTTCCGTTGTGTTCAATGGGGATTACACCTAGGAAAGTGTGCATAGATTTACAACCTATGTGTGCTAAATACTTTATTCTTACACCCCATCTAGTTCATTCTCCCAAGAAGCCTATGAGGTAGGCAATTCATATTTTCGAGATTAGGGAAGCAAAGTGGAAACTCGCCCACGATCACCTGAAAGCACTCTGCACATGATCAAAACCTTGCTTATTTATGATTACCGGCCCTGTACTACATTTCATCTTCTAGTGCTGGGACCCTGATATTGAAAAGTTTCCAGGGCTAAACCTTGTGGAGCCATGGCCTGTATAGGCCTTAATTCTCCCAACAGCACTATCATTCCTGTTTTACAGAGAATGAATTGAAGTGCAGCAAGGAAAAGCGACTTTTCCAAGGTTGCCCAAGCTTTGTTGTAGGATTTCAGCTCAGATCTGAGGCCAGCAAACTTTCTGGAAGGCCACAATGGGTCCTCTTGTCTTGGCACTGGCCACTAGGCTGAGCGACAGAGGTGCTTCCAAACAGACCAGGGATTTGGGTCTGTGACCTTTGCATCCAACCAAACAGTGGATTTCATTCATTACTGCCCACCTGTAGCTGTGTCCCATGATGAATGGTTCTGTAGCAGAATACCGGTACACCCATTTGAAGGGGAACACACACTTGGGCATGTGCAGCATAGCCAATCTCACCTCACTCAATGCAGTGGATGGTTCCTGCCTGTACTGTAGCATGGCATCTGTTGTGCCTCATGTGTAGGCTTACCAGATCTCCAACCGGGACAGAGTGCTAGACCTTTAGGAGAAGGAATGTGGGCAGGTGTAGCTTGTTAAACCTTAGAGCACAATCCTAGGCATGTCTACTCAGAAGCAAGCCCCATGTCTAGGATTGTGCTCTAAGGTTTAACAAGCTACACCTGCCCACATTCCTTCTCCTAAAGGTCTAGCACTCTGTCCCGGTTGGAGATCTGGTAAGCCTACTCATGTGTAATGACCCCACAGACTAGTACAGAACGCATAGTGCTTGATTTCAAAAAAGAGAGGGACCTGGGCTCAAGCCTGCCTAGACGATCACTAGGCTTTGTCCCGACTTCCAGTCGTGCTCTAACCACTCAGTGATGAGGAGAAATACACTCAGCTGTACTGATCTCTGTTAGCATTTCTCATACAAGCACTGAGCCCTGGATCAATTAAAGACCAGGTTTCGAGCCTATTAAAGTGACAGTCGATGCTTCATTTTAAAAATTCAAAATGCTTAGCGTGTCAGTGTGAATGAAAATCCTATTTCCTAATCTCAGATCTGTGATGGTTGGTTGTAGTTACTCTGGTGGGGGGTGCACTCTGCACATGCTTGAGAGAACTTTGCTAGTGCTTTGTATGGTCTAGGGCTGAGCCTTGGATCTGAAAAAAGGGTTTTCAAACAAAAGGGGCTTCTGGCTGAAGTTGGCCCTGTCTCAAATTATGCACTATTTATCTGCAGGACAGTCTGATGGCTTTATTTTTATATTGAGAGAGAGAGAGAGAGAGAGAGAGAGAGAGAGAGAGAGAGAGAGAGAGAGAGAGCAAAACAAAGACCATTAGCAAATACCTTCGGGGACATTTAATTCCCAGGGGAGAGCTTTTTGAAAGGAAACTTTTTTTTACATATTGCAAGCTGCTTTGATTTGGGTGAGAAGAGCAGGAAAATATTTTTAATTAAATAAGTACTAAACTCCTAGAAAGGAAGTACTAATTTGATTTCATTAATTTGTATACCATACAAATATCCATAACAAGTATCAGAATGGTTAGCAGCAATTCAAACAATCCAATAAAATATTTTTTAAAAACCAACCAATAAAGCACATATGAAAACACTTAAAAAATCTTAAGTGTCATCAGATGTTTAAAGTTTAGGGCAAAAGTATCATTTCTTACATTTATAATATAGCTTGCCTTTTCCAGCACGGAATTCAAGGTGGCTTTCATGGGGTTCCCATGCGGTCTCCCATCCAGGCACTGACCAGATGTAGACCTGCTTAGCTTCAAGCATCTGTAGCATACAGTGCTTAGACCATGGCCTGGAAAATAAAAGTCCTTGCCTAGTGTGAAAGAGACATCAGTGTGGATACCAAGTGAGCCTCACAGGGGAGAGAGTTCCAGAGGATCAGGCATTATAACCAGTAGCACTCTTTCAGCACTGATGAGATAGGATCCCATCACTCAGTCCCAGTGTGTAGCTTTGCAGCTGTGCTTTGCATTAACAGCAGTTTCAAACAATCTTCAAGGGCAGTCCCACAAACAATGCATTGCAGTAGTCTAACCTAGGAGGTGACCAGAGCATGGATAACTGTGACTAAACTCTAGTCTATCTGTCCAGGAGAGGTTGTAGGTTGCATACTAGCCTCAGCTAGTTAACAGGAAGTAGTCCTTTCTTTAGCGGGATCCTGGGAATCCACAGAGCAGGTCACACGGGTGACAGTCTCCAGTTCTGGAAAGGGGGATTTCTTCTTCTTAAAAAACACAACAAAGTAATGATATGAATAACAATATATTATTGGCCTCGGCCCATTTTAAACTTCTCTCTTCAGCCCAATTCATAAGCTCATTGTCTGTGTACTGCAGTCAACAGACATTTTCTGTTTCAATGATTTTTGGCATGTTCCACTGGACTTTTTAGATTTATTTTTCCAGCCGTGCCACGTCCCAACTCACCCCACCCTAAATAACTTCCCAAAAGCAAGCTCCACCAGAACGTGGCAAGTTCCAATCTGGGCCTGTGAGTTTAGAATTAAATTCACAAGACATTTGGGGAGGAGGAAATTCTTCCCCTACTGGGTCAGGTTGGCTTGTAATTATTTGTTAAAACACTTCTAGGGCTCGGCGTAAAGGGTCAGCAAGTATGTTACGATAAAATACCATGTACACAATTATAAATAACGAACGCAAGGAATTTAAAGTCCAGGATCTAATTCCATGTGTGATATTTCTGTGGGCTGCCTGTAGTGCCCCCCCTCCCCACTCATCCTGCAAGGTAGAAACATAGCATAGTGGTTCAGAGCTAGAGCTAGAAGTCTCTAGACTTCCCTGCTTTGACTCTTGCCCCTGCCATGAATTCTTACTAGGTTGCCTTGGGCAAGCTACTCCTTCTCAGCCTCAGCTGCAATATGGGGACAGTAATACCTACATTACAAGGTTGTTGTGTGACCAACATCAAGACTAAAATACATGACGTGCTTTGCACACTCAGAGAGCACGACAGAAATGTTAAGTATTATTTAGCATTTTTAAAAAAATGAAATGAGTTTTAATGTTTTTTTTAATTGTAATTCATGTATTTTTTTCATGCTGTTTGCTGTTTTTTTTAATTGCGATTTGCTTTTCATGGTATTTTAATGTATGGTCGTAAGCCGTCCTGGGTGCTCCGATGTGGGGGTGGGTGGGGGGGATAGAAACCTTTTAAATAAATAATTCTTTACAAGAATTCCAGCATCCATCATCTGCTAGGTGGTCCGGATCATAAGTTTACTCGCTTTCGACCCCTTTTCTTTATAAACTATTTAGGGTGTCCCTTCTCACCCCAATCCAGAGAAAATGACTTGCACTCAAGCCCCCATTGAAAACCACTGGGGCTTATGTTAGTAACCACACCACCATTTGTCCCACTGATTTCAATGGGGCTTACATTCGACTAACGTTCCCTGGGTCGGGGCCCAAATGTTTACGTTTTGTTCTGCGGCTTGCAAAGCATCATCACCCTTTCATTATTGTAACTGATTTTGTATATCATGTTGTTGCTATTACAGTTGCATGGGTAATATTACAGGCAATTACTTAACAACAATTAGGGACATTTAATCCCTTCCTCGAGTTCAGGATAAAAAGTCAGCCAGACTCTTGCTTAAATGCAGAAATGCATGTACAGGATGAAAGATAAATGTAACTATACAGCACATGTAACTTTCTTCCTGAAAGGTGCGAGCTCTTTTGCCTGCTTCTGCTGTGCAGATGGGCAAGATGCAAGATTTTGAAGCCTGCCTGTAGATTCTCCCTGATCCCTTCCTCACAAGAAATACAATAATGGTAATGGGGGGGGGGGAGAATGGGATGGTATCTAAGTTTATAGGCTACAGTGGAAGCCATGGTTGGCTTGACCATGGAGCAATGTGGACATTCCAGAGTGGGGCATTGTTTTCTACATTTGTCACTCCAAAAGGATCTCATAGCCAGACTGGGAAAAGCCACCCCCAAAAAACCTTGGAGATTGGCTGCCAATCAGAATAGACAACATTAAATGAACTTAATAAAATGCAAAAATCATATATCTCCTTTTGATGAACTTCCAGTGCATACTTGCATACAGTGTGTAGATCAGCCAGACAAGATCTTGCTCTACATTCATTTGCATCCTTGCAAGATCAGCCAAACAAGTCTTGCTCTACATTCATTTTGACCGGGAGATTAAATCTATGGAGGTCCAGGGCTGCAGGGCCTTTTCTGTTGTGTCCCCCACCCCCAATTCTAGAACTCTCTCTCATTGGAGACCTGGACACATAAAGCTGCCTTCTGTTGACTGACTATAAGTCCACCTAGCTCACTATTGTCTGCAATGCAATTGCAAGGAGTCATGCCGGCCACATGACCACGGAGGCGTCTTCGGACAACGCTGGCTCTTTGGCTTTGAAATGGGGATGAGCACCACACCCTAGAGACAGACACGACTGGACTTAATCGTCAGGCTTCAGATAGGGGTCTTTCCTCCTCAACCCTACCTGGAGATGCCAAAGATTAAACCTGAGCTTCAGCCCCACCCCAACCTGCTCAGACAGGATTTGTCAGGATTTCAGAAGGAAGACAGAAGTTTTGGAGAAAGTATTTGACTTAGCAGCACCAGCGTTAAATCTGCAGTCATTGTTACCTAAGTATGAACTATATGTGTGTGTGTTTTTGGAGTAATTTTCTGTATTATGGTTCTAATACTGTGAATTTTATTTACACTTCTTGTGGGGTGGTTTAAGATGCTGGGAGGAAAAGCAGGATAACATTTTAAAACCCTCTTAGTTAGGTTTAGTGCTCCCATTTGCAGAGAATAGGTTGGGCGGGCTTAGAAGGGAAAAGGAGGGATTTGGAGCTAGGCTCTGGGTGAAGTGGGACATTTTTACTATTACAGCTGGTCTTGAAACTTTTATTTTATGCCCCAAACCAAACCTGCTAGTTTAAAAAAATCCTCTTAAATGCGTGGTTTTTAACTCTTGTAATTTGGAGGCAATCTTGCAATTTGAATTCCCACATGAGACCAAATTCAAATAAGTCGTACTAGTGCAATCCTAGGCATGTCTACTCAGAAGGATGGAGAGAGTGGATAGAGAGAAGTTCTTTTCCCTCTCACACAACACTAGAACTAGGGGACATCCACTCAAATTGAGTGGAGGGAGGATTAAAACAGACAAAAGAAAATATTGCTTTACCCAGCGTGTAAATTGGTTTGTGGAACTCCTTGCCACAGGAGGTGGTGATGGCACCTGGCCTGGATGCCTTTAAAAGGGGATTGGACAGATTTATGGAGAAAAAGTCCATCACAGCTTACAAGCCATGAAGGGGATAAGCAACCTCCTGGTTGTAGGAGTAGGTTTTCTCTGTGCCAGGTGCAGGGGAGTGGCAGCAGGAAACAGGTTATCTTGTTGTCTTGTGCTCCGTGAGGCATCTGGTGGGGCCACTGTGTGATACAGGAAGCTGGACTAGATGGGCCTTTGGCCTGATCCAGCAGGGCTCTTCTTATGTTCTTATGTTAAGTAAGCCCCACTGAGTTCAATGGGACTTACTCCCAGGTAAGCATGCATAGGATTGCAGCCGTAGTTATTCAGTCGAGGATGCAAGGACACTAGGGAGAGCCAGCCTGCGAGGGTGGCAGTATGACAAACCAAAGGCATCTCAGCCCACCCCTGAGGCTTAGTGCTCCTCTAATAGTCTGCACCAGCATATGTTTGCTGGAGGGGGGGGTCTCCAAGGTCACAGGTGCAAGCTGCGCTTGGGGTTTGTTTATACCCCCCTGTTTTTCTCTATCCAGCAAGGAAAACACGCTTGGTTGTGCCTTTGCTGCCGCCGCAGCAAGCACGCCTCAGCTCTCAAAGCACAGCTCATCAGGCCCAAGTCCCAGAAGGCACCTCTTGCTTGCTTCCCCTGTGACAGCAGGCCAGCCTCAGACACAGGCCCTGGGCGGATTTAGACACAGGCACGTTTATGAGTGGGGTACCAAAAGCAAGGTGAACAGCTGGGAGCCAGCTGCCTCTTGTGCTCCTGGGATGCTTCCAAGGGAGGGCGGGGGGGGGTCTCTGAGCAGTCACAGGCAACGTCCTCCCAAGGGGTGAGGAGAAATCAGCTTTTACTCATTAGGAGCCCATATCCTAACATTAAGTACACTCTCGACTGCATGGCAGCAGCTGTTGAGCTTGGAACAGAGAGAGGTGGCACGGGGTAAGTGACTATCACCAAGGACAGTTTCTCCCAGAAAGCCTGTTTGCTTCGCAGTTGTTGATAATGCATCTGAAGGGCTGAGGCTGAAACATGCGGCGTTTCTCCTGCATATTGTGAACCATACCGGCTGGCTGGCTGGCGTTGTAAAAGGTTTGCCCCTTAGGAAACGGAGAGATCCTTTCTTTCACAAGCCCAGAAGATGCGTTGGGCAATTTTCTTTCTGCCTGACCAAAATGTGGCAAGTTCTGTGTGCACGCGCATGCACATGCACAAGTGCATGCATGCACACGTGCATGCCAACACAAGTATGCACAGTTCACCCCACAGGTTAGGCACTTTTCTCCACACCAGCATAACCTCTGACAGGTCTGCAGCTGCATGGAAACCATTGCCAAGTCTGCGCAACAAGCCGCCATATATGAACAGCTTGTGAAGCGCTGAGAGCTGCTTTGACCTGGAGCAATTTGAAGCAGTTGCATTATGTGCTTGAGCCTTTACACAACAATCCTATGCATATTTACATGGAAGCAAGTCCCACTGTGTTTGATTGGTTTACTCCCTCAATCAACAGGCATGGAGAGTGCAGACATCTTCGATCAGCTTTTGCTACTGAGTAAGTGGGTTAAACCGCTGAACCAAGAGCTGTTGATCGAAAGGTCGGCAGTTTGAATCCGCGACGGGGTGAGCTCTCGTTGCTTGGCCAGCTTCTGCCAACCTAGCAATTCCAAAGCATGTTAATGGGAGTAGATAAATAGGTACCGCTTGCGGGAAGGTAAACAGCGCTCTGTGTTCCAGCTGCATGCTACGCGCTGCGGCAAGGAGAGTCTTGTTATCTTGTTTACTCTCACTGTGGACTTCATTAAGCACGCGACGGGGTGAGCTCTCGTTGCTTGGCCAGCTCCTGCCAACCTAGCAGTTCCAAAGCATGTTAATGTGAGTAGATAAATAGGTACCGCTTGCGGGAAGGTAAACAGCGCTCCGTGTTCCAGCTGCATGCTATGCGCTGCGGCAAGGAGAGTCATGCCAGCCACATGACCACGGAGGCGTCTTCGGACAATGCTGGCTCTTCGGCTTTGAAATGGGGATGAGCACCCTAGAGTCGGACACGACTGGACTTAATTGTCAGGGGTCACCTTTACCCTAGATATTTATTTATTTATTTATTTACATTATTTTTACCCCACCTTTCTCCCCGAAGGGACCCAAGGCGGCTTACAACAAAAAAAGGAAATACAATACAACAAATACAGTACAAAATCACATTTTAAAACAGTAAAAAACAGTTAACAAAATTAATACAACAACATCTAAAAATTAATTTGAAAAGATCATCATTACAATTAAAACAAGAGCATAAAAAGAGCATAAAAAGCAGCAGCATCCCAGCTGTACCAGCAGGATGTTAAAAAAGGCAGTATTTACAGTATTTCTTTCTCAACAACAAGAATGGTTCTCATAGTTTTAGGTGTTTGAAGCCAAGGAAGATCTCATTTGAAATGTTTAAAGCGGCCATTACCTGCCCTTCAAGCCTTGAGACAAGAAAGGGTATGTAGAGCACAGTCAATGCACACTAACATTGTATTGCTAGAACAGGGGTGGCCAACCTTCCACACCATCAGGGCCTCTGCGTTCTTAAGAGTTGTGTAGAAGACAGAATCTTGGCAGCTGCAAGTGCTGATGGTGCTGTTAAAGCAGCTGCACCTGCTGAAATGCCTGCACCTAGATAAGCATTAAAGGTCCAGAAGCAGTCATGTTGAAAGGTTGGCCACCCCTGTGCTAGAAGAAAGGAATCTTTGCAACACCCCTGTAAGGTTGGCCACGGTTATATCATCCCCATATTGTAGGTGGGAGGTTGAGAGAAACCTCACTGAGCAAAATCAAAGCAGTGGAGAGACTCAAACCCAAGACAGAACCAGCCAGGGTTGCCAAGCCTCCACGAAATCAGCATCCACCACCAGGTGATTCCTGAAAGATTTCAACAGAACCATCAGGAATTCCCAACATTGCATCATTTTAGAAGGACAAAAACCTCTCCAGGAATAGCGCTAGTCAGAGTTGGCAACCTTCGGGTCAGCCCACCCATGAGGCGAGGTGAATCAGCCATCTCCGCAGCTGCCTCACCTTGCCCCCACATACCCTATCCTTCCTACTCTGTGTTTTGAAGTGAGCGGCAGAGCTGGGCCAGAGCAAGAAACCAAGGAGAAACACCACCCTCCCCTTTCAAGAAGGTCGTTTCTTTCCCTTCTTTGGAAGTGGGAGAAGAAGAGTCACCACCTCCTCACCCACCTCAAAAGCAGAAAACACACCTTTCTTTTTTGGAAGGGGGGGGGGGCGGTGCGTCTCCTGGCTGCCTTGTTCCAGCCCTGCTCTATGGCTCCATTTCAAAATGCAGAGTGGCGGAGCAAGGAGGAGGGAAAAAAGATAAGGAAGGGATGGATGTTGGCTGCCTCCAGCATTGTTGCCAAAGATCAAGGAGGCCGAGTTGGAGGAGGAGGAGGCAGCCATTGCCAAGATCCTGTTCCTTGATTGGCAAAAGGACCACAGCCAGCCACAGTCGCCTCCTCTCCTAAACTGGTCGGGCAAGGAGGATTCTGGGAGCTGGTGCCCCCCTACCCAACCAGTTTAGAAGATACCGTGGAGGATGAGGTGATGGAGGGGGGGTGGAAGACACACAGGACATGCACCAGTATGTACCTCCTCCCTTAAAAAAAGCCGGGGGCAGAATTTGAGCTCTGCTTTAGACACCAGTTTGGCTTGTGCCAGGCCTGAGCAGGAATTTCCTGCTTCCTTGGGAACTTCCTCAGTCTCTTTGCCACTCCACCAGGGATCGGCAGAAGACAGATAGATAGGGATCATCTGGTAGATCTCTGGGCGATTGGTTGTTGTAACAATAGCAAGAACAAAAAGAATCCTCTGCCGCCGCTGCCCCCCCCCCCCAGGTTGCCCAAACAAAGAAAGTTTGAAGGAAAAACGGGAACGGATTTATCGTGTGGAAGGACTGCGAGTCTGCGAGCCCCGTGTTGGTACTGAAATCAAATTCCTGGGCTGAGCACATTCTCAGAGGCACCCTGCTTCTTTGTTCTAAGTGGGTATACATCCCATCTGCTTCTGCTGGTTTTGCAGCTGGTTCTGGGTGGTGGATCTTAGAGTCTGAGTGAAAAACAGACCCCCATCTCACAAGCCTGAAGCTTGCACACAACCCCAACACTGCACTGTACCAGTTCACGGCTCCCATTTGCCATTTTCCACCTATTATTCAAATACTTTGAACCCATCTAGCTTCCCATCCTCATATCTTCTCCCATGGGATGGGAAGGAGGGGCAGAGTTCTCATCCTAACCGGGATGCAGAAAGATGAACCTCAAGTTCTCTCTTTTCCCACAAAGGGAGACAAGAGATGGAAAAGGGCAAAGCTCCAGTCTTTCCGAGGACCTAGCAGGATGAAACTTTTCTTTCAACTTCAGTCTTTTCCCCAGGGGAGTGTAGCTAAGATGTTTATATGCCAGTTTGCTTCAGAGCGTTTAGTTTGAAAGCCCAGAGGGCTGCTCCTGCCCCCAGGGGCTTGCGACACAGAATTCTGGTTACGTTTGGCACCAGAGAATGAGAGAGAGAGATAAAATATGTAATGTGATACTTTCTATTGATAGTGAAATAAGAACCTGAGCTGGTTCACTCCCATTCATGTCCAATGAACAATATCATCTTATGTCTTCCCTGGCCAAGGTCATAATGAATGAGGGTATAATAAAGAATGAGGCAGCAAAAGTTAGAGACCCAGACAATTATTATTGTGTGAAACTCCCTCCCCCATCCTCAGCAAAAGCACACTAAAAAAGAAAAGAAAAAAGAAACCCACACAGTGAAAACACAAGAGAGACCACAAAAGGAAAAATCAGTGGAATTTGAAGTTCATTCCCTCATTAAGAGGAAGGAAAAGTCTATAAAAGCAACTTTTAAGAGCGATTTGGCCAGTGAATCCCCCTCCAGGAACTGTAACCATGTGCTTTTCATTTCTTTCACAGTGTGCTTAGAGGCATCGTTCTGAGCCAAATGGGGCCTTTTGCAGTCCATAGACAATATTCTTGTCATTAAAATGTTTTACAGCATAATTCCAGCAGAGTTAGGCATGCCTAATCCCACTAAAATTGATTTAGGCATGGCTAACTCTGCATAGGATTGGGCTGGCTAACCCCCTTTGGGGTTCTATTCCATCCTATCTTGGAGGTTCAGGATGGGTTAGCAATATACAGTAGCTAGCTGAACCAGACTGCTGAATCTGAATTTATCAAACGGTTCAAAACAATGGTTTCCTATCCTGTCACATTAGAGGTGTTAATGACATCTTCTTAAAGCTTGCTAAGTACTAGCATAATCCTATGCATGTTTACTCAGGAGTAAGTCCCATTGTGTTTAATGGGGCTGACTCTCAGGTAAGTGTGTATAGGTAAATGTGCACCCTTTCCTGGGAGTAAGCCCCATTGACCACAGTGGGACTTACTTCTGAGTAAATATGCAATGTAACTGCAGTCAGGGGTAGGCTTACCAGATCTCCAACCGGGACAGAGTGCTAGACGTTTAGGAGAAGGAATGTGGGCAGGTGTAGCTTGTTAAACCTTAGAGCACAATCCTAGGCATGTCTACTCAGAAGCAAGCCCCATGTCTAGGATTGTGCTCTAAGGTTTAACAAGCTACACCTGCCCACATTCCTTCTCCTAAAGGTCTAGCACTCTGTCCCAGTTGGAGATCTGGTAAGCCTAGTCAGGGGCATGCCGGCAAGTCCCACCCCTGAGTTGTATCCTTGCTTACCACGCTTACAGTGTATATCTGCATGGACCAGCACTGCACTTGGGGAGAGATCCTTGACTTCTGTGCAATTAGGGATGCTGCATGGGGACATAGGAGTGACACTAGTTGGTGAATTCACAGACATCCTTAAACTGTAGTAGAGCCTCTCCACATTTTTTGAATGTCTGCATTAGCTTATATACAGTCAGTCCTCCCTACCTGCAGATCTGTTACTCGTGGATTCACTTATCCACAAGGAGCAGAATTGCCACTTACCTTGCCATTCGTGGTCTGTTCTCGGCTATCTGCAGCTATTCCCAGCATCCGTGTGGCCATCCTTCAGCTATTCCTGGCCATTCTGAAGCTATCCATGGTGGCCATTTTAAAGGCATTTAAGGCTATCCGCATCCATTTTAAAGCCATCTGCAGCCGTTCTGAAGCTCTCCACAATACATTAGTCAATTACAGGTAGCACCTCAGAAAGCCTTGCGCAGCCATTGTAAAGTTCTCCGCGCCATTCTGAAGGTCTCTGCTACTGGCAGTTTAGCTACCCCTCCCCCTCACTCCATTGATCCCATAGGATCAATGACTCCGTATCCGCGGATTTGGTATCCGCTGGGTATCCACTGGTATCTAACCCCCGCAGATACTGAGAATTTACTATACGTTTAAGGTTCACATAGAATTGCTGCACCTCTTGCGTTTCCTGCACACTGTTCACATTTTTGCTCCTTCTTCCCTTCCCTACCAACTGAGGATGCACATCAGGCATCTGACAAAGTGGGTTGCAGCCCATGAAAGCTTCTGCTACAATAAATGTTAGGTGCCTGGTGCCACTAGACTCTGGTTAAAAAAGGGGGGATGAATGTGAGCAAATCCACTTACCAATATTGAGACCTGGTAAAAGCTAAATGCTTCATGAAAAGGTGAGCTTTGAAGAGGGATCTGGAGGAGAAAAAAAAGGGGAACACCACAATTGTGAAATTCTTTCACCCCCAATGGAACAATATGCAATTTGAGTGTGGAAATAAGTTTCTGCTTGTGGATCAGCTGCATAGGGTGTGCAAGAGTCTGCTGGGGGTGGGGATGTATACTATTCAGCAACCTGGCAATACATGTGCAAGCCTATAAGGATCTCCATGCCCTGCTAACCACTAATTTGCACACTCTGCCCTGCTTCATAACAGACGTGGTGGTATATGATCAGATTTCTCAGACAAAATCTGGGTGGTGGCAGCGTTGGTATTCATCTAATCAATAATTTATTGATTTACTTTACTGTGTGAACCATGCTGTGAACTACTCCTGTTGAAAAGTGGTATATAAATAACAGTAACAATAACAATAAGTATCCTTCCAGCCACCCACACACTCATGACAACTGGAAAGAAGTATGAAATAAGCCTATTTAATTGCAGTATTTTACAGTTGCTGAGAATTCTCTATTATTATTATTATTATTATTATTATTAATAATAATAATAATAATAATAATAATAATAATAAGAAGAAGAAGAAGAAGATTTATATACCGCTTTTCAACAAAAAAAGCTCACAAAGCGGTTTACAGAGAAAATAAGGATCTATTAGATCTTTAATGAAGAATGAATGACAGATACGGGATTGAAAGCCATGATGTTAACGATTTTTATTGATTAAAACACGGCTGATAAAGACGTATTCAAAGGCACTAAAATCTGGTTTAAGGATCAAAGTAAAACCGACGTTTCGCTAGGTAGTATTCCTAGCATCTTCAGGGTAAAACACACAGGAAGCAGTGCCTTAAGTGGCCTTTCTTTCCCAGTCTTGATCTAATTAGAAAATAAAGATCTAATAGATCAGAGAAAAGATCCATTAGATATCTTTTTTTCAGCCAAAGCACAATTTTTGCAACAGGAGAAGCTTTTGAGTTATACAGAAATCTGTGCCAGCCTGTTGTAGACTTCTATGAAACTTGAAAGCCAGCACTTATAACATCAGTTGGTCCAAATGCATTTGTTTGTCCAACTCGGTGTGTTTAGATTACTCTGTTCAGAAGGGGGAGAAAAGAGTTTTAGCCCTGCTGGTCTGAGAGGACTGCATGACCGGGCCGTCAGGTGGCCTTTCCATCATGGCTCGGCTCAGGGACAGGTGAGTCACAGAGACTTGGCTTCTGAGGAATCCAGCGTGCCTGGATATGATGAAACAGCCTTTGATGTGAGAGGAGAGAGAAAGACAAAGGAGCAGAGACACACGTGGGGAAAACCTTCTAGCACAAGAGTCACCCGACAGGTCTCACCACCACCACCACCACAACCACCACCTGAAAACTGTCATCATCCCTACAGGAATGTGCACAGGAAACCTTGCCTGGCCTTCATTTTCACACTTGGTCCAGGAATTTCCACATTAATCAGCCGGGCAGCGCAATCCTATGTAAAGATCTGGCCGGCGGTCCACGGCTGCCCGCTGGAGCCTGTTCGTTGGTGGCCAGGCTGCCGCCGAGGTGGAGGTCTACTTGGGGAAGGGGACACTTGTCCCCTTCCCCGGGTGTAAATGGCGGCCGGCCCAATCAGCCTTCTCGGATTTCCACCAGCAAAATTGCTGGCGGAAGTAGGCGGAGGCTGTGTAATGGGTCCAGCATATGGCCGAAGCCATCCCCCGCTCCCTCCTGGGCCAGCTGGGTCAATGGCCGCCCTCCCTCTACCACTGATCCCCCCCCACTGGATCCTGACCTACCTGGCCCGGCGGCCATTGGGGAGCTCAGTTGTCGGAGCAAGGGAGGCAGGTCTCCGCGCCGGTCTCCCTTTCTCGAGAGTTGTCGCGAACGTTCTTTACGGCATGTTCGTGATGGCTTTGGAATGCTCATTCCACTGCCCGAACATCCAGTAGGATTGCGCTGCATGTTTGGTGTCTTCATTTTGACAGGGCTGAAATTCCAAAATGTTGTGGATGCCGGTGGAGAGACGTCATTCATGAGTTGTGCTTTTCAATCCCAATTCGGTGGGTCCCCACAGATAAAAAGAATGAGGTTGCCATGTCTTGCTCACTCATCAGTGTTTGGCACTCCCAAGAGCAACTTTGTCATCGCATAGCAACCCTGGGAGGAGGTGTCAGGACTCCACCACAGGCCTCAGGGTTAAATTGGGGCATGATGCTCCATGTGTCATTCAAGCATTCTGTGGTTGTTTCTCAAGTAAAACAGCCAGCACAGAGGAGAGGATTGGGGCCACAGCATGCAGCCCAGGGGCCTCATGTTTAATTACTGTACTGCCCTAGTGGGTGTCCATACAATCCTGCAACCATTGACAACGTGACAAACTATCCCATCATGCTTTTAGGGCTGAGGTTTAAAAAGTATCATCTAATAGTATCATCTAGGTTTAAAAAGACATCTATGTATCTATTTTAATACAGGTGGGCCCCCATATCCACTGATTCGCTATCCACGGTTTCAGTTATCCACGGATCGTGGGGACCCCCCCAGGCTTTTACTTTTTCCCCAGTAAGCTTTGTTTCTTCCTTAAAAAAACAGGAGAAGTAAGGTTAACAGAAACCTTGCAGAGCCTCTCTAGGACTTAGTCTCGTTCTACTTCCCTGCAATGGAGGCTGCTTCTCTGTTTTAAGGAAGAAACAAAGCTTGCTGAAAGAAAAATAAGAGCGGGGGGGGGGGCAAGCATGCCTGCCTGCAGGGGAGGCAGGGTGGGGGGCCCCTCAGGAAACCATGGAGGGTGTGTTCGCTCTTATCCACAGTTTCAAGTATCCACAGAGGGGCCTGGAACATATCCCCAGCGGATATGGGGGCCCACCTGTACTTTTTTAGATGAATTGATTCACCATTGATTCAAAAACACTTTAAGTGCCCCCCCCCAAAAAAAGAAAAGAAAACATGCTACTCTGACTCCTACCTCCATAGGGATACTCTGCTTTTGCAATATGGGATCAGTCAGAAAGAAAGAGGTGGAATTGTAAGGGTTGCTGAGGATTTGAGGAGCCAGACGTTAAGAGTGCCTTTTAGCCTTCCTGGTAGCTCATATATGCATTTGTGAATGACCATAGTCCTGGGCTAAGGCTCCGACTGCAAGGTGTGGATTTACACACATTTTTAAATAAGGTTGTTGCCAGTTAAAGAACTCTTCGTTGATGTGAGTTTGTCCCTTTTTTTCTCATGTAATTTTATGCACAGTCAACCAATTAGTCCTACAGGGAATGCATGCGTTTCATCAGGCATAATCTTAGGATGAGGCATTCCCTGCTCTCTCTCACACATATGACGGAATTCCTCTTCTAAGATGGTTTATATAAGTACTTGTATTAAAATGTCATAACACTAAATTTTTAAAAAAATCAGTTCAATTTAATCTGGGCACTTTCTTAAAAGTGTCTTTGAATCAACGATGAATCAATTTATCTAAAAAAGTATTAAAATAGACTCTATACTTCAGCCCTAGTTTTAAAGCTTGATGGGACAGTTTGTCACATTGTCATTGGATGCAGGATTGTATATAGACACACTCTAGGACAGTACAGTAATTAAAAATGAGGCCCCTGGGCTGGATCTCTCTCCTGGAGGGATGGTGGAACGGTTTGCAATGTGAGCATTCATCATGTATATGCGGTTGTCTGGCTGCACAGAGATGAATGATGTTTAAGCCCTTCCCATCCAAGCTCCATCCACAAACCAAAGTCCCTCCCATCTGCCTCCCATCCAGCCCCATACACTACCTATCCCACCTACCCAGGGCCAGTCCATCCACAGGAGGCCAACTGAAGCGGTCACCTTAGGCAGCAGTTTAGTGGTGGTGGTGGGGCACCTATCTCTGTCTGCCTGCTTGCCTCCCCTGCAAATCATTCACCTTCCACTCCCTGGATTGGAAAAGGAAGAGGGGGACAGAGAGGAAGAAGAAATCTGGAGGGGAGGAGAGTGCTGGCAGAGGCATCGTTGGGGGGGGACCCAGGGCAGTGCGATGCCACGCAGCGCAGGGGGGGGTGTACTTGCCTCCAGAGTAGTTGCCACCGGGTCGCCCCCTCCACCACTTTTTTCTTCTTTTTCATCGCCACCCACCCTGGAGCTGTTTGGCTCCCAAATGCGTCAAAAAGCGCTGGGTGTGTGTGTTTCGCGCCGCATGGCAGTGCACGGAAAATAACATCATGCCCCAAGGGGCGGGGCTTGTGGCATCACGTGGGGGTGTTGCGTCGGTGGCCCCCCCACGGGGGTGTAGGAATGCCACGGAGTGCTGGCACACTGGAGAGTGGGAGGAGCAGAGGCTGGCACATCACCGGGTAAGGGGGCAGCATTTGGCATGCCATGCCAGGAGGTCTTGTATCTACCTCATATCCTGATCTTCGCTATGCATGCAAAAATCTTTTCTCCAATGGGTTCCCTTCCCTTGCCCCAGGTACTTGTGATGTGTAATGTGACGTGTGTACACATCCCCTGTAATGTGAGGTACAACACCACCTCACATTACAAATTCACAAGGAGAGATGCCAGAGCCAGCTCATTTCCCCAAACATCCCTCACAATGAGGGGGGGGGGAATAATCATGGAGGATCTCAGGGAAACTGTAATTATTCTGAGGCCACACAGCAATACTCTTATTGGAAGGATCGCAGCCATGTATTTAACTAGTCTACATGGAAGTACAGCACAAGCCCTTTCACAAGGGTTATTATAGTAGTAACCAGACATTAAAACTCATGCAAGACAGCACAGTGCACTTTCACAGTTATACACAGTACAACCCATGATCTTTTTAATTGATTTTTAGATATTGTTTTTATTAATTTTTATTAATTGTTTGTTATTGTTTTTAAACTGCGATTGTTTCTATATTCTATTTTTTGTATGTTTCTCTTTTTTGTTGTAAGCCGCCTTGGGTCCCTTCGGGGAGAAAGGCGGGATAGAAATACTGTAAATAAATAAATAAACAAACAAACAAACAAGTTGCAGGCCAGTTAGACCCATTTTGCAGGTGGGCAGTGGAGACAAGGAAAACGCAAGTTGAGAAAAATAAATCCCACCACGGTTTCACCAGTGCCACTTTTATCCCAGTTAAAATTTAGACCAGTGCTGCTTCCAGTGCACAAATGAGACAAGAGAGTGACAAAATTAGGAAAAATATTGAACACATGCTGGTGCGTTATTGTGCACGTGCATGAAGTACTAGTCCCAACTCTGCTCCATGCGCATTTTTCAGCACAATGTCTGCACAAAGTGGGCGCGTAATTTAAACCATTGTTTTATTTCTTTATGTAAAGCCAAGGCTATGCAATGCTAGGCTCCTCCTCCATCACTCCTAAGGCTTTCAGTTTACGGATTAATTGTGCAAAAATGCAGTTTAAGGAGTAGGGAGACAAAAGCATGCAGCGCAGCGCAAGACTTCCCTTTTTCGCCATCTCTCCCTTTCCTGCAAGGATTCATTGCAAGCAGTACAAGGAGGGAAAAATAAAAAGGGCAATTCTCGCGTCTTCCCGACCCTCATCCAGTTTTGGGAATCAAGAGGGAACTGCATGTACCTTGAAGAAGAGGCCGCTGGGTGCCTACAAGGCTCAGAACATATATCACACACCAAGACAGTTCCAAAAAGACAGAGTAACAAGACAACCTTTCATTTTCTTGCTTTTCGCGGCTGCAGAGCTCAGCTACTCAGTAGCTCCGGCGTCTCCCCTCCCCAGCGCTAGTAAATCAGCTGATGCCCATTCCCCGGAATGAGGCGCAACTGCGCCGGCGCACCGGAGATCAATCAATCGAGCTTCTACCCCCCACCCCGAAAATCCTGTTAGCAGCATTATTAAACCAGCCCACCATTCAAGAAGATTCCTTCAGAACGTCGGGGACTTCCTAGGACGTGAACCATTTAAAGTGAGATCTGCACATGTTCGTCTTTTTCTTTCGTCCATAGCAGCTGGATTGGTCCCCTCGGCAGATCAGGGCTCTGCAGCAGTGCAGTCTGATGCCAATGGGAGCTTCTTCTTTTTTTCCCCCGGAGTAAATAGCAACTGTATCGGGACCACGGCAGAGGGTAGAGTCCCCCCGCCCCGCACTTGCCTCTTCGGTCCCCAACCATACCATGTGCGGACACCTGCAGGCTGCTATTGACTAAATAAAAATTAATTCCGCCTGGACTAATAATGACGTAAGCAGCAAGTCCCGTGTAGTTTGGCAGCTTGTTCCTGCACAGTCCCTTCCTGGCTTCTGTTAGTTCTCAGCTAAAATGCATTAATCAATTTGTGTCTGGGCTGTATCACGACTGTCAGCATGTGGGGGGGGGCAAGGGATGGGGGGAAGGGGCTTCATATTATTGAATACGCCTCTAGACAAAGTATTCTATACAAGGGAATAGTCAAGAGCTGCCTGTCTCTGTGTGCATTGTACTGTCAGTTTAAATAAATGCATTGTCACTTTATTTTGAACATAGGCCTTCTTGAGTGCACTCACGTGCAGACAGCTATATAGATAAGAACATAAGAAGAGCCCTGCTGGATCAGGCCAAAGCCCCATTTAGTCCACTTTCCTGTATCTCACAGCAGCCCACCAGATTCCTCAGGGACCACACAAGGCAACAAGATACGTGTATCCTGTTGCTACTCCCTTGCACATGGCATACAGAGAGAGCCTACTACTAAAACCAGGAGGTTGCATATATACCCATCATGGCTTGTAACCTGTGATGGACTTTTCCTTCATACATCTTTCCAATCCCCTTTTAAAGGCATCCAGACCAGGTGTTATCACCACATCCTGTGGCAACAGTGGCAAGGAGTTCTACGGGAGTATAAATTACCGTATTGGTCTGAGTATAAGACTCACTTTTTTCTCCTAATTTAAGTTTTTAAACTAAGGGTGCGTCTTATAATCAGGCTGTTGCAATTTAATGCCAGTGATTTAATTATTATTTTTTTAATAGCACCAAACTTTAAGGGTGCATCTTATAATCAGGTGCGTCTTATACTCGGGACAATACGGTAATTGGTAGATATGTGGCAGGCAAGAGGGCCCAGGTGACAGCTCTGCCTTGACCGCAGGCCTTTCCAGGGGTGGCTTGTGTGGAGGAAAAAGAGTGCAGTGAATCGATATCCCACTTTTCTTCTGTCATGGAACTCGAGGAGGCATAACTGGCTGGCATTCCCAGGCAGTCTCCCATCTCGCCGTTGTCAAACACCAGATCCAGACTTGATTCGCTTCAGTGAAAGGACTGCATCAGGTGGCTTCAGACTATGAGGCCAATGGAAGCAGTCGCCTCAGGCAGCGGACTGGTGGTGAGGGGCGCCCATCTCTGTCCCCCTAAAAAGCCATTGAAGTCCTGGTGGGCTTTCTCAAGAGCTTCCTGTTCATAAGTCCAAATGATAAAGATATCATCAATGTATCCCGGAGAGAGAGGGGACAGGAGTTGAGGAAGCATTGTTCTAAAAATTCACCCTGAGGAAGGTAGCATATTGTGGCACCTGTTGTGGGGACACTGCCAGTCCACTGACCTGAAGATATCAGTTGTCCCCAATCTGAAGTAATTGTGGGTGAGAGGACAAAGTGGCAACACTTGGGAGCCAGATGTAGTACTGTACTTACTGTATATAGCATTTTTTGAGGGTTTAAAGCACGTCAGGTGTATTATCTGGACGTAATCTTTACTACCACCCTACAAGGTAAATACTATCCCCGTATTGCAGCTGAGACTGTGAGGGAGTGACTTGTCTAAGGCCACCTAGTGAGTTTATGGCAGAGGCAAGTTTTGAACTGATAAAATTCTGAGCAAGAGGGTTTGAGGGTTTGGCTGTGGCATAGAATTCCACCTGCACTCAGCTTGGTAGACTAGAGGTAAAACACATCAAAATCTAGAGTGCCACTAACACTTTGGGCTTGATTTCTGCCAAAAATAGTTGGCTATCATTGCTACTATATAATTGCTATATGAAATACGGTTATGCAAGAGGGACTTGCAACAAAATGTTGCATCTCCCTAACCCTGGTGCCCAGTTGGCTCAGAGAGGCCAAATCCCTCCTAGAGGCATCACTAGGGTTTGCATCACCAGGTGCGAGAGCTCATCGCGTCACCCCAATGGGGTCACTAGGGTTGGTGTCACCAGTTACTCATGGTGTCTCACCCATTAACTTTATTTTAATATACAGTATAACAGTGCAGTACAAATCAGTAACCAACAAAAAACCAGTGGCCAACTTGTTGACACACAACTGAATAAGAGTTCTAGTATTAGCTCTGTTACATAGAACTGAGAGCTGACTCAGTTCATTAAAAAGGGATTGAGAATAAAACGGCCAATATTATTATGCCGTTGTACAAATCAATGGTAAGGCTGCATCTGGAGTATTGCGTCCAGTTCTGGTCTTCGCATCTCAAAAAGGATATAGTGGAACTGGAAAAGGTGCAGAAGAGTGCGACCAAAATGATTAGTGGGCTGGGGCATCTACCTTATGAGGAAAGGCTACAGCGTTTGGGGCACTTCAGTCTAGAAAAAAGGCAGTTGAGGGGGGACATGATTGAGACGTATAAAATTATGCATGGGATGGAGAGAGTGGATAGAGAGAAGTTCTTTTCCCTCTCACACAACACTAGAACTAGGGGACATCCACTCAAATTGAGTGGAGGGAGGATTAAAACAGACAAAAGAAAATATTGCTTTACCCAGCGTGTAATTGGTTTGTGGAACTCCTTGCCACAGGAGGTGGTGATGGCACCTGGCCTGGATTCCTTAAAAGGGGATTGGACAGATTTATGGAGGAAAATTCCATCACAGCTTACAAGCCATGATGGGGATAAGCAACCTCCTGGTTGTAGGAGTAGGGTTTCTTTGTGCCAGGTTCAAGGGAGTGGCGACAGGATACAAGTATCTTGTTGTCTTGTGCTCCCTGAGGCATCTGGTGGGGCCACTGTGTGATACAGGAAGCTGGACTAGATGGGCCTTTGGCCTGATCCAGCAGGGCTCTTCTTATGTTCTTATGACTCATATTAACACCTGATTAGTTCCATGCTGTGTCATATAACACCACTTCATTGGCTCTCAGAACAATCACACCGCAATCCTGCGCCAGTTGTGGCGGCTGGCCTAAATGGCTGGCTGCTGCATCCTGCGCAGGATGTGGGCTGTGCCGGCGCAGTCCGGGCTCACCTCGGGGGAAGGGGACGTTCATCCCCTTCCCCCGGTGTAAGCGCCAGAGGCCCAAATGGGCCTCCTCGAATGCATGCCCGCTCTTTAACAGGTGCGCATCCAGGGAGGTCGTCCTGGGAGGCGCGGCTTGGGAGGCCGCAACCCAGCACTGATATTACTGCCCCCTCTCAGGCTGGGCCAGCCAATGGCTGCCTCCCTCGTGTCACCCCTGCCCGCCCTCCCCATACCTTCCCGTCGCCCAGTGCAGACCTTACCTGCGTTGGCCGGCGCGGCAACTGGAGGGCAGCGGAGTAACCAGTGCCGGCCTCCTTGCTGGCGCCGCTTACTCCCAGGGTGTTGAAAATGTGCCTAACGGCACGTTTACGACACCCTAGGCCGGCAGAGCGAGAACACCACCGGCCTAAAGTTGGACAGGATCAGGCTGTCAGCCTTATTGGTCCATTTTGAGTTAAGGAAATCCACTTTTCATTACTTCAGGCAGTTGTTTTCTTTTTTCCGGGTATTTGGCCATAACATTTGATAGAAGACGGATTATTCAACATGGTTTGCTTCAATACATTCCACATTAAATTACTGTTCTAATGATATATAACGTGATGGTATTATTCATAAATACAAGGTTTGCACAATTTTGGCCATTAGTGACCTTGAGTGTGTTACCCAGTGCGGTGCGCACCCCCTAGTGATGCCACTGTTCCCTTCCCTTGCCCTGCCTCACAGTGTTCTGCTGTTGTTTTTCGGGTCACATCTCAGTGTACCATGGCTCCTCGGGGCTTCTGTGCATGCTCAGTTCTCATCAGGTTGTTTGCTATTTTTTTCCCTTTTTCTTTCTTTTAATTTACAAAGCTATCTACTTCTGCATACCTAAGAAGTCCCCCAAGTATGTTGAAACCACCACCTTCACTGTGGGCTACTACTTGGCTTCATGTACAAACACTCAACCACCTGAGCCTGCTGTTAGTATAGCGACGGGGTGAGCGCTCGTTGCTTGACCAGCTCCTGCCAACCTAGCAGTTCCAAAGCATGTCAGTGCGAGTAGATAAATAGGTACCGCTTGCGGGAAGGTAAACAGCGCTCCGTGTTCCAGCCGCACGCTACGCGCTGCGGCAAGGAGAGTCATGCCGGCCACATGACCATGGAGGCATCTTCGGACAATGCTGGCTCTTCGGCTTTGAAATGGAGATAAGCACCACACCCTAGAGTCGGACACGACTGGACTTAATTGTCAGGGGATACCTTTACCTTTTACCTTTACACATCTTCCTACGAAATCGGACAGCTCAGAATTCGACATAGTGACTCTACTCCAACATAGCAATGAGCATCAACATCAAACCACATAGAAGCAACCCAACCTGGAATCTCTTGCTAACACCCTTTCAACTTGGCCACCTCTTCCTAATAAATCTGTCTTAGTCATCTGGAGGAAGTTCATTTGACAACAGCCCATTGGTTACGCTAAGCCTTGGCTTCTTCAAAGACTACTTCTCAATTGACATCAGGCCGTGATTGGTGGTTGATTATCGGCTGTAGCTAATGGAAGCCGACAAAGATCAGGATGTTCTCATAGCAGGAATCTACTGGAACTGAGCCAGCATGGAGGCTTCTTGGCTCCCCAAGAAGGGAGTTGACCAACAATTCAGGTGTTATGGAAAACAGGAAGCAGAGGGCTGGACTTTTGGTCATCATCACCATGTGGGCAGACACCCTTGCCTCCAGCTGTTGGGAAAGAAGGAAGTATGTAGCTTAGCTTACATCTCCTTCTAGTCCTTTGCTGCCCAAGGAGTGCTTTGTTTTGAAGGGCACATTCCAAGAGAGTTTATAGGATCGTATCCCAGAGGAATTGGTGGTCTGATTACAGCAAAAAATAAAAAAGGCCCTTAGCCTTGGGTGGCATCTTAAAGCCCAATATATTATGTCCTTTTTTTTTTTTTTGGCCTAGAACTCACCATCAGGTGCCTGGGTCGCGCCACTGCTGGATACAAGCCAAAGTGGAAAGGCGGGATACAAATATTTTGTACAAATACAAATATTAAGTATGCACCCATTCTTTCACACCTGTGACTATTCTGTTAATAATGACAATATCTGCTCTGGGCAGGGAGAGAGTGTGTTGTTCTTCATTAGAACAGGGGGTCTGGCTCAGTTGGTAGAGTGGCTGCCTCATATGCCTGAAGATCTGAGTACGGCAGTTTGAGACCCGTCGAGAGCTGTCAACGTGCCGCTGTAGAAGCCTCAGTGGGAGAGAGAATTCTGCAGCTGGCACACTGAGTGGGAGGCAGTGTTGCCATCAAGTCGGTGTGTGGGAGGCGAATGCCAGAGAGAGGGCAAACCGGAAAGGAAACCACTAGGAATGAGCGTTCTATGCAAGATTAGAACATTTGTAATATGCAAAAACCACTTTGGTTTAGATAGCCTGCCTATGTAAACCGCCTTGAATTAAAGTCGGAGGAGAAATCCGACGACCAGAGAAAGGCAGTATATAAATACTGGTGGTATTATTATTATTATTATTATTATTATTATTATTATTATTATTATTAGCACTATCCAATAGGCTCCTTCAAGTATCACACCAAATTGTGCACAAACCTATTGCAGCAATTGTGTCCACGTTTCTGGGAGCTAATTTTAGTTCTTCCAGGGTAGGACTTGGAGCTGCAAAGCCCAACAAAACCAGCTTGACCCACAGCACAATCCTGACTAAGGATCCGGCCGGCGGCCCAGGGCCGCCCGCTGGATCCTGTACACTGGCTGCCTGGTGCGTGCTGGGCCGGAGGTCTACTCGGGGAAGGGGACACTTGTCCCCTTCCCCAAGTGTAAACCCGGCCCGGCCTTATCGGCCTCCTCAGATTTCCACCAGCTAAATAGCTGGCGGAAGTAGAGGAAGCCGTGTAACGGCGTAGCCGGCCCGGCAGGGATGGGGATATGGCCAACGCCATCCCCCGCCCCCTCCTGGGGTGGCTAGGCCAATGGCCCCTGTCCCTTGCCCTTCCGGACCTCCCACACGGCCAGTGATGGGGCGCTTACCTTCTGCCGCCGACAGCGTGGAGATCCGGCGCTGGAGTGAGAGAGGCTGGCCTTGTGCTGGCCTCCCTTACTCCCAAGTCGTTGCGAATGTGCTTTATGGCAAGTTCGTGACGTCTTCTGGCGATGGAACACTCATTCCGTCGCCGGCCTTATTTCCAGGATTGTGCCCAAAAAACTTAGTGGGACACACGTACACACACGCACACACACGCACACACACAAATATGTGTGCTATAGACAATGACAGCTTCTCTAACTTTTGGAAAACCTATTCTTTATACCCAGATACACGTCCCCCTCACTTGATTCAGCATTGAGGGCCCCTGTACTTTAATTTAGCACTGTTTTGGGGGGACAAGATGCTATCCCATCAAGGCCTTTTGCTGAAATCCTTTGTGTTCTGGAGTCATCTGGAGAGGTTTTGAAGTTCTCAGATGAATTCTCCCATGTTGTCTGGCTCCAGAGACGTTTGGTGCCAAAAAGAAAAGTTTTGATTTTCTCACGGTGTGTTCCCTTCTAGGTCTGGCAGTATGATGAGAACTTCTCTCTCTCTCCCTTTCAGAACCAAAGGCTCCTTCAGAGACAGAATTGGGGGCAGGGAAGTGGAATTTTGTTTCTTTCCTAACCAGTTTGCTTACAAGTAGCATCCCCTTAGGGTACAGGAAGATTAGTCTGTCTCAGGGAGGTTGTTGAGTCATCATCAGCTTCACCACACAAGGGACTTCTGCGAAAAGGAGAACACTCTGTGAGTGCTGGATGGTATCTTCCTTGTGAAATGGATGACCACAGAGCTCAGACAAGGCCAATGGTAATGGGAAACTAGGGAGATTTGGGGTGATGACTTCTGTGTCATACAAAGAGATTGTATTCATAACAGTTTGTCATACCAGAAATCCACATGGTTAATGGGCATTTTCCACGGAATAAGCACACCATAGGAAGCAATACGTGTGAGTCTCCTAATCTTAGGTTCTGTGCCTTGGAATATCCAAGTACCTCTTTGCCACTCATCACCTTCTTAATCCATGAGTTCGGATTTTTCCATGTGGGTTTTTGTGAACATGTAGTTGCAAAACTCACATGGATTATGATATCCATTGAGTTTGGTAGATGAGATGGGGTCCCAGATGTCTTCTTCACCACAGCTCCTACTCTTGCTGGATCAAGAGGCTTTCCAACAGGGGTAGAAGAAGACACAGGATCAGCTGCGCAGACCACAAGGGGTACCCACAGCATGCCTGGAAACTGTAGCAAGTGTGATCCTGGTTATTCCTCTCTGGAGTTGCTAATTTACTTGTTCCAAATGGGTCCTTGAAGCTTCGCAAAGTCCATGGCAGACAGTCATGTAATGTAACTGGTGATAATGTAACCAGTGATGTAACTGGTGCAGCCAGACTTCACTGACATCTCCTACGCAGCTATGTGTGGTACAGTATGCGCAAAAACAGGGAGTCCTGCTGAGATGTGATGGCAACCCCACTTATGTGTCTCTCAGCACACATATGTCTTATGTGTGCTTTTCGACCAGTCGTACTACTAGTAGGGGATCTTTGGCCTCACTGTCATGGGAGCTGCGTATGACACTGCTCTGCCTGGCCTGATCCTGCCGCACATGAGCGCGCGCGATGGCGGGGTGGGCGCGCGATGCACGCGCTCACCTTGCACGACTTGAGACATCCCAAGCCGGGTTGAAAAGGAACTTCCTCCTTTTCAACCCGGCTGGCTGTTTCTGCGCATGTGCAGAAACAGCCAGCCGGGTTGAAATGGTCATCTCGGCCACGCGCGACTCCTTTTCAAGTTGAAAAGGAGTCTGAGACTGCGCGCGCGGCCGAGGTGAGGGCGCGCGGGGCCGCCGGAGCCTCCGGTTGGCCGGCTCGGGCTCAGACGAGTCCGAGTCGGGCGCCCCGGACTCGGCGCCCGCGCCCCCCCAAGCTGGCGCCGGGGGCCCTGAGCCACAGGGCCCCCCCATCCAACGACGCCACTGAGGCCACCTTCTTACCTTTCAGGCCAATTGGAGGAGGTGAAGTGGTGTGCAGGCAGAGTGCACTCAGTGTGCACTTTTGAATGGAGAGGATTGTTGGTGGCAGTGGGCATTGGGAGATCAAATCACTTGCCTGGAAGGCCAAAGATGGCCCTCCAAAGCCCAAGTCTCAGGCCAAAAACCTGCATTTTGGCAACGTGAGCTATGTTCCAGAAGCCACGTACTGTACTTCACCAGGATGGCTTGATGGCTTCTGCTCAGAGATACCTTTCAAAGCAACCAGTTCTGGTTTTGCACGGAAGATCTGCCCAGTATGGAGTATATGGGCAGGACCTCCTAGGAACAACAAGCCTCCAGTATATTCCTGTGTCGAATCCCCATGAGAGTGCCAGGAAAAGAGCTTCCACAGCAGTGTAACCTTTCTTCTGGAGCCTGGGAAGTGCTGAAACACCAAGGTATATATTGCTGCTGCAACATGAGAAGAAACAAGCAGCCCAATCCTAACCAACTTTCCAGTGCCGATGCTGCTGTGTCAGAGGGACACTTGCTGCATTCTCTGGCCAGCAGGCAGTCACAGAGGCCTCCTCAAGGTAAGGGAATGTTTGTTCCCTTACCTCAGGGCAGTGGTGTCGCTCTAGGTGGGGCGGAACACTAAGTTCTGCCCCGCTCTGAACCCTCCGTTACTCTCTGACACGAGGCACCCTGCAGTGGAGTCACTAGGGCACGCGCCGCCCCAAAGCGTGCGCCATCCTAATGAGTCTTGGCTCTGCCGTTAGGCCGCGCCCCAATTTTTTTGGGGGGCGACCCCACTGCAGGGAGGCTCCGAGGCCGGGAGAAGGCCTTGGGGCGACCTCCTCGGCCACCGCGCCAGGGCCTTCTCACAAAGGCCCACTGTGTCACGATGTTATTTATAACATTTTTCGCGCATGCGCAGACCGTTCCTGAGGGAAAAGGGCTGAGGGAAAAGGCCGGAAGAAGGCCTTGGAGCGGAGCCTCCGGAGGGCGACGCGCGCAGGGGAGGTGACGGCGCGTGGGTTCACGCGTTGCCCTCCACGCACATCGCCCTCCGGCGGTCCACCCGCGCACGCGACACCCAGGGGCGGGGTGCCATGCGCGCCTCGCGCTAGCGACGCACCTGGTGCCCTGCCCCCTCGTCAGTGGAGCCATTCAGTGGAGCAGAGGCAACGCACAGGAGACTCCCTGCGCATTGCTTTCACTCCACTGAATGGCTCTGACAACGAGGGGGGTGGGCCGCCTCGTGCCGGATAGTAACATAGTGGGGTGGAACTAAGCGTTCCGCACCACCTAGAGCTACGCCACTGTCTCAGGGGCTGCATTGCAGCTGGATTGGCGCTGGAAGGTTGGTTAGGATTGGGCTGAAGGTCTGCAGAAACTGCAGGGGGAGGCATAGATTGATTTTAGGTGACATGTGTTAAAAAAATGCAAACAGCCTGGATGGTTTCTGTACCTTTAACAGAAGTTTGATATGCAGAACTTTGCAAGTGAAGCTTTTCCTGAGGGAACCGGACATTTTTCACCTGATGATTGCTGCAGCTCAAACTGTTGTTACAGGTACAGGGGCCAATTCAAAAGCTTGCAATCCCTTCTAGAGAAAGTACAAAAAATAATAATCTGTAAAGGAAAACACAGGAAAAAGGAAGAGTGATCGAAAAGTGGGAGAAAAATGGAACAGAATTACAATGCGACAAAAATGAAAGGAGGGAGAGTGGGAAAGGAAACAGAGCCCAAAAGAAGCAGATTCAGTACAACGACTTCGCAATCAGGGAGGAAAAAAATTGTGGGTCCTTGGAAGAACTCAGAATTTCCTCTCCTTAAGAAAAGCTTGCTCGGCTCCTGCCTCCCATCCTTGGAATTAATGTCCTTGTTAACTCCGTTAACTTGAATGTCCTTGTAGAATGTCCTCTGTTAACTTGAATGTCGGTGTTAATATCCTTGTTCCCGAAAGAGTTCGGGAAAGATGTAAAACTAAGGCCCAGGGCTGGAGATAATGTCCCAGGTTAGAAGGGGGGAGGGGGAGGAGGGTTGAGTTACAGGGCTCAGCATGTAAAAGGTCTATTTAAGGTCACAGGTGGATTAAGAATTCCAGTTCCCATTCAGTGGCCAGTGAACCGGAGTTAACAAGGACATTGTTATGGAAGTGGACAGGTGGTGTCAGAGAGGGAGGCGTGTCTAGAATCCAGCTGCAGAGATGGTCAGTAGTTCTTCACCAGATGCTCCTCTCTAGGGCGATGCAACACAGCTGATGGAGGAGATCCGATGTAAAAATGATCTCTTTATTCTACTGCGGCATAAATCATAGTACCCGTATTGGCCCGAGTATAAGACGCACCTGATTATAAGATGCACCCTTAGTTTGGTGCTATTAAAAAAATCTAATTAAATCACTGGCATTAAATTGCAACAGTCTGATTATAAGACGCACCCCTAGTTTAAAAACTTAAATTAGGAGAAAAAAGTGAGTCTTATACTCAGACCAATACGGTATATGCTGGGTTTACCAAGGGGTTTGTGTATCCGTTGGAGGAATAGGGGAGGTCCCCCTGCAAAGACTGGCCGGATTGCAAAAGGTCATCATGTGCTCCAGTTGTATTTGGAGCGATCGCAGTGAGGCAGCTTGTTGTCCAAGAGGTGTGATGCAGCAGAATAATTTGTGATGATAGCATATTGTTGCTTAGCATTGATACAGCACTACAGAATGTTCTGAGCACTTTGACATACAAGATATTACTTAAGACACATGAGTCTTAAGTAATATCTAACTTGACCTTGTATGTCAAAGTGCTCAGAACATTCTAGAGGCAGTGGCTGCTTCTTTGTGTCTCTCCCAGGGAATTGGGTCATGATGGCTGTATGGAACCTCCATGTTCAGGAGCAGCAGGCCACTGTATAAATAATTCAAGAACGACTCAATACCAAAGTCGAGAGGTATACCGTAGTCTTCTTTAAGGCCTGCTCATGAATTTAGAATTACCGTAGATTTGAATGGAAGATTTCCTGCTTCACAGCTCAGTCTCTTGGGGCCAACCTGTGGGTAGAGGTGGTGGGAGAAAATGGTTTTTGTTTTGTTTTGCAGATTTCGGTGTTTAAGCAAAATGAAATAGCAGAAAGCGGTGTTATGTGTTTTTATTCCAAATTGTTCCCTTTTATCAATTGTAACCACTTTAAAAGTGTACTAAGTAGGTGGTATAGGTTGTACAGAATGATGCAAAATGACGCAAAATTACATGGTTTTCCCCGCTGATCTTTTTAGCAGAAAGTGGTATTATGTGTTTTTATTTTGTTATCAGCATTTTCTCCTGACTCTGGTTCTGGGGAATGTGTAACTTGGCCTGCCGTGGTTTGCTTTTATTGTTTAAGTAGGCTTACCATTCATCCCGGAATTTCAGGGACAGTCCCAGAATCCGAGCCTGGGTCCCGGAACTGTCCAGGCTGGTTGGCAAGTCTCTGCCTCATGCCGCCGCATGATGTCCTCACGAGATTTAGGCGCCGACATCTTGGATCTCGCGAGATTTTGCGAGTCAAGATGCCAGTGTCCAGGTAAGTTACTTAACTTTCAAAATGGCGGCGGCAACGAGGAGCAGCAGCAGTGGGTGAGAGAAAAGTTTGCTCTCGCCGGCTCTCGCCGGCTCGCTCAACTGCTCTCGCCGGCTCATAGTGGTGAAAGCGGGTGAGCCGGCCAGCGAGAGCCTCTCGCTTGCCCGGCCGGATCACCCACTCTCACTGCTCCGCTCAGTCACTGTTGCCGGCTCACCCGCTCTCGCCGCTCCGAGCCAGAGCTCGGACTGGCGAGAGCGGGTGATCTGGCCGGGCCAGGCCAGCGAGACCAACCGAGCGAGTGGGCGAACGGCAGGCGGCAAACTGCAGCAATCGGTGGGCGAACGGCAACAAGGGCGGCAAGGCAGAGGAAGGGCACGACGTGGGACAGGTAAGTCAATTTAATCAATTAATTTTAGGGGTTAAAATAAATAAATAAATAAATAAATAATTCGGGCACGCTTCGCGTGGCAAAGGGGCGCCCCCTTGGTATATTAAAATTTGTTTTATTTATTTAACTATTTATTTATTTAATTCTTGGCTTAAATAAATAAATAAAAATTCCAGGCACGCTTCGCGCAGCAAAAGGGGCACTTTCCGCCAAAAAAAAGAAAAGCACATTTTAGTTGTGTGTGGGGGGGGGGGAGTGTCCCGGTTTCAGACCGGGGAAATCTGGTAAGCCTACTGAAGCCCACCTTGGTTTCTCCCATCTCTCACTCACACATACACACCCTACACACTATTTAAGTGAAAAATCTCAGACCAAATTATGTGTTTCTTATCAAGTGTACTTTGGGCCTTGGGTTCAAACAATACAGTACGTTCATTCGGTGGGATTCTGCGTTTGGATCTTTCCTCTGCGTTTTTTTTTTTTAATACAAAGCAGCATGCATAGGCCGCTTGTCTGAGTGAAGGAATGATGCATATGTGGTGATCTTTCTCGCTTAATTCTTCCCTCTCTGGTCCTTTTCTAGCTCAAAATCACAATTCCCATTCTGCTGCTTCTCCTGCACTGGGCAAAATATGGCATTGCCATATGTTCAGTAACTTTCCATCTGCAGATTTAAAAAAAAGGGCTTAGGAAGGGCAATTTTGAGCTGACAAATGAGCAGAAAGAGCTAAGTAGCTTCCTGTCTGAATTTCTTTGGATTAAAAAAAAAATTGAAAGAATAACAGAACTCCACTTAACCTGTAGCTTGAGCCTTACATCGCAATCCTATGCATGTCTACTCAAAAGTAAGTCTCATTGAGTTCAATGAGCTAAAGCTAATGTACAAATCCCTCAAAATGTTGCAAAGAATTATGGGATGCAGAACCATCAATTGCACAGTAGGGCCTTCCGCTTTCATGACCAATATACTGTATGGCTATAATAGGGGGGCCCTGCACTGGTTATATTGCCCCGGGCCTGCACCCTGCCCATTGTATTGCCCCAGGCCTGCACCCTGCCCTTCTATGGACAGCTCTGCTAGGTTGCCAAATTTTGGCTTGCATATATACATGCACCATTAGTGTGTTGTTGTGCTCCAGCTCCCTCTGGAAAGCTGAATCCTGCAGCACACATCTTGGGTTGTGTATGTCACCTTTTGGCGGGCCAAATATCTTCAGCTAGCCTTGTCTCTGCATTTGCTGTCCACTGCTACCATCTTAAAACAATGTTACATCCATGTGCGCAAAAATAGCTGCCCTGATGTTGAACGAAGAGCATGGGATCGTGGGTAAGAAGATGTCACTATCTCTGAAGCCTCGCGTATAGGATCAAAGGTTCAGATCCAATGTCTGAACTGACCCAATCTCTCTACCTATCTGAGCTTCTTTATAGTATGATTGGTGATTTTCCCTGTAACAACCCCTCAACTAACTTCAGCCTCTGGTTTACTGATGATTCAGAGGTTGGAGCGAGATGAAAGGGAGTCAACAACATCCTCTAGTGGGAGGAGCTCTCCGTTCTCTGGAGAAACACAGTGACCTGTGCATGACCCAAGAAAGCCAGTAAAGATGTGCTATGATAGCCCTGATACAGCCATCTCTAAGGTTTTAATCAACATTAATTTCATTTTGGTCCTAGAGCGTTGGAAGCAATCCTGCCGATGGCCTCCGAGCATGGCCTCCGAGAAGCGCCACTCCCTCATCACAAGTTGCGCCGACATTATTTACCGGTATTTATTTTGCGATGTTAAATCCCTTTGCAAATGACGTTTGCTTGAAAAGTGGTATATATATAAATGTTCTTATTAACCATAAGAATAACAAACAATAATCACTGATAAGTTAGTCGCAAGGATTATCAGGTTCGATGCAATACTATCCAGATAAGACTCTCAGCATCTCTAATTTTAGAAATAAATCACTTGTTGCGTTGCCCTGAATGTAATCCACATGGAGAAATAGATTTCTCATTGAGCTATGCTGTACTGGATGTACAAAGGTCTGCTGGATGGGATGGATGGAGGGAAGAAAAACGCATCCAGGAGTTGGGTACCACTTTCAGAGTCTCGAGCTTCATCAGTGAACCTTGCAGCGGTATCGCTGGCTGGGAGGAGTGCCGCCCGGTGCGGCACTTACCTTGTGGAGCTCGGTGTTCCGGATGTCCAGGGTGACGTAATGACATAATCACATCACCCCGAGGGTTGCACCCGGTGTGGGCCGCACCTCCCACTGGAACCTTGGCTTGTGTATTGGGCACTATTTATTTACAGGCACAACAGTTTGCCTGCAGTTCCGATCTGTATTTGTTTTCCTGAGTCTGTTACCTCTGGGTCAGTTTGAGGAGCAAGAAAACTGTCCGTTCCAGTGGCGTCATTAGGGCGCGTGCCGCCCTAAACCGAGGGCGCAAGTGCCGCCCTAATGACCCCGCGCTGCCGCAACATATTTATTAGGTTTTTCGCGCATGCGCAGTACGTTTCTGAGGGCAAAGAGCCCTTTTGCCCTCAAACGTTCTGCGCAGGCGTAAAAAACCTAATAAATATGACGTCACGCATTGGGCCTCCTCAGAAGGCCTCAGAGGCCTTCTCTTGGAGCAGGAGGTAACGTGCGCGACACGCGGGTGCGGGTGCGGGACCGCGCGTCACCTTTTGCGCGCGTCACTCCCAGGCAGTCTGCCCTGCCCGCCTCGCTCCAGTGACGCCTCTGGTCCATTCATATACAAGAGTTGCCCTTCCCCCCCCAGGAAATGGAGGATGCAGCTGAGGTTTGCAATTAGCCTTCCTACTGAAATTAAAAATAATACTTAGTGTTTGTATAGCACCTTTGAAAGTTCAAAGCACTCGGTTTTTAATTATCTTGTTGTAATCCTTTCAACAGTTCTGTAAGCTGAGTCTTATTATCTCCATATTGCAGATGAGGAGACTAAGGCTGAATAGCTGGCCTTAGGCCACCTATGGCCTAATCCTATCCTTTTTGTTTGCACTGGCAGAGCACGCGCTCCGCCAGTTTAAGCCGGCACAAAAGTGCCATGAAGCAGTTTGCAATGGTGTGAAGGACACATGCGCCAGCGGAAAGGCCAGAACTTCCTGCATGCACTGGCACAGCGGTGGACACCCGCTGGAGCAGGTAAGACCAGCGCTGTGCAGTGCAGGGGTGGGGGAGGGCAGGAAGGAGGTGGAGCGGGGTGGGGTGGGGCAGGATGGGAGAGGGTGGTGATGAGGGCAGGGGGTGGATGGATCAGGCCCAGGAGGGGGTGGGATCGGCGGCGCCAGTGTGTGCTGTATTCTGTTCACCTTCCTGGGCCTGATCTGCAGACTTGTGCTAGTGATAGCACTGGTGCAGGCCCAAGTTGACCCGTTGTGCAGGCTGGGGCTTATCCCAGGGCAAGGGGACAAATGTCTCCTTACCCTGAGGAGACTTTCTGACTGCTAAACTCCCCCGCGGGATATAGCGTAGTCTGTGTCGGCACCGCTGCATTGGCGTGGGGAAGTTTCAGTAGGATTGGGCTGTTAGTGAGTTTGTGGCAAGGTGGAAGATTTAAAGCACGGAAGTCCTGATTCGTAGCTCAGTTTCTTAGCTATGGCGCTACCCCAGCCATTGTAGAAAAAAGGACAGAAACACATCAGCAAAAATTCAGGTTGAAAATTTCACTGCTGTCGCATTTGAATCCTGGTCCTCAACTTCTAGCAAATGTTCTGAAATCCACTATGCTGTCATTGAATCTACTTGTGAGCTGTGGTGCAGTGATCAATTTTAAAGTCCAGGAGCTTGCCTTGATACCCCATCCCATTAAGACTATATAACAACAACAATCAACTTTAGTTTTCTCCATTAGAGTGTTTTCTTCTCCTGCCACTTATTTCTATTTGGAAACTGATTATACTTGATGGGTAGTGCAATCCACCATAAGGATCCGGCCGGTGGCCCAGGGCCACCCGTCGGATCTTGTGCACCAGCGGCCGTTTAACCGCCGGGCTGGAGGTCTACTTGGGGAAGGGGATGCTTGTCCCCTTCCCCGGGTGTAACTGCAGGCTGGCCGGACCAGCCTCCTCGGATTTCCACCAGCTAAATAGCTGGCGGAAGTCGAAGAAGCTAGCCTCCCAGCAGGAGCCGGGATATGGCCGATGCCATCCCCCGCCCCTTCCCGGGCCAGCTAGGCAAATAGGCCTCCTTCCCTTGCCCGGCGAATCGCACCCGCGTCCACCGGATCCCGGCTTACCTGGTCTGGCGGCCACTCGGGCACTCCGTCGACAGAGCAAGGGAGGCCGGCCTCCGCGCCGGCCTCCCTTGCTCTCGAGTCGTCGCGAATGTGCTTTATGGTACGTTCGCGACGTCTCCTGGTGATGTAATGCTCGTTCCATCGCTGGCGCCTTCCGGTGGATTGCGCCGTTAAAGATGTATGTATTAGTTAGCTCATTTCATCCCAAACTCTGAGAGTGGAATGCAGTAGTTTTAAACCAAATGTATAAAAATGGAATTAAAACATTTCTCAAAAACATGTAAAGGATATATTAGAATGCTAGCCTAGGCATGTGTACTCAGAAGTAAGCCCCACTTTCTTCGATAGGACATCCCCAAGTAAATCTGCATAGGATTGTACCTTGAATGTAACATGAGCTACTTACTTTCAGGAAGCCTAGACATTAATATATGCCCCATGGCTTGGGGTGTTTGTTTTTGTTGATAACCACATAAAAACATAAACACCACATTTTCAAACTGAATAAAAACACAAAACGCCACATTTTCAAACAGAATTGGAACCAAATTGCCAACTCTCTACTGGTTGTGAAATGCATCTGGTTAAAATGGATTACTTTTCAAGACTGCAATGTAATGATAATGATATTAAACCTGATATTGATGCTTAAAAATTTGCACCTGTGAATAAAAACACAAAACACCACGTTTTACATTTTAATGTGCATTAATTTGCAGAAAATTTGCATTAAATTTTCAAAAAAAATAACACCATTTTCAAACACCTCTACCCATGGCAAATGTCTTAGTTTGCCTCCTGCTAAACCTGATGCTTCTTCTCAGCTAAAGACCATTGAAAAAAGTTTCAAAGACAGCACCTGAGCGTTCCTGCTGATGTCGTCCCCGCAGCGCTCTTGTTGTAAGAGAAGTCCTGGAACTCTGTTCCTCCCTTTCTTCTTGATTACGACCCTACTTGTGAGTACGTTTTTATGAATAAACATTAGATATGTTGCAATTCTTGCGACATGTCAGACTTTTCATACCAAACCGTTTGTATTTGTATAAAAAGGAATATGGTTAGAAACCATCTTTATTTTTAAAACACGCCATGCATGAGGGCCAAACAGAACTGCATTCTTCGTATATTTTTAACCGTTTTGCAGCAAACTAATTTTCATTCTTGTGACTGTAAGAATGACATGTGACTGTAAGACTGACATAGAAAGGTATGCATCCTTAAAACTTCAAAGCCCATGTTGCAGTGCTATTGGAGGGAAATCGATGTATGCAAAGAATTTATAACATTGAGTGAATATATGCACAGGCATATTTTTCCAGAAATCCACTCCTTCAAAGAGCACTATGAAAATGGAATTCCCTGCATACATTTTGTACGTAACTATTTGCCACCTGTTTTTCTTAATAAGAAAAACCAGCGAGAGCCACCAACAATGAAGGGAAGACCTTTTTTAATCCCACTCTTTCAAGAATGCCTTCTTGATCTCCTGCCTTTTATTTTTGTTTTAGAAATGAAATGCAAAACTATTTGTGAAATACAATCTGGTAGAGAATGAATTCCAGGGAATAGCTATTGAGGAAACTGCTAGCTAGACAAAGGCAAGGGTGATTTTTAGGTTTTAAAATACCATGTGGGGAAAAAAAAGAGAGGATGCCATCTAGCAAAAAGTTAAATGTACTTTTAAATCACATTCAGACTTGCGGTGTCTGAGGGTCACAGATTGTGGTGACAGGATGGAGAGATATCTCCATCCAAACACAAGCTACATATCTATTTTTATAAAATGGCTGGGTTTTCTTGGGTGATTGTTCCAACAATATTAAAAAAAAAAGTGGTGGTGGTAATGGGGCCTTTTAAACAAATTAAGAGATTGTGTTGAAAACAGCAATCTTGAGTAGCGCTGCAGTATGTGTGTGTGTGTGTGTGTGTGTGTGTGAGAGAGAGAGAGAGAGAGAGAAAGAGAGAGAGAGAAAGAGAGAGAGAGAGAGAGAGAGAGAGAGAGAGAGAGAGAGAGAGCATCCTATATCTACAGATGTCTATGCCCAGCAGTCGGCTTCAGATACGTATACCTGCCAAACAGATGGTTAGCACAGACTGCTCGAGTGCTTGGTCTACTGTTTCTCGGGATTTACCCGAATTTGTCACCTCCGCCCTCCAAAGAGGTGATCGGTGCTGTCAAAGGTGATTTACTGACCATCTGTTAAGAGACATCATTTTTAGAGCTAATCCGGCCCTGGCTGCTGCTTACACAGTCCTGCTGTGCCTGACGTGAGGTGTTCACTCCTCTTGGGCTGGGACAACTGTGTTTCGTTAGGAAAGCTGCTGCAGAGAAATGATTTTTTAGCGGGAAGGACTGCGGTTGGAGCCTGATGGCACCAAACATTGGACAATGAATTTCAGGTGGCTGCATGTCAGGGTTTGACAATGGAAGACTGTTATAAAAAGGCAGGAGCGATGCCAGGTTCCGGGGGCCCCAGGGCAAAACGAATGGCTTGCTTTACACCCACCCCCTGTGCTATGTGTGCGCTCCTCCCCCCTGATGGTACACAGTTACTTGGGGAAGATAAAAGGGGTTCCTAGGTGATAGGGTAGCCAGTTTGGAGGCACCCCCAAATCTAAGACTCAAGAGGTGAGACTTGGGCTGTCACAAGGTTGCCAACTATGGATTGATCAAAACCCCCTGCCTTTTCAGGCCAATTGGAGAAGGTGGAGTGGCGTGGAGGAGGGTGGGAGAGGCGGTAGTGGGGGCAAGTATCCAGAGATTGGACTGCTTGCCTGGAGGACCAAAGACGACTTTCCAAAACCTGAATTTCTTGGGCCCGAAACATGCAATCTGGGCTGGAAACCCTAGTTGGGGTTTCCCTGTTCTGATTTTTTCCAGTGATCAACAGGGGATAGGGAAACCCAGTCCATGGCCCATGGTGAGGTCTAAAAAATGGTATTAGTGGAGAGGGGATTTGATTGTCAATTCTCATAGTGCATGAAACATCTAGACCAGAGGTCAGCAACCTGTGCAGAGCTTGGCTTAGGAGGCGAGGCCTCCCGCCTAATTCGCTGTGTGCCGAATGGGGAATGGCGGAGCTGCACAGAAGCTGTACACAAGCTGTACAGGGATTCCGCAAGCCTGGGTGGGCGGATTCCGTGAGCCTGGGTGGGCAGGCCGCCATTCCCCATCCGGTGCATGGCAAACTGGGCTCCCAAGCCCAGGCTCCCAAGCCGAGCTTTGTGCAAGTCAGATTACTTTGGGTTGCGGGTCAGATTCGGCCCATGGGTCGTAGGTTGCCGACCCCCAATTAAGACGATCACTTAAGGTGCGATGGATGGAACAAATGTGACTGTGGAACTTTCAGCGGCCTGGTCCATTAGCGGTCCAACTTGAGTGACATTCCGGACCTTCCACAAGGGCCCTCCCTCCTTATCCTTGATCTGCACTTTCCTTGTGAGGACCACCTTGTGGTTGTACAGAAGGGCGGAGGGTAAAGCAGCAGAACAGAAATCTGCCCGCAGCATGTCTGCCTTGCTTGCTAAGAGACTGTGAGGCGCCTCTTAATAGTCCTTTAATTATACATCTACCATCACTTATTTGTTTTATTCTTTTTTTTTTACACGTTAGAAGAAAAAAAAAAGGAAAAGCTTAGGGTTCCCCAGATATGTAAATATACCACACAGAACATAGTCCCGCTTAATTACAACTTTGAAAACACTTTGCAGGCAGCCAGGCTGTGATAGGAGACAGCAAAATGAAGCCCTGGCTGAGGGACCCAGTTGAGGAGACCCCGTCCCACAAAAAGGTGGTCGGCAGGGGAATTTAGCTGGGGAATTTCGCTAGATGGCAAGGCCCAGCTTAAGCCTGCAGGGAAATCCCATTGTCTGTAAAGTCCATTCTGATCTGGGTGACCGCAATTGGCAGTGACTCACTGTGGAGGTGGGATTAGCTTTGCATGTTATGTTTTGCTTGGGACTATTCCCTGGAGACCAGGGAATGATGAAGGGCTGATTTACTCCCAGGCTGGACTTCTAGGGGGTACAGCTGCCCTCAAATCAACCCAGGCTTGGTGGGGTCTGGAAACGCTTTAGTCATGCTATGAAGATGGGCAGTCAGTTCTCATCAGCCTTAAAGAGAAAGTGACCAGGACTCAGGTTACCTGAAGGTCATATCACTGACCTGCAAGCTCTTTTTGCCCCAATTCCAGGATATGTGGTGGTGTTCACTACTCCGGGTATGGCATTCTGCACGTGTTTAGCTGTATTTTTTCTTGTTGCTTCAAATGTTCCAGAAAGAGCCCCTCATTGGGGAATAAGTGGATTGTAGGGGGCATGGGATGGGAGATGAGAGCTTAGCCATGAGTACGAACATGGAAGTTCCTCCCTTTGACCATGCAAGAAATCTTGTTTATTCTCACTGTGGACTTCATTAAGCACGCGACAGGATGAGCTCTCGTTGCTTGGCCAGCTCCTGCCAACCTAGCAGTTCCAAAGCATGTTAATGCGAGTAGATAAATAGGTGCCGCTTGCGGGAAGGTAAACAGCGCTCTGTGTTCCAGCTGCATGCTACGCGCTGCGGCAAGGAGAGTCATGCCGGCCACATGACCACGGAGGCGTCTTCGGACAATGCTGGCTCTTCGGCTTTGAAATGGAGATGAGCACCACACCCTAGAGTCGGACACGACTGGACTTAATTGTCAGGGGTCACCTTTACCTTTACCTATGCATCTTCTATGGGCCGCGGTGGCTTAGTGGTTAAGATGCTGAACTGCAGACCGGAAGGTCTGCAAGACAGCAGTTTGAGACCCGAGTGCCGCGTAACAGTGTGAGCTACTGTACCGGCTTCAGCCCCAGCTCCTGCCAACCTAGCAGTTCGAAAGCAAGAAATTGCAAGTAGATTAATAGGTACCACCTCGGCGAGAAGGAAACAGCATTCCATTAGTCATGCTGGCCACATGACCACGGAAGTGTCTTTGGACAGTGCTGGCTCTTCGACCTTAGCACCACCCCTAAAGTCGGTAACGACTAGCTTTCGAGCGAGGGGAACCTTTACCTTTACCTATGCACCTTCTACTTCTTCTTGGCTGCCATGAGGACTAGAAGTTTGATGGAAAGAATTGCACCCTATTAATGTATTTACTATATAGACTGCTTGCTTCTCTAGTCTAATAGCCAAAGTAGTTGGGAAGTCATTTAGTTAACCCTCCTGCTCATGAGGTTGAACCATTCATCCATCTGCCAGCTCCCTCCTACTCTCTGACCAGCTTATGCAATGCAGATCGTAAGCAGTGAGCAGGTGCGTTCCAGAAGATATGTGGAATGCATGGAAGCTAAGGGCAAAGGGTTCTTACATTGCCGGATTTCTGCCTCCAGGGCCCAGCTTCTCTCCGTCCAGACCCATGAAATGAACTTTTACACATCCCAGGTTTAAGAGCTCGCTCTGTCTGAAGGAGCACAACTAAGTAGGCGGAAAGGTGAAACCATTTCCGTCATTTTTCTATTTTCAGCAGAGGTGGGTAAATGTGATTTCCCCCCCCCCTTCTTTTTGCCTCTCTTGTACCTCTCCCTCCATCCATTTCCCAGGGACTCCACTTTGTCTGCTAGGAACGAACGCTGCTATTTTCCTTGTCAATTACTCGCCCTCCCCCAGAACCTGGGCAACAAAGCAATTTTCTGTCATTAGCAAAGAATAGGCATCAGAAGTGGGGACTGAGACTGCTGTCAGATGTGGGTTCACCTTTTCCTGTCAACTCTTTAAAACACTGACATATCCTCCCCCCCCCCCCCAAACCGTCTGCTTTGACATATCTGCCAGCAATGGGTAGTTTCTACAAAAGGAAGCATTAGGGCTCCAATCTGCCTAGAATCCGGCCGTGCCCTCTGGCTGGAAAGCTGCCCTCCTTCTCTCGAATCCTGAATGTATGAGCACTGGTTGTGGTTCCCCAGTGGTAAAGGAAAGGCACCCTGCGCATGCGCAGAGACAGCCTCAAATGATGCCGCATGTGCCAAGGTTCAGCTCTGTCCTGGGGCTGAGCTCGGGCTAAATGAGGGGCCAGCTCAGGTCAAGGCTAAGAACAAGACCACACATTGTCTGCAAGATTCAACAGATTGATATCGCCATGCTCCGGAATCCTCTGGGCTAGGTGTTTAATGGATCTTGTCTGTTTGGTGACATTGGACCCATTGGGGGAATCTGGCACACCAAGGAAGCAGGACCTCTCTCAAACTGCTGCAGAAATAGTCTGGGATGCGTTAAGGCTGCACGGAGACACCTAGGCCAGAGTCTGGCAGCTGTAGAACCCATTACAGCAGGGGTTCTCAACCAGTGGTACCCGTACCACCCGTGGTACTTTGGCTGGCTGCTGGTGGTACTCGGACCACCAGACCACCGGAACCTCGCTCCAATGCAGTGCTTTTGGTGGTGCGTTTTTGCTCCCAAGGTTTCTGCCTTTGGTCGACCCTCTCAGGAACGCTGAGAAGGGCCCTCCCACCCACCCAGAGCCTCCTACCTGCGTTCTCTGGCCTCTGAAAACCTGGACGTAACTGTCGATGATGTCATCGCCAGTCACTTCCGGTGGTACGCAGCAGGAGAGTGGTGCCAGAGGTGGTACTCGGCCAGGAAGGGATTGATTGAGAACCCCTGCGTTACAGCCTTCGAACGCTACCTTAGGGCACACACATATACTTGCCCTCCTTTTGCCTTGCTGCAGGGAGAGGAGACCAATGGGGTCTAATATGATGGGATTTTTCCAGGATGCTCAGCTTCCCCCAGGATACATCTCCACAGGGATGTCAAAGGCTTCTATTGGGCCTGTGTTGCACCACAACAATGCCATTCCCCTTCTCCCCCCACTTTCACTATTCAGTCAATTGCACAAATTGAGACGGGGGGGGGGCTGTTTAGGGTTGCCAACCAACCAGAGTGCCTTTCCCAGGTTTTTGTGTTGTTGTTTTTGCTTCCTGGCTGACTGCCAATATACCTGTCACCTGACTTCCCCCCCATTTAACTTAATATTCCACCCCCCTCCCCTTGAGAAAGTACACCTAGCAGAAGGAGGTCCAGCCCCAGCTGCTTTACCCACTCAGGTCCATGTAGTTCAACCAGTCACCAGGCAAGCCAATCTGTTTCATTCTGGCTCTGCATTCCTTTGTTGTGGGCAGGACTGGCAGAGCTTGTGAGCCAAGCTTAACTCAGTCTGTCTGAGATCTACTGTGGGGTCAGCAAAGACCTGCTCCTGCCTGATGGTCACACTACAGGCAGTGGTAGAGGAGACTGAGGCTTCAGTTCCTTTTGAACCCCTTCAGATTTGACCAAGTCTGTAGCTTGGCTCATCTTCTTGAGTGATCTGATCTGGGTGAGATAACTCGGCATATGTTGCCTTCTCTGGCCTGGATTCGCTCATTGTCCTTTAGTCTTGATGTGTGTCGTCATCATCTCCCCCCTCCCCGGTGAAAGGTGAAAAATGTTTTCCAGAATGTCTCCTATCAGCTTAGTATGTCAACCACATGTACAATTGACTTTAATATGTGGCTTGGCTCACTCTTTTGAGTTATCTGCTGGCATATACTTCTATTAGTTTCTTCTTTCTAATTGTGGCACAGCTGTCATCTGGATTGTTGCATGTGGATGGTATGGTACAACCTATAAGAACGTACAATGGCAGAAAACCCCAGTGGTTCCTAAACTGGGAGGCCTCAAACCTTCCTGCTGAGGATCTTGCGCCCCCACCACAATGGGTACTGAACAGCTAGCCAGTTTTGTAAACTTTGGTGAATCTGTTTAGAATGCAAAGCCACCAGCTGAGAAAGTTCAGACCACAGAGAGCCTCAACTAAAGAGCTGGCTTTGGCTGAGATGGGGAAGACTTGTGCAAAAAGAAGTACTGATCACCTTAATCTGCTGCTCCGTTATTATGCTTGTGAGACTGATTCCATGATGATGTGTGTCTTTTCTGGTCATCTAATATACACTGAAAGCATCAGCCTAATTTCTACAAGCAGTGACTGGCAGTCCCACGTGCCTGCCTGTCAATCCAGCATAGGTACAGAACACGGTACCTCCCCATAAGTACAAGCTACTATTCATGATGAGCAAGACACTGACACACAACTTATTTTTGCCATACTGAAGATGGGGAGGAGTGGGTAGGCCAAGCATTTTAGCACTCAATCATAATCTAGTTCTAAGTAGCTAGGACCAATTAAACAACTATTCTTTAGGTAGACTTCAGTTTCTTTTAGTATCCTGCACGCCACCCCCCCCCCCCCCCAATTCCTCATACTTCTCTGGCTGTGAGCTGGCATGAACTTTCATTGGGGCACTCTTGCTTCAAAGCCACTTCCAGACTTTCAAACAGCTGTTGTTTCCAAGCTTGCTGGAGAACTATGTTGCTGTTTCAGGTGTCTCCTGTTTACATCCAGAAATTATCACCAGAAAATTAGGCTTGGACTGACAGTGCCTTGAGATTTTGTCCCAAGAAGGGAGGCATTGCACTGATTGCTGTCTGTCACCACCTATACTGATGTCCTTTTGCATGAATGCGGTCGCCATGTCCTCCAACCACTAGGTAACGCTACCCAATTAGGCTATTGTTGATTCTTTGAGTAGGGCACCCGCCACAAGTAATCTCCAGCATTGCTAGCATGAAGACTTAGTATGTTTCTTTTTGCATCTGCTCTCTGCCTTGCAAGAGACTTGTGTGATCTGATTAGGGCTGTCACTGCTAGGTTTTATCTTATTTTTTCAAATGGTAAAATTGTCCTTTAATTTCTTTGTTCCAATAACCCTTAGTGCAAAGTGAAATCTGTCTCAACACCTAGCAGAGAGGCTAATCAAAGTCAGTCTGCATAAAACCTCCTGCACCCCATCTTAAAGACTGTTTAAAGATTAAACTTGGGGTGCTGTTGATCATGTTCAGCTTTGTCTTTTTATCTGGCCTGAAGAAGAGTTCTGAAGAACTCAGAAGCTTGCTCATTACTCTGTGACATTTCAGTTAAAACGAATAAAGGTATTGTCCTATTTTAGCGTTTGGGTTTTATTTTTTTTCTAATGGACCAATACAGCAACCAATGATACATCTTGGCTGTTTAAACAGCGACAAATTCCAGAGGGTAGCCGTGTTAATCTGTTGCAGCAAACACAAGAATCTTGTGGCAAATTCTTGTGGTAGAATAGTTCCACTCCCTATATTTGGTGTAAAAATGCTAGTATTATAAGAATAGAAATGACAAAGCATCCTGTAGCATCCTCAAGACTAAGCAATGGATTTTCAGCATAAGCTTTTGTGGGCTGCGGTCCACCTCAACAGATGCATCGGATGGAAGAAGATGCTACTCCCTGAAAGTTTAGGCTGAAATAAATTACTTCGTCCAGTGGTTCCCAAACTGGAAGGCGCGGTTCCCGGGGGAGCCACAGAAACCAAACACAGAGTGCCAGAGAATCCTCTCGGAAAACAGTGCAATACCAATTGGCAGGCATCAATATAATGTAGTGGGGAGCTGTGGCCAATGGTTGCCAATGGTCAAGGGAGCCAAAGGTTGAAAAAGTTTGGGAAACACTGGCTGAGTCTTTCAGTGCTACAAGACTCTTAAGCTGCAATCCTGTGTACACTTACCTGGGAGTAAGTCCCATGATTGAACTTACCTCTGAGCAGACATGCATAAGATTGCACTATGCAGTGCACTGTTAGACTGTTGCAGCAAAAACAACCAATAAAAGCAACTCCTCCGGAAGTCGTCACAAAGCCTGGAGACTGATCTCCTCCAGCCAACGCTCTTTGGAACAAGTTGCTGAATAAAGTGAGCGAAAAGCAATGTGGATATTCATTGGAACCTTTGCACGTGCAAATATTCAACCACAAACTCCAAGAACACATTTTGAATGGAGTCAAAATCTTGCAGGGGGGGGGGAAAGGGGGGCATCTCTGGTGTCAATTGACACTAAGTCTACCACGGATAGAAATTGCAGTGGAGTGGTGGAGATCTCCCAGCACCCCTCATGCCATGTTCAGTTTGGTCCTTGTTCTTTCTCCCCGACCCCTGCAATTAAGGGCGACCAAGGCCAAAGGATAGTTTAAAGATCCCTTTTGTGGCACTCTCCGATCATAATAAGCCAAAAAAGCTGGAGTTCATTATTAGAATAGTGATTAAATCTGTCACATTTCTTGTTGACACATTCACACCTTCCCAAAAAAGGTTCCAGATGCAGGCCATAATAATTGCATTCCTCTCCCCCAAATCAGCTTACCCCATCAGGCCAAGAGGAGAATAACGAGTGGTCCAAAAATGCTGACAGAAAATTACTTTTCCCAATTACTGCCAGGCGCTACAAAGTTCATTTCACCGAACACAAGACAGGAGAGCGAGGAAAAAAGGTGGTCAGGGGAGACTGCTGAACAGTAACCTGGCCTGATCCACTATCCCTAAAGCCTGTTTTCCTTCTGCTGTTTGGACTTCCATGGCATACATGGAGGTGTGCTGCTTAACCCATAAAGTCCCGTTGAGTCCTTAGAGGTACGGCCGAAAAGTAAATAGTTAAAAAAAATGGCTTGCCCCAATGTTTCTGGAATTTTTTTGTGGAAAGTAGACAGATGGACCTATGTTTTAAAACAATTGTCAGAGTTCTAGGGTCACCCCACTGACCCCCCCCCAGAGGAGCAAAGATAACTGTTTTTAGGGAAAATGATGCCCCGGAATTGGGGGGGGCTGGCCCCCCCTCCTCACTGAAATTAAAAATGAAACTCTGGCTTTGTTTTCATGGCCAGGGCCCTGGCTTTTGAATCCACCTTGTGTGGAGCACCTCAGGTGCAGGGGAGCAGCTGTACACACACACACGCAACATTAGGCGTACCTCAAAGGACTCAACGGGACTTTATGGGTACGCGTTGCGCAAACAACTCACTGGCCTTTTACATGCAGAAAAAGAACCAAAGCTGCGTATTTCAAGAATTTAAAGTGCCATAAAAAACCCTTGAAGGTAGGAACTTGAAACTTGAGGTACACTTAGGTGAGCCATCCCCCTAAACACCCCTAAAGCCCTGGAGCTGTGTGTTAAACACAACTATGTTTGTTTGAGCATTTTCGTGCTGGACTCACAACAAAATCTGCATATTTCAAGAACTTAAAGGGCCATAAAAAAAAAACCTTGAAGGTAGGGACTTGAAACTTGAGGTACACTTAGGTGAGACATCCCCCTAAACACCCCTAAAGCCCTGGAGCTGTGTGTTAAACACAACTATGTTTTTGTTTGAAATCTTGTGTTTTCAGGTCCATGCTTTACATAGAAGTAAATGGACGAGTTGAGTTGACCTTAAGTCCCGTTGAGTCCCTAAAGCACCACCTGTAGACCAGGTGCAAGGTGCACCTGTGAAATTTACTGCAGGTGATTCTTTCTACATGGGGGTTCGTTACACATGTGGATCACACTGACATGTGGGAAGTCTGGGAAAGTCATACCGCGGGACCAGATGGGTTTAAGGCTTAATATCCAAAAAGGGACAGGGTGCCTATGCCTTTAACCATTGTAAGAAGAGGGAATTTGGGCAGGTGTAGCTTGTGGCGGGTGGGTTAAACCGCTGAACCATGAGCTGTCGATCGAAAGGTCGAATCCGCGACGGGGTGAGCTCTCGTTGCTTGGCCAGCTCCTGCCAACCTAGCAATTCCAACGCATGTTAAATAGGTACCGCTTGCGTAGGCTTACCATATCGCCGACCGGGACGCTCCGTTTTGCCCTTAAGGGGCGGGGCGGGGCAGGGGGAGGGAACCAGAGTGCACCTGGGCGCGCTCTGGTTCCCTTTCCCCCGCCCCGCCCCTTAAGGGCAAAATGGAGCGTCCCGGTCAGCGATATGGTAAGCCTACGCATGCGGGATAAATAGGTACCGCTTGCGGGAAGGTAAACAGCGCTCCGTGTTCCATCCGCATGCTACGCGCTACGGCAAGGAGAGTCATGCCAGCCACATGACCACGGAGGCGTCTTCGGACAACGCTGGCTCTTCAGCTTTGAAATGGGGATAAGCACTACACCCTAGAGTCGGACACGACTGGACTTAATTGTCAGGGGTCACCTTTACCTTTACCTAGCTTGTTGCACCCTTCCATGATGAGCTGCACCTGCCCAAATTCCAATGGTTATAGGCACCCACCCTGTCCCTTTTTGGATATGGGCACCCTACTTAAGGGGGCTCATGCAGATGGGTTGAATGTTATGCTCATATGATGGGGAAGGCAGAGGGATCCAGCGCCCCTTACCTTTTGTTCTAGCCCCCTGACAGCACAATCCTATTCATGTTTACTCAGAAGTAAAACCCATTGTGTCCAATGGAGCTTACTCCCAGGTAAGTGTGCATAGGATTGCAGTCTTAGTTGCTGTTGTGAAATCTTCAGTGGGGGCTAACCTGGGAAGAGTTGGGGTGGGGCTTGTGAATGTCACTAATCCCCCTGCCCCCCTGCCTAACCTGCTCTTCAATCATCCATGCTGCGCTAGCTGAACGCGCTTGGGACCCAGTTATCGGAGTGGTGCAACAACATACATGCGCATCCGTTAGCCGTCCTCCACACCTGAGTTGAAGGCAGCGGGCGGGGAAGTCTGCAGACCGATCAGAGTTTTGGGAATGCGTCGTGCATATAAAGCCAAGTGGTGCGTTGAGAATCTGGGTCAAGGCAGATCAGGTTTGCAACGGCCCCTTTTTAGCCTTTTAAGGCGAAAAGGTTAAGTTGACGTGCACACAAATAGAGCCCCCCCCCCCTTGCACTGCACACACACAGGAGGTTTTCCTCCTTGGCATATTCAATATTCACGGGTTGCCGCAGCAGCAGGGTGAGCACATGGCTGCATCCGCGTGTGGGAGGCTGAGACGCCAGGCTGTCTGTCAAGAACTCTCTTGTCTTGTTATTAACTTCTTCTTGGGCTTCCATTAAACCGGAGCTTCTGTACTTGGCTTCAGGCCTTTGCAGTTGTTGTTGTGGGGCTCTTTTTTCTGCTTTTTTTTCCAGTTCCACCACTAATGCATAATTACAGCTGTCTGGACTTTCATTATCTTCGAAGTTCTGTGCAAGTTTATTACCTGGAACCTGCTCTTCCTTCTAGCAGCTAAAAGCATGCTTGATTTTTCTGCAGGGGAGTAAAAGCTAAGAAATCTAGGGAAAATTTAATCTCACATTTTGGAGGTGTTTGAGCGTTGTAATCTTTGAGTGCTTATCAGAAAGTTGTTTATATAATATTTATATGGTATATATCTGGTGCATTCTAGTGTTCAAAGCATTTTGCATGCAGCATGCATGATCTTTTTGTAATCTTTACAACAGTCCTGTAAGGTAGGTCAGAATTATTATCCCCATATTGCAGGTGAAAAGGTACTGCAGGTGAAAAGGTAACCCCTGCTAACTGGGCAAGAGGCACTTTTTCAATTGGTGCTCCTCTTATATTTAGCAGGGGGAGAGTAACTGCGCCCCTTTCACCCCAGCACAGTGTCTTTTCTGGTGGCTGTTCGCTGGTGGTCTTCTGCATCTTTTTTTTTAGATTGTGAGCCCTTTGGGGACAGGGAGCCATTTAATCATTTGATTTTTTCTGTAAACTGCTTTGTGAACTTTTTGTTGAAAAGCGGTATATAAATACTGTTAATAATAATAATAATAATAATAATAATAATAATAATACTGAGGAGGAGTGATTTGCCTAATGAGTTCAATGCAAAGGCAAGATTCACATGGGGTGGGACGGGACGGGGGGGGGCTTTTTATCTCTAGCTCATCTCTCAGTCCCTGCCTACTTACCAGGTTCTTTTTATATATTTCTCCCCTTCATCCTTGTGCCCTTGATTTTACTTTGTCTGTATTGTATCTTCCAAATGTGTATACTATGTATGTTCTCTTTCCATCCTTTCATCCATAATTTTCTCTGCCTGCCTGGTTTCTTTTTCACATCCTCCTTCCCACCCTCAGGGATATAGGGTAAAAATTGGGGATATTGCAAGGCAAAGCTGATGGGGGACAAATTTAATAAGCGGGTCCAAATTGGGGATACCCCTGTCAATCAGGATTGAGAGAAATGTTCATGGAGGAAAGGAAAGGTGGGTTATGCATTTGCATTTCAGCAGGAAAAGGAGCGAACAGGTGAATTGTTGCCCCACAAAACGCTGCCAGTATGTTTGGCAATCCAGGTACAGTTTCACTTCCAGGATGATTCTTGAAGTGATCTTAAATTTGATAAACACAACGTGGAAATGAAAAAGGCAGGGTTCAAGATTTCCCTGGAAACTCCATTTGGGAAATGCACTCTGTACATGCTCAGAGCTCATTTTTTTACCAGACCGGCTCACCCACACCCCTGCTGCTCCTGAAATGATGTGTCTCCTTGCACCCTAGGGGAGAGGATTCATGCACTAGTACAGGGGTTCTCAACCAGCGGTACTCGTACCACCAGTGGTACTTTGGCCGACTGCTGATGGTACTCGGCCCACTGACCTGCTGGAACACTGCTATGATGCGGCACTTTTGGTGCTGTGTTTTCGCTTCTGAGAGGCTCCTGCCTTTGGCTGAGCCTCTCGGGAATGTGGAGGAGGACCCTCCCACTTGCCCAGAGACTCCTACCTGCCCAGAGCCTCCTACCTGCATTTTCTGACCTCCAAAACCCAAGAGTAACTGGCCATGGTGTCATCGCCAGTCACTCCTGGTGGTATGCAGCAGGAGAGTGGCGCCAGAGGTGGTACTTGGCCAGGAAGTGGTTGACAACCCCTGCACTAGTACATGTGCACTCCCCTCACCCTTTCCCTGCATCAAAGAGAGATGCCACCTATTTTTACTAGGTCCCTAGGCTCTGCCAGCTTGGGGAACCAGTGGAAAATTGCATCAGTGACTTGAGAATCGGCCTCCTGCCAGACTGCTGCCTGAAGTGGCCATTTCACACTCCCTCATGAGTAGACCTGTTCTGACTTTACTGTTTCACATGTTCTGTACTGCAGAAGAGAAGCCCAGAAGGTCTTGGGATGAGGGAAACCATTTCAGTGTGGCGGCAGAAGCCCTGTGTGAATAGTTGGGCCTGTATGAACTTCTCAAGGGTTGAATTTCTAGTCTGTCTAGACCCACGTGGACTAGAAACTAGAGACAGTCACAGCCCTCAGTTAAGTTAATGCTTCCCCCCCCCCACACACACACACAGTTTTTAGGTATTGGGCTTTTCCAATGTGCTGTTGACAATCAATAGTTTTTGGAAGAGGTCTCTGTGTTGCTGTTATCACTTGTTTTTGTTCATATGGTGCCATCGATGTACATGGTGCTCTTCACAGAAGACAGGTCTCTGCTCCATGAGGCTTGCAATCAAGGTAGGTACTAGAAAAACATTTCCAGTACCTGGATTTGGGTGCTGACCTTAGGTATTCAGCACAAATTCTGTGGCTCTGATTCACGGCGCAATCCACTGTAAACTTCGAGCAGCAGAGCAAGCGTTCCACCACTCGAAGTCATCACAAATGTGCCGTAATGCACACTTGCGACGACTCATGAGTAAGGGCCACCGGCGCAGAGGCCGGCAGCCCTCACTCTGGCGCCAGATCATTCTTACAGCCGACGGAGAATGTATGGGAAGCGGCAGTGGGCGTGGGGGCAGTCCGGGTGGTGAGGGAGGCCAGTGATTGGCTGAACTGGCCCGGAAGGGGGCTGGGATGGCGGCCGCAATATCCCCGTTCCAGGCTGACGCGCCCTTTACACTGCCTCCTTGGACTTGCGTCAGCTAAATACAGTAGCTGGCAGAAATCTGAGGAGGTCCATTGGGGGCCTCCCCGCACTATACTGGGGGAAGGGAACAAACGTCCCCTTCCCCCGAGTAGACCTCTGGGCCAATCATGATTGACCCAGAATAGGATCCAGCGGGCGGCCTTGGGGCTGCCCACGGATCTTTAGTCAGGATTGCGCTGTCAGTCTTGGATGTTTGGTTAAGGTTTCTTTTGCAATATTTTTTTTCTTGGGTGACCTCAGCTCCATGTCCACCACCTATAAAACCCGAATGTGTGTTCTTTGTCTCCTGGTTTAGCTTGATCAAAAAGGGTTGGTGATGCAGACCCAGAGGTGTCGGCCTTGCTGAGTGAAATACAGTGTTTGCACTGAGATGTAATGTTTCTTTTGGGAAGCTATAGGAGTGGGGGGAGCGGGAAACACAACCAAAGGATGTTAATCTCAACCCCAGCATCTTGGAAACATTTCTTGGGTCACTTGTCAAGGGTTGATGGGTAACAACTTGAAGGCAAGGGAGAAAATGGAGTTCTCAAAAGCAGTTTGTACAGTTTGCAAAATTGGACTTGACACTGACAAAAAGATGGCTTGGGTTGTGTGAGAGAGGGTAAAAACTCCAGGATTTCTCGTCTCTGCTGGGTTATATTTTTACTACTATTTATATCGGGGGGGGGGGACACACACACTCATGGGGGGGACTGCTGGTTCCATATTTATGTGTGACAGCGTAGTTTCCAAATGACGTTGAATGGAAACATGGTTGAGAGATGGTCTCATCTGGAGGCGTCGCATCCTTCCAGACTTCTTCTGCAAAATGTCCTTCTGGTGATGACAGGGTCTCCTCCTCAAAAGCAAATAGAACTGCAGGAACTAAACTGGGGTGCAGGAGGGGGAAATTTGGGTTGCACACTGTTGAATCTCAACCAGAGCTCAGCATAACCCTGCCCTGGGGTTTTCAGTGTTAGATTTCAGTCTTTGTGTATTTAGAATAATAAGAATCCTAAAAAAAGGGAGCATTCCAGAATCCAGATCCTGTGCAGAGTACCTTTTTCTGCACCATTGAGAAAATACAGCCAGCCCTGCATGCCATTCAAGCCTACCTTAATGAGGTGGGAAACTTGGGTATGGGCTGTACCACTGCAGACTGCAAGCTTGGGCTCAACATTCCCTCCATACAAAAGTTTTCCCTGCATGTGGAAACCTAGCATATCAAGGAAAAGGGTTTTAGCCTAGGCTTCTCTCTGACATGCTAGGAATCGTTTTTTGTTTTTTGTTTGTTTTTAATAATGAGGAGCATTCCATTCATGTGGTAACTGATAAAATGGTCAAGTGCTGGGCAGCTGTGAAAAGGTAAATTCCATAGTAGGAGCTCAGGAGAGATGAAGAATAAGACTGCTAATATTATAATGCCTTTATAAAAATCTATGGTGCAGCCACATCTGGAATACTGTGTAGTCTTAGTTGCCACACCTCAAGAAGGATAGTGTTCAGTTGGAAAAGTTGCAGAAGAAGGCTAGCAAATGATCACAGAGGGCTGGAGCACCTTCCTTAGGAGGCTACAGCATCTGGGGCTTTTTTGTTTACAAAAAAAGGTGATTCAGGTGGGACATGATTGAGGCTTATAAAATTATACATGGTGTGGAGAACGTGGATAGAGAGAAGTATTTCTCCCTCTCTCACAACCCTAGAACCAGGAGTCATCCAATGAAGACGATGGGTGAGAGATTTAGAATGGATGAAAGGAAGTACTTTTTTTTACATAGTGCATAATTAGTCTGTGGAACTCATTGCCACGAGATGTGATGGCTTGATTAGAAGACTCTGAAAGAGGATTAGACAAAATCATGGAGGACAGGTCTATCGCTGGATACTAGTCATGCTGGCTGTATGCCACTTCCAGGATCAGAGGCAGCGTGTTGCTGAATATCAGTTGCAGAAAAGCAATGGTGGGAGAGAGGAGTCTCCATTTCTCTCCTGCTTGTGGGTTTCCGGGAGGCAGCTGGTGGGTCACTGTGGGAAACAGGATTCTGGACTATGTGCCTTTGGTTTGATCCAGCAGGGCACTTCTTGGGTTCATATGTAAGTCTCCACTTCTTGCAATCTGAATTGATACGCCCTAGACACAGCAGGGGTACCATCCCTTAGCAGTGAGAACTAAAGCCGGAGCTACACTGTCCGCGTTCGCGTTGCGTGTGCGTCTGGTGTCCCGCCCCCAGGTCAAACAACGGCTCTGATTGGCCGGACGTAGCGTGGATGCAGCAAAAGTCGAGTCCAGCGTGACTTTTGCAGCGTCCGCACTACGTCCGGCCAATCAGAGCCGTTGTTTGACCTGGGGGTGGGACACCAGACGCACACGCAACACGAACGCGGACAGTGTAACTCCGGCTTAAGCCTGAGCTGCAGGACAGCTGGCTGTGGTTTCTCTGTGGTAAGACTGGAGGAAACAGCTCTAGTCTTTGGGAGCAGCATAGCAGAAACCCTGAAATGCACCATTGCCAATGAGTGGCCCATTGGTCTTTGATTCCCCAGTGATAGAGGTGTTTGAAAATGGTTTTCTTTTTTCACAAATTTCGGTGTTTAACCAAAATGAAATAGCAGAAGGCAGTGTTATGTGTTTTTATTCCAAATTTTTCCCATTTCTATTAATTATAAATGCTTTAAAAGTGTACTACATAGGTGGTATAGGTTGTATTGGCTGTATCCCTGCTAACTGGGCAAGAGGCACTTTTTCAATTGGTGCTCCTCTTATATTTAGCAGGGGGAGAGTAACTGCCCCCCCTTTCACCCCAGCACAGTGTCTTTTCTGGTGGCTGTTCGCTGATGGTCTTCTGCATCTTTGTGAGCCCTTTTGGGACAGGGAGCCATTTAACCATTTGATTTTGTCTGTAAACCGCTTTGTGAACTTTTTATTGAAAAGCGGTATATAAATACTGTTAATAATAATAATAATAATAATAATAATAATAATACGGTGTCAGCAGATGAAGAATGATGGAAAATAACATGTGTTTTTTTTTTAGTTTTTTGCAGATTTGTTTTAGCAGAAAGCGGTATTATGTATTTTTATTTCGTTATCACCATTTTCAAACACCTCTACCCAGTGACGATTAACTTCTAAAAAGAGGTGCTGGGACTCTAACTGGTCTAACCTGGCTCCTATGTGAGCTTGGCAATGTTTCTCAATGGTGAAGAAAAGGAATGCACTCCACTTATGTTCAGGAACATTGGCTGTTTTGAAATGATTAAAGCACCTTACCATCTGCTGTGGTCTTGATCCAGAGGGGTCACCCAATCCAGCTATGATTTACCAACGAAAATTGAATCATATCCAGGCCAGTGATGCATGTCTTATTATCATGTGCAGTTTGGCCCTGAGAACAGGGTGAGGAAGACCTAGCTTAATAAAAAGTTTTACTTTCACCCCTAAGGAACCACAGTCTGAAAATAGGGCTATTTTTCAATCACTTCACTCTTGACAATTATGTCACGTGTTCCAGGAGTGCTCCACGCAGTATCTTTCCTACACCTGCGTAAGGGTGTACACGCATCAATGCTGTCATGTGTAAAGATTCCGTGTGCATTTATTTTATTTTATTTTCATGCAGGATATATGTAACAGACAGAGCTTCTCTGCAGATTACAATTGCCTTGCATGGCAAGGACTTTCAGGCCCTGTATAAATCAAAAAGCAGGACTATCGACTAAAGCAACAAAGGGTTTTGTGGCACTGGCACCTGCAAGGCTGACAGAGTTGCTGCAGCACCAGCTTTTGTGGATGAGAGTCTGTCTCATCAGATGCATACATAATGTGTTATCCTCTGTTGGCAGGTATGAATATCTGACGCAGTTGAAAATCTTCTTACCCAGCAAAGCCTTTTAATATTGTTGTTTTTACAACACAAGCCTATTCATGTTTACTCCGATGTAAGTCCCACTGTATTTGCTGGGACTCCCACTATACACTCCCAAGTACACTTACTTGGCTTACGCCCAAGTAAGCATGTATAGGATTGCAGCCTTAGTCAGCATGTTTGGATGCAGCTGAACTCATTGTGTGTTTGTGGCACTGTATTGCACAATACAAGGCCAGCGGGTGGCGCAGCGGGTTAAACCGCTGAACCATAAGCTGTCGATCGAAAGGTCGGCAGTTCGATTCCCGCGACGGGGTGAGCACTCATTGCTTGGCCAGCTCCTGCCAACCTAGCAGTTCCAAAGCATGTCAATGCGAGTAGAGAGTAAATAGGTACCGCTTGCGGGAAGGTAAACAGCGCTCCGTGTTCCAGCTGCATGCTACGCGCTGCGGCAAGGAGAGTCATGCCGGCCACATGACCACGGAGGCGTCTTCGGACAACGCTGGCTCTTTGGCTTTGAAATGGAGATGAGCACCACACCCTAGAGTCAGACACGACTGGACTTAATTGTCAGGGGATACCTTTACCTTTTTAAGTCCCACTGTATTTGCTGGGACTCCCACTATACACTCCCAAGTACACTTACTTGGCTTACGCCCAAGTAAGCATGTATAGGATTGCAGCCTTAGTCAGCATGTTTGGATGCTGCTGATCTCACTGTGTGTTTGTGGCACTGTATTGTACAATTAGTCTTTATGTGGTGTGTGTGTGTGTGTTCAGTCTTCTTATTTGTTAGCTGCCTTGGGCTTGCATTTGCCAGAAACGTGGGATTGATACACATACACACAAACATTGTGAACCATGGAGTCAAGTGTCTATGGAATGCAAGAGGAAGCCTTTGACTATTGTGTAAAGCTTAAATGCAGTGCCAGATTAACCTAGTAGCATATCCTATGGGCCCTGCACTAAATACACAGAAACCTTGCAGAGCCTCTCTAGGACTTGGTCTCATTCTACTTGCCTGCAATGGAGGCTGCTTCTCTGTTTCTTTTAAGGAAGAAACAAAGCTTGCTGAATGAAAAATAAGAGCTGGGGGGGGGGGACAAGCATGCCTGCCTGCAGGGGAGGCAGGGTGGGGGGGCCCTCAGGAAACCATGGAGGGGGTGTTCGCTCTTATCCACAGTTTCAAGTATCCACGGATGGGCCTAGAACATATCCCCAGCGGATATGGGGGCCCACCTGTACTTGCAAGCTGTCTGGTGAAATTGGTATCTCACTATCTGGCAACCCTGTTGAGGGAGGTGCATGCTGCATGGTACGTAATCATAGCGGATGTCATTAATAACATGAGATGAATAAATAATTTCATTCAAATTTAACTTTACTGAGTTAAGTATACAGTGGGCCCTCATAATCGGCTGGAGTTTGGTTCCAGAAACCTCCATGGGTAACAAATTTCGCGGATGGTGAAGTTGCGCCACAGTGCCTTACCTGATCCAGTGAGAGTGCCTCCGAAGGCCTCTTCCAGGTTGCGCCAGGCCCGCGATACACTATATTGGCCTCTGAGTCCCAGGATGCCTTGGGGAAGCGACCAGAAGTTGCGGAAGCAAACCCAGAAGTTGCTTCCGTGAAACCGGAAATCGCTTCCTGTTGCTTCCCCAAGGCGTCCTGGGGCTACAGGTCCCCCACACTAGCTTAATCCGGGCCTGCTTAACAGCGCAATCCTATCCAACTTACACCACCAGTGTAACCCAGCGGTGCAGCGAGAACGGGAGGCCTCAGAACGGAAAGGGGATTCAAATCCCCTTTGAATCCCCCTTTGGAGAGGATTTGAATCACTTTTCCGTTCTGGGGCCTCCCATTCTTGCTGCACCGCTGAGTTACACCGGTGGTGTAAGTTGGATAAGATTGCGCTGTATATGCAAGAGATAAATAGGATGACCACAACAGCTGTAATTGTATACAGCTTGAAGGCTGTTCACATGTTATGCAGTAACCACTATACTCAAGTACAGTACGCCTTTCCATGTGAATGACAGTGCCTGGGTTCATTTTTACAAATCTGCACGCCGTCGCAGACTGTACCTGCACTGAATGGAACGTGTGAATAATTGTACCCAGGTACAGACTAATAACTATTGTACTTGGTACACAGGTGTATCTTGTACAGTTTAACATGGGAATGGCCCTATGAGCTTTGTGGTTATGCTAAGTTTTTAGTTATGTTTTAGTTTTAGTTTTAAACTAGTTTTAGTTTTAGTTTTAAACTAAACTAGTTATATTAGTTTTAGTTTTAAAACTTATGCTAAGTTTAAGTATTTAGTGAGTAAAACTGAGTAAGCCATTTGGTTATTTGATTTTCTCTGTAAGTTGTTTCGTGAACGTTTTGTTGAAGAGCAGTCTATGAATATTCTTATTAATACTAATAAATAAAATATTTCTATCCCACATTTGTCCCTCCCAACAGGGAGATGCTCAAGGCAGCTTACAATTAAAGACAAAATGCAATTAAAAACAAAACTGAGATCAAAGGACAAGACAGTAAAGCAATAACAGCAGCAAACAAAACTGTGAGGGCAGCAAAAACAAACAAGTTAATTAACATATATAGGGACAATAGTTCCAAACTCGCTATTCAAGCCTAAACAAATGGATTCAAACTTATAAAGGGGGGGGGGGAGGTTGTTGGCTATGGTATGCCAGAGATATTGGCTCTGACCATTCTTGATAAGTACTGTATAGTATAGTGGTGATTCACGACAGAATTAACTAATACAGTCATCCTGGCTAAGCTACGTGACAGCAGATATTGCGGGCTCAGTTGTCATAATTTTGACCTCTTGGGCAACATCGTTGGTACACCAATTAAGTTATCGTGGGGATAGTTTTTGGTTTTTCATGGGGAATACATACGGTCTGTCGCGGAGGCAGGAGCCTCTTCGCGACATTTGCAACTTCTTGAAATACTGTCCTTTTGTTTCACCCGTAATTACACGACTCAAGCATAAACCGGTGGAGAAAAGTGATCCATAGTTCTAGAAAGCCGTGAAAACTCATGACCATGAATGAAAAGGTAAAGTTATTGGATACGTCAGCTTGTGAAAAAAGCTGTGCATTATCTGTGGGTTGCCGGATAATCAACCGTATAACCAACTATATCTGAATATATAACAACAATATATATACAACCGGATAATCAACTATATCTGAAAAAGTGAAAAGAATAGCTAGTGTCACAGCTAGTGTTTCCAAAGTAATAAAATAGCATTGCAAGCTCTTTAGCCTTACAAAGTATTTTTTTTTAGTTCAGCATTTACTGTAAATTTATTGTCTAGGGATGATTTTTGTACAGCAGTAGTTTGACTTTCATCCATTTGACTTCCATCGCTTTGCTCTTTCAACCGTTTTCACTTATAACCACATTTCAAATTTTGTCCATGTGCTTTCCTCTTTCGCCCAATTTCATCCAACCTTCCATGACGTTTGTCACCGTACTTGTTTGTTTTTCTTTTATTTCTGTTTGTTTAGGTTTCGCACGCACACGCATGTGATATATAGTTCATTATTTATGGGGTTTTTTTGCCAGCCAAAATAAATTTGCAAGCTAAATAAGGTTATGTTTTGACATTCATCCATTTCTGACTTTCATCCATGCTCTGGTTCCTAACCAGACAAAAGTGCAAGGTATTGCTGTATAGAGTTCTCACGTGTTTATTTTAATTATTATTATTTTAACTTGGTGGCTGAGCGGGGATTTGAACCTGGATCTTCCAGGTCTAAGTCCAACTCCCAAACTACTACACCATCCTGGTTTAAGTTTTGAACAGTGCAATTTTGGCTTTTGCTGTACTTTCTTATAACGTAATCCTTGTGATATTTGAGAGTCCCCCGTAGTTAAGAGATGCAGTGAGCAGGAAACCACTGTCTCTATTTAAGCCCAGAGGGATAGAATCAAACCTTCTAATAAATTCTAATGAAGCACTTTCATGCTGATGTCTCCCTTTAAAGTGCTTTTGTGATTGAATACTGACTGTCTGCAACTTTCCGTATAGAAAGAGTATAACATGCCTATGTGGCCTCGATTCCCAGCCCTGAAGCCGCGCAGTGTCACGCCCCAGAAAAGCGAGTGGGTTGCCTCATCGGGCCTCCATGCCAACAGGTTGTTCTAAGGACAGGTGGTGGCTGGTTCTTCTCCTAGAGAAAGAGGCCAGAGTTTGGATTTCCATTTCCAGGCTGCTTTTCTGGGCAATTATCACATCAAATCTTGGAGCCACCGCCCTGCCTTCCCTTGTTGAAAGTGGTGCCTGCAATCCCTAAAGAAACTCAACACCATACAAGATTTAATTGCTCTGGCAACCGCAGACTCAGCCAAACCTTGGCTGTTCTTTCCTTTCCTTTTCATGAAAAGCAGCCCTGATTTGCATCGCTACACACATGGAGCTGCTGGGCTCCTTCTCAAAGGCAGGTTTTGATAAGCTATCGCAATGATCAGACCTACCAGTGTGCAGGCAACCATTTCTGTATTGCACGCTGCTGCAGATGCACTCTGGCCCAGTTTGTGTGTACGCGTTTAGCTGGATAGCCTGCTGTACCTAAAGGGCTTGAGGTGAGTAGAAGCAGCTGCAGGTAGGTGCCCTTAAATAGACGCAGCAGCCAGATTTGGCTGTCAGTATGCAAATAGAATTCCAGGAAGTTGATCTTACACATATTCAAGTCTGTAAACACCCTTGTGCAAGATTATTGTGGGATTAGTGGAATTAGTGAAGGGAAGTTCTTTGGCAAGGGTGTGTGTGTGCGCCCGTGCGCACGCGCGTGTATACATACCAGATCGGTGTCTGCTACTGTCACACTTTTTAGCACTAGACACACTGCTGAAATTAAATTAATAAAGAGCAGAATTTGGATTGAGTGCAAAATCAAAATCCTGTTTCAAAAATTGAAGTAGGGGGAATGGACGGACAGGAAGATGACTACAGTATAGATATTCATTCTTCTTTCCTCAAATCTGCTAGGCATTAACTGTGTATAAGCTTTTCATTCCTGGCTTGCTATCACCCAACATGATCTCACAAACTGTGCCGTCTTACAATATTTCAGCTCTTTCATGCCAACCACTTCCAGTCATCTGTCACCGAATGCCACAATATTACCTTTCATTCCAAGACCTATTTATAAGGCAGGCGATCCTAAGTGCATTTGTTCCAGAAGCAAGACCCAGTGAGTTCCATGGGTTCTTACCTCCAAGTCAGGCCGTGCAGCATTGCAGCCATAGCTAGAGGAAAACATACATGCGAATGAATATGCAGCCTCAAGACTGGGCAACCCATGATGCAGTATGACCGCAAGGAGGAAAAAACACACACCCTGCATGAGTGACAGCATTTGGGGTTCAGAACTGAACAATTTTGAATTGAACCTACTTTGGGGAGCTTATAAATAAGAACAGCAACCTTCTCCCAGATTTTTTCATTGTCTCGCATTGGCCCCTCGAGAACTCTGCTGCCAGAACCAGTCACATCTAACGTCACTCTGATCGCATGATGTGCTTCTTCAATCCGTGCGCTGGCTTCCAGTTCACTCCCAGATCCAGCACAAACTTTGCCCTCCATGGCTTCGCTCCTTCTTATCTCTCTGTTCTCATGCCCCAATAATTCCTGCCCATGACATTTACTTATCCAGCTTTTCCAGATGTGCCCTGTTCCCTCAAATGACTTTCTCCCTTGCTGCTCCTTATGCCTGGAACTGATCCTCATCAATAATAATAATAATAATAATAATAATAATAATAATAATAATTAATACCAGTATTTATATTCTGCCTTTCTCTGGTCATTGGATTTCTTTGCTCTGGCAAAGAATGGTCTTTCTCTGCTTTTCTCTGGTCATTGGATTTCTCCTCCGACTTTAATTCAAGACGGCTTACATAGGCAGGTGTTTCTAAATGGAAGCATTTTTTACATATTACAAATGTTCTAATCTTGCATTGAATGCTCATTCCAGGTGGTTTCCTTCACAGTCTGGCCTCTCTCTGGCATTCGCCTCCCACGCATCAACTTGACGGCAACACTGCCTCCCACTCAGTGTGCCAGCTGCAGAATTCTTTCTCCCACTGAGGCTTCTGCAACTTGTCAGCAGTGTGTCAACAGCTCTCGACGGGTCTCAAACTGCCGTCCTCAGATCTTCAGGCATATGAGGCTACCACTCTATCAACTGAGCCAGACCCCTTGCCTACACCTGCATTGCACCTGCATAGTGCCAGCTCTCTCCCTTCAAATCCTTCTCAAAACCCACCTTTTTCATAAAGACTTTGGCACAACTACTCAGTTCCCACCCTCTGTTGAAACTAATACTAGACACACATGCAACTGAAATGCACATATTTCCCCAGTTTACCTTGCCTGTCACTCCAGGATGGTGTAGTGGTTTGGGAGTCGGACTTACCTACTGATCCAGGTTCAAATCCCCACTCAGCCATGAAACTTCCTGGGTGACCTTGGGCCAGTCGCTATCTCTCAGCCCCACCTACCTCACAGGGTTGTTGTGAGGACAAAAGGAGGGGAGGAAATATGTACACCACTCTGAGCTCCTTGGAGGAAGGGCGGTATAAAAATGTGAATGAATAAATAAATAAATAAATAAATAAATAAATAAAATAATTCTGTTGAACTTTGGATTGTAGACTCCTCGGGGCAGAGACCTGTCGTCTTGTATCCTGTAAAGTGCCATGCCCATTGAAGGCACTATAATAGTATCAAGCTCTACCCATTTTTTTCACAATCACAAACTAACCCTTATGCTTCTAGGATTCAAGGAGCATTGAACTCGCATACCTCTGTCATTTAGGCACTTAGGGAGTCATCAACATAAGGACTAGAAACTTAACCAGTGCAAGAACTTAAGAACAAGAGGAGAAGGCTGAAGTGCATTAGGACTAAATAAACAACATCAAGTGATCTTCCAGAGTTCACTTAAACAACAAGGATAATTACTGTCTCTTTCTATCCTGTTGTTGGTTTTAGCTCTGAGTCAGTGGCGTGAGTGATAACAGGTAGGCTTTATACAGCTGTCTTTGCTTGATCTTCTTACTGTCTATCATACACAACCCTGGATTCACTTAGCGCTCTGTGTCTCAGGCAGGCAGTTTCTGACAATGCAAACAGGCAGGAATGATTACATCTTCCTTTGACATCATATGATTGACAGCACGACCTGCAGAGCCACTGGGAACCAAAAACAGTCAGGCTGCTGCTTCCTATAGCCAGCATGAGATGATGGCACCTTCCTGAAACGAAGATTGAGTTGGAGGTTCTCCTACGCCGGCATTCAAATATTGAAGTGGCAAAACACCCTGGATTACCAATGTATGCCACATTTTTATGTCATGCCTGACATTTCCCATCTTGCCATAGGGCAAAGACTATGGAGCAGCAGGGACTAATGGACATCAATTCCATACTCTGCATCTTACCTTGAGCACTACTGGCTATGTTAAAAGATTATATTATCATTACCTAACATAGTAGTTTTCACATAACAGAATTAGAGCACCAACATTCTTTACTGGTCCTATCCCTGTGCCTTTAACAGCACCTTGCCATGCAGAAATCCAGCCAGGTGAAGCTTTTCTTATAACTCTATCACTGTGCCAGGAAAATGTGCTACATTTCTGTATGCCAGGCTTCTGTAAAAGGCACAAGAGCAGGCCCAGTAAAAAAAAACACTGGTAATTTTTTTATAGTTTTATCTATGTAAACCACTCTGAGAACTTCTTTTTGTTGAAAAGCAGCACATACATTTCAATTAATAATAACAATATATATAATTATAATAAACATCCATTTTCCCCCAAAGAAACTCTGGGAACTGTAATTCTGTGGGGAAAGTGGGCTAGGCAGTCTCTAACAGAGAAGTTTCAACATGGTCTTCAAACTACAGCTCCCAGGATTCTTAGAGTACACCAAGACTGGTGTAAAATTATACAGTACTTTCACTATGAGGACAAAGCCAACGATTGTGAATAAGTGTGATTGTTAAAAGAGGGAATTTTAACAAAGGATGTGCATGTATACTCTATGTGTGTATACATGTATATATCAGAATTTTTCTGTTTTGTAGTAGCCATTCTGCTTGTGTGATCATTCTGTGCATGCAGCTTTAAAGTATTCTCATATTTATTATCACTGCACATGTTCTAGAATTGAACGCTTGTACTGAAAACCAGTTCTGGGGCTACCTCTGGTACAATGAAGGACTGCTGTCCTGTCTCTCCCCCCCCCCCCCCGCTTTTAATGGTTGGTTGGTTGGTTGGTTGGTTGGTTGAAGTAGGAGAGAACTAGTGCTGTATGTTGACTGATACAGTATTGGCATAGAGAGGGTATTTAGCTAAGGTTAATGTAATGTTTGGTCTTAATTATCTTCCTATTTGTATTATTAGGAAGATGAGGGGTTGTGTCTAATGAAAATTAATCATGACCAGCAGTGCAAACCTATGCATATCTACTCAGAAGTACGGCAAGTCCCATTGTGTTCAGTGAGACTTACTCTCAGGTAGATGTATATAGGATTGCAGTCTAAGACACATTGAAATTAATGGAACTTAAATTAGTCGTGACTAACTTGTCTAATTGATTTCAATTATGCATAGTTAGAATTCATTTTCTTTGGATATAACTTCTAACTGCATTGGTGCACGTCCTTTTTACAGGAAAAAAAATCTGATTATCAATTATTATTATTTTTTAAATCTGATTGCCAAACCCCAGTATTTTAATCAGAAAAAAAATCTGATTGTTTTGATTTAAAGATGTTACCTTTGATATGACGGTGGCTTAGTAGTTAAGACGCTGAATTGCAGGCCGGAAGATTGGTAGGACAGCAGTTTGAGACCAGAGTGCCACGTGACAGAGTGAGCTTCTCCCGTCTCCTGTCCCAGCTCCTGCCAACCTAGCAGTTCGAAAGCAAGAAATTGCAAGTAGATAAATAGGTATCGCTGCAGCGGGAAGGTAATAGTGTTGCGTTAGTCATGCTAGCCACATGACCACGGAAGCATCTTTGGACAGCGCTGACTCTTCGGCCTTAGAAACAGAGATGAGCACCGCACCCTAGAGTCGGACACAACTGGCTTTCAAGCAGGGGATACCTTTACCTTTACCTATGTTAATTTTTGGCGTGTATCTTGGGATTTCCTATCAAGTGTCAAGCATCAAGTATGTCCCACTGGGGATAGAAAAAATTCCTACTCATATAATGTCAGGATACTACGGTACTTCTGAGATACTTCCACCCACAATTTTGGACAAGTGTCGTAATCCAGCAAATGTATTCCATGTGTGCAGGTTGCAATAGGTCTGCAGAAGCCTATTGTGGGGGGGGGGGAACATACTAATCAGCAATTGGGGGGTGATGCACCTATGGGGCTCCATAGGTAACCAACTCTACAGGGGTCTTCATGCACCCCAAGGCTATGGACACTTTTTCTTCATGGGCAGCAGCTGCCTTGTGCTGCCCCTACATTTCTTCGCAAAAGGACCAAGAGAGTGTGGATCATGGCATGGAATTACACAGTATTTCTTGGGGGGGGAATGGATCACTATTAGGGGCTTGGGAAGGAATTTTCCTTCAGGTTAAACAGGTCGAACTGCCTCTCTGCTTGGCTCACTTATTAGAGCCACCTGGATCTGTTGCTCTTCTGGTGCCAGTGCCAAATGGGGTTAACGATCACAATCCAGGATAATGGGCAGTTCCCTGCTTGCGACACATACTCACCTCGAGATTGTGATATAGCTCTGCCTTGTCATGGCTATTGAACACAATGATCCCATGACACCATCCAGGGATGCATCTTTTTTTTTTTTTACAGCGCAATCCTAACCAACTTTCCAGTGCCGGTGCAGCCACCATGCAGCCCCGGAGGTAAGAGAACAAATGTTCCCTCACCTTGAAGGAATGTTCCCTCCATGACTGCCCCTGCACTGCAAAATGCAGTGTGCGCCCTGTTGGCACAGCTACACTGGCACTGGAAAGTTGGCTAGGATTGCGCTGTTAATGACGTTTGACTTTTTACAGATTATTTTTTTTAAGTTCACAAATTTAAATGTCTCTTCCTTTTGGGGATTCTTTTATTTCCTGGCCCCTGTTGTAAATCTGAAGGGAATGCTTCTCCCCCCCCCCGTGTAGAGTAGACAAACAATTATATCTGGATTCCTTTTCACTTCTCCCAGAGAGAATCAAGGGGGTGGGTGAGGGGAAGACTTGTACAGATCTGTTGACAAGGCGTTTCATATCCAGGTCGCCGCTGGTTCCTTCCCCTCCCCATCGATACTACTTATTTACTGTGTCGTTTTTCTCTGGCTTTTAGCGACTCCCCAGCCAACCCCCCGCCCACTCGGGTTGACAAACATTTCTACCTGGACTTCCTTTCCTCTTCCCATATAGGTGAGAAAAATAGACATGTCCCAACCTGTTGATGTTTCATCTCTAACCTATTCTCTGACTCTCTCCTCCACCCGAGGGCTGGGGAGGGCCACCAACCAAGCCCCAAACAGCTGCCTTTCAGCCATCTACAGAGATGCTTCGCTTAATGAGGGATGTCCCCAGGGGCTCCGTGTCGTCACGGAGGCGCCTGGGCCAATCGGGGAGGCGATGGGCGGAGCTCGAGAGATGAAAGGCGAGGAGGGGGGGGTGGAGCAGGAACATCCCCTTAGGCAGTCTATCCCTCTTGCGGGCAGCGGCGCGGAGAAAAGAGGGCGCTTGTGGGTGATTTTTGGGAGAAGGAGGGTAGTGGCGTTTGTGGCTTGGACGTGGCCAGTCAGGGGGGCCCTCGAGGCGGTGGGAAAGGAGACAGAGGCGGCGGGGGAGGCGGCCTTTTTGGCTTGATCGGGCCAGGAGGAAGGTGCTGCTGCCCAGCCAGGCATGAGGCTGTCCAGCGGCGGCCCCTTTGGTCGCGGCGCCCCCTCTCCCGCAGCTCCTTAGCCCTCTGGATGCTGCTCCGTCTGGGCGCGCGCCTCTTCCTCCACCTCCTCGGTCTCCAGCAGGTCCTGCAAAACTTTGAATGATGACGATGAACTCTCTAGCCGAGAGCCTGCTGGGGCCTCCGGACCCGTCCAAAGCGGCCTTCCTGGACTTCGGGCTGGGGCCCCCGCCGTCTCCGCAACAGCAGCACCCGGCCAGCCTGGCGCCCCCCTACCCTCTCCAAGCCTTGCATCCGCCGCCGCCGCCGCCACCGCAGCAGCAGCAGCCCCACGACGGCGGCGCTTTCCCGTCCTCTGCCGTCTCCTACGGCAGACCCCTGGCGTATCCCTCCTACCCCGGGGCGGCCGGCGGCAGCCCCCACGCCTTCTACCACCATCACCACCACGGCGCCTCCTACTCGCCTTACCAGCAGACCTCCAACGCCCTGGGCCACGGGACAAGGCTGGAGGAGACGGGTAAGGCGAGGCTGGTTGCCTTGGGGGTCGCGGGGGGGGGAGGTCGGATGGAGGGTGGTGAGGGCCGTCCCTACCCAAGTTCATCCCCCTGCATCGCAGAGTCTTTGATCCGGAGTACCCCCGTTCGGTTCGCAAGGTTAGTTGTACATAATGAATCCAGAGTCGGTACTATCCCCGATTCTTGCTGTGCCGTGAAATCCTAGGGGTGCAATCCTACACGCACTTACATGAGAGTAAGTCCTATTGAACTCAGTGGGGCTTACTTCTGAGTAGACATGTATAAACTTGTGCTCTAAATAATGTTCCCTCCAAATAAGTCCCATGCATGGAGCTCAGTGGGGCTAATTCCCTCGTATTGCAACCACGGTCACTGCAACCCTATGCAGACTTACTTACTAAGGAGTAAACCCCACTGAACTCGCTGCCAAGGACAGCGCAATAATTCGGTTCAGAAGCCCGTTCCGTGCGTTGAAGAAAATGTTCCGTATCCTGCTTCTCAGCCAAGGAGAGGCGCTCCCTTCCCTAACTGACCGTGTAAGCGATCTGGTAGTGAAGAAGATCCGAATTGGGATTAAATAACAACTTTGAGTTTAGAAATAGGATAGCCAGGAATGCGGAGGGTAGGGAGACAGATGCGCATGTTATCGGGGAGGAAAGAAAAAAGGCGGAACTTGGAGGAAGGCTGAGCGCACCTTGAGGTTTTCAACTTGGCTATAGCCTAGGTCCATTGAGCTCAAAAACAGGATTTAAAATAAAAAGTCAGTCTTGCCCCAGAGATCTGCACGGGAGACACCGAAAGGCAGTCTGCGGAAAATGTGAAGCTCTAATAAACCTGCCTGAACGCAATGTCAAACTTACATTGGTTACGATGCACATTTGGTTTACACCTGATCTCTTTTCCTTTCTGTCCTGCATCAATAAATCAATTCACAAATCAGGTATCCCAGGCTAGCAAAACACCCAGAGAGACTTGGAGAGAGAGAAACAAGAATCCGACATCCCTTTCTACTCTGAAAAGTGCTTCCTTACAATAACAGAAGCAAGTGGGAGCTGAAAGAGTTCAGATTTATTTCATCAGTTGTACAATAAAACACACAGTGTAAACCCTTCTTAGCGCAAGGACATTTGCATGCCTATGTCACATGAGTCAGTGTCTTTTTTTTTCCCCATTTACAATTTTCACCCCTTTATGGGGAATAAAAATGAAGATAACTTCTATACATTCCCTTCCCCCCCCATCTCTCCTTTCAGTCACTTGCTGAAAGTAGGCTCCTAGGGGGCGGCTACCAAAACACTTGCCTCTGGGGCAACTGGCCTGATAGACACCAAAACAAACACAGGACCCAGGGTGGATGGCTACTAGTCTAGGTGGGCATGTCTAGGCCTTCATAGATAACAAGAATCTCACCTGGGGCACCCAAATTGGCAGTTACTTGAGTATAGCTGGGGTCCTGTAGCCCCTGAGGATATGCTTCTTGATCCCGGTTCTCTGCTACTGACAGCACATAAACTTGATAATATGTTGAGAGAGGTGTTTGGGTAGGCAGGTTTGTGTGCGTGTGTAACGGAAAGATTGAACTGATTGACTGTCAGGTTATTTCCAGCAGGGCTATTCAGAGGAATTTTATCAGGGGGTACAAAGTTTCTTTTGGGCCCCTTCCCTACATATGAGTTTGGTTCCTGGGCCCCCCTTTCTTGCTCCAGGGCCCCCTTTTTGACCAATTTTTTTGCCCTGGGCCTGGGTACAAATTACCCCCTTAACCTCTCAGAGGCCCTGACTTCCAGTTCTGGGATGCTTAGTCTACCTTGAGTTTCAAATGTCCCATGAACCTCTGAGTAGCTGTGGGCAAGTCCTGACTTTTTCTGCCTCAGTCTCCCTGTCTGTAAAATGGTCAGAAGTGTAGCAGGTGCCACAGGGAAGTTTTCAGGCAGCCAAGATAAAAGATGACAAACTGATAGAAAGGTGCTGTATGCATGATTGCGATATTTAATCAATGATTTCTTGCTCCTTGATCCTCACTGAGTTCATGGAACTGCATTTGTTCCAGACCATCCCTTGTTGTGACCCTTGCTTCTCCCTGCTCCCTCCCTCTGTTGTCTTCCCCACTGTTGACATTCAAATTAAAAGTGCCTCTGGGCAGCAGGGCCCTGTGAGAGATCATGCACATTGGTGCTGCTATATCAGTAACTTGCAACCATCTATAACTCTAACAAGAAATAGGCTAAGCCATCTTGATGGTAAATCTTAAGTTGATGTTCCCTTCCTGTTTGACCATGTGCAGAGTGTTTTTTCCTTCTCCTTCTCTCCACCCAATAGTTAAGAGTTCCAAATGCCATGTCCTGGAAATTAAGAATGTGAACATTTGTAAAGGTTCACCTACTAAATATTTTTAGATTCCACCTTTGGGCAGCATCCCCCCCCCAACCTTTCAGCCTCACAACAACCCTGTGAGGTAGGCTGAAAGAGTGACTAGGCAAAGGTCATCCAATAAGATTTGTGTAGCTGAGTGGGGATTTGATCTGAGATCTCTCCAGTCTAACTGTAGTACTCTATATCACACACTGGCCTCAATATTTGCATCCAGCTCCCTTTAACGCCTCAATTTATTTTCAGTTTCCCATTCAGTTTGATTGCCTGATCTAGGGCCCCATGGAGGAAGAACTGTTTTCCATCTCTAGTACTGTCAGGAAACATTTCTGTAGCTTAAACAATTTTTTCATTTGGGTTTGGAGGGAGACCTCTTCCTGACGCACATGAGGGGCAATTTTCCTTCTCATTCCCCCTCCTTTTCCTGACATATCATTAAGGGATATCATTGAAATGAGTCTTTTAGGAACTTACTCCAGTGATTCTGGAACTTCATGTTGCCAAATACTTAAGACCCCCCCCCAAAGGGTAGCATTTTAAATAATTTTGAGTAAATCCAGATGTTTTCTCAAACATCAGGGCAAACTCCGTGGAATCTTTTAATGGAAAACTGCTTTACTTTGTTTTTAAAAAAATGCATGCAAAAATATTAATATTTCTCTTGCTTATTTTTGCATTGCAAATAGAGTATTTTGAGGTCTCTGTTGCATGCAATTCCCAACCAAATTGGCTTCAAACTGAAATCTCAACAAAAAGAGATGTCTATTTATTTATTTATTTATTTATTTATTTATTTAATGGCCTTCTTCCTGAAATGTTGAACTGCAAAGGGTGCTTTGTATATATGCTGCTTGTTTTAGGCCTTGCTGAGTTTTGAAAAATTATAATTGGATTCCAAAGAAGCAATTGATCTTTTAAAAAAAAGAAAGAAAAAGAAAAATGAAAAGCTACTCAGTGGTTCATAAACAGAAAACATATGAACGTTGTAACTCAAAACATTTATTTCTGTTTTGATATTTTGTTTCAAATTTGTAATGGAAATATTAGCGGAAAAAAAATGAAAATTGGTTAGAAGGGGAGGGAAAGTCCTATAACCCTACAGTTCAGGATTTTGGACATTCTGAAGTAACTGTTTTCTCTCCCCCCACCTCTTTCGATATGAATTGATGAAGGTGTTTCAGAAAATGACTAAGTATTTTCTCAGACTGAATATTGACACTGCCATCACTTTCCCAAATTTCATTGTATATCCTCATTGGGACAGATTTATCTAAGATGCTTCCATACTAATCAAAGGAACCTGGATTTCAGAATAATCCTCAATCCACTTAAAATGAGCTAACTTGGAATCCCCTTCACAAAAAGCTGGACTGAAATGTGTTCCAGAATGCTGTAACGCCAGTTTGCTAAATTCAGGGGAAATCCAAGTAAGTTAGGCTTAACTGGTTTCTTGATGATGGGGGCTGTAAACCTGCAGGCATTTGTGCAACCCCTGGAGTTTTTCCAATCTCCAGTTGCCCTGGCAAAGTTGAATGCCCTGTCAAATATTGCAAGTTTCAGAACCGGCTTTTTGAGGTTTCAATAGGACTGGCTCTTTGGAAAACAGAGCTGTTATATGGACTTGATCAGAGTTGAGTGGGGGTTGAGCACCTAGGCCTGGCTGGCACATGGTTTGTATGCCCAAGTCATAATAGTGCCTCTGAGCATGTATAGAGAGCCTCTCCACTATTGAAGACCAAAGTTTCTCCCCCAGCAGACTATGGGGCATTCCTTCCAGTTTAGAGGCAGAGTTTCTAGGCAGGCCTAAGGCCCTGCACCACTTCTTAGAAAGAAACAAAGCACACACTTATAATCAATCGTTTCCTAGTGGTGTATATTTTTATCATTGAATTCTAACCTTCCTCCTTTTTTAATTGGCACCTGTCAAGATCAGTCAGGGAGATAGAAGATGTCTTAATGACATTTGAGGCAAACGGCATCCATTGAAGGGATTGTTCTGTAGCTGGTCCCTTGGCTGAAAAACAAATTATTTATTACAAGAGTGTGGATCACACTGGCAGCTAATTAGCATTGGAACAGGCTGCTGTGCTCTTAATTCAAAAAGGTGATAATTATGAAGAGCAACAGTGGCAAGCCAGTGCCAAAACTCTTAATCATGCAGCTTAGAGAGCCCAGAAGCTGGAGGACTCCCCAGAGTGTGATACCGTTGGTTGTAAAACATTTGCCCTTTCAGGGGTGTATTAACCCATGGCTGGCCCTAGGCTTTCAAGTATTTTGGGCCCCCTCCAGCACTTCAATCTTTCACCCCACTACTGCTGGCAGGCGGCATGGGCCCCTGTCCCAGCGGGGCCTCTAGGCTGAAGCCTAGTCAGCCTTACGGATAAATACACCCCTTTGGAATACTCTTCCAGTTCCTTGAGTTACGCAGAAGAATTCTTGCTTGGGCTGCTTCTCAGCCCCAGGTTGAGAGTAACGCTCTAGTCTAACTTCCCAGGTTGAGAGTAAAGCTCTAGTCTAACTTAAGTAACTGTCAGTGATGTACAACTTGATCCCCTGCATGCTTACTTGAAAGTAAATTCCACTTTACTGGAGCCGAGTCCCAAGTCAGTGTGCATAGGATTTCAGTCTGTGCTGTGTTGAGGGGGAGATTCCTAAACCCATTGAAATCAATGAACTTAAACCATTTCTGCCCACGGGTGTATATACTCAACAGAAGTTAAATGTGTACACCTGTGGGCTGGGAATAAATAAATAAACCACTTAACTCTGGATAGGATCAGGCTGTTTGGACTGAGATCCTCCTGGGCACACTGATGGGGGACCAAGCGCCCCAGTGAAATGAAATCAGTGGGGTTTGTTTCTGAGTAAACAGGTATGTTGGGCTGGGGAGAGGGTCAGGGGAAGGCAAGGTGTTGTGCCAACTGCTGTTGGTACAGGGATATGCCAGTTTTCGAATTACACTGAATTCTTCACCAGTCGAGATGGACAGGTAGTTGATGGTGTGCATTGAAGTCTAACGGACTGTCTCGTCTCCCAGAAATTGTTAGCAGATTTTTCAGCCGGAGAGCCGCTGCAGCCTTCACAAGTAGCTTCAATTTCGGAGAGGGAGGGGGAGAGAGCGAGCTGCGGAAGTCTGTGTTGAAGGCCAATAAGGGTGTAGCCCTTTTACCTGCGAGCAAGCAAGCCCATTTGAACATAGGAGGCCTTACTTCTGAGTAAAGCTGTAGAGGTTCACAACAATCCCCATTCCCGTTCACATTTATTGGGAGGGAGTCCTACTGAACTCAGCGGAATCTTCCTCCGGGTAAACCTGCATACGATCAGACTGAAAGAAACGAAAATAGCGACAATGTTAGGGCATGGAACAAGCGGTACAGTCTCGGGTAGAATCCCCCAAGAAGCCTTCTGTAGATCGTTTTGCCGACTTTAAAATATCACTGGGAAAGAAATGCCCTTTATGCATTGCTCGTGTTTCCACACACGAACAAGGTGCCGCGTCCGAAACCATCGCTCGAAAGGCGTCCCATACATACGTACCATAAGCCTTTTACACTGAAGAATTAACTAACGCTGATCCAGAATGGGAATGTGAGTGATCGCGGATTCTTGTGTCAGTATTAACAAGCAGCAAGAGAGACACTTAGAAAAAACAACAAGAAACCCACCACAGATCAGTGAAAACGAGCATTAAACTCTAATCCGTCAACGTCATGAGCTTGCGGAGAGAAATGCAAAACCATTAAAATTGAAACTTTTTTTTTTTTTTTAAAAACCCAAAACATAAAAAGGCGGGGGAGGGGGGCCGGGGACGCCTGTTAAGCTTCAATTGTTTGCTCTTCGTGAATTTTAAATCGATTTGAAGTCTCTTTTATAAGCGAATCCCGAATAGACTGGTGTGTAAACCCACGTCGTCGTTCCGAAGTAACATTCTCAAATCTCGGTGAAACAAACAAAACACACGCCTCGAAGGTCTTTCCTTCATATGACACCCCTCCCCCCCATCAAGCATTTGAGGCGAATCACGCTCATGTAAACACCTACTTAGGAATGACCATGATCAATGTGGACCTTTCTCCCCCCCCCCCCCTTGTGTGTTTATAATTATCTAAATAGTTTTGCAATTCCCGTTGTTGTTTTCTTTGGGAAGCATTCGTAAAGTAAGGCTGACTCCTGTAACGGGCAAGTAGAGATTAGAACAAAAGACCACTTAAAGCAGGGATAGTTCACCTGCAGCTTCGGCTTGGCTTTTAAATAAATAATAATAAAATAATAATAAGTGAAACCGGAGGCCCCAGTTACTTTTCCGTGGTGTTAAGTATCAAGTTAATTTCACTCGTTAATTTCTCTTCGGTTTCTCCTGTGATTTCTTCGGGCGGACTAAGACTTATTTTAGGAGAACGTGTTAATGTCTGGTTAATTTCAAAGGTCAATTTCACCTCTCCTTCCAGTTTTGTTCAAACCTCATTAATTATAATTAAAGCCCTGATCGAACCATTATAATATTATGATGCAGATCATCGAAGAAGCGCGGACTGCGCACATGGATTTAAATTCATCGAAAACGTTCAATAGGTTTTGTTTTCTTAAAATCGTTTTTGGGATTTCTTGTAGCCCCTTTGTTTCTAGAGACTTTTAAAACAAGCCTACTGACAAGTTCGCTTGACCTGTCTTCTAAACGCAATTCGCTAGGGGTAGTCCCTTCGATTTCAGAGGTTTTACTTCCAGAAGATGGATTGTGTTAGAACCAGCGTTTGTTTCTAACAACCGGGAGTGCTGCGTTTGGAGTTACAGCCCGATCCAAAGCACGTTTCCTGGGAAACAAATCTCCCTATATTCGGTGGGACTGACACCCAAGTAAACGCGCAGAGGATGGCATTAATGTTGTGCATGTTTAGATACTGACAAAAAATGAATTTCTTTTTTAAAAAGGTAGAAATATTTTTAAAAACACGTGAACCTGAGCTTCTTGTTAGCCGCTTTGCGAGCAGAAAAGCAGGATATACATGTTTTAAGATAAATGTATTGGATAAAGTAATAATGTTTTTGTTTTCCTTCCTCCTATACTTTTTGAAACCATTTCATTAGACTAGATAACTGCCTGCGCCTTGCACGGATTGCTTGTAGCGCAGCCCTGTAAATGTTTACGCGGAAGTCATTCCCGCTGAGTTCAATGGGGCTTCTTCTTTCTCTCATGTGAGTGCACGCAGGATCGCGACCCAAGTCTATTAAAGGCGGCTGCTTGGAAGCGCGTTGAAAGCTACCTAGAGTAATTCGCTGACTAGATAGATAGCATAGGCTTGTTTGTTATCACGTAGGTAGGGGAGCCCATAAATCAGGCGCAGTTTTACAAGCCGCGATCAGACATTTTCTGCTGATGAAAGGCGTGATTGGGTGCGGAAAGTGGATCTAAAGCTAAATTCAGATCCAATTTTTAAAAACCTCCCTGGGCCCAATCATGTTCACAAGTATCCCCCGCCCCCCTTTACAGATCCTTCAGCACAATAACACAGGGCGCTGAAAGCAAGAAGATTATTTTTAAAAAAATGTTTTCTAATTTCTGCAGAAAATATTACAGTCTCCCCCCCCCTTTTTTTTATTTAGAGGACTGGATTCTGGATTGTGTGCGTGTCTTTAAATGATGATTAAACCAGCTTTGTTTTCTTTAGCGTAGACACTGGGTCATCAGGCGTCTTTGTGTTTGAAAATTAAATTATTCCTTAAGGGCTTTTCCATTTACAAAAAAGGACTTTAATCTTGTCGACTCGCTGACATCTCATCCTCCGCGACTGCATGAACGCAGGAGTCGTTATTAAAGTCGTTTCGGGATTGTCCCGGAGACAATCCCGGGCGGGCCGCCCCTCCAGCTTGGTGGTTAAGACGAGACAACTTTTTGGGGGTGGGTGGGAAGGCGTGCTCTTCGCAGCAGCTCCCATTCCCAAATGAGATTTGTGCAGGAGATCTGCCCCCCCCCCCAATTGTGGAGCTCTCTCTCTCTCTCTCTCTCTCTCTTTACTCGGAATAAATCCCACTGAATTCAATGCGGGTTATTTTTAGTTAAGCGTGTCCAGTCTAAAACTGCGATCCTGAGCATTGTTTCCTGGGAGAAAATATCCATGAATTCCAGAAGGGGACTTCTGGAAATACAAAGCATAGGCTTCAAGTTCCATTCAGCCTAGGAAGTTCCATTCAGTCACTAACAGCGCAATCCTGTACATATTTACTCACAAGTAAATCCAAGGGTGGCGCAGTGGGTTAAACCGCTGAACTATGAGCTGTCGATGAAAGGTCGGCAGCTCGAATCCGCGACGGGGTGAGCTCTCGTTACTTGGCCAGCTCCTGCCAACCTAGCAGTCCCAAAGCATGTTAATGCGACTAGATAAATAGGTACCACTTGCGGGAAGGTAAACAGCGCTCCATGTTCCAGCCGCATGCTATGTGCTGTGGCAAGGAGAGTCATGCCGGCCACATGACCACGGAGGCGTCTTCGGACAACGCTGGCTCTTCGGCTTTGAAATGGGGATGAGCACCACACCCTAGAGTCGGACCGACTGGACTTAATTGTCAGGTGTCACCTTTACCTTTACTTTAAACCCAATGGGCTTTACTCCCCTTGGAAGTGTCAAGGATTACATGGGAGTAAGGTCGATTGCTTCCATTAGTGGGATTTACTTCCAGTAAGCACGCCCATAAGATTGCTCTTCAGTGCCAGGACTAAAGAGATAAGAGCTGAAATTGACCTGTGAAATTAACCAGACCTGGATGCAGTAAATCAGAAAGGTCCGTCGGAAAAACAAATACATTACTATAAGTACCATTGTTAATAAATAATGATGAACACACCGCCATAATTACAATAACCCAACATTAATAACCAGATATGATATCATCACGGTGACGGCGCAAGTAAAGCGAAGCGACAGTCTATGAAACGCTCTTTTCCATCACTCCCTCCCCCCCCCGAAGTATTTTGACGTGACATTTTGAACCGGTTTCAATCCAAATACTATACTTCGCGTTCACCGAGTAAGCGGATAGTTTGGCTTTTTATTTGATAACGTGAACTGGCTTTGGGGTGATCCAAACAGAACAGGGAAAAAAAACCCTTGGGGTTACACACACACACACACACACAAAAACGTGTTGTTGTTGTTGTTTTTTAAAAAATGAAAACCTCATCGCCACGCCTTTTCAGTTTGGCCTGTCTTGAAATCCGTGTGATGACTTTTCTTGGACGAGGGGGCAGGCGGGCGGAAAAAAAACAAACAATCACAGCATCATCCAAGAGGGCGGTCCCCTTTTCACCATACTGAACTCGAGATACGGTTATTGGGCTTGAACAAACGGTTTTCTTTGGGGGAATCGCCATGACGTGGAAGGATACAGGCTGCTCACACAGCCCAATGCTGTGCGGGTTAACCTATGGACCATAATAATTCCCAGGGCTGTGGTAGGAATCTGCGTTCAATGGGATGTACACTCCTTGGCTATACTTAACAGCGCAATCTGAGGCATGTTTACTCGAAAGTCTGTTACAGACGGCCCGATAGGGAGGGCACAAGTGTCTATCTGAATGCCTCGCCTCTCCCTCTGTGGTACCCTGAAGGAAAGGCACTTTTGACAACCGCAGCGTGTTTTTCTTTATCTATTTATCCCATCAGTGCCTATGTAAAGAGCAGGTCCCCACGGCGGGCTCACTTTCGTTTCTGATTAGGACGGGAACATTAATGTGAAATACACCCTTTGTCTTTCAGAAATGCAGTGGGACAAAGTTTATTTATTTATTTATTTATTTATTTATTTACAGTATTTATATCCCGCCTTTCTCCCCAAAGGGACCCAAGGCGGCTTACAACACAAAAAAAAACATACAAAAACACAGTATAAAAAATATCACATTTTAAAACAATAAAAACAATTAATGAAAATTAATAAAAACAGTGTCTAAAAACAATTTAAAAAATCATGGTCCCTCCCTCCCCCCACAAATGTACATTGCCTCTTCGGAGTGCCACAGTCTATTCCACTGATTTCAAGGGGATTTACATTCAGGGTAAAATTAGGCTGCTGCAATACTAAACACACTCACTGGAGGTAAAGCCCCCTTGGCGGCTGTGTCAGTGGACCTTACTTCCAAGTAAATGTGCATAGGGTTGCATTGCACATCTTAGAAGGCACAGATCTGCTGCCTCCTGTCTTATCTTCTCTCTGCTCTCTTTGGAAGACAAATTCATCCCAGAAGATATTTCCGGGCTAATAACTCCTATTACTTTCGGACAAAAGTGCTTTCGGTCTCCGCATTAAATCCAAACCCATTGGTCTAAGCTGGTTGTGAAGACGAATAGGGCGCCGATCCTATGCACACTTACCTGGGAATAAGACCTAGCTCGGGCTTACTTCCGAGTAAATGATCACAGCTCCAGGCGCCACGCTTCCCTCCTCCTCCGTTAAATCTGGAGTGAGACGCCCACACTGGAAAAATGTTGGCTGTCACATCCTGTTGGCCAGTGTAAAGTGTGAATAGTCTTCTAAATGGTGTTTTATGATGACTGGCTGCAAGCTCTTCTTTCTGGCAGGATTCCTGTCTTTTTAACAGGACAGGTTCTGTTGTTTGCTAACAGAAATCAACTAACAAATAGCAGACAGATTCAACAGGTGAAGCTCTTAAAGGCAGATTCAACAGGTGAAGCTTTTAGAGGAGGAGAGGTGCAGTGATGGCTAAAAGCCAGCTGAATGTGAATTTCTGTAGCAGTTGAAAGGAGCGTGACTTGCGCTTTCTCCAGAGTCCAGGAAGAGTTCAGGCATCCTTAAGCAAGGGTGAAGAATCCACACCAAAGACTAAGGTGATTCTTTGATGAGCTGCTCATCATGATTAAAAGACATACCGTATTTCTTCGAGTCTAAGGCGCCATCGATTCTAAGGCGCACCTTTACTTTCAGTACCACCAGCAGGGGAAAAAAAATCCATCGATTGTAAGACTCACCTCCCTTCATTGAATCTACCCCGCTCAGCACCAACTCTCCCCAGCATGTCTCCTGCAGCTGAGGATGACTGAGTGCACTGCCTTTGCATAGCATTTCTGGCCCCGCCAGAAAGTGCCATTTCCTTCGTTACCTGGGCTTGGGGGAGCTTCAGGGAGGCCTGTGCAACCCTCTGCAGGCCTCCCTGATCTTCAGTTCGGCGAAAAACAGCGATTTTTGGCCATTTCTGGTTTTCGTGAAAACCAGAAATGGCTGAATATCACCGTTTTTTGCCGAACTGAAGATCGGGGAGGCCCGCAGAGGGTCGCACAGGCCTCCCTGAAGCTCCCCCAAGCCCCAGTAAGTAAGAAGATAGCATTTTGGGGTGCTTTTTGGAGACCTTCGATTCTAAGACGCACCCCATTTTTTGAAATGCTTAATTGGGAAAAAACATGCGTCTTAGAACTGAAGAAATACAGTACCTAAAGGATTAAAAGGTCCTAGCTCTTGGTAGTAACTTCATGGTGTAGAAAACCAAGATTAGGAAATAGGATGAGGTGTATTAGACTAAGTACATATTCCATCCTGGGGAGGCTGCCCTGGAAAGCTTCCACAAGTCTTTACTGAGAGAGTTGGTTCAGAGCAAGACGTTTTCTCTTAAACTATTTTTAATGAGAGAATGAATAAAATACAGATGATAATCAGACTAATAATAATACTTGGCATCTACTCTGTAATCCTTATAATAGCTCTATAGGAAGGAAGGACAATATTATTATTAATCCCGTATTTGTAAACTGGGAAGGGGGGGGGAATCATGAGTAGCTTAAGGCTAGCTAGTGAGTTTGTGGCAAAGGAGAGAAGAGATTTGAATCAGGGACTTGATGAGCAGTGCCTGTGTTTGATTGCACCACTTCAGCCTTTATAACATCCTTGGATATGTATATTGACATGGAAGTCTCAATTGAAATAGAAACCACTTGTCTCCTCCTCTACAGTATATAGATGGGGTGGCTTATTGCCACTTGCCAATATCGCCAATTCTTTGCAGAGTATAAACGAATAACATTATTTCCAGTGTTTTATAATACGTAAACTTATTCTTGCCAGTGTAGCAGATGCCCACTCATGTGGTGAATAACTCAATAATCTGCAGCCATGGCAGTTTTTATCTCCTGATATTGTACTGTATTATGTATGTTTACATGGAAATCAACATCAATGAGATGTGCACATGTGCAAGTGTGTATAGGATTGAAGCCTTAACAGATGCTCTGAAAGCCTGAAACTTTTGATTTTAGCATATTAAAGGCTGCTAAGACAAATCTGTCCTAAGTAGGTTCTCAAATTTTCATGGCCGGACGACACATACACAATTAAAATATCCGGGTTTGAGGACCATGGTCATATGTTAAAAACATCATCCATATTCCAACGTTTCATCCAGGATACGTTGAACTTCCTCAGGGAATGTGTGAGAGACTCTCATAACTGTGAGGTCCTAGTTGTCCTAGTTGAGGTCCAAAAATCTGTCCTAGTTTATTTATTTATTTTTCACATTTTTATACCACCCTTCCTCCAAGGAGCTCAGAGTGGTGTACATATTTCCTCCCCTCCTTTTGTCCTCACAACAACCCTGTGAGATAGGTTGGGCTGAGAGATAGTGACTGGCCCAAGGTCACCCAGGAAGCTTCATGGCTGAGCGGAGATTTGAACCTGGATCTTCCAGGTCTAAGTCCGACTCCCAAACCACTACACCATCCTGGCTTTGAAAGATCAGAATTAAATAGGGGCACGGGGTGGGGGGGGAGGGAGACCTTCATATTACCGTATTTTAAAATAATAACATTTGTAAGGGGGAGTTGTTATAAGTAGCTTACACGTTCCCTTTTAAGTTTCTTGTTCCAGCAAATACAAACTGTTTGTGGAACTACTGGATGCAGAAAAGTTTGCTACGTTGGTGGGAAAAAACTGCACCCCAAGTGGAGTTACAGACGCACAACCTCATTTCAGGGACTCCTTGGTTGCACAAGTGATTAGTTGGGGGGGGGTAAATAGTATTCAGAGGGGTGCAACCCTAGTGATGCATCCCAAGATCCCTTGCAATGTGTGGAGGATTCTGTGTGGTGTGTGGTATAGCAAACAGTCTCTGGTGGTCATCATCCCAACCAGACTCATGCATTATTCCATTGGTGATGCCGTGATACCCACGTCTGTGGGTAGGATACTGCTTATCCTTTGGCAGTGTGCATATATGCATCTTTTTGCTCTTCCACCTGCCTCTAGATTAGAACCACTATTTCATGACATAATTTAAAGAAACACAGTATCTTCCTTTAACCCCCTGCAAAATATATTCAAACTTAAAAGACTGAGACCCAACTTCTTTTGAAGTGAAGCATCTCCAAAGCATTTTAAATGACATGCTTTTAAAAAAGAGCAATGTCTTTGTGATTTTCCCTCCTATATATTTTTTTGACTTGTCAAAACTCCCACCCCTATGTGTTATCTTCTTTACTGCGACTTCCACAGTAGTGAGTAGTAGCGCATGAATGTGGTTTTTTTGAGGCGTCTAGGGAGTGTTCTTCGTTAAGCCTAACAGCTTGTCTTTGCTTTGCACATCAACTGAGCTTCTTAATTAAAATTTGTCCCGGTGAGAATTAAAACCAGTACTGCTGAGGGACCTCTCCCCGTGGCCCTTCCTTCCCCTGACACAGTTTCAAGCTAAGAGGAGGGAAAATAAAGCCTCTGATTGGACAAAAGCTCTTTTCTGAAACTGTTTGCATTTTGCCGGCTAGCTTTCTCCTACTCAATTACTCTCTCTCCTTGGGGAAGGAGCAGGTTTTTAAAAACACAGAATGTAATGAGGAATTCAGCATAATGCAATAAGTCTGGAATCTTCATTGAATCCCTAAGGCTGGAAAGAGCCAAGCGTGTAGACTAGATTTTAAAAAAGAAAAAAAAATGATTCAACTATTATTACAGAATAGAATTCTACAATCACAAAATTCAGAGAAAAGCAGTGTTGAGTAGCAGCCACTTAGTACAATTCTTAATTTTTGATCTTTGTGGAGGAAAATGCTCATCCCTTTCTCTTTCTCCACTAGTCTCTGCTTTGGTTTGGTTTGAAATATTGGAGCTAGACAGTTTGGAACTGGAGTTGAATTTTCTGGAGGTTTAAATTTTAGGGTGAATTTTCCACTAGAGATGGCTTTGTAGGGAATGTGAAAGACCATCACAGGTTACAAGCCATAAGCAACCTCCTGGTTTTAGAGGTTTTAGAAGTGGGTTTTCTCTGTGCCAGGTGCAAGGGAGTGACAACGGGATACAGGTATCTTGTTCTCTTGTGTGCTCCTTGAGGCACTGTGTGGGCCACTGTGTGATACAGGAAGCTGGACTAGATGGGCTTTTGGCCTGATCCAGCAGGGCTCTTCTTATGTTCTTATGTTCTTATGTGTTTAACGTTCGGTGAAAAAACTTAAATTTCATAGGACTGCACTGAATCCACACAAACATTTTCTCTATAAAAATGGTGCTGAGAGAGGGGGCTCAAATGGTCTCTCATGCCTTCTCTCTTCTGCCATTTGTTGCCTGATCATCATCACTAGTTGCTTCAGCACCATTTTAGCTCATGTAAACTAAGACTGCTGCTTCCTGGCTTCAACTAATCAGGGTTGACATAGCATGCTGATGACACAATACTGTCATTTGAGCAGTATGTCATGTTTGGCTATATGGTGACATCACAAAGCCAGTTCAGAGTGACGGTGATGCTTCCTGCTCTTGCTCTGAATGGGTTTCAATCTCCTGTCCCCAGCCACCAACAGTGTGTGTGTGTGTGTGTGTGTGTGTGTGTGTGTGTGTGTGTGTGTGTGTGTGTTGCAGCTTATAGAAGTTGTTTCCATGAAAAGTGCCCCTAATTTCAGTTTAGCTCCAGAATTTTAGCCAACTAGGATCTTTGGAATGCTTTGGAATACCATACCCTGCAAATTTGCATTTGTGCTTTTTTGAGCTTTTCTCCCAATGAGATGAATGTTATTGTGGTGAAGAAAGGTAATGGAGGTGCAACATTTTTGTCATCGTCCTTCCTTCTCCTCTGTCTATTAAAGAGACTTTCAGGCGAGACTGTGCCTTGGCTTAAATTCTAGCCCAATATTTAAATGCTCCTGGACCATGAAGCAGCTTCTGGCTGCCCATCAAGAAGCGCCTTGAAACTGAATATGTGGCTACATCTGTATTTTCATGCTACACTGAGTTAACAATCTGAGTTCCACCAAGGACTCGTGCAAATTGTAGATTTGTGGGGGTGTTGAGAATTCTCTTTGGGCCAATGCAAATCCCACTTATTGTTTCTACACAACTGTTTATGTAGGCACATGTCATGTGAAACAGGCAGCACACAGAGATGTCCTGCAGATATTTCTGCATGCATAGTTGTTGTCCCTTTTTCAGTAGTACATAGCTCCAAGTACTACCAGGCTCAAACTACACGTATAAGAGTTTTGGGTTCCCTCCCGGACATACAGTTCCTGAAATACCTTGTTGAGGAGGAGCCACCCCAGTTTAGGATTTTGGTGTAGACATGGTCTGCATACTTTTGTGTGACTGCTGCTGTGTTTGTGTCCTGCGTTGCTCAAAAGCATATATGCAACTAAGAACCCGAGTCACTGACATCTTCAGATGCACATATTCGTGAGTTGACAGTGACACAATCAGGCCATGGCTTCTGGCTTGCCTGTGTGAAGGGGCCAGCAAAGATAGACAGTGGCTACAATTTGCAAGGGAAGTACAGTAGTTGACAGAATTGGTAGTGAGTAGTCCAGTGATAGACATGAATGGGGACATCTTTGGGGAGAATCCATAGCTTGGAATTAAGGCACCTGCTTTCCACACAGCAGATCACAGGTTCAAACCCCAGCATCTCTAGGTAGGGCTGGGAAAGACCCATTCCCCAAAGCCTGGACGCTCAGGCAGTATTGAGCTAGGTGGACAAGCGGCCAACCTTGTAAGGCAGGTTTGTATGTTTAGTGTCTGAACTGGTCTTGAATTTAGTACTGTCACTGTTGAGTCACATTGTACCCTCTTGGGAAAATGTTTGTGGCCCTTTTGTCCTTGGCACAGACATCCTTGCACGGTAAAGTATGACCTAGACTAGAGCACAATCCTATGCATGTCTATTCAGAAGTACCGTAAGTTTCATCAGAGGCGACCTTGGGGAGTGGGGGCGGTGCGCCCCCCAGGCGGCGGTGTGTTCAAACGGCAGGGGGTGCACTTTCTCTGCACCACTGCCACATTTCGGCGGCGGTGTGGCGCGAAAGCACCCGCCCCCCCTGCCGCTTTTCCGGCCATTTGTAGGTCGTATGGAGCCTGGGAAGGTGGGAGGATTGGCCCTCCCAGGCTGTGTATGCCCCCAAAATGGCCGAAAAGGCACCGGGGGTGTGTGTTGGTTTCATGCTGCGCTGCTGCCAAAATTTGGCGGTGGCACAGTGAAAGTGATGTCACACACACCCCAGGGGGCAGGGCGTGTGGCATCACATATGTGTGTGTGGGGTCTCGCGACACCTCTGAGTGGAGGATTTGCCTCCAGGTAAGTGTGCATAGGATTGCCACCTTGGTAATCCTATGCACACCAAAAATGTGTGGATTCTCACATGTGGATTCTCTCACTACTGAGAATCCACATTCCCAATTTAACACCACACCACTGCAAGCACCTGTGAAGGAGACCTGTGTGCAGAGATACAAAAATCTCATGGCCAGAGTTCACTCCCAAGTCTGAAACATGAACAGGAGTACCTCTGAGAATGCACAGAGTACCTTTCTATCACCATGAGCATACATAGACTACTTTTCTGTCACCACAACCCCCACATCCAGCATCATGCCTGGGATTACAGGGAGTGACTTCCAGATCAAATGACATGATTTCTTGTCACTTCTGCATTGTGAGGAACTGGGTCAGGGGGACATGGACAGGAAGCACCTGCAGGTTGACAGTTGAGCGCAGTGCCTTTGTGCATGCACAGAGTGTTTTTCCTTCTCATTGCACAACTAAAGCGAGTTGTCGTGCATGTGGGACAATGGCTTAGGGCTTCGAAAACAGTGTCTTTCTTAATACGAAATTAAAAACTGTCTTGTAGTCAATTCCTTAGAGTACTGGCTCATGCGATTGCTTTATCCTAAACACATTATATTCAAGGCTGGGGCAGAAAAGTAAACACAGATTTAAAATGAGCCCCCCCCCTCTATAGTGGTCACATGTATTGGCCTAAAGTCTGCATCAAGCCAAGCCACAAGAATTGGGTTTAGTTACAGATGCTTTGACTTAAAAAACTAAAATACTGTTTGTTTTGGAAGAGCTGGAGAAATCCACCATTATTGAGAATGGAGAAATCCGCATCAATGGAAAAGGAAAGAAGATCCGTAAGCCACGCACCATCTACTCCAGCCTCCAGCTTCAGGCCCTCAACCAGCGCTTCCAGCAAACCCAGTACCTCGCCTTACCCGAACGGGCAGAGCTAGCGGCACAGTTGGGCTTGACGCAAACACAGGTGAGACGGAGCGAGGACTCAGTAGGCACTCATTTCTCTTGATTTCTCATGTGTAGCCCATCCTTCCTTCCCCTCCCCCCAGGGAGCTCAGGGTGGCATGCTTGCCGTTCTTTCCTGTTTTGTCCTTACAACAACCTTGCAAGGTAGGGTATTGCAAGGCAATAGTGACTGGTCCAAGGTCACCCAATGAGCTTTGGCGCTGAGGCTCAAACCACATGCGATATGAATCATGCATAGTTCCCCTTCTATCTGTGCTTTCTAGTTTGAGCTAAACTTGTCTGGTCTGATCTACTGTGGGAGATCAGATCAGTTCATGGGGGGGCATTTGAACCCTTTTCCCTCTTCCAAATTGCCCAATGATCACCTCCAAATTGCTCTCCATCCATCCAGCTATTAGAAGAGGAAAGGGAACCCATATACGTTCCCCTCCTCTGAGGCCAAAAGCAGCTTTTGGGTGGGGCTGGAGGGTAGATTTGGAGATGCCAAATTGGTGGATAGGAAAGTGTTAAGATGTGCCCCCCCCCTCTAAAAATAGAAGAGGAGCCCGGATGAATCAGATCAGAAGCTTATCTGTTCCAATAGCTTGCTTCCCACAGTTGCCAACTAGAAGCTCTGGGAAGCCAACAAGTAGGGAATAAACCAACCAGCTGTCAATAAAGAAAACAGCCCCTGCTGTTGTCGTCCTCCCCCCTCCAGTAGATGGTATTGCCTCTGAACCCGGGAGTTTTCACATTGCCATCATGACGAGTAAACCACAGACTTGTCCTCCAGGACTTTGTCGAATCCCCTTTTGAAGTCGTCCAAGCTGGTGACCGTCCTGGCAAAGAGTTCCATCAATGACAGCTGTGTTGTGTGAAGCCAGTGCCAGCCAATTCATGCAGCCACCTGATGTGGGTGGCAGCCAATTCATGCCAGTGCCAGCCAATTCATGCAGCCACCTGATGTGGGTGGCATCAGTGGGGTCTGAGGGGGGCAGCGGATTTGGGGTCTGCTGCTGCTGCCTCCGCCGCCTCCCTCCCGCCTGCCTCCAACGCAAGCTGCAGCGATCTGCTTCCCACTCACTTGGGCAAGAAGCGGCTCATTCCCCTCCTCACTCTTCTCCTCGTACACTTCTGTGAAACCCGGACGTCCTCCTACTTCGAGTTTCATGGCAATATACAAGGAGCATGGCAAGGGGAGGGGGGGTTGTTTTTTTGTAGCGCAGTGGCGGCATCAGGCGGACCATTCCAGGCCCTGCGCCACCCCTGCGTGAAGCAGTCCTTTCTTTTGTAGATCCTGAATCTACTACCATCAGTGTCAGTGAGTGAACATCAACTAATAGTATCATGATAGAGACAGAGGAAAACTTCTCTCTTTCCACATTGTTCACACCATGCATAATTTTGAAAGCTTCAATCATGTCCGTCCCCAGTCATCTCCCCCCCCCTTTGGAAACTAAAGAGACCCAAACACTTGTTGAAAATACACCGCCCCCCCCCCCCAGTGCTCAGCAGACAAACGCTGCCCAATTTCCAGCAACACTTGCGCCTTCCCTCATAAGGAAGGTGCTCCAGTCCCCTGATCCTTTTAGGTATCCCTTGACAATTAAGTCCAGTCGTGTCTGACTCTAGGGAGCGGTGCTCATCTCCGTTTCAAAGCCAAAGAGCCAGCACTGTCCGAAGACGTTTCCATGGTCATGTGGCCGGCATGACTCAACTCCGAGGCGCATGGAACGCTGTTACTGTCCCGCTGACGCGGTACCTATTAATCTACTTGCAATTTCTTGCTTTCGAACTGCTTTCCTTCCTTCAAGGAGCTCAGGGTGGTGTGCATCTGGGGTACAATGATGGCGGAGCCCAAGGGGCACCTGCCTCGGGCGCTCCGCCAAAGGGGCGCAATTTATCCCCAGTGCGAGTCTCCAAGTAGCAGCAGGAGGGGAGAACTGCAGCGTGCAAAAAACGTGTGTTGGGGAAAGCCCTCCCAGCCGCCCCAGGCTTCTTACCATTATGTTGAGGCTCACGTTGGGCCTCCGAATCTGAAAGTGAGTGGGCAGTGACATCTTCGCTATTCACTTCTGGGTTTGGAACGCTGGGGGAGACGGGCATGCACCACATGCTGCCTTGCCCCAGGTGCCCTTTCGCTGCATTCTGCTTCTGGTGTACATGAGTCCTTCCCTCCTTTTGTCCTCACAACAACCCTGTGAGGTAGGTGAGGCTGAGAGATAGCGACTGGCTCAAGGTCACCCAGGAAGCTACATGGCTAAGCGGGGATTTGAACCTAGATCTTCCAGATCTAAGTCCAACACCAGAACCACTACACCATCCTGGCTCTCAATTTACTTCTTGAGATGTAACAACCAGAACTGTAAACAGTATTCCAAGTGAGGCTGCACCACGGATTTGCAGTAGGGCATTGCAATATTGGCATCTTTATTTTTAGTTTCTTTCCTAATAACCCTAAGCATGGAATTTGCCTTTTTCATAACTGCTATATATGAAATTTCCATAGATATGGAGTTTTTCTCAGTGCTCAAATTACACTGGACAACAAATTTTAGCAAAGGTCATGCCCCCAAGATTAAATTAGTCATTTCTTATAGATTTTGAGGTGCTGAACACAAATATGACAACGGAAATGCAAACTCGCCTCTGGTTTGTGAGAGATCCACAATGGATAGTTCCATAGACATGTACTGGTAAATGCCCAACGGTACTTAACAAAACCTATGTACGCAATGTGGACTGCTTCTCCTAAGCTAGAACCAACCAATCAACAGATTTTATTGTCATTTTCGTTTTCAGCACATCAAAATTAGTAAAAATTAGCTGTTTTCATTTCAGAGGCAAATTATGTGTTATCTAATGTTGCAGGAAGGTCAGACTAGAGGGAGGCCGACCCTCTTACTTGTTGTGACAGTTTCTCCTTAGTTTTTAGAAAGGGGGGGATGATTTGACTGAAATTGGGGATCTCCCCCCCCCCCCCATTCAAGTACTGGCTTGCATCAACTCACTCCCAAGGCTCCTGAGAAAACTCCACAGTCAGGGAATAAGAGGGCAGGTCCTCTTGTGGATTAGGAACTGGTTGAAGACCAGGAAACAGCGAGTGGGAGTCAATGGGCAATTTTCACAATGGCGAGAGGTGAAAAGCGGTGTGCCCTAAGGATCGGTCTTGGGACCGGTGCTTTTCAACTTATTCATAAATGACCTGGAGTTGGGGATAAGCAGCGAAGTGGCCAAGTTTGCGGATGACACTAAAGTTTTCTGGGTGGTGAAGATCAGCAGGGATTGTGAAGAGCTCCAGAAGGATCTCTCCAAACTGGGAGAATGGGCAGCAAAATGGCAGATGCGCTTCAATGTAAGTAAGTGCAAAGTGATGCACATTGGGGCAAGAAACCAAAAGTTCACATATACGCTCATGGGTTCTGAGTTGTCTGTGACGGATCAGGAGAGAGATCTTGGGGTGCTGGTGGACAGGTCGATGAAAGTGTCGACCCAGTGTGCGGCGGCTGTGAAGAAGGCCAATTCCATGCTCGGGATCATTAAAAAAGGGATTGAGAATAAAATGGCCAATATCATTATGCCTTTGTACAAATCGATGGTAAGGCCACATCTGGAGTATTGTGTCCAGTTCTGGTCACCACACCTCAAAAAGGATATAGTTGAATTGGAAAAGGTGCAGAAAAGAGCGACCAGAATGATTCGTGGGCTGGAGCACCTCCCTTATGAGGAAAGGCTACAGCGTTTGGGGCTTTTCAGTCTAGAAAAAAGGTGCCTGAGGGGGGACATGATTGAGATGTATAAAATTATGCATGGGATGGAGAGAGTGGATAGAGGGAAATTCTTCTCCCTCTCGCACAACACCAGAACCAGGGGACATGCACTAAAATTGAGTGGAGGGAGAGTTAGAACGGATAAAAGAAAATATTTCTTTACCCAGCGTGTAATTCATCTGTGGAACTCCTTGCCACAGGATGTGGTGATGGCACCTGGCCTAGATGCCTTTAAAAGGGGTTTGGACAGATTCATGGAGGAAAAGACCATCACAGGTTACAAGCCATAAGCAACCTCCTGGTTTTAGAGGTAGGTTTTCTCTGTGCCAGGTACAAGGGAGTGTCGACAGGATACAGATATCTTGTTGTCTTGTGTGCTCCCTGAGGCATCTGGTGGGGCCACTGTGTGATACAGGAAGCTGGACTAGATGGGCCTTTGGCCTGATCCAGCAGGGCTCTTCTTATGTTCTTATGTAAGTCAGATTCCTGTTAGAGATTGCAGCCTGGGCAGGCACTTTTAAGTAAAATAAATGTTAAAAACGTGGTAGGGGAGGAAACTGGACGTGCTGATTAAGATTATGTGTAGTCATCTGAGCCTCAGAGAGAACGGGAACCCGTGTTCCCTGCATCCAAACTCAATGTTCTGGCTCCTGTACCACAGGGATTGTCTCTTCTCAAAGGCTTGGGGTGGGTCCTTGGCATTTCTATTGTGCATTGTAGTGTTCAAAGAGCTTCACAGACATTATCTACAGCCCTGCAGGTAAGTCACTGTTATTATCCTCATATTGCAGACAGCTGAGGTTGGGAGTAGCTGGCCTAAGGCCACCTTGTGAGTTCATGGCAGAGGAGGGATTCATACTGGGGGATTTCCTGTTCATACCTCAATCTTTGAAGCCATTATGCTCTACTACTACTACTACTACTACTAGTAGTAGTAGTAGTAGTGGTACTGGTACTGGTACTGGTACTGGTACTGCTGTTAGTGGTAGTGGTAGTATGTAAATCATAGTAGTAGTAAAGCACAATGGCTACTACTACTACATGGTATTATGTGCTAGTAGTACATACTACTACTAGTAGTTAGTAGTATATACTACTAAATTAGTAGTAGTAATAGTAAACTATTATGGCTACTACTACATAGTATGTACTAGTAGTACATACTGTAGTAGTAGTAGTAGTAGTAGTAGTAGTAGTAGTAGTAGTAGTAGTAGTAGTAGTAGTAGTAGGGGAATGAGAGAGACTGATAGTGATTGTAGCTCAGTGGTACAGTGAGTACCTGCTTTGCTTGCGGAAGATTCTAGTTTCAATCCCTGCAAACCTCTGGTAGCCACTGCCAGTCAGAGCAGGTAATCCTAACCTAAATGGGCCAATGGCCTGACCCTGTATAAGGCAACTTCATGTGGTCAAGAGACTATGCATTCAAATCTGATTAAAACACTACTGCAATATATCATTCATATAGGGTTAACACATGGTAGGTGCTGCACAGAACACAAGAGTGACATGAGGATTATTCACTCATTAAGTTGTACATGCATGCAGGTGTCTGTGCAAATGTGCATGTTTTTATGTGATCATAATGTGCACATCTGTTCCTTTTAGAAGTGGATCTTGGTACTGGACCCCTTCAATGTAAAGTACAGACTGTCCATGATGCTGTAACTGTGTTAAACATGATGTGCACAGACCCACTATCTCTGGATGCTACACTCTCAGGCCACATTATGTGTTTAACATAGTGTATAGTTTGACCCTAAACGAGACTGGGAGAGGGGATTCTTTTTAAAAACAACAACACGTTTCTAGAAAGACGGTTCGAAAGAAGGATAGTTGCTCATACTGTGAACACAAACTCCACTTTTGTCAATGGTAAACAGGTTCTGCAGGTCTTTGTATCGTTTCAGAAACCTGCAAAACCCGTTTGACCACAGGCGATGCTGGGACAAAAGAAATACGTGCACACGCCATGAGAAGCGAAGCCTCTTTCTGAAAGCGCCTGCAACTCTCTTAAAAGCTATTGTCTGTCTCCAGTCTGATTCTTGCTTGACTCCTCGCTAACTGTCTATGGGCACTTTTCCGGAGCAGGTGTACTTAAGAGACAAGACACCGGTTAGAAAACAAACAGCCTTTGTGTTAAGAAGTATTTTATTTGTGCCAAGAACTCAAAGGGCATTCTGGCATTCTCTCTCTCTCTCTCTCTCTCACACACACACACACACACACACACACACACACACACACACACACACACACACACACACACAATGTGGGAGTCGACATTGCTCTGATTTTTTTTGTTCCATGCCACGCTCACACCGATGTGCTTGGGAATTAGCAATAGCTAGCTGGTCTTGCTTTTCCACTCTCAGCCAGAAATTACAATTGCATCCCCCACATCAGGGTAAGAGGCTATTTTGCATGCTCTTAATCATGCATTCAACCCTGAAACCAGCACTCTGTGGCTGAATCCATTGGGGACCCCCCTCCCTTTCCCTCCCCCACAGGTATAACCGAAAGATTCCATTATGTGTGACTATTATGAAACCCTCAGCTGCCGAGCAGCCTCTTGTGGAAGCTACACACCTGGAGCCATGCCATGCTGTCTGTTGCGATGTTCCAGCCCATGCTTCGTTAGAAAGAGATCAAACATGACCTTTCCTGCTTCACATCTTAGGGCCATTCTGCAATCTGCACATGATGTTCAGCAATGCCACTGGCCCCTTGTTCACCTGCAGTTTTTTGTTTCCTAAATAGCAGCTGCAGGCAGGGATGTGGATCAAGTCTCTGACTCCAAGTCCCAAGTCTTTGCCCCCAAGTCCCAAGTCTTGGGTTGCGAGTTGCGAGCCCCTATCTATTTAATGGGGAAAATGGGTTTAAGCCTGAAATTCAACTTGTCGTTAAAGGCTCCAAGTCTCGAGTCGAGTCTTTTACAATCGCTGAGTGAAGTCCGAGTCGAGTCATTGACACGACTTGAGCCCGTCTCGAGTCCGAGTCAAGTCTACATCACTGGCTGCAGGAGGATCCAAATGGTGACCAGACAGCAGAGGCAGAGGCCAACATCTCTTCTCTCCCTACCCTATACAACAGTCCCAGCCCTGAACTAGCAAGCAAGAAGCAGGCTTGCTAAGGGTCAGTCACATGCTGAATACAGTAGTTGAGCTCTAAAGCTACTTTTTGCTGCATGGTCTGGAGGTGAAAGAACCCACTTCGAAATCACTTCATGCAGCCTTTCCTATCTCAGCCTCCCCCCCCCCCCCCCGATCCTCAGCATGCAGATCTGGCAGGTTTTTACTTGATTTCTCTCCATGTCTCTCTCTCGAAAAATAAATCTTTTTGATGCCTCTGGCTGTGGGCTCACCCCTGACATCTGTCTGTCTCTAGTGATCTCCTTAAGCTGCTCAGCCACCTGTGAGGAAGGCTGCCGGCTGGAATCGCACTTTCGACACCAGCGATTCCCCTCAAATTCCCACCGCTTTCTTTGCACACTCTGAGCGTAATCCAGTGGGAAATTCTCTGGCACAAGCCTCCTCAAGAGGAATTGGAGCTGCTGAAGGGCACGGCGGAGGTGGAGTTGCTGCTGGAGCGTGCCCTGCAACTTGGCGCGCAAGAGAGAGCTGGCGCCATTGGAAGCTCCCCTCCGAGGCAAATAGCAGCTCCAAGAACGCGGTTTTTGTCAGGACTGGGGCAAAAGGGAAAAGGATTAAACCAACACTCCCTCCTTGTGTGTCATCATCCTGATCCCAAAACCCTTTTTTGCTTTTGTAGTTTTGGCCCCTACAAAACACCATGTTGCCTCCTAGCAGGTCTGCAAAAGGCTGTAGAATGGACAGTGCTGCAGCTGGGAAAACTGAGGCTGCATTCAATTAGTAGGGCTTTCGCCTTGGAAACGTTCCTGAATGCTCTCCATTTGAAAGTTGTCAAGCACCTGTCAAGGAAAGTGCCTCTGAAGTTCATTTGCCTCCTTAGCCATTTGCCCTGGTCCCTTCCCCCAGGCATCTTTTGATTTAGGGGACATGAATTCCATGCAGATTTGAGCCTTGCTGCTTCCTGTTTAACAAGTTCAGCACAAATGACCGAAAGCCCTCTGATATAGCCCTGGTGTGTGAGAGGACCCTGCCATAGCATGAGATGGGCTGAGGGCTCAAGAAGCAGTTCCCTCCCCACTGCTAAGCAGGACTAACAGCCCAATCCTATCCTTCCCGCACACTGTATCTGGCAGGGGCGGGCGGATCAGGAGGCTTTGGAGGGGAAAGGGGATTTAAAACCCTTACTCCTCCATAAGCCTCCCGCTCCACAATGGGTTTCTGTAACTAGCACAAGTCCAAGGAGAGAAAGAGGGTGGGGAGGCTGTGAAAAAAGAGGATAGGATTCGGCATGTGCCATCGCCACCTGATCCACCCCCACAGCCTCCCTGCCCTGTTTCTCCCCCTCCCTGCCCCGTTTCACAACCTCACTGCCCCCACCACTGCCTTACCTGCTCCAGCGGGTCTAGGCAGCTGGGGAGCACTGCTGCCCTAAAATGGCCACCACACTGTGTGCTCCGTCGGCAGCCATTTTACAACAGTGGAACTGAGATCTGCTGTTGTAAATGGCTGCGCACAACAGCCCAGAATAGGGTTGGGCTATTACATCTGGTTAAATCTTTGGATGGGAAACCACTTGGGAGCTCCACTGAGTTCTCTGATGGAAGAAAGGGGGGATATACTGTATGTAGTAAAGAAATGTCATTCTAGGGCAGGGGTGGTCAACCTTTCAACATGACAGTGCTCCTGAGCCTTTAATGGTTGTGTAGGTGGTCATTTCAGCAGGTGCAGCTGCTTTAGCAGCACCATCAGCACTTGCAGCTGCCCAGATTCTGTCTTCTACACAACTCTTAAGAACACAGAGGCCCTAATGGTGGAGGGTTGGCCACCCTTGTTCTAGGGTATATGAATATGCATGGGGGTGGGTAGGTTAACAGGATTACAGTGACGAGTTCTTTGCACGGTCAGTTGAATGTCCGCACAGTGCATGTGAAAGGCTCTGTCCACACAATCTAGAATCCTAAAACAGCAGGTTCCCAAACCTTGCATGTATACCATTTTGTATGCATACATACAGCGTGTTGTTGACCTTCAACTAGATGCGTGCAGGTCGCCCCTGTGTGTGCATCCATTCGTCCTGGGTATGTTGTGAGATGAGGGCAGGAATGCAAGGAATAGCGGTGTAAAAAGAATGGAAAGGAGTGGAAGAGGGCAAGAACCAAAGGAAGGAACGTAGGGGGGCAAAGATGGAGGAAAGACAGAGGCGATGCAAAAAAGGAGCAAGAACGGGGAGGAGGGCTGAGCATCAATGGCATCACCATTGTCACCCTGAAAATGTTTCACTTGCTCACGAGGAGGAGCCCTATACTAGGATAATTACAATACAATCCTATGCACATCTACTCAGAAGGAAGCCCCACCAAATTCAATGGGACTTACTTTCAGGTAAGTGTGTGTATAGGATTGCAGCTTAGTCTCTGGTTTTGTGGATCTTTTTCAAAGACTGCAGGCTGATTTTGAAATGAAACATTTCACTAGTTTGTTCTTCTCAGTTTTAAACAAATAGGCAAGTAGGCAATGGGGGGGGGAGAGAGATTCTCCCCCCCCCCCATCTTTTCCCAGTTTTTCAAAACAATCAGATGCCGATCATGTGGCTTAGAAGTCTGAGTTGGAGACATGGATTTCTCTGTCTGCTCTTTCTCCCTCCTGTAGTTTTCCACCTCCTGAAATGCCCTAAAGACCAATGTTTACACTTTGCCCTCTCTGCTCTTTCCACAAATGCCATTGTGCAATCAGCTTTTGAAAAGAGGAGACCTTCTTGAAGAGGGGTCACGCAGCAACAGAGGGCATTCAAAAGGCAAGTGAAGGCAGGTTGCTGCTTTGCCAAATTGTCTGTCGCAAGTAAGTCCCTAGAACGTTACAATCCTGATCATCTTTTATTCCTGCGGTAGCCCTCAGAACTGGGACACTGTTATTCCCATTTCATAGAATGGAATGTCCCACACTTTCAAACTCTGGCAAAAGTTCTACATCATAATAATGGTTCCAAATAGGTGACGATAATAAACCTCTTCTGCTCTGTTATCACAGGTCAAGATCTGGTTCCAGAACAAACGGTCCAAATTCAAGAAGATTATGAAGCAGGGCTCCAGCATTCAAGAAGACCATCTCCACAGTTCCTCATCTCTGTCCCCCTGTTCTCCCAATATACCCCCACTCTGGGACATCCCCATGGCATGCAAAGGAGCCCCCCTGCCCCCCAGCAGTTACATCAATAGCTTTGGACCTTGGTACCATCAGCCACAGCATCAGGACGCTATGGGGAGGCCTCCAGTGATGTGACAAAGATAACGCACTTGTAACATCACCCCACTGAATGTGTCTCTTCCTCCAAAGCTCTCATCAGGGCCCTTGGAACAGGGAAATGGAGGGCGTGCGTAGAGGGGAAGGAGCCTTTGAAGGAATCACCAGCAGCACTTCTCCTTGATGGGACGCTGTCTGGCAAGAGATGACCTGCAAATGCACCAGTGGACTTCTCTGACCTGTCCATGGACCAAATCTTAATGGCGGTGGCAAAATGTGTGATGCTGAGACAAGAAGAGAATTGCCCCCCCTAAAACCTGACCGCAAGCTTGGGTCCCATTTCAAGAAGCATCTCTTCATCTGGGATGGACCAGATTTGCATTTGTGTTTTGTTCCAAAGGCGGGTTCACGAGTGACAACATGGGCCTGTATTAGATCTCATTGCGTTAGTACAGTTAGTGTTGCCAACTTTTCCTGGCAAAGAGCTTGTGCCTTAAACAGTTTGATGGTGCACAGGAATGAAATAGGTGATGTTTTCCCCGACATGGTGTTGTGGGGCGGGGGGAGGTGTCGTTGGTTGAATTTCTGCCTGTTACCCAGCCACTAAAAGCGCAGGGGGAAAGGAAAGAAAAGCAGCTACTCTAGTTAGCTTAGCAAGGTTTTGAGCTGCACAGAGTTATTCTTCAGTCAGGTATTAGAAAAAAGAATGCTGAACTGAATAGAAATAAAAGACCGCAAGCCCACACAACATTGGTAAAACTTCATGATTTGCGGGACAGAATAAAGGTTAGGTTGGAGATAACAATATTCTCATTGGATTAAAACTGGCAAGAACTTTTACCCTATCAAAATGGGTCCAATATACTCCTTCCTCCAAGAAACAGGCAGTGGTAGTTGATTTTCATACAGCTCTCCAACTTCCTAATGTAGACAAAAAAAATTCAAACACTTTCCACAAAGCCCATTTTCCTCCCAAGTTTGTCTGTGTTAACTACGGCAACTTTTTTAAAATCGATAAAAATGTGTTTAAATCACGATTATGTTAATAAAAAAAAAACTTGTGGAATATAATCCTCACAATCCCCCTTCCTCTCCCCATTAAAAAAAGAACATTCATGTTTGTTTCAGCCACTACAATGAATCTGAATCTATTTAAGCCATTTTTAAACTAATTTAACTTTTCTCCCCCACACTTTGCCAAGCATAAAGACAAAAATTTTATTTATTGAAATAAAGCTTTTGGTATACTGTATGGTTTTCTCTTTGTAAACAGAATGTAAAACTATAAATCATGTAAGGTTTTTTTGTTTTTGTTTTTTGTACAAATGAATTTCATTACGCATTTTCTTTTCATAAGAATATAAGGAAAGCCCTGCTGGATCTGGCCAAAGGCCTGTCTAGTCCAGCATCCTGTTTTCCACCAGCTGTGGGAAGCCAAACAAGTTCTTTTCCCCCTCTCACACAACACTAGAACTAGGGGACATCCACTCAAATTGAGTGGAGGGAGGATTAAAACAGACAAAATAAAATATTTCTTTACCCAGTGTGTAATTGGTTTGTGGAACTCCTTGCCACAGGATGTGGTGATGGCACTGGCCTGGATGCCTTTACAAGGGGATTGGACAGATTTATGGAGGAAACGTCCATCACAGTTTACAAGCCGTGATGGGGATAAGCAACCTCCTGGTTGGAGGAGTAGGTTTTCTCTGTGCCAGGTACAAGGGAGTGTCGACAGGATACAGATATCTTGTTGTCTTGTGTGCTCCCTGAGGCATGTGGTGGGGCCACTGTGTGATACAGGAAGCTGGACTAGATGGGCCTTTGGCCTGATCCAGCAGGGCTTATGTTCTTAAGTAGGAGCAGAAGGCATATTTCTCTCCTGTCGATGCTTTCCTACAATTGGTCCAGCCAAGGGCAAAGCACCGCCCCCTCCCACAATGCTACCACTATCATCAGGACTGAGGATTTAGGGGTCAGCCTGACCAATTCATTAGAGGCGGAGCCTCTAATGAAGCGATTTTCAACCTTTTTCATTTCATGGCACACTGACAAGGCGCTAAAATTGTCAAGGCACACCATCCGTTTTTTGACAGTTGACAAGGCACACCACATTGCTGGCAGAGGGCTCACATCACCCAATGGCCCTACTAATAAATGACCCTCCCCACGACTCCTGTGGCACAACTCCTGCGGACCATTCACGGCACACCCAATGTGTCGCAGTACACTGGTTGAAAATCGCTGCTCTAATGGGTTCAATGTACATACCAGTGTCTTCAGCCAGTGTCCAATTCGGCCAACCTCTGACGTCATGCCTGTGTCATCGCACAACCTATGATGCTCAAGTATTCAGCCATGCTTCAGATGGGCTTTGTCACTCATTCATAAATGTGGAGGAATGTTAATGTCTAGGAAGAAATCGACTAAGTGAACACACATTGGTACATATATGACACACATACCCCGAACATGCATGTACCACCGCCACCAGCAACTACATGGTATCTTACTACAAACCGATAAGGTATTTTCATGAGATACGGTCTTTACTGAGTATCTTGCGGAGTTTGTAAGGATAATGTCAGGAAGACAGCATCTCCCACTGTGCTTTATGTAGATAGGGTGCTTCGTCTCATGCCACCAAATGCAGATTTTTGCCCTTCCCAGGCATTTTTGCCAACTCTCGGAATAAAAAAAATCTGGTATCTGAGCATGGATGGTCCTCACAGAAAAATGCTGTGTTCATCTAAATTGTATAGCAATTACATGCATGCACATCCCTTGCCACCAAATAATATCATCTCACACTATGTTAAGTCCTCGGAGATCGCAACACAACCCAGGAGACAACCGTGCTGCAATCAGAAGACAGAAAATAACCTATAGTATAGGTCCTATACGCAGAGCAGGTAACTTTAAGTTGAGTAAGTAGACTTCGACAGGTCAAGGCATGTACAGGCCCACCCCACCTCCCATATCTGTGGGCATCTAGCCCCCCTGCGGATACTGGAGAACCGCGGATAGGGGCGAACACCCCCTCCATGCCCCCCCTGCACACACCCCAGCCATTCTTTTACCTTAATTAGCTGCTCTTTGTTTTCCTTTAAGCAGATGCTATAAGCAGCAGCATGCTGCTTATAGCACAGATGCTGGCTTAGTGCTAGAGAGGCGCAACCAAAGAACAAGAAGCAGGAACTGTAGCTGCTTAGGCAGGTTCTACATCATAATAATGTCTGTGCTATAAGCAGCATGCTGCTGTTTATGGCATCTGTGTAAAGGAAGACGCAGAGCAGCTAATTAAGGTAAAAGAATGGTGGGTAGGGTGTGCCAGGTGGGGCTCCCACTATCCGCGGATAAGTGAATCCGCAGATAGCGGATTTGCAGATGGTGGGGTCCCCCTGTATATGCATTATGTGGTCATGGAATTAAATACCTGGAAAAATATTTACCCATTTTACAGACAAGAAACACTGAGGTTCCAGGGCAATCGGCGACTCCATGGCAGAGAACTCAAATGTTGGCAAACAACATATGTTTTTATGTTGGCAGAGGCCATAAAAAAGAAGCTTCCAGAGGGGTAACTGTCTTAGAGCTCAATCCTATACATGTCTCCTCTGAATTAAATCCTGTTATGGTCAGTGTGGGACTTACTGCCAGGTAAGTGTGGATAAGATTGCGGCCTCAGTCTTTTGCAGCAAAAACAACAAAGAGTCTTGTAGCACCTTAAAGACTAACCAGTTTATTTGACTTCAAAAAGGGAGCCAAGCCACAGACGTCTACAGGTCACGTCATACATACATACGCATTATATGGTCAAGGAATTAAACCTGATGTAAGAGATACAGAAGCATGCCCCTGTCTGCCCCTCTCCAAATTAAGTGTTTTGGGAACATTAACACTAACTCTCGTATCAAAAGTGTGCATCATGCACACACATAGTGGACAATATATATATTGGCAAGCTGGGACCCAGGCTGCAAAACCTTGATCCATTCAAACAGCCTCCTACGTGAACACAGGCAGAGGAGGCCGGCCCTGCCCGGGAGTGGCTGCTGCTGGCTGACCAGAGCGTCATTCATTCCATCGTCTTTTCTTTTGCCTGGGCGGGTGCTGCAAGGAAGGTGGGTGTTAGGCTGCCCTGGATCAGGAAGGAACTGTTGACGTTGTCCTGCTCTGCTTGTGATGATGCGCTGCCATGCCACGCCACACCTTCCTGGCAGCTGCCACCCATCGCCCCCTCCTGCAAGCTCCTCTTTGCTGCTGGAGTCTTCTTGCAGCCGCCCAGCCATTGCAGAATGTGGCAGCCATTTTAAACGTAGCGAACCCCCTCCCCCCCCCACACACACAGGGCAGCTTCACGAGGCCTATTCTGTCCCCAGCACAACTGCAAATGGGGGTAGAGGGGAGAAAATGAAAACGACCCATACAGAAGTTGCTGGGGAGGGACCTCTGTGTGTTCCCCCTTTCAGGACTTGCAACAGTGGAAGGAAAGAAAGAAAGAAAGAAAGAAAGAAAGAAAGAAAGAAAGAAAGAAAGAAAGAAAGAAAGAAAGAAAGAAAGAAAGAAAGAAAGAAATTCTCCAGGGCATTTTGCCCCCCTGACCTACAGTTGGGTACCTTATTCCCATGTCTGAAAAGTGATCTCAACATTGGCTAAAAACTGTAACCCTGTTCACTTTCTGTCTTAGAATTAATGGAAGTCGTATGTGTAAACAAATAGCAAGAGAGAGGGAGCAAATGAGTATCATTTAAGGTTGCCAAATTGCCTCAAATGACCCTATTTCTCGAGCTTTTTTCTTTGCCTTTTTTTTTTCTCCACAGACAGTGACAAAAATTAATCCCAGGCCGTTTTGGGACTGCCACTGGGCCCTACTCTGGTACCAAATCCCCCACCCCCGATTTTTCAAGGATTGCCAGTCTTGTGACATCACTTCAGGCCTTGCCTTAAGAAACCCCAGGTTTTTGGAGGCATCTGACATGGCAACTCTCGTGTCGTCATTTGTGTAAATGACCAGAATCAACCCCTATCTCAAAAACTCTGCTTTGGTATTCCTGTCACTGGCTTCTGGAGGCATTCTAGGAAGCAACTTCAAATGAAGAGAAGAGAAAGAGGAAAACATTCATGTCATGGATGCAGTGGCGTCATCAGCGGTGGGGGCCTTGGGGCGGTGGACCCCCAGGCAGCAGGTGGGAGAGGGGTGCAACGGTGGACGGTGGCAGCGCGGATCGTCCCATTTGCCGGGGTGAGCGAGGAGAGCCGTTGGCGAGTTTGGCCCTCCCGCTCAGTGCCACTGAGTGCGCAATAACGGCTGCTGCCGTTACGTCACTTCCAGCGCGGGGGGGGGGGCGGTCATAGGGATGCCACTGCATGGATGAAATGAATTTGACTCCTACCCAGAGGCATCACTAGGGTTTGGAAGTCCCTCCCTAGGAGATACGTCTGTTCTGGCCCCTTCTGGCTTTCCACCAGGCCACAAAGACTCTTTTATTTCGGTGTGCTTTTAATTCGTCTGTATGAACTCTACCTTGCTGGTTTTACTCTGTGTTTTACGGTGGCTCTGTGCTTTTTTGAGCCATTCTAGTTATTGTCCTACTGAAATGCTGATAGTGTGGTCTTGTGTTATAGTGTTTGCTTTTTTTATCGTTGTAAGCCATCATGAGGGTCATGTTAGTGACCAAATGGTTGGATACAAAGTTCTAAAATAAATACTTGATCCCCGAATATTTTTCTGTTCCACGTCAGCACTGACATTCAACAGTCTTGCAGTAGCAGTCAGCAGTTGGCAGGCAGCACCTGACAGCTGACATGTAGTAGCATTTAGTCAATTTTGTACTAATTTCGTACATTCTCCTAACCCTTGACCTGCTCCATTAACCACATGACCTGCTATCAGGCATGTCTTTGGTATAATCCCACCTGCAATTTGGCGTCTTCTGGATGGTCCTAGAGGCTGGCTCCTGTGCGTCAGCCCCACAACCCTTCAACTCCTACAGGAGCTGATGTACCCATAAAGTGCCTCTGAGCATGCATGTAGCATATTTGCCTCATTACAGGAGGCGGTGTGACATGGGATGCCGAAGCGTCGAAAACATGAGTCATGTAACATGCATCCTCTTTCCACACCGCTGGAATCTCAGGTCAGTAGGGATGGCTTCCTGGCACCTCTCTGGTGAGAAGCCAAGCCCTGTTGATTGCTGCAGAGAAAGAAAGAAAGAAAGAAAGAAAGAAAGAAAGAAAGAAAGAAAGAAAGAAAGAAAGAAAGAAAGAAAGAAAGAAAGAAAGAAAGAAAGAAAGAAAGAAGGGGGAGTCAGTGAAAGGGAAGGAGCTTAATTTCATCAGCTAGATGCCCTTCAAAAGGGCCTCTGGACTAGCTCCTTTCATAATTCACAGGTCAGGGTAGACACCTCCAAATTATCTCTGGTGTGTAATTAACCCCCATTGAACTTCCTCAGGGTCATTAAGACTCCCCCCCCCCCACAGGCCTTCTGGAATAAGGAGAACCTTTATGCTCCCAGCATGGGCTCAATTTCTTTTCTTTCACCTTCGCCATGGCCTCTACAATTACCAAACAGGGCATATTACCAACGAAACTGGGGATGCAGCTATTTTTGGTTTCAAAACAGAAGAAGAACCCCACACTTTTGAGTTCAGTTTTTTCTCCAGTACGGCTTGCCTCTTCCGCCCCCCCTCCCCTTGCCTGATACCTAACCATTGAACAGATAATTATTTCAAGATTGTGAGTTAAAAGCAAACAGACATGCAGAAGAACAACAACCAAAATTGGGCACCACATGCAGATTCACCCAGCCCCAGACTTCAAAGTCAGCTAAAAATCCATCCATCTGCAGTGGTGTAATGTGTGGAAATAGAAGAGCTATTTTGGAGGCACAGCAACCTGCTGGAGAGGGGTGGAGAGACTAGATCCAGGAACCCTGGGAAACCATAGAGTGCCACACATCTTCCCCCATAATAAAGACCACCGTGTGCCGGGCCACTGGCGTCGCTGCAGAGGGGCGGAGCTCTAGGTTCCACTGTGGTCCGACCCTCCATTACACGGGTGCACGAAGCGGCCCCACCCCCTCGCCTTTGGAACCATTCAAGGTGGTGAAAACAACGCACAGGAGACTATCTGCGTGTTGCTTTCACCGACTTGAATGGCTCTGAAGGCGAGGGGGCGGGGCCGCTTCGTGCACCCGTGTAACGGAGGGTCGGACCGCGGCAGAACTTAGAGCTCCGCCCCACCTGCAGCAACGCCAGTGGTGTGCCCCAAGCTAGTGTGTTAGACTGTGCTAATAATGCCAGGTTGCTGTGGGTTCTGGGTCACTCCTTGAAGAAGGACCCCTATGGCATCCGTACATTCCTCCTGACAGCACATTGGGGTGCTGTGATGACCTGCCATTGGTAGTGGGGATTCAGGAGTAGGCCCTGCAAGCCATGGTCACAATCTAGACCAACCCCCCCCCCCTCCCTAGGCACCATGGAGGGCCAGGGAGATTAGTTTTGACATCATCAAAACTTTTTAAGAAAACAAAGCTGCAGTATGACTTAAAAATTCAAGATGGCTGCCAGAAGGAATGCTGATTTGGCTTGGCTTGGTTCCTGGTAAAAGCTTTCTTGGTAGCAGCTTTTCTTTGTGTGCTTTAGCTCGTTCTTCGAGGATAAATATGCATCTAGCAGACATGTTCTGTTTTGAAAACATGTTTATTTCAAGAAGGAAACTTCAATGCAGACGCCATGTAATGAGCGTTCTAATAAATCAGTAATGAAGAAAAGACCCTCTATGATACACAAATTGTGCATAAGGAGCCTGAGAGAAAAATAAACCCTGTCATGCGAAACTAACGTTCCTGACTGATCTTCCTGAGCATAATTCTTAGCCATAATCAGGTTCTAACTGATGTGCACAATTGGAGGCGTCGTCAGATTCTGAATGAGACTTTGGATCGGTGTGTCTTACCCATGGGACTCCTGTGTGCCATGAAATCACCAAAGCAATCTGGATGAGGTATAATGGATTGGCAGGCATCTTACATCAATTCCATCAATTCATTCCTGATCCGTTGGTGAAGGTCAGGCCTGCCCCATCCATAACCCCAACTGAAGCGGTAATGTCAGGCAGCAGATTGGTGAGAGAAGGTCCACCTCTATCTGCCCACTCGCCTCCACTCCTTCTCCTCCCACTTTCTAGATTGGAAAAGGAAGAGGGGGTTGAGCAGAAGAGTAAGTGTCACCAGGTAAGAGGGGGCAGCATTTGGCATGCCACCTCAGGCACCTGAAGGTCTTGGGTCAGCCCTGTTGAAAGTGGAGCATCAGGCTGATCATAACAAAGCAGGATATACTACCTAGTAGGTCACCTGACCCAGCTTAAGGTGGTGGCTGTCATGGTCTGGAGGTAATTTCTGTGTAGATGGTTCCTTCATCCCCCCCCCCTTCATTGCATAAGCTTCTGCTAGTGTGTTGCTGATGTCGTCCCAACAGACATATCTGTTAGTGAACAAAGCCACATTGTCCAGCACACACAGACAGTGCCTCTGGAATTCATAATCCCCACTTTTACCAAATACCAGTGATGTAGACTTGAGTCTATTGACTCGGCCTCGAGTCGGACTCAAGTCGCATCAATGACTTGACTCGGACTTGACTCGGCGACTGTAAAAGACTCGAAAGACTTGACTTGAGACTTGGAGCCTTTTATGGCAAGTCAAATTTTATTCAGGTTTAAACCCGTTTTCCCCATTAAATAGATAGGGACTCGCAACTCGCAACCAAAGACTCAGGACTTGGGGGCAAAGACTTGGGACTTGACTCGAGACTTGGACCCAGAGACTTAGGACTTGACTCGAGACTTGGAGTCAGAGACTTGATCCACATCCTTGCCAAATACTTTGATAATTAACAGTTAGCGACTGCCAGGGTGGTGTGGTATTGAGAATGTCCAACTACAACCAGAGAGGCATGGTTCAAATCCTACAATTCAGCAATGAAGTTCACTGACCCTAGACCAGCCACTCTTTCTCAGCCCAAGCTACTACACAGGGTTGTTGAGAAATGGAAGGGGAAGGAATAATAAATGCCACCCTGAGTTCCTTGGAGGAATAGTGCGATCAAAATGAATGAATAGTTAGAAGTTCCACATATAATGTAGCAGAATGCATGCTTACTCAGAAGTAAGACCTACTGTGTTCCGTGGAGCTTAGTCTCAGGTGAGTGTGCATAGCATGGTACTCCGAGCAGCAAAATTGAACTAATGTTTTAAGTTTTTTTTTAATTGTTACTTTCTTTGACATCTCAAAGAAATTCAAGATAGCATATTTATTGGGTGAAAGGGGGAAAACATAGGTGATAGTCATGTCACAGGTAGATAAGATCTAACATAAATGTCTCCCTGGACTGGAAATTAATTTGAACAAGCAAGTAAAAAAAAAGGCATTCAAATAAACAGAGGAGGCTGCAAAATTAAATATATATTCTTTCGCTTTCACTGTGTGTATTGTGCATTTATTGTGGGGTTATGACAAGTTTGAGATTTATTTTTTTTAATGGGTTGATCCAAGTGAAATTTCCCAGGCTTCCACAATTTTTTTTTAAATCAAATTTTTGCCATGAACTTGCATGGGTGACTAGCTCTCCAAGCAGTTGCATCTTATAGGGGGTACTTGCTATCTGCGTCTCTTGATTATCGATTTCCTGCAGTTACGAGCCCAGTTTATCGAAGAACAATGCATAAAAATTCCCTGCGCTTGGATGAGAGTCCGGAGTTTCCAAAAATTTCAAAATTACCACTCTATCCAGTTTCACTACCCCAAACCCACACCACACAGGTGTGTCTCTCACTACTCGCTGTGCAGCCAATTCCCATGTTGCCACCCTCCAGTTCAGTGACGTACCTATGCCCTGCCTGCAGGAGGGGGGGGCCATGAACGAAAATGCTGCCTCCCCGCTGGACGTGATGCTGCCGCCGCCGCTGCTCAAACTGGTACCAAGGCGGGCCAAACTGTGCGTGCCCCGCCTGCCCACTCGCACCTCTTTCGCCACCGCACAGCTGTCACCCCCTGCGTGCTGCCAGAGGCCCACCGCCCCGTCCCCCACCTCCGACGCTTCTGCTCCAATTCTTTGTCTAATTCCACCTCTTCCTCTGCTTAAAACCACATCCAGTCTCCAGCCAATCAAGTTTAATATATCCCACATCTAGGGCCAGGTCGTGCACTGCACAAGGGTGCCACATCGAAGGGGGCGCCATTCACATCGGAAAGAGGAGGAACATCACTTCCAGTGGGGAGGAAGCAGCGCCTTTTTCTGATGCGCACAAAGGCTCCATAAGGGCTAGCGGCGACCCTGCCTACAACATACATAGCCTACCAAAAAACATTTCTTACAGCGCAAACCGACTTAACTTTTGTGCCGGTTTAACCAGCGGCGCAGCGAGAACGGGAGGCCCCAGAACGAAAAAGGGATTCAAATCCCCTTTGAATTCCATTTTTGGAGGGGATTTGAATCCCTTTTCCGTTCTGGGGCCTCCCGTTCTCGCTGGGCCGCTGGTTAAACCGGCACAAAAGTTGGATTGCGCTGTTAAAGGTTTCGGAAGGAAATAATTTTTGTGGTACTGTTTTTTCTAAAGAATAAATGCATTAATATTTCAAAATAAGCTTTTGGGGTATTGTTTCAAACCTTCAGATCCTGATTTCTCATTATTTCTTATGGAAAAAAAATCCCCACTAACTGCAAATAGGTAACCAAATCCATTTTTCAGTCCCTGTTAGCCTCAGATAACAAAGACTCCTGAAACTGCATTTCCCAGCCGCGATCGTGTTTTATGGCGAAAGGCTTCATGCTAGCTCTATGGCTTTCAAGCCAGTTTAATGGCTGTTTCGCAGCACTTGGACACTGCGATATCACACCCTGCTTCTTTCATGCAGTCGAGTTGCTACATCATCCTTTCTGGATGATGACAGACTGAAGGTGAGATTAAGATCAGCATTTCGTCCCTTGTGTTGCATCAGTGTCAGTTTTGCCCTGCAATTTCCCAACAGTTTATTATAACAATAGATAGTTCACAGCCTAACTGGAAGTGTCTTGGATCGATCTGCTGGTCCTGCAACACGATGCAAGCCATTTAAATATTCCAAATATTTTCGTTAATGTCTTTCGGCGCAAACGCAATCCTGTGCATATATGCGCGGCTGGTCTAAATGGTCGGTCGCTGCATCCTGTGTGTATTGCGACTTGCACTGGTGTGGCCTGGGCGCACATTTGTCCCCTTCCGCTGGTGTAAGCGGTGCAGGCCGCAATGGGCCTCCTTGGATGCATGCCAGCTCTGAAGCTGGTGTGCTTTTGGGGAGACTGTGCAAGGCTGGCCTGGGCTGCGACGGGGCATAACTACCCAGCACCAATATCCCCGCCCCCTCCCAGTCCGGCCAATGGTTCCCTCCTCACCATCCCTGCCCACACTCCCCACGACCCCTGCACTGACCGGCGCAGCACTCACCTGCGGCGGCCAGCACAGGTCTGGAATGGCAGCGGAGTGAGCGGCACAGGCCTCCGCGCTGGCAGTGCTTACTCCCAGGGTGCTGAAAACATGCTTTCTGGCACGTTTACGACACCCTAGGCCGGCAGAGCGCTTGCTCCACCAGCCTATAGTTAGGCAGGATCGGGCTGTTGGTGGAGTGAGAGATCCTCAAGAAGAGAGCTCTGTCTGTCTGTTTTAACGTTGAGCATTAAGAAAACTGGTCATCTGACACCAAAACCCTGTTCAAAAATACAGTAGTAAGAAACAACATAGCCCATGTCTCTTGCCCATTGTTCTTCATCTTTGCCTTCTGTTCCTCCCGTGACTTCTATATTACATGACAGAATCTTGAGTGTAGACCTGTCAATGTACAGCATCCTTCCACAAAGTGAAAACATACACATAAACAAAGGAGTTAGATCTCCTCATGGTGTACGTGTTCTGGAAACTTTTGCATTGCAAAATTGTAAAATGACTTTTGCATTGTAAAATGCAGTTCAAAGCAAGCAGCTCCAGAATTATAATCATCTGCATGTAAACAACTAAAGATACAGATTTGGAGGGGAGGGCTTGAGCAGGAGAGGGAAGGATTTCTGCCAGTGGTGGAGACATCTTATCTTCAGGAGGCATTGACTTGGACACTGCGGTATCAGAGAGCTCCTGCTTTCTATGCAGGAGGAGGTTCACAAGTCCACCTGTGACATCTTGATAAGCAGGGCCAGCCCAGCCATGAGGTGGACCCAAGAGGCCACTTTGAGCGGCAGATTGAAGGAGGCCAGTGGGGAGGTGCGGGGGGGGGGGGCTTGACACCACTAGTGGCCAAAAATATAATACCATTATGTTATACATATAATTCGATGTGTATTTTCATGACGAATGCAATGAAACAAACCCTTTTGAATGATCTTATTCTATCAAACGTTATGGCCAGATATAGCATGGGGTTGGGGCAATGATGAGGGGCGGGGCGAGGGGGCAGGGTGAGTGATGGCCATTATGGGGGTGACGCGATGAGTTCTCGCCCCGGGTGACATGAAACCTAGTGCTGTCTCCTCAGGAGGCAGCAAACTGATGAGGGCTGCGCTGCATCTCTCACCTGCCCATCACTCCCTCTGGCCCACTGCCCACTCAGTCACTACACCCCACCCGTTGATCCTTTCCTTGCTCAATGAGGGCAAAAGAGAGGAGAATCCACCTCTTCCTGCAGCACCGCTGCTGCAAGCAACTGTGGCCGCAGCGGTCCGGTTTGGATTGCCCTCCTTCCACACTTGACCCAAATAGGATCCATCTATTTCCCTCCATCTTCATACAGAAACAAGCAGACATTTAATGTTTTCCTTCCTTCCAGAATTGTCCATGGCTTGGCAGAGGTGTAACTAAGGGGGGGCAGAGACCCCGGGCCCCAGGTGCCAGGCCTTTGGGGGGGTTCCACAGGGGGCCGCCGGAGGCCTGTTCCTCTTATATATAATGAGTTTGTTGGGACTAAGGGGGGGTGTCAAAACATCATAGGCCCTGGGTGCACAATTGCCTAGCTACGCCTCTATGGCTTGGAGTTTGGGATTAGGCTTGGAACGGGCTAACGAGTCTGTCATTCACCCAGAGCATTGTGACATTTTGGTCTGCATCAAGGAATGGATGAAGGATTTGACTCAGGCTGCATCATGTCCAAAAGTAGTTTGTGCGTGTTTATTTTTAATTTTAAAGTAATCTCTCGGTTTTCTATCCCTGTACCGCTGCGGAAATCACACGAGGCCAATTAAAACAGTAGACATGCAGTATTTATGTGTGGAACACAACATCAGCTGTGCTTTGCTTTACTCCTTTGCATGAAAAAATATCTATGCGCTTGCAACATTAAACCGCCTGCCATTTGGAATAGTATCAATTTGTCTTTTTGTTAGAGGGAGCATTTACCTGAGATAGTGATCAATGTTTACCTGTGTATTCTTGATGTATCCTATCTCTGACACAGATTGAATTATTAAAAAATATATATTATCTGATTGAGCAACTGACTGCAGAATTAAATGCAAATTTTTCTGAACATCTCAGGAGGTGAACTTACAAATAATTAGCCAGCAGTAACAGCTGTTGAGTAGGTAAGGTTATGCAGAGGTGCTTGTGCTGAATGCTGAAAATAGCCAATTCCTGGGAGTTGACATTGCCCACTCTATAGTACAGCGTAAATAGGAGATAGCTGGAAATGTGATAATCTTTGCTGGTTATAAGACCTGTATTTTTTTTATATAGTACACGGCATTGGTTTTAAGTTAAAACTGTTTTTCAATATAATTTAAAATGCATGAATTCTCCTTCCCCTTTTGTCTCAAACCTGTATTTTTTTAAGTGATTTTCTTTTTAGTTAAGGGGGGGGGCTGGCTGGCTATGATGAGCACTGTTGCTATGAACTGGATATGGCTACAGTTGTGCTAAAGGTTACCTCAGAAGTGTTTCCTACATCTAGGGCAGGAGGGCAGGAGCTCAGCTGGTAGAGCGGCCATCTCATATGCCTGAAGATCTCAAGGACCGCAGTTCGGGACGGTGGGATGTCTGTCGGAGAGCTGCCGGCACGCCACTGATAAGCTGCAGAACCTCTGTGAGGGAGAGAAGTTGCAGCTGGCACCTTGAGTGGGAGTCAAGGTTGTCTGTCAGTTGAACCGTGATGAGACGGACACCAGTGAAAAGCTGGACTGTGAAAGAAACCATCTAGAATGAAGGGCTCTATGAAAGACTGGAACATACTGTATTGTAAAAACCCCTTGGGGTTTAGAAAGCCTGCCTGTGTAAACCGCCTTTGAATTAAAGTCAAAGGAGAAATCCGATGACCAAAGAAAAGGCAGTATATAAATACTGGTGGTGGTGGTGGTGGTGGTGGTGGTTGTTTAGCTCAAGATGATCTACACTGACTGGCAGCAAACCCTAGAGGCCAGGGATGGAACCTGGGACGTTCTGCATGCAAAAAGGGCCGGTTCCAAACTATCAAATCTTGAATTATGATGTGATGTTTTTGATTCTGAAATGTACAGTCTCGCCTTCAAAATCCAACGTTTGCAAAATGTCATTTCCTCTCCAGCGACGACTGCTCGGTTTTCTTCATACCGCTGTGACAAATGTGGAGAAAACCAGGGGATCGCTAGCGCATGCATGAGGCAAACCAACACACATGGATGCTTCAGCATGTGGATTTTGTTTTAAGGGACCTCTGGTGTGTCATAGAGAAGACAGCCTGATGAGCAGATGCATCATGTGAACAGTTCACTCTGTTGCGGCAACTGCTATGGAGAGAGAGAGAGAGAGAGAGAGAGAGAGAGAGAGAGAGAGAGAGAGAGAGAGAGATCTTAAAGCACCTTCTGCATACTAGCGTCCATATTATTGCTACTGGCCTGTAGCTGGTTAACCTATTGATTAATGCTGCAATCCTATGCACACTTTCCTGGAAGTAAGTCCCATTGAACTCGGTGGGACTTACTTCTGAGTACACATGCATAGGCTTGTGCTCTAAATCAACTACAACTCATAGTCTTACCGATGCAGCTTACTGTTCAGGGTCTTTCTCAAATAGGGAAAAAGATGATCCTTTTCAAAGCCCTTCAGGGGTTTTTGTAGTGCCTTTCTTGGTATACTGCACTTATTAAACAGGTCCTGATGAGGAGCTGGGGGAGGCTTGCTTCCACCCTGCCAAGCAACACACCCACGGAGCAGGGCCAACTGGGAGGGAATGTCCCGAATTTGCTGACCGCACCCTGGTTGTCTCCCTGGGCTGTAGCCGCCACCCACTCTGCCCCACCGGTTTGGTAACAAGTCACTGTTCGGCTTCGTCAGCAAAACGAGTCGGGCGACTTGGCTTGGCACGTGGCTGTGCTTAGAATGAGGTGAGCTTTGGCTGTCACCCCTGGGTGGAATGCCTCTCCTCTCCTGTCATAACAGCTTCCTGTCATGGCAGAGCAGTGGGAAGAATGGGAACGCGGAGGCATGGCGGAACGATTAGCGACTGGCAGACCAGGCCCACGTCCGGGTCACGGACTCCCAAGGCTGAAGGGCTTCTCTTTCCCATTCGTTGCACATTTCCTGAACTCCCAATACATCATCATTGGTACATGGCAATGCTGCATTACTGGCTATGCAAAATGGGATAGCATTCTCTGAGAAAACTAATCTAACTTTTTCGAAAAGCAACAGTAACAGATAGGTAACTCGTTCAGTGGCATTATTTGCTCTGCATTATTATTATTATTATTATTATTATTATTATTATTATTATTATTATTATTATTATTATATAAGTATAAGACATAAGATAACATAAGAAGAGCCTTGCTGGATCAGGCCAAAGGCCCATCTAGTACAGCTTCCTGTATCTCACAGTGACCCCACCAGTTGCCCCACCAGATGCCTCCGAGAGCACACAGCCAACAAGATGATGATGATGATGATGATGATGATAATAATAATAATAATAATAATAATAATAATATGCTTGTGCACTCAAAAGCATTTAAGGTGCTTACAAAATTTAAAATCACAATCAAAAAAAGACCGCAGAACAGAAATAGCAGCAATCAAGACAGTACAGAAGGCTTAAACTCAAACTAACAGCCAACGTGGTGTCCACTGCATCCCGCAGGGGAGTTTTGGTCTCTGGAGACCAAAACTGGGTCTCCTGGGGTAAGCCTGGGGTAAGCCTCTGCCGCCTCCATTGGTCAACCTGGACTGCACCAGCGATATCGGCATGGACCCATGAAGGTGGATCAGGCCCAGGGAAGGGATTAGGATTTGGCAGGCACCACTGCCGCCGAACCCACTCTCTTCCCTGGTCCGGTCCGCCCTCTGGCCCGTCTCATGTCCTCCCTGTTCCGCCCCCTCCTTGCCTCCCTCCAACCTTCTATCCAGTCTTACCTGCAGCAGCAGGGTCCTTGGTTCATCACTGCGCAGACCCAGCCATTCACCACTTCCAGCGGCGGCCAGCAGAGGCGTCGCTCCGGTAGGGGCGGGACCGTAAGTTTTGCTCCATCCTAGTCCTGTTTACCAAGCCGGCAGGAGGCGGCCCCGCCCCCTCGCCGACAAAGCCATTCCGTGCCGAGAAAGCAGCAGGCAAGAGACTCCCTGCCAGCTGCTTTCTCCGCACAGGAATGGCTCCGAGACAGTGAGGGGGCGGGGCCACCTCCTGCCGGCTTGGTAAACAGGATTAGGATGGAGCGAAACTTACAGTCCCGCCCCTACCAGAGCGACGCCTCTGGCGGCCAGGCCACACTCTCTGGCATGTCGCATTTGTGTCAGCCGAAAAGCACGTTACGCCGCCGGAATGCGCGTTCTGGAGGCATAACTGGGGGATAGGATTGGGCCGTAATGCTGCAATCCTATACACACATACCTGGGAGTAAGTCCCATTGGATACAATGAGGCTTACCTCTGAGTAGACATGCACAGGATTGCACTGTAAGAGAGCCCTTCAGATTTGAAAGCAAAGTCTTGTGCTGAATTTGTTAGCCATCCATTTAGAAATAGTGCAGAAGAGGTTTAACATATTCTGGTTTTAAATAAATGGTTGGCTGGTGTGGAGCCAACATTTTGTGCTGTCTTGTAGATAGTGACGACTGATAGCTAAAACAATACAACCAATTAAGTCAGCACCGTGGGCACCTCTTGGAAATGGTTTGTGCTGCAATTATTGATGAATGGCATAGCCCAGCCCAGACAGGGAAGTCACGAAGTGCCACGGAGTCCTCTCGGAAAACAGTGCAATACCAATTGGCAGGCATCGACATAACGTAATGGGGAGCCGCGGCCAATGGTCGCCAGTGGTCAAGGGAGCCGCAGGTCAAAAACGTTTGGGAAACACCGGCATGGCCCAAGCCCAGGGCTGGCCCACCCATCAAGCCAACTGAAGCAGCTGCCTCAGGCAGCAGATTGGTGGGGGGGGGGCATCTACCTCCATCTGCCCACTCACCTGCATTCCTCCTCCACCTCTTCTCACTTCCTGGATTGCAAAAGGAAGTGGGGGTGGTGGAGTGAAAGTGCAGAGGAGAGTGGCGGGTTAGAGAATCTCTGCTCTCCTGTGCATTTCCTCTTCTGTTTCCATATCTTGAATTTCCATATCTTGAATTAAGAAACGAGAGAATACTAGAGGAAACAGATCGAGCAGTTTTTGTTTGTTTGTTTGTTTGTTTACGTTTCTTAAAAGAAGAATATATCATGCAGCTGACTCACTGGTCTCTCTCATTCAGGATGGTCTATTCTGACTGACAGTGAGGTCTCAGGCAAATATATGCGGCCGTGTTATTTGAGGTCATGGCCAGCCCAAGAGGTGGCAAGCTCAATGCTGCCTTCCCTTCCCTTGTCTGCTCGTTCCACTCTCTGAACTGGAAAATGAAGTGGGGAAAATAGCAAAGGAGGAGGAAGTGTGGAGGAGAGGAGAGTGATGGGCTACAGTGTCTCAGACCATCTCCTCTCCTCCACACTTCCTCTTCTGTTCCATCCCCCTCTTCCTTTTACAATCCAAGGAGTGGGAGGAGGAGTAATGGAGGCATGTTGGAGGATGCTCCCCCCCCCCCCCCCGCCAATCTGCTGCCTGAGGTGATGGCCTCAGTTAGTTTAATGAATGAGCCGGCTCTGCTTGAGATCCTTTTAACTTGAGATGCCAGGGCTTGAAGAACCTGTGACCTTCAAGAGACAAAGAGATGGAGAAGAGCGTTTCAAGCAAAAACTGAAGGAAATGAATGAATGTGGGAAATCAAAGAACACCACAATTTGGCAAGGAGAAAGTAATGGGAAGGGTGAAGAGAATGAGCAGGAGCATAATACGAGATTTCTATAGAAGTGTAATTTTAAAAAGACTGAATGCAGTAAAATACGGAGGGGGGGGTTGTATCCGCAGATCCGCTATCTGCGGATTCACATATCTGTGGATAGCGGGAGGTCCCCCTGGCCCCTGCGCCATTATTTTACCTTATTAGCTGCTTTGTGTCTTCCTTTAACAGATGTTATAAGCATGCTACTTATAGCGCTGAAGTCAGCTGAGTGCTGCTAGAGAGGCTCAGCCAAAGAACAGGAAGCAAGAACTGGAACTGCTTCCTGATCTTCAGCTGAGCCTCTCTAGCACTCAGCCGACTTCAGCGCTATAAGCAGCATGCTGTTTAAAGGAAGACACAGAGCAGCTAATAAGGTAAAATAATGGCCAGTGGGACACGCGGGGGGCCGTGGAGGAGGCGTTCAGCCCTGTCTGTGGTTCTTCGGTATCCGCAGGGGGCATGGAATGGATTGGGAGCCTCTCTCCCTGAGTCCCCCTGTATTGGGAGCAGAGTCCCCCTGTAGCCAGCAAATAAATACAAATAAACACAAATACACATGAATACGAGATAACAGGCTCATTTCAGAGAGCATGAAGAATTATATGAGCAGTAGTATTTGAGAGGGGAGAGGAGAGTACCAGTAAGTGAAATATTGCAATAGGTTATCCAGAACCTTTGCATGAAAAGGCCACATTTGAATTAGGTGAAAGAGAAAAATGCAATAGGACTTCGCAGTAGAAGAAAGGAGGAAATGCTAAAAATGTACACCCCAGCACCAGATCTGATTAGGGCTGCAGTCCAAAACACACTGACTGGAGAGCAAGCCTCTTTGAACACAGTGGGACTTACTTCTGAGTAAAAACGGGTGGAGTTGTGTTGCGCACAGCAGTTACAAGGCACACATTTAGAAAAAGAGAATAGGGGAGATTGGGTTTGGGACCCAGAATACTAATTTGACTTCATTCACTTTCAATTTAAGATGGGGTCGTGCCACCCAATCCACAACATCAGGAGGGAAGACAAATAAGAAAGAAAAATGTATGGAGAGAGGGAAAGGGCGGGAGGGAGTGATGCAATTGGGTGTCATCAGTGTGATTGTCAACACAGTAAAGGTGATAGCTAGATTCCTCACAGGCTGTATGTTTCTCCCCGGTTGTGCATCTACTAAAAGGGAACACACATCTTCTGGCCAGGTTTAACACCAACCCAAGTGGCACATAGCTCTTCCCTTTTCCTCTCTGAGTTGTTCAGATAGATAATTAGAACCTTGCAGAAGGAAAAGTCACCAGTGGGTGAGTGTTGCACCACGGTGGTTGTGTGCCTGTTTGCACTGAAATTCAACCCTCATTTGAACGAGGATTCACCAGGGGTCGATCACAGCACTGAGCTGAAAATCCCACTGACATCTTTTCAGTCTTGGATTTGGAGGCAGGGCTGAAATTGAGAGCAATGTCGAGGGGGGCTCAGAGAAATCCTGGGTATGCTTTGGGGGCAATTTACCACCAATTGACAGCAAGTAGCTATCCTTTTTCTTTAAAGAAAGATTCCTTCTGTCTGGATTTTCCCAGAATGCTCTGGGAATTACGTTAAAATATGACACGATGTCCTTCTGAGGGGGGTTCTGAGGGAAAAAAATGTCAGTCACCAGGGGGATGAGAAATGTCCCAGAATCTGTCAACCCTCTGACAAATAACTGAGATTATTCTCTGTTTTCATCACTTGAAAATAAAGCAGAGAAAAGGGAAGGTGTTTCAAATCAGTCTTGTGCAGGACTCTGCTCTGGACTATGGGAAGTAACAGGCAAGACCAGAGGACTCCTTAACCTATGTGTTTTCTTTACTCCTGAGTAGCCTTTGTTACTATTATAGGAGTAGTAGGAGATGGGAGGGTGGAAGTCTCCACTTCCAGGCAGCTTCATTTAGAAATGAATCACTGATTTGTGCACAACAAGATAGAGTTGCCAGGTGTTGAACAGAGGCATGAAACGAAATTTGGAACCAAGTCATATATACAGTATTTTTAAACATATTTTTAAAGACACAAAGCAGCCAATAAGGTAAAATAATGGCCAGTGGGGTGCGCGGTGGGGCGCATGGTGGGGCGCGTAGTGGGGCATGTGGGGGAGGGAGATCTCCCGCTATCCGCAGATAAGTGAATCCACGGATAGCGGATCTACGGATACGCCCCCCCCCCCCGGTATTTTACTGTATTCAGTCCTTTTTAAATATACTCTGCTAGCTGAGTGACCCATGCTAACTGGACAAAGAGGTGCCTTTTAAACTGGTATTTAACAGGGGGAAAGCAACTGTCCCTCTTCGCCCCAGCATGGAGTCTTTTCCAGTGACTGTTGCTGGTGTCTCTTCTGCATCTTGTTTTAGACTGTGAGCCCTTTGGGGAGAGGGAGCCATTCATTGATTCATTTTGCTCTGTAAACCACTTTGTGAACTACTTTTTGTTGAAAAGTGGCATATAAATACTTATTCATAATACTACTTTTTTTTAAAGTTAGCACTGGGACAATTTCATTTCTGAGCCTACTTTTAATGTTTTTTGTTTGTTTTTCTGGCTAAAGTAGAAATTGAGTTAACAAACCAAAGTCTATATCCTTTGGAATATCTGCCTTTCCAATGTTTTTAAAAAGTGGATTCTGAAATGCTTATTTCCATATGCATGTTTGGAATGTCCCCTTTCCCAACTATATTCACGTGGGCTTGAGTCCAACATGGTGCCCTGGAATAAAATGGTATATAGTATCAGAGCTTTTGTGTGCTCACACTCAGTCCTATTTCTCAGGAAACATGTTTACACTTCAAAAGTCAACCTATCCTAAGTTGCCGCAAGGAATCTTGGGAAAAGTGCCTAGAATTTTATATCAGAGAAATGACAGGCTTTTCTCTCTCTCTCTCTCTCTCTCTCTCTCTCTCTCTCTCTCTCTCCTTCCTGGAACCCCCTGACCTATAAGGCCTTAATCCTGTGTGCAATTCGTGGGTATTCGGGGACAACAGCCTGTGCACATCTAGCAGTTGGAAGGAAAAACATTCCGTACATCCTCAGAGGCTATAGCTTCTTTATTATTACTTCACACCTGGCTTTGAAAACAGGTTTCAGGGCTAAGCTCTGCTAATTTTCTCTGAAGTTGGGTTGGACATTCAGATTGCCTTTAGCAACAAACAGAGGTGCACAGAACTCTGTGTACTTTAAAGCGAAGAAAGAAAAAAAAAACAGAACTTCAAGCAAGGATTTAAATGTAAGTCAGTCAGTCAGTTCTCCCTCCCTCCCCCCCATCACTTCTTGTTCTCTCTCTCCCTCTCATTTTTAGTTGGCAGCCTCCCTTGTAGTAAAATAGGCTGCTGTCTCCACAATGTCTGCCCACCCGCCGGCACAGGGATCCTGTTTGCACGCAGCCCTAAAAAAGGAGAAAGTCGAGCAAAACCTTGGGTTGTACATGCCTGTGTGGAGTTACTACTTGGGTTAACTCTTAGTAGTCCAAGCTGTTCTCCTCCTAGAGCTAGAGAGGAGGGTCTTCTCCCTCACAAAAAGAGCCACTGGCATGGATCAGACCTGGTTTTCCAGGTTTTCATGCTCCAAGCGAGTGACAGAAACATCGCACGTCAAGTTAGTTTGTGCCGCCCCCTCCATGCGCATGAGTAGGGAGGGAGCAGTGAGGGCTTCGAGGGCAGAATACCGCAGCATTATCAGACTTACAGCGCAATCCTAACCAACTTTCCAGCACCGGTGCAGCTGCAATGCAGCCCCGAGGTAAGGGTACAAATGTTCCCTCACCTTGAAGAAGCCTCCATGACTGCCCCTGCACTGCAAAATGCAGTGTGCGCCCTGTGGGCACAGCTACACTGGCGCTGGAAAGTTGGTTAGGTCAGTCAGCCTCCAGAAACGGGTAGACTAAAATTAGGTGTGCTTGGCTTGTGCCTGATCCTCAAGCACCACATGTTTGCAGATTTGGGATTTAAAAACACTAGGAGAATTGCAAAATCTCATTCCCAGGTAGCACTGGCAGAAAGCATCAGGCTGGCCAGCTACTAGGTAAAAGACAGGCAAGTCAACTCTCCAGGAGTAGGTGCAAATTTGGCTGACACCAGAAATGCGTCCACAGAAGTACGAAAGAAGGGTATGTCGAGAAAGCCCTGTGTACATAATATCCTAAGGCAGGGTTTCTCGACCAGTGGTAATTGTACCACCAGTGGTACTTCGGCCGACTGCTGGTGGTTGAGAACCCCTGTCCTAAGGGGTGAGAGCAGGCCTGTATTACTTTACAGGGATTTATTTATTTTTCCATAAGGACACTGCAATCTTACTGCCTACCTCAGTTAGGTAGGTTGGAGATCCTACCTCCATAGTGGCAGAATCAACACCCTGCTGGACTTTGTCCAGAACAAGCCTAACAATCAGGCTTGTTTCTTTGCCACCCTTCCTCCAAGGCACTCTGAATGCTGTATGTGAGGTTGATGGTGACCTGGGTCTGCTCTGTTTAGTTTCAGAGGCAGAACTTATGCACCTTCAGATTAGAACAGTCTCTCTTTAGATGACAGTCTCTTTAGCAATGGCAAGCAGTTCCCTTGTCCCTGATTGGCTTGCTGCTGATCTCCCATCCAGACACTGGCCTGGGAGACCAGAGGAGATGTTATGGACGAGCAGCAGCCAGTCAATCAGGGACAAGGGGCCTACACTCCTGCACTCCAGCATCAAAGAGAGAGTGTTCTGAAGGTGCATAAACAAGCGTAGCCCCAGAGGCAGAACCTGTCTATACATCTTCAGAACATTCTTTCTTTGGAGCTGGAGAATCGGAGTGTGGGTCTCCTTGTCCCTGATTGGCTTGCTGCTCGTCTCCCAGCCCAGCTTAAGCTTTGCAGGTGGAACCTGTCTAAGTTGTACCTTCAGAACATTGTTTGGCCCTGAAGAGCAAGGCGTGCTGGAGGGAGGGCCCCTTGTTCCTAAATGGCGCCCTGGCAGGAGTTCTGAAGGGGACCATTTCTCACTCCCATCACTCATCCTAGTCTAATGCAGCCTATCGAATTAAGCTCAATTATTGTCAGAGAATTCTGGAAGTGCCAGCCAGACCCAACAGGGGCCACGGAACTGGGGAGGAGACATTGCTCGGAGACAGAGAACATACTGTGTGTGCTGAAGCTCCCAGGTGCAGCCCCCCTTATCTAAAGAATGAGGTGCTGGAAACAACCGAGACCTCGCAGAGCTGACAGTCCTTATCTAGGTGGACTAATGGTGCCACCTAGGTGGACTAACTAAGGCAGCTTCATAGTTCTTTCCTCATAGGGTTATTATGGCTACACTAAATTCCAGAATGTCAGAGCTAATATCTGGAACATATGATCAGGAAGAAGAGTTCCTCTGAGCACAAGCAGAGTAACTAGTGACCTTCCTCGGATAACAGGGCTCAGGAAGAGGTAGGGGTTCCAGGCCAGGGTTACATCTTCCAGGCAGTCTTAAAACCTCAGCGCCTCTTCTCTTAGAAATGGATTTCACTCCCGGCCTTCCATTTCTTTGCCCTGTTCCCAATCCAGGTCCACCCAGCTGGATCAACAACCCTACCGCTGCCTTCTGCAAGGAACATTCACAGCAGATGACAGGCAACAGCAGTGCCGTGGAGCAAGGAGTGCCTCCTGAGTCACAACCCATGACCTCCCCCCCCAGGGGGAGGTGCAGGAGGACAAACATGAGGCGCTCACCACCCCCAGATGTTTGACAGTTTGTTTATGGTGTGTCAGCCTTGCTGATGTCAAAACACCCTTTCTTCTGGCAAGGCTGCAAGGACTTTCATAGACTCAGAGGTACAACACCGCCTTCTCCCTACATTCAGGATAATTGGGGACAAGACCCAGCCTTTATTGCCTGACATTCTGCCCTCTGCGTCTTGATACCATTATTATTGGGTGATCTCAGGAGGAGAGCATCACTGGACGTTTCAGGCTTAAAAGATGGCCGCTGTCGGTCACCCATTGGCTATCTAAGAGATGTCATAGAATCCCTCCTGACTTGCACCTTTCCAACGTCCACCTGAGCTGCTTTGAGCAGCGGGCATGCATCAATCACAGCATGCGGACAATCTGGGCAGCTGTTGTGATAGAAGAGAAGCATTGATTTGATTAAGAAGAAAACACCAGGCAAGATTGCCTAGGGTTCATCCCCAGAATACTTGAATGCTAGATTTCTTCTGAGCATGTACAGAGTGCATTCCCCTAATGACTGAGGAACCACAGCCTGCCTCACACATTAGATGATAGGAAAAGAGGACGGGAAAAGGGCTTCCAGTCTAGAATTTGGCTTCCAACTGCATTTGTGCTCCAGTTCCCTACGTTTGTCACTGCATTGGGTGTAGAAGAATTGGGTTATCTAGACAGAGAGTGTAGATAGCTCTTGTATTTTATCCTGATTTGGGTATCGGAATAAGTGTGTCATATTTATTTATGTATTTTGTGACATGGTTTGTATCCCAGGGTTCCTCCCAGGATCTCAGAGCTACATCTGGGCCTCACAACAAGCCTGTAAAGTTGGTTACCCGGAGGCATAATGACAAAATATGTTTGCTTGTTGTTGCTTTTTCCTAGCGGGGTCCTCCACCTTCATTTGCTCTGTAACAAAGAGAGAGATTCATCAGGGGAAGCTTTAAAAAGCATGCAGTGTAGTGATGGCAAAAGTCTGTGTGCTGCATTTTAGACTATCAAGTAGGTAACAAAAGCATGGGAGTTCTGCCAGAAAAAAGTTGACAAACTGGCCACACAGGAAGCTTCATAGCTAAGGAGGAATTTGAACCCAGGTATATTACAGCCAAACCCAGTGCTCTCTAGCCACTGTACCACACTACTTTTCCAGTTTCTGTACATAGTACAGGAAAAAAATAAAACCCATTTATGCCTTTAGCCTGATTTTCTAGCTCTTACCATCCCATTGGTGTGAGGTGAATGACAGCTAGTTAAAATATTAAAACAGGTTCATGAAAATTCAAGGGACCTGAAGATTGTCCAATTCTATTTTCTGTCCCAAAGCAGGATTTTCTATATATCTGCGGTTCCCAGTCCTACTGAACTCCCCCCATGAACCCATCCAAAACACAAAGGGCAAGATGTTATAGATGGCTCAAGCAAGTGAGCCAAGTTGCAAACTAAAAAGGGAGATAAATAAGATGTTAAGGTAAGGCACACAGTGAAATCAGATACTCAATGTTTTAGAAGCTGGGGAGAGGAGGTCAGGATTTCCTAGCTTGGGATTCAATTTCCCCATCCTGTTTCTGCAGTACTCGCATTTTAGGTCAAATATTGTTTAGTTTAATTAGCCTGATGTGTTCGGTTTCTCCAGTGAGTACATCATGCTAACTGAAGCCGAAGTATAACATTTTTGAGATAATGCTCAAATACGTCCAATATGGAAAATTGGGAAACTTCAGTGCCATGGTTGGAGCTAATGGACTTTAGATCTCCAACAAATAACGTCCATGGATGTCACCACTACAGACATTCTCACGGATTTCTAGGGACTTCATATTCTGGGCATACTTTTTCTTTTGCCAATGGAAGCCACCATTCTGGATCTGGACTGAGACCGGGAAGGGGGGGGGGGGGTTCTTGCCTCTGATCCAGATTGGTTTTTCCCTGCAACTGCTTTTTGCTTCAGGCAGGAAACTCCCACAGGCACCCATGGGAATTTTCCTCCTGTGGCTAGGACTGCAATCCTGTGCTAACTTTCCTGGGAGTAAGCCCCATTGAACATATTGGGGCTTACTTCAGAGTAGACATGCATAGGATTGTGCTGAAAGTGTGTGTGAGATGATCCAGCTCAGGACTGTGGCATGGGCAAAGCCTTCAAAGGATTAAACCCCCCCTTCTCCCCCCCCATTGTGGCATCAATCTGGATACGGTTGTGCTGAAGCTTCTGATGACTGCGAAAAATAAAGCCTGTCAGCACCAAATGACACATTTACCTTGTGTGTAGTTTGGCCCCCAGAAGGGGCCTATGCTGAAGTAGTCCCTCATTCCCCATAATTATTATTATTATTATTATTATTATTATTATTATTATTAGTGTTTAAATTATTAGTGTAAATTATTAGTGTTTTATACCGCTGGTTTTTAAAGGCATTATTCTGTTTGATGATTGTGAGCCGCCTTGGCTTACCTATAGCAAGAGAGACGGCGTATCCATTTTGAAAAAAAAAATCAATAATAAAATAATGTTGGACTCAGATCTGAAGGCCATTATTCAGACCTGCCTAGGGAGAATCTGAACCTCCTTCTGCATCAATCTACCAACGTGCTCGAGGCTCTTGCTCTTCTGTAAGATAGCCACTTGATGTGGCAGGAGACATTCCAATGTGCACTGAAGTACTGTACAAAACTCTGAACCAGAACAGAGCTTGGGCAGTCAATAGACCTGTGCTGGGATGTAAGAGCTCAGCTGAGTGTGGCTCTCAGTTGGAGCAAAGTTTATGCCACCTTGGAGCTGTCCCAGGTCCTGAGATCCTGACAATTCTCTGCCTAGTAACTACGACCTGCCAACCCAATATCCTACTCCCAACTAGCCTGCCACTTGATCCCATCGACTTGCAAGTTTGAATGTTCCTACATGCAAAATAAACAAACACCCTGTATGCAGAGGCAATGTTGTGTAGTAGCTAGTGTGTTGGCCTAAGACAAGGGAGACCGAGATTCAAATTTCTGCTCAGCCATACAGCTCCCTGGATGATGGTCAACATATCTCTGCTTAACCTACTTCATAGGGATGTTGGGAGGATAAAATGGGGGTGAGAAGAAGAGAGAACAAGGTGTTCTGCCCTGGGTTTCTTGGAAGAAAGGCAGGATAAAAATGCAGCGATGACAAAAAATGTAATAATGTCAGGAAAAAGGCAAGCTAGGCTAAAATTCTGCTCCCAGATATGCTTGCAGGTTTAGAATGAATAAACCGCTTCAAAGGGTTCTCTTGTTGACCTCTGCCTGCCCATCAGCTTCTCATTATCACAAATCTGTCAAGCATCCTGACTGTCAAGGAGGTTTCCCGTGATTTCAATGTAATATTTTTCTCTTGCATTGGCCCTTATTTCAAACAGGCTTTCCTGTTCATCTGGATTTACTGCTCTCTTGTCAAGTAGCTCCTGGAGACCACAGTGACAGTGGTGCCCATTAAGCTAACAGCAAAAGACCTTCTGAGACTGCTCTCTATCCTAGGGATTGTTCAGAGTTATGCCACAATTCTAGAACGTAGCTGTTCCATAGAACAGGTGGCCTTCATTTTCTCAAGACCTCGCTTTGCACTAGGAAACTGTCTTCTACTGATTAAGTCCATTGATCTATCTGGCTCAATATTGTCAACACTGACTGGGAGTGGCTCTCCAAGATTTCAGTGAAGGTTCTTTCCTTGTGTTTCCCACTGAAATCTCCAAGATTTCAGTGAAGGTTCTTTCAGCCCTGGAAATGCCAGGGATTAACCTTGAGAACTTCTGTATGCAAAGTATGTATGCTCAGTTTCCCCAAGCCATGGTGCTTTCCCTTCAGATTTATCCATGGATGTTAGTTCTAAACAGGATCTCCATTGTGCAGAGGCACTAAATTTTGGATGGCTAGACATTGGGGGCCATCAACATAGAATGGCAGACTCCATTGTGCCCTGCCCTGCTTGTGAGCTGCTAATGCGAAGGATCATCTGGCTGGCCTCTGTTGGACAAAGAGCAATGAACCAGAGAAACCTTTGATCAGATCCATCAAAGAAACTTTCCTGTTCCATGTTCATTTTCAGTGTTGATGTCTGCATCACTCCATCTTGTGATACGGGCCTTTTTGCCCCTCTTTGCTCCGCCTCCTTTTTCCCTAGGGGAAGGAAGCATAGCTCAGTGGCAGAGCACCAGCTTTGCATGCAGAAGGTCCCAGGTTCAATCCCTGGCATCTCCAGGTAGGGCTGGGAAAGACCCCGAAGAGAAACCCTGGAGAAGTGCTGGAAGGCTGTGTGACATCATGCCTCAATGGTACCTAGGTTCATTTCCATGACGCTTCCAGCTGTTGAGCTTCCTGCTTTGCTATGTGGGAGGTGTAGGTGGATGTAGGGCCTCCCTGTCCCCAAGAGCCTCACACACCCATCACAAACTGTCCCTATGTTATATGGGAGGAGTTGTTTGCACTCACAATACCTCCCATCTAGCTGCAGATGGCAACATCAGCCCCTCTCTGCTGAGTGGGGGGGGGAGGCAATATTTGGCAAAAGAGGTTAAATTTCTGTTGCACACCTGCCAAGTGGGATAACCTTGTACACTGTTCTTGAGCTCCCTAGAATAGACCAGGTAGAAACGTAATAAACAAACGAACACACTTGGGAAAAATCCCATTCCAAATGTGATAATATCTAGCAGGGGTGGTGGCCAAATTTGCTTCATCGAAGAGCCACATACAATAAACTTCAGATGTTTGAGAGCTGTAAGAGAGATGTTTGAGAGCCGCAACATTTAAGAAGCATTTAAATTCTGAAATATATTTACTCACCCTGAACATTAAACTTATGTTTTAATCCAGTGGACTCTCAGTTTATACCTGGTAAATAATTGCAAAGCTTGAAAAAATCTTATTTTCCTTTTATATTAATTGTGATGCAAAAAGGAGCTCAGCCAACATATTTCCGAGAGCCACACATTATATGTCAGGAGCCACAATTTGGCCACCCCTGGTATATAGTCAGATCACATTTCCTTCTTCTGCTCAGGAAATCTTCATGTTGAAAGAAACTATCAGTATGAATTGTAGGAATGAATCAACTTTTTGGTAGATACAAAATGACCACATTTGATCATGCATTGGTTTCTAATGTGTGGTAAAAACTTCCATATCATTTGGCAGAATGATACAGATGAGCAAACTACCCAGAGGCGTTGCTACGGTGGGGGCGGTACTGTAAGTTCCGCACCATCCTAGACCGCCGGGATATGTGCGGTGTAGATCAGCCTTTATGTGAACTCTCTCACCTAATGGTAGTTTCAGAGGCGTCGCTACAGTGTCCCAGTCCCCGGTATGAGATGGCCCCGCCCCCTCGCCGTCACAGCCATTCAGTACGGCGAAGGCAATGGGCAGGGAGTCTCCTGCCTGTTGCCTTCACCGCACTGAATGGCTCCGACAGCGAGGGGGCGGGGTCACCTTGTACCAGGGAGTAAACGGGGACTAGGATGGCGTGGAACTTACAGTACTGCCCCCACCGTAGCGAAGCCTCTGAAACTACCATTGGGTGAGAGAGTTCACATAGGCTGATCTACACTGCACATATCCCGACGTGTCCCGGGCGCGTGCGGAACGATGTGGCTTCCTTTTTAACCGATTGTCATGGAACGCGGGAGAGCTGTGCTCTCCTGAGTTCCATTGCGATCGGCCGTGGACCATGCTCATGATTGAGAGAGGGCGGGACGCGAAGCAAACTGTTTGACCAATGGGATGAGAGGGGTCTTTCAGCCAATCGGAGCGCATGTGTTTCAGCCAATCAGTGTTGAGCATTATTACAAGGAGGGACAATCAGGAGGGACAAGTGAGTTGAAGAAACTGGTGGAGGCCAGGGCAGCGTTTCGGGGCAGGGCGTCCTGTCCCCTACGCTCATGAGCCTCCAAACGCAAACGCAACACAAACGAAGTAGGTGTAGATCACCCTTAAAGGTGGTTTGGGCATCTATAGGGGCTCACGGTGGCAAGTGCAACAAGGCCAAAAATGTACTCTCCAGCCTATAATCTCGGAGGACCGTTTTAGTCTTACATTACATTGCTATTTGAGCTTGAGGATCTGCATAACCAAAGTGGTATGAACTGGGTACGGTATGAACCATAATCTGGGCAACTATGCACCACTGATAAACTCACATTTCAACAAAAATATAGACAGGTGGAGGTGTGGGTCCTGCATATGCAAGAGCAATCATATGATCACCTCTGTGCATGCTGAGTGACAGTCACTATCTGCAGAAGCAGAGATGAGAATCATCTCCAGGGTCCCTCATGTTGATATCTTGTTAAGGCCCAGAATGGCACATTTGAAATCTTTACTTGCAGTTCATCTCTTGCAAAGCTTAGGTTGTTTAATTAAGGCAAGTATAATGCACAAAGAACGAGTTGCATCGCTAACAGGCCACGTGAGGGGGGGGGGGAATGACACATTTCTCATCATCGCCCTGCCCTCTCTGCTCCTGGAAGGTTCATTTGAAGCCTTCTAAGACCCGAGGCGGGTGAGGGCCCTCCCAGAAAATGCGCCAAAACCGGCATGTTTCAGCTCTGCACCGGCAAATGCAGCCCTCTGACTGCCAAAAAGCAGCCGCGAAGCGAAAAAAATTCTGCCACAGCTCCTCCTCACAAAGAGACCACAGTTGTCACCCGGGGGCATTGCACTCCCAGCCCCCCCCCAGCAATGCCACCGCACAGAATGAGAAACACAAAATTTTACAGACATTGTTGACATTATGCAAGAGAAACGTCTACAGCCCCCAGATCTCTAAAATCCAAGTGCAGCAATTTGAAATAACATAAAGCCTAATTCGGTGAGATTCAAAATATTTTATTAACATTATACAGCAAGTTCTGTTCACTACCAAAGCAGAAAGGAAGCTGGAGCAAAGCTCTCATCTCAGCAAGATGCTCCTTTTCTTTTCCAAGCCAGGTTAAAAAAAAAAAGAAATAAACTTTTAAAATTTGAAATAAGCTTTATACAAATCAGCCATATGTACATTCCCCACACCCCCTCTTCTTATTTATTATACAAGGCAACATAAATAGCAACCTTGACACTGTACAACACAAGAGAATGCTTATTATGATTGCAGCTCTTTTTTTAAAAAAACACACACACAGCACTGTTTCTTTTAAAAAATATCCAAGGTGGATTTTTGTTCTTTTTTTTCTTTAAAAAATAAGCTTTCCTCTTTAACAATAGCTTAAAATGACATGAGTAGAGCAACACTTAGACAATGAGCATTTTTCATTTTCCTTGTCCAAAAAAATAACTTAAATTATTCCCAAAGCATTTTAAATATTTTCCTAAATTTTTTAAATAAACAGTTCTTCCCCCCCATCCAACCCCCTAAAAACCCTAAACATAGGTCAAATTCTCAAGTGGTGTGGAATGGGCTCAAATACCCAAAGAACCACGCTTCTGGCTTGCGTTTCTGATGCAGACCTGAAGCAGCTTTGACTGGAAACTGGAATAAGTACAGTACAGATTTGGCCAGGAAAAGATTCAGAATGTTTTTTTTCTTTCTGGAATTTTTGTTTTTCTATTTGGCCCAAATAAAAACGAATCCGATGTAAATGTGGAGGAGCTCATCCTGATAACTGAGGTTCTCTCTTTTCTTCCTCTCTTTGTCCACTCCATTCCCCAACACCAGCTGGTGTAAACTAAGTATCTTAACCCTTGCTCCCCTAATCCTGGGTAAACTGAACATACATGTGGTGTAACTCTTGAATAGCTTTGGTTCTAAAGAGAGCAACCTGCAACTGATGGTGTTATAAAGGAGAGCAGAATCTTTTTTTTTCCCCCCTCAGAGATTCAACTCTTCTCTTACCCCACGGTTTACACTGTCCTGAGTATGTGGCCCCCAAATCTTGCCCCTTTTCAACATGATTACTGAAATCAATACTTTTTCTTTTCTTCCCCTGTTGGAACTTTTATCTTCAAGTTACTGCAGATAGCAACTGGGAGGGAGGATGGGAGGCAAATAACAGTTCAGGCAGGAGCAATTTTTATCAGGGAAATGGCACATGGGAATAAGGGTTAACCCCCCCACCCCCGTCCGCTGCACCATGGTCTGGATTGGGGCCACCGTGGCTGCAGTTGCTTAAAAATCAAGATGTGGAGAATCCCAAGTGTGGGATTCAAAGAGATGTTAAATGTCAGATCCAATTTGACCCTCAAGAGCTGGTTTTCCTAATCTCCTATATGACCTGGAGCTGAAATAAGATCAGAACTGGTCCTTTTCGTGGTGCTCAGCTCTGACCTTTCCCCTGTTCAGTGTAACCACAAGTTCTTCAATTGCAGTATGTTAATGCGATATACTGTCCAGTTCTCTATAACATATATATTTCTAAGAACTTACTTTGATCCTCCTCAATCCTTATAATAGTTACAGCACAAGCCTCCTATGCATGTCTACTCAGAAGTAAGTCCCATTATGTTCAATGGGGCTTACTCCCAGGAAAGTATGAATAGGATTGAAGCCTTAGACTTTTTTTAAAAAAAGTTGGTGATGAAGTAAATGTATCTGCCCCCACTATTTCTTAAACTATCCTTTTAATTCCTAACTAGATATTTGCAAAGGGGTGTGTAGGAATGGAGAGAGATGGATTTCTCAGATTGTTCCCTGTTCTCTAACTGTGTGGATGAGTTAAGACACAAATTCGACACCCACCAATGGATGACACTGATTCATTTATGAAGGCCTGCCAGTTCTTCTGGAGCAGTCCTCAAGAAGGTACCTCTGTAAACCACTTTGCTTGGGAAAGGTTAGCCAGAAAATAAAATAAAAACAAAGACAAGAGATGGAAAAAGAAAACCAGTTGTGTAGACTTTCTTCTTGGAAACTTGGAGTAGTGCAATGTGACTTTGGCTCATCTCCAGCCAAGCAGAAGACCTCCCAATCATGTCTTCTACACAAAGCTGACGGTAGTGATGGGGGTAGAAACTGCCCACAGATAAACCACACAGGAAGTCGAGGTTGGTAATAAGAGTCTGGGTGAAACCAATTTGGTTGACATACAACGAGGACCATAAACTCTCTTCCCCCTTCCCCACCTCTCCCTTTCTCTCCTATTTTTATGCGATCATCTCCCAATTCAAATGTCTTAACTCGGCTGCAGTTCACTTGTTCCTGAGATGGGATGGAATGTACATGTCCTATGAAACACATCAAAGAGTTTTGACTTGTTGCTGTCTGTCTGTTTCTCCCTCTCTGTCTCCCTCTCTCCCTCATTCCTTTTTTCCTGCTCCACTGGTTTCATCAAGGAGGCAAAGGAGGTTAATATACCGCTCCGGGATTGGGAGGAGGCCCTGGAGACGGATGATGCATAGAGCCAGAAGTGGGCGGAGGTCCTTGTTGTTGTATGTGAGGCCCGCTCAGGTTCTGATGGTGGTACCAAGAGTTATGGTCCTCCAGGTAGCTTGGTGGGGAGTTATAGGAGAGTGTCTGGGGAAGCTGGTTCCTGCTGGCTGGGTTGTTGTGGCTGTTACTGTCCCAAAGGGAGGGAGAAGGTGGAGAATTGCAAGCCATGGAGTCACTATTGTTGGGGCTATGTTCCAAGGGCACCTCTCCATTCTTGTACAACTTCTTGAACTTGGACCTTCGGTTCTGGAACCAGATTTTCACCTGAAAGAGAAAAAGATACTGAACATGCGGTTCCATGGTATGGAGGAGGAGTGTGTCTCCTCTGTGCCAAGGACATTCTAAAGTCTATGATGCCAAGCACTGGAAATGTCAGACCAACTCATTCAGCTTCTTAGAATCCCAAAGAAGAGGCAGCGCCATTAAGAAGATGTGCTATTGCATGAAATATCAGTGAAATACTAGGCTCACAATATTTTTTTAACTTTTTTATATTAAACATTTTAGTAACCAACATAAGCAGACTAACACTCTTAAAAGCTCTTTCTTTTGCACCTAAAGGGGTCCTTGATCTTTCTTTTCCCATTGGCAGTTGAGTCTATGTTGAAGAAGCTCCCTGGAATTTTGGAGATTCTGCTTCTTTTTAAGTGGCATGAGAGATTGCTGTCAGAAAAAAAAGGGGCAGTGCCACTCAAAAACCAGATTCTGCCACTCAAAAACCAGAATCTCCCATTGTGTATCCTTAGTGGCTAAGCGGGTTAGCCCCAATGGAGACTTAGGACTATAAACACTTTTAGAACTACTGTACTGCCTTGAACTGGAAACAGCTTTCAAGAGATCACACTTCACACATCCACAACACTAAATGAAACCACGTGGGACCAGCACCTCAAAGATTTCTAGAACGGACACACAATGACCACTGAACCAAGGTTTCATCTGAGCCAAAGTTCCCCAGGCTTCAGTCTCAGAATCTATTGCTGGTGCTAAGCTGCAGGCTGGAACACATGGAGAAACATATCTGTTCTTTGGAGCATGTGTAGAGTGCCTTTCCCTCTGCGTGGAATCACCTCAGTGAGCTTTCACATATATGTGTGTGTGTGTGTGTGTGTGTGTGTGTGTGTGTGTGTGTGTGTGTGTGTGTGTTGGGGGGGGGTTAGAGGTAATATTTTCAGATCCGAGAGCACAACATCTCTTTTAGAAAGAAACATACTATTTCAAAAAAAGGAAGTAGCCCCTCTCTCTAGGGTGGGCAGACCAGCTCTCCTCTGGTAAAGTTTTTATCAGCAAACAGTTCAAGTGGAGCAGGTGTTTTCAAGCACATTATGTACAATTGTCCCATTTGCGCATGTGAAGGCCTCTCTCAGTAACATCTGGGAAGAAGAGTTCTGAAGTGAGAGATAATAGACTGTACCACTTCAGACTGCAGGCAGGAATCACATTTTGTAATGCTTTTCTATGTAAAAAAAAAAAAACTCTCTGCACATAGACAACTAGCCCAACAGGGTCTGTGCTGGCATACAACATGTCTCTCTGGTGTGCAATGTTTTTCCATGACAGGCAATTCAAAACTGGTTCCCCTGCCTGCAAGATGGTGCAGTCCACTCTACTACCTTAGGATTCTTATCATCCTGCTGCATGTGTAGATCAGATCCCTTTCTTCAGCACCGGTGAAAAGGGAAGGGGAGAGTTATGTCAGTTTCATATTTTTTTTTGTCATGCAGCTGTTAAAGGCACAGAAATTTGCTGGAGAAAATGACCACTATCTTGCTCCTAATACTTGCATGTCCCAAAGGCCCACAAAAAAAGCTCTCGCTTTCAGTGTGGTATGGTGGATAGTGTTAGACAAGAACTGGGAAGGCCCGAGTTCAAATTGCCAGAAACCTTGTGGGCTGGTCACTATCAGCCTCACCTACATCAAAGGATTGAGAAGATAATATGAGGAGAAGGAAACTATGTCTGCTGTGTTCACTTGTGCTTCTTGGATGAAGGGTGGAATGGAAAATGAAAGAACAGTAATTGGATAAATAAATATCCTGGATCCCACATTGAACAGATGGCCACGTTCCTTAATTTTCAAGAGGACCACCTATAGGCAAGCTGTTTTGCGGGCCAAGAATGGGGCATAGTGGTCTTGTTTTAGGGGATCTTGGTGACAAGCTTGTTCAGATATTTTATGAGATTCTCTATGGCTGTCAGCCAGAGCCTTGGCGCTGGGACTGCGGTGATGAAACGTAGGTTCGGGCCAGATGCGCGGCCTGGGCTGGGTGGCGCGTGACATCTCTCTGATTGTGCTTGAAGTTCTATGACTCGCTGTCTACACCCCCCTTTGGAGAAACAGCACAGAAGGAATGAAAGAAAGTGGGTGGTGGGTGGAGAAGTAAGAACAAAGGAACAAAGACTAGAGGGAGGGAGAGACAGAGACAGCGAGAGAGTGCACAAGTCTTTGTAGTCAAAACAAGGAAGGCAGGATAAGGAAGACTAGATGGAACCTTGCATGTTTAATTTTTGAAGGAAGCACATTTTGGGGCAGAGGGAGGATCTCTCTTCCCGCGCTGGTGACTTGTGTGAAGCTACCAACTGGCTAGTCCAAACCGTGGCATTTTCCAGTCAACTGCACTGTCGCCTTCAGGATTTCCTCCCTGTTAATTCATTAAGTATTGAAATGATGGATTGTGAAGTCACAGAGAACCAAAGCAAGCATTTGAAGTCAGCCAAAGTTCGTCCAGTTTCTTCACACTTGCATTAACGTGTTCCTCGGAACGAATTAGTATTAATTTATATAGATGTGTATTGAGATACAGACACATACAGACACACACAAACATGTATATGTATGCTTTACAACCCGGCGCTAATTAAGAAGTGCGCACATTTTGGAAGGGCCTGTTTGTTTCAGCTTGGCTAAAGGCCAAAGGGCCCGATCCATGACGACGGTCTTTGGGCAAGCTCCACTGAAATGAACCAGGAAAGCAGTGCTAGGGGACCGCTGTGGAGAATGCCCCCGATTTATTCTGATTTAGAGGACTGAGACTGGCACAGAGAGTGAGGAACTATGCTAAATCTCTATATTCTTATTTTTTTGTGGAAAGATAGAAAGGGGTATATTGGGAGTATATAAAAGTATATATAGTATATAAAAGTTATATATGGAAGTGTGTGTGTGTGTGTGTGTGTGTGTGTGTGTGTGTGTGTGTGTGTGTATACTTCCAGTTATATATGGAAGTATATAAAATATATATTGGAAGTATATAAAAAGAATCATCAGGACAAACTGATAGACTGGATGTTCAGATTCAAAGAGATGCATTTCTGAAATCCATGATGGCTAAAGAAACAGCTCCCCCTCATGTCCAAAGAAAAAGCAATTTTAGATTTTGTTTAAAAATCTGCCTTTGGAAGAAGTCCCACGGAACAGATCGTGTTTCGAACAGATGAGACTACTGCGGTGTATGGTAGTTACATTTAAGAAAACATTCTGAATTTTCAGAGCAACTCGGCTCGAAAAAGCTTCCTGCAATAATCTAGAAAGAGGCTGGATCTACTCATGAAGTGGAATTCATTGGAAAGAGTTCTGAAATGGTAACATGGAATGTACCAATTTAGACTAGAGGTGAAGTACTGTTCTGTTTTGCTTTTGAATATTCCTCTATGTAAAGGACTTTCTCCAAGCAGAAAACAAGAACAATGAGAGGGTTAAGCTGAACCTTTATCTCTGATGTGGCTGTTTTCTTTTTGTAGGGTGGATTTTCTTTTCTTTTCTTTTTGGGAGCAGGGAATATTCCAAAATGGTATATTCCCCACTGCATACAATCTGAAGTGATACAGACCATGCTATCGCCTCAGAAATCTACCATCCCATTTCTGTGTATGTGTAGACATCAGATCGGACACCTCACACCTTCCTATTACAAACCGCCCAGTCTTGTAAATCACGACCCAGAAACTCCCAACCCAGAAAGCCATAGGACAGCTAGAGAACAACAAAACATTTGGGGTGGGTGGGGGAACCTGGACTTTTAACTATAGAGTTCATTTGGCTACATATGTTTCATTTTGTTCTATTAGGCTATACAATGAGGTGGAATATTTAAGAATTATAGAGGCATAAGGGGCCAAAATGTGACCTGTTCTGTTCCCCTACCGTGGAGCAGAACCACCTAACCATCGGTCCTCATTTCCCCCCCCCCCCCAAGTCAGCCTATGCAATCCAGGCTAACGAGTGAGTCTTAGGGAAAGAGCAGGGACACACAGGAAAATACAGTACTTGGAGAGAGAGAGAGAGAGAGAGAGAGAGAGAGAGAGAGAGAGAGAGAGAGAGAGAGAGAGAGAGAGAGCCTGAGATGTCTCTTGCAAGTGAGCTACACTGAAGATGGCAAAATCCCTCCACAGTCACTAGCCAGTCTGACCTGAGGGGAAATTCCTGCCTTGACGATCATATGGCCCATCTGTGTTAGCATGAGCAAAACCCATTCTGTGTAGGAAAAAAAAAAACGTCTCAAGATGACTCAGGCAAGTGAGCCAAGCTCTACATTGGTCAGGAAGGCAAAAATACCCTGGAGTCACTAGCCAAGCTGACTCTAGGAAACATTCCTTCCTGACCATCTAGGGCTGGCCGTGTCCGCATGAGAAAAACCCACCCAGCAGATCATCCTGAGGACATTTAACTGGATGCAATTTTTGGTGATCTCAGGTGACCACGATCCCTGCTGCAACGCGCTTGGCCAGCAAGAACCTGGGAGCACGCCAGTCTGCTGCCTGATTTAGATCAAGGCAATTAAGGCAGCAGGCTTGTAAAAAACAAACACAAAAAAAGGCTGGTTGTTGACAGCAGTGTGCTTGGCCAGCTTTGCATTCCTAGCCTATGGAACGCTCTCTCGCTGACCTGTTTAAGAAGGAAGTCTTGTGGACAAGGGAGCCACAAACCAGCAGACCTGGCTTCTGAATCTCACATCACGTGGGCAGGATCTGAGTCGTGGTTGAAAACCAAGGAAGCTAAGTCTCAAGCAAATTCTACAACTGGAATGGAGGTGGAGAAATTCCAAATTGATATTCTCCCAATTCAGGGTGTTTTGGGGGTTTTTTTAAACACATTTCCAGTTACAGATGCTGTTCATTTTATTAAGGGGTACTATATCCTATTGGATTTTGCACATGAATGATTGCCTTTGCATTTGGATGAAAAACATCCCAATTAAATCTTCCCAAATTTAAATTAAAATGTATAAGAAACTTCATTTCAGCAGAGTTCACAACTCAAATTTGTTTCTCTCAAAAGAAGTGGTTATTCGGGGACCATTTGTGTCGGTACCCCAACTGAGAAAAGGTCAATCAATCATTTTACGCAGCCAAATTTTGAGTCTTGACTTTTGCCAGGCATTTTAACATGGGAAGCTGCAAAGCTGGTCTTAACATAAGAACGTAAGAAGAGCCCTGCTGGATCAGGCCAAAGGCCCATCTAGTCCAGCATCCTGTTTCTCAAAGTGAACAACCAGATGCCTCTGGAAAGACCAACAAGTGGGAGATAAAGGCAAATAGTCCTCCTGTGCTATGGTTCCCCAGCAAAAATATCTGCTGCCCTTCTCTGATTGGAACCAAACAAAAAATGACAAATAATGAAATCATAATAAATAATCTAAACATACTCAATCAGCAACAAATTAAAAAAAGAAAAGAAAATAGAACCAAGTGAGATCAGAGCCCAAATGTTAGCCACTATCACAAGGCTTCTCAAAGAACCATGTTGTAATAAGGCACCTAAGGGCATATAATGCCTGGCTTATAGGGGAATGATGATCTTCCAAACGGCTGGTGCCACCACTGAGAAGGCCCTTGCCATATTGGAGGTAGCATAGATAGCCATCATGACTAGCAACCATTGCTGAAATCCAACGAAGGCTTTTCACAGATGCCCAGACTTTGGGCTCTCGCACCACCCTGGAAAGCCTTTGAAAAGCAGGTTGTGCCAGGATGGGATGAGGTGTGATTCCCACATGCGTGAAAACATTCCTGGGACTAATGTGCCACTGCAAAACACCCAAAGAGTCCACACATACTGTGGTCACCGGGGAGGGGGAATGGTTTGCCCCTGAATGGTGAGACTGGAATCAAAATCCTTCCCCCTTGCAAAATGGGGAATGTTTCTTATCTGGTGCCTATGGCTGATTTTATTGTTATTGTTGTTGTTAATTGTTGTTGTTGTTGTTGTTGTTGTGATTGATTGATTGTTGCTACTGTTAGTTTTAAATTAGATGCTGCAAGTCCAATCTACCTGGTAGCTGTCTTCCCCAATCGCAGATGTTTTTATAAGGACAGTGGTTATGCAGTGCTGAATGGAATGCACTCTGCACATGCCCAGAACTGCCTGATTCTTGATTCTTACAGTATACCTTCAAGGACTGAACCCTACTGTTTGGCAAAGTGAAAGAAGCTGTTTCAAACCCATCTCGGTGTTGCACTGGATAGAGAGAGCTCCATCCTTTCATCTCCCTCTTTTTCTCCACCTAGATACTGTGGCCTCGCTTCACAATCCGAGCTTGGTGTAAACAGCGGAAGTTGCATGACTGCTCTTATGGCCTCAAGCCTCTGCTTCCCCAAATTGTAGTGGGAGTAACTGGGTCAAATGGTTTCTGAATCTTCCACAGAAGAGGACTGGACAAAATCCTCTTTGCTTTACGTGAGGGGGGTTGCTACTCTGCCCCCAATTTAGCTAATTTCGGGGGGGGGGGAGAAGTGCCAGGGTTCAAAAATGATGCTCTGGCATAGCAAGCCTGCCTCCTAAAGTTAGTTGTGCTTGGAAGGCATTCTGCACATGCCCAAAGGCTTCCTTTTAAAGGTTCTAGAGCTGAGTCCTGGAAAAAAAAAAACAGGTGCTGGGGGACATCCAATCAAATCAAGCCTCATCTGTCAAGTGTTATCACAGGAAATCCAACAGTAAACAAAACTGTTGGATCAAAGTCTTGGCATTGGTCGAACCCAGATTTCATCTCTGATCTCCCCAAACTTGTTAAGCACCAGTTGACAATCTTGCTTGGTTCATTATTCCTCCTGCACTGCCTCCAGTCTAAACAGGTTCTCCATGTCCCAAGAGCTCTTTCATCCAACCCGTAGGAAGCTGTGCAACTGATCAAGCCTGATTCAGGACTACTACATAGTTCCACAGATCCGACCTCAAGAAGGGCTACAAAGGGACATCAAAGCTATACATTGGCTGACCGTCATATACCTATGCTGCAGTTGCCCAGCCCATTCCCTTTTGCAATATTTAAAATAAATTCAGGCTGCTCTCTCTCCATGTGCCAAGGGCTGCCCATTCACTGAGGAAAGGGGAGAGGTTTCCTTCAACTAGAATCTGGCTAAAGCCTGAGCTCAAGAATTTTCTAGGAGTCCCAGAAAACCTGTCCTGTTTGAATAGGCCTGGCTTTAGGGACAAACTAGACGCAATCTGTAAATGGGATTAACAGTATCTGTTTTTTTAAAAAAGAATAGCAGCCGAATTCAACAGCAGGAGTCTGATTTGGGTTTGGATCTTGTTGCTACAAGAATGATTAACCCTTGATTTCCCCTGATTTATATTCCCCCCCCCTCCCGCCTGCTGCTATTTGCCATGCAGGGCAAAATACAAAGTTATACGATACCTTTTTGCTTGCTGTGCAAATAGCAACTTCTCTCTCTCTCTCTCTCTCTCTCTCTCTCTCTCTCTCTCTCTCTCTCTCTCTCTCTCTCTCTGATTGACCGCGCAATCCTGCTTAAAGATAGGATGGCGGAGCGCACGTCGTAAGTTGCAAACATGCCGTAAAGCACATTTGCGGCTCATTTGGAGTAAGCGGCACCAGCACGGAGTCCGGCACCGCTCACTCCATTGCCAAAATGGACCTGCGCTAGCCGCGCCAGTCGGTGCAGGGGTGTGGGGAGAGCGGGCAAAGGTAACAACGGAGGGGGCCTGGGATGGGGTGCTGGATATCACCGTAACCCAGCACCGATATCCCTGCCCCCTCCCAGGCCAGGCCGGCCTTACACAGCCTCCCCGAACACGCACATCCAACACGCACACTGCGGTGCTTACACCAGGGGAAGGGGACAAATGTCCCCTTCTGCCGAGGTGAACCCGGGTTGCGTTGGCATGGCCCGCATCTCTGCCTATGATGCAGCGGCCGACCCTTTAGGCTGGCCAGCGCATCTTAGGCAGGATTGGGCTGCCCATCAGGAAAATAGTCCAGGGGAAAGAGTTAAACCTCCTCTTCCTTTCCCACAGACTTAATCTGAATTAGACCTCTGACAGCTAAGGTTAGGTGTTAGCTATGTAAATAAACATGTGAGATCCAATTCATGGAATTCCCTTATTATGCCTCATTTGGTCCCCAGTAGATGGGTTGTTAGCTAGGGCTTTAATATTGTTAGTTCTGGGCTTTGATCTGATTTTGTTATATATATATTTTAAAAATGTTAAATCCATGGTCCGGTTTTAAATTATGCTGCAGCCTTTGCCTTTGCCCAAGGAAAGGGATACGACAGAAATTAAAACTTTTTTAAAAAAAAATTAAATTTTTTTACATCCATCCAACCCCAGTATTTTAGCTTCTACAAGGCAAATCCAAGAAAAGTAGAAATATTGGATCTGATCCTGTCTGCATTTATTAAGTAGTACGCCCCACTGACTTCAATGGGACTTACACTCAGGCAAGCGTGTATAGGATTGCATCTGTGTAACCGATCTCCTGTGCATGGGGGCTTACTCCCAAGTAACCATGCACAGGATTGCAGCCTTAGTCTGGAGCAGTTAAAAAAAAGGAAACTTGGCAAAGCAAAGTGGATATAGCAGTATAATTAAGTTCTCCACTATTTCTGTCTTTGTTGCCTAGGGAGGGGTTACCTGGAGTAAGATCTATGCAAGGGTTCTGGAGATCTGCTAGTCAGATTGATAGTCTGGGATTCTCAGCTCAGCCTCACTTGGGGTGGCATTGGGTGGGTGGCTCTCCCAACGGCAGAACTCCCCCTCTTCTTTGGGAAATGGGAATAAAAATAAATGAGCCACCTAACACAAGTAGGCTTACCAGATTGCCAACCAGGACAGAGTGCTAGACCATTAGGAGAAGGAATGTGGGCAGGTGTAGCTTGTTAACCCTTAGAGCACAATCCTAGGCATGTCTACTCAGAAGCAAGCCCCACTGAACACAATGAAGACATGTCCCAGTTGGAGATCTGGTAAGCCTACACAATGGTGTGTGAGCATAAACCAAAAAACCAATGAAGCATTTTGTGCCTTAAAACCACGGCACTCACAAGGCAAATAAAAATAGCTCCATTGGAATGCTGGGCCTGTTGGACAACAGGGGCAGGCAGTCAGCACCCCATAAGCCTGCAATCATCCACTGGTCCCCTACTCGCCTGTGCTCTTTTGGATACTAGGAGGTGTTTTTCCTTCCACCCTAGCCCACATCCTCCTCCCTGTTGGCTTCAGAAAGGGAAAAAAAAGGGGGGAAGCTGCCAAAACACATAAGTTGCATTGCCCCACCCACATGTTTCCTGTTGCCATTCTCCTCCTCCTCTCAGGGCAGTCAGCATACCAGTCTCTGGATCTTTTGAGCCTCAGCCAAGGATGAGTAGGCTGGTGACAGCAAGTGAATCAAGGGGACAGGGAAAAAGCTTTGGCCGTCCACATCTCTGCTCTGTCCCAGATCGCTGACCACTTTTCTGCTGCTTGCTATTTTTAATATTGCTCTATCGATCAGTTATAAAACATGCTCCCAGTTTCACCAAACTGTCACTGCAGGAAAGCACATCACGGTCTGTTCTGAAGACATCACCATGTATCTTTTCTGGTGACATTAAAAAAAAAAAAAGTGGCTGTCACGTGTCTGGGATCCCTCACCCCAAGCCATTGCTGGGATTGTGGCCATATGTGTGTAATAATCCAGAGTAATTTGAAACCATGATGTCATGGAATGCACAGCAACATTCCAACTGCTGAGGCTGAAAAGGGCTACCTGGAATGTTGACAGTCAAAGTAGGTACCCAGAGAGAGAAGTGGAAGATTGGTTTGGTAGGGTAAAAACTCACACACCTGGGATGGAAACAGGGATTACTGGAGAGGCAGGGGATGGATGATGTAAGGAGGCCAAGGAGGCAGATTGGAAATAGCTTCTTACAGGGTTTAGGAATAAGGGGAGTAGGAAGGGGTGTAGAAAATGTGGGGAGGGCAATATTCACATATTGATTCACATATTGATCTGCTCTGATCTCAGTGGTTCTAGGACTCCAGTTTTGTATTACTGTACTTGATTTGCAGCACAATCCTATGCATGTCTACTCAGAAGTAAGTCTCATTGTATTCAGTGGGGCTTACTCTCAAGAAAGTGTGCATAGGATTGCAGCCTGTGTCTCCAACAGCCTGAAGCCAAAAGGCATCATTAAATCCAAGAGAACAGCTTTTCTCAAGATCTAGTAAAAGCATCCAACCAAGCATCTCATCTGACATGATTTTTCTTATGTCCTGGGCTATTTATCCAACTTGGTTTGACCTCTGTCTGGTTTCAAAAGCCCTGGTGGGTTTCCCCCCTCCCATCTAGGCCCATCAAGTTTTCGCTGGAGAGAGTCTCCTACACATGGTCGCTCTCACACTCACGCTTCCCTGCTAAACAGAGGCAGAAAGCTAACCAGAATGGCCTGTTCGTTTTGTTTCTGAAGTTCTACCTGAGTCTGGGTCAGTCCAAGCTGTGCAGCCAACTCTGCCCTCTCTGGCAATGCCAGGTACTGCGCCTTCTGGAATCTCCTTTGCAAGGCCGCCAGCTGGTAACTGGAGTAAATCGTCCGCGGCTTTCGGATTTTTTTGGGTTTCCCATTTACCATCCGCACTTCTGGCTCTGGTTCTTCCTTCACTGAAACTGGAGGGGGGGGGAGGGGGAGTGAAAGAAACAAACCAGAAAAAAAACAACGTTAGAGTCAGAAAATCACATCAAATGGTTTGGTCCACACCACAACAGAAGCGAAAGAGGTCTGCTCTTTCATCTGTACAGTTTGATCTTCCGCATTATTTGGAAAGCAACATTGTATTTCAGCAGAAGAAAGATCCAAATTCTCAGTCCCTGTTTGTTGGAGATGAGTGTTACTGAACACCTAGTGCAAAAAGCGGTCAGTGGAGACGTCCTATATTTGACCGGACTGACAAAAATATCAGTATTTAGAGGCCGGTGGCGTTCCATAATTCTAAAATAGTTTACAACCTACAGTTGTGATCCCTTTTTTGTTCTACAACATTTAGGGAGCTTTAGGGCAGGTCCCTAAATATTCAGGGGCTGCTGCAACCCAAGGCAGCACACAGAGGTGACCCACTCACTCTTGGCAGCACCGGTACACCACACCAGTGTACCAGCCGACCCCTAACCTCAAAAAACCACCAATCAATCCTCTGTGATCGATTACTTTTTCTTCACATTTATGTTTCATATCATAAACAGTGCGCACACAGATATGTACCTTCATCAAATAGCCCTTGGTTCTTGATTATTACCAAGGTCTAAGCCCCTCATAATAGCCACCGTTTAAGGTTGAATCTAGTGGGAAACTTTGGGACTGGGGAGGGGGGTATATCTGGAGCGTTTCATGGGGAGGGGGAGAGGGAGCTGGTGTGTCAAATCATATCTGTGGCATTTGTACCTCGGAGGACAATTCAGCCCAACAATTGTTTCCTTGGCGTGAGACAGAACCAATTTCTGGGTTACCCCAAAATATGGAGAGGACCTTTAAGGTTCAGAGTGTCTGTAGCATCAGACGCAAAGGAGGACTGGGAGGAGGAATTCCATTAAAACAGTTTCAGAAAATAATTCAGCTTTGAAGAATCAGCCTTATATCTCTTATTATTTTACACTTCTCTTTCCTGCTTGATACACTTTTTTTTCAGCGCCTCCTTTGCTTGGCTCAATTCTCCAGCTATTTCTGTTTTAGCCTCCAACTACTTTCTGTACTCAGATTTCCGTTCTCCCTGGCCATTAGGTTTTCTCTGTTTCTTAAAAAAAAAAAACCCTTGATATTTTTAACATTCCCAATCCCATTTCAACCTCTGGGGTATATCACTGGGTTTGGCTAGGCCCTAGCCTAGCTGGCTTTGCTCTGTCTCAAACCTCCTGGCTCACAAATCTGACTCCTCCGACTTCCATTTTGACTTAGTTTGCCTTTTTAAAACGGTCTTCATTTCCCTGGCTCACTAGATCCCTGATGTATTTTTTTATTCTTGGCAGGAAGTATTGTCCGGTTACGTGGGGACAGTCGGAACCACACAACCCCCATGTTCCCTTCCTAAAATATTTGTGGGGAGTGAGGGCGTGAATTCTAGGCCTCAAACGTCCAGCCAGCATCTCTGGTCTTCTTAACTTATAAAACCTACACGCTGGGCTTTGTTTGCAGATAGAAACGTCCCTCACCTTTGCACCTTGGTTTCTGGGAAGCAAACGCTGCTGCTATCAATGAAGCCTTTTCACTACTCTGCATTTACGCTCCTCACTTTCACTTTAATAAGGAAACCCATCACCTTCTCAATGGTCTTTTTTGCCTTTCAATCTTCCCACTTGAAATCTGCTCCTTTCCCTATTTTTTAAACCTACAAAATCAAACTGATTGCTGCCTCCTAATGATTATGAGTGTCTCAAGGCTGAGAGAAGAAAAGAGCAAGACCCATGTGTGAGAGGGCGAAAAATAACCACGCACAGAAAATAAATGTTTAGAAGTGTTGTTGAGACAGGAGAAAAACTGTGGATGTTTTTTTCAAGGGGAGGGAGGAAAAAATGTGCTTTAAAAAAGTCATAGATGTTTTGCCCAAGTAAAAATCCAATCCTCCAAACAAAAGAAGACCGGCAGCCACATGATAGTAAACTGCTTGTACTCTGCACAGACAGAACCAACAGCCCCTCAAACATATGAACCATTTTGTAATATTGAATCACCTGCACACCTGGGAACTTTTTAACCTTTTTCTACCAATTGCACGGAAACAAAATGGATCAAGGAGAAAAAGGACAACTCCGCAGAAGCTAAGGTCACCCATCACCACCACCAACAGACTCTTAATCGTTTCATTGGCAAATCCTCTCTCAACCGACAACTAAAAGTTGTAAAACCGACAGGTCTCTGTCATTGAATAAATTATCCAGCCAATTTCGTATGTCTTTGAAGGCAAGTGCTTGAATTTGGTAAATGGCAGGGGAATAAGGGTGGAAAGGGGTAGCCCCCTTTCTTGTATGTAGGTCCTTTCTCCTTTTCCATTTGTGAGGAGGTTGTGGACCTTTTTAATATCACAGACATGGAATTCCAAATTTGAGTTCATTGATACTGAAGGATAACTTTATTGGTGGGACAAGTGATCTAAGTTGCTGAAACCTCTACCAATAGCATGCCCTCAAGGTACAGAGCAGGGGATCGAGGGGCAAGATGTGTATCCCCCTCCAAGGGCTTAGAATCAGCTTGGACTCCTGGATCCTCCAGAATGTGTGTACAGTATATCTAGCATGTCAGCGCAAATAGGAGATTGCCCAACTTTGTTCAACAACAGTACTTTCTGGCAACAGTACTTTCTGGCAAAGTATATCAGCTCCTGCCCACCTTTAAAATTATCTCCACGAGAGTGTAAAACAGACTCCACGTTCCAAGAGTTTTCAGGCCCGAGAGAAACACCCTCCCCTTCCATTCATCCCCCAATAATATCGCACACGCTCAGATTCGCAGACACATGAATTCACCGGCTGGACGGATGCAAAATTGTTCTTACCTGCTTCTTGGCTGGGCAACTGCTGGTCCCGGAAAGATCCATATTGCCGGTATGAGGTGCTGTAGGGGTAATCGGATTTAGGGGAGTATGTCCCAGCCCCTCCAATTCCATTGAGATTAAACTGGGGATGGTAGGCATAATGATTCATAGGCTGAGTATAAGGTTGGCTGGGATAATATTCGTTCTGGTTATGCGGGGTGCTGTAGTAACCCAGATCCGTAATGGATGATTCAGGGAGCGTGGGGGAGTCCTTAGTAGCCGCATGGCAACTGAGGGAGCTGGAGATATCAGTCAAGATGCTAGTGATCTTCTTATCGAAGGATCCACTCATGATGAGAAGGTCCCACCAATGGAAGGTCCACCAGTTGGCCAATGAAACCAAACAAAAGGTGAAAGGTGGCTTCTAAGTTTGGGCAAACACTCTCCTCCTGCACCACCACTTGAGTAGGCTTATTCAGTCATTGCTCCAGTAATAGCTGCTGTTGCTGTTGCTGTTCCAGTCCTCCTCCAGGGAAAATGTGCAAGAAATCCAACCCAGCCAGCTTGCTTAAACCCTTTAATTAGGGAGCAGGGAAGGGTGTATGCTACATTCCGATTGGCTCCAGAAATATTGCCTTGCAGGCAAAACAGACTCCCCCCCTTCCTCTGTCTCTTTCTTTCTATCTCTCTCGACTTAAAACACACACACACACACACACACAAGATGAGAAAATAAATGCACCCCTCAACACACACACACACACACACACACACCTCTGAGAACATACAATACCCTGGAGCAGAGATTGGTGTTAGTAAGTAGGGTGACTAGCCTAGGATCTCTCTCCCCCCCCCCCGATTTAGAGGGGGTGACTAGATTATAGGGGAGTGTGCATACACTGGGAAAGTGGAGGGGGAGAGAAATCTGAATGTGGCACATAGGTTAAGGGGCAGGATATCTTCACCTGTGTTAAGGTGCAATTTGGAGTCTGAGCTGCAGGAGTGTTGTGCGTAGTTTATCTGTCCAGCAGGCCATTTGGTGGCTTGCTGGAAGGACAGAGGGAGAGGATTTTCAAACCCACACATGTTTTAATTCAGTGAGTTCAATTGTGCGGCACATTATTCTTTCGGAAAAGTACTTACGAAATTATGCTTATGATGATTCTTTGTCTTGCATAATGCATTGTTCCTTTTTTTTTTTAAGGCACTTAGGAATGATGAGCATTGGTGATGGTGGGGGTGTTAGTTTGTTGCTTTTAATTGAATGTTACTACCTGCTTTTTTTGAGCCTCCAGGACACTTTAATGATTTATATAGCACTTGTCAGCTTGCAAAGAGCTTTATACATCTTGACTGGCCCCACAATCCAGCTAAATCCAGCTAAATCCAGCTAAAGTTAATCACGACTAACTCCCGTGAGAAGCAAAGAGGTTTACACTAGGTTTGGCCAACTTGTTCATTGGGATTTCCTCATAACTAACTTTTAGCTAGATCTGCACTGTTGCGTTTTCCCCAAAACCACCTTTTGAAGTACAGCCATTGTTCTTCCCATTTTACAGAAAATAAACTGAGGTCAAGAGATGATGCCACCAGGGAGTGCCTGCCTGAGGTAGGATTTGAAGCCAGCTCCAGGTTCTGTCCACTGCACCGGAGTAGGATGATATAAGCCAACATACAGTATTAATGTTTCAACATGTCTTGCACAGGGCTACATACGAGCAATGTGATTTTGAGGCATGCACACATGTGTGAGTACTCAAACAAAAACAGTTGTGTGTGCACATGTGTGAGTTTCTGGATGGATAGATCAGTTGTGGAATATCCTACAGTACAAATTCAACATTTGGTTAAAAAAATGCAATTTGAATATTCTGAAAACATTCAAATGTTTGAAAGGGGTACTTTCAACAACAACAACAACACCCTAAATCACATTTTTTTTTCAAAAAAAATAAGAATTTAAAGTGTATAATGTTAAGTATCCAGTAAAATCTCCACTCAGGAATTTTTTTAATACTTTTTCTTTGTTCTGAAAACCCAGCAGTATCCACAATGAGGACTATATTCAAATTACCTAAACAGATATTTGAATTTCTGCAAGCGCGTTCAAGGTAGGAGAATTTGACTGAGAATGTCCCGCAGCCAGTCGTGTAGATATCATTCTGGCCACACAGGTATATTAAGGCTGTAGTCCTATACACACTGACCTGGAAGTAAGCCACACTGAATACAGCGAGACTGACGTCTAATTGAACATGCAGTGTTGTGCTGGCAATATCTCTTTGGTCTCATAGTCTCATCAGTTCAGGAACATGAATGAAAGACAGCATGATCCAGTGACTGGAGAACCTTGGCTCTGCTTAGCCTCAGAGGCCCTGGGCAAGAATTCTATAGATGAGGGAGGAATCAAGGTATGAAGATAATGACTTGAACAAGGTCGCTCATTGAATCTGTGGCGGAGCAGGGATTCAAACCCGGATCTTATAGGAATTTTGAGCTGCTGACATGCTGTGACAGTTGTGAAGCACTCTCTCCTGTGGAAAATATAAACAATTGCAATGAAGATCGCCATAGGTGCCCCACCCTCTCCCAGGTCTAAGTCCGACTCCCAAACCACTACGCCATCCTGGCTTTTCAAGCTTATCCTGGCTTATCCTTTTCAAGATTGTGTTTCTTCTTTTGGCAGGTGACTTGTGAGCCAATGGCTCCGGTGTGTAGGCTGGCATGTGTGCTTGTCGTTTTGAAGGACTACATGGGTAGGTGGATACACTCAAGCACTGATACCCTTGAAAGGTATACACATTAATGCAAGAACTTGTGGGATCCTCTGTGTGTGGTTCGTTTCTCAGCTCCCCAAGGTCATAGATACCTGGCTGTGCATTTTCAAGTCTCTGTGAACCACGATATGCTTTAATTTCATGCTGACTCAATGTTCGGATATGACGAGGTTTGCTGGTGGGCATTGGGGTTTAGGGATGGGGAGACTGTGTGTGTAAATATCCACCTACCTATCTACTTAAAAAGATTAGATAGCTGGATAGGCAGCCAGGCAGCCAGATAAATAGATATAGCTTGGGTTCTGGGCAGAAATTTGGGACCACTGCAGTTGAATGATGGAAGCTTTTGTGTAAGTGGCTAATTTTAGGGTGTCGATATATTTGCGGTTATACACGCATTTAAATATGAGTACAAATAATTCATCTCGGAATATATGGCCAAGATATGTGTGTAGGTCTGACTGTGTATGGGGATGAGGGTGGTTCTGCAGCATATATTTGTATTTAGAAATGAGAGGCATTGAGCATATCCAAATGTATGGAATCTTGCATGTACCGCATTTGGAGCTGGGAAAAGTCACACAAAGTCCATATTGGAACCAATCTGTAGCATTTGTAGATCTGGCATGTCAAAGCCTTACAAATTTGATTCTGATTTTTTTGGGGGGAGGGGGCACTTCTGCAAAACTAAATTGTAGGTTTTGATGCCAGATATGAAGACAACTTGTCCAAAAATTCAGAACTTTGTGTTTCCAAAAGACCAAACTCTAGCAGGAACCATTATGCAGCATACTGCCAAAAGAAAAGAAAAATCAAATGAAGACAATTAAATGTTTCGAAGCACATTCCAATGAGAAGGACTTAGAGATTCTCCCACCAAATCCATTCCAACACTTTCCTAGTTCTCTGTTATGATCCTCTCTCTCTCTCTCTCTCTCTCTCTCTCTCTCTCTCTCTCTCTCTCTCTCTCTCTCTCTCTCTCTCTCTCTCTCAATGGAGCTTGGAGAAGGTGACGTGGTTCATTCCGCAGATCCACCTTGACCCAGCATCCCCATCTTTTCAGTTGACACCTGTGCAGGACTTCAACCCATGCCGTCTTCACATATGTAACTCCTTACACTGAGTCAGACCACTGGACCATCTAGCACAGTACTGTATTGCCTATGATCCCAAGCAGAGGCCCCTCTCACCATCTGCTCCATAGTCCTTTTGATTGGAGGTGCCCAGGGATGTAGCTGGGGACCTTCTGTATGCAAAACATATCTTCTGCCACTGAGCTACCTGTATGTGCACAACTGACTTCCTGCTTTTGGGTTTCCTAAGATGGGAAAGCACCCACAGATTCCATGGACTCCTCCCACACTTCCAGTCAGGATAAACTATGAGAGCGTGGGTACATTGATTGTGTGCTTGGGGAGGGGATGGTATGAGGAGAGGAGAGCATGGTTGCTGTGGACCCTTGATGTCAACAGTGCCCCACATCACCTGCGCACAATTAGGGGCATCTGACTTGGGCCTACTAGCTGTGCCTCCAGGACCCAACACGATCTGCCCAAAATGCTGCCCACTGTGGCAAATTCTGCCCATCAAAATGCTGATACGAACAAAGACATAACTGACAATAACTTCCAGTTTAAGTTCTTCACTTCCTCCTTCCAATCGAAACCAATGTCTGAGCTAAGGAGGCTTCGTTGTCAGGGTTGGTCCATCCACGAGGCTTCCTGAAGCCGTCGCTTTCTTCAGCGGATTGGTGTGAAGGGCCTGCCTCCACTGCGCCTTCTCCTTCCACTCCCTGGATGCAGCAAGGCCGAGGGAAATGAAGTGGAAGAGAAAGTGTCGACGCTCTAGCCCACCACTCTCCTCTCCTCCACACTTGATGCTCTCTAGCCCACCACTCTCCTGTCCTCCACACTTCCTCTTCTATTCCCCTCATCCTTTCTGAATCTAGGGAGGAGGATGAAGACACACTGTGAAGATGGAGGTGGCAGCTGATGCACCACCAGGTAAGGAGGGCAGTATTTGGCACACTGGCTCAGGCGCCAGGAGATCTTGAGCCTGCTGTCCTTTCTTCTCTCTCTTTCCAGTCAGTGCAACCTCGTTTGGCTTTAATTTGAGTCAGGGCTTAGTCCCAGAACATGTTCTGAACACCTAGCCAAGCTCTGGAGCATGTGAAGGTGTCATTAAAACAGCATGACCTGAAGCATGTGCAGAGTGCATTTCCCGCACCAAGTCTCTGAAACCATCTGGGGTTATGGAGAAGTTTGTGGATTAGAAGTTGCAAAATCCATCTCATTTTAACCATTGCACACTGGAGAACCAGCATTGGTGTCGTGTTTAGAGTGTTAGGCTAAGAGCAGAGTTTGGTGAATGTGGGCCAGTCACTGTCTCTCAGTGTAACCTACCTCACAGGGTTGCTGTGAGGATAAAATTGGAGAGTACCCTGTCTGTTACCCTGAGCTTCCTGAGGAAGGATGAGACAAAAGTTAAAGAAACAAATACAAACCTTTATTGAGATCATTCTCAATCAACAGAAGAAAGGGGGGAAATGATTAGAGATCAAGTTACTGGAGAACATAATAGTGTATGTAATTGATTTCTACTCCAAATATTTTCTCCTCTAGTCAGAAGAGATAAGTTCACCACTGGCCTATTTGTATTTTTTATTCCCCTTTCCCCCACATTCCACCTCCCAACAACATTACATTTGTTGCTCCAGAGATCACTTTGAAGTGGATCTCAAGTGCATATACTCATGGAATCATTATGTCAGAACGAGTTCTCCATGGCACATGTCTATAGCTGTGAACATGAACAGAACCCCAGATTTAGCCCTGGAAAAGCGATGTGAATGCTGATGTGATGTTTCCATGTGCATCTTTATGGAACCCTTCCACAGACTGATTCCCTCTGCTGCAAATGTTATGTTGGAAGAATGAAGACTGACATAGTAGCACAACATATAACCACAGGACCTTTGTACCCCTTCCCTCCTCTTTTTTGCCATATGAGCATGGCAGGGGGCATATTGAGGACACCCTCTCTGTAATGTTTCAATCTGCTGTCCCTTCTTAAAGGACTGCATTCTCCTTCAACGCAATTTAGAAAAAAAAGAGACAGATGAATTCCAAATGTAAATATGACTTGTTCAAAATCAGACTTGAAATTCTATATTTGAATTTTCCCTATTTAACTCTTTAAAGTCAGAGTTTAAAATGTGGGCAAAACTGGGTGTTCGGGTAGGGTATGTTTCTGCATTGGCTGAAAGATTACAAGTGATGATAGTCACATTTCAGCAGCAAAGCTCAATGTCTCAAAAATAGGCTTAGCACCTAGATATCCCTGCACACTCCGGAAAGCCCCATAAAAACAAAGAGTTTCCAATGTTTGAAAATTCTGAATTGCCATGCCAGAAGATGGGGCTGACAGGCCAATGTGGGCTTCCGTAAATGAACAACTCAACTCCGGGGAACTCTTTCATTCTTGCCATATCACCGATCCTAGGAAAATTCACACTGTGGTTTTCCAGGCTATAAAACAGCGATCAGGAGCATGTCCTGTGGCACAGATGCCTTACTTTAAATGTATATATCAGATCTCGTTAATACGAATTATATAATTGCCCTACCATTAGTTTGCTTTGTTTTCCTAGACAGCCATACGTGTCACTGAATATTAAATGGAAAGGGAAACTGCAGTACAATCATGCCTTCTTTTTCCCTCTCCTGACATTTTGTCTTCATGAACAATTCACAAGCCTTTCCTATGTGGCAAAGGCGACGCTACCTTTCCAGTGCAACTGGCTTCCATACTGCGTACTACTTTGGTTCCATGTTTCCTCCTTCCACCCAAATAACCACCCAAAGCAATGAGCAACTGTGTTTTGTTTTTTTTCATTCCCAGAGGAAAATAATTGCCACCAAAACTACCAATCCATGCCTGCCTAAACTACCACTCTGCTAGACATACTGAGTACCATCCATGTAATTATTGCCACCATGCATGTTGGCATCCCTCTTCAAAAACATGTCCATGCGGAAAGAGAATTGTCTAGAAAATCTGCCTGGTAGGTGATAGGTGTATACTGTATTAGGGATGCATAGTGCAACAGTGCCATCTGGTGGGCCTCTTTAGCACTACAGCACTGTCCAGATCCTGAAAGCTGAGAGGAGGTTATTTGTGCCTGAAGTTTGGTGCTGCTTTCCTTCTGCCATTTCATCCCTTGGCCCTTTGAAACATCTCTATGATGACCCACCATTTTAGCACCACCCACTGTGAAAACATTGGCCATAATCAGGCCTCTTCTTCCTTCTTGGGCAACTTTCCACTGGGCTCTGCTAATTAGGGTTATAAATTTCAAACAAACAAATAGGTTATAATCTCTCATGCTCCCCTTTGCCTCGTCATCGTACTCCTTCTACTTTACATGAGTGCTCTATGTAGCAAAGTGAAGGCAAGGCCTTGGTGGGGTAAGTTCTAAACTGGCATTGCTGAAGTCGTGAGGCTTGATTTGGACCTACTTCTCAACAACTACTAGCCATGTGATGGGTAACTGAAGCCTCCAGCTTCAGAGGCACTCTACCTCTAAACACCAAGCACTGTGGGAACTAACAATGTAGAAGGGTTCTTGCTTTTCTACACTTCCTGGAAGCATCTGGCTGACTATTGTTGGAAGCAGGATGCTGGGTTAGGTCTCATCCATCACAGCTCTCCTTAACATTCTCTCCCATCTTTGCCTCTTTCCTTCAATGGCTTCTGACGTGTTGCTCTCTGTGCTTGAAAATGTATTCAAATCTCATTCTCTCCTCTTTCAAGTCCTTCCTTCCGTTTCCTTAGCAAAACATTTCCCACTCACCCAGGAGCCAGCACCTTGTCTAACTTTCCACAATCACCTGAAACCTCTTTACCAAGCTGCTCCCTTTCCCTCCATCGTTGCCCCGTCTATCTGCATACAGTACAAGCCTTCGGGACCTCTGCCACTCCAACTTTCCATCAGCACTAGAAAACAACTCTGTACATTGGTTTTAGTGCTTCTTTCCCACTTCATCTGTAGTTGCTTGCATTGCACAGAGGGTTGGGGTAGCCGAACTCCAAGGTCCCTTCTGCGCTAGAATTCTATGATGCTATGATTCTAGGATCGTTGCTTGGTGAAACAGCACCATCTACTGGCTCTTGAAAGGATAGCTTTTTATTGACAACCGACACCTTATGGGAGACAATGTTGTTGTTGGTTTTCAGTCGTTAAGTCGTGTCCGACCCTTCGTGATCCCATGAACCATATCCCGCCAGGCCTTCCTGTCCTCCACTATCTTCCTGAGTTAGCTCATTTTCATGTTCGTTGTATCGGTGATGCTGTCTAACCATCTCATCCTTTGCCTTCCCCTTCTCCTTTTGCCTTCAATCTTTCCCAGCATCAGAGTCTTCTCCAGAGAGTCCTCTCTTCGCATTAGGTGGCCAAAATATTTGAGTTTCAGCCTCAGTGACAATATCACCCTTTAAAGGTCATTGACTTCAGTGAGAGGCATTTGAGAATGGAGGCAGACCGTTGACCTCTGAACACATACATTTAGTCATTTCTCCCATCTCCATATTTAAGATCAAAAGCAAACTGGCTCACTTATTATATTTCAGGTTCTGTTCCCACCCTGCATAGCAGTGAACTAAGATGGAATGTGTCGCTTCTGGACGGGGATCTGGAGAGGCATTGCTCCATCACTGAACATTTTTTGAAATATATCTTTTTTTTAAAAAAAGTTTGCTTTACAATCCAGAACCCCCCATTTCACAGTCAGATGTCCTAAACACTGAGGCTCACAGATGAGGCTGTGATAACATTTGGAAGAATGAATCTTCTGGGTTTTAAATTGGGCTGGTTTTTGTTTCGATGTGCGCTACCTTGCAAATCTTTGATGAAAAACAAATGCTCCAGCAGCTGTCCCTGTTTACCAGGGGCAGCCCCCATTTTCAAGTTCCTTTCCCTGAAAAATTGCTAGTTTTATTTTGTGCCCCTCTCCTTTTGCATTTGGGGAGGTGCCTTCTTAAAATTCGATTCGTGTGAGTTGATAGCATTTGAAGTCCATTGGCTCCCTGTTTGTTTTTGGGTGTAATTCAAGGAGAAGACCCTTCACCATTTGAGCCCTATTAAGGATCTCCTGTCTCTACATGATTCTACCTGCCCACCATCGAGGAGGCAGGGCCGGCCCATCCATGAGGCCAGCTGAGGCAGTTGCTTCAGGCAGAAGATTGGCAGGAGGCACCCATCTCCATCTGTCCTCTCGCTTCCACTGGTCCTCTTCCTCCTCCCACTCCTGCTTCCTGGATTGGAAACAGAAGAGGGGAACAACAGAGCAGAGGAAGAAATGTGGAGGAGAGTGGTAGGCTAGAGATCGTTCACATCTCCTCTACACTTCCTTTTTGGCCTGCATATCAATATATAAACACATGGACACTAAAGCACCATGTAGTACCCGGCCTGCCATTTCACACACTGCAGCTACTGTTTTGAAGAGCTGGTACTATTAGAGCACTGTTTCTGAAACTGTGGGTCGCGACCCAATTTCTGGTGGGTCCCACAGAGCCTCCAATGAAAACACAGGTGATGGAAAGATCAGATAACTAATTGCCTCAAGCCTTGAGGCTATTCAAAAATCAGATCGCTGCTAATTGCCCTGCAAAGAACTGAGACCCTGCAGTTTGCAAGCTTGTGTAAATATAGGGAGATAAATGTTTGAGCGTCTTTTTTCTGGTGTTTTTTTTTTTCCCCCAAGTCTGTCAATGACAGGTAGTAGGGACAGATGAAGGCTGGGTCACATAACTAAGGCCCTCAAGCCTTGAGGCTATTCATTAGGGCTGCCTCATTATGAGAAATGGATTGAGCTTTTTTGCAAATAAATAAATAAAATATTACTTGTAAATAAGTAAGTAAATATGTTATTTCTTTCTAGATCACCTTTTTTAAGTCTCGTAAAGTTAGGTGGGTCCTGATAGAGCAGGGGTGGGTGATTAATTTTCCTAAGGGGCTACATGAGAAACAGGGACCATTGTTGAGGGCCGTTCCAGCCCCCCCCCGTGAATACCGGAGTCTGGATAGGGGCGAATGCCCCCTCCATGGTGCCCGCACGCCCCCTCGTCATTCTCTTACCTTCATTAGCTGCTCTGTGTCTTCCTTGCAACAGACACTATAAGCAGCAGCATGCTGCTTATAGCACCGATACTGTTAGAGAGTCTCCTTCCCGTTCTTCAGCTGAACCTCTCCAGCACTCAGCATCTGTGCTATAAGCAGCATGCTGTTGCTTATAGCGTCCGTTGCAAGGAAGACACAGAGCAGCTAATGAAGGTAAGAGAATGGGGTGTGTGCGGGGGACATTATTTTACCTTAATTAGCTGTTCCGTGTCTTCAACCTCACACGGGCCGGTCAGGGACAGCCAATGTGCCAGATGTGGCCCTGGGGCCACACAATGCCCAAGTCTGCGATAGAGAGTGTCATTTTAAAAAGTATGTCCCAGTGCTAAAACGTTTGGGAACCACTGCGTTAGACAATTCAATTTTCCTAGTGTATTTTTAACCCAAAGAAGCATCACCCTCTTGGCTTTTAAATCAGTGGAGGACAAGGCTATTGCAGAGTCAATGAATGCAACAGGCAGGCAGTGAAGAGCATTTAACAAGGTGTTGTAATGGGGAAGAGGGAGTGATCGTTATGGAAAAAAGGACCCTACTTTGGGTCTGAGGCTGTAGGTCTAGTAGGCACACTGACCTGGGAGGAAGCCTCATTGAGCACAGTGGGACTTCCTCCTGGGAAAACATGCATAGGATTGCTCTGTAAGATTTTTTTTTAATCTGCTGATCTTTCTTATTGCTATTTTTTTAATTAATTGCTATCTCCTGTGTTGTAGGCATTTTCTCAAGAGTGAAAGCTGCCTTCGGTATCATCCTGGAATGGCACGGTACAGATCTACAAGATCAATCAACAAAATAAAATATTTTCATCTGTGAAATGTTGGATGGAGTGGAAAAGGCAAGATGTACATTTTTACATGAATGATCACCCACAGAAGCCACTGCAGCCAAGGTATCCCTTGCCAACAACAGCATTCCCTGCAGATGGCTGGACGAACGTTTTAGAAAGCAGAAGGAATAAGACTGCACAGCCTCAGTGCTATCTAGGGTTCAGAGAGGTGTCACTGGGATTTGCGTCACCCGGTGCAAGAGCTCATCGCGTCAGGGCTGCCAGGTCAGATACTGTACATCTACAAACCTGAATTCTGAGGATGGTGATGTCACAAGACTGCCGGGAGGTGGTGGTGGAAGGAGGGTGGAGTATTGTAATCAAGAGTGGAACCTAGTAACAGTCCCAAATATGGCCTGGATTTACTGTACCTTTGTTGTCCATCCACCTGAGAAAAAAGTAAAACGCTGGGGAAAGAGGATCTAATCGGAGAACTTCTTAAGTACAGTCATTACAAGAAAGATTCCAATAGACAGCAACAGGGGCCCATTTCTGCAGAAGTTCATTGCATTCCTGTTCTTGTTCATACCAATCTGGGGTGTGTGTGTGTGTGTGTGTGTGTGTGTGTGTGTGTGTGTGAGAGAGAGAGAGAGAGAGAGAGAGAGAGAGAGAGAGAGAGAGAGAGAGAGAGAGCTACTGAAAATGCTTTCCTGGTTTCCAGTGTTCCTCTTCCAGTCCAGGGAGTGGGAGGAGGCGGCGCAGCAGTGGAGGTTGTATTGGAGAACGCGGAAGATTTCCCCAGATTTAACAGAGCAAGGTGTCACTGTAGAGTCTACAGTGACACCTTGCTCTGTTAAATCTGGGGAATAAGGGGTTAAAGTCTAAGCCGGAGCCACTAGAGCCAGGCATTCAGGTATAAAGGCCTGGAGGAAGGAAGGGTGTGGGTAGCAGAGAGGAGGAAAGGGAGAAGACTAAGAGCGCAATCCTGACTAAGTATCCGGCAGGCAGATCCATGTTCCGGGCCAATTGTGATCGGCCAGGAGGTCTACTCAGGGGAAGGGGGCAATTGTTTAGCTGCCGCAAGTCCGAGGAGGCTGTGTAAAGGCCACGCCGGCCTGGGAAGGGGATGGGGATATGGCTGCTGCCATCCCCGCCCCCCTGGGCTGGCTTGGCCAATGGCCGGCCTCCCTCACCGCCAGGACCGCCCCCCGCCCGCTGATGAACCCCTTACCTGTATCCGGCAGCCGCAGGAATGATCTGGCGGAGGAGTAAGAGCTGCCAGCTTCTGCGCCGGTGGCCCTTACTCTAAAGTAGTCACAAACGTGCTTTACGGCACATTTGCAACACTTTAGAATGGCGGAGCGCATGCTCTGCCATTCTAAAATTAGTAAGGATTGCGCTGTGACTCTTGGACTGACTTTTGGAGTTAACCTGACCTGACTTTGCTGATTAACTTCTGGACTGGCCTATGGACTTGGGTTTGGTTTACGGACTCTGACCAATGAACCTGTGAGTGCAAAAGGGGAACTAATCAACCTAAAGTGGGCCTATTAAAGGGGTAGAGAAGGAAATTTGGCAGGTCAGAGATGAGCAGGTGGATGGAGGTGGGTTTCCTGTGTCAATTTATTCCCTGAGGCAACTGCCTCAGTCAGCCTCATGGATGGGCCGGCCCTGGACACTCTTGATACCATTAAGTATTCGCTTTCCAAATTCAATACTCTTATACCTTCCAATCTTTCTCCTAAAGTTAATAGGCAGAATCCCCAAATGAAGATATTGGGGTGGGTGGGGGGAATCAAATTCAAATACATTCAAATCAAATACATTCATGGAAGAAAGATTTGTACTGAGAATTTCCTCCCAAACGTTTAAATAACACACTCCAGTGGCCAGTAGGTGGCAGGAATAAACAGTGTATCACAGTACAGTGGGAACATTGCTGCCTTAATGTGTTCTTTTAATTGCCGAGAAAGGGGATAGACTTGATGGATGCCGAAACTCTTTATATTCCTTGTAGGTCTTTCGGATGGCAGATTTTAATGCCAGGCAACGTGGATCAACCTTTGTAAACTCAAATGCATCGCCGAATTGGGCAGCCAGTCGTGGCGAGGGAGTCTGCCCTAGTGTGTCAATTAAAATTTTAATTATTTCCTCAAAGAAGCCCACTTTGTCCGTCTGATCTACCACAGACACAGATTTAGAGGAAACGAGCCCTGTTGCACTTTCCTGGGTCATTAACCCTAAAAAATTCTTTAGTGCTGTTATAACCATTATGCTCTGATGCGATGCTTTCGGCTGCACATTTTCACTCCCGAGAGGCTCCTGCCTTTGGCTTTGTCTCTCGGAAATGCTCCCACCTGCCCAGATTCTCCTACCTGCATTTTCTGGCCTCCGAAAACCCAGAAGTAACTGGTGACAGTGGCGTCGCTTTGGTAGGGGCGGGGCTGTAAGTATCGCTCCGTCCTAGTCCCTTTACCAAGCGAGCAGGAGGCGGTCCCGCCCCCTCACTGTCGGAGCCTTTCCCGTGCGGAGAAAGCAGCAGGCAGGGTCTCTTGCCTGCTGCTTTCTCTGCACGGGAAAGGCTCCGACAGTGAGGGGGCGGGGCTGCCTCCTGCTCGCTCGGTAAAGAGACTACGACGGAGCGATACTTACAGCCCCGCCCCTACCGAAGCGACGCCAGTGACTGGTGATATCATCACCATTCACTTCCAGTGGTACGAAGAGTGGAGGTGGTACTTGGCTGGGAAGGGGTTGAGAACCCCTGGCTTAAATGATAAAAGAGAGAGAGCCCAGAGCTCAGTGGTAGAGTACTTACTTTGCATGCAGTAAGCCCCAGGCTTGATCCCTGGAATCTCCTGGTAGGGCTGGGGAAGATTCCTACCTGAGACCAGAGAGATCCAGTGCCAGTCAGCATAGACCACAACACTGAACTAGAGGGACTAATGGACTGACTCAGAAAAAGGCAGCTTCTGATTTTCCTTGGAATCGCTGCCCACAGAGCCTGCCAAAGGAGAGGATTCCATGACAAGAGCACTACAACTGAAAACGCCCTTTCCTTGGTCACCATCCTCCTAACCTCCGAAGGCAGGAGCCAAGGCCGGCCCATCCATGAGGCCAACTGAAGCAGTTGCCTCAGGCAGCAGATAGGGGGGGCACCCATCTCTGTCTGCCTACTTGCCTCCACTGCTCTTCCTTTTCCTTCCGTTCCCTGGAAAGGGAAGAGGGGGACAGAGAAGAAGAGGGAATGCGGAGAGAAGGAGAGTGCTGAGCTAGAACATTGGAGAGTAGGAGAAGCAGAGGCAGCAGCAGGTAAGGGGGGGTAGTCAGGTAAGAAGGGGGGCAGCATTTGGGATGCTGCTTCCGGCATCAGGAGGTCTTGATCCAGCCCTGGCAGGAGCACTTACTTGGAGAAGAATGTCCAACGCAAGCCCTGAAACCTGGACAGGTTCGTATGAGGCAAGATCGTTCTTCAAGTACCTGGATCCCATGTCACTTAGGGCTTTATAGGTCAAAACCAGCCCCTTGAACTGAGCTGGAAACATGCTGAGAATCAATGAAGCTCTTTCAACACAGCTGTAATACAACCGGACTGGTCTATCTCTCTTAACAATCAGACCGCCTTGTTCTGAAGCAGTTGAAATACCGTATTGTCCTGAGTATAAGACGCACCTGATTATAAGACGCACCCTTAAAGTTTGGTGCTATTAAAAAAATTTAATTAAATCACTGGCATTATTGCAACAGCCTGATTATAAGACGCACCCCTAGTTTAAAAACTTAAATTAGGAGAAAAAAGTGAGTCTTATACTCAGACCAATACGGTATTATGAATCACTGCAGAACTGCAATTGGTGTTTTGGGCTTAGGAATCTGTATGCTCCAGGGTCCTGTTTGTAACATTTTATTTATGTAGTCCTTTAAATTTTGTAGATCTTTTTGGAAGATTACTTATAATATTGACTACTTTTTCTTTTCTATTTTGTAATTGATATCTGCTGTGTACCATCACTAGGGATGTTGTGGGGGGTTTTAGTGTTAATTTTTTTTCCCAAAATTTCTTGATTAAAAACACAAATAGTGGTATGTGTTTTTATTCCAATTTTTTATTTTTATTATTTTTTAAAAATAATTTTATTTGCTTTTAAAGTGTTCAGATAGACTGTATGTCTATATGTGCATTAGATAGGTGATAGTGTCAGAAAATGCAGCAATTAAGCCACTGGTTGTTTGTTTTTTCAAACAATAGTATTCCATGCCTATTGAATCTCTACCAATTGAATCTCTCCCATATATGAGCAGCAGCAATTTGAGCAGCTTGCTCAAATACAGCAGTAAAATAAAAAGAAAAGAAACAGGAAGTAAAAGACTTGCCTGCTTCATCTTGCAGCTCGGTCTTGCCTGCGCCACCTATTGGTTGAATGCTATATATACAGGAAACAATACAGAACAGTACAGATAAGGAGCAGAAGCAAAGCAACAGGAGGACTTTTGAAGCTGTTCAACAGGCTCCAAGCAAGATCCCTTACTTAGGGTTTTTCACATTTAGAGCTAAAATGTTTTATTTAGAGCATTTATAACATTTATAAAAATGTTTTATTTTTATTTATTCGCTTTATTTCTCATTCTGTGTTGGTCTGCAGAAAAAACAAACAAACCCACCCCTAACCATTACCATATAACCAGCTATCTTGGCCCACAGCCCCATGGCCAGGGCCCATGAGAGGGGCGTAAGGGGGCGTAAATTGTACCTGGGCCCAGGAGCCAAAGGAGGGGCCCCAGAAATGTCCTGGGATCTCAGCTGGTCTCATGGAGAATGAAAGAAGGTCGGAGGCTGGGCCAACCAGGAGGCCAGGTCTACTGGGCAGGTAGACCTGGGTGCTGAATTGGGAAGCCTGGTAGACCTGGCCTCCGGAGACTATTCCGGATGTTGCTGCCCCCCCCCCGCCCTGCTTTGCCCCTCCGCCTTTGAGAAGGGACCCAAAAGAAACTTTGAACCCCCTGATAACATTATTCTCTGAGGCCCTGCCCATGGCTTCCTTATCCCCTACACTTGCCTTCTGCCATCATCTCACTTCATCTGCTGTCCCAGGACTGGAACCAGAGGTTTCCTTCTAGCTCTGCTGCCATAACCCCTTGCCTTCTCGGAGGCCCCTTAGCACTCTGGCTCTGCTTCTCCAAACTCCTCTGTCAGCAAGAGCCCCTCCTATCCCTGTGTCGTGTTTCCCTCATCAACCAAGTCAGCCTTCCAGTCCTGGTGCATCAGATGCCCTGGGTTTTGTTGGTTTTTCTTTACATTCAATGCAGCATCTTGAATTGCATAAAGTGCACATGGGATAAGGCTGTAGTCAAACCTGCTTTAGATGGAAGAAGTCCCAGGTTCAGTCCTCAGTATCTCCAGACTGGGCTATCTTGTTATCTTGTTGGCTGTGTGCTCCCTGAGGCATCTGGTGGGGCCACTGTGAGATACAGGAAGCTGGACTAGATGGGCCTTTGGCCTGATCCAGCAAGGCTCTTCTTATGTCCTTATGGTTGAGAAAGAAAGACCCCCATCTGGAAGCCCATCAGCAGAGGCAATGCTGAGCTCAGCTGGATGCTTCCATGGTCTGACTCAGTAGAAGGCTAATCTCTGAACTTTGCTATCTGTTTGCTGAGAGCTTGTAACTTTCCAGCTCAGAGAGGAAAATGAATCCGGAATCCCACATTCCATCCACAGCTCTTCAAGAGGCGGCCACTTGTATAGGATCTCATGGGTGTCTCTTCCAGATAGGAAATGAAACTGACCAGTTTCAGTGCCTTCTCTGGTCAGTTTCAGTTCTGGTTGCTGCCTGAAGGTTCCCAAGTAGGCAGTTTCATAAACACATTTGTGGCTTTCTTAGATCTCGGTGTAACATGGAATGACTCACACTGTCAGTCGAAGATGCACACATCCAGCTGCCCAGGATAAGCCACAATTGGACTGAGCGTTTTCTCCTGTGCCCTTCTCCGTAACATATCGTGCAATTAACATTCATCGATGCCTTCCACCTGCATTGTTAGATGACTGCAGTGCATTCATGGGGCTGTCCTGCAAAGAAAGCAAGAAAGCTTCACCTAGTTCAAACCAAAAGGCAAGGTTGCAGGAAGGAAGCACATGAGGCTATTACTCCAACATCTGGACTACCCTCCAGCTGCCTTCCAGATGCTAAAGGTGCAGATTTTGGACTTGCTAAGCCCTCATGAGAGGTAGTGTAGTCTAGCAATTAGAGTACCAGAGCAGGGTGTCCCACCCCATTTGTCTCTGAAGTTCACTGTGTGATCTTAGGCCGGTCATCCTTGGTCAACCTTGCAGCCCAGTCCTAATCCCCGTGCGGTGATGTAGTGGTGCCAGTGCAGCTTCCGTTGTATCCAGCATGGGATTTATGACCACTGGAGGCCTCCTCTGGGTAAGGGAACATTAGTTCAATCAACATTCAACATTAGTTCCCTTACCCCAGGGTAACTGCCAGCAGCCGCCATGAGTCAACTCGGACCTGCGCCAGCTTGATTGCTGGTGCGAGTCCGAGTTGATCCATGAAGGTGGATCAGGCCCAGGAAGGGGGTCAGGATACAGTGTGCGTACTGCCGCCGCTGTTGAACCCACCACCCTTCCAATCCCGGTCTGCCCTCCCTCCAACCCTGTCGTCGTCACCCCGCCCCATTCAACCCCTTCCCCACCTCCCTCCAACCCCCTGCACCAGCTTACCTGCACCGACTGGTGACTGATGTCCATCTTCACGATGTCCTCAGCACTTGCGTTGGCCAAGCCCTACACACTGGCCTAATTGTGTTTGCAATGGCTGTAAAGCAGTTTATGCTGGCGGAACACATGTTCCACCAGCGTAAAAGCCCATTAGGATTGGGCATTTGATTACCTTCCCAGGGTTGGTGGGAGGATAAAGGGGTATTGTAGATCATATGCTGCCCCTGAGCTCCTTGGAGGAAGGGCAGGATAAAAAATGTCACAATCAAACAATAAACCGGACAAAATAAAAATATTGTAAAAAAAGAGGTAGAGATTTTTATGGGTTAAAAGATCATGTAAAAAATTTTTATAATATCAACAATTACGAGGAATTCCAGTTTAAAATATATAACTCGTAATTGTTATTTATAACTCGTAATTGTTATAACAATTCCTTGTAATTGTTGATATTATAAAAAATTTTACATGATCTTTTAACCCATAAAAATCTCTACCTCTTTTTTACAATATGTCTGATCATGAAAATATCCATGCTACATCAAAATAAAAATAAATAGCTTGGGCCAACATACCTTAGAAAGCCCTACCTCACATGCTGCGTTACAACAGGGCTGACCCATCCATGAAGCCAACTGAAGTGGTCGCTTCAGGCAGCAGATTGACAGGGAGGCTCCCACCTCCATCCACCCACTCACCTCTGCTGCTCCTCCTCCTGCTCTCAGTCCCTGGACTGGAAAAGGAAGAAGGGTATGGGGCAGAAAAGTGTGGAGGAGAGTGGTGGGCTAAACTTGCAGTGTTTCCCAAACTTTTTCGTCTTGCAGCTCCCTTGACCATTGGCGACCATTGCCCGTGTCTCCCCATTACATTATGTTGATGCCTGCCAATTGACATGGCACCGTTTTCCGAGAGGATTCCGTGGCACTCCGCGGCTCCCCTGGCTGGTATCCGCGGCTCCCCTGAGAGCTGCGCCTCCCAATTTGGGAACCACTGGGCTAGAGGGAGATACCGTTGCCATTTCCCACCCCATATTGTAAATATTAAATGTATAATCTGCAACAGAGGAAAGCAGGATTGCTACTAGATTACGACATGTATAATCAAAGATCTGGGGGAAGGGAAATGAGAGAAGACAATCCTCATGGTCATCACTTTTCTGTGTTTGAAAAAAGTTTCAAAGGCGGCACTTGAGCGATCCTGCGGATGTCATCACTGCTCCTGCTGTCAGAGACGTTCCAGAGCTCCAGTTCCCCTCCTCTCCTCTCCATGACACTCCTGGAAGCCACATTCTCCGAGTTGATACTACTCACCTCTGGCCTAAGAGCAGGTGATGACTACAGCTTTAAAATGAGATTAGACACATTCATAGCGGCTTGGTCTAAGCAGCCATGAGAGCAAGATGGAACCTCCACGTTCAGGGGCAGTATGCCCCTGAATGCCAGTTTGCTGGGAAGCGGCAGCAGCATGGGAAGGCGACTGTCTTGATTCATGCCCTGTTTGTAGCCTTCCTGGCTGATCACAATGTGAAATAGGATGATGCAGCAGGAGATGAAACATTGAGCTGGTTCAGCAGGACTTTTCTTATACTCCCCTAAAGCTGAGTGATGGGAGGAGTATTAGCGCAGTAGTAGAGCAACCGCCTTGCATGCTGGAATCCCCATACAAGGCTTGGGCCCCATTGAAAACCCCAGAGAGCTGATATCAGTCAGGAAGCATCAACCAGACTTCACTAGATGACCCAGTGTCCTGCCTCCGTGAAAAGCAGCATCCTTCTGAGCTCTCGCTTATGGTTGGCCTGTGATGGGAGAAAGACATGCTATTTATTTATTTATTTATTTACAGTATTTCTATCCCGCCTTTCTCCCCGAAGGGACCCCAGGCGGCTTACAACAGGAAAAAAAATACATACAAAAAACACAGTATAAAAAATATCACATTTTAAAACAGTAAAAACAATTAATGACAATTAATAAAAACAGTGTCTAAAAACAATTTAAAAGATCATGGCTTCAATCAGAGCAGGAGCATAAAAACAGCAGCACCCCCACCTGTACCAGCGAGATGTTAAAAAAGGCAGGGGCTCAGAAGGCTTCTTTGAACAAGAAGGTTTTTAGGCCTTGCCGGAAAGTGTCCAAGGAGGGAGCAGTTCGTAGGTCAAAGGGCGCCTTATACAGTTCTTTGCATAACCCAGGGATGAAAACGGATTCCAGCCCTTTGGGGTTCTGACACAAATGATCCCCCGAGGTCATTGTAGTGCTTCCTAAGAGCAGGCCAACACCACCACCACCCACCCCCGGCTTCTTGTTCCAAAGCTACAGAAAGTGGGAGGCTGGGCAGGTGGTGGATGGACGGCTGCAGGGGTGGTCTCCCCTGTTAGCCCCCATTTTTGTGCAAGGTGCTATCATGTAGGAGGGATGGAGATTTCTGCCAGGTATAGGGGGGAGTTTGGATTTTCATCCAGCTGTCACATTCCTGGAATTCCAGCCGCGCTGGGGAGGGAAGCCTGGGCAGTGTTCTGTTCTGCAAACTATGTATGTGTTCTCAGGTCACTTTAGGTGTTCAAGCGTAATGTTTAACTAGAGCTGGAGGGATGCAGCAACGCTGAGAAAAAGGTTCCTTGCCGTTTCTTTCACGCTTGCCAGGATTCTCTCTCCACACCAGAAGTGTCGCAGGGGGATGGGGCTGTGGGGCCCCCGGGCGACATACGGGGGGGGGGACGGACAAAGCAGGAGGCAGCGGCGAGAATTGCGCTGTTTCAGCGGCGGAGATGGTGCTGAGTTTGGCCCACCCACCTCCCCCGCCCTGCATCCCTGAAGGGCTTTGCAGCGGCAGTGGCGGTGACATCACTTGGTGATGTCATCACGGGGGGACGCGGCGCCACTGTTCCCAGTCTGGTTGAGAAGCGGCATCATCATTCCCTGTTACTGAGCCCTGCTGGTGCCTTTCCCCGGGGCTGAATCATTTCTAAACCAGAGCTTCCCGCCTGCCTGGAAGCTAAGCTCTTTGGCCTGGCGGCAGACCGTCACCCTAAGCCCAGATACGTCGGGACAGGTTGGTGATTCAGTGGTACAAACAGGACACGTAGCCATTCTTCCCATGACGTGTTCCAGGGCTGAGCCCAGCATTCAAAACATGGATTTTGCCCTGGCAAGTCCTGGTCCTTTTCCCCTGCATTCACTGAGAGCATCCCAGGGTGACGTGTGATCATTCTCACAAGATGTGGTGAAGAAAGGAGCGGTAGCCAGGAGGTGGGCTGGAGGGAACTGCAGCCTCTTTCAGGCTGAGCGTGAACCTCAATCATCCGAGGAATAGTGGGGGTGGTTTTAACAGCCATAAAAAGTAACTTGGTGCTGGGCAAAAACAAAAACAACAACAACCATAAACAGCCCAATCCTATGCTTGCCCCCCCCCCCGCCAATGCAGCTGCGCCAAAAAGGCTCACGCTGCATCCTATGACGGGGGCAGTCCCAGAGGTCTCCTCTAGTTAAGGAAACATTTGTTCCCTTACCTGGGGGTAAGCCTCTGCAGCACAGAGGGGTCTACTTGGACCTACACCAGCAAAATCGCAGGCGCAGGACCATGTGGACCCGAGCTGTGGGATCGGGTCTGGGAAGGGGGGTTGGATTTAGCCGCCGCCACTGCCGCCGAACCCACCCCCTTCCCAGCCCCGATCCGCCCTCCTCCCCGGCCCCATCGCCTCCCCATTCCACCCTCACCACGCCCCTGTTTCGCCCTCCCTCTGCCCTGTCCTTCCTCCCCTGCCAACTTACCTGGGTTGGCGGGCCGGTCACGAGCCGTCTCCATGCGCGAGGCCGCTGCAGCCTTCCTGGCAGTGCTCTGACAGTGTGCAGCTTCGCATGCTGCGGGAGGCGTTTTTGCGACTGCCGTAAAGCAGTCTCTGCCGGTGGAATGCGCGTTAATTTACTGATGGGGTGGTTGGTGAAACTGAGGTGGGGTGGGTGGGTGGAGGAGAATTATCCTTCTTTGAGAGCACCACTCCTAATTCAGAGCATAGGAAGATGTCTTATACCAGGTGAAAAAGGCTAAATCAGCATTCTCTCTGCTGGCCAGCTGTAGTTCTCAATGGTGCTTCAGGCAGGGATCTTTCCCAGCCCTGCCTGGAGATACCAGGACTGGAACCCGGCACCTTCTACATACAGTATATAAAAGAGGTGGTCTGCCATGGACCTGCAGCCATAAGAACATAAGAGCCCTGCTGGATCAGGCCAAAGGCCCATCTAGTCTAACTTCCTGTATCTCACAGTGGCCCCACCAGATGCCTCAGGGAGCACACAAGACAACAGGATACCTGTATCCTGTCGCCGCCACTCCCTTGCACCTGGCGTACAGAGAAAACCTACTTCTAAAACCAGGAGGTTGCTTATGGCTTGTAACTTGTGATGGACGTTTCCACCATGAATCTATCCAGTGGCATCACTGGATGGCGCGTCACCCCCCCCCCCCCGGCGGGAGGTCGGCATATCAACCTCCGCTGCCACCACATCACCCACCGCTGCCAGTGCGTCAACCCCTGCTGCCACCCGATACGAGCCGGGAGAGGGTGACGACGTGTCTTCTTTGGCCGGCGGCTCAGTCGCTTCTGACTAGGCCAAAAGCGGTGTTCTTTGCACATGCACACAACACCGCTTGAAGCCTCAGTGGCGTTATACGCATGTGAGAAACACGCCACTTTTGGCCTAGTCAGAAGCGACCGAGCCGCCGGCCAAAGAAGACACGTCGTCACCCTCTCCTGGCTCGTACCGGGTGGCAGCAGGGGGTGATGCAGCGGCAGCGGGGGTGACGGCAAGCGGTTCATACGGGCTGGGGTTGACGCAACTCGTGACATCGGGCGCGTCACCCTCAGTGCGTCACCCCCTCCCAGCGCGTCACCCCTGGGGGCCCACCCCCTGCCATGCCCTAGCGACACCACTAAATCTATCCAATCCCCTTTTAAAGGCATCTAGGCCAGGTGCCATCACCACATCCTGTGGCAAGCAGTTCCACAGATTGATAATTACCCCATGGGCCTATCACATCCTTCAGTTTCCTGGTCAGCAGCTAGCTTTCCACATCGGCCAGCCCAAGTTGAAACAGTGCTCTCGTTTCCTACCCTCTCAATTCCCCCCCCCCACACACACACACCCTTTTTTCCCCATCTGCACGAGTCTTTCAGCTTGTGTGCCCCACCACGACATCCTCCTTGGACATTTAAGGCAGACTGAGCAAGGACAGGGCTCGGGAGGGCAAACTGGCAGCCTCAGCCATTGTGCGTCTTTCCTTCTCCTCCTGGCTCCTGCCTTCAAGTCGTTGCTGCCCGAGATGGAAGTGATGAAGGGCAGCAATCCAGGAACATTTCGCCCAGCACCAATCCACACAACCATTGTCCACTGGGCCAAATCCACTTAAGCGGCTGCCTGTCAATGTGCTGGCCTGTGCTGGGACGGATCTGCCAAATGCTGCCTCATTCAATTAAATGCATTCGAGGCTACACATAGCTGATGGCAACAGCATAGGGAAGACTGTGGAGGTCTTGATCATGCCAAGTGGATGCCGAGAGGGCCACCCCCTAGCGGAGGGATATCCGGGAGCCCCATGGAAGCTGTTCCGGGTTTTCTAAATGAACAGCAGTCAATCAAGAAAATCGCCACTGTACTCATGCTGTTTTCGCCCACTGCCTTTCGTCCCTAGATCTCAGGAGACACACATATCATCCGGTTCCAAGGCGTTCGAGCCCTGACCAGACAGACTCCGCCATGCTTGGCTCCAGTAAGATTGGTAAATGACATCCTATGTGCAAGCCAGGACCAGCCATTTTTAGACCTGTTCCCAAGCCTTGAGAATACGGCATTTGGGGGCTAAGGGAGGAGTGGGATGGGACAGAAATCCCTCCCCCCAACGTTTGGGTGGAGTGCTAGAACGAACCTTTCAGGTGAAGGGTCCCAAATAAGGAGAGAGGACAAAGGAGAGCATGATAGACAATTGGATAGTCCAAAGGTCCAGCTAGTCCATGATCCATTCCAGTTCCATTCATAGACAATTGGAACTGCAGTGCACATAATAAGACAATTGGATTAGTCCAAAGGCCCAGCTAGTCCATGATCCAGTTTCCCACAGTGGTCCAGCAGCTGCCTCTCTGGGAAGCCACAAGCAGCATATGATGAAGGGATGTTAAAAATCATGAAAGGGGTGGTTCGATATTTTCAGGCTAGAAGAAGCCTGATTCTGTGTAGCTGTAGGGGGGTGGGGGGTGGCTTACACAATCTCCTGCCTTGCCTACTTGTAGATGTTCTGACTTGCCCGTTCCCCTTTCTTAGCACATGAGCTACAATTCTTCAAATTTTATTACATTCCTTCCTTCTCCCTTCCTAATAACATCTCTGCCCTGCGGGTGGACTTTCTTCAGGAAGGGGCTTGCCCAGAACTCGCTTGTCCTCGTTATGTCTACGAAGGGAGAGAACTAACCACTTCCTCGGGGTTGGGACAAGGCAGGGATGGGGCAGGGTGCGTTTTGTGGAGGGAGAGTTAATCACTGCTGACACATGTTGCATGTGCAATTGCGGTTTGTCTTCATCAAGGTGCGCACACGGCCCCCCTTTTTAACCCTGCAGAAGCAAAAAATAAAAATTAAAAAAATCTTTGGACCTTGTGTGCCCAAGAATCAGCCCTGTTGAGTCAGGGACCTGGAATGTGTCAGGCTGGGGGAAGAAAAGAATCTTTAAGTGCGTGAAGAGTGCCTCTCCTCACTGCTGAATGACCACAGTCAGTTTCAACACATCTCGGATTAAGGAGCAGATCTCTTAGATAGGTCTTGCCTTAGAAATTAACCCCTGGTTTTTAGATACAACACAAAGCATATACTCGGGATGCAAAAGATGTGCACATTTTTGAGTTACACAGCGATTTTCACCTTGCACTCTTAACATGCCCTTTCTCAGAACTGCATGCATGCCCCCTCTGCTGCTAGACAGGCTCTTCTCGGCCTGCCATTCATGTATTTTAGAATAGCCACCAGCTTTGGAAGTAGGGTGTGTTTCCTTTTTTTCAAACTGAAGGATGTTCTAATCTCACAATGGATCTGGCTGTGCTTGTTCGAGAAGAGTCAAGAGCATGGGAAAAGCCCTGTTGGATTGTCAGACCAAAATTTCATCTCGTCCCGTATCCTCCTTCCCAGAGTGGTCAAACAGATGCTCTCAAGACGACCAAAGCAGGGCATGAAGACAAGAGCCCTTGTCTGCCATTGCTCCCCAGCAGTTCATATTCCGAGGTACACTGCCCCTGCCCCTGGAGGTTCCACGCTGACATCATGACTACTAGCCCTTGCTAGACTTGTCTGCCATGAACATGTTAATTTCCTTTTGAAGCTATGCAAACCAGTGATCTTTGCCACATCTTGTGGCAAACATTTCCATAAATGTATCATTGAATATTTAGTGTCCCCCACTTAATGACGGGGATACATCCTGGAATCCCCGTCGTAAAGTGAAGCTGTCATTAAGTGGGTCTTGCTGTGCTTTGAAACTTAGTACTGTGCTTAAAGCCTCAGCATTAAACATCTGAGCTCTTATCTTGTCTATTAGCTGTTTGGCTTTAGATAAGGGCTTTGAAGTTCAGCACTGTGCTTAAAGCCCCAGTGCTGAACTTCAAAGCCCTTATCTAAAGCCAAACTGCTGATGAGCTGGGGCTTTAAAAACATGTGTTTTAAATCCTCTGCTCTTTTTTACTGGGGACCTCCGTCATATATCCGGATCGTTGTTAAGCGATCTGTCATTAAGTGGGGGACACCTGTATACCACTTTTCAACAACACTGCTCTCAAAGCAGTTAGGAATTGCACAAGAAGTACTTTCTTTTCTTTTTCTTTTTTTGTCTGTCCCAAGGCTGAATCTCCAGTCCACCAGGTGATCCTGAATTCTAGTCTTGTGGTGGGGTCACAGTGGCATCACAAACACCTTCGGCAACTTCAAGAATTAGGCATTCATCATGGGGGAGATGGAAGAGAAGCTAGTGCACATGTATACACAGTAACCTAAAGGATACCGGCCAAATGTCCTCAAAGGGTAGAGCGAGGGACAGTGGCTTACTAGTGATGGGTGCCAGAAAATAGGGACTGTCCCTGGTAAATAGGGACAGTTGGAACAGGAAAGGAATTTGCTAGCTTGATGGCTTAAGAATATAAGAAGAGCCCTGCTGGATCAGGCCAAAGGCCCATCTAGTCCAGCTTCCTGTATCTCACAGTGGCCTTCAGGGAGCACACAAGACAACAAGAGACCTGTATCCTGTCGCCACTCCCTTGCACCTGGCATATACAGAGAAAACCCACTTCTAAAACCAGGAGGTTGCTTATCCCCATCATGGCTTGTAAGCTTGTGAACTCTTTGAAAAGAACTATTTCAACTAGTTCAGGAGAAATAATATGAGTGGATTTCTTCTATTATTATTGAGGGAGGACACCCATAAACAGAGACATCACATCTCCTCTAACCTAATGCAGCTTTGCTCCCCATTTTTATTTTTATTTTGCTTTGGCTAATTTATTAAGAAAATCCATGTATTGGGAAATGTCCTCACTGTTTAACAGTGTGCACAATTTTGATTTACACACAACGCTCTATATGCATTCTCCCTCTGTGCAGCTACTTCCTGATGGTAATTATTCCAGCGGGGTCATGTTTCACAAGGCAGTTGAGCCCTACAGATTACACACACACACACACACACACACACACACACACACACACACACACACACACACACACACACACACACACACACACACGAGAGAGAGAGAGAGAGAGAGAGAGAGAGAGAGAGAGAGAGAGAGAGAGAGAGAGAGAGAATAAAAAATTCTGGACTGATAAAGGTTGGAAATGTGGAAGAGGTTTGAGTGAGACATTTCTGGCGTAACAAGTCAAACCAGTTCCGGAACCATAGACAGAGGCAGGACTTTCTCCTTTCTTTCAAAGAGAGTCAGATATGATAGGGGAGGGGCTGTGGAGAATTATAGAAAGGAAAAAACTCAATTCACACACAATCTCAAAGTGCAAAAATATGGCAACACCCACTGAAATGGATTAAGAAGCAAGACGGGAATTTACAAAAACATTTCCTTCCATTCTATCGCAGGGTACAAAATGAACAAATGGAACTCATTGCCACTGGATCTTGTGATGGTTTTTAATGGCTTTAACAACAGCAAAAATCACGACACTGTCAAGACCAATATATTTATTGTGTCAAATGTTGTCCTAGGCTAAAGCCCACTGATGAATCAGATAAGTGGGCTGTGGGGCCCCTCAAAGCTGGTGCCACAATAAGTGCATTAGGTTGGGTGTTGCTAGGACAACTGTGGCTAGTCTGCTTTTGTCCAGGGCTGCGTGTTACGGTTTGCCCCCCAATTGAAGCTGACAGCTGCTTCAGGCCACTGATGTCACCAGGCCACTGAAAGGGCTGGAGTATCTGTCGCTTTTATCTTCGATCCTTTCAAGAGCCGTCCGACCAACCAATGAACAGAGGCCGGTGCAGGTTTCTTTGGTGTGTATTGCACCGAGATCACAGCCTCAACGCTGCCCTCCTCTGGCAGGGATATTTCATTTTCAGCACATTCAGACCATGCTACTGTGTGCCTTGGATGCAGCAAGGCCTTCTCTGACAGTACAAAGGGTATTTGTGATTCTGAGCAATGCAAAGAATGTGGCTGAATGAGTGTCACACGGGGGGGGGGGGAGAGCAACATCATTTGTGACAAGTGACATCACTCCATTCCCCCCCCCCTTCCTTAGGAAGTTTTATCCCCAGCTTGTTGATCAAATGACCCTCGAGGCAGTTTTTACCACAGAGTACAACCCCATGCAGTTCAGTGGTCCTTAGTTCTCCGACTGGTGGCAGACACCAGAGTGCCCTCCTTCCTCTCGTTTTTGCACCCCCAAGACAACTGGCAGTGTAGTCCAGAGGGTTTATTCGTTGGGGGGGGGGGAGCAAGCTCTGGCTGATGGCTGGGGCTGTTGTTCTTCCCAGGTGGGGATGCGATCTCTGAGGGGACCTCAGTCCTCTGGGAGATGGCAAGGGACTAAATGTGCTTCTCTTCTATGGACATAAGAACATAAGAAGAGCCCTGCTGGATCAGGCCAAAGGTCCATGGTCTCATCCAGCTTCCTGTATCTCACGGTGGCCCCACCAGATGCCTCAGGCCTCAGGGAGCACAGAAGACCAGAGGCGTCGTGACAGTTAGGGCGGTTGGGGTGGTGGACCCCAAGCGGCGGATTTGTTGCCTCCTCTTCACAGCCGAAAACGGCTGCAGTTTGGCCCTCCCACCCTCCCTTGTGCTGTTTTGCTCCAAAAAGGAGCCAAAAACCGCCGGGGGAGGGTGTTTCCGTGCCGCCGCTGCACGCAATGATGACATCACATGCCCCAGGGGCGGGGCGTGTGGCATCCTTGGGGGGGGTGTCGCTGCGGTGGCGACCCCCACCCCACAGGGCGTGTACGTTCGCCACTGCAGAAGACAACAAGAAGACACAGAAGAGCACCTGTCATACAGAGCAAACCTACTTCTAAAGCCAGGAGGTTGCTTATGGCTTGTAACTTGTGATGGTCTTTTCCTCCATGAATCTATCCAAACCCCTTTTAAAGGCATCTAGACCAGGTGCCACCACCACATCCTGTGGCAAGGAGTTCCACAGATTAATTACATGCTGGGTGAAGGAATATTTTCTTTTGTCTGCTCTAACTATAAGAACATACGACATGGGCACCATCTGGGCTGGCACCAGGCTACAGGGGCCCCAGGGCAAAGTGCCCCTGGTGGCACACTGGGTGCTACCCTTCTTACCAGTACCAAAAGTGCAGAGGTCGGTGCAACCAGGTAGGCCCTCTAATGGGGGGGGGGTGTCTGTGACCAGCACCCAACCTGGCCAACCCTTCATACCACCCCAGATCTGGAATAATAGCCTCACGATCTGTAGCTCATGAATCTCAGTCTGACCTACCTCAAAGGGTTGTTGTGAGAATAAAATGAAGGGGGGGAGAGAACCTTGTGAAACATCAGCAACTGACCAGACATAGCTTAACTCACACAGCATTTTGTTTCCAGATCCAGTTAATGGGATCTGGGCCCAGGGACAGGATTTCACAGCCAGCTCTGCCCTCCAGAGTATGCTGAAATGTGCAGTGTAGGGAGGGGGGCTTACGATGCGCATCTCTAAGCTTGCGCATAATTTGTATTGTTTATCAGTGGGTGCGACAGTAGCAGCTGCAGCATGTGCCCTCTTGTGGCTCCCTGGATGCGCATTTTTTTTTATGTTGTGCTGCCACAGTGCCACTAAATAATAAGACTGCTTTTCTGGAATTCCGGCTCATCCCATTTAGTCATTTGCAAACTTAGGTCATTCTTTCCCATCGCCGGTTTGTCCCATAGTCTCCTTTCATCTGGAAACGCTGCATAAACAAAGATGAAGATATATTGGTTCCATAAATATCCTGTAAACATACAGATGGGAGAAGATAAGCAAACGTCACTGGGGCTGCTGCATTTCTGCCCCAAAGGGATAAGGCAACAGAAGGATGTGTTTTTTCCAGCCTAGGCAGCTTGGAAGGACAAGTGAAGAATGACCAATCAAGGCAGATTACAACTGCTTATGCAGTGTTTCCCAAACTTTTTCGACCTGTGGCTCCCTTGCCCATGGGCGACCATTGGCCGCGGCTCCCCATTACATGATGTTGATGCCTGCCAGTTGGCATTGCACTGTTTTCTGAGATGATTCTGTGGCACTCCATGGCTCCCTGCACTGGTTTCTGCGGCTCCCGTGGGAGCCGCGCCTCCCAGTTTGGGAACCACTGGCTTATGGCATTGCTAAGAGGCCGAGGTAGGATTTGCACCTACTCTCCTCCTAGTAAATGTCAACCCCAGCATTGGATCCTAAAGTCTGCATTCCTCCATTTCCTGCCCAACAAGGTGATCAGAGATAGGTCAAACCAAATTCGAGGAAATCGGCATCCTAACCAGGACCAGCCCATCCATGAGGCCAACTGAAACTATTGCATCAGGCAGCAGATTGGTGGGGGGGCACTCTTCTCTGTTTATCTTCTTGTCTCCACTGCTCCTCCTCCTCCCTCTACTCCCTGGATTGGGAAGGAAAGGGGGACAGAGAGGAAGAGGAAATGTGGAGGGGAGGAGAGTGCTGAGCTAGAACATTGGAGCACGGGAGGAGCAGAGGCTGGCACATCATTGGGTACAAGAGGGGGCAGGTCTTGGACCAGCCCTGATGCTAACCCCATTGCATGTGAGATACTGCTCCATGTGGCAGCCTATAGAAAACTCAGCACAGTTTTCCCCCCGGAATGGCAACAGGTCCTAGTGGAAAGAGGTATCGTTCTGTGGTAAATCACATGCTTTGCATGCAGGTGGACCAGATTCAATCCCCAACATGTCCAGTTAAAAGAATCTTGAATCGCAAGCCTGGAAAGGACCCCTGGGAGCCACTATCATTCAGAGTAGAGGGGTTCTCAACCCCTTCCCAGCGAAGTACCCCCTCCAGCGCCACTCTCCTGCAGCGTACCACTGGAAGTGACTGGCAGTGACATCATCATCAGTTATTTCTGGGTTTTCAGGTTTTTGTAGGCCAGAAAACACAGGTAGGAGGCTCTGGGAATGTGGGAGGGCCCTTCTCTGCGTTTCTGAGAAGCTTGGCCAAAGGCAGGAGCCTCTCGGGCGCAAAAATGCAGCGCCAAAAGTGCTGCATCAGAGCGGGGGTTCCAGTGGTCCAGTGGTCTGAGTACCACCAGCAGTCAGCTGAAGTACCACTCGTGGTACTAGTACCACTGCTTGAGAACCCCTGGAGTAGACAATACTGGGCTAGATAAACCAGTGGTAAGGTAGCTTCTTATGTTGATATGCTTGCCTTCCACAACTCCTGTGTTGCTCTGAAGCAGGAGCAATGATGATAAACCACAGTGGGAAGTTATAAACATGTTAAAAGTACAGAAGTAACAGACACTTGAATTGGAGGGTACACATATTTGAAAGAGTACAGGCCAGTCTGCTATACCAAGGAAAAGGGGTTATCATGCTGGCAGGGGGTAGGAGACACCTTCATTTAGCAAGGGATATCAGTGTGAAGATATCAGAGCCGCAGTGGCTTAGTGGTTAAGATGCTGAACTGCAGACTGGAAGGTAGGCAGAACGGCAGTTTGAGACCCGAGAGCCGCGTGTCGGTGTGAGCTACCGTCTTCAGCCCCAGCTCCTGCCAACTTAGCAGTTCGAAAGCAAGAAATTGCAAGTAGATTAATAGATTTCCTTGGCGGGAAAGTAACTGTGCCATGCGCCTCGGCGTTGAGTCATGCTGGCCACATGACCACGGAAGCATCTTCGGACACCGCTGGCTCTTCAGCTTTGAAACGGAGATGAGCACAGTCCCTAGAGTCAGTAATGAGTATGACTGGCTTTTGAGCAAGGGGAACCTTTACCTTATCAGTGTGAAATAGAGTTGCCCATGGTCCAAACTAGCCTGCTAGCTGTCCCTTTCACAGCTGTTTGATTGGCAACAAGGAAGTGATAATAAGTGCTTAGCACCCCCAGGCCCTGAAAAGCTTCCTTTGCCGATTGCTGCAGATCAAGCTCCTGTTAAGAGGAGGGGAGCAAGCCAACTTTTTTTCCCCTAGGTAGTTGGCAACCCTAATGGGAAAGTATCTGCCTGTCTTTTCCACATATCCTGAGAGGTAGGAATGAGTCTTGCTTCAAAGCAGGACCTAGTTAAAAGGCGCACCATGAGTGGTTTCAAACCAGTTTGAATTTGGAGCACAGACACTTGTTCTCTGCGATTGCCCTCAAAAGTGCAGCTCTGATGATAATGGCTTGTCTCTCCAAACAATAGGGACAAAGTTTTCTTGCCAAAAGAAACAAACTCAGCCTAGTTAACATTTCCTTCCCTCTCCTCCTTCTGGTTTCTTTTTCTTTCTTTAAGGTCTTCCCCCCCTCCCTCCATCCCCATTTACTTATCACCAGCAGAGCAGGTTCAGAAAAAGATCACCCCGGAAGTTCTGAAGCAGTTGCCAGGGCGCTAGAGAAACCACCATCACTGCAGGGTTTCCCTCCCAGCTCAAGAGAAGAATGAGCAAGGCTTGATCTCTCAGCAGGGCATCCTTTAGAGATGTTGTGTGTGTTTTTCTAGAAGTTGATTGTAATGGAGGGCTGATCCTGATCCCTGAGGCAACATGCCCCCCTTACCAGATGATGTGCCAGCCTCTGCCACTCTCCAATGTTCAACCACAGCAATCTCCGGGTTCGCCTGCGGTTATTTTCCGTGGACAACGGCAGGGCAGTTCTGCCTCACCTGCTGCCCCCACACCGCAACGTCCCTGCTAACACAACACAATCTCAACATGCCTACTCAGAAGTAAACCCCATTAAATTCAATGGGGCTTACTCCCATGCTGGGCAGCCCAATCCTAACATAAAGATCTGCCACGGGCAGCCTGCAGCAGGATCCCCGCGGTGGAAAGTCTACTCGGGGAAGGGGACGCTCGTTCCCTTCCCCAAGTGTAACGGCGGCTGGGGCCGATCAGCCTTCTCGGATTTCCACCAGCTATTTTGCTGACTGAAGTCAGAGGAGGTCGTGTAACGGCTCAGCCAATCGGCGGGGGTCAGGATTCGGCCGATCCCCGCCCCCGCCCCGATCGGCTGGGCCTATCGGCCCCCACCGTTTGCTCCCAAACCACCACCCCCTCCACTGAATCCTTACCTGGGTCTAGCGGCGGGCAGGAGACGGTCCGGGCGGTGTAGCACGACAGGCTGGCCTTGTGCCGCCCTTCCCTGCTTGCAAGTCGTCGCGAAAGTGCTTTACGGCACTTTCGCGACGTCTTTGGCCGGCGGAATGCTCATTCCGCCAGCCGATTTTAGAATAGGATTGCGCCGTTATAGATGCAAGGGCCCTTAAGTTATATACAGTGCCTCTGAGCATGTGCAGAATAGTGTTCCCTCACCACTGAGCAGCTTGTATATGATGTTGTCATACACTGAGCTGGATCGTTGGTTCATCTTGTCCATTCTGGCCGGCAGTGGCTCCCCAAAGCTTCAGGTAAACATCTGAGATGCCAGGGATTAAGCTGGAAATTTTCTGCATGCAAAGCAGGTCCTCTGTCCTTGAACTATGGGCCCTTCTAACTGTGTTACTAGGGGCAGAGAACGAAGGGCTTCCAGAGCAGAAGAGAAACCCCCTCTCTATAAAAGTGCCACTCTCAATTCAAGATTCTCGAAAAGACAGGCTTAAAGTCCAAACTTTATATTATGTGGAGGATCCAGGACAAGATTACTTTAAAGCAGCTAAAGGGTTTGGATCATAGTACCTGTGCAGGGGGAGAGGGGTGTTAATCCCCCCCCTTCTATTGTCTCATCTTGAGTTGCTCCTTCATGGTGGAGGACAAAATACAGCACATGATGTTCAAGGCACCCGAGTCTTTCCAGGAAGAAAAGTAACAACCTTCCTGGGAGCAGCTTAGGCAAAGGGGAGGGATCCATTCCTAATCTCCTAATTTATTTTGTGGTTTTATTTTAGAATCAAGACTTAAAAGGACCTGCTTCGGATCTGGGTTCCTCATACACAGCCCTGATCATTACTTGGAAACGGCACTTCTTCCCCCGCTGTACAGATGACGCTGCTTATTCCTGAATCAAAGTCCTCCTGTTCCATCTAACTCAGCAGCAGCATTGTCTCCTCTCTGACTCATGGTGACTCAGGGAGGGGTCTTTTCCAGCCCCGCTTCCCAAGATCCTTTTTGGCTAGAGATGCCAAGGACTGGAACTTGCGCATGCGCTGCTGCACCACTGAGCTCGATGGCCCCTCCTGTGGGGACTGGGAAGGACTTTTTGAAAGAGGGTCAGTATATGTGCCAGAATGATCATAGGAGTTGTGTTCAAGGGGGCAAATTCCTAGGGAGACATGTGCATAAGACTGAAGGCTTGAACTGGGAGGGGAAAAAAGCACCATGGGTTGAGCATGTCTGGAAGCCAGAGTCTTATCCCTGGAAAGCTTGCCACCCAATTCCAGATGGATGGGGACTGACTGTGTGACTGTGTTTACTACAGGGCACAGAGAGAGAGAGAGAGAGAGAGAGAGAGAGAGAGAGAGAGAGAGAGAGAGAGAGAGACTCTGCACATCCTCAGAGGTAATCTTGCCCTATATAAGACAAAGCCCAGCACTGAAAACCAGTTCAGGCAAAGCCCTGGCTATCTCCGCAAGCAGGATTGCTGAAGCTTCTGTGACAGATGTCCAATCCTTATCTATGGATCGCTTTACCCTGCAGTGGCGGGGAGGGCGATGGGAAGGAGGGTGAAGGGTCTCTCCTGATGATAAGCCCAGGCACGTCCTGTCCTGGGCAAGGCTTGGGCTACATCAGTGAGAAAAGGGAAGTGACTCACTCTGGCCGGAGGGTTGCGCATTCTGGACACACAGCTCTCTTTCCTTTGCGGGAGGAAATTTATTCTTTGTTCGACGTGAAAAGCAAGGTGGGGCACCAGTGGCCAAGTTGCTGGGAGGGGGGCATGACGGGAAATCAGAGCGGATATGAAAAGCGGTTGTTTGCATTGGCTCATCCCTGAATGCCTGCCTGCCTGCCTGCCATCATCACAAGTGTGCTATTTTTTATTGGACTGTAATCCTCCTCCTATCAAGCCCTGGCAAGAGGCCAAGGGCTGAAGCGGTCAGGTTCAGCTCTTTGATGTTCCTGCGCATTGCTCAGGTGCGCTGCCATGCCATCCCACCATCCCCCCCCATGCTGGTTGACTTTTGAACAATCACCTGTGATTATGGCCAGGGCACAGCGAGCCGAAGCATAATTATAGAATTACACAACACTGATATACTCACGCTATAAATGCAGGCTTGATTTTCACAAACTGCAGAGGACAACAAGGCAAATCTGTGTCTGTCTGGACTGGACTGCTTCAGACGGCAGGTGCGAGCTCACAGGACTGCATTCTTCTCCATACAGAAATGATTCCCTGCACATAAACAACTAGCATGTCAATGAGAAGGCTAGGTCGTCGGAGCACTAGCTGGTACCCTGTATTCTATCTGCAGGAATTTGTCTTTCCTTTTTTCCTGTAGTCCAATGCACTGGCACACACAGCCCAGAAACAAATTTAACTCCTGCTGCTTGCAAAAACTAAGTTTTAAAACCAATTGAATAAGAGCATGAAAAAGCCCTGCTGGATCAGGCCTAAGTCCAATCCAGGCCAGGCCAGCATTCGGATTCCCACAGTGGTCCACCTCTGGATGGTAGCTCATCCAGCTCATAAGAGGGAGCTCATGGGCTCATAAGAGGGAGAAAAAGGCATACAGTACTTCTCTCCTGCCATTGCTCCCTGAAAGTCATTCCCTTTCCACAGCAGCTAGGGATTCTAACAAAGAATGCTCAGTAACCTGACCAAACTACAATTCCCAGGATGCTTTGGGAAAAACCCTGTCAAGCAAGCTGGTATAAAACCAATGTACTGTATGTTTGTAGTATGAATCTACCCTGTGTTGCTGTTTGCTGTTGCCACCAATAAAAGCTTGCTGTTGTAGCTTCTTTGCTCAGTCACTGGGGTGTGAAGAGTTACCTCCAGGGTCCTATCCAGGATAATTTAATTATTCCCTTAGGCTTAGACAGAGTGCTAGACCTTTAAGAGAAGGAATGTGGGCAGGCCTTCAAGACTTATGGAAAAGTTTCAGATGCTAGGATTTTTTAAGAGTTATTTTATTTTGTTTATTTTTCACATTTTTATACCACCCTCCCTCCAAGGAGCTCAGGGTGGTGTACATGGTTCCATCCTAACTTTTGTCTTCACAACAACCCTGTGAGGTAGGTGAGGCTGAGAGATAGTGACACCCTGGGCCAAGGTCACCCTGGGCCTGGACGCTTCATGACTGAGCAGGGATTTGAGCCTGGATCTTCCAGGTCTAAGTCTAACACCAGAACCACTATACCATCCTGGCTTTAAGATGATTAAATCCATCTGGAGTTTTCAAAGCCGAGAAATGTTGCATATTTCAAACGCCTTGTCTTTTGGGGGGAAGCACATAAGAACCTGGGACTTTCTGCCTGCAAAACACAGAGAGCCAGTGTGGTGGGTGAGTGACTAGTGTAGGGGTTCCCAAGCTGTCTGGTTTGATTTCAAGGGACCGCACGAGTTAAGGAGCTCCTTAGTTCGCATGTTCCCTGTAAATCAAACCAGAAGTCCCGAGCCTGGAGAAAAGGTAAGGGTGATCTGCTTTCCGCTCACTTTTAGCAGGCGGACAGCGGATCAGTGCGGGTTACATTCCCAGCAGTCTGGAGGGAGGCAGTGGTTGCAGCAGACTCGGGGTGAAGACACACTGTCCCCTCATCCCCATCTCATCAGGGTCTCCAGAACCGAATTCCCTGAGCAAACTGGGCAGATTCCCGAATTGCTCAGGGAATTCGGAATTATCTCGTTCCTATGCATAGAAATGCATGTGCATGCACGCTGAGCAATGCGCAGCCAGCCCTCTGACAGAGGTCTGCTTGGAACTGTTGACAACATCCTGAAGCCCAATTACATTTTTCTAATGCAGCTTTTAACTAAATCGCCCTCTTGGCTTTTAAATCAGCAGAGGGCAGCAGGGCTATTGCAGAGTCCATGAATACTGCTGCTGGTGGTGAAGAGCTTCCAGCAAGGTGCAATGATGGGGAAGAGGTTCTCAGACAGTGTTATGAAAATAGGGGGGTGTCACAGGCATGTCCTATTATAATTGGTGAAATGTTGAGAAGTATGAAAGCCTGTGTTCTGCCACTGAGCAACTGTAGCGGAATTTTTAAGCACATGAGAATTAATAGGACCAGGAAGACTGGTGAACAAGGAAAAAGTATGGGTTTATTTGTTACGCAGCGCAGTGGACAGCCCCCAGGAGGGGAACTGACCCTTTGCTCCATGTGAGCACAGTTTTTATACATTTCCAAGCAGAACATCACATGGTTGCTGAGAATGTGCATAGTCACAGAGTCATACAGGAAAAACAAGAGACTTTGGATTTACATTTTACAGAAGACAATGGGAACAATAGTGGGCTGAGTTGGGTAGAAGATTTCTAGATGGTCCTTGATGGTTCGGTTTGATCGATGGTTGAGTCCTGGGAGACTTGATTGAGTTAGCTCTGGGAGTCTCCCTGCACCCAGAGTCAGCCTAATGTGTATGCTCTCCTTGAAAGGAGGAAAGATTAAGTTGCCAAATAATGTGAGGTTTTTCCTGTGACCTGGGGAGGCAGATATGAACAGAAACCAGGAAAATATTTTTCTGTATCACAATAACCCCCCCCCCCCAAGATGGCAGCCTTCCTATTTACTTCCACACTGGTTCTGGATGAAGGGATTTCTTAATCTGAATTTTTTTTTGATCCACTTCATTTCCTCCCTTCCAGTTTCTCCTGAAAGCACTTTGCATGCCAGCAAAAGCCCGGCCCCTGGGCATCTTACCCCTACACACCCACTGAGTCAGGCAAATATTTAGAGAGCTAATCAGAGATAACAAGTCGGCTTCCAGCCCTTGAGGGCTCTCCATAGGACTGGATGGAAACACCAAAGGTCCTGCAGTTTGGACTAGGTTGGGCGGCACAATATTTGCTTCCGCAAAATTCCTAAGATAGTGTCGCTGCTTCCCACTCCCTGAGCAATGGGGCTGCTTCTTGGGGCAATCTTGGGAGAGTCAGTCTCTTCGGAGACAAGAGTTTAGGGAAAGCCAGGCGTAAACTTGGTACACTGATATTTACCATCATGGATCATTCAGCCTTTTTTTCATATCTCATAATAATTTGCAGGGATGTGGATCAAGTCTCTGACTCCAAGTCTCGAGTCAAGTCTCAAGTCAAATTTCCAAGTCTTTGCCCCCAAGTCCCAAGTCTTTGGTTGTGAGTTGAGAGTCCCTATCAATTTAATGGGGAAAACGGGTTTAAACCTAAATAAAATTGGACTTGTTGTAAAAGGCTCCAAGTCTTGAGTCTTTCGAGTCTTTTACAATTGCCGAGTCAAGTCCAAGTCAAGTCATTAACATGACTTGAGTCCGACTCAAGTCCAAGTCAGTAGACTCAAGTCTACATCACTGCATAATTGGGTACAATGTACATAGTTCCTTCCCTCCTTTTGTTCTCACAACGACCCTGTGAGGTAGGTGAGGCTGAGAGAGAGTGACTGGCCCAAGGTTACCCACGAAGCTTCGTGGCTGAGCAGGGATTTGAGCCTGGATCTTCCAGGTCGAACTCCAACTCCCGAACCAATCTATCATCCTGGCTGTCACAAAATGCAACATATTGCATATATATTTACAATGCAATATAAGAAAAGAAAAGGTCCCTGCCCCCAAGGAGCTTACCTTCTACACTGCAGCAGTGTAGGCAGCAGGAGGAGGAGGGGGAGAAGCAGGCATAATAATGGGGATCAATAGGCTTAGGGTACATATTTAAGCCCAAACTACACATTACACAGGCAATTCAGTTACAGGTCTCCAGCAAAATGCGTACTTTGGCCTTTAGACTTTTTTTGTAGCGGGGTAGGGGGTGAAGATTAAAGGGTTCTGCCCAAGGCCTGATTTGTAAGCTTTTCACAGGGGGTGGGATCTGCAGAGACAGAGTTTAAAAACACAAAAAAAAACCCCATGTGACTTCTGAGGTATAGAAATCACTTCTGATTCATAGATTGTAATCAACTCCAACTGTGATCACAATGGGCACTAATCAATCAAAAGGGAAAGGTCACCAGCAAATATACATGGATGGAAAGTTTACTAAGACGCTTCAGGGAGGAGTCAGCAATCCAGTATGCACCTACTTGGGAACAAGTCCCTTTCAAATCAATTTGGCTTCTGAGCAGAATCCTACAAAGGACTGAGCTGTCAATTTTTTTTAATTTGTAGAGAAGCCGAAGAATGCACCTGGCACCTGGGCAAAATTCAGTTCAATGGGATTCTGTTTCAGCCAGGGCTCCCTGGGCTGAAATTCATTCTTGGGTCAAGTAACACAATGAAAAGGAGGGGGTCTCTGGCCTTATACAGAAAGCCTTTCCTTCACTGTGGAGTCATTACAGCCAACTCACATGAGTTTTGAAAGAAGAGCTTCTAGGTCAGAGGGCTTGGCATCCATGCTGATGAAACACCTATTTTTTATTTTATTTTTTTAGGAAAAAAACCACTTAAAATGACAATATACAGCTGGAAAACATTCTTTGTTAGGGCTGCCACTTGATTAAAGAACTTGTTGTCAATTGTATGTGTTTTGGTTGAGGAACACTTTAGCTCAGTGTTTCCCAAACTGTTTCGACCTGCGGCTCCCTTGACCATTGGCGACCATTGGCCACGGCTCCCTCCCCCATTACATTATGTTGCTGCCTGCCAATTGTACTGTTTTCTGAGAGGATTCCGTGGCACTCCGCGGCTCCCCTGGCTGGTTTCCGCGGCTCCCCTGGGAGCCGTGCCTCCCAGTTTGAGAAACACTGCCCTAGGCTGCTTCCATTGTGACAGCCTGGGGGTGGTACCTGGGGGTAAGTCAGCTACAAGCCCAGGGCTGTCCCAAAACCTCATGTGCATGAGGAGGCATGGCAGATCAGATGCTGGTGACCCGCCTGCTTCGCATTGTTCAAAGTCAAGGAAAGGAGAGTGGTGGGTTGGCACATGGGAAACTCCACACACTTCCTCTTCCATTCTGGGTCCCTCTTCTTTTTGAACCCCCTGCCAATCTGTCAGGCTCAGGTAGCCTTATTGATGGGCTGGTCCTTCTGCAGCCTGATGACTGGGCCCAACAGAAGTGAAAGAGAGAACATGGAAGTTCCAGCAAATGCTGCAGAATGATAGATTTCCAATGGCAGGTGCATGTGGGAATGCCGAATTGAGGGAGTAGCCATTCAGCAGGGATCAAGCCAGTCTCTAAAGGCTGGGCTACATTGTCCACGGCTGCGTCGCGGCTGCGTTCTGACGCAGCCGGAACGCAGCCGAACGGGCAAAAGTCGAGCCGAGCTCGACTTTCCCTGCGGGGACGTCGGCTGCCAACGGGCCAGCGCTGGCTGCCGTCGGCAGGCTCCACTTGACGTGCGTGCCCGTGCGTGCCCGCACGTTGGACGCACGCTGGCCGCACGGGTATAGTGTAGCTGGGGCTTAAGAATAGTGCAGATCACTTGGCAAACTGGGTCAAGGGAAAATTATACAGTATTTTCTAGCCTCATACATTTTCACGGTGGTCCAGGGGAAAAGTGATTTGAACCACTGTGGGTGGGCAACGCTCTAGGAATGGACCTTGTGAGCCATGGAGAAAGATCCATGAAATTTTCTCTGGGCCATTGAAATGAGGCACACTTATTGCAGAGATTATAATCGCCGTGGTGGTTGCCTAGCGCAAACAAGACCTGGGACGCAGAGCCGAGAAGGAAGGAAAGGTTGGTGATAAGCACAGCAGACACAAAATGGGCTGTTGTTGCACCTGAAACAACAAAGCAGTTTGTCTGTCAAGCCCAGGCCGGCCAGGTTCAAAGGAGTGTATTGACTTCCTGCAGTTTAGGCTCAGGTTGGTAAGTGGTGAATTTTCTAAACAAACAAAGGTACCAGACTACTCACACCCTAGAGCCCTTTTCTCCAACCTCAGATACGTGTGTGCGGGCAGGGTCATTGCTACCAGTCATCATTGGGGAGGAAAAGGCACTCTCTGTATGCTCAAGAGAAAGGGATGCACTTTTCCCCCCTCTAACATTGCTTTATACACTGGGCCCTTTTTATGGCTTTGTGGGTAATGTTCATACTCTGCTACTCTTGATTTGAAGAGAGGGAATTTAAATTTTACATGCAGTTGAAATTTCACATAATGTCAGAAATGTCAGGCTTTTCTTTTAATTTGGGGGAAAATGTATAATATTAAGCTTGAAATCCAGTTTTTGAAAACTAAAATAGAAGTCTTGCTGATGAACTTTAAGGTGATAATATTAACTGTGGAACTGTCAAATTCAAATTCATTTGTTTTGCACTTAAAAAAAAATATCTAAGAGCAACTGAAACTGGGAACCCAAAGACGAAACATTTCTCCATCATGCATCAGATTTGAGCTGCATACTGCTTGACTCTTGAAAATTCATTCACACATTCGCCTGCTTCTTTCCCTGTCAAATTTATACACAATTCAAATATGATGTCCAGCAGAAGTATTTTGTTCCAGAGATTATACCCAAGTACCAAAAACAAACAAACAAATCTTGTTTGAAGCAGTTCTAAGAGATCAAAGAGAAGGATGGTCCATACTATCTTTGGCAATGTATACCACACCCTCCCTTATGATTCTGGGAAAACCCATTCAAACTCATTTGCTGCTACCTGGACAAGCTTTGCTTTGGTGTTCCTTGACACTAAAAGCAATTAATGCTGGGGCCTTAATGTTATCTCGGTGTAGTTTTTTTTTTCTTTTGCCTTTTTATTATTCATGAAGAAACTTTCAGAGGGCGTTAAATGTGCCTGAGCTCTGAGTTGCAAAATTTGAGAACGGTGATACTTTCCATTAAAATATCGTGTGCTGTGAAAGTGTGTGTATGCATGCACATATACACCACACACACAGACACACAGACACACACACACAGACACACACAGAGTCCGCCTTCCCAGCCGCACAGGAGGATGTCCAGACACGTGCCAGAAAAGGTAAGCTGGCGGGAAGATGGGGGAGAGCGGGGAGGGGGTGTAACAGGGTGGGGAGGCCGCGGGAGGGGGGTGATTCATTGTGGAAGGCCCGCGCTGGACCCTGTCTCCCTTCCCTGCAGCCTCCCCACCCCTTTTCTCTCCTCAGAGTTACACCAGCAAACTTGCTAGCGCAGGTCCAAGGAGGCACATTGCGGGCCATGAGGCTTACAAAAGGGTAAGGGGATTAATAATATATATATAATATATACAGTATTTACCGCCTTTCTCGGTCATTGGATTTATCCTCCGACTTTAATCCAAGGCGGTGTACATGGGCAGGCTGTCCTAACCCCCCTTGGTTTATATATATATATATATATATATATATATATATATATATATATATATATATATATATATATATATATATATATATATATATATATATATATATGTCCAATCTCTCATGAACATCTACTTTCCAGGTGGTATCCTTTTACAGTCTGACTTTTTTCTGTTGGCTGGCATCTACCACGCTCGACCGACCGACGCAGCTGGAAGCTCTTATCTCTCCTCCTGGAGGCTTTCACAGCTTTTTTGCCGGCGGCGTGTCTCGAACTTATCAAGTTCACCGGTCTTCGGACTTTGAAGGCAGCAGCTCTCCCCACTAAGCCAGACTCTTCTGCCCTTTCCCTGCAGAAGCCTCCTGGTCCCGCCCCCCTCCCCACACAGGATATAGCAGCAGCGGCTGTATTGACAGGGTGTGTGAAGGAAGATAGGATTGGCCTCTGAGACCTGCATGGCTGGAGTAAAAATAAATTGTTTCTGAACATGTGCAGAATGCCTTTCCTGCTGCTTGTTCCCATATACTGCAATGAAGGAGCTGAGCATGTAAGGCAGATGCTATGGCTTCCCTGCTGACTTGAGCCTGGCCACCTTTCCCTTTAGAAATGAAGCTCTGTGTCTAAATCTGTAACCCTAAACCAGACCTGGGCATTTTACGGCCCCAGGGCCACATCCGGCCCTTTGGTTGTCCCTGACCGGCCCACAGGCGGGCCAGTGCCCAGGCAGGCAGGCGGGACTCACTGCTGCCCCCACCTCCTCCTCCTCCGGCAACTCCGCCTGCTGCCCTCATGCATTGGCTGCGCCCCATCGGGCCGCCAGCTCCAGCAGGCAGCTCCCCGGGCCTGGAGCAGAGAGGGGGCTGCTGTGCTGACAAGGAAGGGAAGGGGCGGGGATGGCACCACTGTGTTAAAGGAGATGTGTGCCTGTGCCACTCTGCCCGCCCACCCACCTGGGCACCGCCAAGAACAGCCCGTGTGCAAGGGCAGGCATGGATGGCGACACGTGCAAGAGGTGTGGGTGGGTAATCGGGGCCAGAGGTGGAGGAGAGTGGAAGCCACTTGCACTAGGCAGCCGGGCAGGCCAGGAGTGTGTGGCTCCCTGGAGGAGTACCCCGTGTTCAAGCGGGCACCTCACACAGGCAGAATCCCTCTGGAAAGGCGGACGACAATGGAGAGAAGGAGGCGTCGTCGTCTTATGTCTGCTTTTGATCAAGAGATATAATTCATCTCGAACAGACTTGAGTTCAGCCTATTGGTCCAGCCCTCCACAACAGTCCCGGTTTCTCTGGTGGCCCCTTTGGAAAATTAATTCCCCACCCCTGCCCTAAACACACTTACTAGGAAGGAAGGAAGGAAGGAAGGAAGGAAGGAAGGAAGGAAGGAAGGAAGGAAGTCCCACTGAATGCAGTCGGATTGACTTTTGGGGAAACAGACATAGGGTGTTGAACTGCAAGAAGATGAGTATGCAGCCGGAAGGAAGAAGGGAAGATAAGGAATTTCTCAGCTCTCTTAGAAACAGGGGCAAATGGCAGTGTTGCAAAATTCGTTTTTGGAAAAGAAATTGAGCCCATCTTATGTGATTTCTCCCTCAAGCATTTTCAAATGCAGATTTCTACAGTGGACCTTTGGGGTTTATCCTTCACTCCTCAGATTCCCCCACCCTCCTTCCAATTCCTCTTTGCTTTAGCTAGAATCTCAGAGTTATCGAGTAGTAAACATCAACAGCCATTAACGCATTCCATTCCTTACCAGAAGAACTCGCAATATTACACAAATGAATTTCCTGGGAACATTTTGTGGTTAAGAGCAGAAAAATGTTGATATTTGCCTTTTTTGGCTGAAAGGCAAGGTTTTGCCACCCAAATGCAGGGTCTGTGTCCTATCACAGAGCCTAGAGCTGAAACGTTTGCTGCCCACAAATTCTCCTCTGTGCATTTCCTTGTTAGAATTTTTGACAGATATTTCCTGGATGTTCAAATGTACGCTGAATGCTCTCTGAATATTTGTTGTCCATATTTAACAAGCCACTGGTTTTTGATATGTAATAGTTAGTACTGTATATTATTATTAATAAGAATATTTCTATACCACTTTTCAACAAAGTAGTTCACAAAGCAGTTTCCATAGCTACACAAATCAATAGATGGTTCCCTGTCCCCAAAGAGCTCACAATTTTAAAAAAAGACACATAAGAGACACCGCAACAGCCACTGGAAAAGACGCCATGCTGAGATGAAGAGGGATAGCTGCGCTCACCCTGCGAAATATAAGAGGACACCACTTTTTAAAAAATGCCTCTTTGTCCAATTAGCAGAGTTATAACAACTAACAGTGATAATTAACCTGCAATAATATTTACAGCCCAATCCTATTGGATTGAGCTGCCAGCGGAACGCACGTTATGCTGGTGGCTGCTGCTCAGAGGGGTAGGATGGGATGGTGCAGGGGGGGGCGGACCGCCCCCAAGCAGCAGGTGGGGGTGCATCAAACCGGAGGCGGGGGGCATCATACTGGTGCCGGTGGTGATCAGGGCGGCGGCAGAGAATGTGGCAGCAGCACCACTAAGGCTCGGAGGAAGCTGCACAAGGCTTCTGCAGCTGCGGCGCCACGTTTGCTTTGGCCCCCTCCCTCCCGCCTAACCCCCGAGGGATGTTTGGCTCCGACTGACGTCACTCAGGAGCAGGGTGAGTGATGTCAGCATCACGAGGGGGGGGCAGCTGGTGCGACGCCAGCTACACTTCTGCTGAAAAGCAGCCGTAAAGCATGCTCCGGCAGTGCGCTGAGTAGCATGCTGCCCGAGTGCTGGCGGGAAGGCCAGAACCTTCCCGTCTGCATCGGTGGACTCACCAAAGCAGGTAAGATGGCAGGGGAGGTGGGGAGGGGGCAAAACAGGGGAGGAGGAGGGAACAGGGGCAGAGAGGCTGCGGGAGGGGGTAGATCCAATGGCAATGGCACACACCAGATTCTATTCCCTCCGGCAGCAGCCTCCCCACCCCCCTTTCTCTCCTCCGACTTGCACGCCTCCAAAACCTCCCTCTCCGCTGCCCCCCACTGGATACAGCGCATGCCATTTTGGCGCGGCTGCACCAGCGGGGAGGGAGGGTAGGATTGGGCTGTTTGTATCTGACAGCATGTGACGTTTGGTGTGGAATAGGATTTTTATTTGATAGCATTTTCTAATCTAGACAACATGCCATTGTGTTAGTATTGAAGAGCTGACAGCTCGTGAGATCTCATATTTTAGGCCTCCCCAAACAATCAAGAAATGCCAGCATCTGAGGCACTCAAATATCAGATGTTGAGGTGTACGTTTCACATTTGAAATATTAGTGACTAATTTGGAGAAATCTGCCAAACGTCACAGATTTGTGAACTTTCCATTCTAACAGGCACCCATTCCCAACCTTGGCTCCTCAGTAAAGTGCTCACCAGTTGGTTGCTAGTGTAAATTATAATAACTTCTGTATGCTGCAAGTGTTATGAGAATGATCAGGAGCAATTGCTTGAAAACTCAAATATGACATTGACATTTTGGTCTTCAGATTTCATAGTTGTGATGTGTGGATTCCCAAATTTGTGGGAAGAGGCTTGGGGCATGGCCTGAAAGTTCAGTACTGTACTGCCTCATGCCCTCACGAGATTTGGGTGCCTCCATCTTGGATTTCGCGAGATCCAAGATGGACGCCGACAAGAAAAAAGGTAAGTTTTAAAATTACCAGCCTCTAAAAAGTGGCGGCAGCGAGGACTTCACCGGGCCCGGAAAGCCCGGGACGGATTCGGGACTGGATCCCAAATCCCGGGAATGTTCCAGGTTTTCCAGGACAGATGGCAAGCCTAATCATGCAGCAACCATAGTGAAGTCACGCCAGCCTGGTTCTCGTTATTGTATGAATGGGGAACCGTCTGGAAACCCTCCTCCCCAAAATGCAATAAATGGAAGGCAAGATATAAAAACACTGAATTAGGGCCCAATCCTATCCAACTTCCCAGTGCTCATGTAGCCGTGCCAACAGGGCGTGCGCTGCATCCTGCAGTGGAAGGGGGGGCAGTCACAGAGGCCTCCTCAAGGTAAGGGAATGTTTGTTCCCTTACCTTGGGGCTTCTTTGCAGCTGCATCAGTGCTGGAAAGTTGGATAGGATTGGGCTGTAAGTAAGTCTTTGGAGACTATCAGGGTCTTCTGGCGAGGCCTTGCTCCAAGTCTCTTTCCCCCATCATGTCAGATCAATGGGTGCTCACAGCAAGGCTCCATCAGTAGTGGCACAACATTTATGGCATACTCTCCCCAAGGAGGCCCATCTGGCTACATCGGTTTCAAGATTTTGATGGCCCGTGAATATTTATTTAAGTTATTTAAGAGAATCTATATCCCGCCTTTCCAATCATATGAGAGCTCAAGGTGGCTCCCAACAAGAATTAAAAACAAATGGATAATAGCAGCCCAATCCTATCCACCTCCACCAGCACCGATGCTGCCATGCCAAAAGGGCACACGCTGTACCCTATGTTGGAGGGGCGACCTGAAAGCAAACTGGATGTAAGTTTAAAAACAACAACATTTTTACTTACTTCCAAGTAAGCTCTCAGCCCACCTATGGGTATACTCAGACATACTATATCTGTTTTGGTGGCATATGTCCAAGGAGGGAAAAGGAGCAGGGAGGTTTACAACAGAGGGGATAAGATCTGACATGTGCCATTGCAGCTGGATCCGCCCCCTCCTGCCTCCTCCCGCCCCCCCTGGTTCCTCCCCCTCCCTGCCCAGAAACACCTCTGTTCCTCCAGCGTCGGTGGATAGTGTTCTCTCCTCCTGCCTGCCTGCATGGCCTCCAGCCATTGCACTGGCGGCCTGATTGCACTCGCTGGCGGGATATCGCTTCTACTGGCATCATTGCAATTCTGCAAGCGGACAGGATTGGGCCGTAAGTATAGTAAAAACTATAAGAAAATAAAATTAAAATACAACAGAAGAGAGTCAAAGACAAAGATCAGCAGAAACAACCAACATGCATGACTGACTAAAAGCCTACTGAAAATGCCAGATCTGTGACAGCTGAAGCATGACAGAAATACTGCAATTGGCTTTCCTGGGGCAGGGAGTTCCTAAGGTTAGAGGCTTGCTCTCACAGTTTCCCACTAACTGAGTTTTGGAAGACAGAGGGATGTGCAATAGGCCCTCTTTAGATGAACTTAATGAGTTGGCAGACTCATGGAGGGGTGGGCAGATTCATCATACTTTGCTCATTCTTTGAAGTTATTTAGTATGTAAGATTATTGTTACTAGTGACTTTTAACTTTTAAGTGATTTAATTTATGAGGGGTGCGGTTGTGACTGTTTTTAATGTTTCAGTTGTTTATTTATTGCTGTTCTAGCAGTGCCAGTCTTTTTTTTTTTTTAAGGGCATATATCCACTTTTCCATAGGCTCAAAGTGACATTCATTTTTTTTAAAAAATGTACATAATGAAAGAAGCATGGGTCTGAATGTAAACATTTCCTGATCACAACTTTGAAGAGGTTAGCAATGGTCGCTTTGAAACAAAATACTGCATGCTGACAAATCTAAAAGCAGACTTCTGCATTTGTTGTACAACTTTTACAGTGCAATCCTGTGCATGTCTACTCATAAGAAATCCCCACCGAGGTCAATGGAACGTGTTCCCAGGGAAGTGCGCATTGATTGCAGAGAAACATTTTTTTCACACTGCCTGCAAATTAGAGGTTACTATTAGGAGCAATCCATTTAAAACTCAAATTCCAGAAAAATAGCTGTGCTGGTATATAGGTAAAGGTAAAGGTATCCCCTGCTCGAAAGCCAGTCGTATCCGACTCTAGGGTGCGGTGCTCATCTCCAAGGCCGTAGAGCCAGCGCTGTCAGAAGACGCTTCCGTGGTCATGTGGCCGGCATGACTAACAGAACGCTGTTACCTTCCCGCTGCAGCGATACCTATTTATCTACTTGCAATTTCTTGCTTTCGAACTGCTAGATGGGCAGGAGCTGGGACAGGATACAGGAGCAGAGGCGTTTCTATGGCGGGGATGGTACTGTAAGTTGCGCCCCGTCCTAGTCCCTGTTTACAAGCCGGAACGAGGAGGCCCCACCCCCTCGCCGTAGGAGCCATTCCATGCCACGAAAGTAACGGGTAGGAGACTCCCTGCCTGTTGCTTTCGCGGTACGGAATGGCTCCGATGGCGAGGGGGCGGGGCCTCCTCGTTCCGGCTTGTAAACAGGGACTAGGACGGGGCGCAACTTACAGTACCATCCCCACCATAGAAATGCCTCTGGACAGGAGCTCACTCCGTCACGCGGCACTCAGGTCTGGAACTGCTGTCCTACCGACCTTCCGGTCTTAACCACTAAGCCACCATGGCCCCTGTGCTGGTATACGTATATACAGTATCAGAAAGAACTGTGGCACCCCTTTCATCCATTCAATGCATCTGCTGAAGGAGGCTGTTGCCTATGCATTCCATGCCCCAAGAAACCAGCTGCACGACCACTTTGCAGAGGCATAGCACCAAGCAAAAAAACTATATTTTGGACTCCAGTGTGGAATTAATAGTTTTTGAGCCATAGAAATACTGTATGTTGAAAAGGTAAATTGGCTAGAGATTAAGATTCAAATGAAACCGGAAACTTTTTTGTTGGGTATGAGAGATGATCATATAGGTGAAAAATTTCAAACTTTGTTTTTATATATAAGTGCAGCAAGAATTTTATATGCAAAATATTGGAAGAACTCAGAGATACCTTCACTGGAAGACTGGTGGTTGAAAGTTTTGGATTATGCTGAAATGGATAAACTTACAATTTTAATTAAGGAAAAGTCAGTTAACCTTTTTGTGAATAACTGGAAACCATTTATTGACTTTTTAAGAGAGAGGGAGAAGAATGATGTGATGATATGCGGATTTAATGAATAGAATGTTGGTGATATTTTGGCTTGTTTGGATATTACATGTAGAAAATAGTGAATAGTATGCTAGTAGGATGTATTGTTTCGTGCTTGCTATAACTTTACGAAATATGTATTGTTTTTATGTTTTAAATATTAGACTAATAAAATATAAATATATTAAGAATTCAAAAAAAGAAAAGAAAAGGTAAGTTGGCTAAAGGTGTGATTTTGTAATTTAGTAATCCAAAGGTGAATTTGGAAGGATTTGCCCAAGCACTTTAAAATTCAAACTTTCCATGGGGAAAGATAACTTGCAGTGTACTGTATGTGTGGGACCAAAAGGTGGGCTATAAGTATTTTAATGGGGAAAAAATGCTATCTGAATATCATTGTTAAAATTCAGATGTTTTGAAATGTGGATGACCACCCCTCCAAAGTGAATGCTGAGATTCTTGGGGCATAAAAAGTATTTCCTGTACCCCATGTCAGGGATCACCCCTGGAACCCTAGAACAAGAGAGCCAACAATGAGATGGACTGGCTGGAATGTGGGATTTAGACTAAGGGACACTGGATCCAATATTGCTCAGCCATGGAGGCTACTGGATGACCTCTGTTCAGCTTCTCTCCCTTAATGCAACCCACTTACTGAGCTGTTGTTATTTATATAGTTATTAGGTTAGTCGTTTTTGGTTATTATGTATATACTGTATCTCTGTTGCAGTAAGGGGTGAAGGTTAAGGGTTATGCCAAAGTCTTCATAGAAAAGGTGGGTTTTGATGGGGGATTTAAAGGAGGCAAGATAGGAGGCATCTCAGAGCCATTCAGAGAGGCAGTTTAAGGCATCAGGGCAGCAATAGAGAAAAGATGGGGTTGTTTGAGGGAGCAAGAGACTTTTGGACAGCTGATGGTGTTGGATGAGCATAGGCAGGGACCTGGCAGGATATAAGAGTGGAAAGATAAGGGGGCAGGGCTGCTGGCCCATCCATTGGGCCGACTGAAACACTTGCCTCAGGTCACCTCTGTATGTCCACTTGTCTCCACTGCTTCTCCTCCTGCTCCCACTCCCTGGATTAGAAAATGAAGACGGGGATGGAGCAGAAGAAGAGGAAGTGTGGAGGAGAATGGTGGGCTAGAGCCAGCGCTGCTGTGCTAGATCTCTCTCCTCTCCTCCACACTTCCTCTTCTCCTCCCTCTCTTCCTTTTCCAACCCAGGGACTGGGAGAGCAGAAGCTGGCACATCTATTGGAAAAAGGGGGCAGCACTAGGCACACTGACTGCCTCCTCAGGTGCCAGGAGAGCTTGGGCTGGCCTTATGAGGGGAGGGGCAAGGAGGCCATGGAGGGTTTGACAAGAATCTTGTGTGAGAACTGAGAAAGGACATGAAAGGGTGGTTTGCTGGGATTATTATTATTATTTTTTTAAAGCAGGGAGAAGACCACACCTGCTCCCTTGAGCTCTTTGGAGGAAGGGTTGGATTAAACTGGAAAAAAAATAAAATAAATAAGTTTGAACACACCAGATCCACTGTTAATTGTGGGGAAATGGTCTCTGGGAAATGAGATACCTGATGATAAGACTCATTGATCCATCCAGTCTTGGTTCTGGGTAATTGCTGCTTCCTGTAGATAAGCCTTCCTGTTTATTATCAGAATTTACAAGGAAAGTAAGAGAAAGGCGTTAGCAAGTATGTTCATAGAATCATAAACGTGAGTATCTCTGTGCGTGTGTAGAGTGTCTTTCCAAAGTTTCCCTACCCAATAAGCAACTGCAGTCAACCCTCCCCCCCCCTCCGCGATGAGGGGGCAGGGCTTCCAAGGAACAGCAGCACGTGCCTCAGACGCCCAGGAAGTTCTGAGGTGCAGCACCTTTCGTTTCTATTAAACAAACCAACCCCTGCCTTTTAGCCATAACGCTCTTGTTTGGTCTCTTGGGCTGGTGCCCAAGCTGTCCCGGCCCCTTTAAGACGCCAAGTGCCTGTGTCGCTCCTGCTTGCTACGACTGTTTCTTCCCCCGGAAGAAAAGTGTAGCGAGAAGCGGCCGCTCCGACTCTGTGCAAGGTGGGGAGGAGGAGGTGGTAACCAAGCGCGCGCAGATCTCCTCCCCTCCACCCTCTGCAATACCAGGCACAGAACTGCTCCAGCAGCCGAACCTTTGGTGGGAAGAGGACTTGGGGGTCCCTCATAGCTGGGAGTTTGCAAGAACAAAGGAAAAAGGGAAAGTCCAGGAACTGAAAGCAACAGCAGCAACCCTTTCCCCAGCTAATAAGCCACTCACGCTCCTCACAGAAGCGCACAGCGGACCGTGAGAAATTGTCCAGGACACATCATGGCTTCTAGTCAATTTCGCCTTTGCAGAACCCCTCGGCAAAAAAGCCGGCTTGGGAGGCAGAAGCTGCTGCTTTGGGGGTGCTGCATCCTCCTTTGGTTCTCTCTTTGCCCCCCAAGATGTGGTGCTTTCAATCTGGACACTAAATTTTTGGTCCTCAAGAAAGGCAAGACCCCGGACAGTTTCTTTGGACTCTCCGTTGCTCTGCACCATCAAAAGACCCCGCACAACAGATACCTGTAAGTGAAATAGATATACTGTATATCATAACTACAGCGGGTCACAGAATTGCCTGGATTCCTTGCTCGGGAGGGGAGGGAGCTGTTATTGTTAGATTCCTTTCTATCTCTCTCCTTTCACTCACAATCTGAAGGTTTGTTTTTTCCTTGAGATCTGAAGAATCTGAGATTTAAGAGCTGACAGGTTTCCCTATTATTTGTTGTTAAAGGTGTGCTCCTTTCTTTCCTTCCACATTTAGCATTATTTATTCTGAAATTCTCCCTGATGTATGGAACAACAGGTTCTAACTTTGCATTAATTTTTAAATGATGTTTGGCAGTCTTCGGTCTGCTTCTCTGATCAAAATTCTGTGCTCTTTCTTGATGCCTCTTCCTTGGTGGTTAGAAAGTTTGCTTTTTATTTCTGCGTTTCTGGCTGGTTAACAAGGAGCTTTATTTTTTTATACTATAAAGGAATAGTATTGAAATAGAGGTGACTTCTTTTCAAGCCTCTTGCTTTTTTTCCATTCTGTATCCTTTCCATTATTCACCTTCTTCAACTTTCAGATTTAGTCGGAATGTATCTGTTTAAAGACGTAACCTTGGAAATGGTTGCTTGCTTGCGTGTGTGCATGATTTAGGTCCCGTCATCGTGGTTTCTGAGATAGGTATCTAGTTTTGTGTGTACATTATGTTTTGTCCCTTGGTTTTCCGCACTAAAAATGTCCTCAACTTTAGGAAGCTGTGGCAGGCAAGCCTATCTCCAAGTAGTGATTGGTTAATGCTATTTATTAGAGGTACCTGAGATTGTATTTGGAGGAATTGCTGCTAAACATGGGTAACTTTCTAGAGGCAAGTCTGAGGGTACCGGATACCTTATTGAAGCTAAGCGGGTCTGGGCTGGTCAGTTTCTGGATGGGTGACCATCCCATGTACTTGAAACACAACGTACAACACTTTGAGTTCCAGCATGGAAGAAAAGCAGGATCTGCATATAATAAAGGAAAAATGTCCATGTCCTGGGGTAGTGACTATAGTTAATTTACTGAAAATAATGAAATTTAGCACTAAGGAGTAGCTAGAGAGAACTTCTCAATGCAGACCTGAAGGGCAGGTAGTAAATTTTCAAATGTAAATGATACTTGGGGGGGAGTCACCCCAAAGTTGTATGTATAAGTTCACTCTCTGCCTTTGTTCTCATGGGGATCCATGGTGCTATAATACAGTATTCAGCTCTATACTAATAATCATACAGCAAAACCTTGCACTTTCGTCTGGTGAGGGACCAGAGTATGGATGACAGTTAAAAATGGGAGAAAGCATAGCCTTATTTAGCTTGCAAATTTATTGTGGCTGGCTCAAAATGTAAATAACTGATTATATAGCACCTAAATAAACAGAAATAAAAGAAAAATAAACATAAGAACATCGACAAACGTCATGGACGGTTGGATGAAATCAGACAAAAGAGAAAAGCATGTGGACAAAATTTGAAATGTGGTTATGACTGAAAACGGCTGAAAGAGCAAAGCGATGGAAGTCACGTGGGTGAAAGCCAAGGTTTTGCTGTACAGTAATCTGTTTAGTGTCTATTGGAATAAATCCTTGCTATCCCCCCACCTGGAATGTAGTTTAATTCAAAGCACTTTTCCTGGGCTTTGTGCTTGTAAGGACGCAGGTACCCGTAGGAGGTGCTCCTTGGTAAACCAGCCTCGTCTGAATGTGGCTTGCTGCTTCATGCCATTGGCAGTTGACAACAGGCCCCAATCCCGTGAATGCAATCTGGAAGTGGAAACGGGCTTCTTTGGCACGTGGCTCTCTGTTGGACCATGTTCACAAAAGGCTTTTGTAACTGTATCCAGCAAGAGGGAAATGATGATAAAGATGGGTCATGCTGAGGAGCGCCAAATTGCATCGATTCCTTCTGAATACAGGTTCAGTGGACCCTTTCTATCCGCGGATTCGGGATCCGCGGATTTGTCTCACCGCGGGTCCCGAATTTGCGGGGTCCACAATTAAAATCGCTGAAAAAAGATTAAAAACCACATTTTTAACCTTTTAGTAGCAAACCGTGAAACCCACGTTTTTAAACCTTTTTTCTTTTTCCAGCGATTTTAACGTGGACCCTAGTATCAGCAGATCCTTGCTATCCGCACGGGGTGTGTGTGTCCGGAACAGATTCCTGCGGATAGCGAGGTCCAACTGTATATGCTGAGTTCTTCAGTGGCCACAGGAATAGATGCTTGATGCCAAAAGTGATTTGAGAGACCGTCCCCAAATGACCCAGCTTGGATGGCTCTCTGCCCAGCAATATATGCATCATGGCATTTAAAATCCTACAAGATACAACTGAGACCCCCCCCCCCCGCCCCTGAAAGAAATTGGATGATTAGCATGGTTCCCATTACCACCTCCTTTCTCCTCCTTTCTTCCCCCTGCCCCATTTCAATTAAGAAATAATCCTTCCAAAAGGCTGCTGGAACAGCCCCTTCCTCTCCCTCATATGTCAATATAAAGACATCCCAATGTTCTTCAGTGTCATTTGTGTTTGTATTTTCTATAACTGACCATGTGCCTTGGTTGGAAGGGAGCCCCACATAGTGGTCTGCATATGACCTTCTTCTGTTCCTACACTCCTCTGGGTTGGGGAGCAGAGTTCCAAATGGCAGGCACCCCCGTCGTCACCTGTGTTGGGTAATTTTCATGATTTCTGGCACCGACTGAAGCCATTGTGCAAAGCAATAGTTTGTAGGTCCTGAATGAGAAAAGAAGCCTTACTGAACGTATTGTTTTCTTATTCTGTGCGCATGTTGTTGGGGACCGGAGTCTTGCCATATTTGGGGATGCAGGAGGCAAACTTCCCTTTGGGCTACGTGAACTGTTGATTCTTGGCTTAGTACAGTTCTTTTCTGTCTTGCTTTATCCCTCCGGGTTTGTTCTAGCAAGCGCATGCCTTGTCTTGCAGGCTCATGTCGAATTAGCTTTAGGATACAGGCGTGTGCAGAATTAACTCCCTGCAGCTTTTTTTTTTTTTGCCTTTTCATTCATTCCTGCTCCGTGCCTGCTGTGTGTTGATTGCAGAACAATCTGGGCGACAGGGACTAATGGGATGCTAGGTTTGGACACAGAGAAACTTCTGCTTTAATGCACTCTTCATAGCCTGGCCTCTAAGGTTTCCCTGGGGTGGGTAGGTGGGGGAAGATATTTGGAAGTTCTTACTTGTGCCTCTAAGGGCTGCTTTCTGCATGAATTGTGGAAGAAATGGAAAATCTTTAAATGCCAAATCTTTTATCAGTATCCTACAGGACTGGCGCCTAAATATGAGAAATCCAGAAATGTTCCTCCCCGCCTGCTTAAAATAAATAAATAAATAACATCCTTCAGACCTTTCTCATCTGCCAACCACACAGGTTTTATATATGTATAACATTCTCTCTCTCCTTCCCCGTTTGAAAAAGTGCAGTTTTGTGTGACATTTTCGCTAATTCACAGGTAACAGGTTAAATTCACAGGTAACTGGTGCTGATGGTGCATTGGGCATTATCACTTAACCAAAGAGTACCAGTGCAAATAATATTACGGAATGCAAAATAAATGTAGATCTCTCCTTCTCTCCCACTCTCAGCCGAACATGCAGGAAAACTGGGAAGTTTTACCTTGCTGTTTTGGAAATTAGCGCACGTAAATTAGGTTTTGTTATTAATTTTCAAAGCGCGCTGTTTCAAAAACGTGTAAATCAATCCTGAGTAAAGCAAGAGATACTCTGCAACAGGTTTAAAAAGAAGAGGGGGCATTCATATGCAGTGGTTTTTCCCAGCTTTGGGAACCGTTTTCTTGTGAAGTCACTAGTCCTGAAGCCGAGGACTAGTATTCTGCACCGAGGCGTGTCTGTGGCATGTCTGAACCCAGCATCATACATTTGAGGCTGTGTAAGCAAAGGCCTCTTCTTTCCTCATAACCAGGCCCTTGCAGTGCTCTCACCCCTCTTTTTGGGGGGGGGGGCATTCTCCTGTTGTGCACAAAACCAAAGTGTGTTCCTCCCCCAGATTTCTTCCCCTCCTTTCCCGTCCATCAGCTTGTGAAGTGCACTATGATCAATGCCACCTGTCCTGGTGGATTTTTTTCCCTCTTCCTCCATCCCTCAGGGCACAAAGTACACCGTGATGATCTCCCCAGTGAGTTTTCCATCTTCAGCCTTCCCTCTCTGTGGCTTCCTTCCAAATTTGCCCCTGTCTTGTTACCCACCTTTCTGGGCAGCACCAGAACGGTGGGGCCTTGGGGTGAAGCCTTTTCCTCCCCCCCCCATTTGCTCCAGGGCCCCCTTTTTGACCCATTTTTTGCCCTGGGCCCGGGTACAAATCTCAGAGGCCCTGCCCGCGAGCCCCCACTTGGCAATCTTCGGCTCTTTCCGGGCGCAGCTGCCTTGCACTCTTACCGAACAGCATGTTTTCGACGCACTTTGGCGAGAGCGCAAGGTGACTGCACCTGGAGAGGGTTGAAGATTGTTGAGTGGGGGCGGTCTGGAGGTGGACTTTTTGCATTAAGAGCAATGTGAAAGCCTGGAAGGCTGGTGTGTTGACGTGGTTACATCACTACGTCACCCTCTAACTCAGGGGTGGGAGGCCATTTTCCCATGGGGAAAATTGGTTGCGGGCCGGCCGGTAGGCCGCCCGAAATTTTCCCCCCCCACAAATTTGACCCCCCGCGAATTTACAGGACCCCCCGCCCGCCCACCGCTCGCGCTCAGCTCCCTCCCACCCACCCACCTCTCACTCAGCTCCCTCCCACCCACCCACCGCTCGCTCTCGCTAAGCCACCCACCCCTCTCCGAGCCCCCTCCCTCAACTCTCCAAACTTATCAGGCTCCGGGCCGCCGCCACCTTCCCACGCCGCCTCCTTTTCAAAACGGCCTTTCCGTACATACGCAGATCGCGGCTGGGCTCAGTGGCGATCTGCGCAGGTACAGAAAGGCCGCTTTCAGAAGGAGTAGGCACCGAGGTGACGTGTCACCTCGGCGCCTCCTCCTTTTAAAATCGGCCTTCCTGGACCCGCACAGAGCGCAGCTGAGGCCAAGATTGCCCTCTTGGCTGGCATCGCGCTCTGCGCAGGTCCAGGAAGGCCGATTTTAAAAGGAAGCGGTGCGGGAAGGAAGCGGTGCGGGAAGGCAGCGGGCGGCGGCGGAGCCTCCAGTCGCGGGCCGGATCAGGCTGGTCCAGTGAGGGCCGGACCGGATCGTCCCGCGGTCCGAATCCGGCCCGTGGGCCGGAGGTTCCCCGCCCCTGCTCTAACTTCTGGAATGCCGGCTCCTGCAGGTAAGCTCCGCACTGGGTGGCACTCACCCCAGCTACACTGCTGAGCTTGTGCACCTGTAATTTTTTAAAAATAAGATGGAAAGAACACCTGGGTTGAATTGTGAGAGTCCAGGAAGGAGAGTCACTTTGCCTCTTCATGGCTTTGGTTTTATTTATTTATTTATTTACAGTATTTTAACCCCGCCTTTCTCCCCGAAGGGACCCAAGGTGGTTTACAAAGACAAAAATACAAATACAAAAAACATAAGCACTATTTAAAAGCAGTATGCACAATTAACTAAATCAGTAGACCTTTATTGGCATAATCAGAACAACACACATAACATACGACACAAACACATAAGACACAAGACAACACTAACCATAAATAGGGGTAAATTGTCCCAAAACCTAGCGTGCACTTCCCACATGACTCCCACCATGCCTCCCCACAATCTACCCCAAGTAGACCGCAACCCTCTCCATCATCACTACATCCGCACCCCATAAGACAAACTGGACCCCATCCTGTTCCCCCCAACCCCACCCACCTGACAAGGCCGGATACAAACTCTTCACTCGCAAATTATAAAATGTGCAAAAACAAAAACCAAACTTATAGTGTAGAGACTCCACCCCTCCCACAGCACACAAACAGCATCCCTCCCCAGATGGAATCCCTCCACACCTCCCACAAAGCAACTCCGATCGCACAACACCACATCCCGCCAATGAAAAGGCCCCGCGACCTGCACTTCAGGAGGTACAAACACTCTGCCCATCGGCCACACTCGACAGGAGAAAATTAACTAAAATTCATAAACATCTTAAAACAATATATTTTTTTAAAAAAACAATTTTAAGTGTTTTCCATTTGAATGCTTTAATCCTGTGTTACCTAAAAGGGTGTTTTATGCTCACTCTGCTGCTCCTCATTCAGGGCTGGGTTGAATTTCTTCATTTAAAATCGCAGAGACCAAGGGCAGACTCCTTCTCGAGGATCAAGGTGTACGGTTCCCACGGACCTGTTAACATTCTTCTGGTTCTTTGCTGGATTGACTAATTTCTACGGTGCTTTACAAAAGCCCTTTTAAAACCTCCGGATTTTTCCTCTTGATTAACTGACTCCCTCTTTTTGCCCAGGCCTCTGTTCCCATGGAGACCTGTATCATGTTGTTTAAGACCCAGCCTCCCCCCCCCCTTCTTAACCTTGCTGTAAATCAAAGCTAGCTCTGCAAATGTTTATTGCACAGAGGGGGCTGTCTTGTAGCTGGTATTTTAGAGAGTGGTTTTTGTTTGCCTCACTGGTGTTGCCACCTCTTTTTTCTGGCTCTGCTCCTCTGCCTTCAACAGCTGCTTGCCAGGCAGTCCTTTACTAAAGTAAAGTTTTTCTTGATGTAGAGATGGAAGTGAGGAGGAGAGCTCATTCTTTATATCTGGCAGTTGTTAAAGGCGCAGGAGCTCTGTAAGAAAGAAAACTTGACAGCCCTGTTCCCATTTGGCATTTATTTGGGGCATTTCTTATGATTCATTTCTGTAGTAGTTTAAGTGTGCAAAAAGTGCCTTGCGATCTTAATTTCTTTAATGCTCCCAGCAGCCCTGTTAGGCTGCTATATTCGCATTTTGCAAATGTTGTCAGATTTGGGGAGGAGCAGGGCCAGCCCAAGACCTCTTGAGGTGGCATGCCAAATACTGCCCCCCGCCCCCGTACCCACTGATGCGCCAGCCTCTGCTCCTCCCGTGCTCCAATGTTCTAGCTCAGCACTCTCCTCCCCTCCACTTTTCCTCTTCCTCTCTGTCTCCCTCTTCCTTTTCCAAACCAGGAAGGAGAAGCAGGAGCAGTGGAGACAAATAGGCTGGACAAGAGATGGGTGCCCCCCCCCCCACCAACCTGCTGCCTGAGGCGACTGCTTCAGTTGCCCTCACGAATGGGCCGGCCCTGGGGAGGAGGGAGTCTAAAAGTGATGGCTTGCCCCGAAAGCATGGTTATTGGAACTTTAGAGCCTGTTTTCAGTGCCAAGATGAAGCCATAAAATGAGGTCATAAGTGAGCAGAGTGCCTTTTCAACCCCACCAAACCAATCACAACTTGGACCCACAATCTGGGATTAGCAGTAAGGGCTTCTAGGGCAGGCAGGCGGACAATGTGACTGCCAGGTAGGTTTGAACCCTGGCACGGCATCCCTTGTTGAATCACATGCATGTTCTTAGCTGTACAAGGCAGATCTCACTGTTGCAGGTTTTCCTATGTCTACCTTTTTTGAGCTTATTAACGTCATGACAAAAACATGGGGAGAGTTGGGGGGGGGGGATCCCAGGCTCTTGGCTTTTACATGTCTGAGACAGCTGGAGGGCCCTTCTCTCGGAGTCTGTCTCTTCCCTGTTTAACAAGGATATCTTGTGCCCTGGAGAGGATTTCTGATGGCAACAGCTGCATGGCTTGAAAAGCATCTGTGTGGAGACATTCCAGAGATTCATTTGCAAGGCTCTTTGATGAAGTGGAGGACTTTTTCTTGAAGAGGGAATGAATTCGGTTTCCCTGGTCTTGGAAGAGCAGCACCAGGGAAAAGGGGCAGCTGCACACTGAAAATGCCCATGCATGCTGAGAAAATTTGGATCCATTAATTTGTGGGCAGCGAGTTAGGAAATGTAGGATTTCCTTTTTTCCCTTTTTGCCAGGTGTTTGTGTTCCTAATACAGCCATGCCTAGAAGTTCAACCCAACAGTTTAATTTGAGCCAGAGCTCAAAGCCTGGAGGCCAACTTTCTTTCAACACCACCTGGGCTTGCCACTCCTGTATGCATTAGCTGGGATTTTTCTTTTTCCACATTTGCAGGCTAGCTTTGGAGGAGAGTGTTTCTGAGTATGTGCAAAATATTTTCCCCACTGAACAGCCCGATAGAGCCAGTTCCTTCACTTTCACAGTATAATCCTAAACATATCTACTCAGAAGTAAGCCCCACTGAGGTCAATGGGACTTACTCCCAGGTAAGTGTGTACACTTACCTATACACTGTATAGCAGTGGTTCTCAAACTTTTTAGCACCGGGACCCACTTTTTAAAATGACACTGTATCGGGACCCACCTAGCTTTACGAGACTTAAAAAAAATGATCTAGAAATAAATAAATATATTTATTTACAAGTAAAGAGCTCAGCTGCTTGCAGGGTAATTCAGGGTAAAGCAGCTGATTCTTAGTTGTGATCCTGGTGAACTCAGCTCTTTGAAGGGCAATTAGTAGCTATCTAATTTTTGTATAGCCTCAGGGTTTGTGGCAATTACCTATCTGATCTTTCCATCACCTGGGACCCACCAGAAATCAGGTCGCAACCCACCAAGTGGGTCCCGACTCACAGTTTGAGAAACACTGCTGTATAGGAGTTCAGCCTCAGTTTAGCGTATAGGTAGGCTTACCATCGTCCCGGAATCGAGGCAGGCTTCGACCTAGAATGGACCCGAGCCGCTCCCAAGGGTGCACTGCGGCTGGGCATCCAGAACTTCCGGTCAACGACGCGACTGAAGCTGGAACCCCATTGGGCAGCTGCAGTGCACCCTTGGGAGTGGGCTCAGGTCCGTTCTAGGCCAAAGCCTGCCTCGATTCCGGTACGATGGTAAGCCTACGTATAGGGCTTCCCTAGCAACTCTCCTTTTACAAATGGAAGCTCAGGTTGCTTCTGTATGTTCCACAAGTGATGTGAACCCCTTGAAGGCCAAGATTCTTTGTGCCATAGAAGGTTCTTATCTTAAGACACGCCTCTACCTTGAGAAAACTGCCAAGCCTAAAATAAAAAAAGGCAGGAAGGTGTGTGTGAAAACTAGAGCCCTGGGGCTGTACTCTGCTCTGCTGCCTTCCACACCTGCAGTTTCTTTCAGCTTTGAAGAAGAGAAGCTGTGTATGTAGAAAACGGATGCTGAAGCTGATTCCTAGTTGTGATCCTGGTGTGCTGACCCTCCTCCTCCCCCCCCCAGAAGATTGCCCCCAGGGCCTGCCCAAGACGTCCCAGTACCTGTGCCAAATGCTGCCTTCCCTTACCTGGGGATGTGCCATGCTTTGCTCCTCCCACTTGCTGGGTTAGAAAAGGAAGAGGGGACGGAGCAGAAGAGGAAGTGTGGAGGAGAGGCGATTGATGGGGAAGAGCGATACCCGCCACTTTCCCCTCCTCTATACTTTCTCTTCCGCTCCAACCTCCTCTTCCAGTCCAGGCAGTGGGAAAAGAAGCAACAGCAGGGGGAAGTGAGAGGGCAGAGGAGATGGAGATGGGTGGTTCCTGCTGCCGGTCTGTTGCCTGAGGCAGCCACCTCAGTTGGCCTAAGGCAGGGCCAGCATGACCTTCCAAAATATCTCCTTCCTCTCCCATCTTTGTTGCCCCCTCTGCTTGGAAACCTCCAGGCTCTCTGTTCAAGCGGCTTCTTCATTCTTCAAGTTTCTCCTCAAAACCAAATAACTTTAGTAAAGCCTTTTTGGAACCACTCTTGCCTGGAGCTCAACACCTGACTCTTCCCTTCCCTTCCCATTCCAGCTCTGCTCTCTCTCTCTCTCTCAAATTATTTTCACCTCTCCCTTTGCTCAGGAGCTCATGGCTGAGCCTTAGGCACATTCCATACCCTGAGGATCATCCCTGGAATGGCTCAGTTTGTGGCCACTCCCTGCCTTTCGGCCCATGATTTTATCTGGCCTCTAGGGGAGGATTTTTGGGTTCACCCCTCTCCCTCCACCTCCCATGCCTGACCAGCTTTGAATGCTTGCCAGAGGGTGTCACGTATCCATGGCTGCTGCTTCCTTGTCCCTTTGTTTGTGGGATAGCTGGAGCTCAGCAGGCCAAGAGATGCTTCTCCATTAGCTTGCTGATACTAGTAACTCCCAACACCACCAGCCTCACGGCCTACTCTGACAGCCTCTTGGTAGCCAGGGCAACTGGTGCTTCTATTGACCACACGTGCAACCTTTGGCAGCAGGTTGTGACTTGTCGGGGGGTTCAGCACCATGCAGCCAGCCAGCAGTGGTCCCCAGATTCACCTCTAGAATAATTTACAAGAGGCATCATGCTGATGAAATGAGAGCAGAGGTCTGGAAGAGGGAGTTTGCCCCACATTTACAGGTGGCTCTGGGATTTCTCAAGAGGGTTATGTGGAGTTTGACCCGACCCAACCCACTGGTGCTTCCAAGTCTAGACGCTGTTGCAAGACAAAGCTTTAATGACCACGGATGGAACATTGTGGCGGCTTGCTCAATTAGACAGCATTTTACATTTATGGCTTCTGTTCGCAGCAGCCACGGTCGAGTTCCTGTAGAAAGTCCCCTTCTGGCTCCATCAAGAAGCTGTTTGCGCTAACCTTTGCAAAAAATTGCAGGGCCTTTTAGCTGAAAATCTCGCTTCTGTGTTGATGTTTCTTGGATGGGGTCCCAGGTTTGAAGAACAAAACGGAGAACAAACCACACAAAAAAACATAGGTGCCTGGAAAAAGCTCCTGCCGGCGGCTCCCGTATCCAGTCCTGGCAATGGCAAGAATGGCTACACTTTGGATTAATTATGAAAGCCAATAACTTGAGGACTCTTCTTTTGTTACTGCTTTGAATCCTTGAAAGAGAACTTCAAAGGGAGTGCCTCCTCCGAGCCTTAAGCAAGAGTATGGATTGGGCTTTTCAAACCAAATGAATGGATGGCAAAAGCATCGATCAAAGCTTAGCTGGCTAAAGATTTCAACGATCCAGAAGACATCGGTCTAGGTTGCTGGTGGATGCCTCTGCTTTCTCAGGCCCCTGAACCTGTGTTCTGCATATCTCCTTACAGGGCCACAGGGCTTCTGCATATCTCCTTACAGGTCTGCTCTGTGCATCTCTTCCCTAAACTCTTCTTTCCCTGCATGGTATGACGACACTCCCCCTTTGCACAAGACTGAGCTGGGGTTTGGAATGTGGGCTTTACTCATGGTTGTGGAGTACAGAAAGGAGTGTCGCCTCCCCATAGCGCCCTCTTCCCTCGGCACGACTCTCTTGGGCCCTCCACCTCCAGCCTTAATGCGACCCAGCTTTTGAATGGTTAATCAATGGGTCATCTGTTTTATGTCCATTTCAGATTGGTGGTTCCCGGAAACAGATACACATCTGGCTGTTCAAAAAGTGACGTTGACCTTGTAATAAATCCATGTTGGTTTCTTTTAAGGCTCAATATTAGATTTAGGTTTGTTCCATTTGCTGCCTCTTAAGATGAAAAGAACTGTAGTTGCCTTTTTGCAATATGCATCTTGCATATCCTAACTAACTTGCAGAGGAAACTTGTACCCTTTCTTTCTTTAGTGAGAGCCCTGGTCAAGTTGACCTATGTGGTCTTAGCGTTTCACTCTGTTTTTGAACCTCACTTATATCCATTCACCTGAGGCACAATCTAGCCAAAGTGAGCCAAATCTAGCCAAAGTGAGCCACCTTTTAAGTCCCATCCCCCCCCCAATTCAATGAGGGAGTCAAACTTGTTGTTCTTAACTGAATTCAGAAGTGTTTAATTTTGGCCGTATCTCATGTCCTTGCAGAGAAGCTTTTGCAGAGCCTAGCAATTCAGCTCTGACAAAGCTCACATTTTCTTACCTTAACTGGCAATAACCTCAGTGAAGAAATAAAAGCTTTGTAGTCCTTTCAGTGAAACTGGTCAGCAAGAAAGTAAATTGGACACATTTTGTGCTGAAGACATTTATGGTACTATTACGTTGGTTTACCTACTTCTGATTCTGAGCCCAGGTTTCCTCAACACGTAAGCTGAAATGTGTTCGGCATGGTGAATGATAAAAGCCCTGGTGTAATTCTGGCATCATAGGACTGGAAAGGGATAAGAAGATCAGTAGGACTGTATAAGACCTATGCTGCACAGCAAGGCCATCTTGCCAGCATAGCACAAACAACCCATGCAGACAGCAGTATGTCACAGCGGAAGCTCTCCAGATAAAGTGCTTACTGAGCAAATAACTCCAGGTGACTCGAGCAAGCAAGCCAATGCACGTGCTGGAAGGGCTGGCAAAAAGCTTCACATCCTTCATCAGGTCAGCCTGTGTGTCAAATTCCCTCCTGCCAATTATGCCGATTAAGAGCCTGATTGAAGAAGTGAGCAAAGCGTCCCACCCTCAGGGCTGATTGGTGGGATAGAAATCCAATGAATGAATGAAATTTGCCAGCAATCCTATCCAATGCATGTTTATTCAAATGTGGGGGGCCCTGAGTTCAGTGGGGCTTATTATTTTTTATTTATTTTTCACATTTTTATACCACCCTTCCTCCAAGGAGCTCAGAGTGGTGTACGTATTTCCTCCCCTCCTTTTTGTCCTCACAACAACCCTGTGAGGTAGGTGGGGCTGAGAGACAGTGACTGGCCCAAGGTCACCCAGGAAGCTTCGTGGCTAAGCGGGGATTTGAACCTGGATCTTCCAGGTCTAAGTCCGACTCCCAAACCACTACTCCCAAGGAAGTGTGCAGAGAGAATTGCAGCCTGAGCTTTCTCAAATGTGGACTTCTTGAAACCTCATATAGGTACACCACTCTGCAGCCCAAAATGTCCCAAAAAGAGAATGTGGATCGGAGGCCAGATTCCAAGAACTCTGTTATGAGAGAAATATTTCCTGAGTTCTCTCTCCAGAAATCTCTATTTAATCCAGTCCCGTTCCCCCCCCCTCCGACTCTTGCACAGTCAAATATTCGAGGCGGTACTATCCTGAGGGTTCTCCCTGCCTCCCTTCCTCCCTTCTGGGTCACAGAATGGTTTCTTGGCTCCAGGAGCTGATCCATTTCCTGGGCATGTGGGAGTAACTCTCAGCCCGCTTCATTAATTCCAGCCTCCGTGTGCATCACGATGATGATGTATAATGCAGCGTAGGCTCCAGGCAAGAATGCTGCCAGCTGCATGTTCCTTGGCAACTGCTGTAAAGCCCTTGGCTAGGAGCGACTGCACCAGAGGCCGTGTGCCATGCGCTCCCATTGTACCGGCGTGATCCTCTTTTATGTCCCCATCCTTTGTGTGAGCAACAATAGAGGGGCAGGTAGGAGACTATTAGCGGGTGGCGCAGTGGGTTAAACCACTGAACCATGAGCTGTCAATCGAAAGGTCGGCAGTTCGAATCCGCGACGGGGTGAGCTCTCGTTGCTTGGCCAGCTCCTGCCAACCTAGCAGTTCCAAAGCATGTCAATGCGAGTAGATAAATAGGTACCGCTTGCGGGAAGGTAAACAGCGCTCCGTGTTCCAGCCGCATGCTACGCGCTGCGGCAAGGAGAGTCACGCCGGCCACATGACCACGGAGGCAGCTTCGGACAACGCTGGCTCTTCGGCTTTGAAATGGGGATGAGCACCACACCCTAGAGTCGGACACAACTGGACTTAATTGTCAGGGGTCACCTTTACCTTAAGAGACTATTATACATATGTTCCTACCTACCTTCCCAGGTAATGAAAGATTGAAAAAGTGAAAGATTGGTGCTGTGGCCCTTCAGCACTCGGCATCCAAATGGACCCTGCTGCCCCCCCCCTCGAAGTAAGAACAGGTTCCCACTTGCCCTCTCCTCTAGACATCGCACTAAATTGCTCTAAGGTACAAGCTAGTTCACCTCAGGCTTTCCTCCCTCCAGCCTTCACTCCCCAAGGAAAACACAACGGGGTCTGCCCCAAACTTAGAACATTTCCAAGCACTTGAGATTAACAGCTCAATCCTGCATAGGTCCGTTGCAGCCTGCAAATGCACGCTCTGCTGGATCCTAGACAGGATCAGGCCGGAACCGGTGGAACTGGGGCAAACCTCAGGGGAAAGGGGCTTCATCCCTTTCCCTCGGGGAAAGCCCCTAGATCAAGCTTGGAAATAACTCCATCATTCCTGTTTGCAGCGGAAGCTGTTGTGTACAGCACTAATTGGCCAAGAAGTGTGAAGTTACTAACACACACACACACACACACACACACACCAAGAACATCTGAAGAACAACTGCGCAGTTACTGCAATTTGGAAAGGCCCAGGAGCTGTTGAAGGGTGGCCCACAGCATCTGAGATTCTGAAGCTCTGATTTTGGTTCAGTCTGGACCTTTGCAGCCTGAGTTTTTTCTTACTCCGTATTACCTTTGTTCTCCCCACTGGCATTGCTCCTTGCACTGAACTGCGGGTGGTCCAGCTGGACAAGAATTTCTAAGAGGGAAAAATGATAAATGCAAAGAGCTCTCTGGAAAAGAGCACATGTGGAATGAGGCCAGCCTGTTGGTGCCAGCTTCCCAGAACTGTTGATTGCGGGGAAAAAATTGAGAGAAAAGGGAGCAACTGTTCAGCTTTGGTGATGGGGAGCTTTTCTATTGCGGATCTTGTATGGACCATGAAGCCTGTGACACACTGATGGGCACGTCCCGCATACGTCTCGCATGCATCGCGTACGGCGCGTCCTGAGCGGTCAACTTGCCGCTAGGAACCCCAGACACACCAACGAAAGCCGCACGGAGAAAGGGAAGACTTTCTGCCCCGCCCCTCTCTCTTTGTAGCCAATCAGAATCGAGACTCTTCAGACTCTATTCTGATTGGCTACTGCATCTGATTGGCATCCCGCCCCCAGAGTTCCAAATAGGGCTCTGATTGGCTGAATGTGACGCAACAAACGAGGCAAAACCTGGGCATCGGCCAAGGGAGGTGTGACCCAGAACGTCTCTCCCGGTGACTCCCAGCAGGCCTGAGCGTTCCAGCCGGAGGAATGTCACACCGCAAGAAAGCAGCCGCCACCGGACGCGACGTGGTGTGTCATGGCCTTGAATCTTATTCCTACCTCTTTTGTAACTTACCTATGAAACTATTTCCCACCTTTAAAATCTAAAAGAGGGGGATTTAGCCTCTTCTCCTGACCTCAAAGACGTGCTCCCATAGAACTGGCGCTGCGTTGCTTAGCAGCTTGGGTTTAGCAATGGCACCTTATTTAACATGCAGATGAGCTGAATGGTTGTATAGCTTACAAAGAAACTAAGCTGTCTTGCAAAGTACTTTGCTTTGATTCTGCATGTCCAGCTCTTGGAAAACTTCCCTTATTTAATTGCCAATTCACTGTTTAGGGATCAGTGAAGAGAAACTGACCAAATACAAAGGCCAAGTTGTGAGATCAAATTTCAAAAGGGGAGTAAGATCAGTCCTAGAGCCAAACTAGATGTAACTGAGAGATACATGAACTGAAATCTGATAAAAAGATAACAATTTTGGTGTCCTTTTTACTTTTTTTTTTTAAGTTCGGGAATCCTCTGAGACAGGGAGTCAGCTTTTCATTTATGTTTTATACTGTATAAACTGCTTTGTGATCTTTTTGTTGAAAAGTAGCATATAAATATTTTCAATATGAATATGTAAAAGCAACCGTGGTGTGTGTGTGTGTGTGTGTGTGTGTGTGTAGGTTCAGACCAAGCACGGGGGGGGGGGGGATGACCATTTCTTCTAAAGTCATTTTCCCACTCTTCCCCCCCCCCCCCAGCTTGTACTTGCCCTGCAGGGGAACACATGCAAGTACCAAAAGGTGAAATGTAGCTGCTTTAGGGCCCATTGGTTGGTAGTGTGTGTGTGTGTGTGTGTGTGTATTTAAGCTGGACAACAAATTTTAACAAAGGTCATGCCCCCAAGTTTAAATTCATCATTTTTTATAGATTTTGAGGTGCTGAACACGAATATGACAACGGAAATGCAAAATTAGCTACGCTTTGTGAATGATCCGCAATGGATAGTTTCTATAGACATGTACTGGTAAATGCCCGACGGCACGTACAACACCTATGTACACAATGTGGACGCTTCTCCTCCTACACCAGAGCCAATTGACAGGTTTTATTGTCATTTTTGTTTTCAGCATGTTGAAATGAGTCAAGGTGAGCTCTTTTCATTTCAGAGGCAAATTGTGTGTTATCCAGTGTCATCATTTTGCCATCATCCGGCCCAATTACTGTAGTTCAGTCTTCCTTCTTTCCAGGCAGAGCATAGGAAGTTGCGATTTGGTTGTATAGAAGGCTTTTGCATGTCGTTCATAGTGGAGCACCACAGCAGGGATGCAAGTGAAACAGATGATTGTAAAAAACCCAATTTGAAAAAAAAAATAGGGGTTTATGGTCAGCCTGCCTATGTAAACCACCTTAAGAAAGGCGGTATATATAAATACTGTAATACATAAATCAATAAATTGTGTGATCTGCCCACTTGCACCATTTTCTTGCTCTCCTTCATGAATGCCAAGCCATGGCCCTCTATCTGAGCAACATTTGGAGTAAATCAATGAGAGCCAGAGTGCAAGAACCTGTTACGACTGTAGCACTTGTCTTGTGTTACGACTGTAGCACTTGTCTTGTGTTACGACTGTAGCACTTGTCATCTGTCTGCTTCACCTGTGTTTTCCTGCAAGGGCTGGGGAGAGAGAGATGGGGCATGGGAGCTCTTAATTTAAGGTTCTCCCCTTCCAAGTTCTAGGGGAGCAGGTGGACTGGGCTCATCTTTCCTACTCCAACTTTTTCCCTGTGGGTGGACTATGTCCTTGCTTAACAACTTTCTGTTTCATTGCAGCGTGAGTATAGGAGGTGGGAGGGTCGCCAGGTGTACCCATATGACTGTCCCTCTCCCATCTCCTGCCCTGCACCCTCCCTCGCTTGTCAGCACTTTCCACGCGTCACTGTCCTCCCCCTTTTCCAGCAGGCCTTTCTATTCCAGAAGAAGCAGATTCCCTGATTAGCCAGAGCTGGGCCAGCCTCTGAGCAGCTGGAATGACGTTTGCCCAGCGGTCAACTCCCAGATGCCTCCCTTGATGTAGATCCTTGGCGGGCTGTGTTTACACTTGGCTCAGCTGGCACAATTGCATCTCCCTTTCTGACCGGCTCTGCGACGGAGCCACCGTTGGCGCCAGCGAAGGAGATGCCCGAGGGATCGTTTACGCTTTTTCTCTTGACGCTCCTTGGTGTGTTTGTTTAAATGCTGAAACAAAACTTTACCAAAGTTAGAAAAGCAGCCCGTCTCATTCAGAAAGGAGAGGCAGGCGCAGAGAATGGACTTCATTCTTCTGTCCGCTCCCCTTCTTGTCCATTGCATCTTCATCTGCTCCCCTGTGGTTTACAACCAAGGAGTTCCAACGGCCCTTATTCCAACTCTGTTGTCTTTCTAAAAAAAATAGATTGTGAGCCCCTTTTGGGGCAGAGAACCAACATCTCATTTCTTTTGCTAGGTAAAACACATTGAGAACTTTCTTGTTGAAAACTGGTATGTAAATATAGGGTATATATGATAGGGTAACTGGTATATAAATAGTTATTTTATAAATATAATACAGGGAGGCCAAGCAGGAGTTTCACCCGCATCCTCAGGTCTGCTGGTCCTGCATTTGTACGAATTTATCACCACACACTTCTCTGGAGATCAAGAGTTTTGCTGATTTCTTCTATATTGCTTATTTTTGTAATTTCATTTAGGATATATCCTGCCCTTCCTCCAAGGAGCACAGGGCGGTGTCCATGGTTTCCCTGTCCCGTAGGTCAGAGATGGGGACTTCAAAATAATTAACATTTGTATGATGCTCAGAATGTGCCAAAGTGCTGCACATGTAAGGACAACATTATGCTAATATAACGACTCTGTAAGTTAAGTAACGTTATCCCCAAACTACAGCTGCGAAGACTGAGACCAACAGAGAGTGACTTGCCTACGGCTACCTAGTGTGTTCATGGCAGAGGTGAGATTTGAACCAGGGAAGTCCTGATTCACAGCTCAGTCTCTTACCCGCTATGCTACACCACCTCTCGCCAGATATTGGGGCATTTGTGACAGTGATTGGACAGTGAGCTGCTTGGCTGAGTGAGTATATGAACCTGGGTCTCCCCAGCTGTGGTTTGACCACAATGTGGTCTGTGCCACACTGGTTTTTCTTTCCCAGGAGAGGTGCATTCAGGCCATGTCATCAAGACCAAAGCATGCCCCATTTGAAGATTAAACCCTCTGCAAAAGGGGGCTGCAAAGCAAATAGCTGAAGAAGCTTGCCTTTGATTTATAAATCAATGCTGTGGTTTATGGTTTGCCTTTCTTGCACTGCAACAAGCCCCTCCATGTGCTTCAGTTCTAAAAACAGAGGTGCTGGGGCTCATGTTTGTCAATAACACTCAATTGATCCCTGTGCTCCTCTGATGTTGGGGAATGGAAGATGCAAAATGCATCTTCTGTGCAACCTCTCACTTTACTCGGTGTCCTTATTCATTGCAGCAAGTTAGCCAATAGTCTACTATGGCACAGCAGGCAGAGTGCACAGGACAAAAGCTGAAGAAACTACAAGCCCCCACTGATGTAGTTTTACATTTACAAGCTCAGGAACTTGTCGTGACCCCCCCATGGCCACCTTCCACTCAGATTTTACAGCAAACAAACAAAAAAAGCTCTCTAAACTTCTTCATTAGAGCGTTTTCTTCTCCTGCCACTTATTCCTAGTTAGTAACTTTATCGGGACCGTGGTGGCTTAGTGGTTAAGACGCTGAGCTGCAGACCGGAAGGTCGGTAAGACAGCAGTTTGAGACCTGAGTGCCACGTTACGGAGTGAGCTCCTGTCCCAGCTCCTGCCAACCTAGCAGTTCGAAAGCAAGAACTTGCAAGTAGGTTAATAGGTACTGCTGCGGCAGGAAGGTAACAGCGTTCCGTTACACGCCGGCCACATGACCACAGAAGCGTCTTCGGACAGCACTGGCTCTTTGGCCTTAGAAAGGGAGATGAGCACCGGCACACCGCACCCTAGAGTTGAACACGACTGGCTTTCGAGCAGGGGATACCTTTACCCCTAACTTTATTATACTGTACTTCATCGAACAATCAAGCACATTTCATCCCAGGCTCTAGAAATGGGTCGTAACAGTCTAGAACAAATGTGTACAAACTGGAAAGTAGGAATAAAAATATCCCTAATAAATATGAGCAGTGCATTACAGTGTTAGCCCCATGCATGTTTACTCATAAGTAAGTCCTTCTGTGTTCAGTTAGACTTACTTCCAGGTAAATTTGCACAGGATTGGAGCCTTAACGTAAAATGAGCTACATAGTGTCTCTCAGGTAGCCCTTGGGTAAGACAATGACCTAGCCCTAGACATTAACATATGCCCCTAGGCAAATTTCTCAGTTTGCCTCCTTGTGATCCTTATGCTTCTTCTCTACAAAAGTTATTTTGACAAAGCTTCAAAGGCAGCATCTGAGAGCTCCTGCTAATGACAACACTTCTGTTGTAGGAGTAGTCCCGGAGCTTTGTTCTCCCTCAACTACACCCCCGCTCCTCCCAAATAGCAGCTCACATCCTGAGCTTGTTTTAATCTAGAGAACGGTGAATACGGAAACCTCTGTGTAGCCAGATCCTGCCATCTTCGGAAGGAACATCTCCTCCTCTTCTTCTTTGCCCTTCATAGCATGGTTTGGTGCTCGCAGGATCTGGGTGTGGGGCTGGAACCTTCTAAAAGGTCAGGAAGAGGGAACTTTTCTTTGCTATCCAGCATCCTCTCAGTAGTTTGTAGCGAATGCCCCAGAGGTATAAGCTCCCCTCCCCCAAGAAGAGATGCTATCAGCCAGATCACTTGGAAAAATGCCACATTTCTGCCCCAACTCTTGCCTTCAGGCCTGCTGCTCAGTTCTGGGTTAAGGCTGATCTACACCGCACTTCTCCCGGCACGTCCTGGGCACATGCAGCGTGTGTGGAGTGATGTGGCTACTTTTTTAACCGATCGCCATGGAATGCAAGAACGCTGTGCTCTCCTGAGTTCCGTTGTGATCGGCTGTGGACCATGCTCATGATTTAGAGAGGGCGGGACGCGGAGCAAATTGTTTGACCAATGGGATGAGAGGGGATTTTCAGCCAATCGGAGCACATGTGTTTCAGCCAATCGACATTGAGCTTTATTACAAGGCGGGACAATCAGGAGGGACAAGCACGTAGAAGAAACTGGTGGAGCCCAGGGCAGTGTTTCGGGCGGGGACGTCCTGTTCCCTACGCTTGCGTGCCTCCCAACGCAAGCGCGGCAACGCAATAGGAGAGGGTGTAGATCAGCCTTTAAGCTGATGTTTGAGCTTGCAGTTCTCCTGCTGCCTCAACAACCCGCTCTCCTCCCCCGGCCCAGCTGCCAACACTCTCCCATTCTACAACACACGCGAGGCCTGTGCAAAGGCCACATTTTTGACCTGGTCGCTTCTCCCGGGCAAAGACTGAAGATACAAACAGAGGCGAAAAGTCAGTTCCCTGACTTTGTCCTTGGAATTTCACCTCCCCTCCTTCCTTTTCCGAATGGGGTGGGTACGGCTCCTGGCACGGGCTCAAAGCTATTGTCTTTTGTCCCAATGACTTCCTTGTCATGCCAGTTGTACTTCCCTAACCCCTGCCAGCTGCTGGATTCATGAGAGCAGAAAGTTTCCCTTGCCACTTGTGGAGTGCACTTGAAACCGAAGGGTCCAAAGGGGAGCCAAAAGCCATCCATCCCCAAACTGAGCTATGATGAAGGGGGACCAACTCTCTACCAGCCCTGCTGCAGGTCAGCAAATGCAATTGGTGGTAGCCAGGTGGGTGTCTGCAAAGCAAACGGCTCCAGCTTATTTGTGCCAGTGAGCCAGGCCCCAATCCTGCAACAAATGAAAACAGGGACTCGCTTGTAAGTCTCCTGTTCTCATACCAAGGATCAGTGGTGCCAAAGAAGACCGTCTTCGCTGCTGAAGGATCCACTCCATCTGAGTTCATTCACTCTGCAGTCTCGCAAGGCTGCCAGCTCTTCCTGAGGCTATTCCTGGAGATTTTTTTTTCCAACAGGAAGCGAGCTTGGAAATTCGTGTTGAAATCTCAGGATTGATTTCGGGAATCACCTGAAGATCGTTGCTTGTTCCTGGGGCCTCCAGGCCAGTCCTGGAGGGCTGGCGATCCTACACAATAATTTCTCCTGCACTATTTTCAGCACTCAAAAAAGTGTCTGTTCTTTGGGTGAATGATATGCTAGAAGACTATGAATCTGTCCAGAGCCTGTATAGTATTGGTAGTGACCTGGAATCCCCACTCAGCCATCCTTAAGCTCCGTGGAAAGAGTGGGATATTAATTGATCTGTGGTACTCCTTGCCACAGGATGCGGTGATGGCACCTGGTCTGGATGCCTTTAAAAGTGGATTGGACAGAGTTACGGAGGAAAAGTCCATCACAAGTTACAAGCATATAAGCAACCTCCTGGTTTTAGAGGTAGCCTATGTCTGAATGCCAGATGCAAGGGAGTGGCAACAGGATACGGGTATCTTGTTGTCTTGTGTTCCTCCTGAGGCATCTGGTGGGGCCACTGTGAGATACAGGAAGCTGGACTAGATGGGCCTTTGGTCTGATCCAGCAGGGCTCTTCTTATGTTCTTATGATAAAAATATAAGTGCTCATCATGAGCCCCATTTGGATGTGAAATGGCTGGATGACCACTTACATGGCACTCGTTTGTGTGTGTTCTTTCATGTGCATGTGTGTTGCTAGAAGCTAGATGTATCCATCATCACTCCAGCCCAGAGATTTAACTACCAGAAACCCTAGAATAGGAGGGGTTCCACCTGAAGAATGGCAAATCTAATAACTCACAATAAGAGAATTTGAACAAGTCTTCCCCAAAAGGCAAAACTAGGGACAGTAATCTTAATAGGGTATTCAAGCAATCATTCAAGCGATAAAGTCCAAGGGGGAACACAGCAGTAAAACTACATAAAAAAAAAACAGCTCCAAAATGGCAGCAATTAAAAATCTATTGTTTGCGCATGGTGACCAAAAACTTACTCTCCTGTGCCCCCGCCAAATGTACTTTGGGTATTGGTGGGATGTGGTGGAGAGCCTCTTCTCGACACCTTAAAACTCAGACAGGTTTGCGTGATAGGAGGCAGCCATTCAAATTTTCCAGCCTTTAATGGTTAAGACTGAAAATAGTACAGTTGGACCGTATGCCGGCTACAAAAGGAAATGCAAAAGGCCAATGGCGTGTTGTGGTTTTGTGTACTGGATATCAAGAACCTCAGTATGCATCCTCATTTAGCCACAAAGCTGCACTTGTTCACCTTAGCCCCAGCCTGGTCCTGACTATGCTTTCTGCTTGACTGCAGTTTATTGCCTGATGCCTGGGCCCATCCTTGACTGCTTTGGCCTCCTGACAGCTCCCTAATCAAGGTGTGACCCCTGAGGATATCATCACATGGCAATTATTTATCTGATCTTTCCATCACCTGGGACCCACCAGAAATCAGGTTGCGACCCACCAAGTGGGTCCTGACCCACAGTTTGAGAAACACTGTGCTAGAAGACTATGAATCTGTCCAGAGCCAGTATAGTATTGGTAGTGTCCAGCTAGGACTGGGGAGACCTGGAATCCCCACTCAGCCATCCTTAAGTTCCGTGGACAGAGTGGGATATTAATAGATCTGTGGAACTCCTTGCTACAGGATTCGGTGATGGCACCTGGTCTGGATGCCTTTAAAAGGGGATTGGACAAAGTTCAGCAGGGAGTAATTGCTCTAAACACTTTGACTATCTGCAGTGTGGGAGGCAAAACAGTATTTATCTTAGCACGAACGTAGCATCTCTTCGGGATTAAAGGCCATACAAAAGTATACAATGAAAACAATTGAAAAACACATTTAATACAGCAACGTTTCGTTCATTCCCATGAACCTTTTCAAGCAGAAGGAACAGAACCAGCCAGCAAAATATGTTAGTGGAGTGAGCTCCACTGCCGGTTGTGGAGCTCACATGAAAAGGTTCATGGGAATAAACAAAACGTTGCAGTATTAAATGTGTTTTTCAATTGTTTTCATTGTATACTTTTGTATGGCCTTTAATCCCGAAGAGATGCTACGTTCGTGCTATATTGTTGCTGGCCATAAAAGCTTTAGATTTTACTAGTATTTATCTTATTACATTTCTAATCCACACTTCTTCCAAGGATGCATACATGGTTCTTCCCCCCCCCCCCTTTTTATCTTCACAACAACCTTGAGATGTAGGAGAATGACTGATCCAAGGCCACTCACAACACAATCCTTTGCACTTCGACTCAGAAGTAAGTCCAATTGAGTTCAATGGGTCTTACTCCCGGGTAACTGTGTATAGGATTGCAGCCTTACTAAACTGTTTTTTCTTTAATGGCTAAGTAAGGATTTGAACCTGGATCTCCCAGCCCTCAGTATGCCCAATCGTTACACAATGCTGGCCTTCTACACTGCACTGGCTACTACTAATAGTAGTATTTGTATATGGTGGTAAATCTGTAGTAGCTTCCAGAATACCTGCACGTTGAGGCAATGGTGAGATGACACCCCTCCCCTCCCCACCCGCAAGTTGGGATTTCAGGGATACACAATGTCGTAAATAGTGGAACAACAGGATAGCCACAATGTCACAAGATTTATAGTCCAAGATTAAATGCATTCTGCTGAAATATGTATGAGGGAGGGTGGGAGAATGACACAGAACAAGCGCTTTTGCTCACTTGTTTGGAGAGCGTGTGAGGAGAGAATGGGGTAGCGACTCGGTGGAGAGGCCAGGCTGGTGGTGGGTGAGTGTGGGACACACTCCGCCAGTCTGCCACCTCCCGAGCCCACCTCTCAAAGCAGCTGTTTTAGTCCACCTCACAGATGGGCCGCCCCTATCTGTCCCACAGGGACCCACAAACTTAAGGGACACAAGAAAAGCAGCAAACCTTTCTGCCCCTGAGAAAATAGCTAACAGCCACAGGCTGCACAATCCTCTGTACCTTTGGAGCAGCGGAGCACACACTCTGCTGCTCCAAAGCGTCGCTAACGTGCTGGAAAGCACGTTTGCCAATGACTCTAGAGTAAGGGCCGCCAGCCTGGAGGCTGACAGCCCTCACTCCGCCGTCCTCCGGACCCTGTACTCACCGGCGAAGGTAAGTCCTGCACCAGTTGGTGCAGGGGGGGGGGAGAGAGAGAGGGTAGAACAGGACAGGCAGGAGGGTTGCCATTGGCCGGCCTGGGCTGGAAGAGGGCGGGGATATCGGTGACATGCTCCGCCGATATCCTCTGCCGATATCCCAGTCCGTTTGTCAGCTTCATAGCTGGCATACATCCGAGGAGGCCCATAGGGCCCTGGCCGGCTTGCACCCGAGGAAGGGGACGAATATCCCCTTCTCCCGAGGTGCTCCCAGGCTGCCCCTGGGCAGCCCGGGAACAGCCTAGGATACAGCGGCCGTCCCTTTAGGCCGACCGTGTATCTTTAGGCAGGATTGCACCGTGAGAGGGATACTATGGCCAGAATGTCTAGGGACAGTTCTCCCCAGCTAAATATATTTTTTAAAAAACACTTTAAAAGGTGCCTCTTTGCCCAGTTAGCATTACGTGTTAATGAGACATAACAGAACCATTGAGATGTGCAAATGGGAGCCAAGTGTGCTAGCCTTTTTCTTTGCTTGTAGTGCAATGAGAGACATTTTGGATGTTAACTTATTTTGCAAGACTTGGAAATCCTAAAATAAATAGTACATACACAACAAGAAAATGATGAAATTTCCAAGAAACTGCTAAAAACTACATTGATAAGACTGAAGAATGACACATGTTTTTCAGTGAAACTTCAGAAATAGCTTCGGCTCAGCTATGTGTGTTCAGAGGGAATCATACAGACAGTAACAGTAAGACAAAAACATAATGATCCCCTCCTTCCCCCTCAATTGCTGACTGAACTTAGCTGGGTAGAATTTCCTACCTTGCCACTAATGTGGCAACCAGTCAGAGATCTCATAAACAAAACCCACCTGCTGAGAAATCCGAAGGAAATGTTAGGAGAGAAATACCACAGACCGGAGAGATGTGTGCACTCCAGAGGATAAATACAGATGCCTAGTCTATACCATTTATTTACTCCAGCGTGCATGGAACCACTTTGTCAGTTTGTCGTATTTATTTATTTATTTATTTATTTTATTTACAATATTTTTATCCCACCTTTCTCCCCGAAGGGACCCAAGGCGGCTTACAACAGAAAAGAGAATGCAATAAAAAAAGGAACATACAAAAATAGTCACTTTTTAAAACAGTAAAAAAAACAGTTAACGAAAACTAATAAAAACAACATCTAAAAATTGATTAAAAAGATCATTATTACAATTAAAACAAAATCATAAAACAGCAGCGTGTATGACATCGTAATAAATAGCAAGGAGACGTTACCTGTTTTTGTAGAGTTTTGCTTAGGTGTAGCTGTGTATTAAAAATACTACTATGATATAGATCAGTATCCCATGCCTGGCCCAGATAGGGTTCCTAATGCTTTCTAAAGCCTTCTCTGGAGATTCCCCCCCCCCCCCCCATATGACAAAATGTAGTGAAGCCAAGGAGGCCCTGTTAAGATCTCCAGGATTGCTTTCAGTAGTCACCTGGAGATTGATGCTGATTCCTGGTCAGTCCTGGAGGGTTGGCAAGTCTAGTCCTGGGCAAGACGACTCTCCTGTGTACTGTAGTATGCAGCAAATAGCTGCTTTGGGGGGGGGGATAACAGATTGGGGCAGGACCGGCCCATCCATGAGGCCAACTGAAACTCGCATCAGGCAGAAGATTGGTGAGGGGTGCTCTTCTCTGTCCACCTTCATGCCTTCACTGTTTCTCCTTTTCCTTTTACTCCTTGGGTTGGAAAAGGAAGAGGGAGACAGAGAAGAAGAGGAAATGTGAAGGGGAGGAGATTGGAGAGTGAAAGGAGCAGAGGCTGGCATATCATCATCGGGTAAAGTGGGGGCACCATTTAGCATGTCATAAGGCATGCCAGCGGGTGGCGCAGTGGGTTAAACCGCTGAACCATGAGCTGTTGATCGAAAGGTCGGCAGTTCGAATCCGCGACGGGGTGAGCTCTCGTTGCTTGGACAGCTCCTGCCAACCTAGCAGTTCCAAAGCATGTTAATGCGAGTAGATAAATAGGTACCGCTTGCGGGAAGATAAACAGCATTCTGTGTTGTCATGCCGGCCACATGACCACGGAAGCATCTTCGGACAGCGCTGGCTCTTCGGCTTCGAAACGGGGGATGAGCACCACACCCTAGAGTCGGACACGACTGGACTTAAATGTCAGGGGTCACCTTTACCTTTACCTAAGGCATCCCGAGGTTTTGGGCCGGCCCTGGGTTGGGGGAAGGGTGAATTGCAGTAGGAAAATGGCAGAGAGTAAGAAGTCAGCAGTTTTTGTTAAAATTAGATCAAGGTCTCAAGGACACCTCTTAACACATTCTTCATAAGATATAGTTTTACCTTTTCTGTATGCCTTGTCTAGACAGGGATTTGTTCAGAACCTTTTGACCCTACTATGTGATCTAAGACATGGCGGGGCAGGAAGAAGGTAGGTTAAAATCTACTGGTACCTCGTCTCTGGATGATTTGCGTTAGATCAGCAAAGGTTTCAGTAGCTTAACAATAGGAAGTAACATTGCAAGTTAAAAAGAAAATTACCTGCTATGGCTGGCCAGGTTGTACTAATTGCTTATTTATTTATTTATTTATTTATTATTTTTCACATTTTTATACCGCCCTTCCTCCAAGGAGCTCAGAGTGGTGTACATATCCTTTTTGTCCTCACAACAACCCTGTGAGGTAGGTGGGGCTGAGAGATAGTGACTGGCCCAAGGTCACCCAGGAAGCTTTGTGGCTGAGCGGGGATTTGAACCTGGATCTCCCAGGTCTAAGTCCGACTCCCAAACCACTACACCATCCTGCCCCTTATCTCTCTTCTCACTCAGTGTGCCTCTCCTGTGAAATCTAAAGCATTCACTGGTTACCATTAACTGAGTCTTTGTACAGCTGGCTCTGACCAGTGTTGGGAGTTTTCTGTTGGATTTGCTGATGTGTTGAAACCCCAATGCAATTTGTGTTTGTCTATATGCAGATCCTCCCTCCCAGTGCCTGCCTTATGGGGAGGACCAGCAAGTAATGGGCTCCACCCTCTTAGTCGTCATTTTGCAGCTGCCTCCACTCTGCCACTATTTTACTCTTCTTGACTGTGGTTGGGCCTCGGGGGTTTAGTTAAAAACAAAACAAAGTAGATCCTGCAAGCATAGGAAGCTGCCATACTGAGTCCGACAATTGGTCCATGTAGCTCAGTATTGTTGACACTGGACACTGACTGGCAGCAGCTCTCCAAGGTTCCAAATAGGAATGTTTTGCCCTACATATTTTATTTATTTATTTTTCACATTTTTATACCACCCTTCCTCCAAGGAGCTCACAGTGGTGTACATATTTCCTCCCCTCCTTTTTGTCCTCACAACAACCCTGTGAGGTAGGTGGGGCTGAGAGATAGTGACTGGCCCAAGGTCACCCAGGAAGCTTCGTGGCTGAGCAGGGATTTGAACCTGGATCTTCCAGGTCTAAGTCCGACTCCCAAACCACTATACCATCCTGTCTCATAGAGATGTCAGGGATTGAACCTGAAGCCTTCTACGTGCAAAGGAAATGGTCTTCCACTGAGTTTTCAGTCTGCCGACTGCTAAGCTAAGAAATTGGCCTTGGGATCTTTTGCAGGGTCACACACGGTTCTGGGGCAAGTCAAGACGACTCCACCCAAGCAGTCTGAGTTGTGTGTCTCCACATCCTTTGCAACACTGCAGAGGATCCTGGGAACGCCTCTGAGATTGCATGCGATTTCAGCAGCATCTCTCACACAATAGCTGTAATGGCATAAGATACTGTACCTTTCTAGTAACCCTTACCAACTGTCCCTTTATGGTGTGTGTTGGCCGTTGGGGCTCTTAATTCTCCCTTAGCTTCGTCTGCCAAATCAGCAGTGAGCAAGGTCAAGTCTTATAACAAAACAAAACTCTTGTAAATAATGATTGAGAAATCAAATGATGAACAGACATGGTCTTCTAAATTCTGTTAATTATGATATTAACAATAAATTGGTAAGCTGTATTCTTTTCAAATCTCAGTTCAAACTCTAGCTCCCTATTAGTTTATTCGGATGCTAGGTACTTATTGAGTTACATATTTGAACTCCAAAACACCAGATGTGATGTTTGCACAGTTTCTGGTCTAGAAAGCAAATTGCGTTTTGCAAAATATGAAGCATGATGTGAAATGAAGGCTGTGATCCTATGCACATTTTCCTGGGAGTAAGCCCCATTGCACAAAATGAGACCGACTTAAAGGCCTGGATGCCTTTAAAAGGGGATTGGATGGGTTTATAGAGGAAAAATCCATCACTGGTTACAAGCCATGTTGGAGATAAGCAACCTCCTGGTTTTAGAAGTAGGTTTTCTCTGTGCCAGGTGCAAGGGAGTGACAACAGGAAACGGGTATCTTGTTGTCTGTGTGCTCCCTCCCTGAGGCATCTGGTGGGGCCACTGTGAGATACAAGAAGCTGGACTAGATGGGCCTTTGGCCTGATCCAGCAGGGCTCTTCTTATGTTCTTACTTCTGAGTAGATATGCCTCAGTTGTGCTATATAAAACTATGTGCTATAAAACTATGAACTTGAACCAAGAAAGTTGATGAGGATTGAGGAGAGTGTTTGGGAGCCAGGACAAGGACTTGTGGGGAGAGATGACATCTTCATTGTGTTGGAGATTTGCATTGTGCACACTCTGGCAACATGTAAAAAAGCAGCATGGGGGGGGGGAGGATAAAGCATAGGGGGACAAGCAGGGACACCTTCAAGCCATACCCTTTGATTAATCCACATCCTGCCTGGCACAATTCCTGCTAGCTCAGCCAAGAGACCTTGGTATGAGGATGCTGTCTCTGAGTCAGGCATGACTGAGGCCATTCTTTCTAGCATGCCCGAATGCGCAGAGTGATTTGTGTGGAAAATATTTCACCTTCTGGGTAGAAGCCACCTGAGTCATTGGCTGAAACATGCTTTGTGGCCTCTCTCAGGGATGCTGCTGCATCCGGTCAACCTTGTTTCCAGCAATAGATGTGCAAAGGAAGACGGAGTACCGTAGATCTTTCTCACCTGCTCCAGCTTAGGGCCGCTGCAGACCGCACGAATTTCGGTGCATCCTGGAGGCCCGAGGAGCTTTGCCGAGCTGTGCTGAGGTGTCTGGTTACCATAGCGGAAGCGAGCGGAGCAGATGCGATCTCCCGATTTCTGGCATGATCGAAAATGTCCCTGGCCCATGTTTGGGGGGGCGGCTTCGCGGAGCTTCACGGAGGAAAGGTCGCTTGGGGCACCAGACAGTTCACAGTGAGGCTGCAAGGTTTTCGGCCAATCGGAGCGCACTGTGCTTAGACAACCACAGCTGCGCTTTCTTAAGAAGGCGGGACAAAAGGAGGGACTATTTGCGGGAAGACACTCCTACAGACAAGCTCAGAGCACAGAGGAGAGCGGCCAGCCTCGCTCGCTCGCCTCGGCGCTCGCTCGCCTCGGTGTGCGGTCTGTCACGGCCTTTAATCAGCTCCCTATGAGAGACTACAGGTGACCGTTCACAAGCAGTGGCTTCCAAAAGCTGGTATATCAGCCCTGAGTCATCTACTCTGTTATATTCTGCCCAAAAGTGTGTGTGGGGGGGAGGAAGGTATGATGATTTATCACACAAGTGCACCTGATCTGTGATTCATAACAATGGACTTCACAGAAGTCTCCTTGTTGTTTGCCAGGACATAATGGATGGGATGATGGTACAGTGGCAGAGAACCTGCTTTGCATCCCAAAGGTCCCAGGTTCAATCCCCCATGTCTCCAGAAAGGGTTAGGAAAGACTCTGCCATGAAACTCTGGAAATGCCCTGCTGGTCAGTGTAGATGGACCAACTGTACATGGATCTGTAGATGGATCAGATGTACATCGTCACGATATGCATACAAAGTGGATACATGCACAGTGCTATCGGAGCATCTGTGTTCAAGGCATACATGTCTTTCTATTTCTTGGATCAAAAATCTTTTAGGTGGATGGTCTCTCCACACATCTTTTCATTCTCCCTAGTGAATAGGTCTCCTGTAATTCCAGCTCTGTCTACCCACACCACACCGCCGTCTGCTCTAGACAACAATTCAGCCCAAAGCCTGGGTGGAGCACCTTAATGCACAAAACATTTGACGCTTTCATTTCTATGGAGACCCATAATAGCCCATCTTTCCATCTTTCCCTTGGAATCCTGGGGTGGCAGGTGAAAAGGAGAGTGAATTGCTGACACAAAGAGCGTAGCTGATCTCTGGGTAGATCGTGTTGCTTATAAAGACAGAACACTTCCATTGTGCTCGGTGTGAGAATAAAGAAGTCTTGTTAAGACAGGGTCGGAGGCCTGTTAGACCAGGTTTTTACAGGCACATCTTAAGGACACTTAAGATCAGTTTTGTCGCATTCTTACTGGAGAGAATCGGCTTCAGGTCCATCATGATGATGATGATGAACAACAGTATTTATATACCGCTTTTCAAAAAAAGTTCACAAAGCGGTTTACAGACAAAAATCAAATGATGAAATGGCTCCCTGTCCCAAAAGGGCTCACCATCTAAAAAAAGATGCAGACCACCTCCAGCAAACAGCCACCAGAAAAGAGACTGTGCTGGGGGTGAAAGGGGGGCAGTTACTCTCCCCCTGCTAAATATAAAAGGAGCACCAATTGAAAAAGTGTCTCTTGCCCAGTTATCCATGTCATGACTCTAATAAAAATTGTCATCTGGGCCAGATCATTGGTCCATCTAGCTCAGCAGGCTGCCATCTAGATAATGATCAATGAGATGCCTCATAGAAGGTTGGAAGGGATCTCAGAGGCCATCTAGTCCAACCCCTGCTCAGAGCAAGCAACTGCTACAGCATCCCTGAAAGGTGGTCATCTAGCCTCTGCTTGAAAACCTCCAGAGGGAGAGCCTCCCTTCTGCACGAGATCCAGGGCCCCCCACAAACAAGACAGCGATGGAGGTATCTGTACCAGGTTGCTAACACCCAGCAATAATCAAAGATAGTTTATCTCTGAAAGTGGGGTATGTCCTTTTGCCTGCTAACCACCAACAGACTTTGCCTTTGTGCGTGTTCATGTGGTAAAAGCTATTTTTGCTAGTGGTCATCGCCATGTCATGGGACAGTGACTTTCACATTTCAGCAATGTGCTTTTTCCACACGGCAGAACTTTTTTTGTTTTGGCCGTCGCACGCTCCCCATTTCCTGAAGTGGCAGTGAGTTCCACAGGAGCCAAGCTGCTGGGTTTGAGTTTCCTCTGCATGAGAAAGCACTGAACACTTAGGGCCTCTTTGTCATGTTTTCTTCATTGACAAGTGCACAGAGCAAGCAGCATGCCCTCTGAAACTCCAGAGACATCCCCTGTAACCCAAGATGCTTTGCCTTTAGCCCAGGGGTGGGCAATTAATTTTCCTAAGGGGCCATATGAGAAACGGGGACTGTTGTGGAGGGCCGGACCAATAGGCTGAATGCCCCCTCCGCAGCACTCGCACGCTCCCCAGCCATTCTCTTACCTTCATTAGCTGCTCCGTGTCTTCCTTGCAACAGATGCTATAAGCAGCAGCATGCTGCTTATAGTGTCTGTTAAAGGAAGACATGGAGTAGCTAATTAAGGTAAGAGAATGACCCGGGGAGGGGGATTATTTTACCTTAATTCATGTCTTCCCTTAAACCTCTCGCGGGCCGGTCAGGGACAGCCAAAGGGCCGTAAAATGCCCAGGTCTGCTTTAGCCGGTGCACAACTCTTTCTGCCCTCCCTGTCCAGATTCAGAACTGCCAGTTGCTCTTTCTACCAACTTGCACTTCCTTCCCCTGCAGGAGAATTGCTCATTCTGCATACATCCACAGCCATTAAACAACATTAAGGTTCTTTTGGTCAAATCCCTGACTCCTGTTTGACATCGCCTTGCTTAGGCAAAACCTTACTGACAGACTAATTCACAGAAATCAAACAGTGCCAACTCACACTGGTATTAAATCCACTGCCTCTCCAGAGATGCCCCTGAGTTTTAATCTTTTTAGACAGTCCCCCCGCCCTTTTGCTCTTGCTGCATCACCCCGTGATCTTATAAATCTCTGGCATGGTAGCTTCTCTACTGCATTTCACTACAGACAGAACCCCAAACTGTTATTTCCTGATTAATCTGTCTGCTTGACCACTGTAATTGTCCTTTGCGATGCCTAGATCTCAGGGTCAAGCTGAGAGATCTGTGTTTGGACCTCTGTCTTTTTCGTTGCTTAAAAGAATCCATGGGCTTTCCAGATTTGGATTTGGGCTGTGGCGTTCGGGGAGAAGAGTTAGTAATACTCTACCCCACATTTTCTTTGATTAAAATGACCCCTATGCTCAGTGGGTTAAACCGCTGAACCATGAGCTGTCGATCAAAAGGTCGGCAGTTTGAATCCGCGATGGGATGAGCTCTCGTTGCTTGGCCAGCTCCTGCCAACCTAGCAGTTCCAAAGCATGTCAATGCGAGTAGATAAATAGGTACCGCTTGCGGGAAGGTAAACAGCGCTCCGTGTTCCAGCCGCATGCTACGCGCTGCGGCAAGGAGAGTCATGCCGGCCACATGACCACGGAGGCGTCTTCGGACAACGCTGGCTCTTCGGCTTTGAAATGGGGATGAGCACCACACCCTAGAGTCAGACACGACTGGACTTAATTGTCAGGGGTCACCTTTACCTTTACCTTAAGCTGTTATTAGGCAGAGGGGTGAAAACAGACAGATGCAATGTCAGTACCTTCTCCCTCCTGCCCCATCTGTGATTTAATACAGCTTTAGAGGGCAATATAATTGGGAAAATAGTGTAGAAAGGGTTAAACCCCCTTCCTCTAGCACCACAGTCCCAATCCAATCCCTGCCCCATGGCTCCATTTAAAAATAATTAAAAGAGATTAAAGATCCAAACATGGATCTTCAACATCCCATCTAGCCTGACCCTTAGTTACTGGGTAACTTTGGCCAAGTTGCTGTCAGCCTCAGTTCTTCTATCTGTTAAATAGGAATAAGTGACCCACTCATGGGATTATCATGAAGATGAATGCAATCAGGTTATGCCAATAGAAATGAGAAATAGCTGTAGTTTTGTAGTTGCTGATGTCCTTAACTATTCAGGCTCCCCCCCCCCATCATCTCAGCTAGATGCAGCGTGCGCACACACACACACACACACACACTGACTTCTGTTCTTAATTTTTCTCTCCACCATGCCACCTGTCACTGTGAAATGTTCCCTTGGCGTGCTTTTGCTTGTTCCTGTCGAACGTAAGAGGCGCCTTACCCACACAGTGCTGAAAAAATACAGCTGTGTTTTTAGAATACAACAGAATGCAGTTCCCAGCTGCTTCTGTACCTAGATGGAAGTGATATTTTGCTGGAATGGACGAAAAGTTACATAGCGAAACAGTCTCTTTGCCTGAGTAGTTGATGTCGCTGTGATTTCATTTATGATTTGGGGTCTGCGCAATAGAGGTGGTGGTGGTGGCTTCAGTACTGAAATGCCACTTAGGGAAGACAATACTGTACCAATTTGTGTGTGTGTGTGTGTGTGTGTGTGTGTGTGTGTGTACGTGCGCGCGCGCGCGCGCGCACATGCATGCTGGAAAGGGGGCTTTACATACTGACTTAGATTAGATTAGTGGGGACCTTTCTGTGGTGGGGACATGTTTAATTATTATCACATATTTCATGGTGGAGTCTTGGCTTCAAAAACCAGTGCCAGGATATTATTGCCCTGGATGAATAAAAGGAGCTGCCTTCTTCAAAGTCCGATCACTGGTCCATCCAGCTCAGTATTGTCCGCACTGACTAGCAGTAGCTCAATGAGGTTTAAGACAGGGATATTCCCCCGCCCTACCTGGCGGTGCCAGGAACTGAACCTGATAATTTCTCCTTGCAAAGCATGTGCGTTGTCACTGAGCAACAGCACTTTCCAACTGGGGTTCAGATTAAACCCTGGCAACCAGCAGTCCGGAAGGACAGTTTATGATTTTCATGTCTGATCCTGAGAACAGCCCAGAATCCATGAAAAGCGTACCGTCTCTGCAAAATCGCTTTGCAATCCTGGAAAAGGGATGCTGGGGATTGCGAAGGAAAAGATGGCATGCAGAAGCATCGCCGGGGGGGGGGGACGATGGTGGCCCCCGGGCAACAAGCGGAGGGTGACAAAACGGCAGGAGACACACAACTGTGCTGTTTTGGCGGCGGGAACAGCGGGCAGTGGAGAAGATGATGGGGTTGACCCACCCTCCTGCCCTGCATCTCTGAAGGCAGTTGCGTCAGCGGTGACGTCACTTCTGGTGGTGACGTCACAGGGGGCGGCATAGCGACTTCACTGATGCCATGGGCTCACAGTGCTGGAAAAAAAAAAGTCGTCTCTCTTCCACCTCTGTAATCCAACTTTTTCTTCCCGTCAGGCTGCTTACCGGAGCTCCCCGTGATGTGGGTGTAGGGGAAGAGGATGCCAAACGGATGGGCGCCATGTACGCTTGCCCGCTGACCGCTGCCATGGATGACTGTGAACGGGTGGACATCAGCGTGAAAAGTACGTGAGCATGCGCAGAGCAGAGCCATCTAAGGCAAGGTTCATCAAGGACTGGGGGGGGGGGATTTTCTAGGTTTAAGATGACAGCACACATCTGTGTTGTGTTCGTTTGCAGCATGATGCATGCATCAAAAATTCATAATAAGTACAGACAGCGGATCAATAATGTGGAGCACTAATCATTCTGTAAGAGTGTGTACAGCCAGACCCTACCGACAGGAACCAGTGTGTGGGTTTTTCTGCAGTAGGGTGAGCTCTGCTCTCCCCACCACCCCCTCCATTGCTCCACTGCCTGCCCGCATAAATACCTCTGTCCAAGCAGATGTTCATTCCTCTGTCTGCATTCTCACACACCATGCAGCATCGAACAGGCCTTTTGGCTTAGGATTGTTTGCTTGTTTGTTTTTAGCTTCATTCATTGCCAAAAGGGCCAGCCTGTCAAACGGGCTGATGCTGAGAACAGAAACAGCTTTCTTTTAGCGAGGGTGTACATCTCTGTCCCCAAAGAGGCGAGTGCAGATCCACAGCAGGCTCAAGACGGGGATGGATGGATGCAGTCCAGATGGATCATGCTGGCATTCGACACATTCGTAGTCGCAAAGAAAGACCAGCCAGCTTGAGCTTCCACGAGGGCTTGTTGCTTGCGTTTCTGTGCTTGTGTTTCTTCAAAGAAACATGCTTTGCTTGCCCTGCACATTTTATCACTAATACAGTATTTTAAAATAAAATAAAAGAACAGTTGATTGGATTACTGAGGATGGGGAATCCCTGCAGCGAAATGAATTCCTTGCATCAGATCTTCAATGCAGAAAGTCCTGGGGGATGGAGGGACCTTACACCCAAGTCATTGTTTTCAGGAGGAACATCTGAAGAGACAGGTTAAATCAAAGTGGAGTTTTAGAGGCGACTAACAAATTAAAAATTAACATCCTCAGAGCTGGCGGCTGGCATTTCCCTGAGAGCTCTTAAAGAACTCAAATGGGAAATTGTTGGTCTTTTATATGCAACTTAGCATCAAGATCAAGTTGTTGTTGTTTTTCCCAGAAGGAAGCCAAAACAATGCCCATTTTCTGAAAGTGATCTAGGGCAGTGGTTCTCAAACTGGTGGGTCGTGACCCACCAGGAGAACCGGATGCGGTCCCCTGCCACCTTAAGGGGTGGGGACAGCATGGTGGCGGCAACCCCAGGGATCGCCGCCGCCAGCAGGAAAACAATGTTTTAAAAAGTGATTTTTAAAAAAAATTGCCAGGGGTCCTGGAGCCCTCCAGAGGGTTCGGGGACGCCTGTGCTCTCCTCTGCAGGCCTCCCCGAGCTTTAGATCGCTGCAGAACGGCGATTACGACCACTTCCAGTTTTTGGACGAAAACCAAAAGTGGTTGTAATCGCCGTTCCATGGCGATCTAAAGCTCAGGGAGGTCTGCAGAGGGGAGCGCAGGAATCCCCGAACCCTCCATAGGACTCCAGAACCCTCAGTAAATGAAACAGGCACCTTTTTTCCCTGGCGGCAGCAGCAATCCCCAGGATTGCCACCGCTGCCCCTGCCAAGACTCAAAGTTCTCCGTGGCTCATGGGGAGAACTTTGAGGACCACTGGTCTAGGGAGTTAAAACCCATCAGCCTAATTACTGTAAAAAAGGTAAAGGTGAAGTCCAGTCGTGTCCGACTCTAGCGTGTGGTGCTCATCCCCATTTCAAAGCCAAAGAGCCAGCGTTGTCCGAAGACGCCTCCGTGGTCATGTGGCCGGCGTGACTCTCCTTGCCGCAGCGCGTAGCATGCGGCGGGAACACGGAGCGCTGTTTACCTTCCTGCAAGCGGTACCTATTTATCTACTCACATTAACATGCTTTGGAACTGCTAGGTTGGCAGGAGCTGGCCAAGCAACGAGTGCTCACCCCGTCCCGGATTCAAACTGCCGACCTTTTGATCGACAGCTCATGGTTCAGCAGTTTAACCCACTAGGAAGTAGCATAATTAGAGCTAGAATTATTTAACAGATAAATAGAAGAACAAGTCTTGCTGAAGACAAATCAGCAGCGCTTCCACAAAGGGAAGTCTTCAGTTTCAAAGAATTCTAGCAAGGAGAAAACGGCTGTCTTTGGATCCATAGGCGGGTCTCCTTCGAGATCAGTAACTGGATTTAAAAAAAAGGAAATGGATGGCAGGAATAAATTGAGAAAGCTGTAGGATCCCCCAGTGATCTGGATTGGGCTTGGTGCTAGTTCGTACATGATCTGGAGTCAGAGATGAGCAATGAAGTAGCCAAGTTTGTGGACCACATAAAAGAATCCAGGGTGGTGAAATGATCCAAAGCAGATTGTGGAGAGCTCCAAACTGATCTCCTCAAATGGGGGGAATGGGCAGCAAAATGGCAAATGAAGTTGGGCTTAAAATAAGTGCAGAGTAATACATATTGGGACAACAACAACAACAACAAAATCTGGTTTTGTATATTCGCTACTGGGATCTGAACTGGTAGTGACTAACCAGGGGCCGTGGTAGAAAGACTCGGTGTGTGGCAGCTATAAAAAACAACAACAACCAAATTCCATGCTAAGGATTGTTAGCAGAGGGATTGAAAATAAAACTGCCAGTTCTGTAATGCCTTTACATAAATCTGTAGTGCAGCTGCATTTGGGATACTATATACAATTCTGGTTGCCGCATCTCCAGAAGGCTGTCGTAGAGCTGGATAAGATACAAAAACAACTCAAATGTTCCGACTTGTCAAGCTTTCTTTTGGAGGAAAAACTGAAGCATTTGGGGACTTTGGTGTACAAAGAGGAAACTAAAGGGGAGGAATATGTAACTATTTACATTTTTGCCTTCTTTCATGATACTAGTACTCAGTGGGTCACTCGGTAGAAGCTGATGAGTGCGAAGATCAGGTCAGACAAAAGAGAATACTTATTCACAGATTACTACCTTGGGGGGGGGATTTAAAAATAAGTCAGAGCCATTCATGGAAGATTCAGGCTATAGGTCTTTAACTATAGCTGCTGAGTCTGCTTTGGATTACATCATCCTTACAGCCCTATGCATACTTCTGAGGAGCCATGCACAGGACTTACTTCTAAGGCTGGATTCACACTGCACGAATCCTGGCGCGGAGGCCTCTGTCCCTGCCTCCGCACGCGCAGAGCTGGTCGGAAGGAGTGTCTTCCCGCCTGTTGTCCCTCCTGCTGTCCTGCCTTCTTAAAAAAGCACAGCTTACAGATTGGAAGTAGTTCTGATTGGCATGCAACCACTCTCCCCCCCTCTCATCCGATTGGTTGCTGCAGTAGCTCCGCGAACCCGCCCCCTAGCTCCGCGAACCCGCCCCCTCAAAAGATGGGTTTCCCCATCTTGTACGCGGGAGATCGCAGCTGCTCCGCTTGCTTCCGAAATGCTGTCAAAGAGCTCTGCGCATCTCCGTAACGTGCCGGGATTCGTGTAGTGTGAATCCAGCCTAAGTCCCATTGTGTTCAATGGAACTTACTCCTGGGAAAGTGCGTATAGGATTGCAGTGCTAATCTTTTCATGGCAATTAGCCCTGATAACTAAATAGAACTTCCAGGTGTAAAGGCAGTATACCTCTGAGTGTCAAATGCTGAGGAGGGAATGATCTTTGCTTCTTGGATCTTGGTTTGTGAGCTTCCTGGGAGTATCTGGTTTGGGGCTGTTGGCAGTGGCGGAACAACGGTGGAGCGCGTGGAGCAGGAGCTCCAGGCGCTCGCCCGGGCGGGGGGGCACGCGGAGCACTTACCGGAGCGCTGCATCGGCCCTCCCTCTCTCCCTGGAGCCCGTTCGGCTACAAAATGAGCTGAAAACGGGCGCCGGGAGGGCGCAAATCGGGCGCCGGGAGGGCGCAAAGCGGGCGCCGGGAGGGCGCCCATCATTTCTGGCCGTTGGAAACAGAATGCTGTAGAAGGCAGATCTTTGACTTCCTCCAGTCGGGCAGTTCTTTCGTTCTTACGACTGTCCTTGGATTTGGAAGACCTGGATGTCAAGAAAGTCCCACCTCTGCCATGGAGTCCTTGTGCAGCATTTGGCCATTCAGCTGCTTCAGTTTCTCAGCTGTAAGAGTCTTTTCCCGTTCAGGGATGCTGTGAGGGCAAATGCAAAAGGCTGCATTTGTGAAAAAGGAAACGATAAACGGCAGCCCATTGTCTCTCACTAGGCTTCTGTAGGCAGGTGTAACGTGCCATCTGTCAGCAGCTATCTGTAGCGTCTATGCAGGGCTGACGCATCCGTGAGGGTAATTGAAGCGGTTGCCTCAACCAGCAGATTGGTGGGGAGCACCCGCCTAGTAGTGCCCCCTACCGCCACCTGCCCAGTCCCCTCTGCTCCTCGTTCTCCCACTCCCTGGATTGGAAAAGGAAGAGGGGGATAGAGGGGAAGAGGAAGTGTGGAGGAGAGTGGTGAGCTCTCCTCCACCCTCTTCTGCTCTGCCCTTCCCTTCCTTTCCCAACCCAGAAAGTGGGAGGAGCAGAGGTTGGCACATCAGCAAGTAATGGGGGGGGACAGCATTTGATACGCTGCCTCTGGTGCCAGAGGGTCTTCGGCTGATCCTGCATCCACAGTGCAATCCTTGGTTTCAAACAAGATCAATTCACATCCCATATTTCTTCCGTGCAACTTTTCTCTTTCTTTGATGAAGAGTCTGTCAGTCGCTCCCTTCATGCAACTGTGGTACCTTTGCACGGGTTTTTTTTTTTTGGGGGGGGGGGTGAGGAGCATTGAGAAACTCTAGCTCCTGAAGGATTGAGAGGGTGAGGTTGGAATATGGCTGACAGGTGAATTGTGCCCTAATTGCCTGTCTCCCTTTTTCTTTCTCTTGGGTACCTCTTAGGTGAACCTCGAAACAATATTATTGAAGACATGTGGTTGGGGGTGACAGTAGCGAGCCAGAGGGCGTCTTCTGGAAGAGTGATGGTGAGTTGGGTCATAGCATTGAAAAACACCCTTCAACGTAGGGACACTTGTGGATGGGGCCAGGGTGTCAGACGCTAGGCCAGGTGGAGTCTGGGTAAAGCGTGCATGTGCGCGCGCACACACTCGTTCTCGTTCTCTCTCTCTCCTCCCCCCCCCCCCGGAGCAGGGATGCTGCTGGGGCACTGAAGGAGTAGTGGCCAGAGAATGCTGCCCTTCCTCCCAACTGGCCAAGAAGGTAAAGGCATCGGTTTCTCTGTATGCTCCAGTCAGCTAATTCTTCTGCCACCCGATGGGAGTGACTCCTGGCGTCACCCCATCGAGCACGCAGAAGTGGAAGTAATTGGTGGTGACATAATGATGGCACTACGCCACCGCCAATTACTTCTGGGTTTATCGTCGTGATGGGCTGCCCTCACCTTTGGCTTGGAACGCAGGAAAACAAAAAAACGACGAACGGCCACTTTTTTCCTCTGCATTCTGAGCCAAAGGCGAAGGCAGCCCATTGCGATGATGAGGGGGTGGCACATGGAGCCTCCCCCCCAAAAAAAGATGATGAGGGAGCCTCCGACAATGAGGGGCTAGCTTGGAACCTCAAAAAAAAAAGCAGCTGTTCAATCTCAATGAGGAGGGGGTGGTGGAGGCGGGCTGGTGATCCAGCTCAGAGCGCCCCCCCTTGACGTAGCGCCCAGGGCAGATGCCCCTCAGGCTCCGCCTTTGTTATGCCTCTGGTTCCAGTCACAGTATCTCAGCAATGCTGAGAAAGGAGCAGGCAGCCAGGGAGGTAACACCAGAGCCAGTCACTCAGTCATCTCTCCTTCTGTCCATGAATGCTTTCCTCGGAAGTGCCAGCATCATTGCAGGGTCCTCCGAGGATGCCTAATTGTGGCAGGAGAGGGGTAGCAGAAAGCAGGGACAGCGCCACTGGCGTTGCTAGAGGTGGGGCAGAACGGTAAGTCTTGCTCCGTTCCATGGTGGCCCCGCCCGCTCACCGTTGGAACCAATCTGAGCGGCGAAGGCAACGCGCAGGAGATTGCCTGAGCTTTGCCTTCGCTGCTCGGATTGGTTCCGACGGCGAGTGGGCAGGGCCACCATGGAACGGAGCAAGACTTACCGTTCCGCCCCACCTCTAGCAACACCTGTGGACAGGGTGACTCCCTTGGCTGAGCAGATTGTGCTGCAAGAGGGTACACCCACCTCCTTGCATAGCTTCGTGGTCTTCAAATGGTGGTCAGTTTCTGGTGACCAGTTTGTGATGCATCCTTGATTTTCTCCCACATGTCGTCTCTCCTTCTCTCCTCACCATTTTCCGTGCAAAAGCGCAACCTTCCCGTGTCCCCTCCCCTCCCCAAATCTCTCCAGCTTACTATTCTGGTCCTTTGCCACATCAGCACCTCTAAATGGCTCGAAGACGTTTTCATTGGAAATAGCTGGAATTCAAGCAATGACTTTGAGGCGCTGCAGGGCAAGCTAGACAGTCAGGCACCTTGGAGGATAAAATGCAGGTGCCAGCCATCTTGCCAATTGTTTCTCTTGCAAAATAGGCAAATGCCAGCTGCAAAGGGTCTTCCCTTCCCGTTGGGTTCAGCTTTCTCAAGAACCTCCCACTACAGCTGCTCCGTTCTTTCTCTTGCTGGCTCATGTTGTCATCCACTCTCTTCACATTTATCCCACCCAGCCGTCTTAGACTTCTACAACCCCAGACAGGATTGGCCCAAGACACCTCGGCCCAAGACACCTCAGCAGTGGTAAATGCTGACCTGGCGATGCGCCAGTCCCTGTTCCTCCCCCTCCCTGGACTGGAAAAGGAAGAGGGGGACAGAGTGGAAGAGGGAGTGTGGAGAAGAGGTGGGCTAGAGCTAGAGTATCAGAGATGCTTTTCCAGTGAGTGGGAAGAGGAGGAGGAGCAATGGAGGGAAGTCGGCGGATGGAGGTGGTGTCCCCCCCACCAGTCTGCTGCCTGAGGCAACCGCTTCAGTTGGCCTCATGGATGGGCCGGCCCTGTCCTCGGAATACTGAATATATCACTTCTTTTGGGGGTCTAGCACAAGGTTTATGCTTAACAAAGAGTTGCTAAGCTACAGTCCTCAGCGCAGTGCAGACAAGACTCAAATTTGGGCTTACTTAGAGTTAAGGTACACACACACACACACACACACACACACACACACACACACACACACACACACACACACACACACACACACACACGAGAGAGAGTTAAGAGAGAGAGAGAGAGAGAACACGCATTTGAATACAAATACAGTACATAGTAATCGCAAAACCAGAAGCCTTAGCCTCACATGTGGATGTTTATCACCCATTTGCAGACACGCATTTCCACAGGCACATGCAATATGTGCCCATTGCAACTTTCCCTTTGTGTGTGTGTGTGTGTGTGTGTGTGTGTGACATTGAGCAGCCTTGAGACTCGAAACCATTTTCATGGCTAGAGCCGAGCGCACACAGAGTGCATTTAACTTACCACATCCCTAGTGGGCATTGGGAATTGTGGGTCTGGGCTTGTTCCAAGTCAAGGTGTGTTCTCCAGGGAAGCTGGAGTTTTGCCATCATCTAGTCCAGGACAAGCTAAAGCCTCGCTTGGTTTGATTCGCTAGGCTTGTGCTCACCGTTACACCAGGATCTTGTGGGCCGGCAGCGAGGACCAGAGGCGCATGGTGGGAAAGTGCTACATCCATGGCAATGACTTGAGCCTTCAGGTGGAAGATCCGTGGCAGACTTACCATAATGAGATGTGCAATGCCAACAACGACTTTGAATACACGGGCATGTGTCAGATGGGTATCAGTGGCGGTTTCACCCCCCACGATGTTTACTTCGGAGCTCCTGGCGCCTACCACTGGCAAGGTCTGTGACATTGTGTACCCCTAACCCCTACTCTGCCTTCCTCCCCCTACTTTACCCTCTTGTTGTGTGTGTGAGGGGAGGGGGGTTCTCGTGGTCACATGTGTTAGTTCAGTTCACTTAGAGCTGAATTGAAGGGGGGTAGGAATTGTCCAAATTCCAAGGAATTGTTTGTTTGAATTTGCCCCAAATACAAATTTTCGTCCTCATGATTTGGCTTTTAAAAAATCCCAGTGATGGGGATTGCTGGATTTTTAGAAAAATGGAATGGGTGTGAAGTTATTGGATTTGGCCAGTTGGCGTTTAAATGTTCATTTGTTTAAAATTCATCGCAAGATTTGTCTAAAATAAACGTTTCAAAATGTGACATTCAAAACGTCATATTTTAAGTCTGAAATGTTATATCATTTGAAATGTGTGTCTGTTTTTTGTCTGGGCTATAGACCTTCTGTAGTTTTTCAAATCCATATTTTCTAGGCAGAGCTCCTCGCTTCTTCTCCTTTTCTCAGAAACCGCTTAAAGCCCCTCTTTTCCTTGGTCTATGTACGAAGCTTTTCCCAGTTCACCTCTTCCTTGATCCCCTCAATGGCCTGCCTCCTCCACTGTCCCACAAGCCTCTGCTTCCTCCTCTCATCCAACCCTCGGATCTTTGCAATTCTCCAGTCTAGCCCTATGCCCAGCATTATAAAAAGTGTGCATGCCAACATGTTTGGAGAGAGCAGCAAAAGTGCACTGGCAAGCCCCTCCTACCCCACGCTGACGCACTCTGAAGTCCCGCCCTCGCTGACTATGAGTCATGGCCCGCAGGAGGCAGGCTTTAGAATGGGGGCGGAGCTTGCTGGCATGCTCTCACTCCCCCCCCCCAACACACACACACACACACACACATTGGCATACACACTTTTTATAATGCCTGTATACCAGCTCCTCGCCTTTTCTGTCTTTCCCCCTTTCCTGCTGCTTTCTGCTTTCTGGAGCCAGCCATCCCTTATGTTCTTGTTTGTCATCTTCCTTCCTTCCTTTCCTATCTCCCTTTCTCCCCCTCTGTCTCCCAGTCCTTTTTCTCCCCTGTCTTCCTGCAAACAGTTACACAGGGCCTGGGAGCTGTATGCCCATCAGGCTGTGTGGTGCAATGCAATAGAGTTCATGCTCTGCTTTGGGCATATTTGACAATGTCTCTTTAAAATAAATGCTAAAATGAAAGAAAAGGGGCCCTACAAGATAAAAAGGCTGTTCTCCCATTCCCCAGCACTTACAGTCTACCACTGTAGTTATGGGGTAGAGGTAGGGTTGTCAGCTCTGGTTGAAGCTATTCTTGGAGATTCCCCCCCCCCCATGTGACATAATGTCATAAAACTGAGGAGGCCCTGTTAAGATCTCCAGGATTGCTTTCAGTAGTCACCTGGAGATCCTGGCTACTCTAAGCCAATCCAGAAAGGTTGGCAACCCTAGATGGTGTACATTCCAGGCATCCCTCAACAGCAACAACCTTTTTTGGAAATTGACTACTGCAGGGTTTCTCACACTGTGGGTCGGGACCCACTTGGTGGGTCACAACTTGATTTTTGGCGGGTCCCAGGTGATGGAAAGATCAGATAGGTAATTGCCACAACACCTGAGACTGTACAAAAATCAGATAGCTGCTAATTGCCCTTCAACAAGCTGAGCTCCTACAGTTTGCAAGGAGCTGAGCTCCTGCAGTTTGCAAGCTTGTGTAAATATAGGGAGATAAATGTTTGAGTGTCTCGTAAAGCTAGGTGGGCAGTAACGGAGCCACACACCCCATGGGTGGGGGCCGCCGCCGCCACGCCCCACCCCTACGGCCGCCACACACACCGCCCCTGGGGCGTGTAACGGCAGCGTAGCACGCCTCCCCGGCACTTTTTGGCTCCTTTTTTGAGCCAAACAGCACAAGGGACGGTCGAAATATAGCTGCTCTCGGCTGCGAAGAGGAAGAGGAAACGGCAGAGCGGCAGGTAAGAGCGGCCCACGCCCTGGGACCCATCGCCCCCAGTGGTGCGACAACTCTGTAGGTGGGTCCCGATAGAGTGTCAGTAGGTCCCAGTGCTAAAAGAGTTGAGAACTGCTGGATGTGGCTGAGGAGAGGAAGCTTGGCAGAGAAAGGAGAGTAGCCTGGTAGGCGAGCCTGGACTGAACGGGTCCATTGGGTCTCCATCTGCATCTCATGGAAATATTGCACAATATTCTTTTCCGATACAGGAACCGATTATGTCATCCGCCGAAATGCCTCACTGTGGGAACAAGATGATTACTCCTATCCAGATGAGAAGAATGGCAACAGCTACCTGGGTAACTGCAGCCACATCTTTCTGCATTATTAGGCTTGCAATGTGCACTCGGTGCCCCTCCCAGCCGACCCGAGCACTGAACTTATTTGTTGGTATAGCACCTCCTTGGTATTTGGTATGCGATGAATGCGCTTTATATAACTTTTTTTTTTAAATATACTTATTATTTTAAAAGAATTTGCTTAGAGGTCATTCTTCTGATCCCCCAGGGGAACAGAAAAGTCTTCCTGAGTACAGGAAAACCTTCAAGCGTGTTTTTTTAAAAAGCAGGAACAGAGATGGGAGCGAAAACGTGCTGATGAAAGCGCCATGTCGAAGCGGGGTTCCAGTGGTCCGGCGGCCTGAGTACCTCCAAGCAATTGGCCAAAGTACCATTGGTAGTACTAGTACCACTGGTTGAGAACCCCTGGTGTCTTGGGTTCAGAAGCTAGCCTGGCTAGGTGGACCCTCTCATAGGTGTGAATCCTTGGCCAGTGTCCATGCTGTCTGACTCATGATGCCACACCAAGGGTCAAGTGTTTCTCCCCAAAGCAGAGCCTAATTGTAGCCACCCTCAGAAACACACAAGGACAAGAGTACAGTGACGATGGAAGATTTTGTAAGGCTAATGAGAGACAAAGTAACTCATGTATCCCTCCTCTCTGAAATGTCTTATTTGCAGGATATACCGTTGAGACCGGCGTCGCGGTGCTCCGTGACCAAAATATCACCTTCATCTCGGGGGCCCCCCGCTTCAATCACACTGGGGCCATTATCTTGATGGCCACTGAGCCTGGCACTAGTAGGAAGCTTCAGAAGAAGCTGATGATCTCGGGAGAGCAAGTGGGTTCCTATTTTGGCAGCTCCATTGCCCTGGCTGATCTCAACAATGATGGGTAAGTCCATTTGACAGAGAAGTGGAAGAGAAGGGCTACGGTCCACTCACTGCTTGCCCTCCTAATTTAATTTCCTTCTTCTGCAATTTTTTGAGTGAGAATTACCTATGGGGTTTTTTTTTTGAAAAAAAATATGTTTGCAGACATTTGTATGTCGTTCTTTTGACACCTCCCATTCATTGCTTGATGAATGGGTCTTCTCGGATGTGCGCCAACAAAATGACCGGTGCAAATCTGAGGAACCGGTGTAAGGCTGGCCAGGCCCAGGATGGGGGATAAGATTCGGTGGAGCGCACCACCGATGATCTCTCCCCCATCCCTGGCCTGACTGGCCAGTTGCCCCCTCCCTTTCCACCCTGGTCCGTCCTCCCCCCGCCCAGTGCAGGACTTACCTATGTCCACTGGCGGTGGCTGCGGCCTGGGATGGAGTGAGCGGCGTTGGCCTCTCAGCCTATGCCACTCGTTCACCAGGTGTCGTAAAGGCACATTACATGCCATAAGGCACGTTTTCGACACCCAGCACTGGCAGAGCCGTGGCTCCGCCAGCAGAACTTTACATAGGATTCTGCTGTGAGAATCATTACTCTAATATCAGAAAAGAAAAATAATTAATGCTCAAAAATCAAATAACATTTATAAGATAAGAAAACAGAAACATCCAAAATCATCTTCTGGAGTTGTATTCACTGAAGTTTCCTCCCCTCTATGCACGGGACATTGGGTAGGAAAAAAATGGGGCAATAGCCCCTCTCCCCACTGTTGTCTCCCAGCAAGTGGTGTGCAATGCATCCTGTCTCTGTACATGGAAGTTCCCTTTAGATATCAAGGCTGATCTTGGTTGGTATACAAATGATATGCAAAGGTATCCTGTCTATGAACATGAAAGTTCCATTTCGGCGTCATGACTAATCATTGTTGATCATTCAATGCATTTATCTAACCCCCTTTTTAAAGGTAGCTAAGCCTCTGATGATCACCACATCTTGTGGCAATGAATTTCATAAAACAATTATGTATTGTGCGTCGAAGTACTTTCTTTCATCTATCCTGCCAATTAATTTTATTGGGTGACCACAAGTTCTGGTGTTAATGGGAGAGAGCAAAAATTCTCTCTGAGGCCGGCAGGTAAGTGTCTGTGTTAGACAAACAAGACATGTCGTCCTCCTAAGGTAAAGGTGACCCCTGACAATTAAGTCCAGTCGTGTCTGACTCTAGGGTGTGGTGCTCATCCCCATTTCAAAGCCGAAGAGCCAGCGTTGTCCGGAGACGCCTCCGTGGTCATGTGGCCGGCATGACTCTCCTTGCCGCAGCGCGTAGCATGCAGCTGGAACACGGAGCTCTGTTTACCTTCCCACAAGCGGTACCTATTTATCTACTCACATTAACATGCTTTGGAACTGCTAGGTTGGCAGGAGCTGTCCAAGCAACGAGAGCTCACCCCGTCGCGGATTCGAACTGCCGATCTTTCGATCGACAGCTCATGGTTCAGCGGTTTAACCCACTGCGCCACCCGCTGGCCGTCGTCCTCCTACCCCGGGTTAAATGCTTCATTTTGGCAATGCGCTAAGGTCACAGCCCTCCCTTTTCCCTTGGTAGGTGGCAAGACTTGATTGTTGGAGCACCGTATTACTTCAACCGGAAAGAGGAAGAGGGCGGGGCCGTCTATGTGTACATGAACCTCCACGGAATGTTCCACAGTAGCCCCAGCACCATCTTGACGGGCCCCAGTGGGTCTTCATTTGGCTTTGCTGTGGCCAACATTGGAGATGTCAACCAAGATGGCTTCCAAGGTGAGCAGCAATGGCATTTCCTTGAGTGCCACCATGGAGGGAGGTGGAGCGGTCAACCCATAGAGCTCAGCCAAAGATGTACCTGGCTTGGCTTTGTGACTCAGTGGCTGCTGACGTCTGTAGCCCCGTAGGTGGAGCCTGGGGTCTTACTTTGGAATAAAAGCAGAACCAATGAAGCCCTCAATGTGGTTCATTCATGCAGGGCCAGCCCAAGACCTCCTGATACCTGAGATGGCATGCCAAATGCTGCCCCCTACCCAATGATGTGCCAGCCTCTGCTCCTCCCATTCTCCAATGTTCTGGTTCAGGACCCTCTTCCCCTCCACATTTTCCCTTCCTCTCTGTCCCCCTCTTCTAATCCAGGGAGTGGAAGGAGGAGGAGGAGCAGCAGCAGTGGTGTGAAATAGGTGGACAGAGATGGGCAACCCCTCCCCCACTAAGCTGCTGCCTGAGGCAACTGCTTCAGTTGGCCTCATGGATGGGCCAGCCCTGCATTCATGATCACCCCCTCTCACTCCCCTTAAGGGCTTGGCAGCAAGTCTACTTGCCCTTCATATTCTCAGAAGAGAACTGGGCCTCTTTTTAAGCTTTTATTATAGAGGGATATAAGATGCTGGGGTTTAGAGAATAAGATTGACAATGGGAAATTAGAGGATTTTTAGAAATGATATGTTTGAGGAATGTTAGAGGAAAGAAAAGAGATTCAGATGCTGTAGAAGTAACAGACTGTTTCAAATTGTTGGAAGCAAATCCATGTGACCTGTGTCCCCTGTGTCCCCCAGATATTGCCATTGGTGCTCCATTTGAAGGCTCAGGGAAGGTATACATCTACCATAGCAGCGCCAAGGGTTTGGCTGCTAAGCCCCGGCAGGTAAGTGTATCTTATTCTTCCCTTATCATCCTAACATTTTTCTCCACCTTCCCGTCGTTTTGTAGTCCCAAGTGCCCGGATGCTAGGAATTCAAGAGGTGGGTTTCGGTTGTGCCAGGTTCTCAGTCCAGGCCCGGGGGCTGCTGTGTTCCTGGCCCCTGTCTCCACTTTTAATGTAATTACCCGTATTGTCCCGAGTATAAGTCGCACCTGATTATAAGACGCACCCTTAAAGTCTGATGCTATTAAAAAAATGTAATTAAATCACTGGCATTAAATTGCAACAGCCTGATTATAAGATGCACCCCTAGTTTAAAAACTTAAATTAGGTGAAAAAAGTGAGTCTTATACTCAGACCAATACGGTACATTTATGACTGGCTTTTCTTCTATGGTGAAATGTAAGGCTGTGTACATGGGCTTGCCAGGTGGCCACCCATCCAGGCACTGCTTAACATCAGCACAATGGCCGCATCCTGTGCTGCCAGACCAGGGCCCTGGGATAGAGGAGCCAGCACCTGTTGGCATTCATCCTAACCCCAACCTCAGATCACGATCTCTGTGGAGGTGCAGCTTGATGACATTTCTGGCAGTCGTGCTTCTCCTGCCACCCCACCCGTGCTTAACCACCACCACCAGCAGTCCTGGAGGCTCTAGTACAGTGGTTCCCAAACTGGGAGGTGTGGCTCCCAGGGAATCCGCGGAAACCAGCCAGGGGAGCTGCAGTGTGCCATGGAATCCTCTTGGAAAACAGTGTAATGCCAATTGGAAGGCATCTACATATTGCAATGGGGAGTCACAGCCAATGGTCGCCAATGGTCAAGGGAGCTGCAGGTCCCCGATGACACACTGAACGCTACCACTGGTACTGGGATGTTCTGAGGATAAGCCCAGCCAGATGGGCCCTTGGATCGGTGTGGGCTCGTGGCCAGTGCCTGAGATGGCCCACCCCTGACTATCAGACCCGTGTTGCTGCTGCCCCAGATTGTTAAACCACCATTCCCAATACAGATCTTTCTCCTTTTGCAACCGTTCTCATGTGCTCCACTTCTGCAGATCATTAGCGCAGAAGACCTTGGCTTTGGCATCAACACCTTAGGCTACTCCTTCAGCGGCGGAATGGATGTGGATGGGAACTCTTACCCTGATCTTCTGGTGGGAACCCTTTCTGAAAACATTGTCTTGCTCAGGTGAGTCGGGAGAAGGTTAGCCAAAGAGTATTGCATGTGTGCCAAGATGCAGCTTTTCATTGGTGTCTTTTTAACTCCTCCCCCTCGTCCTCAGCCCCCCTCGTACTTTTAACTACGTACCTTGATTTTACTTTTTAAGGTGCTGTGTGCATTGCTGTCTTTATCTCAGGGCAAAACGACACATCCAGGTGGGAAAGGAGTTTCTAAGCACATTTGAACCCCAGAATCTCTCATTTTTTAAAAAGAAAAATTGACTGCTGTTCCACCACGGTGTCTTGTCCTTGCATCACAATTCCTGCTTTACCAAAATTGGTGATGTCTGTGCCACATTCTTACCCCTCCTTCATCTCATTTTGTCACTGCCATAGTTTGGGATTATCCATTTTATATCCCACTTGTCTTCCATGGAATGCCATGTGGCATACATGAGGTCCCCTGGACCAGGGCCTCTCAGAGGCATTTTATCAGGGGGTACGAAGTTAATTTTGAGCCCTTTCTCAAAGGGGTAGGGGGAAAATGGGCAGGGGGAGGGCAGCAACAGCCAGAAAAGTCTCCAGAGCTCAGGGCTACCAGGCTTCCCAATACAGCACCCAGGTCTACCTGCCTGGTAGACCTGGCCTCCTGGTTAGCCCGGCCACTGTCTTTTACTCTCCATGAGGCCAACTGAGATCCCAGGGAATTTCTGGGGGGCCTCCTTTGGCTCCTGGGCCCCCCTTTTGACCCTGGACCTGGGTATAACTTACCCCCTTTACCCCCCTCTCATGGGCCCTACCCCAGAGTCTCTCATCCAGGTACTGACTACTGACCAGACCTACACATGCTTAGCTTCAGCAAGGTTGTTGCATTATATGCCTTTACCATGCCCTGAGATTAGGAGGCCAGGCTTTCCTGTCTGAGGATGTGACTTTTTAGGCAGGCTCCAATCCCACAATCTGCCTGCACTGAGCAAGGGGTTGGATTAGATGACCTCCAAGGCTCCTTCCAGCTCTAACATTCTATGGTTCCATCTCCCTTCTTAGAAATGGAGTGTGGCTTCTGTTGTAGGAAAGATCTTGCTTTCTGCCAGTTTTGATTTTGCTACCAGCAGTCCGCTCTTTTCCCTTTTTGTCCCTATCTCTCTGCAGAGCCCGTCCAGTGATCAACATCTTGGACAAGATTTTTACAGTTACCCCAAGTGTGCTGGACCCATCCAAATGCACTAAGGACTCTTGGTAATAGTCTCCCTCTAACTCTGTTTTCCTCTTAAACCCCCCTTCCCTGGTGGTAGGACACTCTGGGAAGCGTGTGAGCACAAATTTGAAGAAGCTGGGTATATTTAGCCTACAGAAAGGAAGATGAAGGGGAAACAGGCTGCCAGTTTTCAAATACATAAGAGGATGTTGGAAAGATTCAGAAGAACAATTGTTCGTCCTCCCCACCAAGTACAGGACATGAAGTAGTCGTGTTTACACAAGAAGGAGAGAGATTCAGGTTAAATCTGAATTAAAAAACAAAACATTGGGGTGTTATAGCAGGACAGGAATAAGGTAGACAGAGAAGTTGTGGATTTCATGAAAAGGTCGTACAGGTTGCTGTCGGGGATGCTTTGAGTACAGGATATCCTGTCCGAGCACAAGGAAGTGAGTTTCATATGCGGCTGTTTCTTTCTGGACTTAAATGGTGTTAAGGCTCAAGCCTGGGGCTGGTTTTGAAAATTGGGGCTCAGCCTTCTAGAATACGCAAAATATACATGGCTGAGCCAAAACCAAGGGCCCCTTTTTCATGAAAAAGGGCTTCCCACTTTGGCAGTCTTTCAGGAGCAGCACACAACAAGGGCATAAATGTTCACCTTTCTTAAAGTGGCAACTACCCCTTTAAGGAGGCCACTGGCAGTCCTATGGGCAGTGTGATCCTCCCCCTTTTACTTATAAGCAATTACTGTACTTATCCAGTGCCATCAGTACACATGATGCCTCTTACAGAGTTATAAGCCAGGATTGGAAAAACAACAACAAAGGGATGGTGTTTGCCAGGAGAGAGAAAAAAAAATGGCATTGTTTTTCAACAAATGGCAGAGTTGTTGTGGTTGCTTTTTTTTTAGAGTTCACCGTTCACCCCTGAAAGGTTCACCTGCCAAAACACACACAAACAAAAAAACACCCATGAAAACTGAACACCGTCTTAGCAATAGGAGTACCTCTGAGCATGTGCAGAATGCCTCTCTCTTGACAGGGCAACCAGAGCCTACTCCCACACACCTGGGCTGTAAAGAGTGAAGCGTCCAGGTTGGTGGGTAGGTCTTTGAAGTAGACTTGCAATTCTGTTCCTCCTATTGGGGGAAAAAGCTCTGTTTTCATTTGATGGCCAGAGTCTGGTTTTGCATTCTCTGTGGGTTGTGCTCCATCAAATTACCGTATTTCTTCGAGTCTAAGGCGCCATCGATTCTAAGGTGCACCTTTACTTTCAGTACCACCAGCAGGGGAAAAAAAAGTCCATCGATTGTAAGACTCATCTCCCTTCATTGAATCTACCCGCTCAGCACCAACTCTCCCCAGCATGTCTCCTGCAGCTGAGGATGACTGAGTGCACTGCCTTTGCATGGCATTTCTGGTCCTGCCAGAAAGTGCCATTTCCTTCATTACCTGGGCTTGGGGGAGCTTCAGGGAGGCCCGTGCAACCCTCTGCAGGCCTCCCTGATCTTCAGTTCGGCGAAAAACAGCGTTTTTTGGCCATTTCTGGTTTTTTTTGCGAAAACTGGAAAGGGCTGAAAATCACCGTTTTTGCCGAACTGAAGATCGGGGAGGACGGGGACGCCCCCCAGTTTTTGAAATGCGTAATTGGGAAAAAACATGCGTCTTAGAATTGAAGAAATACAGTATAATCCTTACTGATCACATTTCTCTCTCTCTCTCTCTCTCTCTCTCTCCTAAAAGCATCCAGGTACAGCTCTGCTTCTCCTATTCCCAAAGTGCTGGAGACCCCAATTACAAAGAGACCATCAGTGAGTAGACAAGGGAAGTCTGCTCAGGCTGGGAGCAGTTCATTTTTAAACCGGAGCTGGAGGGGCCCAGCCAGCCATCGGCAAGCACAGCCTCTGACTCTGAAACCCCTTCTCCTGTGCGGAAGCTGCTTGAGGAACTCTGAATATACTCAGGGGCACTCTCCGCTTTTTAGTCTTGCATTCTCCTGGGTATAGAAACAAATCTTGGGTTCCGATTAAGTCCTTATCAGCATACCTCCCGCGCATTCTTCTCAGGAGCTTGTCTATTTTATTTGTTTTTGCAACGTGAACCACTTTGTGACCTTTTGTTGATGCTGACAAGCGGTATATAAACATTCTTAATACTGTAATGAATAATGTTGTTTTTGTAGTTCCCTCAGAATTTAATTTGAACCAGGTCTTACTAGGAACCTGGGTTTGGAACATTGGAGCCTAGGTTGAGGCTGTGTGTGTGTGTGGGGGGGGGGGGGGAGCATGGCGGATGCATGTCTCAGTTTCCCTGCTGGGCCTTGGCGGTGTTCTGACCTGTTTTCTCCTAGCATTCCCCTGTTCTTCTCTTTTCAGAACTGAATTTTGTCGTGGAGGCTGATCGGAAGCGCCGCCTACCTCGTGTATACTTTGCCGGAACGTCCTCTGCAGTCTACAAAGGACAGCTTTCCATACCGAAGAACAAGTGTCAAACACTGAAAGTCCTCCTACGGGTGAGAGGAGAGCGGTACCCATGATAACATTTGAGGACTGGGAGGGAGCCCAATGCCATCTCCTCCACCCTGTGCACACCTGTCTCCCTTGTCTGAAAGCAGAATTCTTCCTACTGATTGCGATTGCAACACCAGCATATTATATACAGTATTTTCCTTTTTATCCCACCATTCCTGTAAAGGGCTCACGGCAGCAATTAATGGTCCCCTCATTTTAGCCTTACAACAATCCTGAGGTGTAGACCAGACTGAGTTGAGTGGGCCAGGGTCTCTTACAGCACCACTCTTTACTCAGAAATAAGCCCCACTGTACTCAATGGAGCTTACTCCCAGGTATGTGTGCCTAGGAACGCAGTCCCAGGAAGCGTTGTGGCTGAGCTTCAGTCTCCCTGATCTCCCATTTTTCATGCAAGACATTTGTCCTGTTCTCTCTCTCTCTCTGGGTTTCTGCCCAAGTGGCACCACAACCCGTGGCAGTTTGAGGATCTGGGCTTTAGGCGGGGCTGGGTATCCCTTGCAATGCAGATAGGATGCCACAATACCGCAGTTGTAACAGGTTATGCATAGTCACACAGCCCTGCTTCTGTTAGCATATTTATTATTTTTATTTTATTTTATTTTATTATTATTATATCTGTATTTATTTACCGCCTTTCAGTCGTCAGATTTCTCCTCGGACTTTATTCAAGGCGGTTTACACAGGCAGGCTTTTCTAAACCCTGTAGGGCAGTGGTTTCCTAACTGGGTGGCGCGGCTCCCAGGGGAGCCGTGGAAACCAGCCAGGGGAGTGCCACAGAATCCTCTCGGAAAACAGTGCAATGCCAATTGGCAGGCATCAACATAATGTCATGGGGAGCCGCGGCCAATGGTCAAGGGAGCCACAGGTCAAAAAAGTTTGGGAAACACTGCCGTAGGGGGGGTTACAAACAAAAAGTTTAATTTGCATAGAACCCGTCTTCTCCCGCTGTTTCCTTTCAACGGTATGGTATCTCACTGGCTGCACACGGTTTCGAGCTCCAAGCTTGTCCGACAGTGCCTCCTCTCTCCCACAGAGGGTCAGTGCAGGCTATCTCAGCTTGTTAGCAGCTTCCGGTTGTCTCGAACCAATCCCATCCTAGTTATTCTTCAGGCAAGGCGGCAGCTCAACCTCTCCTAGTAGTGGTAGCAGTTAGCTGCTGCTAACTGGGCTGAAGCATTCTTTCAGTGGTGATTATCCTATATTTAACAGTGGGAGTCGGAGAGCAACTGCCCCTATTCACCCCACCATAGTGGCTTTTCCACTGGTTGTTTGCTGGTACAAGTTGATTACCTCTTATACGGACATCCGAAATCCAGACTATTCCAAAATCTAGACATTTTGGGGGCTATGACTTTTTTTTGAAAAAACGTTTTCCAGCACCTGGCTGGCATAGTGCAAGGCATGCTGGGCACAAAATTATTAAAAATATTGTATAAACCGCTTTGTGTACCCCCCTCTTGTTGAAAAGTGGCATCTAAATATTTTAACAAATTGATTTAGTCTTCAGCAAAAAGGATCTTCAATAAAAGGGCTGGAAAAATGCAACTTGGTCTGCCCCAAGACTCCATAGAGGTGCTTTTAGTCATTAGTACCGTATAGTATAGAAGAGCCCTTTGATCTGGCTCATTATGAGATGACTGCTTATACTTCAGAGTTAAGGGAGAGAGAATAGCAAGGAAGGATCTGTCAGGCTGATGGCTGACTGTACAGTATTGGTGCAAGAGGACAGGCAGTCTTCTCTGCAAGCCTTCTCTGCAAGGATTCACATCAGTAGGGTAAGATCAGCTTCAAAATGGACTCAAGAGCTCTCTGAGACAAAATCTTGCCCACTCTGCAGGACGATGTGCGGAACAAGCTGGACCCCATCGCGTTCTCCATGAACTACTCCCTCGCTGAGAAACCAATGCAGCTCCAGTTGGGCCTACTTCCCCTTGATGCATTTCCTGTCTTGAATGAGGATCAGCCCCGCGGGAATCATACTGAGGTTGGCACCATGCAGAAATGAGAAACGCTCCCCTTTGCATGAGCTAGTCTGTCACTGAATTTCTTTGTCTCCTTCCACAGCCCCTATTTCTGGGTTTTCTCTTGTAAGAGAAGGGAACACTTTTGTTCTACCATATACAGCTTTTCTTGTTCATCTTTACCCTATCTGAAGTACCCTGTGTCCCACTCACCACACTGACCTTTCACTTCCCTCACAGATGCTGCACTATTTGTCAACATTCTTTTGCTGGCTCTTTCCCTTGATCAGTTAGAATGTGTACAAATGTTACATATCACCTTGGCCAATGTGTGTAGGCGAGCAGGGGATTCTTGCAAGCAGACAACCAGATAACAGCCAGTTTTGAGGTGCAAACACAAGTAATATCTATAACTTAGAGAAGACTATAAGAAGTTGTCCCCATGTTTTCCATCTTTGCACTCTGGCTCCATCTGGTGGAAAAGGCTGTTCATCATAGTTTTTAGATTTTGAATACATTACATTCCAGAAGAGCAGCCATACTATTGGCACAGGGGGACAATTTCGCCATGATGAACATGTATTGATCTGTGCAGTAATCATATGGTAGCTTTGGCATATATGCTAATGTTTACCAGGCACAGTAAAATGTTCAAGAGACTCAACTAGATTTAGGAAAGTTGCTTTGTTGATCACCGTCCAGCACAATATGGGAAGGCACATGAGAAATTGGGCAAGGAGAAAAAAATGGAAGCAAGAGTTACCACATCAGTTACCCATGATGGTCCATGAGCCCTAACTTTGAAAAAGTGGATGTGTTTGCCCTGGGGTAGTGTGCTTGCTTCAGTCACAGCTATACTCCGCTTCTCCCCTCTCTGTTGCATGGACAGATAGTGAAATCTGCTTTGCTGCCCTTTGGCTCTCTTCCAGCCAACAGTGCCTGAGTTCACAATGCAAGCCTGATGTTTCTACAGACTCCAAAGCATTTACACCCTAGAAGCATTTCAGCTGATATACGTTGTGGTTGTTTTCGGCTGTGTGTTTTTTGTGTTATACATTGCAAATCTTTTTTTAGCGTTACCTGCAAAGTGCTCTGCAGAGGTTTAAAAGGAATGACCATTTGTGTTTGGAGGATGGCTCTGCCATTTGTGTCCTCCTATATCAGCTACTTGTGTCAGGTGCACCATGTGTGCCCTGCAGTGGCGTACTAAAGGGGGGGGCAGTGGTCATGCCACCTAGCCGGGGGGGGCAACAAAGGTTATACAACAAAGGTTAAACAAAGGTTTAAGCTTATACAGCCGCGGCCTTTGTCCCGTCCCCCCCCTGGTGCCAGTGTCTTCGGCTTCTTTTCCCCAATCACAGGGAAGAGAAGTCGAAAGACGCGGCCACCGGCAGCCTGGGGCACCCGCGTCTTCAGCTTCTTTTTCCCGATCACGGGGAAGAGAAGTCAAAGATGCGGCCGCCCCAGTCCCTACCTCCTGCCTTGTCGCTGCTCCGAAGTGACGTCACTTCCAGGCTGAAGTGATGTCACTTCCGGGTGTCACCAGGCTGGGGGGTTGACACCCATCCTTGCCGCCCCAGGCGAAAAGGAAGCTGGGTATGCCGCTGGTACCCTGTTCACATAAAGCAACAGAGCAAGCCTCCCTCCATCCCCCTGTTTTCTGTTTTCAGATTCAGTTCCAGAAGGAATGCGGGACCGACAACCGATGCAACAGCAACCTACAAATTCAGGCCGTCTTTGCAAATGAGCAGAACCAGATGCTGCCCAAGTGAGAAAGGGGGATGCTTTATGGGAAGGGAAGAAGAGGAGACTTTTCCCTGTCGTTCAGACCAGCCCTTAGTCTCAAAACATAATGCAAATGTCAGGACTGAGCCCCAGAATATTTTATTACTATTTATTACTACTACTACTACTACTACTACTACTACTACTACTACTACTACTACTACTACTACTACTACTACTACTATTAAGAATATTTATATACTGCTTTTGAACAAAAGGTAGTTCACAAAGTGGTTTACATAACAAAATGAATCAAATAAAATGAATTTACATAGCACAATGAAACAATAAATGATTCCCTGTCCCCAAAGGGCTCACAGTCTAAAAAGAGACACCAGCAACAGCCACTAAAAAAGACGCCACGCTGGGGTGAAGAGGGACAGTTGCTCACCCCCTGCTAAATATAAGAGGACACCGCTGTAAAAGGTGCCTCTTTGGCCAATTGGTAGGGGTTGTTAAATATGTGCAACAATGTTAATAAGCAAGAGTTGTTGTTGTTGTTTAATTAGAATATTTATATACCGCTTTTCAACAGGAGTAGTTCACAAAGCAGTTTACATAGTAAAATAAATCAATAAATGGTTCTGTTCCCAAAAGGCTCACAATCTAAAACAAAATACAGAAGAGACACCAGCAACAGCCACTGGAAAAAAACGCCATGCTGGGGTGAAAAGAATTTGCCTACATGTGTTTACAGGGCCGGCCTGCTGATGAGGCTAGGTGAGGTGACCACCTCTGGCAGCAGGTTGGCAGAGGGTGCCCTGCCTCTTCTACTGGCCAGCCTGCCTGGCCTGGGTGGTGGCAGCCACTTCAGCCGCTCTGCCTCGTCCTCCCCTTCCCATTCCTTGATTTTAAAGAGTCAGACCCTGGTACACAGAAGATGAAGTGTGTGGAGAAGAGCAGAGTGGTCGCTGAAAACACCCCCTGTGAAGCACTCCAGAGCCTTGGACTGCTTCACAGCCCTGAAACATTCTAACCTGTAGCCCTATTCGTGTCTCACCACCAGAGATGTTAGCAGTTTGCAGGATCTCAGTTGTAGCTCCTGACAGATATGAGGGTGGACAGGCAACCTTGGTCCATCTGCTGTCCTACCCTAACAATGCAATCTCTTGTGACAGGCGGAACGGCGTGCAGGTGTTGCAGTACAGCCGAGAAGTCAAGAAACTGAACCTGAATGTCACTGTCACTAATATCCCGACTTCAGCCACCAATGGAGAGGATGCTCACGAGGCCCGCCTCAACATCAGTGTTCCATCGTCTCTGCGGCCTTCTTCTGTCCGGCCGGTGAGAGAGCCCTCCCTTTGAATAAATATTCATGTGTTAGGCCGGACTAGCCCTCCACCTTGCTCAGCGAATAGGTTGATTGATGCAGGGCCCATGAGAGGGGGTACAGGGGGTACAGGCCGCGGGGGGAGGGCTGACGCGACACCCCCACGTGCCGCCAAATGCCCCGCCCCCTGGGGGGCGTGACGTCATGCTCGTGTGCTCAGCGTGGCATGAAACACACACACACTGCCGCGTTTTGGCCCATTTTTAGAGCCAAACAGCTCCAAGGCGGGCGGGCAGAGAAATTCGTGCATGGACAGAGCGATCCAGAGGTGAGTGCAACCCACCGCCCAGGGCCCACCGCCCCAAGGCCCCCACCGCTGACGACACTTACTTACTTTCTTACAACGTTAAGTGAGGGCTTGCTGTATATAGTTTGCAGTCTTATCTTCTTCTCTGGAGTATGTTGGTCTCATGGTAGCAGAGGTCAAGAGTTCTGAGAGCCTCACCTAAGTTTCAGAAGGAGCGGTGTTTGTAGAGATTTAGGAAATTAGTCTGGAAATGCATCGCTCAGAGGCTACATGAATATAAGGGCATAATGCAAAGTAGTACTGTACTGTATAAAAAAAATATCCCTCTCCCAAGAAGTCAGAGTCCAGATCACTGGATCATGGCACAACATCAGCAAGAGAGGACTGTTCCATTCAAGTCTGGCCTTATGGGCTTCCTGGATTGCATCTGTTTGGCTCCTGTGTGAAGCAGGGTGCAAGACTCAATGAGCCTTTGGTCTGACCCAGCAGAGCTCTCTTTATGTTAACTAGTTTTTAAATGACTCTCTCTCTCTCTCAAATGAGGGGGGTATTATGGAGAGGTTTTTGTGAAACATTCTCCCTAGCTCTGAAATCCGTCTTTTCTGGCAATCAGAGCCTTTGTGTCTGCTGGGCCACTCCAAATTGCTGCACTACATGAACCAAGACGTGCAGTGACCGCGTGCAGCCTGAGAGTTGCGCTGAGCATCCCCTGCAATGTTGCAAGTGATTCCGGGTTGCACCTCCTGAATGATGCACTGAGACTCTTTTTATTGCTGCCCCCAATGACTTCCCTGGATATCTACGTTGGTGATGATCTCACAGTACAAAATACACGAGCAATCCCTTTCACTGGACCAACTAGAGTCCTAAATTCCTAGTGTGAGCTTTGAATTACGTTCATTAGAAAAATAGTTTTCAACAAAGGTTTGACTAGGGGCCCAATCCTATCCAACTTTCCAGCACCGATGCAGCCACAATGCAAATGGTCCCTTATCTCGAGGAGACCTCTGTGACTGTCCCCCCCCACACACACACACAGCAGGATACAGTGCACGACCTGTTGGCATGGCTGCATCAGCGCTGGAAAGTTGGATAGGATTGGGCCCTAGGAGATGGTGGTTTGTCCAAAGCCACCCTGTGACTTAAGGAATCTGTTGCAGAGTCTCCTCAGTTCAAATGCAATACAGAGTTGTCTTGTGTGCTCCCTGAGGCATCTGGTGGGGCCACTGTGAGATACAGGAAGCTGGACTAGATGGGCTTTTGGCCTAATCTACCAAGAATCTTCTTATGTTCATTGTCCACTGCCCCGCACTGGCTGTCTTTATATAAAAGCATGTCAAGTGATGTCAATGAAATGTACCAATAGTCAACCCAACTGAGGCAGAGGAATCTTTACATTCAACAGAGCGGGGCCTGCACGTTGGAGGAGGAGACAGTGCTGTGTGACCTAGGCAACCCTTTCAAGAAGAACCAGAGGGTGAGTTGATCAGGGCCTTCGTGAAGGGGCAGGGCAGAGCTCCATACCCCTGCATGGGGTCTAGCTGAGTTGAAACCCTGGCCTTTGCCAGACTTATCATACATCCTGGAATGGCCGGGACCCTCCCGGATTTTGGACTCGGGTCCCGGCATCCTGGGAGGTATGGCACCATCCCGGATTGCCGCCACCGCCGCCGCCATTTTTATCCAAGGATTGCCACGCACAAGCGGCCCGGGAGTCCTTCCGAACGAAGGGCTTCCAGGCCGAGCCACGCGCATGCGCGCGGCTCGGCCTAGAAGCCCTTAGGGCTCCCGGGCCGCTTGTTTCTATGTGTGTGGCTTTGCACAGCAATCCTTGAGTAAAATGGCGGCGGCAGCAGCAGCAGCAGCAACAGCAGCAGCCACAATGAGGGGGTAAATAATTTTTAAAAATCCAAAAAAAAATTGAAAGAAAGAAAAACCCAAAACAAAAAAAAATTAAAAAAAATTGGTGCCCCCCCGATTTGTGTGTGTGTGTGTGTGTGTGTGTGTGTGTGTGTGTGTGTGTGTGTGTGTGTCCTGGATTGGGTCCAACGTCCAAGAAAATATGGTAAGCCTAGCCTTGGCAGCCTTTGGACATGGAAGTTCCATCTACCGAACCCTGACCAGATGCTTCCTATTCACAGGGGTACCACTGAAGGAGAGAAAACACTCTGCTTCTGTCCAATATTATTGTTCCTCAGGAGAATCTGATCCTTGGTTGTTAAGGGTTGTTTTATGTATTGTTTATGATGATGAGTACATTTTTGTAGCCCCTCCTCCCTTTCTTCCATCATGGTACTCAAGGCAGGGTACATGGGGATTTCCAGACAATTGCTCATCTGGGCACTTGATCCAGACCTAGACCCGCTTAACTTGTTTTTATATTTTTTAAAAAAGCATTAATTTGCCGCTACAACAAATGATCTTATTTATTCATACCATGGTTAGGTCTGCAACCCTCTCTTTAACTGGAATCTCCAAAGCAGCTAAAATGTAGTGGGTTTTTGTTGTTGTTGTTGTTTTTGCAATTTACTCTTGAACATATCCAAGAATTGCTATTTTGAACCTTGCACGGAATTTCCCCACCCTGCACTGTCCATGTATGCACTAAGTCAAGAGCTGTCTTCTCCCACCCTTTTACTGAAATGGCAATTCTGCCTATCCGTGGCCTCAGACTTTCAATCTATAAAATGGAATCGTTCATGGCTGATGGCAGTTGAGAGAGTGGGTGAGATGAGGAAAGTGAGGACATTAGATATGATATGATTTTAATATTGGTCTTACATCATTTTCATCTTTATTTATCATGGCATTTTACCCATCAAATCCAAAAGTATTGAGAATTGAGGACAGTTTACTTGCTTAAAAGCAGTGCTCAGCTGAAAGTGGATGCAGTCTTCATTATTTTCAAGAATGTCAAAAGGTGCAATTTTTGTGAAGAGGAATGAAAAAGTTTTCCTTAAGGAAGCATTGCCCTGATTAAGCTTCATTTGCTCTCAGTGATGTAATTTCATTCACTATGTGATCCCTTGGCTAGGATCAACCATGTTTCTGGTTAAGAAACCAGTACCCTCATTCTGTAATGGCTTTGTTGCCCAGCAGTCTTATCAGCACTTGGCCAAATCTGGTTTTGACATCAGAATTAATGATGTTGTTACATCATCGTATTCACTATATGATCCCTGATTGGCTAGGATCATTCTAGGAAGGAAAAAGAAGCCCTAGCTAGGAAAAATAGCATTGAAGCAGCAACAGATAGATAAACAAAAGCAGTGGAGTGCTTTTAAAAAAGGTACATGCACATTTAAATGGAGGGGACCTATTTCCACACACACCCACACACAAAATATACTTTTCAATCTGAAAATCAAAACAAGTGACCATTTGGAGCAGTTCTACTGAAAAGGCTGACAGCTCCTTAACAATGGGGAAAATGAATTGACTCCCACTCTTGGAAATAGGAAGGGATAGACTAATCTGGAATTTAATAAGGGTTTATAAACTGGGTCTAATTCTCCTCTTGAGTCTTTTTCTCTGCATTTTTGGTTGAGGAGCATCAAAGGCCCTTGGAGGCCATGGGGGGACTTTGAGTCCAGCAGAAGAAGTTCTGAAATGCTGAGTTTTTTTTATTTGCTTCTGTAACATGCAACAAAGCATGCTGGGTAACCAGGCTGTGCCATGTTGCCTCTTTTCCAGGCAGAGCTGAATATCGCATTTGAAGTCATCGGAATTACACTGAACACCCCAAATATTGTCGTAGAAGTGAATGCTTCCACGTGAGTCTTGTTCCCTTAAATCCCACCTGCACCTGTGTTCAACACATGCAGTAGAATGAGGTGTTGGACAGGAATGTTCCACTTCAAAACACAGGTGAGGGGAATATACCCCTTTTGAATGCTCTCTTCATACAAAACCTCCCCACAAGCAGAAAACTAGCACATCAAGGAGAAAGGTTTTGGCCCAGCCAAACTGGGCTACTTTTCTATTTGCAGGAAGGTTTTTCTCTCTTACCAAAGGGCCACGTTCAAAAATAGTCTTTTCCGCCTGCAGTCTAAAATGGTACAGTCCATCCTACCACTTTGACTCAGGACTCCCAAGTGCAGGATTTGCTCTGTGTGTAGAACAGGTTTAGGTGGAGCCACAGCATCACCACTCCTTCTCAGGCCACCAGGTAGTAGGAGAAGCCTGGAGCTGTGTAGGATGAACCTACACTGCAGTATCTCACCATGCCAGCACAAACCCAGCTTTCTGTAGGTTGATACCGGTGTAGGGAGGAGCCACAGCATGTTGTCTGGGGCTTCTCACGCAGGGTGGGACGGAGCTGCACAGTTGCACTTTCCACGCAGCCAAGATCATTTGGAACCAGTCTGCAAGGCCAAAGCTGACCCCTTGATCTTTGTGTCTCTGACAGGATAAGCTTCCAAGAAAATTTGCTGCCAGTAGCGGCAGTTCTACAGGTGGACTACACTGTTGAAGCAACGCTGCAAACGTGCGTATCTCCTGATGTGGTCGATGTGTGTTTTGAAAAAAAGAGGAATGTGAATTGACTTTGCATTGCCATGAAAGATGAGATGCTGAAGCATGGCATGTATACGGGTGGCACATCTCCCTGAGGGAACGTGTCAGGTCCCGTAGCAGTTTACTTTGGACAAGCAACGATGACGATGCTGGTCCCACAATCCTTTGCAGGATTTAGTTCTTCTGGCAAGGCCCGGTCAAAACTTCAGCACAGCCTGAGGCAGTCCAGTTCTGCTGCCCCTCCAAGTTTCTCCTCTCCCATCATCTTGTTTGCTTTCCAAGGAGAGCGAGTGAAAAGAGGGCAGCGGCAGGTGGCCAGAGGGTGTGAGGCTCCCATGTCAGTTTGCTCAGAACAGCATACAGTGCTTCCCAAACTGGGAGGCGTGGCTCCCAGGGGAGCCGCGGATACCAGCCAAGGGAGCCGCAGAGTGCCATGGAATCCTCTCGGAATACAGTGCAATGCCAATTGGCAGGCATCAACATAATGTAATGGGGAGTCATGGCCAAGGGTTGCCAATGGTCAAGGGAGCCGCGGGTCAAAACTTGTATACCTTTACCTTTATAGCAACCCTGCGAAGTAGGTAGGTTAGGCCAAAAGACAGTGACTGACTCAAAGTTACCCAATACATTTTGTGCCTGAACAGGGATATCAATTTGGGTCTTTCTGTTCCTTATGTTTTGAATACTCTACATTAACCATGTAACCATTTAAGACAACACACGCTGTATTTCTATTAACATGCGCTAATTAATAGCCCTTCCAGAGCACAACTATGGCTAAATGAATGCTGGCTTAAACCCGTCATGGCTTCCCATGTTTTGTAAAGGTGCTGAGGCTTATCTAGAGATTCCTTAGACCTTCACAACAGCTGAATTGATTTAAATAACTTGAGCTTCCAAGGTTCCTTGATTAGGAGTCGTACTGGATGGCTTGAAACAGAAAGTCTAGGAGGGCATGCTTCTCTGATATTACTGAAATAGAGGAGGATACGAAAGGGTTTGCTACGATGGGGGGCTCTGACTCAGTCATCTAAATTGTTAGCCCAGCTGAGCTTCCAGGGATGGGGATCAAATCTCTGACTCCAAGTCTCGAGTCAAGTCCCAAGTCTCTGGGTCCAAGTCTCAAGTCAAGTCCCAAGTCTTTGCCCCCAAGTCCCGAGTCTTTGCTTGCGAGTTGCGAGCCCCTATCTATTTAATGGGGAAAACGGGTTTAAGCCTGAATAAAATTCGACTTGCCGTAAAAGGCTCCAAGTCTCGAGTCGAGTCTTTCGAGTTTTTTACAATCGCCGAGTCAAGTCCAAGTTGAGTCATTGACGCGACTTGAGTCCGACTCGAGTCCGAGTCAATAGAGTCAAGTCTACATCACTGTGAGCATCTCACCTTACAAAGGTCTCCGTCCCTCTCAAGTCTGCTTGTGCTTTCTTCATGGCAGAGAAGACCGGTGGCTCCAGACGTATTTTAGCGGGACAGTCATGGGCGAGTTTGCCATGAAGAGAGACACTGATGTGGGCAGCCCCATTCAATTTGACTTCCAGGTATGTTTCTTCCTTCCAAGGTGAGGCTATTTCCATCAGAGACTACTAGTCTCTGAGTTCATGTAGTCAAAGACCTATGTGTGTTTACTTTATCTGGATTTCATATACAGGTAAGTCATTGATTACTTGTGCAGAAAACAACTAGGGCACATGTTATAGTCTTACGTGTTATAGTCTTGAAGGTCTGCAGAAATTCAGGAATTCTTGTAAGGCACACGCCAACTTATCTTACTCTGTGCCAAATGTTATGAAAACTGCTTAAATACTTTTACCTTCTGGTGCATAGGTTGGCGATAAGATCTACAATCAATTGCCCACTTGCAGTCAGAGCCAACATTTTTTTTTTAAAAAAACCTGGTTCTTCAAGATTGCTTTTCAGCCTTGAACTTCATGGTTTAAGTTGTTCTGGCTCCACTGAATACCACTGTTATACAGAGCGTTGCATATTCCTAAATATGATTTAAAAGTTGATATTAAAGTGAGCCTCCTCCTAAGGCTGAAACTATATGAGATGCACAGATGAATGTATATTTTCCCCCAACTCATTTTAAACCAAAAGTAATTTTCAACCAAGGACAACCTGGGGCTGTGGGGGTGGAATAGCGGCTGCTTAGCCTTTCCCCATTCAACCATTATGTTCTACCCCCATCTTCTTTTTTTCCTGCAGAAGAAATGTAGGGGTATCTAGTGTGTGTGTGTGGGGGGACAGGATAGGAAAAGCAGTCAGGGGGCAATTCTGAATAGAATAGTGGCTGAAGGGGAAAAGATTAAGAGGCCTCTTCTCCCTTTCAATTTAATGAGATATGAGTGGAAACGTTTCTTTTTCATCAAAATTTGATGCAACGGGCAATGAGTTGATCTGGCTCACTTCAAGTCTGTTTGAAAACCATTTATGCTAATAGCCTAGCATCCCAATATCGTGTGGCAATGAGTTTCATAGATTGATTATTGTGTGTGTGTGGGGGGGGGAATCCTGCTGCTTCTCAGTTTCCCTCAAGGAACTGGAGTTTTGTATTTGGAGAAAAGGAATACAGTACTTTTTCCTTCCTTGCCCCACTATAAATGAAGAAGTTTTATAACCTCTCCTCTCCTCTCCTCTACCATATGTTTTGCTTTGTAATGAAGATGTTCAGTCCCCAAGTCCTTTTGGTTGTCTTTGTTCCCTGCCTGTGATAACCACCATCAAGATTTTATCTGGCCTTTGTCTTTTAGGTGACCACAAATGGTGAATCTTTGGATTCCCATGGAACCATCATATTGGGCTTCGAATGGCCTTATGAAGTTAGCAGTGGGAAATGGCTACTGTATCCTACTGAGATTCTGGTGAAAGGAAATAAAAACTGGACCTGTGAGCCCCCTGGGCATGTCATCAACTACCTCAACCTCACAGTGAGTCTGCCCTCCATCTCGGCCCTAATTTCATCTCATCTCTAGGCCATCGTTACTCATTTTCATGTTTGTATGGGCCATAACTTTCACCTCGCCCTACCACCTTCTGGCATTCCTGTGCATGTGGTATGGCTAATAGCCATGAGTGTCCTTGTGACCTGCCACTTTTGGCTTGTTCAATGCACATCCCAGTTGGCAAGACTGCAGGCAGTCTCTCAAGAATTCCTTTCCCATTTTGCTTTATGGCTGTGAACCTTGTTTAAGGACAAACACTAGAAGAGAATGATTAGAGATGCTACGGAATTCTCCCCCACAACCATCACAAAATACAAACAAACATGGAAGAAGAGAAGCAGGGTAAGATCCAGGAAGAACTAGACACTAAGGTTCAGGGTAGTCTTCTTCTGCCTCGGGCTAAGGATGGTGTAGTGGTTTGGGAGTCGGACTTAGACCTGGAAAATCCAGGTTCAAATCCCCGCTCAGCCACGAAGCTTCCTGGGTGACCTTGGGCCAGTCACTCTCTCTCAGCCCCACCTACCTCACAGGGTTGTTATGAGGACAAAAAGGAGGGGAGGAAGTATGTACACCACTCTGAGCTCCTTGGAGGAAGGGCGGTATAAAAATGTGAAAAAATAAAATAAATAAATAAGAGTAATGATTCTATTCTGAACTTTGCGGTCTTCTTTCAAGAAGGGAACGTTGACCAGTTCTTTTCCCTCTCCAGCTCTCTGATAACGGCAAGGCCTTGACCCGGAGGAAGCGCGAACTGGAGGCGTCTCCAAAGGCGGAGTTTCCTGTCACCTTGGCAGCTTCAAAGAAAGCCAAGTCAGAAACATCCCTGGTAAGCATGTGACACCCCCCCCCCGAGATGATTTCTCTTTCTGCAAAGGAGGCCTGTTTTAGGAGCCACTACTGGTTGATATGATAGCTGTTGCCTTAATGAGGCCCAGCACTTGGCTTCCTGAGGACAAAAATGAGAAACTTGGGGAACGTTCTGTGGATCACACAGGCAGCAGCAGCTCAACCTAATACTAGGATGCAGCCTGTAGTAAAACGGAGGAAGCTCAATCAAGACCGGAGTGATGTAGTGGTCCTGATGTTGGTTTGGGCTGGCAAGAGAATGTTCAGCACTGCGACTGACTTGACCCAGAAGGAGCCCCATATGCGTAGCATCAGAGGTGTCGCTACGGGGGGGGGGGCGGTACTGTTAGAACCGCACCATTCTACTCTGTGTTACGAGGTGGCCCCTCGCCGTCAGAGCCATTCAGAGAGGTGAAGAGATCCGCGCAGGAGACAACGAAGGAGCGTTGCCCTCACCGCTCTGAATGGCTCTGACAGCGAGGGGGCGGGGCCACCTCGTAACACAGAGTAGAATGGTGCAGTACTTACAGTACCCCCCTCCCTCGCACCAACGCCTCTGCGTAGCATACAGACACTGTTTAGCCATGCTGTCCTCCTTGAGGGGTGGTGGTGCATCCTTAAGACAGAGTGTACCATAGTAGAAAGGAGGGGGATCTGGGGGCCGCCTGGGCATCCTTCTCACCACAGAACTTATTCTCACGCGTATGTTGAAGGACCATAAATGTTCATTTCCATCCCAGTCCAAGTCTTATCGCAGTGCTTCAAAAACCCTTCCAATTCCCCATGTGGAAAGGAATCCTGCCATTCGCCTCTCTTCCTTTTGTTCCCAGAGCTGTTCTGCAGGAACTTCTCGCTGCATCTGGTTTGAGTGCCCGCTGTGGGACACTGAAGCCTTGACAATAGTGACTGTCCGAGCGCGGGTCTGGAACAGCACGTTCATTGAGGTAAGCACGTGTAATTAATCTGTGGAACTCCTTGCCACAGGATGTGTTGATGGATGGCACCTGGCCTGGATGCCTTTAAAAGGGGATTGGATAGATTCATGGAGGAAAGGTCCATCACAGGTTACAAGCCATGGTGGGTATATGCAACCTCCTGGTTTTAGAAGTAGGTTTTCTCTGTATGCCAGGTGCAAGGGAGTGGCAACAGGATGCAGGTAACTTGTTGTCTTGTGTGCTCTCTGAGACATCTAGTGGGGCCACTGTGAGATACAGGAAACTGAACTGGATGGGCCTTTGACCTGATGCAGCAGGGCTCTTCTTATATTCTTATGTACTCTCCGTCTCCTGGCTCTACATTTAAGGGGATGTGTCCGTCAGCTGTTCGGGGTGTTCCCCCCCCCATGAAATGTCACAGAACACACGATACAGACATCTGATGCCGTCTTCACTGCATTCTAGTTTGGGATTTCACTTCCAGGGTTCCATTCCAGGCATGTCAAAATCCATACTTTCAAACAGGCCGTCCTTGTGTCTGTTTGTCACTGTGACAATGTGCTGTTTCAAGCAGCAGAGAGCTGCCCCAGCTGACAAAGAAAGTGGTAAGATGCCACTTGAAAACTAGTCACTTTGCACCTCCCGGAAATATTAGCTCCCAAGGCAGGACATCTTGATATTTAGGATCTGAACTTGTGGCAGGCACTGGCTACCTAGTGCAAAGGCTTGGGATTGTTTGCTTTTTTAATCCACTGTTATGTTTAGGAATAAATATTTGAATGTTTTGTTTTCTTAGCTTAAAAAATTAGAAACTAGTGGACAAATTATTATTTTTTCTTGCAACCCTTTCTCACACAGCAAAGAGTGGCCAATGCAGCGTCCCTTTGCAATGCCATCTAATGCTAATGTATGAATGTTCAAATGTGCTTAAAACACTTGCATTTCCCACCTGCCTCTTTATATGTGTGAACTTCATCTGCTTGATAACCTCAGGCCAGCTAGATTTTGATATATATATTTTTTTCTGGGATCAAAGAACTGAATTTGCTATTGGCAGCCAAAGAGAGACTGCAGATATTTCAGAAGTCTGCAAAATGGTTAAAAAATAAATAAATGGAAGACTGGCTACACCATTGCACCTTCACAAATGTTTTGATTTGTACATCTCCGTGAATTGTTAATGAATGAGCTTGATGGTTTCTGCCATTGATTGCTGCGACAAAAGGTTGGGGAGGGGCCACAGCTTAATACTTTGCACGTAGAAGGTCCCAGGTGCAATCCCTGACATCTCTGCATCTTCCGCTGTCATAAAATGGCTGCCAATGGAGCATGGCGCACTCAATCGGCGGCCATTTGGGGAGCGCTGCCGCAAGAGGCGGCAGCATTCCCCATCCGTCGCCGGACCGGACCCCGCTGCAGCCACCAAAGCAAGTAAGGCAGCAGCGGGGACGGGAAGGGGTGAAATTGGGCAGGGAGGGGGGAGGAACGGGGGTGGGGAGGCTGCGGGAAGGGGTGGATCCAGTGGCGATGGCGTGCGCTGGATCCTGTCTTCTCCGTCAGCAGCCTCCCCGCCCCCTTTCTCTCCTTGGACTTGCGCTAGCTAAAGAGCTGGTGCAGGTCCAAGGAGACCCATTGTGGAGTGGGAGACTTATGGAGGGGTTAGGGGATTTAAGTCTCCTTTCCCCTCCGAAGCGTTCCCCCCTGCACTGGATATAGTGCGCTCCTTTTCAGCGCGGCTGCACCAGTGTGTGTGGGGGGGAAAGGATAAGACTGGGCTCTCGGGTAATAGGGTTGGGAAGAACTCTGCCTGAAAGGCACCTTCCATTTGCTCAACAGTTCAAAGACTGGGAGGACATTGCTTCTGCTAACTCATGTGCTCTTTTTCATTCGTCCCCATGGAAATGTAGGATTACAACGACTTTGACCGTGTGACGGTGACCGGGCAAGCCACACTATTTCTCAGGACAAACACCTCCACCATCAACATGAAAAACCACACCGTGTGGGTGAGCGAAACTGCATTTGTAGTTTGATGCAAGAACTCCAGAAAGTTACCCTTGTCCAACTGCCTACCAACCCCAGTGTAGTTTTTTTTCTCTCTCATCACCAGTGCTCCCCCGACCCACCCCAGGGGTATTCCCACTCTTTGACACTCCCTACCGCTGTGTTAGATTGCGTCCTGTGATGAGTAAACTATAGATAACAACTACCAGTAGTTAGTACTGCTAGAATTCAATTTTGTATTCTTAGTATTTCCACTGGAAGCAGCTTTGTATTGCAAATGTTTTGTATGCAGTTTAGCTGTTACCCCATGCAGATTTAAGTTTCACCGAGATCATGGGAATTACAACACACATAACTATGTGCAAGGCTGTGGACTCTTGACCTGGCGCAGCCAATACGGTCTGCATTTGGAAACCGATTTCTACACTGGGTCCTGCTTTACTGAATGTGCAAAAGCTTCTTGTGCAGATTTCAGCTCAAGCTATGAACTTAGTTGGTGACATTAGGCAAGCCACTGTCTCTCTGAATCATTGTGCAACCCCCCCCCCCCCCAATCTGCAATGTGGGGATAACAAGAAGGGTCTTGCAACAAAATGTATGCACATCTTTCTTGGAGAAAGCCCATTGGACTTCATGGGGTTTACTTCTGATCAAACCATTTTTGGATCTCATTATGTTAGCAGTTGCAGTGATTGTGTTGTAATAATAACTGTTATACAGCCAATCTTAACTTTCTCTTCCTTATTTCCCTCTCTATACCTGTTTCCAATCTGGACAGCTCCCCTTTCTCTCTTTTCATTTTTTCCCTTTTCTGTTGCTCCCCCCTCCTTTTCTTGTTTTAAATACTGCAAGATATTTTTGTTCTCATTCATTCATTCATTCATTCATTCGGGTTTTTTATTTATTTATGAAATGTATATCTTACATTTCCAGTTTTTTAATACTGCACAAGGCGGCTAACAATCTGAAACAAATACAATAAAACATAACATGAATTATGTTATGCATCCCTCTGTGTCTCTCTCTATTAAACTTTTGGAAATCTGATATATTCGTTTTTTCTTTCTTTGTGCTAAATATTTGGAGATCTAAATATTTGGAGATCACCTCTCCCCCCTCCCCATCCTTTTCTTTCTTTCTTTCTGTTAAACATTCAGGGATGTGATTTGTTCATTTTCCTCTGTCTCTGTTTGGAGAGCTGTACTTTTTTCTCTCCTCCTCTGTTTCAAATCATGCTGGGATGTTAGAGAAGGAAATAGATGGGACAATGAAGCCTTTCTAGGAATGCAGTCTTGCTGTCTTTAACCCTAAGATTCCTGAATCGCCAAATAAAATGTTCAAATTACAAAAGAGTGCGAACTACTGTATGCACACACAGTCTGCTTAAATTGTTTTGGGCCCTAGGATTTTTTCTTAATCAAATAATCTGCAGATGTTTGTTGTTATTAAGTACTCTGAAACCTCTCTTTGTGAGTGACCTCATTTTGGCTACAGTAGTCTCGGCACGCAAAAGCTGAGTTTGCTGTTAGAGGGATAGATAATACTGACCTCGTTTCACAGTGCCTTTATAAAGATGACCAAGGACATACATGAAGCACTTTGTTTTCTTTGGGAAAGTGGTTTATAAATATTATATAGACCAATATTTATAAAATAGGTATTGTGATTAAATGTGTGCACTAGGCAGTAGGTATGTGCATTTGCTTAGGGAATGAATGAAACCAGGTACAAACAGGGCTCACAGTCACTGGCATTGGGCTCCATTTGTTCTAAAACAGAATAAATCCATTCACCTGAACTATCCATACTTCCTGCCCTTCCACCACAAAATACATTAACCGTTTCTCCTTTTCCTGCCCTTTTTAGTTCTCTGTGAACATCGATTCAGAGCTGAGCGAAGAGCAGCCGGCGGAGATCGAACTATGGCTGGTGTTGCTTGCCGTTGCATGTGGACTTTTGCTTCTGGGGATCATTGTCTTGCTGCTGTGGAAGGTGAGAAGAGTTTGAAACAAGATGAATTGGGGGACAGGAGAGGGACAGCAGCCTTTCCCTTCTAAAAGGTAAAGGTGACCCCTGACAATTAAGTCCAGTCGTGTCCGACTCTAGGGTGTGGTGCTCATCCCCATTTCAAAGCCGAAGAGCCAGCGTTGTCCGAAGACGCCTCCGTGGTCATGTGGCCGGCATGACTCTCCTTGCCGCAGCGCGTAGCATGCGGCTGGAACACGGAGCGCTGTTTACCTTCCCAGCAAGCGGTACCTATTTATCTACTCGCATTAACATGCTTTGGAACTGCTAGGTTGGCAGGAGCTGGCCAAGCAACGAGAGCTCACCCCGTCGCGGATTCAAACTGCCGACCTTTCGATCGACAGCTCATGGTTCAGCAGTTTAACCTACTGCGCCACCCGCTGGGCCTTCTAGTCCTGCCTTTTATAGAGACACTCTGGAAATGGTCCCAAATGGCCAATGGTCCAACATGAGCAATGTGACCTTCAATGGTCGCTAGTAGCTGCTGCTGCTGCAAAGCTGCCATTAATTCCTGTTCGTCTGGGGCTGCAGCAGTGCAAAGAAAATGTGTGCTTGTAATCTCCTGGCAGGGTTGGTTGCCCGAGGAGTATCTTCAGGGCGGGCATAAATACCTGGATTGGCCAATGGCTGGGCTGTCCTTGCTTGAGAACAAAATGTTCAATGCACCAGGCCACAGCAGAACTGGCCAGGGCAGTTTAAAATGGGCCAGGAAGTAACTCTTCCTTGTCTGCTTTTAATCTTCAGCTACGTAATGTGTTCTGGGTACGGGTGTGACTTTGGTGCTTAATTCTGGATAACAGCCAAGGAGTCGCTCAGTACACAACCTTTTGCATGATAGAAAAACAGGTTGGACAATTAGGAAACTGTTAAGACCTTTATTAACAGAGACACTGGGGTGAATACTTGAGCTTTGGGCTGCCTGACCCGAGATGAATAGGTACACTTTAGTCAGCAGGACGAAAGCCATCCCCCAAACACCCCACATGCTCAGTGGGTCTTGCTGTGATTTTTTTTTTAACAGCTTGCTCTTCTGCCAAAGATTTGTGTTGATTTGTTTTTCCCTTGATCAGGGAAAAGCAGACACTGCCAAAGTGAGCAACGCATTTTACTTGGGTTTTTCCCACCCTCCAAAAGCTCAATTCTACCACTATGAAGGGCTTGTGCCATTTGCACTAAGTAGCAGCTTGCAGGACATAGGAAGGGCATAAGGGAGTGTTGGAAATGTTCTCTGGCTGTGGCTGCCTGTGTTGACGGGTGGGGGATGAAAGCTTGTTCCCTGCTTCTGGAGTCCAGTCGTCCAGTCCAGAAGAGTCATGTTCCCTCTCCAAGAGGATGACATTTGAATTTGCCTTCAGCTTCAGTGCTCTAGAGCCCCATTCAATTGGGCATATTTGACCACTGAATACGGCTACCCTTGCCCCTGCTGCATCATTACACTGTTTTCTTAGTGCTGTTGAATTACTTTTCCCTGTTTGAAGCTTGACACTTTTGCCATAGAGTGGCAGCTTACAGTAGCCTTAGACAGGTCATGATGGTGAGTGGTTGGCATTGAAAGACTGCAGTCTTGGCATTGGGCAAGAGACTGGCTTCCCCTCAGCTCCAAGACCAGCCTCCCGCCAAGTGCTTTACAGTCAAGCAAGACTTGTCCAATGTTCACACTGAAAGTGCTGTCTTTTCGACCAGAAGGGCTGGAATATTTGAGCAGGCTGGTTTCCCCCTCCCCACCCCACCCTGTTTCCCTGTTGTGCCTGACCTGTGCCCCCTGCTTCCTCATAGTGTGGTTTCTTCCGGCGGGCGAGCACACGAGCCATGTACGAGGCCAAGGGCCAGAAAGCCAAGAAGAAGATCCAGCCATCTGAAACTAAGCGGCTGACCGACAGCTACTAGTTCCTGTCTCGGGGGGAACACTGCCCACCCCTTTGCCCTATCTCTTGGTAAATGGACATGGAGTGGGTGGGTGGGTGGGTGGGGAAGGCCTTCTCGTTCACTGTCTCTGTCAACCCCTCCACTTTTTAATCCTTCCCAAAAGACCCTGGCTTGGAGAGCTACAGTCCAGTGTTGAGTCAGAGAAAATGGAATTTGAATGCTCCAACTGATCCCGGAGAATACCTGGGTCTGGAAAAACACATCTCCCCTGCGCCATTGGCTCTAAAGCCAAGGCCTAGTCGACAGACCTGCATGGGACTGCATGTGCTTGAGGCCTCATAGTCCTCTTTGGATGCGGAAGGGAACAGGAGTGCGCAACATCAGCTGCTGCAATTGGCACACAGTCTGGAGCCTCTGGATTGGTCAGTCCTGGCAGACAAAGAGCCTGGCTTTCTCTATCATTGGCTGAGCCAGCAGAGTCGTCAATTCTGCTTGCTCCAGCTCCCCAAACCTAGGCTGCTGAACTCAGGATCCCTGTGCTAGATTTGAGACTGGCCACATACGGCCTGATCCTGACGCTTTCCAAACATTTGATCAATGCCTGTGCATCTCCTTAATGGGTGGCCCATCTTCTACCTGGGCTTTCAGGTTTGGAAGACAGCAATTAGTACCAGACTGTGAAACACCTCTGTCCCTCCTTGTCCTCCTGCCATGTCACCGAGAATGCACTTGAGGCTCTCCACCAGGTGTCCACCTGTCTGTCTTACCTAACTATTTTTGTATTGCTAACTCAAAAGTTCTTTTCTTTTCCTAGGCTTAAATAACCAGGCATTTCTTGGGTGGCTTCTGAGATGGGCACCTACTGCCGTGACAAGGGTCTTTCTCTGTTTTCTCTTATACTTCTTCCCACTCTCTGTGGGGCCAGTGTAACTGACTGTTCCGATGTAGCATTGAGGGGCAAAGCCGGTGTGGGCTGCCATCTTTGGCACAGTGATCTGGCTTGTAAATGCTGTAATGTGTGTCCGTCCACCTGATGACTCAACACACACGTTGAGGTTTTCCTCTTGCTTTGTCCAAGACGCAGCAGAATTGTCACCACGCCAGTCTCCCTATCCAGTCATTCAGTCCATGATCACTGTGTGATGTCGCCACCAAAGGCAGCACAAACGAGATTCTCACCATACGTAGCCTCGCATAACTGAATACAAAGAACGCCTCCATCCTGTCAAACATTCTAGTATTCCAGTTGTGCTGTAAAGGGGGGGGGGGCGGAGGCTATGCTGTGAACTGCATCTTATTTGTTCAGGCTCCACACCAACCCTGAGACTCACTAGCTGGGCTGCCCTTCAATCCCCACTGGAAAATGGTCAGCTGAACTGGCTCTCTTTGCCTGTATTCCCTTTGCCCCTCTTTTGTCCTGCCTCCACTTCCTCTCTATCTCTCTGGCTAATTCTCAAGCATGGATGCACATGACTTTTGTTCTTCCACTAATGTCTCTCCCTTCCCCCCCCCCCCTTTCCTTTCTGTGCAGTGCAACTTTTTCAAGCGAACCCGCTACTACCGAATCATGCCCAAGTATCATGCCATTCGGATCCGGCAGGAGGAGCGCTATCAACCAGCCGGCGGCTTCCTGCCTCCAAAGCACAAGAAGCAGTGGGTGACAAACTGGCAGGAGACGGGGAGATACTACTGATGCCTGCCCCCCTCCCTCTTCCCTGCCTCTTCCCTCTCCACTCACAAGCTACATCACTTTCTTCTGTAAATAGCACTGAACCAACAGAGGACCTGTTATTTAAGCCTAAGTTAAAGCTTTCTCCAGACACTGTGATCTTAAGGCAGAAATGATCCTGGTGCGAAGAGGCTGCTAGGCGTTTGTGAAACGTGCAATGCGAGGAGGGAATCGCAAGGCACAACGGGACAGCTTTTTCATTTGCACGGGTGGATTTCACCCACCACCAAAGCCCCGGGAATTGTACTTCTGTGAGAGGAGACAGGTATGAGATCAGCTTAACTTTGCACTGGATATGTGCTCACATCACATGGGTGACAGACAGTGCATAGGCCTTGCATTCGTGAACCAGATACAAAGACATTCTTTCCTTACAGTTGTGGTTCCTTGTGCAGAGCTGTGATTTTACAAGGTTGCTGTTATTTATTACACTTGTATCCCACTCGTTCTCCGGAGAGCTCAGAGTAGCTTCTCTGTTGCTCCCAAGAGGTTGCTTATCCGGGCAGTTTATAGGGCCAAGCCTGTTTAGTTAGCTTCTGCAGTAGAACTGTATCATGTGCCTTCAGACCAATCCCTGGGACTTCTGGAAGACTCCTCTTGCTCATGCCAACTCTAATGCAAACTCTCTTTTATTTGGAGAACATGGTATGCCTGTCTTGCTCCTTCAAAACGGTCGCCTCTGTAGTATGCACGCTTTCCTGCCAAGTTGAGTACGATCACTGGGGCACAGAAGACACTTGTGCAAGGCACTTCGGTTTTGACTGATGTGCATCAGTAGCACAGAAATGCACACATGCACACACAGAGCCATATTTTCTTGTGCTCCAGTCCGTAGGGCACTTATGCTATGCAAAGTCACTTGTGTGCGATCACCCTTGCTTGTGCCTTTGTGTGAAGTCGCTTGTCGAATGCAGACACATCCATGCAAGGTTGCTTCCGCCTGTCTGTAATGCACACACTTTTTTTTCTTTTTATGCATTTGCTTGTTCACTTTTGCTTGCTGTGACAACCCTGGATTTCTGCATCTTCCCTTTTGCTCCTTGCTAAAGAAAAGAGCCATCAAACTACACATCATTTGAAAGGAAGGGTCAATGGACCTCTTAGTATTTCTGCAGTTGCCTCCTTCCCTAAACCCCAATGAACACTGGATGTATTGCCACTGAGGCTTTGCCTGTGTTGAGAACTACTGATCTTTTTTTTTTTAGTGACTGTTTCTTATATTTTTCCCTGTCTTTTTTTTTTTGGGGGGGGGGGGGGAGGTGGTTTTGCTACTATTGCAGTTCTGCTGTTCCATGGCACAAAGAAGGCTTCTGGGTTGGAAATGCAGGGACGGGGCAGAAACATGTATTTTGGAAACCCCTTTCAGCTCATTTTCTATGCAATGATGTGAAAGTCAGTGACTGTATTTTGGAGAACACTAGGGTAGGGGTGGGTATGTGGGGGGGGGGGGTCTGGCCACAAGGATGAAGATAATTCAGTCAGAACTCACTTAGGCTGCAATCCTATACACACTGTCCTGGGAGTAAGCCCCATTGAACAACAATGGGACTTAGGTCTGAGTAAACATGTGTCGGATTGTGCTGTTAGAGTGAGAGATTGGCCCTTGCAGTGCCAGTGGCCCTAAGTGGAATATGTGAATTAATAATAAAAGGAGAGTTACTCTGAACATGTGGCTTTCTTTTGCTGTTGAGTATTTGCAGCCAGCTTCCACATGGGGAAGGGGAGAGAGATTAACCAACAGGTAGACTTGAAGCTGGAAAGCTCTCATTTCAGACTGTAAGCAGCACCTGGGAGGGGAAGAGAAGGACTTTCTGTATTTCAGTGGGCAAGCAACATAGAACAAGGGTCACTGCCCTCTCCCTGCTCCTCATCTGCCATCATATTTTGGGGGAAAATCCTCCACACCTCACACCAGAATGAGGGGTGGCCTTCAGGGTAACTGTTTCTGTGAATGGCCAGATTAGGTGCTGTCAATCTTTGCCAAGAACCCTTTCGTATTTGTGGCCATTGAAAAGTATGTGTGCATTCATTAATCCACTGTTTAGTTAGTGGGGAATTCTCTATCTGAGAATTAGTGCATTTGTGTTTGGGGACCTCCTAAAATAAATTTCCATTTTTGAGGTTCACATCTAAGCATCGAGAACAGCGATTTTCAACGGTTTTGCTTCTCATGGCACGCTGACCTCTATGGTCTTTGCCTCTTGTGATGTCACTTCCGGCTTCCGGAAAACTCTTCCGGGTTTTGCGGCTCTGTTTCTAGGGCAACTGTCTGTAGTAACAAATTGTCTGTCCTTAGGCGGCGGAGGAAGAGGGACAGACAATTTGTTACTACAGCCGCAGAACCTGGAAGCGTTTTTCTGCAATTTTCAACTGCTGTGCTCCAAACTCCTGGAGCACACCTGCAAACCTTTCATGGTTCACTAATGTGCTGCAACACACCGGTTGAAAATCACTGATCTAGAGCATTGACTGACATTCCAGATTTCTAAACTGTGGTCACCTGTACCTGCCATGGAGATCTGCTATGGTCTCTGTCATGCAAGGATTGTGTGTTGCCAATGTGTACTGCACAACATGAGCCACACACTGAGCTACAGTTGGGGCTTATCTGAGCTTTATAAAAGCTTCCTTAAAAGGAGAGGAAACCTCCAATAGTTTTTTCCATCCACAGCTGAGGAAACTAGGATTATGCTAACCATGCAATCAGTTCTAAAGAGACTTACCACACCGCATCTGGCCTCTGTCCATCCTTCCCCTTTTCCTAGCTGTATGTACTAAATTATTAAGAATGTATCTATAATGATGTGTATAAAATATAAATATATATATTTTTTGTTGCTCACTAGAATTTATCACATTATGGTACTGGAGGTCTTGAGTCATTGTGCCTTGGTTGTAAATAAGCTTGAGTGGTTATTTTATGAATAAAAATGTCTCTGATTTGTAACTTGTGACTTCATTTTTTTTTTACTGTTTGTTTAATTAAATTCCAAGGAATCCTTTCAACTTCTACATGTTTGTTTATACATGATTGTCAAGGGAGGATGAAGTCTGTTGGACAAAAGTTAACAACCCTGGACTCACTTCTGTTTATAGATTCAAGGGGTAGACCAGCAGCTGTAATGAGCAAGTCAACAACTCTGAAAAGATCAGCTAAAGAAGCTGATCCATTGGGGCCTCCGGGGCTTACGAACGTCCCCTTCCCCCGAGGTGAGCCCCAGCCGCGCCGGCGCAGGCTGCATCCTGCCGCATCTTAGGCAGGATCGGGTTGTTAATCAAAGCATGGTGCCAACATTTTCACTTATAAGCAAAAGACCAAAATATGTCCTCACTGTCCAAAAGAAAGCGGCCATGCTCTAATGCTGTGTCTCTTGATTTGGATTTTATGTGTAATGCCCCAGCTGTATCTAAAACAGCTACAAAGCCCTATTGTAAGATGGAGCCTGGCTATTCCCCAAGGTGCAGTTCATGTGGCAAAATGCAATTCTACCGTTATCCCTCGTTACTATATTGAGAATAGAGTGACCCCTCCATCAGGAAAACAGTTGTTGGCTATCCCTAGACTGGGAATATTCCAGCATTCATTCCTGGATCCAAACTTATGGGTGGTACAATTGCCCCAGCAAGCACTAGTCCTGTTGGAAGGGAATTGATCTGCATTCAAATGAGGTCCCAAGTTGTTTGCCCAGCAACTGAGACCACTGCACATCCTTTCCTGTGGATATCCCGCTAATATCAGAATCATCTGTTTGATGGTGCCAATCCAATTACATGACATGCGGCATCACTATATTACTCTCAGTCATAAGAACATCAGAAGAGCCCTGCTGGATGGATCAGGCCAAAGGCCCATCTAGTCCAGCTTCCTGTATCTCACAGTGGCCCCACCAGATACCTCAGGGAGCACACAAGACAACAAGATATCTGTATCCTGTCGCCACTCCCTTGCATCTGGCATTAAGACAGTGTTTCTCAAACTGTGGGTCACGACCTGATTTCTGGTGGGTCCCAGGTGATGGAAAGAACAGATAAGAAATTGCCACAAGCCCTGAGGCTATTCAAAAATCAGATAGCTACTAATTGCCCTTCAAAGAGCTGAGCTCCTGCAGTTTGCAAGATAGCTGCTAATTACCCTGCAAGCAGCTGAGTTCTTTACTTGTAAATATTTTTTTTTATTTAAGTGTCGTGATGCTAGGTGGGTCCCGATAGAGTGTCATTTAAAAAAGTGGGTCCCGGTGCTAAAAAGTTTGAAAACCACTGCATTAAGTAATAGCCTTGAGTCCTGCTTGTCTAACTTGACAACTTACCAGTGACGCTAATGAAAGTGCCTCTAGCAGCATTTACCAACCATAAATTCAGTCAAAAAAATCCCAGTATAGTGATACCGATGGTAGAGGAGCCAGCCTTTCAGCTTTCATCAAAGCGTACGCTAGAATAAATGCATAATACGTCTTCAAGGTACCATAAGACATTTTGTTGTTCGTACCAGGAGCCTTAGGAAACACTCTAAGGCATTTTTCACCAATGGGATCTTGAAAGGGGAAGAAATAAGAGCCATCGCTTTTTACAACAAAAGAAGTGGGGAAATGTGGGTGAAGAACAAAAGAAGGTGGAATTAAGAAAACCTTTTCCTGAATGGAACCGGATCAAGGACTTGGGCTGACGGGAGGAGTGGAGCAAAGATCAGGTAACAAGGAGGAGAGAAGCAGGTGTGCCACCCACTCCTGTCCTGTCCACATGTTGGTTCAGAAATAAAAACAACAAGGAGTCTTGTAGCATCCTAAAGGCTACCAGATTTGTTTCAGCAGAAGCTTTGAAGTGGACTGTAGCCCACAGAAACTTCTGCTGAAATAAATGTGTTTATTTAATGCGTTAGCAGCTTCTGCTGTTTTTGCAGCAACAGATTTCCTGGGCTGCCCCTCCAGAAGTTGTTACTCAGAAGAAGTCTCATTAAATTTTAAACCAAAACAAGCAAGAGATGTCAACAAATCGGAAACACTGACATTTTGAGTTCTGATTTTGAAAATCTCACACTAGCAGCATAGCAACTTCCATCTGTCTACCGGTGGTGATGGTCCTCCACTTCAGGGCAGCCTAGATATCCTTGACATTTATGAAGATGTATTGCTTGGCTTGGATGAAATGCTCAGGCACAACAGCTGTCAACACGGGAAAGAGAGGAGAAAAGCAAAGAAAGCTCCATATAGTCAGAAATCTCTCAGGTTGTTTTCACAGGGTGTTGATTGATTGGTGTTGTTGCCATCCTTGCAATCAGTGAACAAATCCATCATCGTGGGTCACCAGAAAGTGCTTGATAGTCATAAAAATACCCATTCTTCTTTGCTCTCCCTTATGCCTGGAAACTTTTTCCCAGAACACTATACCACACCTCCTCCTCAAAACCTTCAGGCTTTCCATTAATCTTTCCCCCTTCCCTATTGATAAAGATTGGAAGATCATTGGGACTGAGACCTTTCTTTCGTGGTAACGTTTAGTAGCACATTACTGTTTCATCATCATCAACAACAACAAACAACAACATATGCATGCATACAGCAGCACGATGGGCCCATAAATCGTGGATAATAACAGGGCTCCAAACAGCATAGAGTTAAGTGGGCGAGCCGAAAGAGCTATTGAGCCGCATTTCCTCCCCGCAATACTTGCCACGTGGTGCTTCCCGCTTCCCATTGGCTGCATATGTCTTGTTTTTCAGCAGCGAGTGGACTGCTGCAGTCGGTATGGGCGGGCTCTGCCTGTGATTGGCCAGAGGTGGCCAGGGCCGGCCCTTTCGTGGTCCGGGTCTGGGTCTGCTGGGGCCGTCCCCAATCGCTGGCTTGGTCGCTGGAGGGGGCTTGTTGCCTTTCGGGTAGAGAGGAGGAAGGGGACCGGAGGGTGGCCTGGCGGAGCCGCGATGCGTCTTCTGCGGTGCCTGATGAAGGGCTCCTCGGCGCTGGCCGGGGCGCCCAAGTACATCGAGCACTTCAGCAAGTTCTCGCCGTCGCCGCTTTCCATGAAGCAGTTCCTGGACTTCGGTGCGTGCAAAGGGAGGGAGGGAGAGAGGGAGGGGGGGGCAAACGACCTGACAACCCCCCAGTGCCAAGGTATCATTCCCAACTTAGGGTGGGATCCATAACCTCCTTCCTTCCCCATCCACGGTGGCAAACTGTGTCGCCAACTTGTAAGCAAACCCCGCGCCCTCTCCCGTGCCATTTCCTCACCTGGGCAAATAGCCAACGGCGCACAATTGTCCCAGCGCAGCTGTCCATAAAGCAGGAATGCACAGTTGCCCCCCCCCGCCCATAAATGGAGAAAGGCCCACTTCATTTCCTCCTCCCTAACCTGAGCAAAATAACTCTCCCCCCCCCCCCATTCCTCCTTGAACTCTCCCAGGTAAATTGAAATGTGGCTTGTGGCACCCTAAAATGAACAGGTTCATGTTGGTGTATACGCTGTTGTGGATCGCAATCCATTCTGACAGGTGTATGAAGTATGATCCTTCTTTATTCATCTATCTGTCCCATGCATGCATATGTACGTGGTGTGAACACGCAGAGGAGAAAAAAAAAGGATTATAAATATTAGGCCGTGAAATGCTGGAGGTGCAACCAATGACATATATTTGCAAAGCTCAAACCTGTATAAGCACAATGGTTCTTCAGTTAGTCACCCATCTGGAATTTGTCTCCGCTCCAGGCAGATATGTTGCTCAGTGCTGCCCTTGCTTATCCAGTGAATGGATTTATGACCTAGAGACTAACCATGTCACCTCTGCCTGGCAAGTATGACACTCAGAAGTGGCATCTTAGCCTGGGTCACCAAAAGCCCTTGCCTTATCTGTGGAGGAATGCCCCACTGTTGAGAAGATTGGATCTTCCCTCCCCTTCATGTCCTTCCCCCACCCTCCTCAAATGCCACATACCCCGTATTGTCCCGAGTATAAGACGCACCTGATTATAAGACGCACCCTTAAAGTTTGGTGCTATTAAAAAATTTTAATTAAATCACTGGCATTATTGCAACAGCCTGATTATAAGACACACCCCTAGTTTAAAAAATTAAATTAGGAGAAAAAAGTGAGTCTTATACTCAGACCAATACGGTATTTTCCTGTATCAGTCTTCCTTGACTTTTTGCTAGGAAGGGACTTCCTGATCCCTTTCTTGAGTTTGGTGAGCTCGGCTCACAACAGTGGAATTTACATTTCCATATTTATCCACATTTTCAAATGGGAACCAGAGAGCAGTAGTAGCTAGAATGATGGCTCTAAAAAGACCTGCGTTCAAATCCACACTGACATGAAGCTCAGTGGGTGATTCACTTGAACCAGTTAACTTCACAAGATTGCTGTGAAGGTTAATGGGGACAGGGAACCACGTATGTATACTGTCCTGAACTCCTTGATGGAAGGGCAAGCTATAAATAGATATTTCCATGCATTTGGACAGCCCCCCCCCCCAATAATTACCCGCCTGGTTTTCTACAAAGCAGTTAGGATAAGCTTTTCTCATCTTCACTCCCTACGCTACTCATAAATATTTTCCTTTTACACTCTCTGATAATATCTTTCCCCTCAGCCCCACCCCACCCCATGGCTAGGCGCTAGGGTACGCCAGTCTATTTGTGACACTTCCCAGAAGCCAGACACCTGGCTCTCCTCTCAGCTAAAAAGTCTGGTCAATTTCTGTTCCCTGCAAAGCCTTTTTTGTCAGATTTTGCGCTCTGTCTATCCAGGTTAATATCCTGTTGTCCTCTCCCTGTCATTTTTTCAGGGGCGGAAGGCAGGGATTCAGAGCTAAAGAATGGGGAAGAGAAGGCTTTAATCACTGACAGCAGAAGCAGATGAAAACAACTCGCTTTCATGCAAAGACATTGCGTCGTCCTCCGTTTATGCGGGGGGGGGGGGGGAGAGTTTGTGATGCCCTTCCAAGGGTATGAAGGACAACTGGAGCTGATTGGGAGAGACTGAGGAGCATTAAAGAGAAGAAATGGACCTCCCCCAGCCCCACAAATGCTTTGGGTTCCTACCCCCTCCCTTTTTCCCTGCAAAGCTTTATTCAGAACGTGACCGTGTCTGATTTTTTTTTTCCAAAACAGTGCTGCTAAATGAGATCCACTCTGAGATCTTTGCCTTTTGTGGGTGACGTGTATTAGAAGCCCATAATAGACGCTGGGAGGAGGGTTTGTTTCCCCCCCCCCTTCCAGCGATCACTTGCATGGCTCGGGATGCCTCTCTGCATTTTGACTTGGGCACGTTTGCTTTGGTGGAGAGTTGGGCTAGAAGAGGGAGGGTGGGGAACCTAGAAGCTACTTTGGATTCCATTGGATTGTGCGTAGCCCAGTCTGTCTTCTCCTGCATGCCCTTACTGGCTGTGCCCTCCCCTCTGCCTGCTCGGCAGCTCTGTTTCTGAGATGGTCTGTGTTTGTACTCTCAGCTGTGAATCTTGCCTCCCCCGCACCTCCCTTTTCAAGTATCCTGTCAGCTTCGGTAGTAAAACAAATGCAGACTGTTGTACGCGCTTGACTTTGCACAGATCCTTTCTGTGCTGTTTGCACCGTCTTGTTTGTTGCAATGTGGCTTCTATTCAGTTTGATTTCTAGAACGAGAGGTGGAGGGCTCCAAACCTGCGTGGAAATATCACCCTCTGCTCTGGCATTCTTGGGGATTAAAGTGGATTTTAAAATGTGTTTTTGTGTGGTTTCTGTCAGATGCCTTGCAGCAGCTCTGTTTTTCTAAGACCTTAATACCTTTTGTAAAATAAGCAATGTCTTGTATTCTGAGACTGAGCCCTAGCGTTGAAAACAGGTTCCAGGACTGTGTCCTGGTTTGCACGAGAGGGATTAAGCTACTGTTGTTTCTGTTTGGTCTCCATGCTGCAAAAACAAACAAATGATCTTGGCTGTTCGAAAACTCTTTTATTGAGTAAGGGACCTTGTATTGTTGTTGTTGTTCAGTCGTTAAGTCGTGTCCGACCCTTCGTGATCCCATGAACCATATCCCGCCAGGCCTTCCTGTCCTCCACTATCTTCCTGAGTTCGCTCATTTTCATGTTCGTTGCATCTGTGATGCTGTCTAACCATCTCATCCTTTTCCTTCCCCTTCTCCTTTTGCCTTCAGTCTTTCCCAGCATCAGAGTCTTCTCCAGAGACTCCTCTCTTCGCATTAGGTGGCCAAAATATTTGAGCTTCAGCCTCAGTACCTGTCCTTCCAGGGAACAGTCAGGGTTGATTTCATTTAGGATTGACTGATTTGATCTCCTAGCAGTCCAAGGGACTCTCAGGAGTCTTCTCCAGCACCACAGTTCAAAAGCATCTATTCTTCGGCGCTCAGCCTTCCTTATGGTCCAACTCTCGCAACCATACATTGCTGCTGGGAACACCATTGCCCTGACTATACGAACTTTTGTTGGCATGGTGATATCTCTGCTTTTTATTATGCTATCTAAATTTGCCATAGCTTTCCTTCAAAGGAGTAGACCTTGTATTAAATGTATTTAAATCAGAAATGACAGACACCTCCCACTCCCAATCCTGAGCTAGGGCAGCAAGAATTGGAAGTGGTGGTGCAGAATGAGTCGTGTTAGGGAAGTACCGGTATGTAGGATACAGTATAGACATTTCCAGACTTGATCCCTGGAATCCCCATTTGAGCATCCTTTGGTTTCTGATCCTTGAGCAGGAACTGTCCCTGCTTCCTTTTCAATTTCTCCAGCCATGAGGTCTAGCAACTTGCTTTCAGTAATGTAGACTTTGATGCTCCTGTTGCCACTATCACATTCAGTGTTGGATATCTTCTGCTGCATAGCAAAACTGACAAAATGGGTTTGAGGCGACTTTCAAGACTGGCACATTTGGCGTGGGTTGAGCTTTTATAGGTAGTGTACAGAAATAAATACACAGATCAGGGTGGTGGTGCGGAGAGCAAATGTATACAGTGTAAGAACTGAGGTGACGGTACAGCTTTGGAAAACAGAGGCCATACATCAGTGGTTCCCAAACTGGGAGCCATGGCTCCCAGGGGAGCCACGGAGTGCAACGGAATCCTCTCAGAAAACAGTGCAATGCCAATTGGCAGCCATCAACATAATGTAATGGAGAGCTGCTGCCAATGGTCGCCAGTGGTCAACTGTAAGAACGGTGGTATATAAATATGAGAAATAAATAAAATTAAAAAGCAGCCCCTGGCAAAATCAAATGCCCCATTCGTTATCCAACTTCTGCTTGATTGTGTATACACGTGGCTCTTTTTGTATCCTTTGAAAAGCCAATTCAGCTCTGAAGCAGTGTGGACAAGTTTGCATGGGTGCTAAAGCTGCTGGGATCTGGCCAGGATGAGCTGCCGTTTCTAGTTCTGAAAGGCTGCGATATCTTAACCAGCCAAGTTCCAAGTTAACCAGTTCCAAAGCATGTCACTGCGAGTAGATAAATAGGTACCGCTTGCGGGAAGGTAAACAGCGCTCCGTGTTCCAGCTGCATGCTACGCGCTGCGGCAAGGAGAGTCATGCCGGCCACATGACCACGGAGGCGTCTTCGGACAACGCTGGCTCTTCGGCTTTGAAATGGGGATGAACACCACACCCTAGAGTCGGACACGACTGGACGTAATTGTCAGGGGTCACCTTTACCTTTACCTATGCTCCTGCCCTTGAGATGTCCGTCCATATGAGCATCATCGTAGAGTAAGGGCCACCTCACCCCTTCCTAGAGTGTGTTTCTCCACCAATGAGAGGGGAATTCCTTCCTACTCTGGAAATCAGAGCAGAAGATGACTCTGGGGCATCTCTGAGGAGCATGCTTCTGTCCATGAAGCCTTTGTGAATGGTATAGAAGGAAGGCAGTGGCCTTTGACTGTATGCTCAGGTGGTCTGACTCCAGAGCATACAAGGCTGTAGGTCATATAAACACTTGGTCTGTTGTTGGTTATATAAACACTGTCACTTGGTCATATAAACAATCTTGGTCTGTTGAGGCCTTGCCTTGGGTCTTAAACCTTGGTTGTCCAATATACAGCTATGCAGCCCTTAACAGAAGGAGCTATTGTAGTTTTAATATGCTGTAGTTATTTGGAGCCGTAGATAGGAACAATATATCTACAGGAACAATTACAAGACTAGAACTGAAACCATTATCTACACATACACATTCTTTGAGGGGAGGATCACAAACTGGCATGTAGCAATAACTTTCCTGAATTGATTTTGGGGAAGGAGCATACTACCGTATTTCTTCGAATCTAAGGCGCCATCGATTCTAAGGCGCACCTTTACTTTCAGTACCACCAGCAGGGGGAAAAAATCAATTGATTGTAAGACTCACCTCCCTTCATTGAATCTACCCCGCTCAGCACCAACTCTCCCCAGCATGTCTCCTGTAGCTGAGGATGACTGAGTGCACTGCCTTTGCATAGCATTTCTGGCCCTGCCAGAAAGTGCCATTTCTTTCGTTACCTGGGCTTGGGGGAGCTTCAGGGAGGCCTGTGCAACCCTCTGCAGGCCTCCCTGATCTTCAGTTCGGCGAAAAACAGCGATTTTGGGCCACTTCTGGTTTTCGCGAAACCGGAAATGGCTGAAAATCACCGGTTTTTGCCGAACTGAAGATCGGGGAGGCCTGCAGAGGGTTGCACAGGCCTCCCTGAAGCTCCCCCAAGCCCCAGTAAGTAAGAAGATAGCATTTTGGGGTGCTTTTTGGAGACCTTTGATTCTAAGACGCACCCCATTTTTTGAAATGCTTAATTGGGGAAAAACATGCGTCTTAGAATTGAAGAAATACATTAGCTAGCACATCTGTGCTCTTGCAGCATGCACATTCATCTGATAACAGGGTATCTCTCTCTCTCTTTTTTTTTTTTAAGGATCCAGCAATGCCTGTGAGAAAACCTCATTCACTTTCCTCCGCCAGGAGCTTCCTGTCCGACTGGCCAACATCATGAAGGAAATCAATCTCCTCCCAGACCGTGTGCTGAGCACCCCGTCCGTTCAGCTGGTGCAAAGTTGGTGGGTTCTTAGTCTTCTCTCTTGTCGTCCCATTTCCCCCCCCCCATCACCAGGCATGCTCTAAAGATACATGAAACATGCACACACAAGGGAAATTGACGTTGGCTGCGTTTAGTTTTCAAATAGGATCTAGCAGGAAGTGATGTTCGCTAGCATGCCTCTAGCAACTTCTAGCTGGATTCATTAACAAATGGAAACAAAAATGGCATCGGACTTAGTTCAGGGTGCTTTGTAGTTCAGTGAAGGGCTTTGTTGAACCTGGGCTCTGCCATCTTGTCACCTTATCTCCACCCACTACTTACTGGGCGCTGCCATCTTGTATCTTCACACACTGCATGGAGGCTGCCATGTTTAATAGCTTTGAAAGATATTGGCAATCATGGTGAGCATGCTAGAAACTGAAAAACATATGCGACCCTAGCGTGTTAAAAGGAGATTAAAAACACTTCTCTAGTGCTTCTAGCCAGTGGCGTCGCTTCGGTAGGGGCGGGGCCGTAAGTATCGCTCCATCCTAGTCCCTTTACCAAGCGAGCAGGAGGCGGCCCCGCCCCCTCACTGTCGGAGCCTTTCCTCTGCGGAGAACGCAGCAGGCAGGGTCTCTTGCCTGCTGCTTTCTCCGCACGGGAATGGCTCCGACAGTAAGGGGCGGGACCACCTCCTGCTCGCTTGGTAAAGAGACTACGACGGAGCGATACTTACAGCCCCGCCCCTACCGAAGTGATGCCACTGCTTCTAGTGTTGCTAGCTGAAAAAGGAACCTATGTATGTATGTATGCAGAGACTGGCTGCAGGGGCTCATGCTATAACTCATGAAACGAGGAGGGATATAGGTGCATATATATATATACCCCTCTAAAATCTATGTTTTCTGAGAACCTGATGGTATTTGTTGAACTGATTGCTCTGCCGAGGAAGAATGCTGTGTGTGCTTAACCCTTCATTTGCCAGAACCTTTGGTGGGCTCCGCTAGCAGGCAGGGTTGGTCTGGAGTGGCTGCTTGCCCTAGTTTTTGATAGTGACATTTCAAAACACCAGCAGGGGGAGGAAGATGTAGTAGCGCCCATGTTTTGTCTGCAGAAGGTCCCAGGTTCAAGACCTGGCATCTCCAGGTAGGGTTGAGGAAGGATCCCTGGCTAATGGTGGGCAGAGATGAGCTAGGTGGTCAGAGATGAGCTAGGTGGCAACACTGAGCTAGGTGGTCTGACTCGGTAGAAGGTGACTTTGGCTGCGTTTGTTTTTCAGCTTCTAGCGCTTGGAGCGCTTGAGAGCTGTTTTTTTTCCCCTTATAGCACGCTTGGGTTGTGTGTGTTTTTTCTCCTTCCAGTCCGCTCACCACGCTAGACGTTTCAACTCCGAGCTCGAAGCTAGAAAAAATGGCGGCTTCATGCACCAATAGGAAGGCTGCTTGACTGCAAAGGAGCTTGGGAGATGTAGTACGAGGGACGAGGAAATAACGATGGCAGCCTCATGCACCTATAGGAAAGCTGCTTGACTGCAAAGGATCTTGGGAGATGTAGTGGGAGGGACGAGGAACAACAGCAGCCATTCTGATTTTTGGTCATTTCTGTTCATTTTGGGAGCCTCCGGTAGCAGCGATATCAAGCGTGCTAGGAATGTCACTTCCTGCTATTTCCAAGTTGAAAAACAAACGCACCCTTTGTAGGTTCATCTAAGAAATCGAAGAAGCCCTTTAAGATGCTGGAGCCAAGCCTGCAGACGCCGCCGTGAACTTTGTCCTACTTCAGGGAGACACGTGACAGCTTGTTTGTTGACTTGGCTTCAGAACTCCTTGTTCTTTTTCCCCTCCGCATCCCTTCACAGTTGCCGGAGAAACGAGGCGTAGGAAACGGGCACCACGAATCCCGCTGCCCTTCTTACCGGAGCAAAAAGCTCCATTAAATTGTTACAAAGCCCCAGTTCCTCCTGCCAGAAGGGTTGACTGTTAACCCTTCGCAGCCCGTGTGGCTGCTTGTTCCGGCTGCCCAGGTCCTACCTCGCTTGTTGAAGCTTTGCGCCTTCATCTCAGGCCAAAGTAGACGCTGTTATTTCCCTTCAGCAAGCCCTTTCATGTATTTTAATTCCCATGTGCTTTATCATTGAGGATCACTTCTGGAAGGGTAGCTGTGTTAGGATGCCATCCTATATGTGCTTTCCTGGGAGTAAGCTCCATTGAGCACAGTGAGACTTACTTCTGAGTAGGCATGCATCGGATTGAGCTGTTAGCTTGTTACAGCAAATACTACCCCCCCCCCCCCGAAAAAACCAAACACAACCCAGTGAAGAAACTTGGAGCAGTTTCAAATCTAACATGGTTCTTCTTGCTAAACTTTTTGGACTACAGCCCATTTTATCCTTCAACTGAAGGATCTGTATATCTGCCTCTGTGACACTGCTGAATTAGAATTTGTCAAAACTCATGCGCAGCCATGTTGCTCCATTAGAAAAAAATCCCCAAAGCCATAGTCTGGTAATGCCCCTGTCTGTTCCAACCAAAACACTACAAAGTTACGAGCAACAAGCCATCGAGTTCTCCAGAATGCTTCGTCAGGCTCAGGCACTAGAGCGAAGCGCGCGGGGCGGACTGCCGGAGGGTGACGCGCGCACCCATGCACGCGTCACCTCCACTGCGTGCGTCGCTCTCCGGGAGGCTCTGAGGCCGGGAGAAGGCCTTGGAGCAACCTCCCTGGCCAACGCGCCAGGGCCTTCTGATGAAGGCCCAATGCGCGATACGTAATTTATAACGTTTTTCGCGCATGCGCAGAACGTTTCTCGTTGTGCGCATGCGCGAAAAACATTATAAATTATATATCGCGCATTAGGCCTCGGACAGCCGGCCGGCTCGGATGTATGTTCAATCCCCAGTACCTCCCAAGTAGGGCCAAGAAAAGCCTCTTGGCTCAAATCCTGGAGAGCCGCTGTGAGTCCTTGTCAGCAATACTGAGCTAGATGAACCTGGCTTACTATGAGGAAGCTACTGTGTTCTTTAATAGGTCCAGTAACTATTTTCTTCCTGGTTGCCAGCATGTGGAATCTGAACCTCATAATAAAAACAATAATAATGGGGCTTTCCTGCCAGTTCTAGCTGTTTGGCTGGCAAAATGCAAAGCAGTCTTTACTTGGCAACTGGGTCTTGGGATGTGAGGAGTTGAGCTCTTTTGAAGTTTGAATGTCAGAATCTCACTGATGCAGCAAGTCCCATCCCCGTCCCGTCTCCCCCATCTCCTTGGAGGTAGCATTTGGCAAATGCAACAGCTGATGACTTGGGGGTTTAAAAAGATGTGTCCAATGTTATCAGCTGCTGATTGCAGCAACTGATAACGGACAGACTCTGGAGTACCCCTGCCTGATGGTCCGTGTTCCCCTAGGAGTACGCGTACCACAGGTTGAGAAGCCCTGGTTTAGTTTATTCGGGTTAAAATACTGTGTCGATAAAATAAGTAAAGATAAGGTGCAGCTGCTTATTATAAGTATCTCTGCAGACCGGAAGCAGTGTAAGGACAGCTGGAACTTCTGATGATGCCCCACACAGATTGAGGGTGAAATGTACGTAAAGAAAAGAGACTTTTATTTTATTGACACAGTATTTTAACCCAAATAAACTAAACTGTTTTATGTTATGGGACTGTGAAAAACGTAACCAATGGAAAAAGAGAGATGTAAATGTTAAAAGGGAAGTATATAAATATGGCCTGGCTTTTGGAAAAGCTGTGTGTATGAGTGTGTGTTAGAGTAGGGAGACTCTCTCTCTCTCTCTCTCTCTCTCTCTCTCTCTCTCTCTCTCTCTCTCTCTCTCTCTCTCTCTCTCTCTCTCTCTGTGTGTGTGTGTGTGTGTGTGTGTGTGTGTGTGTGTGTGTGTGTGTGTGTGTGTGTGTGTGTGTGTGTGTGTGTGTATACACATGTACACAAAGACCTCTTCCTTGTATGTGCTGAATCTAGCACATACTCATACATGCAGCTTTTCTAATAACCAAGACATCTTGCCCCTAAATAGATCACTGTGAGAACTAAGAACCCACTTCCGGGGGGGGGGGGGGGGGGGAGAGAGCGGCAACAGCAGGTGGGTATGGTTTTGCCTGATTCATCTTTCCGTTCCTGTTTACTGAGCCACTGGTCCTTCTGCCGACCCCTGCAAGGGAGAGCAGCCCCTCTTGGCTACAGATGGGTCCATACAAACCTCTTGCCATCGGTGTGGTTTTGGAGTTCTATCTAGTGGATCCTACTTTTTTCCTCTCTTCCTTGCCCCAGGTATGTGCAGAGCTTGCTGGACATCATGGTATTCCTGGATAAGGACCCTGAGGACCAAGGGACATTGGGACAGTAAGTTTGGATTTGGGGGGGGGGGCTGTTGAGCACACGCATACAAGAATCCCAGCTCGTAGCGTCTTTTAGAGCCACTTTCTATGGAACACTTGGAGACTTTCCAAGGCATTGTCTTGTCTGGAGTTGGTGCAATGTGTTCTTATGCTGCCTAGTCCATGCACACATTGTCACGCTTTCCATTTTGTATGCAAGTAGTGGGAAAATGTCACATATGGGCATTTGGAGTCTATTTTGGATGTTATGCCATCATTGATAAGTGTCCAGTAGCTGGCTGAGATACTGGGATGGAATGGGTGTTGCTATCACAGTGGGACCTTAAGAGAGCAGAACTCCCATTAGGATTGTCTGAGGACCTACCTGATAGGACTATAGCTACCCACTTTAAGGGATGCTTATATCTAGAGGCAGGAGAAAATGGTGATAACGAAATAAAAACACATAACACTGCTTTCTGCTAAAAAAATCTACAGGGGAAAAAATAAAACAAAACCATGTAATTTTGCATCATTCTTCATCTGCTGACACTGTATAACCTACACCGCCTACTTAAAGTGGTTACAATTGATGAAAATGGGAATAAAAACACATGCCACCGCTTTCTGCTATTTCATTTTGGTTAAACATCGAAAAAATAAAACCATTTTCTCCCACCTCTACTTATATCAGATGAACCATGTGGGAGGGTGGTAGACTCCCAGATCAAAGATCTTCCATCCAGCCCGTGCTGGTTATCTCCCGTTGTTGACCAAGTCTGCTGTGGAGGCATTCCTCCATCCCTGACTTTCCCACTCAGCCAACGTCAGCATTGGTGCCTTTAAAGAGGGCATCAATGAGAACCTTGGCCATACATGCCTGCTTGAGGTGCCATGCTATGGGAGTCCTCTTGGGAGTTTGCTATGGGAGTCCTTTTCTGGAGGTCTAGCCCATGACTAGATTTCCTAATGTTGCTACCATCTTGGTTGTGGAAGAGAGAACCCTCGGCTAATCCCTGCTGTGCAGGGGAGATTTTCCGTGAATGGTGGTTCCCTTGCAGGGCCTCTAGGGACATATTACTTGTTATTGACAGAGGTCCCAATCCCAGTGTCCGTGTTGCATCAGGAAGTTCTGGTGCATGTCAGTTTCACTCCAGGACGGGCGCTCTGCTTACCATTTTGAAGTTTCTCTGAAGGCCTGTGTCCTCCCAGGTTCACGAATGCCTTGGTCACCATCCGTAACCGCCACAACGATGTGGTCCCCACCATGGCACAGGGCGTGATTGAGTATAAGGAGGCTTATGGGGATGACCCTGTCTCCAACCAAAACATCCAGTACTTCCTGGACCGCTTCTACCTCAGCCGTATCTCCATCCGCATGCTGATAAACCAACACAGTGAGTCATTTGGATCCCTTGGGATTCTTCTTCTTTCCCTTCATCCTTCCCCATATGTAGCACTGCGACAATAGCTTCTGTTTGCAATCCATTGGAATGTAAACGCACCTTAACAATAAATACTCTGGGCGTGGTAGCCCACTCTTTGCCCTTTCTGATGCATCCCCAGGTCTGTCCCTTATCCCCCCCCCCCGTCAGATTTTTTTTGCCTTTGTCTTATCTTGTGCTACTTTTCTGCCTTCATCACCTCCCCTCCTCCACAGCCCTGATTTTTGATGGTAGCACCAACCCGGCCCATCCCAAGCACATTGGCAGCATCGATCCCCACTGCAACGTTTCAGACGTGGTCAGAGGTGAGTGGAGCTTCTGTGTGTTCCATGTTCTGTGCAGTTACATCTCTTTCTTCCACTGTCCTCCAGGTTTTTTTGTTTGTTTGTTTGTTTGTTTTGTCACTTGATCTTGCTTTTGTAGGGAATTCTATGTTCACAGAGAACATACAAAAAAAACACCCAGCAAATTTAAGGACTCTCTTAAGCATCAACGTTGAGGACTTGGTATCCAGCTGGGTGGGATGGGTGAGGACAGGGAACAGGTTGCACCTTGTACAGTAGGACTAACTTAGGAACTCATTGCCACAAGATATGGTTGTAGCCATTGACTTAAATTGCTTTCAAAAGAGATGAGACACATTTATGGAGGAAAGTTCCATGTGTGACTATTAACCATGATAGCTAAATGGAACCTCCCATTGTCAGAGGCTGTGTACCACTGAATACCACGTTGCTGGAGTGTGAATAGTAGCAGGGAGTGCTCTTGCCTTTTGTCCCACATGTAGGCTTCCTAAAAGCATCTGACTGACCACTGTTGGAAACAGGATGCTCAGCTAGGTGGACCTTTGGTCTGTTCCAGTAGGAATCTCGTATGGAAGCTCAGAGCAGATTCACACCTTTCCTTCTTAATAAAGGAGCACGGGTGGTCAAACCTCTCCCTCCCTCCCTCTCTCTCTCTCTCTCTCTCTCTCTGTGGCTGTTTTGGTCTCTGGCAGAGCACAGCAGCATCTGTTCTTTGGCTACAGACAGCGATGGCAGGACGTTCCCCTTGCAGTGTTTGTGGGAATAAAAGGAGAAAAGATCACACACTCCCTCACTCCCTCGTCCTCCTCAAGGCTGTGACAGACCGCACGCCGAGGCAAGTGAGTGAGCCCCGAGGCGAGCGAGTGAGAGAGGCTGGCCTCTCTCCTCCGCGCTCTGAGCTTGTCTGTAGGAGTGTCTTCCCGCAAATAGTCCCTCCTTTTGTCCCGCCTTCTTGGAAGAAACCTCCACAGTGATTGGCTAACACTCCTCCCCCTCTCATCTGATCAGTGGCTGCAGTAGCTCCACGAGGCAGCCCCCTCAAACATGGGCCAGGAACATTTTTGATCATGCCGGAAATCGGGAGATTGCATCTCCTCCGCTCGCTTCCACTATGGTAACCAGACACCTCAGCACAGCTCGATAAAGTTCCTCAGGCGTCCGGGACGTGCCGAAATTCGTGCGTTCTGCAGCGGCCTTCAGCCACTAGGCTGTTATTTCGTAGCCCTCCTTGGCTGAGGCGGTGTTCCCAAACAGCAGTGCCCTGGAACAGATTGAGGAGGCCACTCCATAGCATGTAAGGCAGCAGAAGCACCTCCAGCTATTTTGGTGTCCTTGGGGAGGCCTACACAAACCCTCCTTCACCCCCTTTATTTAGCAGTACCTGCAGCTGCACAGCGTATGAAGCTGCCTAGATTATTTTTGGCTACACTGACCAACAATAACTCTCCAAGGTTTCAGGCAGGATCTTTTCAAGCCCTACCTGAGCATGCTGAGGATTGAACTGGGGGCCTTCGGTATGCAAAACGTGGGCTCTGCCACGGAGCTATGACCCCTCCCTTAATGGTGGTTCTCTTTGCATGAGCATGGTTCCCATAGTCCTGTCTTAAATGTTCTCTTGGGTAACCCATGTGTCCTTTTCCCCATTGGACTATGGAACCTGCCAGTTCACACAAATGTACAGCAGAGCCGTCAGAGTGCAGGCCCTGGCCTCCGTCAAGAGGGTGGGCGCGCCATGTTCATTTGACAGCCATTTTGTGTGTCTTCTTCCCACTTTCCTCAGATGCTTACGACATGGCCAAGCTGTTGTGCGACAAGTACTACTTGGCTTCCCCTGAACTGGAGATCCAGCAGGTGAATGGTGAGTCCTGCAGGAACCACAATAGTGATGGGCATTAAGTTTGAGGGAGGGGTGGTTGCCCAAAAGGTGACACAGGAGAGGCCAGGAGAGGACAGGCGTGGATTGAGTCAGCGGTGGTGGGGCCTTTTGTTTGCACTGAGAAGTTGCCCGCTCATTTTCCTCCAAAGCACTCTTTATGTCTTTTGTGTTTGTGTGTGTGTGTGTGTGTGTGTGTGTGAGAGAGAGAGAGAGAGAGAGAGAGAGAGAGAGAGAGAGAGAGAGGCTCATAGCGAGTAATTTTGTGGTTGGGGGCCTCGGGGAACCCCACAGGACAGGCATCAGTGCAGAACAGGCAAAATCTAAATAAAGTTAGGGTGCAGGAATTGATGCTGAGTGACTTGCCCGAGGCCACAAAAGGAGTCCGTGGCAGAAGTGGAGCTTGAACCCAGCACATGTCTGAGATCGGGTCTCATGATCATGAAATCAGCACGTCAACCCCTCTTGCCTGCTCACTCCTGCTGGCCCGTCTTACTGTTTTGTTACTAAAACCCTATAGAACGCACAACATTCTTTACAAATGCCTTTATAAATCTTCTTGCTTATTCATAATCAAAGCCCTGTAATTATGGGCTGTTCTTTTGAACCCACTAATGAGACGTTTAAATTGGATTTTAAAAGTTAATGTTAAAATTCAGTCCCATGACCAGCTTTATCCCAGTTTCCAAAACACAAATGTTTGATTGAAAGCTAATGAAAGAATCTGAAATGGTGCTTAGCAAAATGTTATGCTTATGACAGATTGCCGTAGTTTTGTAGAAAATGAGGAGCACCATCCATGGCTCAGATTATATGCTACTATCTCTGATTTGTTCCTAGAGCTCCTTCCTCTCACGGTTGAAAATGAGATGACCACAGATCATACCACTGGCGTCACTGCAGGGGGGGGCGGAGCTCTAAGTTCCTCCGTGATCCGAGCCTCCGTTACACGGAAGAACGAAGCACCCCGCCCCCACGCCTTCCGAACCAGTCAAAGCAGTGAAAAGAACGCACAGGAGCTCCCTGCGCGTTGTTTTCACCGCTTTGAATGGTTCGGAAGGCACAGGGGCGGGGCGCTTTGTTCCTCTGTGTAACAGAGGCTCGGATCATGGAGGAACTTAGAGCTCCGCCCCCCCTGCAGTGACGCCAGTGGATCATACATATGAAAGTAAAATACTTTACCTTAAATGAAAAACAACACAACAGAACTCATCCATCAAATTAAATCAAAATAGTGGAACACTGTCAATGTTGTGTTTATATTGCCCCCCCCCCCCCTTGTTTGATAGACTGGAAAGTTTTCATTGTAGGCCTCCCTTTTAAAAGGGTTACTTTAATTTTTTTTTTAATGAATAAATAAAAGCTCACTTGAGTTTCTAGAGCTGACTGTCAGCCTCATCCATTCTTTTCCCCTTTAATTCAGCCACTGGAGCAGGACCTCACCGGTGGCTCAGTAAGTAGCAAAGTAGTGGTTTGCTAAGCAGCAGTCATAGAGTTGGCCTTGTCGCTCAAGCTTCGCTACAGTCCCGGCTTCCTCCCTCCCTCATGGCTTTTTCTGCCTCGCCTTTAAAAGAAATGACAGCAGCCTCTGTGCCTTTAACAGCTGCATGGCATGGAGAATTCAACAGGTGCAGCTATTTGTCATTTATGTTTTCATTTTAAGCGTTTTATCTCTCGCCTTTCCACCGTTCGGGACTTTCAAGGCAGCTCACACACACCATTGGAATGTAGCTCTTTACCGTCCCGGCAAGGAGGGGCTTCTGCGGGTAGATTTTCCACCCTAGAGCAGTGTTTCCCAAACTGTTTCAACCTGTGTATCCCGTGACCATTGGCGACCATTGGCCGCAACTCCTCATTACATGATGTTGATGGCTGGCAATTGGCATTGCACTGTTTTCCGAGAGGATTCCGTGGCACTCCGCGGCTCCCCTGGGTGGTTTCCGCGGCTCCCAGTTTGGGAACCACTGCCCTGAAGTGAAGGAACAAACTCCTTCGCTGTATGCCTGGTGTCTCCTTGGGTTCTGGCTGTCTTGGCTGTTGTAGCAGGGCAAAGAGGAAGTCTTTGTCAGAAGCATCCACCCAGAAACCCAGTTTAGGAGCAGAGCAGATAATGAGAGATCACCTCGGCTCTGGCCACACAGGTCTTCCCACAGACAGCCGGCTTGATGGCAGTGAAAATCCTCAACGGTTAGGGCTTGACGGAGCTGTCCTCCCTCCGCCACTGCCAGTGGTGGTTCTGGCTGTCTTGGCCTCTGTGGTGGGGCGCAAAGAGCAACCCCCCCCCCCCCAGTATCGTCTGCTCCCCTCCAGACCAGTCCGGGAACCAAGCAAAAAACAGTGTCTGGGTGAGGAGGTCAGAACTTCTTCAGCCGAGCAGTTCTTCCACACAGGCAGTGTACGTCACAAAGTTTCAGGGGCAAGGGATCCTAGACAGTGAAAGCACCAATCAGGAGATGTTCCCTCCCTTTCCCAAGGCTTGGGACCAGTTTTAGCGGTTTAAAACATCAAGGCATTTCTGGCCATCTTTAAGAGAACCCCATTGGCACCCCGGTGCCTTCCTCCAAAGTCCAGGTTTACAAGCCAGGGAACAACTCGAGAGAAGTCCAGGGCCATTCATTCAGCCACTCTCTGTCCCTCACTCAAAATTCCCAATTCAGCTCCACCCCTTGGCATGTGCCAGGTCTGACTCATGGAAGGTGCTTGACCCTCCTCGCCTTACTGTCTCTTCCACACTGCGGTCCCAACAAAACCAGCTACCTAACGCAGCCCACTCTGGGGTTGGGGGAAAAGGTGTCAATCATGGCTGTCATACAGTCCATCTTCCTGCACCGCCACAAAACGGGACAATCCTATTCGCGGACAATTGGTCAGTGAGTAGTTGTTCGCTCTAATGACTAAATGGAACCTCCATTTTCGGAGGCAGTAAACCATTAAATACAATTTGCTGGGGAGCAACAGCAGGTTGTCCGTCACTGGAAACAATGAGAGACCTTTGGTCTGATCCAACAAAGCTTGTCTTACAGTGCAATCTTGTGCACGTCTACTCAGAAATATGTCCTATTGTATTCATTGGGGGCTTACTCCCAGGGAAGTGTGTATCGGATTGCAGCCTTACATTCTTATGATTAAAATCCATTTGTCCCCAGGTGGGCCTCTCCCCTCTCCTTTTGACACCCCAATACATTCTAGCTTCCTAAAGAAAAACACGTACGGGTCATTCCATGTGAAATCAACCAGTGCGTGAAACCTTAATGTCATGGATTTTGTTCATTTTTGGTACATTTGTACCTTACCATGAGATGTTTAAAAAAAATTTTTTTCAGATTTTTTTGTCCACCCGTTTTTGAGATATTGAATTTTCAAAAAATACCACATAATTTTATCAATGTAAATTATAGAAAAATGGACTCGAGGGGTTTAATTCCTTGTCACTGCCAAAACGAAAATTTAATTTTTGTATGATACCATTGAGATACCACTTTGAAATTTTGACTGATTGGCTACAAGACATATACCTTTCAGTGTGGTTTTTTTTTGAAATTTTTAAAAAATCCCGTTTTTCCAAAAATTCAAAATAAGTATTATTTGAATATTTTTGAATTTCTTGAAAATTTATAATTGTGTCATGTTGTATATATCAAATGAAAGCCCTATCCATTAGCTTTAAAATGACACCTGTCCCATGTCTGTAGCTTTCATAGTTATCTTGAACCTGGCGTTTGAAGGTATGGTGACAAGTGAATTTTGGCATTTTTAGGCAAATTTGAAAATTAAATATCTCAAAAACGGGTGGACAAAAAAATCTGAATTTTTTTTTTAAAACATCTCATGGTAAGGTACAAATGTACCAAAAATGAACAAAATCCGTGACATCAAGTTCCAAGATGGATTTTTCATTGGTTGATTTGACATGGAATGACCCCGTATGTCCAGACTTGCACTCTCAAGCATATTCTGAAAGCAGGATTGTGTTGTGTTGTGTGTTTGTAGAGAACGCAGGACTTGGAAAGTGGAATTGAAAGGGAGTCATGACCATAGAACTGACATTGAACTGACCTGACCTGACCTGGAACTTTAGAGGGATCCTAGCCAATCAGAAGACCAAGCTGGGAGCCAGACAGGGCCTGGGAAATGCCAGGGCTGGGGGGGGGGCAGGGTAATGTGAGATAGCTGTGCTGCTTGTGAAGCCTTCTGTGCTTGATTGAGTGGCTGAGGCATCTGCCTTTTAGCATGAAGGATCTGGGAAGCGGGGGGGGGGGGGTCTGGTGTCTCGGGAGTGTGTGGCATCTGACATGACTCAATATTGACTCTGAGATCAACGTGCATCTAACCAGTCTGATGTGCTAATCTATGTAATGTTGATATAAAAATGTTGACACACAGCCCAATCCTTAACCCACTTTCCAGTGCCGATGCAGCTGCAGTGCAGCCCCCAAGGCAAGGGAACAAACCCTCCCTTACCTTGAGGAAGCCTCCACGACTGCACCCCCAACACGGAATGCACCATATGCCCCATTGGCATGGCTGCATCGGCGCTGGAAAGTGGGTTAGGATTGGGCTGACAGTCTGTATGTTGCTATAAAAAGTTGCCCCAAGCGCTCGGTACAGTTGTGGGCAGGTAAACGAAAAGCAAGGCATGCATATGATGTGTCTTGCATAGGATGAGTTTATTTTATTTATTTATTTTTCACATTTTTATACCACCCTTCCTCCAAGGAGCTCAGAGTGGTGTACATATTTCCTCCCCTCCTTTTTGTCCTCACAACAACCCTGTGAGGTAGGTGGGGCTGAGAGATAGTGACTGGCCCAAGGTCACCCAGGTAGCTTCGTGGCTGAGCGGGGATTTGAACCTGGATCTTCCAGGTCTAAGTCCGACTCCCAAACCACTACACCATCCTGGCCAAAGGGGGCAGAAAGCAGGAACAGCATGGTGATCTGCATGTTCTCAGTGACCTCTTTTCTCCTGCTCCTAGCTAACCATCCCGACCAGCCTATCCACATGGTCTACGTCCCATCGCATTTGTACCACATGCTCTTTGAGCTGTTCAAGGTAACTCTCTCCTAATCCGGTATACCTCTTTCTGTTGCTTACCCTGACAATAGAATCCAGCCCAGAATTCAGCACTGTCCCAGTTTAAGCCAAAATGTTCGAAGTGGGAGGGGAGGCTGCTGTTTCTGATGGAAAGAGGGCTGTGACATTTAAAGATAAGTTAAGGAAATTATCTCACTCTTGCAAGAGACTTCCAGAGGTCTAGAAAAATAGGAGTTGGATCCCAAAGGTGCTGGGAAAATATGGGTATGTATATAATAAAGGACACTCCCAGCGTTATCATTCTGCACACCTTTGAACAAATTAGCTCTTTTTCAAAGGTGATTGTAGCTCTTTGTGCAGAAACTGTAAGCATGAATGATGGACATCCGTAATGGTGGGGAGGATCTCTCGCCAGGTACACCGTCTTAAGACAAATGCTGTCGCTATGAAAAGGGTATGGAGTGCATCAGCACCTGGCTTGAGGCTTGCCAGTGTGCTCCCCCCACACTGTATCCGTGTACACTGTTGGTTACAGTTTATATGGTCAGGGCTAATATCCTAGCCCAGCCAGCGGGTGGCACAGTGGGTTAAACTGCTGAACTATGAGCTGTTGATCGAAAGGTCGGCAGTTCGAATCCTGCGACGGGGTGAGCGCTCGTTGCTTGGCCAGCTCCTGCCAACCTAGCAGTTCCAAAGCATGTCAATGCGAGTAGATAAATAGGTACCGCTTGCGGGAAGGTAAACAGCGCTCCGTGTTCCAGCCGCATGCTACACGTTGCGGCAAAGAGAGTCTTGCCGGCCACATGACCACGGAGGCGTCTTTGGACAACGCTGGCTCTTCGGCTTTGAAATGGGGATGAGCACCACACCCTAGAGTCGGATACGACTGGACTTAATTGTCAGGGGTCACCTTTACCTTTAATATCCTAGACCAGTGGTTCCCAAACCTTTTAGCACCGGGACCCACTCTTTAAAATGACACTCTTATCGTAGTGGTTCCCAACCTTTTCAGCACCGGGACCCCCTTTTGTAGAATGACAATCTGTCGGGACCCCGCTAAGACCTAGGGCTGGAAGTGATGTCATTAAGCAGGAAGTGACATCATTGTTTTTAATAAATTACACTGTTTAATAATAAATCACTTTTTAAAATAAATCACATTTTTAAAGTTGTATTCATAAGCAGCCCCATTTGGGGGGGGGAGTGAACAAATATTAATAGAGATGCTAAAGGGCAAGCAGAAAGTAACACAAGGTGAGCAGATGCCCCAAGAGAGCATCAGACACTTCTTTCTCTGCAGTGGGGGTGGTCATCCAGCCGACATCCCGCAACCCCCCAAAAAAACACTTCCCGACCCCCAGGTTGGGAACCACTGCTCTATCAGTACCCACCTAGCTTTACGAGACTTTAAAAAAGGTGATCTAGAAAGCAATATTTTATTTATTTATAAGTATTTATTTATTAGCAAAAAATTCTAATCCATTTCTCATAATGAGGCAGCCTTAATAGCCTCAAGGTTTGATGGGTTTATGTGACCCAGCCTTCACCTGCCCCCACTACTTGTTATTGACGGACTTGGAAAAAAAAAACACCAGAAAAAAGACCCTCAAACATTTATCTCCCTATATTTACACAAGCTTGCAAACTGCAGGAGCTCAGCTCCTATCAACTATCTGATTTTTGAATAGCCTCAGAGCTTTAGGCAATTACTTATCTGATCTTTCCATCACCATTGGAAGCTCTGGGGAACTCACCAGAAATCGGGTCCTGACCCACAGTTTGAGAAACAATGTTCTAGCCTGTCTCTGTTCCTGCTTTCCCAGCACTTCATGCTGAAGAAGCAAGCCAATTTTTCAGTTTGCCACTTGAACTGAAAAGCAGCTTGCCTCTTCAGCAGTGCAAGAGGCCGTGTTGCAAATGTCAAAGAAACCCTCTGTTGTGACCGTAGTTCCCCCCCCCCCCCACTCCACTCCATGTGTATAGATAGTTTGTCCGGTTGCTACCACAGCAGCTGAGTTTTAATTTGAAAGGCTTTCAAAAGTCTGGGTGTGCTGTGGCTTACGTTATTAGAAAATGTGATAGTCTATAAAAGAACATAAAAAACGGTGGTTCACAGTTCAACAAGTTCAGGAACCCTGATCAGGTAAGCTGTTGATACAGTCCTGCCTGAGTTGCATCTTAATAAACTTGTGAATGAAGAGGCAGGCAAGCACACAGACGGCTCAAGACGTCTATTTATGATGGTGAGGCAAAAAGCCCAAGAGTCCAGTGAAATCCTTAATCCTTCGTGAATGCATTGGAAACTGTAGGCACAGATCATTTGGAGTCTCCCCAGGTGAACTTTCAACATGAGAAGCAAATGCATGGACACCTGGCGGAGATAAAAATGGCAGTCCATTGCGATGCTTTGTAACTGGAGCAGAAAGGAAAGCATGGAAAGGGCGTTGCTGGAACAAGGAGGTCTTGTTCAGCAGGCTCTATGGCGAGACCACCCTGATGTGCATGTGTGTGTGTTTTCCTTATCTGTTTTTGCCTTCCAGAATGCCATGAGGGCAACTGTAGAAAGCCATGAGAACAGCCCTACATTTCCACCTATCAAGGTGATGGTGTCATTGGGACAAGAGGATCTCTCCATCAGGGTAAGTGAGACCATGGAAAGAGGGGAGGGGGTCATAGCTCCATGGTAGCTTTGCATGCAGAGGGTCCCAGGTTCACTTCCTGGCATCTCCTGGGTGGACTGCCCAAGAGCTTGGAGAGCTTCTGTCCATCAACATAGACCAGAAGTTCTCAACCCCTTCCGGGCCAAGTACCACCTCCGACGCCACTCTCCTGCTACGTACTACTAGAAGTGACTAGCAGTTACATCATCGCAAGTTACTTCCGGGTTTTCGGAGGCCAGAAAACGTAGGTAGGAGGCTCTGGGTGGGTGGGAGGACCCTTCTCAGCATTCTCGAGAGGGTCGGCCAAAGGCAGGAGCCTGGAGCGAAAACATGGTGCCAAAAGCACTATGTCAGAGCGGGGTTCCAGCGGTCCAAGTACCACCAGTAGTCAGCCGAACTACCACTGGTGGTACAAGTACCACTGGTGGAGAACCCCTGACAACACTGGCCTAGATGGAGCAATAGTGTCTCACCGTATGAGGCATCTTCATATGTTTGAGGAGGAAAGTACACGCCAGTGGTTGTAACTACTTTTAGTTTGCCAGTCTGTGAAGATCCTCATTTGCATGTGGAAGTGATCAGCATTGACCTGAAGGGGACAAGACTCCTTTTTTTCTTTTCACCACCATATTTCCTAGTTACGTATTCAAAATCAAGAACATGGGTGCCCACCCCCGCTTGACTCATGAGCATGCACTGGAAAGAGCGGAAGAAGTCTTGCCCCCTCCCCCAACCATGCTCTAATCCCACATAGATGTGGACTATTGTGATGCACACCCTGGTTTAAAAATTGAAAGCCACCATTGGCCATGATTCTCTGTGGGCCCAGAGTGATGCGACTCTTTTAGTATCTCTCTGGTGAAAACCAGATGTTCTATGTAGCTGAAGTTAAGAATGGGAAACCAGATCAGAGCTTTAGACCAGAAGTGTAAATAAGGATTGCAGTGTGTTGCAAGACTGTTGGTTTGTTTTCATGTTGGGAGGATTAAAAATCGTAGGGTGAAAATACTGTACCCGCTCTGGTGGCAAAGTGTCACGGGCTGCGGCTTATCACCCGTTCTCAACAGCGGTTTCCACCCATGTCGTGTGATGTGACTTTTAGCTTCTTCTGTGGTTCCTGTTGAACTTGTCCTACCCTCCAACTCCTCATTGGCAGTGGTGTCTTCTTCAGTTGGAGAACACACTGAAAGGGGAACACCGCCAAGCAGAAACAAACAAAAGATCCAATCAGAGATTGCAGCTACTGGGTCTTGTGTGTGTGTGTGTGTGTGTGTGTGTGCGTGTGTGCGCGCGTGTGCGTGTGCGTGTGCGTGTGCGTGTGCGTGCGTGTGCGTGTGTGTGCGTGCCGTTGGAATTGGGATGCCTTTAGATTGTGGGATCCCATCTCTATGATGTTGTTTTTCTCCTGCCCTGGTGCAGATGAGTGACCGAGGAGGTGGAGTTCCTCTGCGCAAGATCGAGCGACTCTTCAGCTACATGTATTCCACCGCACCCAAACCGGAGTTGGGCACTGGCGGAACACCCCTGGTATGGCAGGGAGAGGAGGGGGCGATGGGGTCACACCTCTTTCAACAGTCATGGCTTCCAGCCAAGGAATCCTGGGAGTTGTATTTCTGGGAAGGGTTGGGGAGGATGATGTCCTCGATGATGAATACGCAGCGAAATGGGGCATGCCGCTATTTCACAATGGCTGGCTAGAGGACAGATCATTGCAGCGGCAGCTCCATTCCCCATCACCCAGTAAGCCATGGGACATTCCTCACCAGGGAATGGGGTAGAGGGGAAGAAGCCACCACAGTGGACAGGTGGGGCAGGGGTGGGCATGGGCCCCATCAGCAGTGTGGACCCTCCAAGCATGCTCAGTCTGGTCCTGGCAGGACAGACCTGAAGTCTAGGGCAGGCTCATATTGAGGAGGGAGACAATTGTTGAAATAAAACAATTCCATTTATTTGGGTTAAAATACTGTATCACTAAAATAAGTCAAGATAAAAGTCTCTTTACTTAAGATAAAAGTCTTAAGAAAAGAGACTTTTTTTAATCTTGACTTATTTTATTGACACAGTATTTTAACCCGAATAAACGGAATTGTTTTATGTTATGGACTGTGAAACCTTCAACCAATGAGTTGTTGAAATATTTTTGGTCTCATGCCATTTAAGACTTTAAAATAGCTGTTGGGGTATGATTGGAAACAGCATTCTTAAGGAAGGGGGTCTTTCACCCTTTCTCCCCCATGCTATTTTTTGTGTGTGTGCATGAAAGAGGGAGTAAATGAGATTTGGAAAATGGCATGGGAGGGTAAGTTTTTTAAAAATAAAAAGTTGCAAGAACTAGTTACAAGTTCACAACTGTTTTGACCCATAGTATTCTTGATGATCTTTGGGGAAAGAGGTCTGCAGTATGGTTTGGAGTGGGGTGGGGGAAGTGCTGGCAGGCATCACTGAGGAAGAGTGTATAGAGAAGAGCAGACAAGCTTTCAACGTGTATGCATGAAGTTGGGGTGTGGGGGGGGAGGGGGAGTAGTAAGAATTCCAAGTGGGTTGTATCAATATGACTTACCCACCTTCCCTCTGCCGTCGGTTTCCCTTTGCTCCCACTAGGCTGGCTTTGGCTACGGACTGCCTATTTCTCGCCTCTATGCCAAGTACTTCCAAGGGGACCTTCAGCTCTTCTCCATGGAGGGCTTTGGGACAGATGCTGTCATCTACTTGAAGGTGAGCTGGACTCTTCTTCCTCCCCTTGCACCTAAAACTGACTGCCTTATCTAGTTTCCACAGTATCCATTGACCGCCCATGGGAAACGTTCCTGGATCGCTTCTGGGGAGACTCAGGTTCACATGATCATTGACTTAGGTTTGTTTTTCATGGATCTCCCAGCAAGGGTGTCCAGTTCAGATCAACTTCTTGTCTTACGGCACAATCCTATCTAAGGGTTACGTTGGCAGTGTTCTGCTGGTGCACGCTGGTGCAAAAGCGCCGTAAAGCACTTTTCGACAGTAGGAGTTCAGGGTGCGCCAACGGGAAGGCCGAAGCCTTCCTGCTCTCGCCAGCGGCCAAAGGGATGCCTGCTGGGGCAGGTGAATCCTTGCAGGGGGCTGGGGTGTACAGATTGGGCCCAGGGATTGGGTGTGTGGATCAGGCCGGTGGGAGGGCGGGATCAGCAACACCAGCATGTGCTGTATCCAGACCTGCTCCCCAGACCCGATCTGCTTGCATGGATCAATGTGGACTTGCACCAGCGATATCGTTGGCGCAGGTCCAGGTTGACCCGTTGCCGCTGCTGGGGCTTCCCCCAGGGCAAGGGGACAAATGCCCCCCCTTACCCTGAGGAGACCTCCAGCATGCAAAACATCCCCACGGGATGCAGCGCAGCCTGCACCGGCCCCACTGCATCGCCACACGGTTTTTAGGATTGGGCTGTTGTTGTTAATGAGCCAAGGTTGCGAGTTCTACTTTGTGCTCCTTCAGCCTCATGCTCTTGAGGTCATTTGCCTTTCAACAAAACAAGCTCACAGAGTCGGGCCAACGAATGATGCCAACAGGGTCAATATCCCAAAGTGCCCCGGACGGGGGCGGGATCAGTCTTTCCATTGGTGGACAGCCATGGCACCACCGCTCCACGGAACCCTTGCTAACTTCCTGGATTGCCCAGTCTGTAGCAAGTGTTTGACTGCAGTGGTTGGACTCTTAGCCTTTACTACCAGCCAGCTGCTGCCCTCCAGCTCACCAAAAGCAATGAGGAGGGTTGTGTGCTTATGCCCATGAGAGCAGGATTGAAATATCACAAACCAATTTGAAACCTGATGATCAGTCAGGCTTTTGAGTATTCTTCTCATTTTTAAAAGTTCAGCTTTGTTGTAGGACACTTCCTATGGCTTCGCTTTTCAAGGTTGTCCCCCTGGGCGCATTGCTGTCATATGGGAGTGAGTCTCATTGAACTTACCAGAACCTCCACCTGTAGCATTGGGCTGAACATCTCCATGAATTTAAAGGCAATAATGTTAACTTGCTACATGCCATTACTTTTTTCTAAACACCCCGCCCCCGGGAAGCCCTGAAGTATCATTGGAAACGTTGTAAGAAATTCCAATTAGAAAAAATGTATTTCATTCAAATTTTCGCAAGCAAATTTGGGGAAGGGGAATTTCTTTTGAGAGGGGGTTTTCAGTGCCCAAATTTAAATCTGCACATGAACATAACACGTCCTTAGCTCTAGCGTGCTTGCTTTTTGTTTGCTAAATTACAGCAGTGAGTCGACAGTTGCCAGATTTAGGCAACGGAGGGGCAAGGAGTGAAGTTCCCCTCCACCTATGCTGCAGTTCCAACCCCACCACCCACCTCCAGCAACTGCTATTTAGAGAACAGAAACCGAGCACACAGTAACCAGTGACGTTCCGCTATTATTCTGATGACGACGACTACACTGATGATGATTCATCACTGATGATGATTAATAAACCGTTCATTGGGACAATAATAAGCCACAATTTAACAAAGCAGTACCCCACCCCAGATTTGTGTGCTACTTGTCTATCCTAGTCAGCATTCTTAGGTGAATTTGTTTGATCTTTGATATTCAGTTTAAGGAAAATGAAGAAAATGTGCTTAATGGTAAAGTGCAGTTTGTTCCTTAGTCTCAAGCTGCAGTTTTTTACACAAGGACTGACTGCATGTCTAGTTTGGCGCTCAGCTGGAAACGTGGGAAGGCTGGGAGGGCAGGGGGCTTCTAAAAGATAAAGATACGGTGTTCGCGCACCCTGTATTATAGATTGAAGTGTACTGAGCCCACACTTAGGCTGCAATCCTATCCATGCTTACCTGGTCGTAAGCTCCATTGATGATAATGGGACTTGCAGTACATCTGTGGCGATATGCCTAGGATTGGGCCGTTAGTCACCCAGCAGTCCCCATGTGCCATAGTGCAGTGTGGGGGTGGAAACCGGAGTGTCCTAAACAGCTGGGCGCATGTTGATTATGGTTGTCAATGGTTATGCGTAGGCTTACCAGATCTCCAACCGGGACAGAGTGCTAGACCTTTAGGAGAAGGAATGTGGTTGGTGTAGCTTGTTAAACCTTAGAGCACAATCCTAGGCATGTCTACTCAGAAGCAAGCCCCATTGTGTTCAGTGAGACTTGCTTCTGAGTAGACATGCCTAGGATTGTGCTCTAAGGTTTAACAAGCTACACCTGCCCACATTCCTTCTCCTAAAGGTCTAGCACTCTATCCCGGTTGGAGATCTGGTAAGCCTAGTTACGCGTCTCATCCTGTGATAAAACCATCCTGAACTGCTTTGCCCCTCGCCAGGCCTTGTCAACGGACTCCGTGGAGAGGCTTCCGGTGTACAACAAGTCAGCCTGGCGCCACTACCAGACTAGCCAGGAGGCCGATGACTGGTGCGTGCCCAGCACAGAACCCAAGAACACCTCCACCTATCGCGTGACCTAAGCCTTGCTGTCCTGGGTCGGAGGGCAGGCCGTCTGCCTCACCTCAAACATGGAGAAGCCAAACTTCAGTGCAAGGAGCAAGGCAAAGATCATCACCAGCACAAAACTCACCGTGTGTTGCAGACCTTGACGGACTCTTCCTGTTGGCTGGCCTGGCCAATGCGCCAACCAATCAGGAGCTTGGTTTGCTTTCTCAGATGTGTTCACGGAAGTATGTAGCATAAGATTCATAACATAGGTCTCTTTCACCGTATCATCATCGCCCTGCATGGCACTTTCCCTCTTCTCCCCCCCTCCTCAATCCTGTCCTTTTGATCTAGTGGATTGGAATTTGCCTGCCAAGGGTCTCTTCTCTTTTTTAACCACATTTAGTGTTTGCTCTCACCACCTTCTTTATTCCCGGACTATAAAATGGAAAGATTGTAGAGCTGAAGGGCTGGGCATTAAAACATTGAGAGGAAGCAAGGAGATCTCCTGAAGAGAACAAAGGTGGAGGGGCTGATCCTGTGATATGTCCCAGCATGGAGAGAAATGCTCGCATCAGGTGAAACGTGTACCACACATACCCTGGGAATGGCAAAGTTGAATGCTCGCATTTACTGAGAATGAGGAAGTTAGCGTAAGCCAATCAATGCAAGCCCCTTGGGAGGAAGAATGGTGCACAAGTGTTCTTGCATGATGTTGGAAAAAGCAACGTGAGAATTGCTTCTCACGTTGTGTAGGAGTGGGAACAGCTGGAGTATCCATAGGGCCTGACTTGAGATGTGCAGCGGGGTACATGGAGGCTTAGACTGGTGACTGTGCCAATCTTGAATGTCTTTTCCTGGCCCTTGGTGATTCCCTGCTCTCTTGATTCATTTGCTGTGGGCAGAAATGGCCGTTTTGCCTGGCGTCATCTGACTCTTCGTGGGGTGGTTGTGGAGGGTGTGGAAATCTGCCTCTTTCTGATGTTGGCGAAGGAGTTGCATGCCCTACTCTCCAGAGCAGAGTGTCTTCACAAACTGGACTATCGTTTGAGTTGGGCTGTGGTGAAAATCCCTCGTGACAGTTGTGGGAGCAGCATGAGGTGATGGGGCAGAGAACTCTGGGAGCACAATTTGGAGCAGGCCATAGACAAGGCTGAGGAGTGGTCTACACAGGTCACAGCAGTAGATGGTAGAGTGTCAGGATGGTAGAATAGGCTGCAGTGCTTCCAACTGCAGGTGGGTAATCATGTATTTGAATGCTCCCCTGCGTTAAAAACTCCCTGCAAGTAGAGAACTAGCATCCAGGAAGAGGACTGCTAGAGCCTTTCTGTTGTGCTAGTTTTTTTATTTGCAGGGATTTTTTGTTGTTAACATGGAGGAATATAAAAACTGGATTCCCCTTCCTACAAATCTGTAATGGTGCAGTCCATTCTATCCCCGCCCCCCCGCCCCGCCCCCATTCTCCTTTATGTGTAGTCCATGCTTGTGCCTAGTTCTGTCAGTCGCCGGATGAGATGAAGTGTTGAGTTCGTCTTTTTCTGCCCTTTGGCTGGAGCAGGGTGTTCCAGAGTGAGGTGAGGGGTTCAAAAGGAGATTGTATTTCCCTGCCAAACCAGCCACCTCCAAGTGCAAGGGATTGGAATTGGCCAGAGATGCTGTTTGCAGCAGCGTCACCCGCTATCCAGCGTTGGAGGCACGGAGAGAGAACCTTTTCCATGTCTCCTTCCCTCCCCCCCACACGTCATCCCCCCCCCCCCCGTTCCCATGGCTCATACCAGAATGTTTGATTCTCCTAAAAAGCATGTGGAAATCGAAGAGCAGGTAGGCGAAGTATGTTTGGGGAGGGTTGCCTGTGCAGATTTCATTTCTGCATGAGGGCTGTCATTTCCTTCCGATTTCCTCCTGAGCAGATACGTTGTACCTGCCCCGAAATCTCTCCAACCCCATCTGCCTCCCTTTCCGCCTCTCCAAGCACTTAAGAGTGCCTCTCGCCTTCTTCTCCCACCCCTGCATGGCATGCTCTTAAATTATCTGGAAAGTGTCCGTGTACATATATATATATATATATTTTTGTATTCTCTGGGTAGAACCACAGACGTGTCCACGACACACAAACGGACGCAGTATTCTTTGCTCACTAATGGGTTAAGAAAAATAGACAAATGGAAAAACCTGTATTAAATTTGAACCCTACCTCCTTGGTTGTGTGAATCACTTTAAGCTGGTTTGGGGAGTTAACCTCATTGGTGCATTTATTTTTGTTTCATTTTTCATTCCTCTGCCTTTATCAGCTTTCTTGGGATTCATTTACAGTATCCCCAGATAGCAGATGGCCCCCTTAGAAAACCGTGGAGGGGGTGTTTGCCCCTGTCCTCGCTTTTTACATATCCGCGGGGGGGGGCTGGAACGTATCCCCCGCGGATATGGGGGGCCCTACTGAGGAAGGGGGGCTCCCGTCATCACCGGACTGGCACGTTGGGTGCAGTGGCCATCGTGCCAGCAGCCCTGAATCCAACGCGCCATCCCCACATAGGGCGTATGGGCCCTAAGAGTGTTAAATCCTACCTCCGAGTTCAGAAGCAGTACCAGTTATTAGGGGAAACCAGTCAGAGATTGTTTTCATAGCCTGTTTTATGGTCTTTCCAGAGACCGCTGAGGGCAACAGGGTGCTGGACTAGTTGGCTTTTTTGGTCTGGTTCAGCAGGGCTCTTCTAATGCTGGTATCAGCTCGTTGCTTAGAGAGAGACATATGCTGGGATGGAGTCTATCTCTGAGCCGTGCACCTAGTCAGTGCTTTCCCCTCGCCACTTTGTAAACCACAACCAAAGGTAGAACTGCTTTCGTCTGAGACGATGCAGCTTCCAGGCAGATTCAAATCTATCCGGCCTCTCAGCTTTGAGAAGTGAAGTTCTGGCAGCATTAATTAACACCCCCACCACCACCCCCAGGCCTGCAGTTGGAGTCTATAAGGGTCTTGAGAAGAGATACAGTAGGTGGGGTGTGAAAGGTTTCTGGTTGGGGGGGCAGCAAGTCAGAAAATGGAATCTGGGTGTTTCTGTTGCCTACACACATTGCTTCCCTCTAGCACAACAGGAGAATGTTAATGTTCCTTGCCACCACATTAACTTCGGATGGGCTTATAATTGGCCACTTGTGGGTAAAGAAAAAAAAATGGCCTCCAGGTAAGTCTGTTGTGACTCCGACGTGTTTACAAAGGGTGTTCCGTCTCCCCTCTATTGGCTCTTTAATGGCACAGGCCTGTTTTAACAAGGGATGATACCAAGGAAGGCGGGGGTGCTCAAGGTCACTCTTTTCACATCATTTTTGCAGATAAGCACTAACTACTAAAGCATTTCCCAAAACCACTGGGAGGCGCTCCACCCGTTTTGCTCCTTAAATGCCCCCAATGAGTTGATTAAATATTGTGCATTTATGTGTGCATGTGTACATATTGTGTTTAGTTTCGAAGAGGAGCTGGTAGTAAACGGTCTGCCTATGAGAGCATCTCCCTGCCCCGAAAGCACGGCGGAAGCGCTAGTGAGCAAAGGCCTGTTCCGTAAAGTAACACTGACAGCATCCAAAGCTGGTTAACTTTCCTACAGGCCCTTCTTCACGCGAGATCCACGATCAGGCAGGCAGTGGAGAATGCGAAAATACATTGCAAGCATGACTGAAACATTGCATGTCTTGCATGTACACAAACCAGGATCATGCGATTGTGTACATTATAGGACTACATGTCTGGGTTCATATCGTCAACATCCAGCCTGGCTTTGACCTTTGCAGTTGACATTCTCACTTGTGCAGGGACCAAGGGGCCAAGGTACGGCTGTTGCTCTGTTTTGTGTCCGCCCCACTGAATTTAGCAGCTCTCACTTCCATCAAGCGAGCAACTTATTTCTGCCCCGGATGCCATGGTCTGCTTTGTACCCCTGAACTGGCCATATTGTTTCTAAGTATTGTTTCCTTTGTTTGAGATGGTTATTCTGCATCATGTCCACAGATAAGCATCCAGTTCAGGCACGTTTTGCTTGTAGCACGTACAAGTGGACGCAATGCTTCGGGGCTCTACGAACACCCTTAGAGGGACCTTCTCCTTTCCCATCCTTTTCCTGAGTCTGAAATGTATGCTCTGCAAAACAGGTATCTGAGACACAGTGTTCCCCTGGAAGAGACACTGTGTCGCCTCAGGTGACCGGTGCTGACAAGGGAGCATCCTCCCCAAACTGCACTTGGCTTTGATCAGCAACACCCTTTCCTGTCTCAAACATTTTTGGCTTCTGCTCTCTACAGGCGAGCCAGGGATTTGAGGACAGCTGTCAAGGTGACACCAACCTCCTGGCGTGGTTTGCGTAGAAATAGTTGAACTGCTGTGTTATCCAGTGGGGGAAGCTCACGTGCCTCTGTTTCATCGTATGAGGGTGCATTTATAAGAATGAGTAACCAGAGAATGTGTTTTCACCTTGGGGTGACATTTCCCTGTAAAATGCTGTTTAAATTTGCCCTTGCTATTGAAGAAAGGAGACTCAGCCAGATAGAACCGGTTCTATCCAGGCTGTGGGGGATTCAAGGTGCAACAATCCACATGAACAGAATCTCAGAAGCCGAAAAGCTCTTAACGGTTGTGGTGTTCAAGCTCTTTCCATTTTCAGCCCTTAAAACGCTTGAGACTGTGTGCAGTGATGTCACAGCAGCCCCAGCCAGTGGCAACCAGAATCAGGGTGTCGGTGCCTTACAGGGGCAGCAGCCATTTTTATCCTTGCATACTGTATTAAATATTAAAAATCACGGAGCACATGCTGTGCAGTCTGACATTTCCAGCTCTAAAAATAGAGCTTGAAATGCAGCCACGGAGCATTTTCACACCATTTTCGGTGCTTTTGTTTGTTTGTTTGTCCCTCCCGCCCGCCCCCGGTCCTAGAAGACCCTCAAATGAAGCCTTCCGGGAGTGCAGGGGCAGGGCGATGATGCAAAATGCATCATTGCCCCCCCTCCCAGGCAGGCTAACACCACCACTGCCTCCCCCCCCCATGCAAAAAGTGCACCCTGGAAACAATTTAGAACTGCTTTTATTCCATCGTGGTTTCTCATTGTGTATTACCAGACGCCCGCGGCTTTCACACACAGTTTTTCCTCTTGTCTGAGCTGTGGGCAGTCTGTCCGCCTGCCAATGCAGACCTCGAGGTGGGTGTAAAGAGGGGCTAGACTTGATTGGACCTGATGCAGAGTCAGGGAGGGAGGTGGGAGCATCCAGGGTACCGCCGTGCACTCTTCCCATCTGGCTGTAATTTGGAAGATGGCACGTGTATCTCTGTGTGTGTGTCTGTGTGTCTGTGCGCGCGCACGTGCACGGATCTGTGGTTTTGTGTCTGTGAGGCAGCTGTGGTTCCCCAGTGGCTCATAGGAAGAAGACTGGTGGGACAGGACACCAACTAGGCACAGTGCGTGAACACATCTAGGCCTCCAGAAGGAACAGCACCGTGTACAGGGGTAGAGGCGCCAGGAAAGGAAGGAGATGGTATCAGAAGGTATTCGTGGGGCAGGGGCTCTGTGGACAACTTCACCCCCACCCTTCCCACAGCACAGCAGGCAGGGGGCGCTGCCAGGAGGGTGGGCAGTGTTTGCAGAGGCATTGCCCTCTCTGTCTTTGTGGTCCATCCAGCCCTCCTCATCAGTGGGGCTTGGTAACGGCCATCAACGTCGCCATGCTTGGTCCTAGAGCAAGTTCAGCCTTACCGTATATTACCCCGTGCAAACCTGTAACCTTCCACAGGGCCCTGACTGCTTCTTGTTCCCCTTTTCCTGGTTGCAGACGGTCCAACCCCCCCTAGAGATGCTCCAGGGGTGAGGGGGGGGGAAGGGTGTAAGCCATGTGCACTGGGAGAGAGTCATCCCTATTCCCTCCTCCGAGCTTAACTTTTCTTCTGTTCTTGGTCTCGCTCTTTCTTTTTCTGTTTTTCTTTCTGCTTCTCCACCTTTTCCTGAGCTTTCTTTTCCTTCTCGACTGCTGCATTCAGCTCCTTCAACTTCCGCTTTAGAAGAGACCGGTCATGAGAATTGCTGACTCCAAGAGCCTGGGACGTGGAGAGGGGAGGAACACAGCAGTAGAATGAGGAACATCACATATTCAGGAGCTTATATACCCAACCTCATCCCGGTCTGGGCTCAGTACCTTCATTTCTTCCTATAGGTGGGGGCTCCTCCTTTAATCTCAGGACAGTATAATCTCAGACACCAGTTTTTAATAGCAGGGATTTCACCTACACTGGTTGACAATTATGTCTTTTCCTACAGTTGGACATTCAGTGAAGAACTTCCAGTGTGTTCGTTCTCTCTCTCTCTCTCTCTCTCTCTCTCTCTCTCTCTCTCTCTCTCTCTCTCCAGATCTTTGTATTTTATTATTATTAATATTAATAATAATAATAATAATAAAAACTGCCCTTCTGCTACCATTCTGCTTTTACAAAAGTAAATAATGCAGTGCAGAATTTCTTAAACACAGAGAAGCAAATTAAACCATCAATAAAAAAATTGCACCTTTAAAAAATTAAAACCAACCCCAGATTACAATTACATCAGACATCCCCCCCCCTTGCAGTTTTCAAAGCAGGAGCGTGGATGGGGCAGAAGCCCCACCCTCCCTACCCCCTCTCTCCACCCATACCTTGAGCTTGGCTCCATCAAGGGTCAGCAACTGATGGCCGTCCACCTCTTGAGTAGCAAATTCGGCCATGTACTGTTCCAGGCTCAAGCTCTCCAACCACTGGCCCACTTTCTGACTGCTCCACGTCGAAGCTGCACTCAGAGGTTCGTCCAGGAACTACAGCGGGAAGCGGAGCATGAAGGGGGAGGGGTCATAAGAGCCCGATCCTACAGACTGCAGTGTAACATGAAAAGCAGCTAGAACCGAATGCAAGGGCCATTGTCGCAGTGCAACATTGCAGACCCAGCACAGCAAGATAGCCAAGCTGTTGCATGGGGGCAGCAACCTGGGTGTCACATGTGGGCAGAGAGGAAGAGCGCATGGGGGAGAGTGGCAAAGCTAAGCATGATTATGTTCATGTTGAAAGGGCCACAGACACCCACATACGTCCCTCTTTGTAGCAGTGCATGGGTATAAATCCCAAATCATGTGCACTGGCATCCCAGGCCCACAGACCAAACCAGCAGAACCGCAAGTGACCATGCCAGACTGCTTACCAACCACTCACCAAGAGCATGCGCTGCAAAAGCCCACAGGATGCCCAGTAGCTTCTACCAGTCTTCTGTGGGCACCCAAAGGATAAGCCTGCATAAGGTGTATCAAATTGGCATGGAAGCTCTGGGGCCCACTAACACCAGATGTGTGGCAGCAAGTTCTACAGCCCAATCCTACCTAATTCCCCCCACATACACACACACCCAATGCAGCAGCAGAGTGTGTGCTGCATCGTGCAAAGGGGGGGGGCAGTAAAAGAGATCTCCAGGTAAGGGAACATTTGTTAATGTGTGAGGGATAAGCCCTCAGTGCCCCACTGGGTCTACTCTGACCTGCGCCAAGTCCAAGTGGACCTGGGAAGGCGGATCAAGGTCAGGAAGGGGGATAGGATATCGGTGGCACTGCCCTGTTCCCAGCCTCGATCCGCCCTCCTCCCTGCCCCAATCTCCACCCCATCCCTCCCTGTCCTATTCTGTCCACTGATGCCTCCCTCCCACCCCCCACGCTGACTTACTGGCACTGGGGGGTCGTAGACAGGCCGCTGGCGCACCACTCGCCACTTGCAGTGGTGGCCCGGCTGCACGGAAAGGTGTGTTGCCTTTAGCAATAGCCGTAAAGGGCTTTGCACAGCTGTTATGCTAATTCCAGCAGTGTAAGGTCCCATTAGAATATGGGGCCCTAGTTACTTATAACATTGTCCAAAATGCATTCTCTACATGCTCAGGGGCATTTAGCCTGATTATTGCTTCAGGCCAGAGCCCTAGTGCTAAAAAGTAAAGGCCGCTGCAGACTGCACGAATTTCGGCGCGTCCCGGACGCCCGAGGAGCTTTGTCGAGCTGTGCTGAGGTGTCTGGTTACCATAGCGGAAGCGAGCGGAGGAGATGCGATCTCCCGATTTCCGGCACGATCAAAAATGTTCCTGGCCCATGTTTGAGGGGGCTGCTTCGCGGAGCTACTGCACCCACCAATCAGATGAGAGGGGGAGGAGTGTTAGCCAATCACCATGGAGGTTTCTTCCAAGAAGGCGGGACAAAAGGAGGGACTATTTGTGGGAAGACACTCCTACAGACAAGCTCAGAGCGCGGAGGAGAGCAGCCAGCATCTCTCGCTCGCTCGCCTCGGGGCTCGCTCGCTCGCCTCGGCGTGCAGTCTGTCACGGCCTTAAGTTCTGTGCTGCACCCCTGCTGAGTCATGGTTCATATAAGCTCCGTGTTCAATTTCTAAACACAGAAAGTCTGAGACTCAGGGCTACCTGCGATAGGCATTGTGACTTGCAAGCTCCATTTCTTTATGCAGATATAAAGCCTCAGAGATTCCGTTGCAGCTAGGACTGAGCTTTTCTTCTTCTTTCTTTCTTTCTTGAATGCTTATAGTGTCATTCTTGAGTTAATTTGGTCTCCTTTCATCATCCTACAAGCTATTTTTTCCCCTTAAGATGGTCTTTTAGGGGACAGGTGTAAAGGAAAAGGATCTCTGCAAAAGCACACAGCTGGGCCTGGATGTGCAGAAGAACCAGGTCACTGCGAGCCAGGGGACTCACCTCATCCGATGACTGTGACAGTGTGTGGTAGGGGTAGGAACACTTGGTCTCCGGAGGGGCCGTACTCAGGGTCTTGGGGCTGCTGCTGGGAGGGGTGGAGTCATCACTCAGGGTGGATTCCTACGGAAGGGGAGAGAGAGGGGTGTTCAGAAGAGTGATGATAATGATAATGATAATATAGGAGCTGGCTTCTGTGCAAACTAGGGAAAAAGGTTTCCCTGAAGCTGAGTTTGGGGGATAAGATGGTCTATGTCAGGAGTGGCTAAAAACTTGCTTCATGTAAGAGCCACATACGATAAACTTCAGATGTTTGAGAGCCATAAGAGAGATGTTTGAGAGCTGTGATATTTTTAAGAAGCATTTAAATTCTTAAATATATTTGCTCACCGTGAATATTAAACTTATGTTTTAATCCAGTGGACTTGCAGTTTATACCTGGTCAATAATGATAAAGCTTGAACATTTCTTATTTACCTTTTTATATTAATTGTGATGCAAAAAGGAGCTCAGCCAACATATTTCCGAGAGTCGCACATTATACGTCAAAGAGCCGCATGTGGCTCAGGAGCCGCAGTTGGGTCACCCCTGGTCTATGTCTTGCCAATGCGCTGAGTATGCTTCACTCGGCAGGCTCACTGCTAGCGCATCTGTGTGCACCCACAGAGTCCGGAGTCCAGATCCCAAAGCCACGGAAGGCCTTTCTCAGGCCCAGCACAGGAAGCAACCTAATCTGCAAACCTCTGGTCCGTCCCTCCCACTCTGATTGTCCTCCTATTCGCAGCAACATTCATAGTGCAATAGTATGGAGGGCCGCCAGCCCTCCCCCCAAAGGCAGATGGCGCTGTAACCTGTGAGGCAGATTTCTTGCGGCTGAAGGCTTCGTTCTTGGGGGAGGAGGTGGGCGAGGCTGTGCTGCCCGAGGAAGCGGACCCTTTCCCGCTGTCTGTGAACCAGGAGAAAGGCATGAAGGGTGAGGCTGAAGAACGACTGGAGCCTTCCACCGGCTCCCTGCAGGAGAACAGCAGACAACAAGAGGAAAAGGGGGCTAGTAAGCTGACAATGGGTTGGGGGCATCCAAACATGAAACATGCACATCAACATGAGTTAATTCTATCCTCGCCCTCCTTCCAAAACACTCAGATGTGTGTGTACGTGCATGCGACACTGTCTCTCAGACAGATCTTAGGCAGGCGTAGACAAGAGGCAGACGGAACCGCCTATTTCTGCTCTACAGAAGGGTTGCCAGACTCATGATTTTTCATTTCAATGTATGCCAAACTTTTTGGGCCCCTTCCAGAATCCATCTCGGAAGATTCCAGAAGGTTCCAGTGATTCCAAAGGCTTCTATGAAGAAGTAGGCCTTGTTGAAGAGGCACAGGCACTTCCTGCACTCATGTGGCAGGATGATGATGTCATCACACCACACCACGTCGGCATAGAAGACTTCTGCCACGAGGACCGCCATGTCACAGAAGCTTCTGGAACAAAGACAAATCCATGCCCAATTCTGGTAAATTCCCTGTGGTTCCACCCTGACAGATGCTGCAGGTTTTATAGTTCTATATATGGGAATATAGCATAGTCATTACGACAAGAACACAGCATAGCCAAAAAGAATACACACACAAAAGAACATTTAAATCCCATCAGCCTTCCAAAACATCCAAATTCAAAAGATGCGTAAGGCATATATTCATCAACTCCCTTCACTTGTTTGTGGCTCTTGTCCCAAGAAGGAAAGCCGTCGTGGTTTCTTTGCACCCTGATGTATTTTATCTGCTATCACTGGATACAAAAAAAGCAAAGCGCCCTTGTTGAAGCATCCTTTTCATCAGATTTGGCAGAAGAAAAACCTAGCCAGCATGTCTGTGCATGAGACCTGCAGGGTAATATATGCCTTGCAATTTTCATCCCATCAATTAAATTGCGGGGGGGGGGGGGGATGACACATTAATCTGCAATGAAAGCTTTGATTCATTAATCTACCATTTAAATAGATTAAAGCGTGCCAACCTAGGGTGAAAAAAAGCAAATATTTTCCCAGCTTTGTTTCCCTAGAAGAAAAGAGGGAAATCTATGAAATGAGATGATCAGTAATATCCTTCAAAATCAGTACATTTTATTATGACATCCTTTGGGCTCAGAAATAATATGCAATAGGTAAAGCAGGCATGATGATCCCGATATGGGTATTATGTAAATACAATTGGGAAATCAATTTAGGTTATTTACAACTGCCTGCATTTTAATGCATCCTGTTTTTAAAAACAAACCTTGATTCTTTCACCAAGACTCACAAATTACTGGTAACAGGCTTACCATACATCCCGGAATGTCCGGGACCCTCCCGGATTTCAGGGTCAAGTCCCAGCATCCCAGGAGTTATGGTGACCATCCCGGATTGCTGCCACTGCCATTTTTCCTTGCGTGACTCGCGAGCCTCACACACAACACAAGCGACCTGGAAGCCTTTGAACGAAGGGCTTCCAGGCCGCAATGTGTGAGAGGCTTGTGAGCCTCATACATGTACACAACGCGGAATGGGGTTGGGTATACTTGTGCGCATGCGTGCGACTTGCAATTTATTTATTTTTTGCAAGCCGCACACATGCGCACAAGCAGCCTGGAAGCCCTTATGAACTAAGAGCTTCCAGGCCGCGTTGTGTATGAGGCTCGCAAGGAAAAATGGCGACGGCAGCACCGGATTTCACAAGGAGTGGCGGCAGCGGCTGGACAAAAAGCGTCGGCCACAGTAAGGGGGTGAAAGAACAGTGGGAGGGGGAAATAAATAAATAAATAAATAATTGGTCATGGAATCTTCTCTTGACCAATGGGAGGGGATGCTGCAAGCTGACAAAGAAGTAACTTTGGAGAACTTAAAAGGTGGGGGGAGCAGTTGAAAGACTGTTGGAGAAGAGAGAAAACAAGAAAGGGATAAGGAAAGGCGACTAAGGAAAAGACAAGTTCATGAGAGAGAAGACACTGATTTGGCCTGGGAGAGCATGTCGGACACCTGAAGTGAAAGCATACAGACCGGCTTCAGTGACCTCAATACATTGTCCCAGCTGCTCACATGCATCCATACACTCCAACTGTCCCTGTCTGGAGAGTTGGAGTGGTTTAATGGACCCTGTCCGAATGAGGAGACCTGGATTCGAATTCCCACTCAGTCACAATGCTCGCTGGGTGATCTTGGGCCGGACACTCGCCCTCTCAGCCTAACCTATCTCTCAGGTTTGTTCTGAGGATAAAAGGGGGGATCACTCACGTACGCTGCCCCGAGCTCCTTGGAGGAAGGGCAGGTTACAAATATGACTGCTGATTGCTGACCTGTTGCCCATGGAGAGGCGGTTGCCCCCTTTCTCTTTCCTGCTTTTCCCAGAAGATGCTCTTCTGAGGGTGACGCTGTGGGTGAGAAAGAGAAAAAATGAGGAGCACATGGTGGGAGGTGCAGTTCGGAGCTACGCGGAAGGGGGACGAGCAGATGCAGCCATAGGAGGAGCCCTATGGTATTCAGAAGAATTAACACCATCGACTCTGCATGGTGTCGAGCCCTCTTCTAATTGAAAGACCCACCCTAAATCCAGGAACTTCCGCCGGGTTTTCTTGTCAAGCCCAATAGTGGGGCTGGCAGGCTCTGGCGGACTCGTGTCCCGGCTGTCGTCTGGGTGGGGAAGCCAAAAAAGAAAGCCGAAAGTCAGTTTCATTTGAAAATGGAGACGTGCTTGGGCCAAATCCTGCCTCAGCGCTGGACTGGCTGGCTGGCACTGAAACCCTTTCCTCCTAAACCTGAAGGACTGGCTATGTGAGCCAAAGGCACTCTGCACACACTCAGGGCACAGTTTGATGAAACCACTGAAAGGCAAAAAAGAATTGCAAAGTAGCCCTACAGGATCCAAAAGGGAGATCTGATTAATTTCTGACTCAGGCAGGTAGAAAACAGGTGACCATATGCAACAGTGCTGGCTGGTGCCAGGCACTGTTGCGTATGCAAAGCCCTGCACCAGGACCCCCGTGGACCCCCACCCCCTGACAGTACATTGGTCACCACCACTGCAACTGGTATTGTGAGCTCTGGGGCTGGCCCAGCCAGATGCCCTTCAGAGGGGCAGGGGCCCTCAGCCAGTGTCCTTGTGTTCTGTCCTGCTTGACCCCTGGATGCGACTCCTGGCATGCAACAGAGAGCACCCTTCTGCTAACAGTTGTGTAGATGAGACAATCTCAATAGGAGCTGCTGGTCATGTCCCTGGGCCATGGGTGGGGAGGGGGAGGAGAACAGCTGTACCAGCCACTACAGAACGGATAAAAAGCACCTGACCCCAACTGCCTTTCCATCTGGTCAACGTAGGCAGAAGCGTCGCCTGATACGGGCGGGGGATGGAAGCGGGGGGGGGCGGGGGGGCCCCCAGGGCTACGCCACTGAACGTAGGTCAAGCTGCAGGCATCCCTCAGGACTGCCCTATAAGCAAATGTCTTGCAAGTCCCATATCTCCCCCATCGGCAGATGCCCTGAGCTGGCCGTTACCTTCGCTGTGCCTCTCCCTGCGTGCGTAGATAGGCGAGCTGTCTGAGCTGTGGCAGGACTTGGGCGAGGAGCTGCTGGGGGTGCCCCCTAAGGCCTCCTGGGAGGAGGTGTTGGTCAGAGGTCGGTAGCGGATGAGAGGAGAGGACGGCTGATCCTCCTGCTCCAATGACCGCCGAACTGTCGAGGCGTCAAAGGAGAAGTCAGCCGTGCGCGTGAAGGGCGAGGGACCCGAGAGGGGGGATGAGACCTGGAGGGAGCCGTGGAGCGGAGACCTCAGGCGATGGAGGGGGCTTCCACAGCTATCACCTGCCTGGGGAGGAAAGCAGAGAGCAGGTAGAAAACGTCCAGTTGTTGCAGACATGCTGAGAGGCCATACACAAATGCGCGCACACACACACACACACACACACACACACACACACACACACACACACACACACACACACACACACACACACACACACACATAAAACACCCTGTGGACCAGGCTCTCCTTCAGGAATGCATAGGAGAGGCAACAATAAATCATCTGTCGATCCATGGTACAGGTTCTTTCATAGATACCCATAGATACCCTTGACCCATTCACCCAGCATGCAATTAATCTGTGGAACTCCTTGCCACAGGTTGTGGTGATGGCACCTGGCTTAGATGCCTTTAAAAGGGAATTGGATAGATTCATGGAGGGAAAAGTCCATCACAAGTTACAAGCCATAAGCAACCTCCTGGCTTTAGAAGTAGGTTTTCTGTGTATGCCAGGTGCAAGGGAGTGGCAACAGGATACAGGTATCTTGCTGTCTTGTGTGCTCCCTGAGGTGCATCTGGTGGTGCCACTGTGAGATACAGGAAGCTGGACTGGATGGGCCTTTGGCCTGATCCAGCAGGGCTCTTCTTAGGTTCTTATGATCAGCGATGGAAAACGACTCCAATTCAGTTTGTGCTGTTTTTGTTATGGTGTGATGTGACATGAAATGTGTCGTCATATTTCTATTTTTAAAAAAGAAAATGGAAGCAACGGGGAGCACTGATGTGGATTGGGATCCTGGTGTGGGAGAGGAGTTTAACCCTTTCCCCCCATGCCATGGTCACAATGAATATCACCCCCTATGCTGCATCTTCCCTGCCATGGCCAAGAGCAGCCTGGTGGTTGGCTCCTCCAGTCCTTCCTGTCGTCATTTCCTTCCATGCATTTACCAGGGAGTGACATCACACTGTGATGTCACGTCATTCTCCGGTGAATTCCTGGAGGAAAAATGGATTCTAGCACAGCTGCTGCCACTGCCTGCAGAAGCATAAAAGAAAGGTTACAAAGGACACCCTGCGTGGCCAGCAACACCCATGCTAAGCCGCCCTGAAACTCCTTGAACATTTAGGTGAAAAGCCCTGTTACATTCCTCCCCCTGAACCTGCTTCATTCCCCCCCCCCAACAATTGTGCTGAAAACAAATGTCAGCAAACATTTTGGGGCAAGCACCAGGTAAAAGCGTAGGAGCAGGCTAGGCTAGGTCAGATGGCAACCCTAGAGAAGATCCACCCAGGCTTCTCTTGCTTGCTGCTTCTTCACTGCCGCCTGTCTCTCCTGCCCCGACTTCCCACTACAGCAAGACCTGGCACTTTCGTCGGTTAAGGAGCAGTGTGTGGATGAAAGTCAAAAACGGATGAATGTCAAAGCAGAGCCTTATTTAGCTTGCACGTTTATTTTGGCCGACGAAAGACATAAATAACTAATTATATAACACATGCAAATTCATGCAAAACCTAAATACTGTAAACAGAAATAAAACAAAAATAAACCTAAATAAAATAAAACCTAGATAAACAGAAATAAAATAAACAGAAACAAAACAAAACATATGAACAATGAATGTCGTGGAAGGGTGGATGAAATTGGATGAAAGAGGAAAGCATATGGACAACATTTGAAATGTGGTCACTGGCGTCGCTGGAGGTGGGGCGGAACGCTAAGTTCCGCACTGTGCTGTCCTCCGTTACTCACCGGCAGGAGGCGGCCCCACCCCCTCACCTTCGGAGCCATTCAGTGGGGCGAAGGCAACGCGCAGGGTGTTATTATAATTGAAACCAATTTTAAAAAATCCAAGTAAAACCAGATGACAACAACCCAAATGTAACAAGCACAAAAACTATAACTGAAATAACGCAACACAACGCACCCTGTCTACATTGAAGGAAGTCGCAAGGAGAAGGGTAAGACGTCCTGCCCCGCCCCCTGCTCTCTTTTAGCCAATCAGAATCGAGTCTTTTCAGACTCAAGTGTGATTGGCCAATGCATTGCTCCGTGTCCCACCCCCACAACACCAACACAGCCTCTCATTGGCCAAATGCGGCCAAAGTTCAATTTGTTGAACTTTGCTCGCACCGCAACACAACAGCTCTCCTGCGTTGCGGTGCGAGCTTGTAAAAGTCAAGGCACACCGAGTTTTTCCAGCCGCATGTGGACGGTGCTCTATGCAACGCATCGCAGCGCGGCCGGTGTGTCCCACGCTTTAGGTTTGACATAGTTTAGGGCTCCAGCGTGGCCTAATCCGGCCCTGCCATGATGGGCCCATCTAGCTCAGCAGTTCTCCAGGGTTTCAGACAGGGGTTGAACCTGGGACCCAGTACATGAAAAACAGATGTGGCCCCGCCCCCCTCTGGGCACTGACTGACCTTCTTCTCCAAGATCTCATCCCCTTCTGTAGAGCTGACGCTGTCTCTCAAACGGGACCGGGACGGGCGCTGTCTCCTGCCCTTGGCTGAGAGCTGGGCTCGGGCCTTCTGCAAGCTGCTGTCCAGCCTCTGGGTCTCTGGAATCACATCATTAAAATCTGGGAGTGAAAGAGAGAAACGGGAAGGGTGGCAGTGGGGGGCAGAGAGGTGGCAGGCAAAAGGGAGGGTGAGACAGAGAGAGAAGGAGGAGGAGGCGGCGGTGGCGGCATGAAGCAACCAAACAGAGGGAGGGAGGCAGAGTGGCCAGAGACATCAAGGGGGGGGGGTGTCCAATGAGAGATGCAACATAAAAGGAGGAAAGGTGGGAAGCAAGTTAAAATTCAGCCCCCAGAGTTGAGGTACAGAGAAGGGGGGGGATGAAATGGGGGGTTAGAAGGGGAGGAGACACAGAGAAAGTGTTCAGAGAAGAGAGGAACACATTGTCATTCAGCAGCATCCTCTCAAATATCTGACCCGAGGCTGGCCAGCCATGTGATCCTGCCCCCATGCTGCAGGCACAGTCTTCTGGCAGGGCAGTGTCATCATGTTACAGCTACTGCTCCATGGAGGCTCGGGTGGGGAGCAGGCTTTTCTCTATACGCCTTCCCTTCATCAGTCTCCCCCTCCAAGGGCTTCAGCGACACAGAGAACATTGCCCACATGGGGAGCCCTTAGTTACATGCCAACAGCCTGCTGTGGGGACACCGTATCTGCAGATGAGCTATTATGTGCAAGGGCTTACAAGGTCTGTGGCAATATTGAGACTGTGGAACTCCCTGCCTCATGAGACACACATTGTCCACATCTCTCTTTGTCTTCCTCAACCAGGTTAAGACCTTCCTGTTTAAGCATGCATTTGGCCTGCCTTCTGTTTGATGGTAGAGTGTCCTAATAGTATGGTATATGATCTTCCCTGATGTGTTTTGTATATTATATTATATTATATTATATTATATTATATTATATTATATTATATTATCCCATGCCGTTCATGTGCATGACATTTTACATAACGTGAAAAAAACCCAGACTGGTCCCTGTTTTGAAAGCTCACATAAATTTTATCTACTTTTACTATTTTTCAGCGGAGCACAAGGCCAAATCTAGCAATCGATTACATGCAGACATATTGCACTTTTAAGTGTTTAACAATGAAAAGAAAATCAATTTAAAAAAATGAAATATGACCTGAATTGGAAAGAGCATGAACTCCCCTTTTTGCTGCTACCTGTATGGAGCGGGAGGGAGAGAGTTCATGGATTGGTTACAACTCATTTGAACTACTGTAACATGCTCTATGTATGTGGGACTGCCCATGAAGACCATCCAGACTATTCCACTTGTGCAGAACGATGCTGCCCAATTGCTGACTAGTACGAGGCACGAAGGTCATGTCATGCCTATGTTTCTGAGTGCAATTCAAGATGCTGGTTTTAACCTTTAAGCTAATCAACTTGGGACCAGAGTATCTGAAGGACTGCTTCCCCCCACATGAAACTGCCCACCCCCTGGGATCATCTGGGCAGATTCTTCCATTTGTTTGTGGCCAGCTGGCTGAAGTATGCCTGGTGACAACACAGGAAAGGACCTTCTTGGTGGTGGCACCCAAGTTGTGGAACTCCTCGCAGAAGGTGAGGTCAGTATTAACTCAAGACTTTTCTGGTGCATTTGGTTTCATGATACCCTGTGCTGCTAGGTTATTTGTACCTATTTCTCTTCTGGTACCACATTGTTAATCTGTTGCTCTCTTATTGGTTTGGTCTTGCTTTTTGATTTTATGTGATTTAATTCAGGGGAGGATAGACTACTCTACAAAGTAAAATGAGTAGCCAGACAGACCTTCAACAGTATATAAGAGTAGAGGGAGTAGACATGCAAAGTGATCTTTGGTATAAGAACAAGAGTGTCATGAACATATGCATCTCTCCTGAAGACCCCCCCTCCCATTTTTCCCTCTAAATGACAGCACTCTCTGCGCACTGAAGAATCACCCTGTCACCTCCTCCATTCTGCCATGAGCTCTAGGTCCCAGACTCATAGCGTCCCCCTCCCCCCCCCCCGAAGATATGTAGCACCTGTCTGGTATCGCCAGGAAAACCACAAAATTGAAGGAAACCTTCCTGGACCCCCTCAGGTTTTCACTCACACCTAGTCATTGGTCCAGCCCGCTCACCTGACTTGGAAGTGGGACATTTGAGGGCCTGTTCATTTCAAAGCAGCCTGGCAGAGCTTGGGAGGCTAATCTCCCCCAAATGGAGAGCTGACCAGCTGGGTTAGGTGGGGAGGCGTCAGGCAGGCGCGCCAGTGCTGTCCAATCAGGACATGGTAAATTCCTAAGCTGTCCTTTCCCACTCCAATCAAGGAGAAAAGAATGCTGAATGAAAGTGGATTTCTTCCAGCCAGGAACAGTTTTAGTTAGAGCCTGTTTGAACTTTGCCCCTTGATCTATTTGACTGACTGTTTTTCACTTGCTCCATTTTTTATTCCCAACAAACCTTTTCCTTGGTTTTTGATTAAGCAAACCGGACTAGTCCTTTCCTTTGCCAAAATAGTAATTCCCCTCCGTGCCTCTTCAGACCTACTCAGTTAAACGTTAACCCAGAAAAGGCTTGTATGCACCTGTGTTGACTGTTTGGGGATGTGTGCATGTGTGAGAGAGAAGGGTTTGTAACACGACCCAAAATTCATGGTGTTGGTGGCAGTTAGAGAGCTGACCATACTGGTATGACAGCAGCAAACATTGTGTTTGATGTGATCTGAGGGTAGGGAGGAGAGCGCAGGTTCACGGAGGTGAATTTGACCCTTCTTAGCAGTCAGCACTATCTTGGAGATCACTACAGCACCTCCCTGTTTTTATCTGTGCAGTGTTGACAGGGTACTGTATGTCAGTCAGAAATAAAAATGGGGCCGCCTACAAAGTGTTATGAGAGAGAGAGAGAGAGAGAGAGAGAGAGAGAGAGAGAGAGAGAGAGAGAGAGAGAGAGAGAGAGAGAGAGAGAGAGAGAGGCACCAAACTGTATATTGCACCAAGTAAGGAATTTCCATGCAGGAAGAATGTAATTCAGTACCCCAACAATGCATAATTATCAAATGATTTGCATATTATGCAAAATAGACTGCCTGGATTTGGGGAACTGCAATATGGCAAACCTAGCAGAAGAGTTTCCCATTTAAGAAAACACACACACACACACACACACACACACACACACACACACACACACGAGAGAGAGAGAGAGAGAGAGAGAGAGAGAGAGAGAGAGAGAGAGTGTAATGGAGTATTGTCACAAATGAAAGTGCATTTTCAGCATCTTTGGGATAATGTCTTTTTTCAGAGGGTTCTGGTCCCCTCACTCATGCATCCCTTATGGTGTTGTAAATTCACACACACACACACACACACACACACACACACACACACACACACACACACACACACCGACTCTGTGGACATGGATAGGGCAGACGTGTGAACAGATATGGTTGTTACCATCGCATCTAGTTCGGCCCTCAGATTTGAGTTTCAAAAAGGAGAAAGAGGAGCCAACCCGAAAAACAAAAACAACCCAACCTGAATAGATGCAAGTCTTGAAGTGGCATGGGGAATTTTTAAGACTCATTCATGAGTCGGGTTGTCAACCCTCTGGAGCTGGGCTGGAGTCTCCAGGAATCAGCATCAACTTCCGGGTGACTTCTGAAAGCAATCCTGGAGATTTTAACAGGAATTTCCAACATTGCATCCTGTTGGAAAAGAATCTTCAGGAACAGCTTCAGTTGGCACAGTTGGCAGCCCTAGTTATTACGTTCCACCCCTCACCCCCATCCTGAGCCATTTTGGAAACATTCCACCTTTGGATTTCAGAATCAAAACCCAGCATTTCAACATTCAAAATGTGCCTGTTTTGATAGATGCTGGGAACTAATGCATTTCCTGTAACATTCTGTTGCATCTGTTGGATACTGTCAAGTTTTGATTGCCGTAATCCTGATGCCTGTCCGATACTGACACCCACTGCAGATCAGCTGTCAAATACTGACTGCTCCTCCATATCGGATACAGACAAAACAGCGGATGCTACACAAACACACCCTTCGCGCACAAACACATTCATATGTGCTTAATAGAGATGCCTAAGTCTCACCCACAAACACATTTCCTTTTCACTCCAGGCTGCACTTAATGTGTGATACTTTTATGCATGCAGAGACACACATCACCCACCCACCCCGTGTGTTTCTCATGTTCACACATTTTTGTTCTCCTAAAATAAGTGCTTTTTCTATTGCGCTCTCTCTCTCTCTCTCTCTCTCTCACACACACACACACACACACACACACTCTCTCTCTCTCTCTCTCTCACACACACACACACACACACACATTCTCTCTCTCTCTCTCTCTCTCTCTCACACACACACACACACACACACACACACACACTTTACAAACATGCCTTTTAAATCCTGTAGGGGGGAAAGCCTCTCTCTGAGTTTGATTTAGAATGAGAATAGGAAATGGTAGGTGAGGAAAGGGTTAAGCACCCTCCTGCCATTTCTCCATTATCAAGCAGTTAAAAGTCCCCCGGAAGTGATAGTGAAATCAAGCAAGCCCAAAAAAGCACCACTGGGTTACTTATGGTGCTGTCTTCTGCCATTGGTCCACCAAGGGCAGTATTGTCCACACTGGCCGTCAGTAACTCTCCAGGGTTTCAAACAAGGGTCTTTCCCAGCAATACTTGCAGATGCCAGGGATTGAACTGGGAACCTCTTGTGTGCCAAGCAAGCTTTTCTCCACTGAGCTGTGTCCAGTTCTGGTCACCACGCCTCAAAAAGGATATGAGGATATATCCAGCAGGGCTGTTCTTATGTTCTTATGAGCTACAGCCCCTTGCAGTCATGTGTGTGTATGTGTGCGATGTGTAGCCTGCCCCACAGATGTCAACCCCTTTCATGCATAAATTCCAAGTCTCTTATTCCCAAGTAAGCATGCCTAGGACTGTTCTCCAAGGCTACATGCCTATGGGCACTTACCTGGGACCAAGTCCCATTGAACATAGTGGTATTTACTTATGCATAAACATGCATTGGATCAAGCTGTAACCAATTCAGTGGTACACATCTTTGTCTCCCTCAGACACTTTCTCACACAGACACTTTCTCACACACGTGCAAACACACACACGTGCAAACACACACACACGTCACACCTGGTTCCTTACATACTCAAATCCTGCCACATGCACAATTGCAGATTGCTGCACTGTCATCCTAACTCCCCCACCATTTGCGCGACATGCATGCACACTCCAACACCATCTCAGCCGCGCCTTCCCTGCATGCAGAACAGCCAAGGCTAGCGCACCTCATGAATAGTTAATCAAATCTGCTAGGCATCTCTGGATAGGATGCAAACTCTCTCTCTCTCTCTCTCTCTCTCTCTCTCTCTCTCTCTCTCTCTCTCTCTCTCTCTCTCTGTGTGTGTGTGTGTGTGTGTGTGCGTAGAGCCATGTGCGTAGCTGTAGGTCTCCTGGGTGCTGAGAGTCAGCCACCGCTTAATTGAGCACACAGAGCAAGGCTGGGAGGGGAAGCAAGGAACAGCCATGTCAGAGGGCCTGAAATATCAGCAGCAGGCAAAGTTGAGGAGGGGCTGGTGAGCATGCCTGAGCTCACACAAGCTTGAAACAACAGTGCTTCATTTGAGATGTGATCCTTGCTGGGTCTCCGGCTGCTTGGACGCTCTCTGCCACAGCATCCCGGCTCCCCAAATCCACCTAGACACACGAGGGCTGGCTGTGATTCCGCCATGGGGAGAAAATGCTCAGAGACGCTCTCATAGCGCAACCCCACACGTGAACTGGGCGCCCATAATAGCAAATCTCATTCTGACTTGACCGTTTTAGGAAGGAGTTGTTCCCTGGTTCTGGATGAATGGGATTAGGAACAGATTTCTCCCCGGGGATTTAAAGCAGAAGTCGCTTTTCTCCCTAACAGAGCCTGACTGCAAACGAGTCTTCTCATTCATTGGCAGCGCCGGGGGAAAAGGAAGGTTGGCGAGAACGTTTTCGCTTGCAGCCGGTGATCCATTTGGCCAGAACTGTGAACAAATCCAGGCAGGAAGAGTATCAATGCCCAGAAGTGGAGCAGCTGTGCAAGTCAGCCCTGCAGCAGTGTGGATGGACAGTCAGTGTGACATGTACAACGCGGCCGGAAAAGGGCATTCTTAAGAACTGAAGAAGAGCCCTGCTGGATCAGCCCAAAGGTCTGTCTAGTCCAGCAGTCTGTTTCCCGCAGTGGGGAATCACAGCTTTCAGGAACCTCACCGCTAGGCATGAAACAACCTCCCTTGCTGTTGTTCCCTGGGAAATGGTATTCAGAGATAGACTGCTGCTTAATCTGGAGGTTCTATAGAGCCATCGTTCATGAGTGAGTGAGTGAGTGAGTGAAAGAAGGTATATACTGTATTACATGCAATTCTAAATCTTTGTTCATACATGCTCAATTGACTGAGGTTGCTATGTGTGTACATTTGAAAGGGCAGACGATACAGTACAAAGTGTGCAAAATGACTTTTTTTCCCCCTGGATCAAGCTTTCAAGGTGCAAGTCCGGTGAAGAGTTCCGTGGAACCTGCACACTTCTACATCAACCCAATAGAAGTTGGTCCAATAATATAAATGTTCCTTGTGCACACTTTGTATCTTTATTCCGATACAATTACGGTCATGTTGCCTATAGAATTTTTCCTGGCCTGTCTCCCTTTTCTAAATCTCTAACCACAGGTGCCTGGTGATGGGAGTGGGCCTTGGTGGGGGTGGGGGGGTGGGGGTGGGAGAGCATCCAGACTCAGGTTTGAGAACTGGGTGAGACTAAAAGCTTCTAGGCCTGACTTTTGTCTCCATCCCATCCCTGTGCTCAGATTCATGCTCTGTCAGCCCCCTGCCAGGCATCCCAGGACTCACTGGGTCTGACCACCATCTTCCTAGGTAGTTTCTATGCCATGTAACAATGCTGAATGGGCAGCAGTAAGAGAGGATTGTATCAGTCCCAAGAGGGTGAGGTCTAAGGGGTGCCCTGGAGCAGTGGCGTTGCTCGAGGTGGGGCGGAACGGTAAGTTCCACACTGTGCTAACCTCCGTTTACTCCCTGGCACGAGGCGGCCCCGCCCCTTCGCCGTTGGCGCCGTTCAGTGCGGCAAAGTCAACATGCAGTGAGTCTACTGCACGTTGCCTTCGCCGCACTGAATGGCTCTGACGGCGAGGGGGAGGGGCCGCCTCGTGCCGGGGAGTAAACGGAGGTTAGCACAGTGCGGAACTTACTGTTCTGCCCCACCTTGAGCGACGCCAGTGCCCTGGAGAGTATTGAAGCGTCAGTGCTGGCACCAGGGTGGTGGGGACCATGAGACAAAGCCCTGCAGTAGGCCTCCCATAATGCACCTGCCCATTAGCCAGAGTCCTCCTTGGTCAACCCCCAAAGCCACCCAGTGAAGAAGTGGAAATACCCAGCAGTGGCTCGGTGGAACTCAAATATCCAAGTATACATTTTAGGCTGATTCTGAGGCTAAGTCCGTTCCGCTTAGATCTTATACAAAGCAGCATGCAACAGCCTTCACTGACACAAAGGCCCCGGGCGTCATGGGGGGGGGAGCGGGGGGCAGACCACCCTGGGTGTCACCCCAGGGAGGGGCAACACCAAAATGACTTTCTACGCTATTTGTTACCGGTGGTGTGAAAACGCACCACTGGTAAAAAAAAAAAAATGAGTTTTCCCCCTTTTCCCACTGACAATTTCTTCATTTGCATTGGGGCCTCCCAGAAGTTTTTCCCTCAACGAGGTTCCAAAAGCATGTTCGTACCGCAATTCAAGATGAATAAGACCACTCCCCCCTCCCACAGTGCCTGCTCCACTATGTGAATTTCTTTTAAAAATAGGTTTTTTGGGGGGTGGGGGATGTTTGCATTAATTCTAGGGCAGCTTTCTGTTCCTTCATTTATATAGCCCTAATCGGGTGTTTTTTATCTAGCCCGATATTTTTAAGTGCTGGAAAGCAACAGCAGGCAATTCCCCACCCCCTGCCACTTGGTGAAAGTTTTGCATAGCTTGATGGATGTTTTAAAAACGAAGACATACATTCTATGGGTCGCATACTCCCCCCTTTCCTGTGCTGGAGCACGTGCCTGGGGTGGATGCCTTTTTACAATCAGAAAACAGCCGTGGGAATGAGACACTATTATCCCCCCACCTCGTCTAGTACATGTATAGGGGCAGACATGATGCTTTGGGCATTGGAAAGAGACAGGGAAATAGTACCCCACAAGGAGAGAACGAGGCTGGGTCACGTCACGCTTTGACTGATCGTGCAAATGGTCAACGAGCTCAGAGGGCAGGCAGGCTAGGATGGCCATTTCAATCCCTGCCTCCTTTAAACACCAGGCTTGTCAGCTGAAAAGCACAGAGACGGAAAATGCCCAGCAGGCAGACGGCATCCTGCCAGTACTGTCAAAATCTACACCGAACAGTGGGCATGGCTAAAGATCTTCCTTTCATCCTTACCCAAAAAGCCCTATGGGCAGAGACATCTACGGGCAGAGACATTTTTTTTTTAACCCTGTAGGGTTGTGCACATAAATGATGTCCATGAAAATCACAAGCGTTTCATGTGCTCAAGTGTGACCATTTTATTATTGCTCCCTATTACATTACCAGCCTGCCCTTCCTCAAAAGGAGCTCAGGACAGCTACACAGTGCGGCTGCTGAAGCTGCAACACTGAGGCTGCTGTTCGTTTTATCCCCGCTGCAACCTTAAGACGAGTAATTAAGTGTCGGCTGTGAGGTTGTGACTGGTTCAAAGTCACCCAGACAGTTTCATGACTGAGTGGGGATTTGAACCCAGGTTCTAGTCTAACACTACACCTCACTGGTTCTCAATTATATAGGATCCTCAGGTCCATCTCATGTCTAGAACAGGGGTCGGCCATACCTCAGTGGTGGTGCACATGCGTTGCATGCAAAGGTCTCAGGGTCAATTCCAGTTAAATGGGTATTTATTTATTTATTTATTTACAGTATTTTTATCCCGCCTTTCTCCCCGAAGGGACCCAAGGCAGCTTACAACAGAAAAAAAAATACATACAAAAAAACACAGTATAAAAAATCAGTAAAAACAATCAATAAAAATTAATAAAAACAGTGTCTAAAAACAATTAAAAAGGGTACCAAGGAACAGGACTGAGAAAGACCCACCATTGTACCTGCCAGTCAGAGCAGGCAGTACTCAGCTAGATGGACCAATGGTCAGACACAGGATGGCAGCTTCACATGAGAAAAGGGAAGACCCTCAAATCACACCCAGTTCAATGTCTTCTCAGCGACCCCGTAATGATAAAATGAGGCTTTAATTTGAGTTGCCTCTGCCTGGATTTGTGAAGTAGGAATCAGGTGGTGTCTTTGAGCAGATTCAGAATCTTTTCCTCGCCATGGTTAACTCCCAGGGACACAGGGGTCTCAGGTCGGAGGACAGTCCCAGCCTCTTTCTTTTCCAACACTACCTGCAGTGAGGGTGTAAGGAGGGTGCTGCTGCACATACAGTACTTCTGCTTAGGTGGCAACCATGGGGTGGGTGGGTGGAGCAAGGGAGGCAACAGGCACTTACCAAAAACTTCATCTGCATCTTGGAGTTTGGAGGACGACATAATGAAGCAAATCTGTGAAGGGAGAGAGAGAGAGAGAGAGAAAGAAAGAAAGAGGAACAGCAGTCAGGATATTCTATACACTCCCATTTTTAAGAGACAGTGGCAATTCCTGAACCCGTATCTGAGTGCTATTCCTAGAGGCTTCCCTTGGCCCCCACATTGTAGAGCAGCAAATTTCAACCAGAGGGTCCTCAGGTGTGCCGCAGGAGTTTGGGGGAGGGTCATTTATTATTAGTAGAGTAATTGGGGGATGTAAGCCCCCACTGGCAGTGCGGTGTGCCTTGTCATTTGTCCAAAAACTGATGGTGTGCGTGTCTTGACAATTTTAGCGCCTTGTCAGTGTGCTGTGAAATGAAAAAGGTTGAAAATCGCTGCTGTAGAGGATTCGGAGCATAATCCTGATTCATTTGCAGATAACATCTAGTAAATCGAATTTTAATTGACATACGTTAAATTGGCAAGTAACAGCTGGGATGGTGCAAGCAACTCTTCTTTGGCCTAAAGGAGATATGGTGAGGATGATGCCATTAGTGTGTATACACACACACACACACACACACACACCTGCCCCAAGGTGTTTACAATGCAAAATAGAGAATGAGGAAAACAACACAGAGAGGGAAGGAGAGACAAGAGAGGGATGAATGTGGACAAATGCAGTTACCAGTACATACATTTAAAACCTGGATACAACTGGGAATGAGAATTGAGGGGATAAGTGCAAATATGGGGTTTTGAGGAAGAATTTGAAGGTGGCACAATGCATCTGTTCGAGGAAGGGGATCTGCACCCAGGGGGAAGCAGGGGAGAAAGGGCGGAGTTGTGACATTCTATGTCAGGGGTGGCCAAACTTACTTAACTAAGAGCCACATATAATAAACTTCAGATGTTTTGAGAGCTGCAAGAGAGATGTTTAAGAGCTACAATACTTAAGAAGCATTTAAATTCTTAAATATATTTACTCACCATGAACATTAAACTGGATTAAACTAATCCAGTGAACCCTCAGTTTATACCAGGTAAATAATCATAAAGCTTGAATTTTTTGATCCAGTGAACCCTCAGTTTATACCAGGTAAATAATCATATTTCCACAAGCCGCGCATTATGTCAAAGGGTCGCATGTGGCTCAGGAGCCACAGTTTGGCCACCCCTGTTCTATGTGTTTGTTTATTTATTAAGCCATTTGTTCTCGTTCTTTCGGACCCAGAAAATTCACCATAATAATGAAAAACACAGTAATAAAGCAACAAACGAATAACATACAGCGCAGTCCAACTTAACTTTTGTGCCGGTGTAACCAGCGGTGCAGTGAGAACGGGAGGCCCCAGAATAGAAAAGGGATTCAAATCCCCTCCAAAAGAGGAATTCAAAGGGGATTTGAAACCCTTTTCCGTTCTGGGGCCTCCCGTTCTTGCTGCGCCGCTGGTTACACCGGCACAAAAGTTAAGTCGGATTGCGCTGTTCATGCCATAGTAAAGGGCCTTGAGCTGCTGGAACACTAGTTCCCTCTCTTCTTCCAAGAAACTCAGGGCAGTGTACATGATTCTCTCCCACCCTATTTTCTCCTTGCATGTAGGTTAGGCTGAGAAATAATGATTGGCCCAAAAATTTAACCCAGAGAGCTTCACAGCTACGTGGGGATTTGAACCTGTAGATTTGATGGGACTAAGTGTATCGATACTCAAATTTCAGGGCAGGACTTTTGAGTTTTAGAAATAACAAAAGAGGACGAGATTGTTGGGAAAAGTCCAGTGCACCTTCCTAACACCAGGGAATAACCTGCTGGCAGCTAGACTGGAGGAAAACGTTGATCATGAATGTCACAGCAGAGCAGATCAGGAGCCTTGCAGGCTTCTGCAGGGCTCATTGCCCTGAAACAATGGAGTCTTGGCATTCCCATCATCCTTTGCAACATGCAATGCTCATGGCCTGGGCAGGGGCAGCCCATCCATTAGGTGAGGGGATATTTATGGGTTGCATCAGTGGCAGATCGCAGGGGAGAGGCAGGAGGGTGGCAGATTAGAACTGCCCTTCACCCTGTTTGCTGCTGCCACCGCCTCCTTCCAGCCTGCTGCAGATGCAAGTTCCTGCATGGATCTGCTTTCCACCTGCTAAAAGCAAGCATGAAGCGGATCACCCACCTCCTTACCTTGCTCTAGGCGCAGTTTCTTCAAACCTGGAAGCGCAGGACTTCCGCTTTGATTGACAGGGACCACATGTGTGCCTTCATTTGCACAGTCCCTTTAAATTAAATCAGAAATCCTGCACTTCTGCAGTTGAAGAAACTGCTCAAGGAGCTTTGTAAGCAGCTGTCCGGGGGGGGTTGTGGGTGGGCAGTGGTGGAACTTGGGTGGAGCGCGTAGAGCAGGAGCTCCAGGCACTCAGGCGGGCGGGGGCGCGCTCGGAACACTTACTGCCGCTGCGAAGCGCTGCGCCGGATTGGCCCTCCCACCCTCCCTGGAGCCCGTTCGGCTCCAAAACGAGCTCAAAACGGGCGGGGGGGGGCCGCATCGACGCAACGCAGGCCCCGCCCCCACGTGCCCGGGCGCCGGGAGGGCACCCGTCGTCTGTGGGGGGGGTTGCAATTGTGCAGAAGTGGCGAACCTGAGGCAGCATCAGGCAGCAGTGGCATCACTAGAATTTGCATCCCCCGGTGTTGAAACCCGGAAGTGACATCACTGTGTATCATCCCAGAAAAACAGACAACCACCACACTCCACTCACAGTGCTGCAAACCAGGATGCATTGGAGCTGTGCGTTCGAGGGCTCCCCCGGCTGGATTTGAAACCAGTGGCTGGCCCCGCCTCTTCCGGGTCGCTTCTGGGACTGCCTGGCTTTCGCATGATTTTGGGCACTCTGGAGGCCCAGCTGGTCACACTGCCCATTGCGGTGGCTCCAGGGCATCCGCCCACCATCCATTGGTGGGCAGCTGTCCTGGAGCCACCGTGATGGCCAACACGGCCGGCTGGGCCTCCGAAGCACCCAAAATCACGCGAGAGCCAGGTGGCCCCAGAAGCAACCCAGAATTGGCGGGGCCAGCTACCATTTTCAAATCTAGCCAAGTGGCAGCACCACTCTCTGGAACACGTTGATCTCTCCACACTCTTTGGGCAGCTCCCCAGGGTCTTTGTCGGCGCCTCGTGTTCTTGCGAAGGCCCCCGGAGCTGCCCAAAGAGTGCAGAGAGATCAACGTGCTCCAGAGAGTGACACTACCGCCCGACTCAGGTCTTGGCTCCTGCCAGCTCAGGCCTTTTGTCACCCCTCAAATGTGTGTCACCCAGTGTGGGTCACGCAGGGCCATTCAGAGGAATTTTATCAGAGGGTACAAAGTTTCTTTTGGGCCCCTTCCCTACATACCAATTTGGTTCCTGGGCCCCCCTTTTGGACCCATTTTTGCTCCAGGGCCCCCTTTTTGACCCATTTTTCACCCTGGGCCCAGGTACAAATTACTCCCTTAACCCCCCTCTCAGAGGCCCTGGGGTCTCACTCCCTGCACTCCACACCAGGAGGTAAATAAAGTTATTTTACTTAAAGACTAAAATAAAAAAGTTCACGTGACTCTGGCTTGCTGTCTGATTCCCCTCCCTCTTCATCGCATGCAGCCTGATTTCTGTCGGCTATGGACTGGCGGAGGGGGTGGGAAGGCTTGAGCTGCTAGTGTTCCTCCCCACTTTCAGCTGCTGAGGGAACAGGGGAAAGCAGGATTCCAACTTATCAGCAAAATGGATTTGAAGAATAAGCCACCTTAATGGCTTTGATAGCTTTTGCTGCGTCTGACCCTAGAGTCCATCAATTCTTGTATTGTAACAACTCATTACTCAACAGGGCCGGTGCCCACCACCGGAAAACAGCAGACACCTGCCTTGTCAACCACTCCGGCATCCACCAGTTAAAAAAAAAAAAAGCCAATCCTCCACATCTAACCCCACCCCCTGGCTTGACACAAAAGCTATGTACATTTCCTAGATGGGAAAAACCAGAGATCAAATGAATCTGGAAAAAAAACCACCCACACATCTGAGCCGTCTGATCGCGATTGCTTAGGCCTAACAGGAAAATGAGATGACCTAGAATCTATATTATATGGGAAAGAGGGAGGCCTGGAGGAGGCTGGGAAAAGGGTGAGGGAAGACATGAAAAAAGAAGGATATTGGCATGGGAAAACAAAAGCTTTCAAGGAAAATGAGATTTTTTTTTCCCCTCTCATAGCCTGGAAGGGAAAAAGTTGAAGTCCACAAAACACTTTCACAATGAGGAGGGGAATATTTTACATCATGGCTAAAGCTTTTCAAACTGGAGTTTATTGGATCTGAATGATAATAGCAAGGCAGGCCTGGGTATAAATATAATTTATTTTATAGATTACTTTGCAGCGCCTATATATATACAGGATATAATCACATCAAGTAATTCCTGCAAGTATCTTGGTTTTTGATTCAAATGCCCATTGTTCCAGGGGGAGAAAAAAAGAGCCTGATACAAGCCCCAGAAAGGAAGAAAAACTGCAGAGGGGCTGTTGTAATGTTGCTGCTCCCACAGAAGTGCATGTAATCGGGGCACGTGGAGATCCTGTGGAGACTATGCATGGAGTTGCACATGCCATGCATTATTATCCTATTGCTAGAGAGTGTTTCTTTTGTCCCCTACACAGCAGGCATCTTGTACCAGACACTCTTGCTACCAGATGTAGCCCATGGAAGCAGCTCACTTCAGCATATTTGCAGAGTAGTGGCCATGATTTCTCTCTAGAGTGGTAGAATTTCTGGTGGTTTCCCGCCCCCCCCCTCAACATTCTTGGACATTTGACATCACTAGAGAGAGAGAGAGAGAGAGAAGCAGGAAGAAAAGCAGAAGAGGAAAGAAGAGCTGGGGGTTGTAGAAAAAAAAAAGGAGGAAGGAAGAAAGCTGGATTCACAGGAGGGCTGGTCTGAAAAGTAGCAGGATGCAAAGCAGGAAGGAAACACTGATGCATAGGTTGGAAGGAAGTCCTTTTAGTTTATGCAAAGGTAGGCAAGACCAGTGGAAAAATGATAACTGGGCCAGGAGGAGGATCACACCCAAGCTCTAAAATCAAACCCAGCTCCCCCACTTCAGTGCACAACAACATGAACCTGCCCAGCCTCACCTAGTTTCTGCATTTCTTCTTGCAAAGCCGGGAAAGTGCTACCCAGGATGGAAGAGGGCCTGATTGATTGATTACATTTCTCCTGCCCCACCCTTCCACCAACAGCACAATCCTAGGCATGTCTACTCAGAAGTAAGTCCCATTGGGTTCAGTGGGGCTTACTCCCAGGAAAGGGTGCAGCCCAAGAAATTTAGAGCAGCAGTTCAGCCTCACAACAACCCTGCACAGTAGATTAGACAGAGAGAGAGAGAGAGAGTTGGGCTGCAATCCTATACACACTTGCCTGGGAATAAGTCCCACTGAAATCAATGGGACTTATGTCTGAGTAGACATGTCTAGAATTGTGCTGTTAGAGTTGTCAAAGGCCATCCACAGAGCTTCAACCTGAGCAGGGATCTGGACCTGGTTTTCTCACCTCCAGGCCTAATGCTCTCGTCGTTGCACCACAATTTCTGGATTATAATAGTGACACAGAAAGAGGGAGAATATCTTCCAGGGTTGGAGAAAGGCAAAAGAATGGAGTGGGGAAGACATGGCGGGGGGGGGGGGGGAGCTATCCACAACCCTGGGTTTAAAACCCCAACTGGAATAGCTAAGTAATGCTGCAGACCTCAAAAGTTAACACACACACACGCGCGCACACACACGTGCGCGCACACACACACACACACACACACACACACACACACACACACACATGAGTTATCTGTTTACAGCTGAAGATAGGCCAATACAGGTCAGACAGGCCAGTATAAAGAATAAAGGGAAAGAAAAAAACATTATTCACAGGACGGTGATTTACTTCATTTATGAAGACTGAAGTAGGAAAGTAACTCTTGTTAAAAATGGTGTCCATCTTTCATGAGGGGAAGGATGTGTTCTAAGGCCCATGAGAGATAGAACCAAGTCAGTGAGATAAGAACTGCAAAATATTTTACGCACTGAAAAATATGCTAATATTTGGCTAGAAATTGATTATAATCTACAAACTGTGCCTGGATGGCGATTCAGTTCTCCTAGGAAGGCAAAGCAGCCCTCTCCTATATCTAGACATCTAAGCATCTCACCATGATGAGTGCCCAAGGATGAAAATCCTTCCTTCTCCCACAGTAGAAATTCCCTTCCTATTTCCCATTCTGATCTGACTTGCGGGAAATCCGGCAACAAGCCTTTCCCCCCAGTGGAATCAGTCACAAACAAGAGCGGGGTGGGACTGGGAGGAGACCTTTAACAGGGCCAAGGGACAATTAAATTGAAATAAGAAACATACACTGTATATGAAGAGGAAAACAAAAACTCAAACCCCAATGCAGCAGTTTAGCTTCAAGGCAGGAAAAGCAGCAGCAAGGAAAAGCGGAGAAAGAGTCGCATCTGGAAGTCAAAGGCCCCCTTTGAAGCAGCCAAGAGCCCCCATTCTTGTGATTCATTCATGGTATTAACGCGACTACTGCTGCTACTTCTATGGGCCTTTCAGGGTGCACAGCGGGGCTCCAGCCGAGTGCAATTGACTAGCACGCTGAAACTGACAAGTAAACACAAGAGGGAAGACGAGTGGCTTACCTGAGGCACGCAGGCATCCTCAAAGACCTTCTACAAATCTTCTAGGAATTCCATGCCCGGATTCCAGGGCCATTTTCCTTTCCCCCCCATTGCCTCCCTGAGTCTCCCGCCGGCTCTGATGGTTCCGCTAATGCTTATCTTGTCCCTGTGATATTCGCATCCCACATTCAAGCATCAAGCAGCAGAGAAGAAAGACAGGAGCGGAGGAGAGCAAAACACCGTTCCAGGCAGGTCTCCTGTGTGGTGAAGCTGGCAGCTTTGCGGTGCTTTTTGTACTGACCTCTGATAGCCAAGCTGGGATTGGGATGGTCCCAGGGACTTGACGGGAGGGAGGGAGGGAAGGGAGGCGGAGATTAACTGGAACCCGGAAGCAGCGGCAGCTTGGTCTGAAGTCATAATAAGAAGGAAGACGCTATCGCTGCGCTTATTTCCTGAAATCTCTTCCCAGATGCTTCGCCTTGGCTTGGCTTCTCCCCATATCCCCAAGAGCCCTGGATGCGATTTCACGACTCCAGCATCCCTCCTGGGGGCAGGAAAGGCAAGGGGGTAAAAGGGATGGGAAAGAGGGGGGAGGGAGAGTAGCCGGAGGTAAATGCCTCACACACACACACACACACACACACACACACACACACACACACACACACACACACACACACACACACACACACACGGGTTCAATCCAGAGTTTGGAATTAAGAGCTGGTTTACACTTGGATGTTGTGTTCACCATATGATGATTGACTGCAAATGATATTATATATTTCAATGAATGGGTCCTCACAGATATAATAGTCCAGGCAGGACTTTCCTAGCACCTCCTCCGCTCCAGCACAACGATTCACCAATGACAATGGGGTTAGTTCACACATTCAACTGCCAGTCTTCAGATGCTCAGCAATCACATGTAGAGAAATCAAGTGGATAAATAGATAAAAGTACCAAGGGTTTGACTCTATAAAAGGCAATTTTATATAGGCAGCATCAAATCACACTATGAATGTGTTTGTTTAACCTCCGTTATAGTTGCCCTCTGTCCTCATTTTATGCTCACAGAGTAGACTGTAAGTTACATCTTCCCCAAGATATACTAGATTAAGTATATGGAGCCACTGCTTAGAAGACTACTACAGAGATGGTCATTTAACATTTCTATAGCACTATTTAAAATTTGCAAATTGCATTCCACTTTTTATCACATTTGATTTCACTACAGCCCAATGAGGACTGGACTCCTTATTCTCATTTTGCAGATTCAAGAACTGAGTGGGTAACTAGCTAAAGCCACCCTAATGAGCCTTGGCCCAGTGTTGTTTTAGCTCTGAACCACACTGGCTAAGCAATAACGAATTACCATGTTGTATGTATTGGACTCAAGTAGGCTACAGACTGCAGCCATCCTATAAGGTCAGTTCCTCTTCTTATGAATTACGTATATTTAAGTAATTTATATTTATAATCTCATTTATATTTATAAAGGCAGGTTTCAGTTTCTTGCATTGACACGCCCTGGACAGATTCTTGCTTACTTCTGCCTAGAGGGAAGCTTGTGATAAAAATGCAGCTGGGAATCTCTTGAAGCCACAAGCAAGGTGTTAAAGGGAGTAGATAGATTTTGAAGGGGTATTCATTGATCCATATTTTGAACTGTGAGGATTCCTTGAATTTTGCGCGCACAAAGCACCTCCACCTCCAAAATCTTACATTTCTTGACATGAAACAGAGGGGATTCAAGAAGCTCCCTTGTTTTAGGGTTCTTTGCTTTTAACTCACATTAGACTCTGATTAATGTATTGAAAGTGTAAACAACTCCAAGATTAACAGGTGTGAACAAGTTGTCTCTGGATTAACAGGCTATGTGGAAAACCCCCTCTTTCACAGATAAATTATGTACTCCTCCTTGCTATAACTTTGTAAGTATAAATTCCCATGATTATCCCTACCTCCCCACAGCCTTAGAGATTAAGAAATTGAGATCGAGGGACATTAACTTACCCACATCCACGCCGAAGCCAGGATTCAAACTCATCTGTCAATTCTTCCATGGAGCAACCTGGCTTTTAGCAATAATGTGGGAGAGGAGAGGTGAGAGTAGAGTTAGAAGGCTGTAATAAAGTATTTTACTTGCTGGGTGGAGTGTGACTGGTGCTGAACGGACAGCTCCGGGAAAACTCTTTCCACCCCTACTGCAGATCTGGTCCTGATTACTTTGTGTTTGCAGAAGAATATAAGAGAAAGTGGAGCAGATGTCCACACAACTGAGGCCAAATCCATTCATTTTTAAATGTAGTATGGGGTCCTTGGAAGAGACCTTAGCTTGCTCCTCTTCAATAGAGTAACATTACTGTGGTGTGATGAGTTAATTGTGTGTAATCTCTTTTTCTATGGATATTTTTGCTTTGTTCATAGATCCCCCCATCCATTGTCACGGTATTAGTTCACAGAAGATGTGGTGCTTGTATGCGAACTTACATGGGTTGCAGTGTATTATTAGCCACCTTTAATGAAGTGTTACAAAAAAAAGAGAATGATACTTGAAAGGGAACCAGTGTATCATCTGGGGGGCAGCTGGTGTTCGATGGGATAAAAGGCAGTGGCATATCAACCTCCACCCTCTACCATTACAAGTGGTCTGCTCAAAAATCCACTCAACCCCTCACCCTTTCTCCTAATTCAAACCCAGAATTCCTAAAAAGGATCAGGAGAGAATATCTGATGGAGGAGGAGCATGAAAATGGGGTGGGTGGGTTAACCTTTTCTTTCCTAAACCTGTTTCAAGAATTGGAGAGAACTTTGGCAAGTGGTTGGAAATGGCATGTGACATCCATCCCTAAGGCCACATTTGGCCCAGGAGCCTCTAGTTGCTGACCCTGATTTAACCTCATGCCTATTCAAAGACATGTTCTCCTGTAAGCAAACCGTCTTCTCCAGCTTTTATGTACAAAACCCTCAAGGATTGGCATTCCTCAATTTGCTCCCTGAGCTGTCATTTCATTTTGAAAATTTAGTGTAATGTGTAACCTACATGTGCTTCTTTGCAATTTAAAGCTTCTACAGCTGCTTGTTGTCCCATTCATAATGGATAGCAATGAGGAAGTGTTGCCTCTCTCTCTCTCTCTCTCTCTCTCTCTCTCTCTCTCTCTCTCTCTCTCTCTCCATCCTGAGGTCCTTTTAAAATATTTATCAAAAACTGTCTACACCATGCCCACTTCTTTCAGCCTTTTTTCTGTTAAGATTTACCTTCTAGAATCTTTATTACCTATACAATTATTTTATTTATTTATTCACATGTTTATACCACCCTTCCTCCAAGGAGCTCAGGGTGGTGTACATAGTTCCTCCACTTCTTTTGTCCTCACAACAACCCTGTGAGGTAGGTGAGGCTGAGAGACAGTGACTGGCCCAGCATCACCCAGGAAGCTTCGTGGCTGAGTGGGGATTTGAACCTGGATCTTCCAAGTCTAAGAGCTCAATCCAACTTAAGATCCAGGCGGTGGACCTAGCTATCCGCCACCCGGAATAGCCCGGAGTAGTTGCAAACATGCCGTAAAGCACGTTTGCCGACTACTTTAGAGCAGGGCAGGCTCCTGACTCGGCTCGCCACCGGACCCAGGTAAGTGTGGATCCGGCGGGCGGGTCGGTCGGCAGACGGGGGGGAGGGATGGTGGAGCCAGGAGGGCGGCCATAGGCCCAGCCGTCCTGGGCGGGGGCGGGGACATGGCGTCCACCCAGGGGCGTCGCTGGAGCGTGGCAGGGGGGCGGGGCGCCCCCAGGTGACGCGCGCCACGGGGTGATGCTCGCACCCCGCGTGCGCCACCTCCGTGACGCGCGACACCCTTCGGACGCTCCGAGGCCGGCCCAGGAGCCGGCCTCGGAGCGTCCGACCCCATCGGCGCTCCAGGGCCTTCTGAAAGAAGGCCCAGGCAGCGCGTCCATCCGGGTATTTTTCGGATTTTCGCGCATGCGCAGACCTGTTTTGAGGGCAAAAAAGCCCTCAAAACGGGTCTGCGCATGCGCAAAAATCCGAAAAATACTCGGATTGACGTGCTGCCTGGGCCTTCTTTCAGAACGCCCTGGAGCGCCGATGGGGTCGGACGCTCCGAGGCCGGCTCCCGGGCCGGCCTCGGAGCGTCCGGAGGGCGACGCGGGGGGGGAGCCGGGTCACCCCCCCGCGCCACGATATCGTAGCATCACTAGGGTGACGCGCGCCCCCTGCCCCAGGGTGACGCGCGTCCTAGTGACGCTACTGCGCCCACCATATCCCGGTCCCCGCTGGGCTTGGCTGGGCCATTACACGGCCTCCTCCTCTGACTTCCGCCAGCAAAATAGCTGGCAGAAATCCGAGGAGACCTACCGGCCCCAGCCGCCGTTACACGAGCATCCCCTTCCGCGAGTAGACTTTCCGCCACGGGCCGCCTGCTGCAGGCAGCCTGCGGCGGAGCACTGGATTGGGCGGACAGCCTCGGCCGATCTTTAAGTAGAATTGGGCTGTAAGTTTCCTACAACTGAATCATGGGCTCTGAAAAGGATGAGGCAGTATGCAAGATTTCAAATGGAGGCCTTCTTCACATGTGTAGCATGCAAATAGAGAGGTGTTCGTGTGCTTCTGTTTGTCCTACAGTGTAGATCTCTTGTCCCAGGGGTACCTGCCATCCCATTCCTGCCATCAACAGGCCATTCCTCAGGCATACTGTATTTGCCCTGGATACAGCCTTTCAGAACTCTAGTCAGTATCACTAGGATTGCAGCTAAGACAGAGGGACTGTAGTTCCATGGTAGAACACATGCTTTCGATGCACAGAGTACCAGGTTTATTTAGTCCTTGTCTTAGAAACATTTTGATGCTACTTTTCAATTGTCCCAAACTCCCAGAATGGTTATTTGGCTCAATTGCTGGTATTCATAATGGAACACCACAACCCTATGCATGTCTACTCAGAAGTAAGTCCCATCAAGTTCAATGGAATTACTCCCAGGTGTTTATAGAATTGCAACCTAATACTGCAATCCTATGTGCACTGATCTGGAAGACAGTAGAACTTGCTTATGAGTAAACATGCATCAGATCACACTGCACAGGATCTTAGGTAACAGGGTTCAAACAACATGCTACAGAACTGTGTAGTTTGTCTCTGGGTATTTGTTTTTCAAAATAGCAGCTATGCAGGGTGAGGGGAGACAGGATCAGACCATAGCACATGGATAGGCTTACCAGATTGCGGGGACAGAGCGTAGCCCTTTAGGAGAAGGAATGTGGGCAGGTGTACCTTGTTAAACCTTAGAGCACAGGATTGTGCCTAGGATTGTGCTCTAAGGTTTAACAAGCTACACCTGCCCACATTCCTTCTCCTAAAGGGCTACACTCTGTCCTGGCAAGAAATCTGGTAAGCCTACACATGGAGGAGAGGTATTTAGCATTTTTCTACTGTGGAAAATTATGCCCCTGAAGCTCTTCTTAGTCCAGAGGGAAGCTACCACATTGGCCCAAAGGAAGCTTTTCCTCCCAGGGCTAATAGAAATGTCAGGCGCACAGTTTTAATCAGCAACATGGTGGGAAAGGGTTAAGTTCCACGTGCTACAGTCCCAATCCATATTTCCCCTTCAGCCTGTTATTGAACTTCTTCAAAAATGCAGAGCCAAGCGATCCATTTAACACAATGTGTCCCTTGGCTTGAAGATTCCTTGCCTGAGAGCTTCAAAGGCCAGGACCAGCCAGGACAGAGAAGATTGGGCTTGATAGATCAATGGGCTGATTCAGTACACGTTAGCCTCATAAGTCTGCACGCAGCAGTTTTTTTTTTCTATTTTAAAAAGCCAAAGAGTAATAAAATAAAATGGCTGTGATCCAGGAAGTGATTTTTGCCTCCAGATGGAGGATTTCTTCCTATTTTTAGCTCCGTGGTGTCTTGGCTTTGGAGATCTTTGCCTTTTTCATAGCCAACAGTGGGATGTGATGAAACTGGCACACTGTTTTCAGGTTTAGGACTCATGTCTGCAGCAGAGGTTCTTCATTATTAGGCTTACCAGATCTCCAACCCCGGGATAGAGCGCTGCTTGACCTTTAGGAGAAGGAATGTGGGCAGGTGCAGCTTGTTAAACCTTAGAGCACAATCCCTACTAGGCATGTCTACTCAGAAGCAAGCTCCACTGAACACAATGGGTCTTGCTTCTGAGTAGACATGCCTAGGATTGTGCTCTAAGGTTTAACAAGCTGCATCTGCCCACATTCCTTCTCCTAAAGGTCTAGCAGCGCTCTATCGCGGTTGGAGCATTCTGTCCCTGTAAGCCTATTCATTATGTTTTGGTGGCCTTCTCCAAATCAGGTTTATCTGGTGTAGCACAGTGGTTAGGAGATGGCACTCCAGTCAGTGAGTTCCCTGCTTGAATCTTGCCTCTATCCTAAGCCTGTGACACACCAAGCATGTCCGCGTTTGTTTCGCGTGCATCTCGTCCGGTGCAGCCGTCGTGCTGGAACATCGTCGCTACGATCCCCAGGCACACCAACAAAAGCCGCATGGAGGTAGTAAAGACGTTCTGCCCCTCCCCTCTCTTTTAGCCAATAAGAACTGAGACTCTTAAGACTTGATTCTGATTGGCTACCGCATTTGCTCTGCATCCCGCCCCCAGAGTTCCAAATACGGGCTCTGATTGGCTGAACGCGCCACAAGTCAGCAAGTTGAGCATAGGGCTACGGAAGCGTGAACCGGGAAGTGCCTTCTGGCGCCTCCTGGCGCTCTTGTGCGTTCCGGCCAGAGGTCGACACACCAGACGGGCATGGGCGCCACTGGGCGCAACGCACGCGGACATACTTGGTGTGTCACGGGCTTAACTCAGCTGGTGGCCTTAGGTAAACTATGTCAGTTCAATTAAATGGGCATAGCAAAACTGGCCTACCCTAAAGGGTTGTTGTACAAGATAATGCATGTCAGTGTTTTTTTTGTTTTAAACACATTGGCAGCGCAATCTTGCATAAGGATCCGCCGGGCGGCCCAGGCTGCCTGTCAGATCCTGAGCCCCTCCGCAGGCAGGCACCCGTGCGGCAGAAGGTCTACTTGGGGAAGGGGACTCTCGTCCCCTTCCCTGGGTGTAACTGGCTCTGGGGCTGATTGGCCTCATCGGAATTCCGCCAGCGAAATCGAAGCGCTGGGTTGCGCCAATATCCAATGCCCCTTCCCAGGCTGGGCCGGCCTTACACAGCCTCCCTGGACGTTACACAGCCTCCCTGGACGTTACACAGCCTCCCAGAGCTGGCGTGCATCCGAGGAGGTCCATTGGGGCCTCCGGGGCTTACACCGGGGGAAGGGGATAAACATTCCCTTCCCCCGAGGTGAGCCCGAGCTGGCCCGCATCCTGACTAGAATGCAGCTGCCGGCCCTTTAGTTGCCCGTTAATACATAGCGGAGCAAGTTCCTGCATTCAGACCTTTCCCTCCTCCTCTGCCCTCCCCCACTCCTTTCCCCCAGTCAATCCAGTACCAGTTGGTGCAATTGATCCTCATGTCTACTTTCATTTCTCTACACAGATTGAGTTCTCCTGATCAGGCTGACTGTTCGTACAACCTGTACACGATGGCCCTGTGGCATTAACTGGTGGCTAATTTCATTTCATTTTAACTAATTTATGACCAACCTTTCCTCCAACAGTGGTGGTGTTTGTGGGTCTTCTCTCCATTCCATCCTCACAAGAGCCCTGTGAAGTAAGATACTGAAAATTTGTCCCAAAGTCACCCAGGGAACTTCATGGCGGCTGAGTGAGGATTCGAACCTGGGTCTCTCTCCAGTCCTAGTTCCAACACTCTCCCTCACCACCCCTGCCCTCCCTCCCCACGCCCTCCCGCTGCCCAGGTGGTGTGGAGTCCATCCGGCAGCAGTGTGAGCAATGCCGGCCTCCGCGCCGGTGCTGCTTACACTAGAGTCTAGCCACTATGCCACACTGCCTGTGCGTGTTCATCCAAATGACCAGTTGCCTACCTGTCTTCACATCATGTGAGAACTGGCCTGCAGTCACCCACCAGGTAAATGGTCCCTTATTCTTAGTATTCCTATTTCATTTGGAGGGTGGATTGCAACTAACTAGACGTAAATGGCAGAAATACCATTTATCACAAAACGTGGTATACGACACATTAGTATTTCTTTGGCATTCCGTGTGGCTGGACTGGCTTCCATCTATCTTCACATTATGCTAGGCATAGGCTGCACTTCATCCAGCCACCTGCCCACATGCTTCTTTCTCAGAAGGAATTAACCACTCCTTGGAGGTACTGTACTGTAAATGCAATGGGCTTCTCACGATGGCTGCGTTCCAGAAGCATATGTATGAAACGCTGCATATTCACAAGTTGGAGCTGTATTCTAGCGGAAGGTTCAATAGAACTCCATCTGCACACCAGATTGTGGAAGGGGGCTGAGGACATGCACGACTCTTTCCACAGTGGCGCAGGCGGTCTCCTGCCTCCCTTCTAGCTATGCATTTCCCATCTCTCCCCTGAAGCTGGACGGCGGAACTTACATGTGCACAAGATATCTAGGCAAACCTGAGATGCTGGAACACCTGGAGAAAATGTCTGAATTCAAAGTCTTGATAACAACACCTGCTTTGAAGTTCTCTTCGTTGGATTTGCCTCCATTCTCATTTGGGGTTCTTTCACCTGCCTCGATCCTCTCAAAGCATGCACTGCCACACTGAAAAGTGAAACCAACCAACCAACCAAAGCCATTTACCTGGGTACAGGGGACCAGGAGAGGATGTTAAAAAATCCATTGACCGTTCAGATCACATGAACGAGGATTGCAGAATGTGATGCGTTATCGGCCAATGACAACATGGCATGCAAGAATTTGTCAATCCAATGTCATCTTAAGGTGACCCATTGGTGTTTGTTTGATTTTAACAGACTGTTTGAATTGTTTTGGTTTTAATCCTTTTATTGTATTTGAACTATTTTAATATTGTTTTTAATTCCGTAAGCCACCTTGGTTGCCCTGTCTGGAGAAAGGCAGGATATGAATTCTTTAAATAAATAAAAATAAATAAATAAGAATTGTAGAACCCCAAGTAAGCGCATCCTATATCTGCTTGCTGTCGTTTCATCGGATGTCTGGGGAGGTCTTGAATTTTTTTTTAAACGAATTTGTCACCTCCTCGTAATGAGGTAACTGTTTGAATTCTTACCGTCTGATGGTATCCCATCCATTCTAGGTGTACAAAATGCTCTCCCTCTTCTTTTGAAAGGGCTGCTGTGAAGAACATCTCTAGCGATGCCAGCGGTGGACATCCACATATGATTACCCCCCCCCCCGTGCCCCCTCCATCCAGGAGAACACAGCAACATTTGAAAAACTGAACCGGGTGGAAACAAAGACCTGCTGTTTATCTGATATGACCGGATGATAGGACAATTGGAATACAAAACCAGGAACAATACGTACATACATACATACATATATATATATATATTATATACATACACATTTATACCTGTGTAAAGGAGATTAAATTAAAACGTAAGATGATTTATTCAACCCATTAGTTTTTCAGAACATTATATCTCATCTCACTCCCCATGTAATTTTTTTTCATCTTTTGAACCTGCACCCAATTAGTTTACAGTACACTGTACATCTCTTACACTAGCTTTTTGGGTGCAAATTTGTTTCATCTACTATCACCAGGGATGGGGGGGGGGGATAATACCTTGTTGCCTTTGGAGTTGTTTCCTGTGGCCCTCAGGGAGAAAGGGGATTGCCATAATGTCAATGACAGCAAGTCACAATGTCTTTTGCCTATGTGGCCAACATGAACATCTTGAAAGCTCTGCATTCTGCAGGATACAAGGTTATAGAATGCGCATGGAGGGCGACAATGGCCCAACCCTGTTTCAGACGGCATTGCTGCATCACGGGCAGGGCCTAAGCCAGGGGTTCTCACCCAGTGGTACACGTACCACCAGTGTTACATTGGGGTACCTCTAGTGGTACTCAGACCACCGGGAACCCCCGAACCCCGCCGGACCACCGAAACCCCGTGAAAACGCAGTGCTTTTGGTGCCGGGTTTTCACTCCCAAGAGGCTCCTGCCTTTGGCCAAGCCTCTTGGAAGGCCTCTGGCAGCCTCCAGCGCAGCCTCTTGTGTCCTTCTCTGCCGAAAACCAGGCCGAAAACCCAGAAGCGCAATGACATCATCACCGCTTACTTCAGGTGGTACTCAGTGCAGTGGCAGCCATGTAGGTGGTACGCCACGCCGCGTACATTGAGAACCCCTGGACTAAGCTCTTTGCAATCTCTGCCAACCACACAGGGAACAATAATTCACATTCTGCAAGTGGGTGGCATTTACCACCAGAAGTAGGCCTGGGCACCAGGAAGTGCGTGTGAGAACACACAATTTGATCCCTGCAGTGTAGGGGAAATGAGAATGCGGTCCTTCTCTACACTCCTGCAGAATTTCCCAGCCCTAGAATAAACAGCAGTCTTGGACGCCATATCATTTCTTTCCCTCTTGGGGTGATATAATCCAGAACAGCCACACCCAAGTTTCCCACGCACAAATCACAATATGTGGATTAGGATTCACCTCTGATTTGCAAACATGCCCTGGAAAGCAACCCACCCTTTTAATTACTGCTTGATGACTCTGGGAGTAGAAAAGTATGAGAAGGCTAATTGACCCACATGAAGTGGTCTTGAGTACTGTATGAACCTGGCCATCATTGCCACTCATCAAAAGTGGTTGACTCCTTCGCCCCCACTATAAGCAGCCAAACCTGATAACAAACAGGAACTCAGGAATTCCAAGTTCCCAGAGAAAATGGCCTGAGTCCAAAGGACAGTAGTCATACTTAAGTTCCATTGAAATGAATGGGATAGAAGTTAGCCATGACTAGCTTGTCTCATTGATTTCAATGGTGCCTAAGCACGGCTGTCTCTGCATTTAGGCCAAGGAGAAAGCTGCAGGGGGAAAAAGAAGCACGCGAATCTGCAGTGATGAGACAAGATGCCAGTAAAGGAAATGCAACAGAGTTTTACCCTGAAGATGTTACATTTCCTCTTTGTGGGGTCTGGACAATTCTGGGCCAAGGCTGAAGACGTAGGAGGAAGTGATGGTTCAGCCTTCCAAATAAGTCCAGTCCTTTCAACCATTTCCGTTATCTAGGCCCTGAGATTCACATCCAGTTACTGTCGGAGTCATAGCAGTCGATGTTGCGATCACAAAATGTCTCTACCCGGCAGCATCCCATATTACACACCCAAGAAGCAAACCGTAAAGGAGGTGGGGGGGGGGACTTGTCAAATTCAAGTGAGGGAAAGACCCTATAAAACATGTGTTCTCAAAGCAGAAAGCACAAGGCATGGGGGAAGGGTGATAAGACCTCCCACTCTTGCCACCATTTCCAGTTTAGAGACGAAACTCAAAGAGGGATATATCCTTTCCCTGTAGAATACTGCTTGAAAACAACGACAACAACAAAATGTACAGGCTTTTGAAAAAGCATAATTTTGGCTCAACAGGAGAAAAAAAAAGTGACGTTTGCAGCAATCACTTTACAAAATACATGTCCACCTCCACTTTCCCAGTGAGGGGCTCAGTATAGTAACAGCCTTAACAGCTAACAGTTGTGGCAGAAAAATACTGTCAAAAGAGTTGTGGATGATGCAGCAGGTAGCTTCCTAGTCACAGCAAAGGAGCTTCACCCGATTTTCACCCATTTTTACAGAATCCCATTTATTAAAAAGACATTTCTGGGGCAGTTGCTGCAGCAGTGAATGTCAATGCTTCTCAGTTCCTACCAGCTCATTTTTTTAAAAAATTTTTTTAAATGACTCTGCTTGCTAATGCATGGGTTGCTTTCCCCATGGCATATTGAGCGCTGGAGTGCTCCGCCAATCCCTGGCCCGTGGTGGCCGAAAGATCACAACCCTTTTCCATGAAGGCAACAGTGAGAAAGAGAGAAGGAACAGGGAGGTCTAATGTGGGGGAAAATAACTGGAAAGAAACTCCAAGTCTATGTTTGTTGAAGCTTCATCTTGCCATATTTTAAGGACTCGAGGGGTTCTTTTGTACTGGTTCTCTCCAGAGCTGATACCAACCTGCACATGAAGCCGGTAGTTGGCCCCAACTGCATAGAGAGACTCTCCATCAGCACTGCACATACCTGGAGGCCCCTGCTGCTGGTGAAGAAACTCTCTGTGCATTTGGACCAGCTACATCCAACGCTGAGTTCAGACATGATGACCTTTTGAGAGTGTTACCCCACGCAGGTATTGTGTGTGTGTGTGTGGGGTTAATCTCCATGTGGGGTTGCCAATCCCTGGTCATAATCCATAAGCATGTGGGGCTGGGGAGTTCCAAGCAAGGAATTCTGCTGGAAGAGGTGTGTGTGTGTGTGTGGGGGGGGGGGGCAGACTGGAAAGGAAGAAAACTTTAAGTTCCATGGCACGTTAGATACCAACAGTTTTGGTAGCCCACTACTAGCATCTGATGCAGTTCAGGTTGCTGCCTACCAAGACTCACACCACAAGAGCCCAAGTAGCCGCTAAGCTACCAGAACACATTGGGCCTTCCTGCCTCTACTGACTATCCCGACTGCTGTTCTGGAAAGGAAGGAAACGGCAAAACTTTGGCTGGGTAGCAACTTGTAGGGACTGTTCTGACATCACTGCATGGTTTCAAAGAGGAACTGCATGCCAACTACAGATTTCAAATCAAGATTCCCAAACGAAACGGACCTGTGCAGTTTAGTCAAAAGAAACAGGAGGGGGGTTGTTGTTGTAAAACAAGGGACATCAACCATAGTCCTATGTTTTGTACTAGAATGAAGGTTGATCTCCTAAAAGAAGGAATACCAGACAATAACCCTTAAAATCTAATGAACCATTCATTCATCATGCACTTTGCTCCTGAGGATCAACAAGCCTCTGTTTTTATCTTTTGCTGCCCACTGGCTGCAGACACCCACCTCCTCAGCAGACCCTGGGGCTAATAGCAGAAAAGTGATCCATGGCAAATGGGTGGTCTTTGGAGAAGGTGCTTCCTGGCTTTCCTTTTATCAAATACAGAACGGCCGGCGCAGAAAGAGGAAACAGCTGGCTCATTAAATTAGGTGGGGAAGATTCCGCCTCCCCATTCAAGAAGAGAGAGATCTTCCCTGTTCAGTTTTATGGTTTCCCAAAGCCTCTGGCTTCAGTTCCTGGCGACCATGATGTGTGTTTGCTCCTGGATCTTCGGTTTTAACGGTCAACTCCCTTGGGAGGGTCCAGTTTGTAGGTCTCCTGGGCATTCATTCCCAGAAATCTTCCAAGACGATGTGAATAAAAATGCAGTGAAGATGAAAAACAAGGTAGGCGTTCTTTTCCTGGTGTAAAAGTCTGCCATAGTGTCTTTTTCAGATGTTTGTAGAGAGGTTTGGAGGTCAGCGCCTTGTCTCAGTCCCAAAGATGGTAGCCAGAAAACGTTCCACCTGACCCCTCCTTAAAAAACACAGACATATTTCCCACCATTGCACGAACATAGAGAATAATGGATTCCATATTATCCAAAGGATGGAAAATTAAAGGCAAGATCGTCCAATCCAAAGCCCCACGACAGCCCCTCCCCCCCTGCCGACACCCCGAACGATTTAAGATTCAGGAAACAAAACAAAACGAGCTGGTCTCACTTCTCACCAGCAGAGTCCTACTGTGTTGTAGTTTTGTCACCTGTGCAACTTGAAGGGCTAAGAAGACAATGTGTAGAAGTGGGGAGGCATGAGATCTCAGTCCCGATCCATAGTGGTTGGTGCAAGGCTCCCATCAGACAGATGGAACAGGAGACAGATGGTCAGACACAGGGGACCACCACCACCGCCATTTCCCCACCCTCCTTGGTCTGTCCTTCCAGTCGACACAAGACACACACTGGACATGGAAATCGACAACAATTCACCACCCTTACAAGGTGACTGGGTTGTGCACTGGCAGCCGCACACTGAATTTTACTGCCCCCCCCCCGCTCTTTCATGGACCCCCTTCTCCCCCAACCTCAACACAAGGCAAGGCCATTAGCTATCCTTGCTGGAAAGGTTCTGGTTGTGTTGGGTTTTACTTCCCTGCTGGGAAATGGGGAATCAGGCAGAGGATGGGGTAAGAATAAAGAGTGGGAATGGGTGGGAGAAATGTCTAAATGTGTCCTTTGCAAATAATAGTAGTAGTAAGAAGAAGAAGAATTAATTGCTCTGGTTTGTTTATATGTTTTTCTGCTCTCTCTCTTTTTTTAAGTCGGGTTGGCATTTTTCAAAGTCTGCAGCTTCGCCTCCAGTTCAGAGATCTGAAAAACACACAACAGAAAGGGGTAAAAAGAATATCTCCAGGCAGAGTAACGGTGGTGGGATGGGGTAGGGAGAGCAGGGAGGAAATGCAGGCATGTTGCAGACCATTGCAAGTCGGGAGGCAGGCTCTGTGCCTGTTGGCGAGGGCAAGAATGAAAGGGTTGTGAGGAAGCATTGAGGGGGATTAAGGGGTATGTCAGGTATCTTTGCATGGGTACAGACTGGGAGACTTGATGATGGCTGCAATCCTATGCTAACATGGGAGTAACTCCCACTGAACACAGTGGGACTTAGGTCCAAGTAAGCATGTATAGGATTGCATTGAATGAGACTTCTGAATGGTTAGGTCTGCAATCCGTTTCAAGTTGCTTTCACTCACTGTCGGGTGGAAGGATCAGAAGCCTCTACTAAGTCTACTTCATAGTCTGCAATAGGCCACACGGCCTAAATGCAAATCTAATCAAAAGTTGCATGGTGCCCCTTGCATTGCACAATTGATTTACGGTAACTCCTCAGACCCAGATTCTCAAGGATTCAGTTATCCTATGGTTGCAGCTACTGAAAATGGCCTCTGCTTTGCTCACACATAATTCAGAGGCTAACAGAGAAGAAGAGGAATCCTGGTAAAATCAGGGTTCTCAATTCACCTCCCAGAGTAGTGACATTGTAAATAATACGGTAGGATTGTTAAATTTGTGTGTGTGTATCCGACATTCCTTAGGGTTAGTTGTCCATGGCCTTAATCAGAGAACCGTAGGAGCAACAGAAGGCTATGCACACCATATTGCCCTTGTGAATAAACAGTGCTGAGTGTAAGGGGATCTGTACAGGTGTCCCCCGCTTAATGACGGATCATTTAATGACGATATGGATATATGACGGAGGTCCCCAGTAAAAAAGAGCAAAGGATTTAAAAAGATGTGTCTTTTTAAAGCCCCAGCTCATCAGCTGTTTGGCTTTAGATAAGGGCTTTGAAGTTCAGCACTGGGGCTTTAAGCACAGCCGCTGAACTTCAAAGCCCTTATCTAAAGCCAAATAGCTAATGGGCAAGATAAGAGCTCAGATGTTTAACACTGGGGCTTTTTGCACAGTGCTAAACTTCAAAGTATAGCAAGACCCGTTTAATGACGGCTTCACTTTACGACAGGGATTTCAGAATGTATCCCTGCTGTTAAGCAGGGGACACCTGGTATTTGTTGCTTATTTTTCTGCACCCAGTGCAATAGACTAGTGGACACAAATGTGTTTCTTCACTCAAAGTGAGTTTACAGGAACAAGGCAACCGCGGGTCAGAGTGACCGATTCCAGTCAGCAACTCCTGAAACAACTTCACGTGGGTCTGACTGCATTAGATGTACTTCTGCATAGTTTTTTTTCTTCCAGAGTGAAACCATCCTAAAATGGTCACAAACCTAATCATTCAAAATGGATAGGGAGAAGAATGCAGGCCTGAATATCCAAGGGAGATGATATGCTCTAGCCAAAATTTCCTTTTTGGAATAAGGTGTCTTCATTTTCCACAGTGAAAGAGGGCAAGCCCTTGGCAATCTGAAGTGGTGCCGTCGAAATCTGACACCTGTGTATTCTACCATCTCATTCCTACCTCATTCTCCTGTCTGCGTAAACCAGGCCTCCTACACATGAGAAGTCCAAGCTGTCTCCGGGAATATACTTACATGGAGACCGAACTGGCCTGAACCTGGGTACTACCCGCAGCAAGTTCTAGGACCACACCATCACCTCTTCCAGGGGAATTGTTACCCGAGGCGACTGGCTATATCTGTATACAGCCTCATTTGTTTTGCCATTTTTCCACGGGATGGCAAATGTAGGGAGTAAGAGGCTTGTGAAGTGGCCAAATATGAATCACTGTGTGGCCCTTGTAAAGATGCAGTTGCGCTCTCTGCTTATCTTGGGCTCTGTGCCTGTGATTCTTGGTTTTGCCTCTAGTACTTGGCACTCCGTAACAGCTAAAGAGTAACAGCAAGGACCGTGTGCAGGCATCCACACAAGCACGTGTGTTTAATTGGTCAGCCCTAAGAAGAAGGGAGAGGGGGGAGTGGGAGGGCCACCCTGAAAAGGAAACAATGTGCACTAGAAATTATGGGTCTTAGAAGAGCTTTAGGAGCTGCACTACTGAGGATGTCCTGTAGGGGGGGCTGGTGAAAAGCCAAACATGGGATGTTCCTAGATGCTTATGGAGAGAGATTTTCTATTTTACACAGTCTTGGTATCCGATATCCACAGCACAGAAACCCAGATGCATTTTTACACACACACACACACACACACACACACACACACACACACACACACACACACACACACACACACACACACACACACACGAGGCATGGTAATGATCTGACAAATCTGACATGATCTGGTGCCTGATGTAAGATTTAGGATGTTGACAGGAGCCTGGTATGCCCCAAACAGGAGAAATAGACCATTGGATCATGGGATATCTTGTTAGATGAAATGAGACCTAGTGTCTGATACAGAATCCCATGTCATCCAGTTTGCTTGTGTATGTGATGGAGAGAAAGCGTCTGATCTATGATCAAGTGTCCATAAACCTAGAGACCACGACAAAACCCTGCTGATCACTAAGGAATTTGGAGTGTGGAGATGTGGGTTCCAGTATGCTTCTCACATCATGTGATCTTGGGAATGTATAGTGTGGGCTCAGTGTTTGGATGCAAGGACCGATTGTGAAGGATTCAGCAAGACTCAGCCCAAAGGACCTCCTCCCCGCTTCCAAATGCAGAATCCAATGTGATATGGGCCTGGGATGCAACTCTCAACACGTGCCCTTCAGCTATAGGATCTACTGCTTAATGAACGATCCAGCACTTGATACAGGATTCTACAAGACTCAAACATGAATGCCCAACTCCTAATCAACAGGATGGGTGGGGGTCCCTCTTCCTCCCCCTGACAAGTGCTCACGTCACCAACTAGGTGTTTCCAAGAGCACAAGTCTCATTTGTGTCCCTGAGCTGAACCAAGGCCTCTCCAGTCAAAGCAAAGCCCTCTTTCTTTCTTTCTTTCTTTCTTTCTTTCTTTCTTTCTTTCTTTCTTTCTTTCTTTCTTTCTTTCTTTCTTTCTTTCTTTCTTTCTTTCTTTCTTTCTTTCTTTCTTTCTCACTACGTAGGGCTCAAGGCAAGCCCCCAGCACCGTCCTTGATGCCCACCTTCTCTTGCAGCTTGTCAACCTCCTCCTTGTGGGCCATCTCGGACTCCTCTTGGATGCGCCGCTGAGCTGTCTCCTTCTTGAGGAACTCAATCTCCCTGGAAGAGGGTAGAATAAAAAGAGCAGAAAGCAAGCAATTAGTGGGAAAGAGAAAGGAAGCTTGGCTGTTAGATACAGAAGGGATTTTGTGGGAACGGGAAGCTGCCTCAGCTTTTAAATACCTACCATTTGAAGAGGAAAAGAGAATGATTGAGTGCCTTGATCATGTTATTTTTTTTTATTTTTCACCTTTTTATACCGCCCTTCCTCCAAGGAGCTCAGAGTGGTGCACATATTCCTCCCCTCCTTTTTGTCCTCACAACAACCCTGTGAGGTAGGTGGGGCTGAGAGATAGTGACTGGCCCAAGGTCACCAAGGAAGTTTTGTGGCTGAGCGGGGATTTGAACCTGGATCTTCCAGGTCTAAGTCCGACTCCCAAAGGTCCAACCTTCTTGATTACACCTTTTGGAAAATCCTGTGCAAACAAACTCTGATGATTTGATAATGTTAGAGGGGAAGTCGATAGTTAATGATTGGTCCCGACCACCGATTTTACAGCCTGAGGAGTCGGGTTCTATTAGGAGCCTGACCCAGGCTGTGTTTCATGCTCTGCCCCCTGAGATTATTAACTTGGTTACTCTACAGGCTGTTAATTCTCTGTGACACCCCCCTCCCCCTTTGTAGGAGAGGGAACTGATAGTGATAAGGGAGGAAATAGCTGAAATTCAAGCTGAAGATCCAAGTGAAGTTGCCAGTATTTCACAGAAGGACTGACTTGTTAACTCTGTTATAGATTGGGGGGGGGGGAGAGTTGCAGGTCAAAGTTCTTGCATGGAGTATTGCGGGCTGGAGAGGGAAATCTTCTGATAAGGAATTTCTGACATTCCTCAAAGGGGTGGATATAGTTATTTTGTAGGACGAAAAAGTAAATACCGTATGACATTAATAGCCCAATCTTAACCCAATGCTGCCCGCAGGGCACAGCGGTGCCAGCATGGGCTCCATTGCATCCTGCAGGCAGCAGGAGACCATGCAGGGGTGGAGAGGTAAGTAAAACATTATATTTTACTTACCCACCTCTGCTCCAGCATGTTCTCCAATGGGTCTTCTTGGATCTGCACCAACTCTTTAGCTGATGCAAGTTCAAGTAAAGGGAAGGAGTGTCGGGGGTGAAATGGAGGTCAGGATATCAGCAGAGCCATTGCCGCCAATACCTGCCCTCCGCCTCCTACTGATATGCCCCCCCCCCGGAGGTTCCGATCTCCTTCTCATTCTGCCCACGTGCCACCCCATTCCACCCATCCCACCACCACCGGCAAGGGCAAAGGGCTCCCCCGGAACTCCTCTGGAGCTGCTGCCTTTTGTGACGCACTCAGAAAATGGTTGTTGGCGGCGCACCATGTACGTAGTTGGCAGCCATTTTACAACATTGGAACTCTGCTCGACTGTCGTAAATCCCTCCACATGCTGGCCCGATCCTGAGGGCTGGCAATGTGTCGTCTAATTTGAGAGAGTTTTTTCCTCACCCCACCTTCAGGGGCCCATGCAGGTGGGGGTGAGGGGGGGGAAACATGCTGAATTAAAGGGTTAAATGCCCCCCTTTTTCTATGCCACAGTCCTGATCTGAGGCAAGCCCCCTCAACACTGCTATTTTGAGATTTTTTTTAAAAAAAACACCCTAATTAGACGATGGCATTTTTGAAATCATCAAGTCTGGTTTAGTCCCCAGAGGTGTTGTTCAGCTTTAAGGCCATCAGAAGAGCACTACGGACCTATCTGTACCTGTAGCAGAATGAGGTGGTGGAGTACTGAGATGGTTGAATGGACTGTTTCCCTCCTGGGGGTGGCATTTTTGAACACTTCGTGTTAAAAAAAAATCCCTCCAAGGTAAATACCCTGTTTCCCTGAAAATAAGACCTCCCCCAAAAGTAAGACCTACCGTCATTTTTGCGTGATTTTTGCTGGCACTCATCAATATAAGACCTCCCCTGAAAATAAGACCTACCGTGTTTTTTGGGAGCCAAAATTAATATAAGATCCTGTCTTATTTTCGGGGAAACAGGGTAATAATAATAAATAAGTAGAGGAAGATTTTAACCAGTCCTTGTTCTGTTCGTTTCTAATGGTCAGGGACTTTTTATACAGGAGAGCATTTAAACAGATGATCCCCACCTACAGTCTAAAGTGCCACAATCCATTCTGCTACCTTCAGACTCAACCAGTGAAGCCTGCGACCTGTGTGGACCAGAGCAGGCTTTCTGAAGAATTCAGTCCACAGCCTCTTTTGACCAATTACAACATTCTGCAATAAGGTTACCTAAAGTATCTCACCACAAAGGCTTCAAACTTGGGGTCTAGATTAGTGTATGTAGACTGTCATAGAATAAATAGGACTTGACAATACAACAGAACCACCATTTTTACATGTTAGAAATAAGCACAGAAAAAGAACCAGTTTTACTCAGTCACCCTCCACCTCCCCTTTCCTTCCACTTCCTCTTATTTGTACATTTTAGGCCTGCTGACTGGGTCTCGTTAATTTTTAAATATTGTACAGCGTCTAATACACGTTAGGTGCTTTTAGAAATAGGAAATGACAGGTGGGGGACTTGCAACCCGTTGCGGTGCATTCCTAAAGCGTTCAGGGCTCCATACAGCCTGAAGCAGAAGCCTTGTTGCACTGTTTGGGATTCATGGGGGCGAGGGGGGGGGTGAGGTTTCAGGGAGGAAGAAAAGGATACTGTAATCTGTCAAGGACTTGAGCAGGCTAATTCTCTCTCCCACTCCACCCCAGTATTTTCCCAGCTGATGTTCAATTGCCTTCAGCATTTCATAGATCATGGACACAACTGAGCATGGGGCCTTATTATAGATGTTGTTGTTTTTTTCCTTTTCTTTTAATTTACAAACTAATGTTTTTCTGCATACCTTGAGAGTTACGGGAGCATGCAGAAATCTACTGCCTTGTCTGTGGGTAGACCCAAGTAACCGCCTAGCGGACAGGCACCGGACCACCAAGTTTGGTGTTAGAAGAAATGATAATCATGAGTGGATGGATCCAGCCCTCCCTCCGACCCCTGGTAACCCACTGACCTGTTCCAAGGACCTACGTATTCTATTGCAGGGGTGGCCAAACTTGCTTCATGTAAGAGCCACATACAATAAACTTTAGATGTTTGAGAGCTGCAATGTTTAAGAAGTATTTCAATTCTTAAATATATTTACTCACCATAATCATTAAACTTATGTTTGAACCCAGCGAACTCTCAGTTTATGCCTGGTAAATCATGATCAAGCTTGAAAACTTCTTCTTTATCTTTTATATTAATTGCGATGCAAAAAGGAGCTCAGCCAACATATTTCCGAGAGCCGCACATTATACGTCAAAGAGCCGCATGTGGCTCAGGAGCCGCAGTTTGGCCACCCCTGGTCTACTGGATACCCACACCCCTCTCCTGGCCACTGGCGTCACTACAGGGGGGGGCGGAGCTGTACGTTCCTCCGTGATCGGAGCCTCTGTTACACGGAAGAACGAAGCACCCCGCCCCCGCGCCTTCCGACCCATTCAAAGCGGTGAAAACAATGCGCAGGGAGTCTCTTTGAATGGGTTGGAAGGTGCGGGGGCCCGGGGCGCTTCGTTCTTCCGTGTAACAGAGGCTCCGATCACGGAGGAACTTACAGCTCCGCCCCCCCCCCCCCCCGTAGTGACGCCAGTGCTCCTGGCTGCCTGCTGCCATGCAGTAAAGGCTTGCTAGACCTGCTTCTGGGAGGACAGGAACTTAAAGGATGGAGATCTGGGAACATGAGCTTGACCTGGGGAAGAAAAGTTCTTACTTCTGCTGATACTCCTTGATGAGTCGCTTGGCTTTGCTGTACTTCCTCTCCAGAGTCTGATATTGGGCCTGGGTCTCTTTCAAGTGCTCATCCACAGCCTGGCACAGGTTCTGGGCCTCCATCCAGTAGCCCTCCAGCTTCTCCATTCGCTCCTTGTTCTCTTCCACGCTTTGTTCTAGCTGGGCTTTCTCAAGGCGCCAGCGGGCTTTCTCTTGCTCAATGGACTGCAGCTGAGAGCAGAGAGCACAAGGAAGGAAGGAAGGAAGGAAGGAAGGAAGGAAGGAAGGAAGGAAGGAAGGAAGGTGATGAATGTGTTCACTCAATTTAAATTGAAAGGACAATAAAACACCATTAAAATGATACCCCACCCCCCACCTCGGTAAAATTCCAAACTCACATATAAGAAAACACGACTCAAAGAAAACAGAAAACAAAGATATCTCAGAGGACTGCCCAAGAACGAGATGAGTAACAATTGGTCAGTTGATTCTGGGGCAGTCCTCTTTGACGATCGCTGGCCACGTGAATTTTAACTCTTCTTTAAAGATATCTCAACCAGTTTGCAAAACATCCCAAAGCCAGCACCCAATGCACAGCTCATGAAAGGATGCTGCAACTCCCGGGGGGCCATCAAGCAGATGCTGCTTCTTGAAAAGGCCAATGTGGTCTCCAGAAATGATGGAGTTTGAAGCAGGGCCTCCTCAGCTGATCTTAAACTATGCGGAGCATCACATGGGAGTAGGCACTCCCTAAGATACCTAGAACCCGGACTATTTTGGACTTCATTGGTCAAAGCAGTGGCGTCGTCAGCAGTGGGGGCCTTGGGGCGGTGGGCCCCCAGGCGGCGGGATCAGGCCCCAGGCAGCGGGTGGGCGGGGTGTGTGTGTGCGCAACAGCGGCTGGCGACAGCACGGATCATCCTGTTCGCCGGGGCGAGCAAGAGAGCTGTCATCGTGTTTGGCCCTCCCGCCCGCCCTGAGCCTCTGAGTGAGCGATAACGGCTGCTGTTGTGTCACGTCCGGTGCGGTGGGGGCGGTCATAGGAACACTACTGGGTCAAAGCCAGAACCTTGCATGAGCCCAAAAGCATACTGGTAACACACACGCATAGCTGTTGCAGTTCAAGATGGCTACGAGACGTGATTCCAACACTAATTGGGTTCCGTCATTCTGTACCAGTTTATTTTCTAAACTGCTTTCATGGGCATCTCTAAGTAGAACACAATGATCTAATGAGTGGCCACTAAGGCTTGGGTGACTGGCCAGGTCTCTGTCTTCCAGCAGAGGGCATAAATGGCGCACAAGCAGAAGTTACAGGCAGCCCAGTCATGAAGGGAGCTAAGGCAGCACCAACAAATGAACGCTATATACATGGAGCTTGCCGCACCCTAAAGGTAGGTAAGAACAGAGGAAATAACCTGTACAACAAAGTCCCGTTAAAGCAGTAGGCAAGTACTGTACTGTATATAAGGCAATGGTCCCACACTAAACCTGTATGTGTATCAAGTCTCAATTTCTTGGCAGAAACAGACCCATCTGGTCAGAGCTGGCCTTAGGAGCTGCGGGGCCCAACTGGAAACATTTTTGCAGGGCCCCAGGTTCACAGCCAAGGTCTGTAGAATCTTAGAGATCATACAGCGCAATCCGACTTGTGGCGTACCCAGCCGATTTTGCGGGTGGGGCCCGGTCCTCCCCGCCCCGCCCCAAAACTAATTAGCATAAACTATGCTAATTTTTTGCCGATTTTTTGCCGATTTTTTGGGCCGATTTTCGGCGATTTTAAGGGGTTTTTAAAGGGTTTTTTAAAGTATGTATGCTTTGCGGCACTTAACTTGTGTATAGGAGCCTCCAGCGAAGCGATCGGCTGACTCTCTCCAGCGACGACGTTCTCTTCCAGGGGCGCAGATCGGCGATCTGAGATCGCTCCTCTGCAGCCCCTGACCAGAACTGCTCATCGTAAGCTCATCGTTTGAGTTCGCGCATGCGTGAATGGCTGTTTGCTATGCGCATGCGCGAACTCAAACGATGAGCTTACGATGAGCAGTTCTGGTCAGGGGCTGCAGAGGAGCGATCTCAGATCGCCGATCTGCGCCCCTGGAAGAGAACGTCGCTGGAGAGACTGAGAGCCGATCGCTTCGCTGGAGGCTCCTATACACAAGTTAAGTGCCGCAAAGCATACATACTTTAAAAACCCCTTTAAAAACCCCTTAAAATCGCCGAAAATCGTCCCAAAAAAGCGGGAAAAATTCAAATTCAAATTTTTCCCGCTCTCCTCCGGAGCCTCCCGCCCCCCCGCACCACCTCCCGCCCTTGCGCCCTGGGACCCTCCGCACCAGGGCACCACTCAGCGCACGCCCCTGCTTATGCCAGTTTAACCAGCGGCACAGCGATAACGGGAGGTCCCAGAACGGAAAAGGGATTCAAATCCCCTCCAAAAGAGGAATTCAAAGGGGATTTGAATCCCTTTTCCGTTCTGGGGCCTCCCGTTCTCGCTGCGCCGCTGGTTAAACCGGCACAAAAGTTAAGTTGGATTGCGCTGTTAATAACATTTATTATAGACTTTATATCTCTATGGTAGAATGGAAAAGCAATCAAAATGTGTGCTTAAAAAGTGCATGTGAGTTAATGGGTATATCTAATATGTCTGTATTCATAGGTCCTAATTATGTAGATTTATGTCTGTAAAACTTAAATTCTTGAGTCTGAATATAGGCCTACAATATATAAACCTGCAATGTGGTGCTACATGCATGTTGCAATGTGTTGTCATGTGTATTTGACAAGACTAGAGTAGATTACCCTAGTGCGGGGGGCCCTTAGGCGTAGGGCCCAATTGGGAGCACTTGGTCCAACTGACTTAAAGCCGGCCCTGCTTCCAGTAGTGGACCTGTGCATGGCAAGCAAGCAAGGGAGGCAAGATAAGGAGTGAGCGGTCATACTGGGTCAGGTGGCACCTCTCAAAAGGACAGATATATGCCAGGAAGCCCCAGGCACATTCATTCAATGAGAGCTCCAGCCTGCTTTCTTAACATTTATTTTTATTTAAGAGAGCTATACCTTTTGGCCACGTAAGTGCCCTTTGTATCGTAATGACTCAGGCAGGTAACAAGACAACAATCCAGCAAAACTGATAAAAATATATTCGTTAAAGTATTTTATCGAACACATATTTATTTGATTTGTATCTCACTCTTTCTCCAAAGAGCTCAGCATGGCTTATGTGGGGTTATCCCATTTGGCTTTATAACGGTGGCTTGCCCAAGGTCGCCCAGTGAGCATTAGGGCTGAGCAGGGATTTGAACCTGGCTCTTTCCAGCACTCTATATATATGGTCTGTACCAAAATGGATTTAAAATAGCCCAGCTATTAAAAGCCAACCCATAAAAAAGGTTCTTACATCATTGCTGGAAAATGTCAGGAATGGATTTGGGCAAGTCTCCAAGGGAAGGAAGGGACCCCCTATGGCTGCCAACCCTCACATCCCCAGGAAGCTTCCTCGATCAATTCTCATTCTTACCTTTCTTTTCAGCTGCTGTATTTCAGCCTCGGTCACAGCATGCTTGATCTGGAGCTGCCAAAGAAAGTAACATGAGAATTTAGACTCTCCCCTTGTTCAGACAAGACCTTGGAATCCCATCGGCTGATGACTATGTTTACCGTCAGGAGATGTGCCAGCTTTCGGACCTTAGCTGACAGAAAGCATCAGGCTCAGCAGAAGGCAAACTGAGAAATTTGCCTAGGGGCATATGTTAATGTAGGCCATTCTCTTACCCAAGGGCTGCCTGAGACACAGTATGTCGTTCATATTAAATGAAGGCTACAATCCTATACAAATTTACATGGGAAGACGTTCTGCTGAACACCGTAGGACTTACTCCTGAGTAAATAAGCACCGGCTCCTAGTGCTAGATCTTAAATAAATAAAGTACAATAAGTTTCAAACTAGAATTAAGTTGCAGGAGAAGAAAACACTCTAAAGAAATAATTTTTAAGTTGACGGATGTTGTTACAGTCTTAATGGGGCATGGCTATGGGGTGTGTGCACTTTAAAATGTTCCTCTACATCACTGCCCACCATTGATTAGGAGTGGGCAACCTCAGGCTCTTGGGGCAAGCCAGGCTCTCTTGCCACCACCTTTTTATCCCCCCCCCCCACAAGACAGCTTTGTTTTATCCTCAGTCAAATTTCACTGGGGCTGGGACATCTCAGGAGAGACTATGGAGGAGCAGAAGTGCCATCCACACTCCCCTTCTTATCACTGCGAGCAACGAGACGGCATGGAGAGAGAGAGAAAAATGAGGAGGAGCCCAGTCTGAAAAAGCCACACATGCCCTGAGCTCAGCCTTGGCTGGCTTTCCAGACCACATAGGACAAACACAGAAAGCAGTCCAGAGACCGTTGCCTTCACAGTTCCCTAAAAAGCAAAGCTGGAGCACAGCTCTTTTGCCCCGAGCCATGCCTTCCCCAAACCCCCAAGGAATGGCTCCAGCTTAGCGCTGTTGGAACACACATGCATACATGCATGCACCCATGCATGTGCACACAAATACACTCTCAGTCTCTCAAAAATGTTGCCACCATGTTGGGAAGGCAGCTTCGAACTGGTTCAATCCTGGGTACTTCAGTGAAAGCTTGCTGGTACACATTCCAGGTTCAATGAAAGGCCACTTCACACATTACAGAAGCAGCAGCCGCACATTAAAATTTAGCACTTTCCAGACTGCAATGTGCACAGCTCTCTCTCTCTCTCTCTCTCTCTCTCTCTCTCTCTCTCTCTCTCTCTCTCTCTCTCTCTCTCTCTCTCTTTTAATCACTACTCTGCAGAAATGCATGCCAGAGAGCTGAGGCCAGTGGCAGCTCCTCACAGCGTGTTTCCACAGCATACATGCAGTGCGGGGGAAAAAAGATAACCGTATGTCGCAAAATAGAGGCAGGCACACAGGACACTTTTAGCGTTTACCAGCTTCAGCTGCAATGTGCAATGCATCGTCGAGCGAGCGGTCCAAAAGGGAACAGTTATTTCTCTTGGCAGGGGTACAGAGGCTGCAGTTTTAGATAGTCCAGGCACCACAGTCTCAGCACGGCTGAGCTAAAAGAGGAGCAAACCAGCTCCCTCAAGCATTTTGTTCTATTCATAGACAAACCACCTGGAAACAGAGGGCCATGTCTGCCACTAGGGGTCAGCAAAGACGTACAGCCTGAGCCAGGGATGTGTGTCAGTCCAGGGGCTGTGACAGCTGGGTTCCCACTATTCCCTTCCAGAACCCTCTTTCTACTCATCTACTTTGTTGCAAGTCCTTCAGCCCGGCCAGCAGCTGTCTTCGGCGACTAAGCAGGCCCAGCGTGGATGGGTGGCACTGTCAGTCAGCTGCAGGGCGCCTCAGCACCAATGTCAGGGGAGCCTGCCACTGTCATTGCCACCTGCCCTCAGGATCCCTGAATAAGATTCGGCCCAGCATCCATTTTCCTCCACAATGCCCTCTATACACCTTTTTCAGGACATTGTGAGAGGAAAATGGTGGTCCCTACTAGTGGCCGCCGGGTCTTTCTCCTCAATGCCCCAGAACGATACGTTGGAGACATTGTAGGGAAAAAACGGCAGCCACCACTGCTGTTTGATCGTTGCCACCTGAATTTTTTAAAAAGGAAGAAAGACTTGTAGTTTTGACCACTGCTAACACAAGCCCCCCCCCCTCCTAGTGGTTTGCGGATAGGGCTGGCCCATTCATGAGGCCAACAGTTGCCTTAGGCAGCTGATTGGTGGGGCATCTCTGTCCGTCTACTTGCCTCCACTGCTCCTCCCACTGGCGTCACTACAGGGGGGGCGGAGCTGTAAGTTCCTCCGTGATCGGAGCCTCCGTTACACGGAGGAACGAAGCGCCCCGTCCCCGCGCCTTCCGACCCATTCAAAGCGGTGCGCGTTGTTTTCACTGCTTTGAATGGGTTGGAAGGCGCGGGGGCGGGGCGCTTTGTTCTTCCCGTGTAATGGAGGCTCCGATCACGGAGGAACTTACAGCTCCGCCCCCCTTTAGTGACGCCAGTGGCTCCTCCTCTTCCTTCCACTCCCTGGATTAGGAAAGGAAAAGGGGGACAGAGAGGAAGAGGAAATGTGGAGGGGAGGAGAGTGCTGAGCTGGAACATTGGAGAATGGGAGGAGCAGAGGCTGGCATGTCATCAGCTAAAGAAGGACAGCATTTGGTATGCCAACTCTGGAGCTGGGCGGGCCTGAGATTACAAGAATCTGCCAAATCAGGTAACTCACAGTTTCCCAGAATGGGATTCTCTTCCTCATCGATATCCATCTATAGATTCCTGGACCTTTTTGGTTCTCTTATCAGAGCAAGAAAAGCGGTGAGAGGAAGTCAGCTTGTGGCAGCTGCCCCCCTCCCACTTCTCCCCGCCACTGCCTTACCCAGCTGTTGTTAGTATCTCACTTCTGTGAGGTCTGACTCCTCCCGTCTCTCTCACCCCTCCTGCTTCTTGACAATGTTTATTTTTAAATGCAGGCTCAGTGTTAGTGCAGCCACAGGCAATGTTAAGTTTGCATACGTTTAAAATACATTAGTAGATTCAATTCTCTTTTTTCCCCTTCCCTTCTTTTGAGAGGCAAGGCACACATATGCACACCCCATAGGCTTTTCTATGCATTTCCACAACTTGACAAATGGCATGGTTCTTGTGTGTGTGTGTGTGTGTGTGTGTGTATGTGCGCGCGCGCGTGTGTGAATTTAAATAATACAATTTTAATTTCCCTAGTTGTGAGCACTAAACGTGAACATACTGGCTATTTCCGTCACATGCTTAAAAACAAGCAGGGTTTCCAGTGGTGTTTCTATCAGCTAGGGAGCTCTGTGCCTCTTTGAATCCTTTACTTACCTCCTTAAATTTATGCACCAGCTTTTCCGGGTCCATCTCAACAGGGGACAGCATGTCTTCGTTTTCAGCCAGCTCAAAGACCTCAATGGCCATCTCGCTGCTGCTGGGGAACATGGGACTCATCTCCTCGTCTTCGTCGGTGGCATATTCACCCGTCTGCAAGTTGCAAAACAGGGAGGTTTATTATTTGACACTGAGCGTTGTTAGCACCAGCACTATGGGTGCTGCACACAATGGAGGGCAGCTTCAGATAACACCTTGAGACATGGGGAGAGAAGAGCCACTGAGTTAGACTTCCTGTTTTCGCAAGGCTGGAGCAATACTGAAATGAGGGTTGTGGAAGAGATGGGCAGCCTAATTCTACATCTGGGGCTTCTGCATCTTCCAAAAGAAAGCCCCTTTTTCAACAATAGTCTGACCATGTGAAAACAGGATGTCGAGCTTGCTTGTACTTCCTCCTTCCCTGCAGCAAAAATAACAACAGAAGTCACCCACAAGAGTAATATATTTAGGGGCTTTTGGGAATAGCTAGAGAGGGAGACATCAATAATTCCTCTATGATCACCAACAACACCACAATTTATTTGGTATTCAGTAGCCTGATATAAGAAATAACAATTGCCATGCTGGTTCAGGCCAGTTGTTCATCTGTCTCTCGTCAGTCAGACGCCCAAGAAAGTTCACAAGGATGACATGATGGAAACAGCCCCCCCCCTTTGCCCCCATCAGGTTTCATTCTTAGCTCTTATGACGAATAGCCAATGACAGACTTGCCCACTATTAACAGGTCAGCAGCTGTAGAAAGGAAGTTAATTATGCACGGTATGAGGAAGTCTTTCGGTTTGTCTACTCTGAATCAACTACCAGTCAGTTTTCATGATGATCCTAGTTTTCACGATGACCCCAATCCTAGTGCTCTTTGAGAGCAAATAGTCTAAAAAGAGAGCTAAAGAATATTGTGGTGGTAGCAGTAGCTGGTGATGAAGCCACTTATCATCCATTGGCTAAAGCTGATGTGATGCCATGCAAAGCTCACAAATAAAATCTCCAGCTTCACAGGAAGTGTTCCTTGATCACCTGTCGGGGGGCAAGAGTGGGGGGGGGGAGGAGGAGGCAGGGCCCTTAATGAAATCCACAAGTCCCATTCCTGATTGTCCCCAATTTTAGCCATGCCCCCCCCCCCCCGCATACTAAAACAGTAGCTAAGGAGGCCATCCCAATAGGTAAGGATGCTGGGTCCCCTCTGGAACTTCCTGTAAGATGAGCTCTGAATGACAAGGTGGGAGTTCAGGCCGTGCTCACCCTTTTGCTCCTTAGAGGCAACAAGAAATTGATCACACTTACCTCCTCGTCTTCCTCGGTGTATTGAGTATACCGCTGTTCCATCATTTCCCGCTGCCATCGCTCCTGTTCCAATGTCTGCTGGATAAGTTGTGCTACCTCACTCTGCTCTCCGGGTTTCTCCCTACCAATAAGGAATCTAAGGAAAATGAAAGGGATGGAATGAGGATAAGAGCTGGAATCTCAAAGACGTGGATAACATGCTTAGATTAACATTCTTGGGCGGAACGGGGAGGAGATAGGGCGGGGATGAGTGGATCAGGCCCGGGAGGGGGGATGGGTTTGGCGGCAGCGCCTGCTGTTTATCCCTTGGCTCTTCCAGGATGTATGGTATGGTATGATATGGTATGAAATCCAACCTTGCTTCCTGGGCCTGATCTGCCTACACAGGTTGATGCAGACTTGTGCCAGCAATATCACTGGTGCAGGTCTGAGTTGACCCATAGTGGCTGCTGGGGCTTACCCCAGGGCAAGGGAACACATGTCCCCTTACCCCAAGGAGAATCTAGCAGCCAAAACTCCCCTACGGGATGCAGTGGAGGCCATGCCGGCGCCGCTGCATCACCGCACAGGGCTTAGGTAGGATTGGGCTGTATAACAAGTATGCCTTGTGTACGCATTGCAGAAACAGAGAAGCATAAAACAAGGTCTGAAGTGAATTTAAGCATGGGATCCCCACAGCCTACCCCTGAAAATGATCTTTCAATGGGAAGGCTCAGTAACATGTGAAGTAATACCGTATTTCCTTGATTCTAAGACGCACGTTTTTTCCAAATTTAGCAATTCAAAAAAGGGATAAGAATCGACGTAATTGATGGTGTGCAAATTGCACCCCCAAAACGCCACCTCCTTACTTACCGGGGCTTGTGGGGGCTTCGGGGAGGCCTGCGCAACCCTCTGCAGGCCTCCCCGATCTTCATTTTGGTGAAAAACGGCTATTTGGGGGCATTTCTGGTTTTCGCGAAAACCGGAAATGGCTGAAAACCGCTGTTTTTCGCCAAACTGAAGATCGGGGAGGCCTGCAGAGGGTTGTGCAGGCCTCCCCGAAGCCCCCACAAGCCCCGGTAATAAGTAATAAGGTGGCTTTGGGGGGGTACAATTCGAACATAATTTTTTCCCCCAGGATTTTTTTTCCTTGCTGGTGGTAGCAAAATTAAAGGTGCGCCTTAGACTCGATGGCACCTTAGAATGGAAGAAATACGGTAATAAAGATAAATGCCTCTGAATATGTGCAGAGTGACATTCCTTCACCACCGGGTAACCACAGCCAGCTGCCCATACATCTGGGATCAGAGGGAGTGACTGCCAGACATGTCTGAGGTCCACACTGGATCTGTTTTCAAATACCAGTGACTAGGCCAGAGTTTATGGAAGAAAAAAAACCCTTGCGTTTGTGCGTCCTGAGTTCTTGCAGCACCGGGCTGCTAAAGCGGTGATTAAAATAGGTCAGTTTAAATTGATTACCAAAACCTTTAATTGGTTAATGGGGCCCTTCTATGAAGGCAGAGTGGTTGCTGTGGAGCAAGGAGGAAATTAGTTGCCTAGCAACCCATTCTCATAGTTGAGGTTCCGGTCGCTTGGGAACAGAGCAGCACTTGTCTCAGAGGAACGGGTTAGGTTCTAGGTCTGACCCCACATATTTTGCGCGCCTTTCTCTTGGAAGGAACCTGGGTATGGACGTGTGTGTGTGTGTGTGTGTGTGTGTGTGTGTGTGTGTGTGTGTGTGTGTGCCTGTGTCTGTGAGTGTGTTAGAGTTTCTTCTTGATGACAAACCATTTTCAAACAGCCCATTATTTTAAAACCACCACTACAAGGATCCTGGGATGGTGCCAAGCCTCTCATTCTGAATGCTGCCAGGAAAAGGCGGGCCAAACGCCTCTGGTGTGATTTTAAAAAGGCCACAGAGGCAGCTGTGCAGATACAGAACAAAGCAGAACCACAGCTGACAGGAAAACTCAGCCAGCCCAGAGCCTCCAGTTCCCTTGCTCCAAACTCTTAAGCCCGTGACACACCGCACACATTGCGTTACGTTGCGTAGAGCAGCGTCCGAGTGTGGCTCGAAAATCTCAGTGTGTCCTGTCTTTTTCAAGATTGCAACGCAATGCAGGAGAGCTGTGTTGCAGTGCGAGCAAAGTTGGAAAAAATGAACTTTGGCCTATGAGAGGCCGTGTTCGGTGCTGTGGGGACGGGGCACAGAGCAACGCGTTGCTCCAATCAGAGTTGAGGTGTTTTTTTTAGCCAATCAGAACTCTCCTTCACTTCACTCTCCTGAAGCTCCGCTCCTCCTCTACCGCAAGCGACCAATCACTGGGGACCCATAACCGAACGAAAGCAACCAAAGCAGCTCCGGTGTAGACAAAGTGCATTGCGGTGAGACACGTCAGTTACTCTCGCACCGCACTGGGACGCACCGCAATGCAGCCGGTGTATCACAGGCTTTAGGAACAAAAATGGCCACTGCATGGACCATTTTCCCATGATACCAGATGGGCACATTCTGAGGTCATGGCACTGTTCCCTTGTTTCGACAAAATGAAACCAACGCTGACAAGGACAATGCTTTCTGCAAAGAGCGGCGGCCCATTTCACAGGAAACAAAATGTTAGCTTACAGATCATTTTCCCTATAGAGATTTTTTTTAAAAAAAAGTTCCACCCCGTCCTCACTTCCCATTCTAATTAGAATTTTCCACTTGCAGGGTTAGATCAGTGGGAATACACAGGAATAATGATACAAATCAAATTAAGGTTGCAGGCAAGATGAGAGGGTTCCTTCAGTGCCAGTTTGTGAAATCCAGCTAGCCCTGCGCTCCTTCTACCGCCCACCTCTTTCTCTCCTCCCATCAATGGTTGCTTTCTCACTGGCACAAAACTCTGAAGTTTTTACAAAGGAAACGGTAGTTGGGTTCTTCGTTGAGTTTTAAAAGGAAGAAGACAATAGAAAGGTCAAAAGCTGACATTTAGTTTATGAACTGATTCCCTCACTGAATATGAATTAAAGACAAATCAGATCAAATTAAAAAATTGCAAAGAAATTAACACGTTGCACTGCAGAATCCCTGCGCTCCTGCCTCTTCCCAACCCAAGTAATGCTATCTGACTGGCAGAACTGAATGCAGCATTTTGCTACCTCTTTGGATTATGTGATTTGCCAGAGAGATAGAGAGGAGATTTATATTGGGCGGTTAGAAGGAGAGGCAAAAAGGCAGGTCAGAAAATGAAAAGAAGAGCATTGAACAGATCCTTAAGAGACTAACAGCCCAATCCTATCCTCCCCTGGCATAGACCCTCCCCTGGCATAGACATGTGGCCCACGCTGAATCCTATCCGGGGAAGGCCACGGCTGGAGGTCTAGTCGGGGTAAGCTGGTATTTGCCCACTTACCCCAGGTAAACCTCCAGCTGTGCAATGGGGCTACTCGGTTCTACACCAGCTCTTTAGCGGGCATAGGACCAAGCAGCCGGGGCTGGAGACCTGGGAGAGGGGGGTAGGATACGGCCACCACGGATGCTGGTTCCACCCCTCTCCCAGGCCCGATCTGCCCACACCCACCCTCCCTCCTCCCCATTATGCCCCCTCCTCACCCTCCCCCAGTTCCTGCACCGCTCAGAGAGGCCTTACCTGCTCCGGTACACGCAGCGTCTGGATATGGCGCCAGCAGGATGGAGAAGGCCTTCCTGCCAGCGGCGCCTTTTCTCTAGGTGTCGTTATGTGCCTTAAAGCATGTTTGTGACACCTGGCGCCGGCGCTGCAGCCACAGCACCGACGCCCATAGCCCATAGGGTTGGGCTGTAAGATATGTGATTTTTATATGCAGCTGCAAGTACCCACTGAGAGTGTCTTGCAATATGCTTCCTCATTAATGGACAATGCTGGGCTACAACAGGGGAAATCTCCTGTGCCTTTTAAAAGACTGTATAATAGGCAGATATTCAACAGGTGCAGTCTCCCCCACATACCACAACAAGGGAAGGGTGCACCTGTTGAAGTTCTTCCTGTTAAACAGTCTTTAAAGATAGAGGCGACCCCCCCCCCCCAAAAAAATGTTAACCCTATGTAGCTTATTTCCTGCTTCAGGAATTAGAACGTTATTATGCCTGCAACGCATTGTAACAAGATGCACTTTCATAAACTAGATGCCAGCTACAAATTGAGCCAGCAAAGCCTTCTCATCACTGAACTGGCATCTGTCAAATTGCTGCCTGTCATGAGGCATTTGAAAGCACAGAAGACCTGCCAGGAAAAAAAAGGTCATAATCATCTAGCTTCTTTTACACTGTTTTGGTGTGATTCTTCGAAAACGCCTCAGCAAAAGGGAGCCTCTGCTTGCCAGCTTTATTTTGTTTGTACATTAATTCCTATGCATTTCCACTGCTCTTGCCTCAAACATGGTGCATTCTGTCAACTGCTACTGAGAGCCATAAATCCTTCCAAAGAACCACCAAGGTGTTTATCCCTTGGCTCTTCCAGGATGTAGTGAACTCATTTCTGTATCTGCTCATCTCTACATAGGCAGAAGAAGCAAAACCACACCTGAAAGGGAAAAAAAAATCAGTAGCCATTTTTTCTCCCCAATGACTTCATGGGAAACGACTGCTCACAGAACATTTTCCCATGATGCAGTGGGACTCCCTGGTTATACATCTCTTCTCTGGGCAAACAAACAGGCAATACATTCTGGTCCCATCACAAAGCTGGGGTGCACATCGTTCCCCTACCGGACTCTACCCTTGGTGTTCCTCAGCACAGAGGCCGCAAAGCTTTGGGTCACACCCACCAAACTGGTGCCGTCCACCTCGACGATGAGGTCGTTCACCTGGATCCTGAGGAAGGGAAGAGAGGAGAAAGTTACAGATGGATTGACAACTAGACAGCATATGTTATAAAGCTGACCCCAAGCTTTATTGTCTTTATTGACCCCAAGCATTGTCTGTGTACTATAGCTACCAAACAGCACCTCTGTGTCAAGCTTGGATTGAAAACATAAATAATCCAGTTTATAATCTGAAAAGTGGTGGCTTCATTCTCATTCGTGAAGAAATGGAGGAAGAGATTTGGAACCTGTGGCTAGTCTTATCAACCACTTTTCAATCTACGGAATGTTTTATTATCTCAGGGCACAATCCTAGCCGGCCTCCACACCGGCATAGCACGCGTTGCACTGATGCTAGCTGTCGCAAAAGTGCAGTAAAGCAATTTGCGATGGCATAGCAGTTGCCGGTGCTGTTGGGAAGGCGCACGCCAGCAGAAGGAGCAGCGCACGCTGTATGTGGTGAGTTCTGTGCCAAGAGGCGCAGGGGCGGGGAAAAGGTGGGGTGTAAGAGGGTAGGGCGGTGACGGGTGGTTTGGACTTGGGAGGGGGTCAAGATCGGTGGCAGCAGTGTGCGCCACATCCTATCCCCCTTCCTGGGCCTGATTCGCCAACACAGGTGCATGTGGACCTGCGCTAGCCATATGGCTTGTGCAGGTCTGCGTAGTCCCTTTCTGTGGGCTGGGGCTTTCCCCGGGGCAAGGGGACAACTGTCCCCTTACCCCGAGGAAACCTGTTGCCTGCTAAATTCCTCCGTGGGATACAGCGTAGCCCGTGCTGGCCTCGCTGCATCAGCACGGGGAAATTTCCACTGGATTTGGGCTGTCATTTAGCTGCAAGTATGTTAGACTGAAAAATAGTGACTTGACTTGCCCAAGGCCACACAGTGAACTCCAAAACTAAGCCAGGATCTGAAGTTTGTCCTCCATCAAAACCTAATATTTGATCCACTACAGAACATACTGGCTCTTCATGCAAGATGGCAGGGATGTGGATCAAGTCTCTGACTCCAAGTCTCGAGTCAAGTCCCAAGTCTCTGGGTCCAAGTCTCAAGATAAGTCCAAAGTCTTTGCCCCCAAGTCCCAAGTGTTTGGTTGCGAGTCCCTATCTATTTAATGGGGGAAACGGGTGTAAACCTGAATAAAATTTGACTTGGCGTAAAAAGCTCCAAGTCTCGAGTCGAGTCTTTTACAATCGCCGAGTCAAGTCATTGACGCGACTTGAGTCCGAGTCAATAGACTCAAATCTACATCACTGCAAGATGGAGATACTGGAAGGGCATATCTCTGTGTTTGTGTGCATGACACTATAGACCATAGACCACAGTGCAGAGACTAAAATGCTGTTGGGGCACCCCTTGATGGCTTGTGAAGAAAAGCCTTAAGTTAGAGTGGTGGGGATGAGTCAGTAGAACTCAGTGATAATATCCTCTCTACTGTAGGTCAGAAATATATTTTTCCAGATAAAAGACCAAACAAATGAACAGCTGGGAAAGAAAACCTAGACAAGCCAGTCTTAGAAGAGGACAGTTTTCCTTCTTCTGATGTTCGTCGGAAAGAAAAAAAAAACTTCTGAGCACGCAAAAGACACTTGCCAGATGCAACTTGGTGAGTGGTCTTTGTGATCCTACAGAGCTTTCTCTCATGAAGGCCCCTGTTTATATTTTGCTGGTGCCCCGGTACTGGGCAGGGAGCCATGTTGGTTACCATGGCAGCAAGCAGCAGCCCTGCTGGCATTTAGTAGTACCAGGGTAGCATGTGTGTCCCCCCCCACACACACACACACACGTTTCTTTATAGAAATTTCAAGTCTAAGTAAATACAGAGGCAGCATTTAAGGTGCATTTCTTTTATCAAAGAAATGGTGTTTGCTCATTAATTTATATTTATTGCTTGTTCTGTCTCAGAAGTCTGAAGTGAGAAATACTAAATTAAGATGTTAGAATGACATTTGCTGTCTAATTTATTAATTCCAACTTATACTTTGTCCCTCTTCAAAGCCTCATGCCTTGTAGTGGCACACTGAAAATTATGAGAAAATACTAGGACAAATGAAGAGAGAGCAAACACTGGAAAATACGACTGTATTTCAGTATTTGATTTCCCTTCATTTTTAAGAGTCCTGCCCTACATTGTTTTAACCCTAGCCCCCCCCCCCCAAGCCAAGCCAATCCCAAATAAGAAGACCTTACAACAAGAACTGCAACTGCAGGACACAATTAAGAGAAATCTTGGTGACTGATTTATCAATGAAAATGTGAGATGACTTGACGTCGTCTTACAAGATCTGGGAGGGTAAAACGATTAATATATTTTGTATAAGGAGAGGATTGTTCATCACATTCTGGAGCTCTAGAGATGGGTGCCAACATCACTTTCTCCTTTTTGATGATTCTGGAGTCTGACAGGCTAGTGAACTATGAATTGCTTTGTTTTAAATTCGACTGAATTCTGCCACAGCTGTAGGATATGTGAAAATATGATGGGGCTCCTGGGGGTATTTCCTTGCTATGGTCACCCAGAACAGGCTGAAATCAGGCAACACATTGGGATGTTCAGCATTCAGAATATACAGCAGCTTATTTCGAAGTTTGTGTTTAAAAGAAAGAAAAGAGTTCCTCGAACGTTTCCAAAAATATGCACGCTTGAATTTGTTTCCAAGAGGAGGAAGTTCCAGTACTGAGAGGCAACTACCCTGGACATGTCTTTGTGTGGTTGTGCTGTCTGGGCATCGCACATAAACGGCATTGCTAAGCGGGGAGATCTCAGTCTGCCTTTGAAAATGACGAGGGGACAGAGTGTGTCCGAAACAACTTCCCAGGTTCCAAAACACTATATTACAATTCACTTGCTATTCAAAACCTCAAGTCCCTCCTAGCTTATTCCCCAGGCTGGTACCTCAGCCTTGACCTTTTCTGAGCAGCAGAGGTGCAGGCTTGGCTATGCTGCAGTTGGTCGCAAGCTTGGCACTCCTCACCATGGGGCTTTGAACATGTATAATCCCCACCCCAATCCCTTTCTCCATTAAATGCAGCGTGTCATTTTTTCCTGAAATGGAGGTACAGTGATGGAGAAAGCTTCACCTGCAGAATTTCTGCTTCACCATGCAGCTATTAAAGGTAATGGAACCCAGCCAAAAAATTAATAATTGGCAACCCTAAGCAATAAGATGTGGTGGCTAAGGTCTGGAGGAAAATAAGGGAAATGGTCAAAGGCAAACTACATGTTATGCTGTGGCCATGTGTAAGCAATGCCTCAAACAGCCCCTTCTCCCTTGCACAGCACTTTCAAGAGGGGATAATTTGAGTTGGAAAGAGGGGAAGGAAAAGAAGTGCTTAACTTTTCTCCTGCCAGTTGCTTTTGACCCCAGCTGATTTTCCTACAATGGTGTTCCAGGTGTGTAGGATTAATGGTGGGGTAAAACCTGCATGCATGGGGCAGGGAGAGTTTCAGGTGAGAAGCAGTTGGCAGAGGAAGGGTTAAACAGTCCCTCCTTCCCTTTTCTCCAATACAAACTGCACTCCACTGAGGGCATTTTGCAGTGGAGAAGGGAGTATTAGGGTGTTGCTTCATGCAGCTGCAGTGTAAGATATCATCTGCCCTCTTATAAATCCCACAGAAAACTAGTCGGCTTTTTGCTGCATAAAGATATTTGAATGACTGCTTCAGTTTATAATACTGCTGCAATTGGACAAAATGCATTGTCTCCATTTAAATATAATGAATATATTAAACTGAGTAGCTTTGGATCAACTGATGTCACATGAGATGATTTTCTAAGAGCACTCCCGTCAAGAACATTCTGAATAGTTTGTACAGCCCACTCCACACTTGGTCCCAGATGATCTCCAAGATCAGATTTACTGTTCTGGGTTTTGTCCCTGGAATGCCACAACAACAATACAGAGGTACAAACATTCCTTCAACGCTGCTCATGATGTGTGGAAAGATGTTGCGAGGACCATTGTCCCTTTCAGGTTTGCTACTTGAGACAGCAAGTTGAAGTGCCCATCCATTAGTAAATTACTTTTGCGTTGGCGCTCCTGCCCACTGTTTCAAGTGGCACTTGAGCTCCCTGCTGTGGTTCTTGTCCCTGTGCTAATCTTGGCATTTTTTTTACTGCAACAGTGCAAAAAAACAAAAACAAAAACAAAAAACCCAAACCAGAAAGACGTGAACACACATGCACACACACTCACACTCAAAGAGGGACAGATCAAAATGGACCACAAAGAAAGTATGTTGAAATCCTATGCATACGTATGTGAGAGGAGCAGTGATACGTAAATGGGATCAGGCTGAAAAGGGGACCCTGCTATCAAATCAGGCAGACTCTCTTCGCAGCCAGAAAAACTGCAGCCAGAGCAAGACAAAGAGAGGGACAGACTTCTTTCAGCCACCTGCTTCGGAAGGACGACCACCTACAAGGTTACAACACACCAAAATGCTGAACGTTTTGTGTAATCTGCTGGGAGGTCTAGGCACAGAACACACTATAAAACATATGTATATGAACATACATATATAATACATCAAATAATGAAAACTCTTAGATCCTGACTACAAATTAACTTAGTATGTAACCTTGCCTCCTATGTGAGAGCTCTATCTACTGAGAGTTCCAAAGGTTTCCCCACCAAAGAAAACTAGAGGGCGTAGAAATCTCTCTCTCTCTCTCTCTCTCTCTCTCTCTCTCTCTCTCACACACACACACACACACACACACACACACACACACACACACAAATACTGGAAAGACAAAGGCATCCACAGGCTCCTCCATCTCTGGATGTGAGATTTGTACCCCTCCAGTTTTCTCTGCCTGTTGATAGGGAAGTCTTCAGAATTCTCAAGAGGTGGCGCTCTCATGCGGTCAGTGTAACATGTAGCCTGACTCACAATAAAGGCACAGTTTGGTTGCTTTCTGCACTGCCACCCTGTAGTGCAGACCGCTTGTGAATAAATTGATAACCATAGGTGTACATTCTGTTACACTTCTTGTAGGAGGATCTCCCTGTCCCCAGCACTGTCCCTTATATGAGGGAAAATTGGATGTGAGAGTAACAATAATAAACCTGTCTGCACTGGCAGGGGGTTGAGGTTAACCAGACTTACCTGCCATCTCGGTGAGCTGCTCCTCCTTCTGTCACTGTCTTGACGAAGATGCCAAGTTTTTCTAGGCCCATATCAGCTCCGGCCCCCATCCCTATAATGCTGATCCCAAGACCCTCGGAATCTGCGTAACAAGAAAAAAAAAGGGGGGGGGGAGCTTGTTAAAATAAGAAGAAGTACATAGGCCGGAACCTGCCTGGAAGTTATGAGAACCTGAGAATGGATTTTGCATTTGTAGCATCTAATCGCTACAGATTTCCTCATCCGATCAGGGAATCCCTCATGGTTCTTGGAAGGGAAGGTGTGTTCCTAGCTTCTGGCCCCACGGATCAGAAAGAGAGTGCCTGGGAACAGGTGAGGAAAGAATTGTTGATATCAGGAAAAAAAGCAGAAGACAAATGGGCAGGGAAGTGTTTGGAGTGTGCCTGTGTGGGAAGAGGGTGTGAAACTGGGAAAGACTGCCTATGTCAGAAAAGAAGAAGAGAGATAGAATGGGTGTCTGAGATGCAACTAATCCGGCTGTAAACTGCTTAGTGAATGTTTTTGTTGAAAAGCAGTACCTGTATACAAATATTCTTAACAATTAGGAACTGATTCACAGCGCAATCTTGCTCAGGATGCGGGCTGTGCAGGCTTCAGGCTACACCTGCACTGCCTGGACTGACCTCGGGGGAAGGGGATATTCGTTCCCTTCCCCCGGTATAAGTGCCGGAGGTCCCAATGGGCCTCCTCGGATACACGCCAGCTCTTCCGCACGTCCAGGTCTGCCATGTAAGGCCAACTCGGCAAAGGAAGGGGTTTGGGATATCGGCGCCAATATCCTCGCCCCCTTCCAGGCTGGGCCTTCCAGTGGCCCCCTCCCTTGCCATCCCTGCCTGCCCTGGGTTACCTGGGTCAGTCGGCGCAGGTCTTGGGCGACAGTGGAGTGAGCAGCTCCAACCTCTGCGCCAGCACCACTTACTCCTGGGGAGCTGAAAAAGTGCTTTACTCCGGCGGCCTAATGTTAGGCAGGATTGGGCTAACAGATATGGATTTTAACAGGAAAAGCCAGGGTCAAACTTTGTCTGCTAATACTGGAGCATAGTGAGAACTCTCTGCTTCAAGGGTTCATTCAGGATATGGATTTGCCCACAGATAAGAAGATCAAAGCATCATGCGCAGCAATAAGTGCTAACCCCAATGGGAACTTAGAAGGCAGGCCCAACAATATACCAACACTGCCAGTCATGTGTTCTCCATAGATTGCTTTTTGGTGGTGGGATGGAAGAAACTTCACAATGAGGGAAAAGCCATTGGCTGTTCTTCCCCATCTGTTGTTTATCTCCCTTTATCTCTCCCCTAAGTGGCTAATTTTCCCTGCTCTTCCCCCTCTGGCCAACTCCTAGAGAAAATTAGCTGCCCAGAAGAGAGAGGCAGGCAGAGAAACAACAGAACAGACAGGCAGTAAGTGGTTCTCTTCACGGTGTGAGGGATTTCTCTCCTCTCTAGCTTTTTCCGCCTGTTGGTGGGGGAGCCTTCAGAATTTCTACAGGCAGAAGTCTCACCTTAAATGTAAGGTGTGTAACCAGCCTCTAAATGTGATCTTCCTGAAGGAACAGACAGACAGTTGTAATATATTGTAATATATTGGAATTGTAATATATATTACAATGAGGAATTGTCTCCTTTCTAAATACTGTCAGTTCTCGTTATCCACTAGGGTTCGGTTCCTAGAAAACCTTGTGGATTAGCGGATACCAAATCATTGAGCCTAATGGAAAAATGGGGTTAGGTTCCAGGGGACTCTCTTTGCAATACACTATATGAATTTTGTGAACCTGAATTTTACCTTGTGGTCTATGAGCTGGGTGATAGGGGGGGCAGCATCCAGTATACTACATTGGCTTTTTTGTTATGGAACAATTCCTAACTCTAGCAAATTATTACTCCTTCCTAACGACATAATGCAAAAATAAAAGGTATTGTACTGTATCCTGGAAGCCCAGAGAGAGCACAAACAGTTCTCATTGTGTTGCAAATGGCATTCAACAGAATACACACACACACACACACACACACACACACACACACACACACACACACACACACAGTCACGTCGCTACGACGCACAACACCCCAGAGCAGGGGCGCGTGTCGCCCTTAAGGGATAGGCTCCGCCCCCGCGCGTGACGTCACGCGCAGGAGCAGAGCACCCTCCCCGCTCCGTTTTCGGCTCATTTTGGAGCCAAACGGACGCAGGGGAGGGCGGGCGGGCCCAGCTCTGCCACCAAACTGTAAGTGGGGGGGTCGCGCGTCACCCCTATACGCGCGACGCCCCCTGGCGGCCCGCCCCCCGCGCTTCCCCCTGTCGACGCCCATGTGCGCGCGCACACACACACACACACACACACACACACACACACATAGAGCGCAATCCTATCCAACTTACACCACCAGTGTAACCAGCAGTGCAGTGAGAATGGGAGGTCCCAGAATGGAAAGAGGATTCAAACCCCCTCCAAAAGGGGATTCAAAGGGGATTTAAATCTCCCCTCCCCACCAAAGCCTCCCGCCCTGCCCTCTCCCACTGGTTATACCAGTGGTGTAAGTTGGATAGGATTGCTCTCTCTCTCTCTCTCTCTCTCTCTCTCTCTCTCTCTCTCTCACATACATACACACACACACACACACACACACACACACACACACACACACACACACACACACACACACACACACACACAGCAACTCCAGAAGACATAGATTACCTTTTATAGTAAAGGCAGCAAGGCAGGGAAATTTGCTCCCAGAGCAATGTGGAAACCTCGAAAAAAAGCCCTTGAGAACAATGGCCCAATGTGGAGAGATAGGTAGCAATTCTGCCCCTAACAGATAAGCAAATTCGCATATTCGAACTGCCCCCCCCTTTCACCCCAACAGAGTGTCTTTTCTGGTGGCTGTTTGCTGGTGGTGTTCTGTATCTTTTTTAGATTGTGAGCCCTTTGGGGGCAGGGAGCCATTTAATCATTTGATTTTGTCTGTAAACTGCTTTGTGAACTTTTTGATGAAAAGCGGTATATAAATACTGTTAAAATAATAATAATAATAATAATAATAATAATAATAATAATAATAATAATAATATAAAGAGAACGGACTGTATAAGCCTAACGGCAAGCTCCCACCTGCTCCAATCCTGCACAGGAAATATCACCCTAAGACCCTCTCTCACACTTCTTCATTATTACCTTTCTCCAGCTCCACAGGAAAGAGGTCTAGCCTCTCTACTCGCTTCTCGAGTTCGTATTCTGCTGAGGCAGCCATGGGGTCGACATCTTCATTCCGCCGATCATACTCTTCATTGGAATAGGTGCTGAAAACCTGGATGGGGAGGAAAGGAATGCATGGCTATCAATAGATGATCAAGGTCTGAATGTGTGTCAAGTCTTAGCTTGGAAATCATTTTCAGTGACAAGGAACGTGTGAATTCATGCTCCTGGAACATGTGAATTCATGCTTCTGGAACATGTGAATTCATGCTTCTGTTCACTAGTGTCGCTGCAGGGGGCGGAGCTCTACGTTCTGCCGCGGTCCAACCCTCCGTTACATGGATGCACAAAGCGGCCCCGCCCCCTCGCCTTCGGAACCACTCAAGTCAGTGAAAGCAACGTGCAGGGAGTCTCCTGCGCGTTGCTTTCACCGACTTGAATGGTTCCGAAGGCGAGGGGGCGGGGCAGCTTCGTGCATCCGTGTAACGGAGGGTCGGACCGCGGCGGAACTTAGAGCTCCACCCCCTGCAGCGACGTCGCTGCTTCTGTTAATGTGCAGGGTGCCCTTCCCTCAGTAATGGGTAACCACAAAGCAAGCTAGAGTGAGCCAGTATGGTGTAGTGGTTAGAGCAGCAGGCTCAGACTTGAGAGATCCAGGTTCAAATTCCCCCTCGCTGGGTGAGCTTCAGCTAGTCACCACTTAGTCCAGCATACCTCATAGGGATGTTGTATGGATAAAATGGAAGCGTGGTAATTCTGTACACTGTCCTGAGCATGCAGTACAAGGATAGGATAAAAAGGGAGGGGCTGTGACTCCCCATCAGAACTGGCCAGGTGGGCGGTGGCCTGAGACCCTAAAGATTGGATGCCAGACCTACAAATTAGAATTTTTTTCCCAACTCTAAGATTGATGTTTAAAATATAGAACATAAGGTATTTTAACATCCAACTTCCAGACAAAAGATTGCTTCACAGCACATTTCATTTTAGAGACTAAACACCAGAGATGGAGCTGATTTTGGTGCACCTTGGATGGGATTAGGTGAGTGTTAACAGTGACAGCTAGAACAAAGAGTGTTCAAAATATCTCTTCCTGGAGCAGATAGGTCACCTTGATATCACCTCAGCGAGCGAGGGCTCATAATCACATGCCACTCCAGACCCTCAACAAATCAGAGGGCTTGGTTTCTAACTCTGTCCTCTCCCCCATGTTCTGTGTCCAGCCTTTTGTCTCACTTCCTAAATCAGGACCCACATTTCGATGTGCTCTCGCACGTCTTTAGGGGGCAATTCTAGTAGGTGTGATGAATCCGTCCAGTTTTAAATATTTATAGCATGATTCTTAGGTTGCTTTAGAATGGAGACGTGTTGTTTTATTGTATTACGCTTTTATAGCAAGTGCCCTGTGAGTCTGTCTACTACTGTAAGGTGCCAATCCAAAAGGCAGAGGATAATTTTGGCAAAAAACAGATCAGTTGCAAAAACGTCTTGGTGCGTAGGTGCGGAGCCCGGCAAACCAGAAGTAGTATGGCGGCCGGTGACACAATGGTGTCATCAACTGCTTCCGGGTCGAGGGGATTTGGGGCCGTATGGAGCCAAGGGCAGATGGGAGAACCATCCAGCAAAAAGACAACTGCTGAAATGGAGCCCTGCTTGCCACTCCGGGACGTATCAGGGAAACACGGTGCAGGCTGCAGACTCGGGCGGCGATCCCATCACACACACCCGGTCCCCCCCCCCGCCCTCGCTATGCTACTAATAGAGGTGAACTTAGAGAACCAGTTTGAGGTGGTCACATCATGCAGTGAAGGCACCATGGGGTCATCTAGCAAAGCGACTAGTCTGAATGAACACCAATACGCCATTTGAGTGCCACAAGTGTGGAGGTGAAGCCAGCACTCTTAAGGTCCTGGGCACAATCCCAATGGCATACTTTTCCCAGGATGTGGTAGAGATTCCATCCATTATCCATTTCCTCATGACAGCGTTGGAACTTCGTGTTAGTTACCACAGCAACCCGCAGAATTCCCCCCCCCCCAGTATTGTATTACAGTGTTGCCGTATCTACGTCCCCAAGGCTGCCTCCCCAAGCTGTTTCCCACAACCCATTCTTGGTCCCTGATCTCACTCTGTGGCCTTTGCCTTTTCTGTCTGACAAAGATGGCAAACCTGCGATGCATACCCGTATAGTTCCTGGCACATCGCTGGCAAAAAAAAAAAAAAATAAGCAGCAATAGCAGTAAAGGATAAGGATGAATATTTATATATTGTTTTTCAACAAAAAGCAGTTCACACAGCGATTTACATATCACAATTAATCAATAAATGGTACCCTGTCCCCAAAGGGCTCACAGTCATGATCAATAAATGGTACCCTGTCCCCAAACGAGATGCAGAAGAGACACCAGCAACAGCCACTGGAAAATATGCCATGCTGGGGCGAAGAGGGACAGTTGCTTTTCCCCCTGCTAAATATCAGAGGACACCACTTTAAAAGGTGCCTCTGTGCCCAGTTAACAGGGGTCCCTGTCTGAGATGACTGTGGCTCTATTGATCTGAAGGTCATTCTGCAACCCCTCCAGGCGACTGCCTGGCAGGCTCTGGCCCAATCCACTTAATGGCCAGCCCATCCATGCTGGAGGCCAAAGGCAGATGTCCAGCTCAAAAGCCACAAGGTCTCGCTCAAGAGTGGCAACCGTTGGTTTCTCACAGGGCTCCTTTGCCCTTTGAACGGACAAGACTGTAGTTACCAAAAAGCCTCATGTAGTCATGAATAAGTGATAAGGTATCTTCTCTCGGCTTACTGCTGAACCTCAACCTGTAATTACAACACTAAATTAATGGCATCTCTTCCTCAGCACTTCCTCTGCATCTACCCTGTGTGTGCTGCCAACATTACTAATGCTGGCAGCCAAGAATGGGGGTAGGAAAAAAAGGCCAACCATGGGTGGTGAACACCTAGCTGAATGACTGCAAGAGGGATATTCAGGTCCACATTTGGCACTTTCACTACACAGGTGGAAGCATGGAGCAAATGAAGGGCCCATGTAGTACAGGGGCGCCCCGCTATCCGCGGATTCACTTATCCGCAGATAGCAGGTGCCCCCCACCCCATGTGCGGGGGTCCCTCTGAAAACCACAGATTTCACATATCCGTGGGGGGGGGGGCCCTGGAACATATCCCCTCCAAATACCATATTGGTCTGAGTATAAGACTCACTTTTTCTCCTAATTTAAGTTTTTAAACTAGGGGTGCGTCTTATAATCAGGCTGTTGCAATTTAATGCCAGTGATTTAATTAATTTTTTTTAATAGCACCAAACTTTAAGGGTGCGTCTTATAATCAGGTGCATCTTATACTCGGGACAATACGGTACATTTTGTACAAGCAATATCACCTACATTGACTCCCCCTCAAACTGGCGAGGAACCATAGCTCAGTGGTTGAGCATGTGTTTTCAATGAAGCAGGTCCTAAGTTCAAGTCCTAGTATCTCCAGGTAAAAAACATCAGGTAGTAGCTGATGGGAAAAACCTCAGCTTGAATCCCTGGAGAGCTGCTACCAGTCTGTGTAGATCAGGGGTGTCAAACCTATTTCATACATCAGGCCTAATAGCATTCATGGCGCCTGCTGAGGACTGGAAGTGACATCATTAAGCAGGAAGTGACATCATTATGCAGATGATGGCCAGAAATACAGTATGCACTTTGTTCTCAAGTAGGAACTCGGTTGCAAATGACAGAAGAGAAAGTTTGCAAATCTTGAACATATTTTCAGGATATAGGAGAGCCCAATTATCATGTGGGCTGCCCTTTCAGCTGTGCTGCTTCTGCTGAGGCATCACTTCACAGCTCAGGTGCTCTGCAAAGTGGCACCTCGGCAGAAGCAGCGCTGCTGAAGGGGTAGCTTGTCTGATAATTGGGCTCTCCTAGCACCTCGGCAGCAGCTCCCTCTCTCACCCTCTTGGTCTGCCCCTTCTCCCGTAGTGTTCCTTGACTTCTGAGGCCTCCTTCCGTTTCTCCCTCTCAGATCCTCAGCAGAAGCGGCGTTGCTGAAAAGGTGGTGCTAGGAGAACCCAATTATCACCCGGAGCTAGATAAAGAACTTCTGCAGGCCGAATCCAGCCTGCGGGCCTTATGCTTAACACCTCTGGTGTAGATAATACTGAGCTAGCTGGATCAATGACTGACTCAGTAGAAGGGAGTTTCACATGTTCACTCTGCTACTATGTGGAGCCAGGGAGGTTGCCACAAAAACTTTGATTCACTGCTTGCTGTGTGCTTCAAGGCAATTCAGTGTGATGAATGAGCGGGGCTGGCCCACCCATGAGGCCAATTGAGGCAGCTGCCATAGGTAGCAGGTTAGGGGGTGCCCACCTCTGCTCATCCACTCACCCCTGCTGCTCCCACTCCTTGGACTGGGAAAGGAAGAGGGGGGCAGAAGAGGACATGTGGAGGAGAGGAGAGTGGCGAGCTAGAAGTTTGTCAGAGAAGTTCTAGTCCTCCATTCAGTTGCCTTCTCTTCCTTTTCCAATCCAGGGACTGGGAGGAGCAGAGACCAGGGAAAGGAGGGCAGCATTTGGCACATTGCCACAGGTCTTGGGCTGGACCTGTGAATTAGCACATCTGAGCTCCTGAAACAAACTTCCCTCCTCTTCAATGGCCACATGGATGTGCCTACAGAACCCTGTTCCTCAATAAACAGCCCTTGGGCCACAGATGGCCCCATTATTATTATTATTATTATTATTATTATTATTATTATTATTATTATTATTATTAATAATAATAATAATAATAATAATAATAATAATAATAATAATAATAATAATAATAATAATAATAATAATAATAGATGGGCTTTGTCAATCTCCTACATTCACTGCCCCCATACCTGACCCTACTGCTGCTGGTTTATACTTGCACATAGACATGGTTCTCTTTTCTGGAAACAAATGTGCTCTTGTTCCCCCTTCTTCCCTAATCTTTCCTTTCTCCTTCTTTTGTTCACCCTTTCTTCTTTCCATTTCTAGATCCTCCCGCCAAAGTGCTCTCTTTTCCCCTTTATTTCTCTCATGCTCTCCGTATCCTTTTTCTCTGCCTCCATTCTCCAGATTCGAGGGAGCTCACCTCCTCTCGCCCCTGCTTGAGCCCTTTCACAAGTCCTGATTTATCTGCCACCCCCATATGTACCATCCCCTCTTGGGAGAATCACTCCTTCTCCAACATCCTTGCCATCTTTCCCTCCTCTCACCCCCCCCCCCAGCTTCCATATGAGCAGGCTCAATGCTCTTCCGCCCCCACCCGCCGTCTCTCACGCTCACTCTATCCTGTAATCGAGCCATACAGGCTGTCGCAGCTAGAGAAACAAAGCACGAAAACGCCCCCCCCCACCCAAAATCCATGACGGCACTAATTAAACTGCCAGGGTAGCCATCCGTCTGCCTCTATCCTGCATCTTTGCGTCACCTGTGAGGTCTGGGGAAAAACAGGTCCTGAGGTCCCCCACAGCCTCAGTCTCATTTAGGACTGTAAAGCTTCCAGAAGACACAAAGAAAATCTAATTCCCTTAGAGCAGGGGTGGGGAACCTTTTCCCTGGCGAGGGCCATTTTAAATATTAGAAATTTGCTTGAGGGCCGGCCATAAGGCCGGCCGCCATTTTTATTTATTTAATTAATTTTTGCCCCCGCCCCCCATCGGCCTCCGGAGGCTCTGCGCTCACTGTACAAAGCCGACATACAGTGTCCGCGCATCACCTCCAGGTCCGCGCATCACCTCCGGCGTACCATGCCGATGAGGGCAAGAGGGCAAGAGCTTGCCCTCATCGGCGTGGTACGCATTTGCGAAATGGACAACGGCCTGGTGAGAAGGGGTCGAGGCTGCGGCCGGGGAGGACATGCAAAGGCCCTCTCCCGGCCTCTGGAGGTGACGCGTGGACCCGGCGGAGCCTCCAGGGGGCGGTTGGGCGGCCTCCCGGCAATCTCTCCGGGGGCTGGACCGGATGGCCTCGGGGGCCTGATCTGGCCCTGGGGCCGGAGGTTCCCCACCTCTGTCTTAGAGTTTCTGTGTAGAAAGACATGGAAGTTCTGAATAATTATAACTCCCCACCCCCCCACCCCAGTATTGTTTGACTCTCAGTATCAACCCCTGGTTATGTCCTTTGGACTCAGAAACATTACACAAACAGATCTGCCGTGCCATGATTACCTAGTTAAAAATAATATATTTTTTAAAAAAACACAGCTGGGAGATAAGTACTGGTATATCTAGGTGTGTTCATAGAATGTTCCTAAAGGTTTCCTATTTTTTCATACCAGGCTAAAGATTAAAAAAACAAAACAACCCTCCAGTGTCTTTCCTCCTCTGGACTCACACATCAGTGACTCTCCTGCCTAGGTATCTGTGATTAGAAAGGAATTTTGCTCCCAGTCAGATTGGCCAGTATCTTTGATTTTTTACAGCGCAATCCTGTCTATCTCTTAGACCGGCGGAGGGCTGCTCCACTTGTCTTGGGTCACAAACATGCCGTAGAGCACGTCTGCGGCACCCAGCGAGTAGGCAGCGCCAGTGCCGAGGCCTGCGCCCCTCCCCCCACCCCAGATCCTGAGGAGCGCCCACACAGGGAAGGTGAGTTCCCTACCAGGTGGCGGAGGAAAAGTGGAATGCAGGTGTTCTGGGAGGGGGGATTGGTTGGCTGGGACTGGGAAGGAATTGGTGGTGGCTATGCCAAGATCCTATCCCCCTTCCCGGGCCTGCCCAGTGTGACACCACCTGCTCGAATGTGCACAAGCAAAATAGCTGGCGCACATTCGAGTAGACCCATTGGGGCAGTTGGGGCTCTACTTGGGGCAAGAGGACAAACACACCCAGTCGACCCAGTCGACCCGGCTGTGAAGAAGGCCAATTCCATGCTCGGGATCATTAAAAAAGGGATTGAGAATAAAACGGCCAATAACATTCTGCCTTTGTACAAATCGATGGTAAGGCCACATCTGGAGTATTGTGTCCAGTTCTGGTCACCACACCTCAAAAAGGATATAGTTGAATTGGAAAAGGTGCAGAAAAGAGCGACCAGAATGATTCGTGGGCTGGAGCACCTCCCTTATGAGGAAAGGCTACAGCGTCTGGGGCTTTTCAGCCTAGAAAAAAGGCGCCTGAGGGGGGACATGATTGAGACTTATAAAATTATGCATGGGATGGAGAGAGTGGATAGAGGGAAATTCTTCTCCCTCTCGCACAACACCAGAACCAGGGGACATGCACTAAAATTGAATGGAGGGAGAGTTAGAACAGACAAAAGAAAATATTTCTTTACCCAGCGTGTAATTCATCTGTGGAACTCCTTGCCACAGGATGTGGTGATGGCATCTGGCCTAGATGCCTTTAAAAGGGGTTTGGACAGATTCATGGAGGAAAAGACCATCACAGGTTACAAGCCATAAGCAACCTCCTGGTTTTAGAAGTGGGTTTTCTCTGTGCCAGGTGCAAGGGAGTGGCGACTGGACACAGGTATCTTGTTGTCTTGTGTGCTCCCTGAGGCATCTGGTGGGGCCACTGTGTGACACAGGAAGCTGGACTAGATGGGCCTTTGGCCTGATCCAGCAGGGCTCTTCTGATGTTCTTATGTTCTTACACCCTCACCCTGAGGAGTCCTCCAGCTGCACCAGTGCTGGGCCCTATGTGGCTAGGCTGTGGTGCAGGCTCTATGCCCGTGCTGCAGAGACATCTTGGTTTACTGCAGTTTGTTTGTGCCTGTTCTCATACAGTAGAAACTGTGTGGGTTGAGGTGTGCATGCACGTGTGTGTGTGTGTGTGTGTGAGAGCATGCACACGCAAGTGAGGTCTACTGTGTTTCAATGATCCAGTTTTGGAATCGAGAGGTTGGACTACATGACCTTTGAATTGTTTTTAAGTTTTAAAGGAAGGAAGGAAGGAAGGAAGGAAGGAAGGAAGGAAGGAAGGAAGGAAGGACTGATCTGGCTTTACTGTGCTGAAGTTATTCTACACTGAGCCGTGTTTAGAGCAGAGGTGGGGAACCTATTTGCAGTGGAGGGCCATTTTCCCATGGGGAAAATTTGCTGTGGGCCGGCCAGTAGGCCGGCTGAAATTTCCCCCCCCCCACTGCGAATTTACCGCTGGCACCTCCCACACTCGACCGACGCAGCTGGGAGCTCTTATCTCTCCTCCTGGAGGCTTTCACAGCTTTTTGCCAGTGGCGTGTCTCGAACTTATCAAGTTCACCGGTCTTCGGGCTTTACAAGACGGCAGCTCTCCTGACTAAGCCAGACTCTTCTGCCCCAAGCCAGACTCTTCTGCTGTGTAGCCATGCCTGTGGATACCAAGGTGGGTACCAAAGATCTTCGGCTTTGAAATGGGGATGAGCACCACACCCTAGAGTCGGATACGACTGGACTTAATTGTCAGGGGTCACCTTTACCTTTAGGGAATGTGAACTGCTGATAGGGGACTTTGGTGTTGATGTTTGGATGTGAAATGTTTTGTTATGTATTGTATTGTTTGTTTATGCCAATAAAGGTTATGGTATGGTATGGTATGGTACGGACTACAATGTTTGTTTAAACCAAATTTAACTATGGTTGTATCCAAAGAAAGTAAATCCTGACCGTGAAATTCAAAGGGCTAAAGCTTGTCACAACAGCTAATCTTGAGGCAATGAGTTCCACAGACTAATTATGTGATGTGTGGACAAAAGGAGGCACTTCTCCCCCATCATGCGCGCTCTGTGTGAACTCTTGAGATCCTCTGAGCCATCACAGAAGGGGGAAGAAGAGCCCTGCTGGGTCAGACCAAAGGACCATCTAGTTCTAGTAAAGCATCTTGTGGCCCACAGCGGACAACAAGATGCTTCCAGAAAGCCCACGAGCAGCAGGGCATGAAGGCAATAAGCCCTCTCCTGCTCTTGCTCCCTAGCAACAGGGAAGCAACGGATACTGCCCCCAAACCTGGAGATTTCATATCGCCAGAATGACGACTACCCATTGCTAGAGAGCTCCGAGTCCTCCATCAATGTTTCCAGCCCCCTTTTTAAAGCAACGCGAGCTGGTTGCCAACACCACATCTTGGTAATGCAAGTCTCATACATTAATGATGTGCTGCGTGAAGAAGTGCTTTCTTTTGCCTGTTCTTAATTCTCCTGCCAATTCCATTGGATGGGCATCAGCTGCATCATCATGGAACAGGGAGAGCCTTTTGTCACCCTGCTCTCTTAGGGCAGCAAAAAACCCTGGTTAGGCAGTCGGTTTCACAGATTAAACTCATCCTCCATTTGTCTGGTTACCAGCTGGACGGCGGTGACCAGAGACCATGACTTCTGTACTTTTAATAGTTGGGTAGAAGGGGAAATTTGGGCAGATGTAGCTTGCCATGCCAGAATTAAAAAACCCAAACCATATTGAAAGAGATTCTGTCTTCCGCTCCACTCTGCTAGACAGAGGAGGTCTGTCCTTAGTTGCAGCTGGTCACCCTAACCTGGAACCGTCTGGATTATTTCTAGGCTTCCCCTCTTGTCCTCCACTCCCACCCCAACAGCTGACTTATCTCGATTTTCCTGAGAGGAGCTAAGAATCAAACCAAGCTGTACCAGAAAACTCTGCCCACACACAAGCTGCCAAGCCCCACAAATGAGTGTGCTAACCTACCCAGTACTGCGTGACTCAGCAGGCACACATATGGTGGAAGTCATGCATGCCAGTTAGCCACGGCCAAGACATCTGGAGAAATCCAGACCAGGATTTCTACCTAACTAGACTGACACAGCAGAACAAAAGAAGGCCTCAAAAGGAGTAACTCGGCTTGCAAGAGAAGGCAATCCAGGACCGGATCTCAAAACCCCGCCCTCTTGGACTGGACTCTGACTTCAAGGCTCAGAGTCCAGAACTTAATTTGACGCAAGGCTTAAAGAAAGACAACCTGTTTTTAATGCTGGAGATCAGCCTACCCATAACATATATTACACAGCCCAACAACAACAACAACAAAGATTTCTTTTCTGGTGCTTTGGATGTTAGAACTATTCTTGGGTATATTTTGGGTGCTGATTCCAAAAATGGCATCAGTTTTGCCCTACCAGGTCTAGTTTTGGAGATACGGCATAGCCACCTTATATGCTGATTCAAGCAGCTTCCTCGTAAGGAAGCCATGGCATCTGCTTCCTCACAAGGGAGCTGCTTGAATCAGTATATAAGGTGTTTATGCTGTTATCTCCAAAACTAGACCTGGTAGGGCAAAACTGATGCCATTTTTGGAATCAGCGCCCCAAGAACAGGTCTAACTTTTAAGGCACCAAAATGCGTGTTGGGTTGTGTTATTAATAATAAAAAGGAAATTGCCCATACTGTGGAGTAAGTGCAAGCAAAGGCCCCCATCTTCAGGATTACAGAGGAGGCCTCCTATATTCAAGAAGGCAACTTCCTACTAGCAAAAACCTTTTCCTTTGATAAATAAAGGTCCATACGGCAACGTTTTCATTTGAGACCAGAATCAGACCCGATATGCACCACGCCGCAGGGATGGGAATAGCAGAGGTGCTGCAGGGCTCTCTCATTGGGGCCTTGTGCCACCGTCTCTTGAAGTGTGCTACAGACGGTAGGCAAGAAGAAGAAGAAGAAGCATGGCCTGGGATGGTCACACCCAGCTAGGCCAGGGATAAACCACTGCAATAAACCCTGGTGCCTCAGTTGGCCTCATGGATGGGCCAGCCCTGCCACTGAGGGCTTGTTGACCAGCACATTTGCTGTTGTGACAAATGCCATCATTTGCCAACAGTGCCTTTCTTCCATTAACATAGGTAACATAGGTTACAAGCCATAAGCAACCTCCTGGTTTTAGAAGTAGGTTTTCTCTGTGCCAGGTGCAGGGGAGTGGCAGCAGGAAATAGGTTATCTTGTTGGCTGTGTGCTCCCTGAGGCATCTGGTGGGGCCACTGTGTGATACAGGAAGCTGGACTAGATGGGCCTTTGGCCTGATCCAGCAAGGCTCTTCTTATGTTCTTATGAGCTCCTGACATGAGCTCCAGCTCATAGACCTGACATGTACAGTATGAATTTGCCTCTTTTAAAAAGATCCTCTTTTAAAGCTGCTTGTGATAACAGCCGTCACCACATCCTGTGATAATAAGTTCCATAAATTTAAACACACACATTCTATGACAAAGAACTTTGTCTGTCGTGCATCTACCGCTAGCCAATTTAATTGGACGACCCTGAGAATACTAGTATTAAGAGGAATGAAACAGTCTGTCTACTTGCTCCATACAGTGCATAATTTTATCCATTTCTATCATGGTTCCCCCCTTAATTTTCTAACCCCCAAAGCTCCAAACATTTTAATTTTTCTTTGTAGGCAAGGTGCACCAGCCTCTTGATCTTATTGCTTGCCCTTTTCTGTGCCTTTTCTAGCTTTTCCATCATCCAGAGGCTCCCAAAAATATTTTCGTGCATAAACGGCCTTGCTCCTGCCCTACAGCAGAGAATAAGCTGCTTTCCTCTTTGGCTACCCAAAAGTGGAATTCAAATGTTGGCATATTCCTGTGTCAGCAAACGTTTAACTCAAGATCAACTCTCCCACTTTCACTCTCAACTGACCAGAACATTAGCCTCAGTAAGTGTTCCCTTCCTCCCTTTATATAGTCGAGAATTAAGGTCCAGCTCTGATTTATTGTCCTGGGTGTTCGATTTCAGCACTTCTTATCTTCCTGGCCCAGATGTGCATAGCGATTCAATCCATATCAGTGCCCTGCCTTCCTAGAATAAATGTGAGGGTGTGTCTGATGTGTGTGTGTTGGTATGCCTGCCTTTTCCTGGCTGTTGTGTAGCACATGCTAAACAGAGTTGTGGAAAGCTGCAGACTGGCCGTGCTCTTACAGTGCAATCGGCGCGGCCCGGGAACACCCAGGGTGTAGGGCTGCCCGGAGCCTATGGGCCTCGGATGTACGCCAGCTCTGAAGCTGACGTACATCTGAGGTGGTGGGGTAAGGCCGAACTGGACTGGGAAAGAGCCGAGGATATCGGCAGAGCGCACCGCTGATATCCCTGCCCTCTCCCTGCCTGGTTCGGCCAATGGCCCCCCTCCCTTGCCACCTAGCCCGCCGTCCCTTACCTGTATCAGCAGGCGCAGGGACGTCCTCCGGGCGAGTGAGGGCTGCTGGCCTCTGCGCCAGCAGTGCCTTACTCCCGAGTGATCGCAAACACGCTTTACGGTGCGTTTGCGATATTTTAGAGCGGTGGAGCATGTGCTCCACCGCTCTAAAGTTAGAGAGGATCGGGCTGTTAGTTATTTTCCCATCCTGCCTCATAAAGACGTGCTTCGAGCATCTCCACCATGGATGCACTCCTGTGCCTGTCATTTGGCCAATTAACGAGATCAGGGTGACTTTTTTGTACTCTCGGGTGACTAAAATCTGTGTCTTGGCAAATAGCTTTGCTCTTTGAAATAGCTGTGTGGGTCCTGATGACCTCTGTGTCACAAGGCATAGAAACCAGTGCACAAAAAATACATCACCTTGCCTGCTGGATACTCTCCAGTGTCTGTAATCTTTGCATGGGTGAGCAGTGCTATTTATTGAACCTGTGCTATCCAGTTTTAGAAGTTTTAGAAGTAGGTTTTCTCTGTGCCAGGTGCAGGGGAGTGGCAGCAGGAAACAGGTTATCTTGTTGGCTGTGTACTCCCTGAGGCTTCTGGTGGGGCCACTGTGAGATACAGGAAGCTGAACTAGATGGGCCTTTGGCCTGATCCAGCAAGGCTCTTCTTATGTTCTTGTGGGCCTTTGGCCTGATCCAGCAGGGCTCTTCTTAGGTTCTTATCCAGGAGGTCCAGGATGGACAGGTACAATAATTAACAACTACATATATTTTCACAATAAGATACCTAAAAAAAATCCCCTGCTCATCCTTGGCCACGCCCTGCTTGCCTGACTGAAAAGGCCTTCTGTAAGGTCTTTAAGTATAGGTGCCAGCTATGTCGTACTACAGGAGAGCAGCAAACAAGGACATCTCTCGTGTGTCCTCATGGTCTTCACGTATGAAACTGCTTCCTGCTGAGTCAGACCACTGGTCCACCTAGATCTGTATTGTCAACACTAAATGGCAGCGGGGGGGGGGATATTTTTGTATTTTCCCACCCATGCAGTGCATTTTGTATTTTTGTATTTTTCCACCCATGCAGTGAACAGCGGCTTCAAAGCATGATTTATGTCGCAAAAATGGCACAGGATTAATAAATATGTCCTTCCCCAGCTTTGATCAGAGGCTCCCCCCCCCCCGGCAACTGTATTAAAAAACAAAAACACATCATGGATCCCCTGCATAACATACTGTTCGGCCCTAAGTGAGAATAAAACAGGCTCTTGTGTATGCAAGGACAAATGTGTGTTTTGCAATATCCCTCATCGCAGGCATTGTCCTCACCCTGCCACTGGAGCCTTTAAAAAAACAAAAACATAAAAGTGAGACTGTGCACATCCACCTATTCACCACTTCTTCACTACATGTATTGCTTGTTTCTCCCTTGGCAAGCCCACCCCCTCCTTCACTTAAAACACGGAAGCAAAGGTATTGGTGATATCTGCATGGGTGCACAGCTGTCTGGCTCAGAGCACAAATCCAGCAATTTTAAAGTTACGAGAAAACAAAACTGATGTCTGGCCCAAAGAGGAAGGAGTGCAGACATACGAGCTATGATCCAAGCGCTGTCACGTGAGGAAGTAAAGAAAGTCAAAGAAAAAAGAAAAAAGAAAACCAACTGCCAGTACAGAATTGCCTGATGTAGCATGTAGCTTGGCCCTATGGAGTTTGGGGGTTTCTTGGCTTTAAAAAACAACAACACTAAACCCGTTTGCAGCTCAATCCTGTGTAACTTTGCACCGGTGTAACACTAGATGCACCGGTGTAACAGCAGATGCACCGGTGTACGTGCACTTACACCGGCGTAAGTGTACTTACACCGATGCATCTACTGTTACACCGGTGCAAAGTTACACAGGATTGCGCTGTTAATTTTGTAGCAAGAACGAGGCAAAATCTTCAGGATTTAAAAGCCATACTAAAATATACCGTCATTGAAGTGTTTTTAATTTCAAAAATACTTGTTTTTAACTTCAATTATATTTTAGTATGGCTTTTAATCCTGAAGATTTTGCCTCGTTCTTGCTACATTGTTGCTGGCCATAAAAGCTTTAGATTTTACCTTTTAATTTTAGATTTTAAAATATGTACAAGTACAAAAAACGAATTTAGAAGATGAAAAAATGAAGTGGAAAAATAGACAAAATGATCAGGTTCCTAAAATATAACAAAGGCAGGCAGCCGCAGGGCATCCAATCTCTACATGGGTAGAGGGGGGAGAAAATGGTTTTATTTTTTCGCAGATTTCGGTGTTTAACCAAAATGAAATAGCAGAAAGTGGTGTTATGTTTTTATTCCAAATGTTCCCCATTTTTATCAATTGTAACCACTTTAAAAGTGTACTAAGGTATGTGGCATAGATTGCACAGTGTTGGCAAATGAAGAATGATGCAAAATTACAGTGTGCCCTCAGTATTCGTGGGGGTTCTGTTCCCAGAACCCCCGTGGATACTGAAATCCGCGGATAGCGAAGTCCACTACCGTGGATATGGGGGCCAGTGTAAAAACCTTTTAAAAAGGAAAAAAAAGTTTAAAAGAGTTTTCCTTACTTTTATGCTGCAAATGGCTTCTTTTTCTTGCCTGTAGAAGGGGAAATTGCGCTCTGGAAGCCTCTTACAGGTTGCGCAACTCCACCCTCCCAAGTTCACCCCAGAATGCACTGTAATGCATTCTAGGCTAGCCTGGGAAAGGGAGGGGGATTCCCGCGACCCAGAAGAGGCTTCCGGAGCACAATTTCCCCTTCTACAGGCAAGAAAATGAAGTGGTTTGCAGCAAAAAGGTAAGGAAAGCTCTTTTTAACCTTTTTCTAAAAAAGGTTTTTACATTGGCCCCCATATCCACAAAGCATCCGCGTTGAGTCAAATCCGCGGCTGATCAGATCGCGGATACAGAGGGCCCACTGTACCTGGTTTTCTTTTCTTTTATTATTTTTTCGCAGTTTTTTTTTCTTTTTAGCAGATGTGTTTTTATTTCGTTATCACCATTTTCTCCTGCCCCTAGCCACGGGGCACTGGGATGGGGCATTCACCCTTTCCCCTCTCCATGGTCCTGATGAAAATCACTCCTCAGAGCGACCAAGAAGCTGCCACTGGCATCGTCAGGAAGTTCAATGAAATACGTCAATGAAAAATGTCTCTTTGCATATTTGCACCTTTGAGAAAAAACCTGCCATGGACAATGCATTGATATGGAAGCACTGCGTGCCAGGTTGAAACATAAAAAGAAGCATGAAGCAAGGGCACCCAAACTGCTGAGCTGGTGCAAAACCGAACCATTGCACCAATCCAATCCCTCCCCAGGGCACATGCATGCGCACATGATCCTGGCATCCCATTTTGTGTCTTCTGTCCCAGCCTGTTGCAAACAGAGGCGCAACGTCTCGAAGGTCACCTGCCAAGGATGGAAAGAAAGTTGCTTCGCTTTGCAAGATGTGGCACATTTGATCAAGGACGGGTGTTATTTTCTTTTTTAAGCCAGGCACACACACACACACACACACACACACACACACACACACACACACACACACACACACAAACTCTGCCAGCCTTGCGCTGGGATAACTGAAAAGTCCTTTTATGTTCCATGTGGGTGACCTCTAGCTGACCTACCCCCCTCCCGTTTCCTTTTTGCACACTCGCTTTGTTCTCGGGGAGAGGGTTCCCCCCACTAAAACAGCTGAGCCTGAACTGGACATATGCATACTGATGATAAAGTAGCACAGAAGGGGAAAGTGGGGCTGGATTTAATAGATGTGCTGCCCATAACCCAGACAAAAGGCTGAAAGGGGGGGGGGATATTGATCTCAGCCAGCTGTTAATGGGCGTATGTATGCTCCAATAATACAGCTAATTCCACCCCCCACCCCCTGTAAGCAAGTCATGGGCTGTTTCTGCTCGAAATGCAAGAAGCGCATCCTTGACATCCTCTGGCTGCCGCTCCAAGGGCTTGTCAGTCCATGTGAATGACAAGTATATTTGCAAAGAAATAGTTTTCGAAGGCGCCAGAAGCTCTCCGGAGCTCTCCCCTACGAAGAACCCTGGCCCTGAAATACTGCCCTGAATAGCAGAGTACTGGGGAAAGGGTTAGTGCCCAGGGCTAGCTCCAGGTTTGAAGGTGCCCTTGGCTAGGTGACCTCTGGTGGGCTCTCTCCCTATCTCGGTGGGGCACCCTCGTCATGGCAGCAGACATGAGTTTTCTTCCATTCTTTCCAGGCTGGCAACATCAAAAATCGTATTCGAGCTGGCAGCTGCCGACTGCCATTTTCCCCTGCCCCAACAATGTCCCAAGTCGTATTGTGATGCTACCTGGGGAATTGTGGGGCAAAAACAACAAAAAACATGGCAGGCAGGAGATGCCAGTTAGATCGCTGCTGTTGCTGCTGCTGGCTTGCAGAGAATGAAAGAAAGCCACAGCTGACATCAGAGTATGAGGTGGGGGGGGGATCTAGTCCAGGGGTGTCAAGCATAAGGCCCGCGGTCCAGATCAGGCCCCCGGAAGCTCTTTATCCAGCCCTCCGTTATAAGTGGGCTCTCTGAGAGCCACCCTTTCAGCAGCGCCACTTCTGCCAAGGCATTACTTCACAAACCACCTCTCTCCCAGGTGCTGAGCTGCCAAGCAAGGCTACTGCAGAAGTGGCGCAGCTGAAGCCCACGTGATAATTGGGCTCTCTCATATCTTGAAAATAGGACCACAATTTGCACATTTTCCCTTCTGTCATTTGCAGCTACTGAGTGCTTCTTTCCGGCCGTCATCTGCTTAATGACCTCACTTCCTGCTTAATGATGTCACTTCCGGCCCTCAGCAGGCACCAGGAATGCTATTTGGCCCAGTATATGAAACAAGTTTGACACCCCTGATCTAATCAATGGCCATCAGTCGCTAGTTGGCTAAATCTTTCTTGGGGGGGGGGCAGAGCAATTTTCCCCAGGGACAGCAGTTTTCCCTCAGCAGCTATGCAAGGGCGCCTTCTTCTGACACCAGCCCTGACAGCACCAAATATATTAGGAAGGGGGTTCTAATCAGTACATCATCGAAGTCACATCCATGCTTAGTCCCAGGAACAGGACCTGCCCTGAATGCCACTGTTCAACCCAGGAACATCTGAAGAGATAATCAAGAAGAGAGATGACTCTGAACAGGAGAAAGGTCTTTTGAGGGGCACCCTCCAACCAATGGATATCCACAGACCGCCCATAATAACATGGACTCAGGAAAACAAGGGCTTCTAGATTAGAAGGTGTCAGCTGCTAGCAGGCCTGAACCTAACATTTTTCGATTACTAGGCTGGATGGAAAGTTTATTCCAATGTGACAAGGTTGAGCTCTGAAATGTGAAGTCATAATCAAGAGAATGCCTGCTCTCTGAGCACGTCCAGAGTTCATTTCCCTCGTGACTCGCAACAGCCCACCCCTACACATCTTTCCTTGGAATTAAGTGAAAGGGCGCAGAGGGTTTGACTTCTGGCTAGGCTTGAACTTCAGCACCTCTCCTTTTGACGGTCCAATCACAATGGTTCTCTCATATGGAAATACGAGAATCGTTCATAATGATAGGTGGCAAGGCAGTGGCGTTGCTGGAGGGGGTGCGGCACCGTAAGTGGTGCAAGGTGCTGCACCGCCCCTTGCAAACTGGTGGAATGTGGCCCCTCCCACTCGCCCCCGGAGCCATTCTGGCGGTGAAGGCAACACACAGAGCACTACCTTTGCCGCCAGAATGGCTGCAGGGACAAGCGGGAAGGGCTGCGTTACACTGGTTTGCAAGGCGCAGTGCAGCGCCTTGCACCACTTACGGTGCCACAACCCCCTCTGGGAACGCCACTGAGTCCAATCACAATGGTTTGCTCATATGGAAATATGAGCATCGTTCATAATGATAGGTGGCAAGGGACAATCAAACGGACCAGCAGGATTCGTGGTTGTTTTGTTTTTTCCCTTAGCTTCTGCGTGTCCGGCAAAGCCATGGGCCATTGTTACAGATATACACTTAGCTTTGCAAAAAGAAAACAGAGTTTCCTTTCACTCGCTCCCCCTGCTTCCCAGCCACCCTTTCTTATCTCTTTCCCCCCTCTCGAGTATTCCAATTGTTGCCATTTCTCTTTGCATCAGTTTCCACAAATGACCTTCATTGTCTTATTCATGCACAGCACCTGCCCCCCTTCTGATGACAAAGAGAAATGGCTTCAAACACTTCCCCCCTAAACAGGAAAGGGGCCCACAAAGTCCCCATTTCCCACCTGATCTCCACATGCCCCTTTGCCAGCACAGTCACACGCTCCACTGTTCATTTGCCTTGCGCGAACCCCTCTGTGGGCATGGCAGTCATAAGCGATGTGGAGAGGGGACCATAGGATGATGCATCATGCTGAGTCAGAGCACTGGTCCATCTAAGTCAGCATTGTCAACACAGACTGGCAGTGGCTCTTCAAGCAGGAATTTTTTCTCAGCCCTTCCTGGAGATGTCAGGGATTGAACCTGGGACCTTCTGCATGCAAAGCAGATGCTTTTCTGCTGAGCCACAGCCCAGGAGGGTGGTGCAGAAGTAGAGCACTTGTAGCCATCCAGCTTCTTTCCTTTTATACATATATCTGCTGTAATATGTGTTTGGAATCTGTGGGAGACAATCACTTGCAGTAATTTTAAACATTGAACACTACTAAATTTTTTGTTCAGTAAATAATACCAATATACTAGTGTTTATATTATACACAACAGTGGTCGATATTATTCTCCCCATATTGCAGGTAAGAATATTGAGAGAGCGAGAGCGAGAGAGCAGCTTGCCTAAGGCTGCCTAGTGAGTTCATGGTGCAGGTAAGATTCAAATCAGGAACTTCCTTACTCAAAGCTCAGCTCTTAACTCCTTCACTGCACAGCTCTCAGTAGTTTATGCACTGGCCCCAAATGTTAGGCAGAGATGTACAGATATGTCAAATGATCACTTTGGGTCTTCTTTGATCTTTAAGTGGGATGGTCTAAAAAGACTTCGTTAACAAATACCCTAACACTTAATATGCCCTTAATATGGAAAATGAGGTCTTCAAAGAAAACGTTTACGGAAGCAGTTCACCTTTACTCCCTCTCTCACTTTCACACACACATGCATGCATGCATGCACACCGCCCACAAATATGTTAAAAGCCATGACAAAACTGCTCCAGGGACTGGTGTCTATGTGAGTTAGAGTGCAATGCAGTCGAACAAATGGCGGAGCGAGCGCTCTGCCTTTTGAAGCCGTCGCAAACGTGCCGTAAAGCACGTTTGCAATGACTTTAGAGAGTAAAGGTGGCCGGCGCGAAGACCGGTCGCCCTCACTCCACCACCGGATCGTCCATGTGGCCACCGAAGAAGGGATCCCCCGGCGGGGGCAGTCTGGGTGGGGAGGGAGGGGGGCCACTGGGTGAGCCAGCCCAGGGGACAGGGATGGCAGCCGCCATATCCCTGTCCCCTTCCCAGGCTGGCGTGGCCATTACACAGCCTCCTTGGACTTGCGCCAACTAAATAGCTGGCGGAAATCTGAGGAGGCCCATTGGGGCCTCCCCATGCTACACCAGGGGAAGGGGACAAACGTCCCCTTCACCCGAGTAGACCTCCGGCTGATCACAATCGGCCCGGAACGCGGATAGAATCCGGCAGGTGACCCTGGGTCGCCCGCCAAATACTTAGGCAAGATTGCGCTACCTGTGATGGTGCAGGTACTAGCCAATAAGCACCCTTCACGACCAGCTATTCCCAGGTTCAAACAACTCACAGAAAGTTGCAGAAATGTTGTTGGTGTGATTTTTTTTTTTTACAACTTGTCCCAGGGTAGAAAAATGTGTTTGTATTCAACACCAGCGTAAACAGGTCTTACGCTGGTCTGTGACTGCAATAAAGATTATGTATGTATGTATGTATGTATGTATGGATGGATGGATGGATGGATGGATGTATTCAACACAGTGAGTGTGCTTCCCAAGTGATCCCACTGCTCTTGAAATATTATCATTGTCGTTGTTAACATTTATATCCTGCCCTTCTTCCCCAGGAGCTCATAGTAGAGTCCACGTTGTGTCGGTCTTCACTGACAGTCAGTTGAGCACAGTGGAGAAATTTCCTTCTCTCCTAAGCATAATGGATGGGGGCAATGGAAACTAATTAATGGATAATTAGCTGCAGCAAGACACCATTTTGGCCTGTCACCTGGAACGCACCTGTGAGTCACTCTGCTTTCAAAGGGTGACAGCTGACGACGTCCTCTTGGTCTGCCTTTGGATAAAGTGATTGGGTTTTACTGGGCAAAATCTGGGGCACTGAACATAACCGGCATGGCTTGGGCACAAGTGTTCCTTGTGTGTTTGCTGCTAGACAGGTAGGAACTGAAGGGCCTTCTGTTCTTTAAAGGCCAGGATCCACACAACTGCACCATCAGTTGCAAAATTCTATCAGAGCGCAGCATTTGTGTTTCTCAAATAGGAATGCCTCTCTACCCATGTCTGGTCCCGAGACAAACTGCTTTTTGAAACTCAGGGGGATTGTCATGTAGCATGGGTGTGCGTGTCTGTGTGTGTATGTGCGCGCACACGCGCACTGCGTGTGCTGTTAAAAAAAGAAGGTAATAATAAGAAAGCAATAGGCTAACCCAAGCCCTTGGGTGCACCTAAAGTAGCTTTTTGGATCCCGGTCAACAAGATGATTTCAAAGACTCCTGAAGTTGCCAGTGTTTTACCGTAGACACTGACCCAGTGACTATATGCGCACATTGGATTCTTAACTCTGTTGCCACTCCCAAGGTGGGAGTGGTGTGTGTGTGCATGCGTGTGTGTTTGTGTGTGTGTGTGTGTGTATGCATATGTGTGTCCATGTGCTGAACCCCAGTTCAGGGGAGAGAGTGCAAAAGAAAAACAGTGCCTAGAGGAAGGGTTAAGCACACTCCATCTGCTGCTTCTCCTCTTTCATCAGGATTTCCAGAAGTGCTTGCCGATGAACATATGAAATACTGAGCTACACTGATCCTAGCCATTGGCACCTCTAGCCCAGTCTTGTCTACTCTGGCCAGCAGTGGGTCTCCAAGGTCTCAAGCAGAGGTCATTTCTAGTACCTGCTATTTTGAAACTTTTCGTTGGAGATTCCAGGAAACAGGACCATCTGTACGCAAAGCATGTTTTCTCCCACTGAGCTGCAAGCTTACTCCAAACACCAGACCATTGGTCCACATAAGCCCAGTATTTTCTAATGTGAATGACAGCCCAATCCTATCTCCCATCATGTTACAGCATGCAGCCGCACCAACTGAGGCTGTGCTTCTTGCTATGGTGGGGAGGACGATCAGAAAGCCTGCGAGAGGTAAGGGAAAATAATTTTCCCCTGATGGACCTATGGGCCTATGGGTCTCCTCAGACCTATGGGCCTATGGGTCTCCTCAGACCTATGGGCCTATGGGTCTCCTCAGACCTATGGGCCTCCTCAGACCTATGCCACCTATATATTTGGGTATAGGGTAGGCCAAAAAATGGGGTAAGATCTTGTGCGTATGACTTCCACCTGATCCACCCCCTCCCCCAACACACCCGTACTTCCTATACTGAAACGTCCCACTACTCCCCCTCCCCGCCCACTGCTCACCCCCACCAACAACTCACCAGCACTGGTGAAGCCTCTTGGAGCCGCTACCACACACACCATGCCTCTCGCCATTTGTGGCAGCAGCCTAGCAGAGAGCGACCGCGGCCTGGCTTTCGTGCCATTGTAAGTCGTCTTGCGCTACCAGAATACTAGTTCCGGCAGTGAAGGGAACCCACAGGATTGGGCTCTGACAATTGCTCCTAGATGGGGGCCCTTCCTAGCCTTGCTCCCTGAAATCCTTTGAACCTGGAAATATCTGGAACGGAACCTGAAATCTCCTGCATGCAAACACATGTTCTACCCCGAGCTATGGCCTCTTCCTAGGCCAGCTTATGACCAAGCTTGATCACGTGGGGAATAGTAGTAGGAAGGAAGACTGCAAAGGAAAAACAGAAGGGATAACCCCCCTCACCCAGGAACATTTCCCCTCCAGGGTCCCCACACCCTGTACATTGCTGCTTTGTACCCAAGCGGGAAATGTAGCATTCCAGCCTCAGGCACTGCATAGAAATTAAAAAGCAACATCTTTTGTGCGTTGCAGAAATAACATTTTAAAAAGCCCGCCTACAGAAACCCCCCTGCTGAGGATCTCTAGAAGATGCCTGCATTCCAAAGGGCCTTTGTTGCCCAAGGGAAGTAGGTATGCTATTCCCACCTGCAGAGCTACATTAGGGGTGGCTGCCTCCCTTCCAAACCACTGGGATTCAAACCAAGAACTTCGTTTTCCTTCCACATTTGAGGAAAACCCGCTCAAGGCAAGCCTGGTTCTGCATCCAGATGGGAATACTGCAAAATGGCTGGTTTCCTTCCCTTCTCTCGAAAGCAAACACATTTCTTTTTTTTTCATAATTCTCTGGAGGCTCTGAGAACCACTTCATGCACTGAGTCCAAAACACAAATCAGAAAGTAGGAAGCAGTTTCTCCTGCTTAAGGCTCCTGTCCTGACTGTGACTGCCCTTGCGTCTTTTTCCACTGCTGGCTCATTCTGTTTGGGAGCCTAAGCCAGGAAATTCAACTGACTTACTACCTCTGCTGGCCGGTGCACATTGCTCGTGCGCATGGCGCACGGCACATGCACACACACATACAAATTAGGATGGGGCACAATCCAGAGGGACGTTCTCCTGTGAAAACCTCTTTGAAATAAACAGGAATTCATTCCTTACCTTGCTTTTGCACAGACCTTTAATGGGGCATGCACCAGAAGACTTTCCTGGTGGATTGAGCCCCATGGACCACATCAATCTCAGTCTCTCAGTCTGCTGCCCTTAACAGCACCCAAAGATCACTGCCTGTGATGGCCACCTCACCTTGCTTCACTGTTGGCCCACCTCAGCTGTTTTTCAGCACTTTTGTGATGAAGTGGGGAACATGGGATATATTTTGAGGCAGGGTTGACCTGCTTCCTGAGAGTGGATAGAGGGAGGTTCTTTTCCCCCTCGCACAACACTAGAACCAGGGGACATACACTAAAACTGAGTGGAGGGAGAGTTAGAACAAAAGAAAATATTTCTTTACCCAGTGTGTAATTAATCTGTGGAACTCCTTGCCACAAGATGTGGTGATGGCACCTGGCCTAGATGCCTTTAAAAGATTGGACAGATTTATGGCGGAAACGTCCGTCACAGGTTACAAGCCATGATGGGAATAAGCAACCTCCTGGTTTTAGTGATAGGCTCTCTCTTAATGCCAGATGCAAGGGAGTGGCGACAGGATACAGGTTTCTTGTTGTCTTGTGTGCTCCCTGAGGCATCTGGTGGGGCCACTGTGAGATACAGGAAGCTGGACTAGATGGGCTTTTGGCCTGATCCAGCAGAGCTCTTATGTTCTCACAGCTGGAGCCAGTTGTGAGATTTGGGGAGCCTCTGCTGTTTCCCAGGGGCCATGAATATCAGAAGCTACCAGGGTGGGGAAAGGAGGGACCTCTTTCATGGGCACCAATGAAGCAGCCAGCAATTCTAACAGGTCCACCTCAAGAATATTTACATTCTGGGGTGCATCTCTCAAACCACATGCAGCTGGATCATGCAATGTAACCACTGGATGCAATGAAAGGTCTTGGAGAGAGCGTTGAAATGAACCTGAACCTGAACCCGAACCCAAAAACCAGTTCAGAGAGGCTTTTTCAGTGAACCCAGTGCTGAACCTGAACCTAAAATTTCTTGATTGCCTTGAGCCAGAGTCAAACCCCAAAACACATAAAGTAGCAACTGGTTCCAAATAAAATAGTCTAATAATCAGGCACTCAGCTCTCAGTTGTACGATTGATGTTTTGCTTTTCTTGTTTTTTTTATCCTGCTGTATGTATTTTGTTTACACAAACCTACAAGCGCCCCTCCCCCACCACCCCGCCCTGTCCTCCCCCACCACCCCACCCTGCCCTCCCCATGTTTTCCCGCCGCCATGCACAGGGCTTACCTGCGTCCGGCGGTGTGGACCGGCCCTGGCAGCAGAGTGAACGGCGCTGGCCTCAGCGACAGCATCGCTTACTCCCAGGGTGCAGTAAAAGTGCCATAAAGCACTTTCGTGGCACCCTAGGCCAGTGAGCGCATGCTCCGCCGGCCGATAGTTGCGCAAGATTGCGCTGCTAATTTGTTAGCTGGCTTATTTAATTTGTTTTATGACTGGTATTTTAAACTGATTTAACTGAAGTTTGCAACCTGCCTCAGGGACTTAAATGGTGGAAAGGCAGGATGCAAATCTTTGAAATGAATAATAAAAATGGATTATTAATGTAATGTAATAATTATTGAGTTGAGGACAGAAGTATTAAGCTGAGAAGAAATCTAGCAGCTATCCTCTCATTGCAAATGGAAGTACAGATGAGAAGAAGCTGTCTTGGGAAAGGGCACTCCACGCCTGATATTACCACACTGAAAGAAAAATATTCCCAAGGGGTTCAATGGTGGATTACAGACTTGCACTCACTACCTTCCTATGAGCTGGCGGCATACGAACAGAGCCAGCCCACGACCTCCCATTGCAAACAGTAGTACAGTACAGGCATATCCACTGGTAGTTTTGGCTACCAACCATCAAGAAACTGCACAGCAGGAGAAAGGGGGGACATTACCCCCGTTTAATTAACCTGGAGGTGTCCCAGCCAACTGAGCAAAGAGGCACTTGTCTAAGTGGTGGCTCTCTTATATTTAGCAGCAGGAGGGAAGTCGTCCTTATTCACCACTGGGCCATTGCTGGGGTCTTCCTTATGTGGTTCGTTAGATCATTAGATTGTGAGCCGCAACAGGAAACCACCTTTTCATTTATTGTGCTGCAGATTGCTTTGTGAACCGTTTTTGCTGAAAAGTGGTATATAAATATTTCTCAGTGCCGCCGCCACCGCCGCCACCTGATCCTGTGCGCAGACATTCCAGGCTGTGGCACTGGGCACTAGAAAAAGCACATGTAAAAGGAAGGTTTGGGAGGATCATGCCAGCCATAAGGATGCCCAAGTGCAGTTTGGAAGCACTTGGGGGGGGGGGGGAACAGGGATGGGGACGGGACCATTCCCTGTGGCCAGGCACTCTGGAAACCTGGGTTCTACCTCCTCTATGGGCATAGGGCAGGGATGTGGATCAAGTCTCTGACTCCAAGTCTTGAGTCAAGTCCCAAGTCTTTGCCCCCAAGTCTTTGGTTGCGAGTTGCGAGTCCCTATCTATTTAATGGGGAAAATGGGGTTAAACCTGAATAAAATTCGATTTGCCGCAAAAGGCTCCAAGTCTCGAGTCGAGTCTTTTACAATCGACGAGTCATGTCCGAGTCGAGTCATTGACGCAACTTGAGTCCAACTCAAGTCCAAGTCAATAGACTCAGGTCTACATCACTGGCATAGGGCATGTTCTCTTCCTTTCATAGACTTCTTCCAGCTGGCACACGCTAGGCTGCTTGTCACATAACCTTTTCTTTTTGTCTGTACTCCACTTCTCTCGGACATCCAGAGATAAGACTTGAGTTGTGAAACCCAAGAGATTGCACGCTGCATTTTAAGCCAAACGGTTCGCACAAATAAAGGCGACTGTCTAACAATTTGCTCTGTTTTTCACATCCAGTCCACCTGATGCTCCGAAGAGAGGCTGAGCAGATGGCCCTTCAGCTTGCAAATGGAGGCCACCAAGCAAGAGGATAAAGAGGCTTCCTCTCCTGGGGATGGGGCATGGGAGGATTATAGCAGCGGGGGGCTAAAGACAGAAGACAATAACACCACTCTAACAAACCCTACGACCCAGAATAGCGGTAAGGGATCATGCCTGTGGGGTCCGAGAACCTTGGCTTCTACAGACATGGGGTTGTTAGCTAGAACTGAAAGAGCTCCCCCCAAATTTTCCCCAGAATCCTTCCTTTGCAAATGATGCTGATGGATATTCTTCAACTTTTCTCCAAATGGCTGAATACTTGCCGGCTATGCCAGCTATGGCGTTCGATTTCATTTTCTGGTACCCGACAGTTGCAATTTGACATGATTCGATTGTTCACAGGCAATGGTGTTTAGCAATGATGTTGCACTGGCATGCAGTGGTGGCTGTTTCGACAATGGAATTGCAAGTGGTTTTCAATCTTTCAGAGAATAAAGTTTCTACATTGACTTGGATGCCAAGGAACCTCTGCTGTAGAAGTGGTAAAAATGACTTGGGACAAGATATTTAAAGGACCACCTACTCCTGCATGATTTTGCCCACCCACTCAGGTCATCCTCAGGGGTCCTGTTCCATGTCCCAACAACAGTGGTGCCCAGCCTATGGAACTTTCTGCCCCAAGAGGCTCGTCTTGCCCCTTTTCTTTTGAACTTGTAATTTCTTACTCAAAGTTGGCAAATCTGGAAAATTCATCACCTTTTGAATGTTCGTGTATATTTGTTTCGGCATTAAAGGCCACCCTTCACTAGCCTGGACTGGCCAGCCCCAAAGGCAATGATTCATTCCCAAGGGAGATGCCACGAGCCATTTAAGCCCATGACCTATGCTCTGAAAGCCCTGCTCCCCCGATTCCTAGAGGAGCGGAGGTGGTGGCTGCAGTTACAGAGTACTAAAGGGGAAGGCACTCTGCACATACTCAAAGATGGTGTAGTGGTTTGGGAGTCGGACATAGACCTGGAAAATCCAGGTTCAAATCCCCGCTCAGCCATGAAGCTTCCTGGGTGACCTTGGGCCAGTCACTATCTCTCAGCCCCACCTACCTCACAGGGTTGTTGTGAGGACAAAAGGAGGGGAGGAAATATGTACACCACTCTGAGCTCCTTGGAGGAAGGGTGGTATAAAAATGTGAAATACAAATACAAATACATAATGTGCCAGCCTCAAGCCTGCCTTGAACAGAAGAGTGCTAAGAACTGCCATGCTAGGAGGATCCACTCTACATCAGGAAATAGGTTAAGGGACTTGGTGAGAAGTCATGCCAATGGGCACTAGCTTCTCGGGTGATGTGGATGCAGGCCTTTTCATGTGACAACAGTGGTGTGTGGCTTACAGTGCAATCCTCTGCATGTTTACTCAGAAGTAAGTCCTATTCTGCTTAATGGGGCTTGCTCCCAGGTATGCGTGTATAGAATTGCAGCCTTACGGCCCAATCTTATTTGAGCCGTATACCACTGGGACAAGTGTTCCGGCAGCGTACAGCACTTTCCGGCAGTCGCAATACGCGACACACACACGGGCTGGCTGCTGCCACAAGCAGTGAGCAGCTGGCTCTGCATGCCAGCCATCTCCAGATGCCCACTGGCCCTGGTAAGTAAGCCTAGGGGGTGAGGGGAGAGCGAAACGGGGTGGCAACGGGTGCAGATTGGGACTGGAAGGGGGTGGATTTGGTGGCAGTGGCATCTGCCAAATCCAAATCCCCTTCCCGGGCTCAATCTGCCTTCATGGGTCTACACGGAATTGTGCCAGCTATGGAGCTGGCACAGGTCTGAGTCAACCCGGTGGGCTGCCATGGTCTTACCCTGGGGAAAGGGAACAAATGTTCCCTTATCCTGAGGAGGCTGAAACTCCCCTGCAGGATACAGAGGGTACCGTGTTGGTGATGCTACATTCCCACACGGGGAGTTAGGATGGGGCTGTAAAGCTACAGAAAGTGCCCTCCACTGTAGTCGTGGGACGTAAAAGGCACCTCTGAATTCCAGTTGCAGAAGAAGCTGCAAGCCACTGGATGACGGCAAGTGGGAAACCTGGATTCCAAACTCAGTTCTGCTCCAGGCTCATGGGAAGTCCTCATCTGATGGTTTTATCCTGGATGGGAGGGCTTTTCCCTAGCTCTGTTTGATGTCATATAGTAATGATGAAACACATGCTTACTATAATTAATTTTTCCCAGGGGATCCATATCATCACATAACTATTAGATTGCACGGGCATTTACTGTCCGTTGAGACATTCCTTCCCTTTCAGTCTCACCCACTGCTGTCTCTTCGCGTGGCCCACACAGAAGCTCCCGTTAGTGTTGCCCTCAAGGCCAAACTGCCGACATGAAGACGGCAGACCGGTGTGTTTAAACAGAAACCTGCACCAAACCAAGGACCGGGTTGAGGGTCGGCAAAAGGAGCATGTGGGTGAGGAATACAGAACCCTACCGCTACCGGTCGCTTGCCTCGCCGAAGCCCCTCTCTCAAAGTGCTTTTCTCCCATTTAGCGCAGTTTGAGTCCAAAAAGGATCTGGGGGACAGATTGAGGAGAGAAGTAGGCGGCCCACAGAAGTAGCCCTGCTCTTCCCACTCGCATGTAACTGTTGTTATAAAGATAGACCCGGACTCCATCTTTCGGTGTGACTGGGACAGATCCAGTTTACAGCACAATCCTGTCTAGCGCTGGAGCGGCGGAATGATTGTTCTGTCACTCCAGGGTGTCGCACACGTGCCATAAGGCACGTTTCTGACACCCAGAGAGTAAGCGGCACTGGCGGAGAGGCCGGCGCCGCTCACTCTCTGCCCGACAGAGGGCACCGCCGGTGGACGGAGGTAAGTCGTACACTAAGCAGTAGGGGGGGCATGGGGAAGGCGGAATGGGGTGGAACGGGAGGGGTGATTGGCCCACCGGGCCAGGGACAGAGGTCCTCGGCAGCGCGCTTCACCGAATCCTATCCCCCATCCCGGGCCTGGTCGGCATTACACGGGCTCCTTGGATTTGTGCTGGCCATTTTGGGGCAGCTGGGGCATTACCCGGGGGCACCGGCACTGGCCCGATTCTGCATAGGATCCGGCTCAGCGTGCTTTTGCATGCTGCGCCAGTCCTAGACAGGATTGGGCTGCCCAACACATAGCTATGCCATCATTGTCCTTATTTGGCCCTTACCAACCAATCCCTGTAGGGACTCCATCCTCAATCCTGCATCCACCACAGACGACCCCCACAATGCAAAATGTCAGTCACATGGTCAGCACTGTACTCTGGCGCCCTGGCCTGGCAGACCTGTAAATATAGCCCAGTGCCACGGGGACGGCAAGTGCCGGTACGAGCTGTATGGAGACACAGAAAGAGGCGCACACAGCCCACATGGCGCTGTGCTGTATTTTTAGGCTGGCTGCACACGCAGTGGGGAGGGATGAGGCGCATATAATTTAAACAGCATTAACAAAATATGAAAAAAATAAATAGCTTAAAATTGGCACCATGCACAAGAAGAAAGTCTATTAATATGATCCATCTAGCTTTTAGCTCTGTACCATTTCCTATTAAGTTAGGTTTTCAAGCATCAGGAATGCAGGAATTTTCAGATCCCTGCCTTAAGTATAGAGCAGCTGCTACCCAACAATTCAGAGCAATGATGGCTACAAAGGCGAATTAGCTTTCGGGACTGTTCACGTGTGAAACTGTATCTGGGTCCAGTCATTTGCACGTTCCGATCCACGCAGGTACAACTTGCATGCAGTGCACACAGATCCTTCATCCGTAAAAATGAACCCAAGTACAGTCATTTCACATGGAAATGTGTACACGGGCACAGACATTCTGTACTGGGGTTCAGTATAACATATGAATAGCCCTACTGAGAGCTGCCTATGCTCATCCCCTTCAACGGATGACGAAACACATAGCAATACATTGATAATGTACAGAATACGATTGTCGTCTGTGCCACGGACCAAAGATGCACAGAGAGGTAGCTGCTGTTCCACATTTCTTGACCCTACTTCACCGGGACATTCAGCAGACTCCTAGCCTGAGTATATGCAAGACATTTGTAATAGGGCAGATCTTAGATTGGTGAAGTTAAGAGAGTGCATGTGATAGAGGCAGTATTAGACATGCAGAGAAATTCACATCATTGCTATTTATAACGAACAAGATGGTAGCCTCCCAGGGATGCAGCAACAGAAGTCCAAACAAAAATATAAAACAAGCAACTATTGACGGACAGAAGAAACCATGCAAAATGCATTCCTTGCTCGTCTCCCAGGACAGCAGAATAAGCCACCCACCTTCCCACCCCATCATCACAGAGTGCCAATGGATTGCAGCCAGCTGGGTCAGCACTCTTGTTGCCAACGGTGGTCTGCCAGCTGTCCTGGAAACATTCGCATTTCTCCCACAGTTCCTTGCAAATGGGCAGTGTTGCCCCCTGCTGGGCAAGTGGAATTCGAGCCAATACTTTGCTAGGCCACCTGCTGGTTTCCTCACCGCCACTGAACATGTTGATACAATTAGATATGTTGCCTGATTCTGTGCATGTTTACTCAGCGGAAAGTCCCACTCAAGGCTGGGATCAGGTCCACTTGCCAACCCCTGGAACCTCCAAGCCCTGCTGCTGTTGCTGCCTGTTCACCTATCCTCTCTGAAGGGGCAAACAAAGACAGGAGCAAAGCGAAGGTGTAGCAGCTTACACTCATCTTTCCCTCTGGATCGCTTTGCAGACTGGGCCCACGGAAAGAGGGGACGTGATGGGGAAGTGAGGAGCAGAGTCCATGCAGGGAAGAGAGGGTCCTTCCCTCTCTGGGCCCTATCTGGTCCAAGGTCCTACCAAACCTGAAGCCGCCACTATCCCAATGTATTCCTGAGGAAGTATGCATAGGATTCTCTCATCGTTTTTATCCTGAGACAACAATTTCACCTACAAACAGCCTAATCCAGTGGTTCCCAAAGTGGGAGCCGCCAAAACCAGCCAGAGGAGCCGTGGAGTGCCACGGAATCCTCTTGGAAAACAACGCAATGCCAATTGACAGGCATCAACATAATGTAATGGGGAGCTGCAGCCAACGGTTGCCAATGATCAAGGGAGCCGCAGGTCGAAAAAGTTTGGGAAACTCTGGAATCCTACCCCCCCGCCATGTTATAGCATGCAGCCGAGCCAATAGAGACTGTGCTGCATGCTACGGTGGGGGGGAGGGGTGCGCGATCGAACAGCCTGCAGGAGGTAAGTATTTTTTTTACTTACCCCTGGTAGGCTGCCTGTTCGTGTATAGGTCTCCTCAGACCTACGGTAGCCATTTTGCTGGCGTAAGTCTGAGGAAAGAAAAGGCGTGGGAAGGGTTCAAAAAGAGGGGATAGGGCGCAAGTCACTGCTGCTGGGATCCGCACCCTCCCTCCCTCTCCCAATCTCCCCCTTCCCTCCTTCTCCCCATCCATGACACGCCTCCACCACCCACTTAACAGCGCCAACAGAGACCTCTGGAGCTCCTGCTGCATGCGCCACGCTGCTGTCTGTTTCCGGCAGCGCCCCCTAGTGGCCTGACTTTCGTGTCACCAGAAAGCGCCCTGTGCTGCTGAAATGCAAGTTCTGGCAGCACAGGTTGACCATAAGATTGGGCCCAAAACCAATTAATTCCAGGGTGTTTCAATCACATCCTCCTGCAGAGTCCTACACTGCATCTTTATCTTTATCACCACCGGCTAGAAATAGGAGCTCATCCAGAGTATCAGTGAATCAATATATTCCACTTGCACTTCAGCCTGTGCAAGACACTCCTGCAAATCCCTATCCAAAGGCAATAGCAGTATGATTTCCTGTATCCATGGAACACACAGGGAGGCTAGAAAATATCAGAAAGGAAAGGAACACATAATGAAATAGATCAGTGGTTCTCAAACTTTTTAGCACCAGGACCCACTTTTTAAAATGACACTCTATCAGGACCCACCTAGCTTTACAAGACGCTCAAACAAGCTTGCAAACTGCAGGAGCTCAGCTTTTTGAAAGGCAATTAGCAGCTATGTGATTTTAGAATACCCTCAGGGCTTGTAACAATTACTTATCTGATCTTTCCAGCACCTGGGACCCACCAGAAATCAGGTCGCGACCCACTAAGTGGGTCCCGACCCACAGTTTGGGAAACACTGAAATAGATTATTGTAGTACCCCATAGTCCTTCTACCGTCTAAGATAGACAGAATAACTAGTCAGCTCTTTTAATAGATCTTTTAAAGATAGATCTTTTTATATATACAGGACATGATGACAGCAGTTCTCACCTGCAGTTGCCTCCCCCCCCCCAACAGTAGCATTCAGAACACTGCTGCCAAACATGGAGGTTCCAGTTAGCCACCACAACTAACAGGTGGTGAGATGGACCCTTCCTCCATGAATTGGTCTAAGACTGCAATCCTATACGCACTTGCCTGACAGCAAACCTCACTGAACACAGTGAGACTTACTTCTGACTAAACATGTATAGGGTTGCACTGTAAGCCATCTAAGCTATGAGGTAACTTTTATTAAGATGTGTAGATGTTGCCTCTTTCCTGTTTGCATTTGTTTATTGATTAATAATAACCATAAAAAATGAAGATGTGTGGATAACTGTCGTTTTAACTCTGCTTTGAACAGGCTTACATTATTTTAATATAAATTCAGTACTTATGGCAGATCCGTATAAGATGGCTGAGGAAGGACTTTTCTATAAGCTCTACCACGTTTAGTCTTCTTGAGGAAACGGATCTCATTGTTCCAGTTTGAGATGTCATCTTGTTGTCACCCGCAATCATGTGCGTACTGGAATGTAGTCAGCACTTGTTTTGTCACTCATGCGCACCACTGTTGCACATGTACCGCAATCTGGCTTCGTGACTGAAGACGCATGCCAAAATGGGGGGAAAGCTGGCACCCCATTGGAGCTGAGCTCGTTAACCAACAGCATGATCCAGCTTCACAAGGGAGTGCGGCTCATTAACAATAGCCTGACACAATTTGGGGGCTGAGCCTGTCAATAATGGCCAGATAGGGTTTTTGGCATCCTGTTTAGTAACTGCAGCTTGGTATAGTTTTATGAGGGAGACCAGTTCATCTCTAGGACATGGGTGGCCAACCTTTCAACATGAATGCTCCTGGACCTTTAATGGTTGTATAGGAGAGGGCATTTCGGTAGGTGCAGCTGCTTTAGCAGCACCATCAGCACTTGCAGCTGCCAAGATCCTGTCTTCTGCACAACTCTTAAGAACACAGAAGCCCTAATGGTGGAAGGTTGGCCACCCCTGATCTAGGACAACTTGGGAGGGAGAGTGTAGAGGGCGCTGCTGCAGAGACTTCACAGAATGAAATAAAGCCTGTGACACACCGGATGCGTTGTGTTGCGTCCCGGTAGTAGTCGACGTGTCTCACCGCACTGCAACGCTACGCACCCTGTCTACACCGGAGCTGCTTTGGTTGCTTGCATTCGGTTACGGGTCCCCAGTGATTGGTCGCTTGCGGTGGAGGAGGAGCGGTGCTTCAGGAGAATGAAGTGAAGGAGAGTTCTGATTGGATTTAAAAAAAACTCAACTCCAATTGGCCCAATGCGTTGCTCCATGTCCCGCCCCCCACAGCACCAAACGCAGCCCGTCATTGGCCGAAGTTCAATTTTTCCAACTTTGCTCGCACCGCAACACAGCTCTCCTGCACTGCGGTGCGATCTTGTAAAAGATCTGGGATCTTTTCACACTGGGATTTTCAAGCCACACGCAGGTGCTGCTCTACGCAACGCAACGCAATGCATGCAGCGTATCACGGGCTTTAATGAGCAAGAAGGTGGTACAATGGTACCAAGTGCCCTCAGACCATGCCCCTGGGGTGCGTGTCTCAAACAGCAGCCCCCCACCCCACGGGTAACCTCTCTGGTGTGCTTTGCTTGCGATATGGCATTGCAAGGGGGCATCGCGGGGGCACACTGCCATTTAATCGGAAAAAGGTCAAGCGTTCCACTGGGCACGTCGAAGGCACTCCTAAAGTGCCTCTTTAAATCCCGGCCAGTGTTGAGACTTACAGAATAAAAACAAACTGGAGGCTGAAGCAAGGCTGGGGGGTTGTTCTCCAAAGATAACTGTCTGCGAAAACAAGGCCCTCTCTTTGCATTCAGCATTCTGAGCGCACCCTCCATGAAACTGCCTAGATATTGCTACATTCACATCTGTCCTCCTTTCCCTTCCTCTTTCTTTGTAGATAAAAACAGTCACTTTAGGTCAGCAGGGGAACTTCTCTATTTTTTTTTACTGTGTTGCACCAAAGCATTTAGATACCGTATTGTCCCGAGTATAAGACGCACCTGATTATAAGACGCACCCTTAAAGTTTGGTGCTATTAAAAAAAATTAATTAAATCACTGGCATTAAATTGCAACAGCCTGATTATAAGATGCACCCCTAGTTTAAAAACTTAAATTAGGAGAAAAAAGTGAGTCTTATACTCAGACCAATACGGTAATTAGAACTCTGTAGACCTCCCAAACTGTATGCTGCAAGAAAGAAATATCGGTACATTAAATAATGAGATGCTCCTGTGAGCCCGAAGCACCCATCCTCAAAGGAGATCTCCTACCATCTCTCTGAGCGAATCACTGGTCTGGCTTTACCATCTTTCAATCAACTTCTGCTGGAGGGACAAGGCAGATAGTTCTGCTGTGGCTCTGCATCAGGTGGGATTGAATCATTCAACCCCCCCCCCCCCGCCATTGCAGTGATGAAGTGGAATTACCCACACTCAAAAAGGCTGTCTATTGTGTCTCTGCATCAGCCTATGCATGGAGATTAACACCAGAGGTGTGTTAATCAAGTGCCCTGTCATCAGATGAGGCAGGTGGCAAGTGCAGAGAAGACCTTTTGCGTTGTGGCACTCTCATTATGGAACTCTCTCCTGGGAGAGAAGGCTAGCCTAGCACCTACTTTGTGGTTTTTTTGACACCAGGCAAAGACCTTTTTATTTCCCAAGCTTTAAACTGAGATTTCATTGCTGCTGATTTTTATTTGTGGTCTGAATTCTTGCCTTGTTTTAGGGTTGTGTGTGATTGTGTTGTTTCCCTTGTACTGCTTGGCTGCCCCGAAAATATTTCTACTGAAGGGCGGCATATCAAGCCATTAAAAAAGATAAGTAAATAACGCACTGCTCTGGGCTTGCCTTCTGCCAATCAGAAGGCTCAGATTAGTCACTTGTGCAAAAATGCACAGAGCTGAACGGTCCAGGTAATTCTTATCCCTTGAACTCTCCAAAAGAAAACCTTTTGTGCGCTGGGTTGCATCGATATCCTATGTCCCATCGCAGCCTGGGCCAGCTTTACACAGCCTCCCCAGTTGTGCGCCAGCTTCAGAGCTGGCATGCATCCGAGGAGGCCCATTGCGGCCCGGGCCTCTCTTGTCAGAACTTATTTCGGTGATGGAACTCACCACCACAAGATAAGGCAACGACCACTGCCACAGATGACTGTAAAAGGGGATCAGACAAATTCGCGGAGGAGCAGCCTAGCAGTGTCTATTAGTCGCCATCGCTAAATGGAACCTCCCTGTTTCAAAGCAGGATGCCATTGCATATCAGATGCTGGAGACATATGAAAAGGAACCATTGTTGCCCTTCTTGCCCTGTTTGTAGGGTTGCAAACAGGATGCTAAACTAGACAGGCTGCCAATCTCATCCAGCAGACCTCTTTTTGTATGTTCCTACACGAATCACTTTCAGTGCTCCCTTGAACTCTTGATGTCCCTCTAAGGCAGATGAAAAGCCCGCTGGGCACTGTGGGCAGTGACTCCCTCCATACCTCCCAGGTTCTGCCCAGTGCCTTACATTGCCTGGAATTCTTAGCTAGTCACTGGGGGAAGAAGCCAGGCAGGCAGGCAGGCATCGTTCCCCTGCCCAGCCTCCGGCTCTGCCTTCTAGGAGTCGGTTGGTTCAATGAGATGCACACTTCACATGTGGTGGAGACTTGCAGGAGCTGCTGCATATCCTTGGAGGCAGCCCTGGCCTGAAGTTTCCTTTGGCCTATTCTGCCTTCAGTTAGGGTGCAGTGCTCAACCTTACCAGAACTCAGCAGCAATCAGACTTCACCTAGGGCTTGGGAGAAGATGGAAGGGGTGGGGGTGGCACTCCCTAGAACCACGGAAGCTGAGACCAGGTAGTTTTGCTTCTGAGATAAGAGTCCCCACCCCCTACAGATTCACCAACAAGCAGTAAGCATGAAGGGGACAAGGGACTAGCAGACCAGATCATTCTAGGCCAGGGGTTCCCAACCCCTTCCCGGCCGAGTACCACCTCCAGCGCCACTCTCCTGCTGCGTACCACTGGAAGTGACTGGCGATGACATCATCGCCAGTTACTTCTGGATTTTCAGGTTTTCAGAGGCCAGAAAACATAGGAAGGAGACTCTGGGCGAATGGGAGGGCCCTTCTCAGAGTTCCAGAGAGGCTCGGCCAAAGGCAGGAGCCTCTCGGGAGCAAAAACACACTGCCAAAAGTGCCACATCGGAGCAGGGTTCCAGTGGTCCGGAGTGCCACTGGTGGTACTAGTACCACTGGTTGAGAACCCCTGTTCTAGGCCATTCTAGCACCTAAGCCAAGTGATGTTCTAGCACCTAGCACCCCTGTTCTAGCACCTAAGCCAAGTGATGTGTTACAGGACAAGGCAAAACAAGTCCACCTTTCAGGGTCACAGGCAAATCTGAACTGCAGCAAAATTCCTTCCTAACCTCAAACATGATAAATATCTCTTATGCTCGACACAATGTCCACCCATTGGGTCTCCCTAATGGAGACTCTCTCTCCCCCCCCCCACACACACATATCCCAACATCCAGTTGCTGACACTGGCAATTTTGTTCTTTTTTTTTTGTATTACTGTTTTTTTTCCACAATTTTGTATGCCTCCTTCCGCGCTTCATTTATTCGGAGGGAAAGGCGGGATACAAATAATTTATGAATAGATAAATCATTAAATAAATAAACGACATAAATAATTGGTTCCGTATATGTCACATGCAACATGTGCATAGCAATACAGGTGGGCCCCCATATCCACTGATTCGCTATCCACGGTTTCAGTTATCCACGCCCCCCCCCCAGGCTTTTCCTTTTTTCCCAGTAAGCTTCGTTTCTTCCTTAAAGAAACAGCAATTACAAGCAAGTAGAACGAGACTAAGTACTAGAGAGGCTCTGCAAGATTAACAGAAACCTTGCAGAGCCTCTCCAGGACTTAGTCTCATTCTACTTGCCTGCAATGGAGGCTGCTTCTCTGTTTGTTTTAAGGAAGAAACAAAGCTTGCTGAAAGAAAAATAAGAGCTGGGGGGGGGGCAAGCATGCCTGCCTGCAGGGGAGGCAGGGTGGGGGGGCCCTCAGGAAACCATGGAGGGGGTGTTCGCTCTTATCCATGGTTTCAAGTATCCACGGAGGGGCCTGGAACATATCCCCAGCGGATATGGGGGCCCACCTGTACATATGATCTGTACTCTAAATTTCCAAGGGGTCCAGTCCCCGAGTTGACTTTTAAATGGACACACACTTGCAGTCCAACCCTGTGTAACTCTTGCACAGGTGTAACAGTAGATCCCCTGGTGTAAGAGCACTTATGCCAGTGTAACTTGCCATACGCCAACAGATGCAGGACGGACACTGGCTTAGCCCCCCTCGGACACCTCACATGCGCAGTTCGGATGCGGAACAGATGCCGGCGCAACTCCGCCGGCGCAGGGGGCATTCCGTGGGTGTCTGAATGCCCCCAGAATGCCCCCTGTACCAGCGGAGTTGTGCCAGTGTCCGTTCCACGTCCGAACTGCGCGTGTGAGTTGTCTGAGGGGGGTTACACTGGTGTCTGTCCTGCATCCGTCGGCGTATGGCAAGTTACACTGGCATAAGTGCTCTTACACCAGGGGATCTACTGTTACACCGGTGCAAGAGTTATACAGAATTGTGCCCATAGTCATTCACACAAAAAAGTGTACTACAGGGATCTGTACATATATATACAGTATATACATACATACAGACATCATGCATGAATAGCTCTAGACGACTATAGTTTTTTGGGAATCTGGATAGGGACACTGCATGTGGCCCTATCTATAGGAGCTGGCCATAAATACTTTGTGAGTTGAGCACAGAGATGGCTCTTAGGAATCCGAACTCAGTTAGGCAAGGTGCTCTTGGGGAAAGCTGCTTCTTCCTTCGAGGCATCCACGATTACCACAAATTCGGGGACCATGGTGTTGGATTCGGATGGACTTGGGCAGAAGGCCAAGGAATATTAACCTTTAGCAAGACACACCTTTGATCCTGCCTTCTGCTTGTGGCTCATTAACCCACATCGCCTAGGGTCTATCTATTCTAGGCCATCTAAGCATGCATTATATCTGTAGCCTACCCAAGAGTTGAAGGTGGCACACATCTCCTCCTTCATTATGCTCCTAACAACCCTATAAGAAAGGTTAGGTTGACCCAAGGTCACCCAGCAAGCTCTGGGGTTAAGAGGGAACTTGAATCTGGGTCTTCCCAGTCTCAGTCCAACATTGTAGCCACCGGGCCACACTGGCTAGAAAGAGGCCAATGGACAATGCGAGTTCGTAAGTAGAGTAACTGTAGAGTGGACCGATTGATTGTCCACTCCTGTAAGAACATAATAACATAAGAAGAGCCCTGCTGGATCAGGCCAAAAGCCCATCTAGTCCAGCTTCCTGTATCACACAGTGGCCCCACCAGATGCCTCAGGGAGCACAAGACCTGTGCAGGTCTTTTTATCTATTAGGTGCCCACCTGGCCAGCAAGGACCCCATTTCCCTTCCCTTTCCTCTTGTCACTTCATCTGGGAAAGAGAAAGGGAGTCTTCCAACCTCCAGATTCTCCATGGCAACCAGTCCTTCCTTCCCCTAGAACAGAACCCAGGGAACTCTTGGGAATGATGTCCAGAATGCCTTAATCGTTGCAAGGTACTGGGTGGGTGGGTGGTGGGAGTGGAGGAAGGGAAAGGTAGCCAATCCACAGGGACTTGAATAGGGCAGAAGGTGGGGGAAGGAGCTGGAGAGGAACAGATGGCAACGGAAGCATCTCCCCTTAATTTGTGTCAGAGACATTGGGTTTTTTCCAGAGACAGGCAGCCCCCAGCCAAGGTGGGATGGAGTATGAGAAGCTGAGATTTCACATCAGATGTGTTATTCCCTTTACTACCACCAGCCAGACGTAAATGGGTTCATTAATAATCCCTCCTTCGCCCCCAGCGTTTCATAAAGCGATGCCGTGTAAAAAAAAAAGCAAAGGATGAAGAAGAACTCCTTCTTATCTTTCCCCTGCAAAATCAAGACACTTCAGCATCTCCCTTTCTGCTGAATTGCCAGACAGGAGAATGGTATCTTTCAACCCCACCCTTTCCCTCCTTTTTTTTTTTTTTTTTTTTTTGGATTTTGCACTGGAAAGCAAAAAGCGAGAACAGAGCGGAACCAGCGACCCAAAACACAAACAGGGTCTACCATGACATTGGCTGCCCCAATGCAATTAAACCGACATTTATACAGTTGTCCCTTGATGCACCAGTTCGACTCCCCAGCCTCAGTGAGTGGCCAATAGCCCCAAAGCCTCTCCACCAGCAGCCTTCAGGGTGGGAGATACTAGATTTTTGCTGTGGTCTTCTTGAGCACAATCCCCTTCAGTGGGTGCATTTTCAATGACAACCCCTCCCGGCAAAATACAAACAAAACATAGCACAATCCCCTTCCTGTAGGTTTGCCCCTAGGGCCTTGTGAGTAGAGATCAGAATTTGTCATAGGCCTTGCAAAATGAAGGCCTAAATGGGAAATCATATTGAGCAGAGGGGGAGATTCCCCCCCCCGGTCCAGTAGACTAGGTCCAGTTCTCAGATGAGGGGGTAAACCTGTGTCTGGACTGTGCCACTTCAGACAGCAGAGGGTAGGCTCATATGATTGGTCATCCATATAAAAGAAATTCCTGGATAGAGATAGCAAGCATGTCAGGGATGACTAGAACCCTCCTCCCTTGCATCTAGGTTTCTCTGTGCAGGATTTTTGGGGTTTTTATGGAGCCGTGTTGTGAGTCCTCGCTTGAAGCAGTTCAGTCCAAGCATAGGTTTATCACCTCACCTGCTATATGTACTGAGAACTAGGCCAACGTGGAGGATGTGAGGGTAAATTCTGAGGTGCAGAGGTAGTGACAACCCCAAGCAGCCACTGAGTTCCCACACCGAACACCACAGGCCCTCCTAGGGCCCAGTTGTCCCTGACACTAGTGACACTGTGTCCCAAGAAGACTTACCTGAATGGGGGCTGTGCTGAAGTGGATCTTGCGGTTGGGGGTAGGCTCCTCGTCCTCTGACAGCCCGGGGATCTCCACACAGCTGGATTCTGGTGCGTACAGTCCATCGGCATCCTCATCTTCATCCAGCCCGCTCCCTCCCGAGTCCTCCCCCAGCCCACTGTAGGCACTAATGTCCACAAGGTCAGCCTCGGAGAAGTCCTCCTTCTTCGACTCATCGCACAGGTCATTCTCCTCTGGTCCTTCAGCTTTTACTGTCTCCTCGCAGTAAGCATCTGCCAGCAGGTCTGGAGTTTCTAGGTGTCTCTCGCCACCCAGCCCACCATTTTCCAAGGCCGCATGCACTGTTACCTCGGCCTGGATCACCTCAGCCCTGGTGGTGTCAGACCCTTTGGAGGCCTTGCTGTGCTCCTCCGCTATTGCCGCTGCAACCGCCACCTCTGCAGCCTCAAATTCCTGCTCCGAGTCCCCGCTCTCCTCCACTTCCACAGGCTTGATCTTGTGCACCTCTTGGACCTTCTGGGGACGCAGGCCTGCACTAGTGTCCTTGTCCCCAGGTTTCGCTGCTCCTGGCCCGCCAGTGGCGAGTTTGGTTTTGTCGGCCTCTGGGAGCCTGCCTCTCACCTGGAGAGTAGGCCCATCGCTACTCCTCCCTTCCACCTTGGCACTGTCTGGAGCCTGGAGGAAAACCCGGGACCTTTTGCTGACGATCTTGGAGTTGAGGGGCCCAACTCTGCCAGGGGCTTTATGCAGGTTGTTCCTCAGGTCGGCCTTCTCGAAGACAGCGCTGAGCTGGCTGACGGTGGGCGACACAGCCTCCGTGTCCAGTTTGTCCAGCGATTCAGTACTACCGTTGAATCTCACCACAACGTCCAGCTTCCTGTCCTGGAAGCCACCTCTCTCCTTTCTCAGGAGGAGCTTGTTGGTAGTCTCCTTCTCCTGCAGGCTCCTCTCGAAGATCTTCCGTGTCTCCTGGAGCTTAGACAGTGGCTTGTCGGGCTTGGAGTCGAAGCGGCTCACTCTCTCAGACACGCTGGTGCCCAGCTTCAACAATGCACTGTGGTCTACATTCTCGTTCAGGCTGCTGGCCCTGGGCAAGGACAAGCGGACGGGCTTCTCCTTCATCTTGGCCAGGTCGACCGCCCCCTCGCCCGGAGGTGCCACGGTCCCCATCTGCAGGAACATGTTCTTGATCCGGTGGACGTTGGAACCATACTTCTTGTTCCTGGCTTTTTTGGCCTCCTCGCTGTCAGGATTTCCAAGGGCATCCTTTGTGGCTTTCAAGGCTTGGATGCCAGCTTCGTAGGCGTTCCGGTGTGGTGAGGCACTCCTTAAGCTTCCGCCACCGTTGCCGCCACCGCTGCTGCTGCTGCTGCCGCTACTGCTGCCACCAGGACTGGAGTGGGGCTCAGTCTTCATCATGGTTCAGCAAATCTTCTGGTGTCGCTGACACCACATAGCCCCACGCCTCCTCCTCCTGTCTGTCTCTTCCCCCCTCCACCCCTCAGCTGCCTCTTCCGCGATGAGCTGCAGCGGTCTCACATCGCGAGAAAAAAAAACCACACACACACACACACACACACACACACAGACACAAACTCCCCTAGTGCAAGAAGGGGCTAGGCACGCTGTACATCTACAATACGGCTTTCATTGTGTCAGGGAAATGTGGTCGGTCCGTGGGGGCGGAGGAGAGCGAGAAGGGAGAACCGGGTCCAAGGCTCTTACCAACAGCTCCTCCACAGGGCTTGGATTAGCTCAGGCCCACTCCTGCCGGCTGGTCGGCTGTGTTACACCTCCTCTTCATCCCCTCCTCCTCCTCTTCCTCCTCTGTTTCTGTTCTTCCTCCCCTTGTCGCTTTAGCTCGCTCGCTCGCTTTTGCAGCCCGATGATGGAGACCAAACGCTTCTGCAAACAGCACAGCCTGTCGCTCCTAAAAAAAAAAAAAAACGGGGGGGAAAATGAGGAAAAATTCCCGCTGGGTCTTAAAGAGATCACCTCCTTGTCCACCCCCTTTTCTGCTGTGGCAGGAAAGGAAGCAAAAACGGCAGTGACATGTTCTTCCTCTCCCCTCCCTCCACACAAGAGAAAAACCCACTGAACTCATCAACCCAATTGCAAGAGAGAGGGAAGGCGGGGGGAGCGAAGGGAGGGGAGGAAACCACGGCCATCCTCTTTCTCTCCCTCGCCGATGAATTATTAAAAAATAATGACAAACAATGTAATCCAACCCCTTCCTCGTGTCGGCGGCTTTCACGCCTTTTCTGCGCCTTTCGTAAAACTGTGCCGGCCCGGCACGGCTCCAACGCGGATTAAGCGGGGGGGGGGGATTTATTAAGGTGTTTGACCACGCCGAGACTCTACTCCGCTCAATCGGAGGACTGCAACCCCGGGAGCCGTTGCAAATGCGTTGGGGCCCACGGGGCACCTGGCTGCCTCCTGGACCTTTTGCAGGGTTGCAAACGATCGTGCATAGCGGATTTTGCAAGCTGCTTTGTTGGGGACTCTTAAATAATAGAAAAACAAAACGGGGGGGGGGGGAGGATGGGCTTGAGAACAGTCCAGCCTTGAAAAAGAGGCCACCCCAAAGATTTGAAGGCGTCCGCTGGTTATGAGAAGGATTCGTGTGGGGCATATTCATAAAACCGTAAGGCAGCATTGTTTAAGTGGATGGAAATAATCGATTTTTACAACTTTTAATCAACTAAAAAGGCGTCCCCCATTTTCACCCACCCATTCCCCCGCCTCACACACACACACACACACACACACACACTTGCCAACTGAAGCTTTTTATAAGAATGTGTGTGCAGTACTACAAATTGCACGCACACAGAGGGCTGGCCCATTCACGAAGCTAGGTTAACTAAAGTCCCAGGCAGCAGATTGATAGGGGGTGCCAATCTACTTGCCTCCACTGCTCCCCCTTCAGAAGGGGCCCTTCTCCTTCCACTCCCTGGATTGGAAAAGGAAGAGGGGGACAGAGCAGAAGAGGAAATGTGGAGGAGAGTGCTGAGGTAGAGCATTGGAGAGCAGTTCTCTCACGCATCAGGAGGTCTTGCGCTGGCAGTCTGTCCTCTGTGTGTGTGTGTGTGTGTGACTGAGTGAGTGACATTTATAGTACACATCCTTATAAAAAGCTTCAGATGGAAAGCATATGTATCTTGAAAGAGGCATTCCCCCGTTTTTCTCACAGAAGAGGGAATGCCTCTTCCAAGGTAATGCCTGCTACAGCAGGTGCACGTATCGTTTAAAACAAAGACTGCATGCTTCTTTCTTCAGGACTATTGTTTTACTTATATGCAGATTATACCATTTGAATTTACCAATGAATTAATTAAAACTCATAATTAACTGACACGAATTTTAATTGGGTAAAAGCCCTATGAAACAGTAATAATAATGGCATGAAATTGTTGCTGTGATAAGTCAAAATCTAGTTTATACATGTCCATGTATTAAAGACTCCAGCCCAGTTTGCTGTGTATCCAGATACAGATATCCAGGTATCCCATTACGCTCCTGCCTGTGACCTTCGCTCCTCCATCCTCTGCTACCTAAAGGCTTCTTCAAACAACTCAGTCCTTCATCCTTGTTGTCCCTTATACCTGGAACACCCTCCCAGATCACCTATATGATGCTTCCTCTCCTATTTCCTTCACAGCCCTCCTTAAAACTCACCTTTTCTGTGAAGTCTTTGCCACATAACACCCCCTCCCAGAACCTATACCCTTCTGCAGCTGTCTTTATTTTGTGTACATATACTTAAGACAGGTTGCAGTTATTTTATCACATATGCTTCCCCTGTTTACCCCATCTCTGTTTCCCTCCTCTTCCTCTGATTTTTCCTTTGTCTCTACTACGTCTAGATTGGAAGTGCCTTGGGGCAGGGATCTGTCCTCTCATCTGTTGTGAAACGTTCCGTGTGTGCGATGGTGCTATAGGAATGAATGAATGAATGAAATACAGCTATGAGTTAGTACAAGAACAAACTGATCTGATGAGATGCCAGACCAAATCCTTGTTTTCAGTACATTATCATGACTGATAGCTTGGTACATGTATACTATGATTTATAAGCTCTTCTCTAGAGCACTTTAATTGCTTTCCAACCCTTATCCAGTCATTTGGTGGTCAAGAGGATAAAGAATCATTGCAGAAAAGTCAGAACATAAATACAGGTAGCCTCAACTGCATGAAGATATTTAATTGTGTTAAATATGAATAAAATAAAAATTAATTTGATACAATTAAAAAATAAGGTCCCAATGCTTGTGAGTTAGCCCCGTGTCTTCATAATCATTGGCTGGAACACTGGAAGATGGGATTAAGTTTCTTCCGTGAGTAGTTGGGTACTTTTCCTAACATCTAATAGAGGCTGACTTTGTTTTTTGAAAGTTGAACATTCAGGGACGGGTCAGGCCTCCCCAGGCTCCCACACTGGCTACAGTCCACACTTATCTTGACTTGTTCATGCTTTTCAACAACCCTGCAAGCAAGGCAGTGCAGGGCTATTCCCAGCCTGGGCCAACAAGAGAAACCACATGGCAAGCACCAATCAGTGTTGAGTCGATATACATAAAATAAGGTAGTGAATGGCACAGATACCATGTGATCTTCAGGTCAGGTGACCTCCACAAGATGGTTGTTTTGAGTGAAGTGTCCTTCACAGACAAAAACCAACCCAATAGAAGTTTTACAGCTGCACACTGGTAACTACATGTTAAAATCGGTTACATTCACACAAGCTGTTCCTGCTATATAAAGCAATTTTTGGTTGTGTTGATGCAAACAGAGGAAGTGTTGCAGCTATCCCTTATTCCCTTGCAAGGAAAGAGGCGGGACAAATGTTGGCGTATCTTCTAACAGTGCCTTGATACTTCCGATTGTGTCTTCAGGCCTACAGCCCAATCCTGTCTAGCTAGGCTGCGGCATGGGCATAGAGCCCATGTTGCATCCTATCTAGATAAGACCCTGCACCAGCACTGTGGTAGCACTCCTCAGGGGAAGGGAACATTCATCCCCTTACCCCAAGTACAGCCCCAGCCACCTAGATGGGTCTACTCGAATGTGAACCTACTCTATTTTGCTGCCGCATTCAAGCAGGCCATGTAACAGTGGCCAGGCAACCCCTCCTCCTTCCCGGACCCAGTCGACCAATCACTGCCCCGGAATGCCCTCTTCCTTTTTATCCGCCGCCTGGCAGGGTGTACCTTCCCTGGCGGGCGCAGCATTATCTCCCGTGTGGGAGGAGCAGGGTCGGCCTTGGCGCTGGTGCCACTTACTCCAAGGGTGCCGCAAACATGCTTTATGGAACGTTTGTGACACCCTAAACCTACTCTAGACAGGATTGCGCCGCTAGTGCTGTAATGTTGTTTCCTCTGAGTGGCTTGCTCAGAAGTACAGTTGGATACCGCAACAACTAAATCAGATTTTACACTCAACTGTCCTTGGTGAACTTAAGTACTCTTATATTCCACTATAGAAATCATAGTTCAGTGAACTATGATTTCTATAGTGGAATATAAGAGTACTTTCAGTAAACATAGACTCAGTGCGTAAGGCTGTGATTATGCTACGGTAGTTGGGAATGGATCTATCAATGGCTATTACCCACTTTGAACGTTAATACGGAACAGAAGAATATGAATATTTAAAATTATTGTAAATAAATAAATAGCCATAAAAATGGTGAGATGGAGCTTCCAGTTTCAGAGCAATAGAAACCAGTTGTTGGAGGAGTGACAATGGGAGGAGGCTATTTGCGGACACGGCCTGCTTGTGGGCTTGCCAGAAGTGTCTGGTTTGCCATTGTGGGAAGGAGAAATCTAGACGATGGACCTTTGTGACACTTGTGAATGCAAATACAAATGAAAGTGGAAGAGAGCACTTTCAATTTTTTTCCCATGATGCAGCAGCAGCTCTCTGGCAAGTATGTCTCTGTGATACATAGTACTTGTCGCATCCACCTACAGCTCCTCCCATAGCTGTGGTTCCTCCCATGATTCCTTCCCTTAGTTCTTCCCCTTGTTGTTGTTGCATGAACCATATCCCACCAGGCCTTCCTGTCCTCCACTATCTTCCTGAGTTCGCTCATTTTCATGTTCGTTGCATCGGTGATGCTGTCTAACCATCTCATCCTTGGCCTTCCCCTTCTCCTCTTGCCTTCAATCTTTCCCAGCATCAGAGTCTTCTCCAGAGAGTCCTCTCTTCGCATTAGGTGGCCAAAATATTTGAGCTTCAGCCTCAGTACCTATCCTTCCAGGGAACAGTCAGGGTTGATTTCATTTAGGATTGACTGATTTGATCTCCTAGCAGTCCAAGGGGCTCTTAGCAGTCTTCTCCAGCACCACAGTTCAAAAGCATCTATTCTTCGGCACTCAGCCTTCCTTATGGTCCAACTCTCGCAACCATACATTGCTACTGGGAACACCATCGCCCTGACTATACGAACTTTTGTTGGCATGGTGATATCTCTGCTTTTTATTATGCTGTCTAAGTTTGCCATAGCTTTCCTTCCAAGGAGTAAGCGTCTTTTAATTTCATGGCTGCAGTTTCCATCTGCAGTGATCTTGGAGCCCAAAAAAGTAAAATCTGTTACTGCTTCCATTTCTGCCCCTTCTATTTGCCAGGAATTGATGGGACCAGATGCCATGATCTTAGTTTTATTAATGTTGAGTTTCAAGCTAACTTTTGCACTCTCCTCTTTCACCCTCATCAAGAGGCTCTTTAGTTCTTCTTCACTTTCTGCCATTAGGGTGGTATCGTCTGCATATCTGAGGTTGTTGATATTTCTCCGGGCAATCTTGATTCCGGCTTGCGATTCATTCAGCCCTGCATTTCTCATAATGTGCTCTGCATACCAAATGTTTAACCTCAGTCAACCTTCCTATAGTTTATACCCATTCACCATCACCCTGAACTCAATCTGTGGAATCAGGTTAGTAGCAGGCAGGCCTGCTGGTGCAGGAGGTGTGCCACAGTGTGTCTGGGGCACTGCTGCATGTATAATTAACCCACAGGAGTCATGCTGCATGCCCAGTTTGTATGCTAGTTAATGCTTCTCCACATGCTCAACAGCATGCATGCTATAGATTTCCTTCTGCTGAGACAGTGATTTTCTGGATCAGGGCTACTGCTTCATGTTGGGATGGGAATTATTTATTTATACATTTAATGGATATGTATTCCGCCTTTCTCTCTGTAAGGGCACCAGAGGTGGCTTACAACTGTGTTAAGAGACAGTTAAAGCATAGGTGGCCAACCCATGGCATGGGTGCCACTTAGTGGCACGCCAAGCCTTTTGAAGTGGCACATACTGCTGTTCCTGCTCGAGCCGAGCGCTGAAGGCCCTCTCTCTTTCTCGACCCCAGTGCACCTTTCCAAGCCTGTGGCACTAGAGGAGGTCTCTGCACCCCACTGCGCCTCATTCTTCTTGCACTGTCACTGTGCTTTAAATATTTTCATTACCTTAGATTTGTTTGTTTGTTTATTTATTTATTGAAGTGACACGCTCAAGATTATCTACATAAAATGTGGCACATGGTGTGCCACAGCTTGGCCACCACTGAGTTAAATGAAGGAATTATAAGAGACATCGCTCACTTAAAAAGATAGGATCAAACATCAATATGAATACGCATTGCTCCGAGGTAACTAACTTACTACTAAGCAATACAACAAAGCCCCACCATTTCAGCCACACAAGAGTCTCATCCCTAAGGGTACTGCGGGGAAAAGGACGGCACAAGGACCCTGCGGAACACGACTAATAAAGGTTCCCTTCCACGTTACGCGGTTTCCTGCATCTTTTTTCTTGTCGGTATGCGTGCAAAAAAGCAGCCTTATCTCATCTTCCCCATTTCCTCCTCTGTCTCTTGAGTTTACCGGCTGCTACTGCAGCGGCTCCTGCAGGAGGAACGACAGGAACGGCTGCGGACAGAAATGATGGTGCTTTTATTTTTTTTAACCAAAATAATGCAAGTAGGAGCTCCGTTATCCCGACGGATTTCGGGGATGGGTGTGGATCCCTCTTCCAGCTGCCCTGTATGTTGTCCTCTCTCCGAATCCCAGATGCTTTGGAAAGCGGCTGTGCCTGGGTATCCTATAACAAAGGGAAGCGCTCTGCAGGTGCTCAGGGGCACTCGCGTCTCTTTTATAACTTCATACATTCCAGTGCTGAGATTCAATTAATCCTGGTATTCAAAGCAGGCTCCTAGTCCTCATTGATGCGGAAACTGGGAAGACAGTGCCTGCGGCTTCCGTAACTTCTCTGTCACATGGCCTCCTCAGATCTTACACCCCCGATATGCACCTCGTCACCGCCCTGCTTCCGCCAGCAGCTCCTCGCTTCCCTTGCCGCTACGTTTCTCTTCTTACACAAAAATATACATACAATACTCCGAGTTCTGCAAACAATGGAATCAGACTGATGGCCATTACGAAGAGGCGCGCAAAATTCCTATGGTGGTAACGGGTGGGAAGGTGTCGTGAAGCTCGTGCTTTTCTCCACTATAGCAAGTCCGTGCTTTGTAGCTTACGCAGGAAGCGTGAAAAAGGAGATGTGAATCACGGATGCTTCCTCTGGTGGGTACGTGCGAAGCCACAGTAGTAGGCACGCATAAATAAGTCTTGCTGTGCGATGCGCTCAGAAATGCACTTGAATAAAGAACTTGAGTTGTCTTGGTGTTTGTTAATTTGTTGGGCAAAGAGGCACCTTTCAGTGGAGGCTCTCATACTTAGCAGGGGCAGAGCTGTCCCTATACCTTTTAGCTTCGCACCTTTTCCAGTTTATTGGGCTGTGTGTTTTCTTTCTTTTCAGCTTGTGTGAGGCCCTTTGGTGCAGGACGCTATTTTAAAAAAAGTATTTTGCGACTAACTTGTCTTCTGGACTGTTCTGTTGAGAAACAACACAAAAGATATTCATAATAGTAATTCATTGTTATTGTAATTCATTATTGGTATTCATAATAGAACTGATGAAAGTGTGTACATGAAAACATGCACAGGCATCCCGCTGCCGGTACATGCTCACAACATCAAGCATGAGAAACTACAACCAGAAGCACATGTGTGACTACATGCCTCCCCCCACCCCTAGGGATTCACAGACTGCAGCCTGTGTACTAGCTCCCCTCTGTCTCTGCTGGTTTGCTCACACATACAGCGTTGTGCTCCTTCCATCCATGGGTCCCTAGATTTGGGCAACTGTGTGCTGATTGTCTCTGCCATTAGCTCAGGGTCGACTTGTAGGTCAGGTCAGGAGTGAAATGCCTGGGCGTGAGCTTCCTAGAATAGCAGGTGTTTGTATTAGGATTTAGATGTTTTAATCTGGATAGAATCATGCCTGGAATAGAATGATGCTGTGTGGAGGTACAGACAGAAGGGGACCCGCCTACCTAGTGCTACCTGCAATACACCTGTCCTGCAGCCAAGCCGGCTTTTGCTGTATGAGCTCTTCCAGAGCTAATCCGGGTCAGTGTTAGGAGGCCAGTCCCTTAAGCATGGGGCAAAAAAGACTGGAGTTAAAGCCAAGTATTGTTGAGTCAGCTCTGATTCACCCGCTGCTCTCCCCCCTCCCATCCACCCACTATGATATTTTGCTGTGAAAAGGGGGGATGAGGTTTCAAGCCAAGTTCCTGGCTATTACAGTTTCATAATCACCGGTTTCCACTGCAGTTTGATAAGAGGCAGGGGTGTTCATCCCAGGTTGTCATAGGCAGTTTCCTTTGAAGTTCCTCTTTGGGTTCCCCCCCCCCCGCTTCTATTTATATGTTTTAACTGGAGCTGAAATGAAATATGGGAGGATGAAAATGTTGATAATAATAAAATGAACTTCTCCAAAGAGAAATGGATATTTGGGTGTCAAAATCCAGCATTAGAATGTTGTTTTCCGAAACAAAGTACTGAAGACAGTACTTCTATGTTATGGAGGTTAGAAAGACCATTTTAAAAAAATATTGAAACATTTTTGACGCCTCCTTTCCCCTCTAAAAAGCAAGGCAGCTTATGCTTCAAGACAATAAAATACAATATAAAAAACTTCATAAACAGCAAACAAAAATCAGCCGCTGTCACTACCAATTCAAAGCAAATCAGTGAAGGCCAGACAAAAAAAATAAAAAAGCTTTAAATGCCACCCAAAAGCCAGTCTTGGCTAAAGAGGGAGTGAGTTCCACAGCCGTAGCATCACCACAGAGAAAGACCTCTCTTCTGTCACCACCAGCGGCACTTCAAACAGCAGTGGCACTAGCAAGAGGACCCTCCAAGTTGCTCTCAATGGGCAGGCCGTGTCATATGGGAAGAGGTGGCCTTCAGGTAACCCAATCCTGAGCTGCACAGAGCTTTAAACGCCATCACCAGCACCTTGAAGTTCACCTGGAAATGAACCAGGAGCCACTGCAGTTAGAAAAGCAATGGTGCGCCTACCCCTTGTTACAATGCATGTAGCTACATTCTGCATGAGCGGTAGTTTCTGGATGGTCTTCAAGGGCAGCCCCACACAGAGCATATTACAATAGTCCAGTTTGGATGTCAGAATACATGAATCACCATGGTCTGTCTGTGTATTCTTTTTTCCATTATAGCTGGTTGGTCCCTAAGCCCTGCCCATATGTAGGTGGTCTTTGGAGCTCACCGCCATTCTGCATGAGCGGTAGTTTCTGGATGGTCTTCAAGGGCAGCCCCACACAGAGCATATTACAGTAGTCCAGTTTGGATGTCACCAATACATGAATCACCATGGTCTGTGTATTCTTTTTTCCATTATAGCTGGTACGTTCCTAAGCCCTGCCCATATGTAAGTGGTCTTTGGAGCTCACCGCCAGACAGAGAGGTGACACGACTTGGAGGATTTCCTTGCCCCCTGCCTCTCCAACGAAGCAGCTGAGATCCCCTCTTCTAATTTGTCCCCATCTCAGTGGAGGCTGTCCAAGCTCACTAGGCAATCAAATTCCTTTCCAGACATCTATGAGTCTTTTTGCGTGACTGAAAGCAGCTCACAACGAAAAATGTTAGTGGAATACAAGTTCTATTTCAGCCTCCTCTTTTTCGCTGTAGCAGTCCCTCATGGCCAAAGGAGCAGGGGAAGGAGAACAGTGTTGACTCAGCATCAGAGCTCATTCTGATGTTACCTCGAGAGCGTGAAAAGTAATCATTCAATTAAAAAAAAAAATTTACCCAGGTCCTGACTGTAAGACTGAATAGAAGTTGTTCCCACCCCAGTGTTGTCCAAGCATTATTATTAAGTCTGTTTATATACCACTTTTCAACAAAAAGTTCACAAAGTGGTTTACAGAGAGAATCAAATAACTAAATGACTCCCTGTCCCAAAAGGGATCACAAACTAAAAAGATGCAGAAGAACACCAGCAAACAGCCACTAGAAAAGACGCTGTGCTGGGGTGGAGGAACAGTTACTCTCCCCCTGCTAAATATAAGAGGAGCACCACTCAAAAAAGTGCCTCCTTGCCCAGTTTAGCAGGGTATGAACTCCCTCCCCCCCTCCAAGACTCAGCAGGGCATCTATTTAAACCAGGGGTTCTCAACCAGTGGTACTAGTACCACCAGTGGTACTTCGTCCAACTGCTGGTGGTACTCGGACCACCAGACCACAGGAACCCCACTTTGACGCGGCACTTTTGGTGGCATGTTTTCGCTCCCGAGAGGCTCCTGCCTTTGGCCGAGCCTCTTGGGAACTCTGAGAAGGGCCCTCCCACCCACCCAGAGCCTCCTACCTGCATTTTCTGGCCTCTGTAAACCCAGAAGTAACTGGCGATTATGTCATCGCCAGTTACTTCCGGCGGTACGCAGCAGGAGAGTGGCACCAGAGGTGGTACTTGGCCGGGAAGGGATTGAGAACCCCCGATTTGAACTAAAATTTGAGGGGTTAAGACAAGGCCAACAGCGGAATGGGATTCTTTTTTTTTTTTTTAAACACTTTATTTTAGCCTGAATTTTGTTTTTATATGTGACTAATAAAATAAAATGCGCACTTTTGAGATGTAGGCCACAGTCACAAATCCAACACTGCTGATGGAGAATGATCTCTCTTCTCCTTTCATACTTTAGGTGTGATTGTTAAAAAAGAAAAAAGAACACCCAAAAGTGACAGTCCACTAATAAGGTATTAGTTCTAATAATAGACCAACCCAAATGATCCAAAGTTGTGAACTTTTGAGTTTTGTGCCGTTCATGCCTTTGTGTCATTTTGATGGGTTCTAATAAAGGTGTTACCTGACTGTGGTTTTGGTTTTTTTTTCTAATAGACCAGCATACTTACCTACAATTTAAAACAACACACTATCGACTCAATAGAGATTATTATCTACAATTCTAATGTGCACCCCTTAGCCTTGGGTAGAGCTGTCATTAGTTTTGTAACACAGGAAGGAAACCCAACCCAAAGCACATTATTCTGGACTGGGGTCAAGATACGTTCTTGGGCAATACTTTTCAAGCCACTCAAGTAACCTAGAGCATCTTGATAGTTTATGATCTTTGGTGTTTTGGTTTCTTTTTTTTTCCCCTGTAAGAAATGGTGCCTTTTCTTTTTCGTAATTACAGTTATACATCATCATGTATGTTCACCACCTCCCCCTCTCCACACACAACAACCCTGTAAGCTGGTGATTGTCCCAGGTTCACCCAGTGATCTTCATGGCTGAGTGGGGATTAGGACTGAGAAGATCCAGGTTCAGAATCAAACACTCTACCCACTAAACCGCCCTGGGTCACCTTTTAAAGCTTAGGAGGTGCAGAACATATTTCCACGTAAAACAAAAAGCAGGTACTTTTAAGTAAATTATCTAGTTCAGCAGTTCTCAAATGTTTCGTTCTGCAGAGCCCTTTACACTCTTAAATGGAGTCTTGGGGAGTCCCGCCGGTGCATGTGCAGAGCAGACGGCAGCCACTTATGGTGTGCTTATGGAGCCCCTGAAGGGGTCTCAGGGAGCCCCAATGGCCCCTAGGAGCACACTTTGAGAAATGCAGATCTAGTTTAGTAAGGACATCAGAAATATATCTTGGCATCATAAATGGGATCAACTCAAAAGACACAATTCATAGCCTGGTCCAAGAACAAAACCAAGATTAACCCTCTTGTGTTTCATTTTGATTGCAGTGATGAAGAAAGCTTTGGTTGCTGGATTTGTATTTACCCGTATTGTCCCGAGTATAAGACGCACCTGATTATAAGACGCACCCTTAAAGTTTGGTGCTATTAAATTTTTTTAATTAAATCACTGGCATTAAATTGCAACAGCCTGATTATAAGACGCACCCCGAGTTTAAAAACTTAAATTAGGAGAAAAAAGTGAGTCTTATACTCAGACCAATACAGTATTTACTTTTGCTTGGATTGTAGGTACTAAAAGCACTTAGGGGCCCAAGCAAAAACAAAACAAAAGAAATATTGGCAACTTTATTTCTTGAATGCTCCTGTGCAGTAGACACATGTGTTCGGAGGCACATAGTTAAAGCTCAGCTGTAGAATCTGTTTTTCATTGCTACGGTAGGATTCAATCTTGGACAATGTGACAGTGGGGACTCTGAGTACATGCAGAGTACCTGCAGCCCACCACCAAGCAGGTGGAATTAGCAGAGGGGAGGTGGCTTTCTGGCTTTGAGAGCTGACTTCCAAGCAGATTTGAGCACTAAGACCTCCTCTAGTAAGAAATGAGCTGCCATTGTGTGGTCTGTAACTTCCTCAACATTCATATAGTTATATCAAAGACAAAAAGTATCACTTTCCATTTCTTAAGATGGGTTTGTTTGTTTTTCTGTTCAAAACTTCCTCTCTTGTACTTCGAAATAAGAACTGATGTGTTAACATTCCTCCCTCGAAATGTAGCTTCTGTATTCCGCATGGAGAGGACTGCTGGTGATATTTCTAGCAAAATGGGAACGAGGAACATGCCCTCCCAGAATCACCCACTATCCAGGTTTTGAGAACAAGAGTACGCACTGTTCACATTCCATAGACCAAACCATCTGTGCTGAGGACAGACATTAAAAAAATAAAAATCTTGCGCAGAGTTGTCTGCACATGCTGTGCCAGGAAAAGTAAAGCTGGCTATTATTTTAAGAAGCTGAAGACTCACAAGATGCTCCTGGATTCATCCTGACAACCAGGATCTCCATGTTCCAAATGGGGCCTGGCACACCAAGTCTACCTGGTTAAAATGTTGGCAGTAATCATCGCTGTTAGATTCAGATCTGAGGAAAAAAATACACACATCACCATTCATTGTATTTTCTTCCTTTGGTGGCTGTACGATGCTCACCCTAGCTGGGGCTTGAAGGCAGAACGGAGACCCTAACGAAATGTAGCAGCTAACCCCATGGGATATACTAAAGTGAATGACAGAAAGGCTGTTGGCATGTGCATGGCTTCCTTATGAAAGGAATGCACAGACTTTCTGAATGGCTATTGGAGTGTATTAAAGCAGGGCCAGCCTAAGGCCTGTGGGGGTGTGCCAAATTGCTGCCCTCCTTACCTGGTACTGTGCCTGCAACTGCAAGCCTCTGTGCCTCCCATTCCCTGGATTGTAAAAGAAAAAAAGGGCATGAGGCAGAAAAGGAAGTGTGGAGGAGAGGAGAGTGATAAGCTAGAGCATCTCTGACACTCTAGCCCACCACTCTCCTCTAATCCAGGAAGTGGGAGAGGAAGAGGGAGAGCAATGGAAGCGAGTGGGCAGATGGAGGTGGGTGCCCTCCCATCAGTCTGCTGCCTGAAGTTGGTCTCATGGATGGGCCAACCCTGCATTAAACCCAGAGTGACTGGTGGCTCATATAGTCACTTTTTGGGACTGTCCCCAAAGAAAACTAGCACCATTCTGAAAAACCACTGGAGCGCTTTGGGATTGGGAGGGATCCTGCATCCAAACCTGTAAGTTAAAGAACAGCTTTACACAGGGCTTCAGCTCTAAGATTTGTTCGAACCCTGTGATGTCAATAGATCACCAAGAACCTGTGGGTCAAGGAAACATGACTAAGCATTTGGCCCCAAACCCAGAAGTAAGTGGCAATGTCGTCATCACCGCTTAATTCCAGTTGTACTCGGTGCGGCAGCAATGTAGGTGATACGCCACACCAAGTACATTGAGAATCGCTGCTCTAGCTCAATACTCTTCTCCCCTCTATATTTCCTCCTCCCCTTTGTCTCCCTCTTCCAGAGACTGGAAAAAGGTAGAGGAGCAGCGGAGGCAAGTAGGTGGACAAAGATGAGTGCCCTCCACCAGTCCCCTGCCTGAGGTGACACTGACAGCTTCAGCTGGCCTCATGGATGGGCCGGCCCTGAGTTTTCTGTGAATATACACTGAATTTCTCACAGTATATTCCTGTGCACATGTTGCATTGCCTGATCTGGCTGTGTGTGTGTTTTTTTTCCTGCAGCTGATCCTCACAACAACCCTCTGCAGTAGATGAGGTTAAAAAAATGATTGCCCCAAAGTCACCCAGTGAACCTAAATAAATGGGGATTTGAACCCACATCTTTCAAGTTTAGTACCATAATTACAATGCATGGCAAATGCTCTTCCATTTGCACAGTACAATCACAGGACATACTCTAGCCCAGGGAAGCAGGAGTTATTTAGCTGGGTTGGCCGCCCAAGACCTCCTCTCACATCTTGTGATGTGCCAGCCTCTGCCACTCCCTGGATTGGAGAAGAAAGAGGGAGATGAAGAGGAAGTGTGGTGGAGAGGAGATCTAGCCCACCACTCTCCTCTCCTCCACACTTCCTCTTCCATTCCATCCCCCTTGTTCTTTTCCAATTCAGTGAGTGGGAGGAGGAGGAAGAGGAGAAGTATGGATGGAGGTAAGTGGGCAGACAGAGGTGGGCATTTGGCGGATCATGCCCAGGCACCCCGCAGAACCACGTCGCTTCCCAGAGCAATCTGCAACTGCTTCAGTTGACCAGTCCTGCGTTTATCTCCCACAAAGTGTATCCACTTCAACAGATCTGCCTGTGAAAACCTGTAACATTTTACATTTGGGGGGGGGGGGGATGCACAAAGGATGCACAAAGGAGAAAAAAAGAACCCACCTAGAGTCTACAGTTTCCCCTGACCCTACCATATTTTCAAAGTTACTTCTCCTGTCCCAACTTTCCCATCACTTCTCCACCCCCAGGGCGCAAGTCCTTTGCCAGCCAACCAACACCAGACAGCACCAGACTTCTGCAAGATTCAAGGAAAGATACACCCAAGCAAAAGCAAAAGACAGACTGAACATCCGTCAGATGCACCACAGTGGGTTGCAAAGACAGCTGCAGGGCGGAGTGGGGGAATCGAGATGAAAGGGCCAAGATAAACGGCGGCGGCGGCCCACACTTAATTATTCATCAAGTTATTAATAGCCGTGATAGTGCCTTTGCCACGACAATCCCACCCCCAGGGACACTGGGATGCTCTGTTCAAATAACTGAACCCCTCCTGAAAATCACTCTGCTCCTTTCCCAGAATGTGGAAGCCAGAAATCTTGGATTATGACGCTGTCAGCCTAATACTAACTAACTTTCCAGTGCCGATGCAGCCGTGCCAATGGGGTGCGAACTGCATCCAGGGGGGGGGGGGCTGTCACGGAGGCCTCCTCAAGGTAAGGGAATGTTTCTTCCCTTACCTCATTGCAGCTGCATCAGCACTGGGAGGAAGTTGGTTGGGCTATATGCATTTTCCAAGGCGGGAAACGTGCATTTTTTTTTAATCTTTGAGCCTTCTTAAGCATAACTCAAAAACAGTCTAATTGGCAGCACCCAGATAAGAACGCCCAAGGGAGTAGAGAACTGATTTACATCCAGGAGTCTCAAACTGCCTGGTTTCAGCTACCTCCAGTAACTGAATCCAGGAACAGGTTCCTGCTAAGGGATCTCTTGCACTGCTTGGTTGTGCGGGCAGAGCTCACTGTCTTGGGTATGTCAGAACAGTACCACAGACTTTTTCCAAATAACTGTTGTTGTTATTATTACTATTCAAAATAGCCATAGGCCACCACCACAAAAAAGTTTACAAAGCACTTGACATAGAAAGAAGATAATTTGTTCCCTGTTCCAAAGGAGATCACAATCTAATAGAAAACACATGGGAAGCACCAGTAAACTGCCACTGGGAGATACATTATGCCAGGGTGAATAGGGATGGTTCCCTATTCCCTTTGGCCCTGCCAAATGTAAAAGAACCACTACTCAGCTATTTATTATTAACAACTCATTGGAAAAAGTTGGACTGGTGAAAACACACACATTATGCACGCACGCACTCACATCCCTTATCAGGGAGTCTCTAGCAGGGAGGGTAAATATTCTTTAGCATTTGTTAATAACACATGCCATGTAATATAAATTATGGAGCATAAGCAGCTGTATAGGAATTGGGCTTGGTTTTGGCAATACATTCAGTTTGCAGAATGTGATATTCTGCGGGCAAAAACTTGACTTTTTATTGGCCATTATAAAACGAGGCAAAAAAGCATTGATTTTCATGCCTGTTGTCTGAAGGTACCAGACTTCTGCAAGATTCTGTTCCGAACATCCAATAGGAGGCTACGAGATGGAACGGTAAGGCTCCTGGCTCCGCCCGTGCTGCACCCGGACTGTTTCTGGAGCGCCGGATCATCTGGAGTGCCGACGGATGTTCAGTCTGTCTTTTGTTTTTGCTTGGGTGTATCTTTCCTTGAATCTTGCAGAAGTCTGGTGCAACAGACACAGGTCTCAGGCAGCAGAAAACTGAATTTTCTGAAATATATAAGAATTGAACTTGGGTTTGAGTTTTGTCTGGATCACCATAGGGGGGAAGGGACAGTGCCAACCACAGGGTGCTGGTGGCCCTGAGGAAAGCCTTTCACATAGTACCCCTGCCAGCCCCCCAATCAGTGCCAGGGCTTCAAGGGCTGGCCTTTACCTGACCTGGCCAACTAGTGACACCATTCCACAGAAGCAGCAGAGAGTCTGTAGCACTACAGCCACCATAGAGTGTGGGGATGAGACCAACCCAACAAGAAAGGTTTATCATTCCCACTTCGTAGGAATCATTCTCACTGCAAAAACCCTTCCACTCTTCTCCAGTTTGGAATCGCTCGCCATTGTGTCTCACAGATGCACAGAATACCGGAAAAAAGCCCTCTTTTATTCTTTCTCTCTCCGTCTTGCTCGCGGCTGTCAGCGTTTCATGCCCACTCATCAATGAAATTTCTACCTCGTTCGTTGCACATGCAAGCACACACACACACACACACACACACACACACACACACACACACACACACACACACACACACACACACCCCGCTGTAATTCTAATACCCATTTCTGAAGTATGCTACCTAAGTGGTTTCCCCTTTAGGCTACATAGCAAGTGCGCCAAGCCGATGAGGATATATGTTGCTGTGTCATCTTGGAAGACCGATTCACACATTTCCTGATATGGGTGGAGAAAATAGCACGCTCGCCATCAAGTACAAAAATTGCACTGTGTCGTCTATCACATTGCACATATACATGCACGAGAGAGTTGCTGTATGGTGTCGTCTTCTCCCATTGCTGCGTAGGAAAAGTGCTGGGTGGAGGAAGGCTCCTACGGGTGCCTTGCTTTCTCACCTCCACTTCTCAACGCAGTGGACCCCTGCTGTACGATGGTAATCCGTTCTGGAGACACCACTGCATTGTGAAAATATTGTAATCAATATGAACCCAGTAACGCATTGTTTTTGGTCATTTGTTCCAGGACCTTGGAAGGTGAATTTCCGCCACAGAATTATGCTATTTCCCTCTCTAAAAGGTGGTTTAAAAAGTGCCTACTGCACTCTTTAGAGGCCATGGATATCATTTATAAAAAGCTAAAGGTATCCCCTGACAATTAAGTCCAGTCGTGTCCAACTCTAGGGTGTGGTGCTCATCCCCATTTCAAAGCCGAAGAGCCAGCGTTGTCCGAAGACGCCGCCGTGGTCATGTGGCCGGCATGACTCTCCTTGCCGCAGCGCGTAGCATGCAGCATGCAGCATTTAGGGTTGTATTACCTTGTTGTAATTATAAAACACAAATTACAAAGCTGTATCCTTCCCTCCATACACACAGCCACAATGTTAAAAACGCTGCTGCCAGCTGAGACGCTACCTAGAAGGCTTGCATTTGCATCAGTGTTTGCATCAGCTATATCCTTCCCTCCAGACCAGGGGCCTCCAAACCCTGGTCCGCGGGCTGGATCCGGCGCTCCAGAAACAGTCCGGGTGCAGCACAGCAGAGGCGGAGCCTTACCGTTCCGTCTCGTAGCCTCCTATCTTTGTCTCCGATTGTTGCAGAAACTCGATTGTTGCAGAAACTCCAATTGGGCAGCCGCTTCTGCTGCACATCGCCCAAGACAGCTCTGTGCTCAGATTTCCTGGGGGAAGCGACTGCCCGGTGCAAGTTTCTGCAACAATCGGAGACAAAGATAGGAGGCTACGAGATGGAACGGTAAGGCTCCGCCTCCGCTGCACTGTGCCCAGATGCTGTTTTCTGCTGCACAGTGGGCTGCGGTTTGGAGACCGCTGCTCCAAACACACAGCCATGATCTTGAAAGCTCTGCTATTGGCTGTGTTGCTACCACATGCTTGCATTCACATCACTGATTGGCTTATCTATCTCACCCATGAGGTCTTTTTTGGCAGCAATTGTGAGCCCATCATAAAGTGAATAACTTATCGTAAAGTGAATCTTGTTTTACTTCGAAAAGTCCATTGTAAGGTGATTTGATCGTAAAGTGAACCCATTGTAAAATGGGACGTCTACTGCACACTACCTGTAGCTCCATGTGCAAACCCAAAATCATTTCTCCCAGTCCACGTTCAGCCATGTCAGGCACTGGCCAAAGGCCCACGCCTAGAGCCCACCTGCCTAGGCCAACCCCTGAACCCTCACTGGTAAGTACCAGTGGCAATGGTAGCTCCTGTCAGGCGAGCTGAAGTGCCTCCATCTTGGATCAACTGAACAGGGCATGAAGGCACAAGTATCCTCTGAGAGACTGCAGAACCAGATCAGACCGGTTGAAAGCAGAAAAGTGTAAGCAAGCAAAGCCCCAGTTGGGCTTCTGAACTGAAATTGATACAGTACTTACCTCTGGTGATGTCTGGTGATGTCCTTATATGGCGTACTTCTTCTGCCTGGTAACAGGGACAACCTTCAAACTGTATACAAGTATCAGACCTCTGCCTGAGAAAGGTAGAGCAGTTACACATGAAGGCTCTGCGTTTGCCGTGTGTACTGTTTCTCATCCTGGGAGTAAAGATCGTTAACCTTTCCAACCTGTTGTGTATTGGTTTGACGCACAAGTTATGACCCGCACCCTAGGTGCCACCCGAATTTGGGTTAATAGGGGGCACTGCGGGAGGCCCAGTGCGGGGCTCTGCCACCAGCAACCTGGTGCCAGCACTGCCTTCACATTCCTTATGAGTAGATCCCAGCGTGTAATTAAACTGTGGAACTCCTTGCCACAGGATGTGGTGGTGGCACCTGGCCTAGATACCTTTAAATGGGGATTAGATAGATTCATGGAGGAAAAGTCCATCACAGGTTACAAGCTATAAGGAACCTCCTGGTTTTAGAAGTAGGTTTTCTCTGTATGCCAGGTGCAAGGGAGTGGCAACAGGATACAGGTATCTTGTTGTCTTGTTTGCTCCCTGAAGGCCACTGTGAGATACAGGAAGCTGGACTAGATGGGCCTTTGGCCTGATCCAGCAGGGCTCTTCTTATGTTCTTATGTTCACTTCTTTCCCTGTGCTGGACACAAAGAACCCCATCCTGAAAAGAAAATCTCCTACAGCACAATCCAATACATGTTTTCCCAGACGTGTCCCATTTTGTTCCATGGAGCTTCCTCCTAGGTAAGTGTGTGCTTAGGACTGCAGTCCTAAAGCAATATAAAGCAATATCATTTTCCAAGTAACTTTCTCTGATTTACCCATTTCCTTAAGGGAGCTGGGGGGAAAAAGAAGTGTATGTATGCAATTCACTCAGCAAGTTTCAGCTATTATTTCCCCAGAGTACAGAGGAAAATGGAATCAGCGGTACTCGTTCCCTGAAGAAACCCCACACAGGGAGGTCAAGTGGTCTCCTCTCCTTCTCACCACTAGGTTATACTCTCCTTTGGAGCGACAAAAGCAGAATTCAGGTCCTTCTCAGTCCTTCTCCCTTATGCAGCTAGCCTTGCCCTGGCCTGGCCTTTGGTGTGACTCACAATCCCTCACCCCCTGCATTTCTAAGACTGCAATCTTTTGCATGTCTGCTACGAATGACCACCCTGTACACATTTACCTGGGAGAGTAACTCCCTCCCATTGAACTCAATGGGGCTTACTTCTGAGACCGAGTAGATGTGGATCGGCTTGAGCTGTAAGCATTTGTCTTTTAAACCTCCATGTAGGCTTAACTATCACAAACAGCAAATGAGGAAGTAAATCAGAGTCTGGATTGTGCCAGTTCAGTCGTCTGGTGGGTACTCACATGACTGAATGTTCTTGCCCTTCCATTCAAAAACAAAACCCTGCATGAAGAAACTAGCAAGTCAAGAAGAAGGATAGGCTAGATTAGAACCCTTCTTCCAGACAATCTAATTTTCTATGTGCAAGGTTTTTGTTTTTATTTTTTATTGTTACAGTGGATCATTTTGGTCATGATGAGAGCCCCCTCCTGCTATCTGAAGTGGTACAGCTCAGACATTGGTTTACTGCCTCATCATCTGCAATTTGTGAGAACTAAGCTTCGGTCTGCAACTTGCTGGAATTCCTCCTGTAGAACCAATTGCTTTTGGAATTCTTCATTTCCTGATTTGTGTCTCTTTGGTTGGAAAGGGTAGGGAGAAGAGTGGGACAGGAGAGCCCTCCAGCCTATTTGTTTCGTAAGGAGCAGTGTAAACACAAAACAAAACAAAAAACCACCAAACTAAACATATACTATGTACAGTATGTGTTGAAGTTGAATACTATACATTCAATTCATTTCTTCCAAGGAAGACAAAGCATACCCCCTTTGTCAGACTGTCGAAATCATCATCACCACCAGTCCTAGGTACCAGTATGCCTTCCAAAGATGTCAATAGCTTGGTTGTACTTTACATATGGATAGAACAGAACGCCTCAATCCATATTGATGATGCTGATAGTTAATAATCTAATCCAGGGGTTCTCAACCTTTGGAGGTCCAGGAAACCCCTATCAAGGTCCAATTTTCTGAAGTACCCCCTGGTAATTAACTGCTAATTAATTAGATTAATTAATTAATTAGGTAATTAATCATTAAATAAAAAGTACTAAAACAATTTTAAATGTGAAAAATGTCTTATTTGTGTGTGTGACACACACACACACACACACACACACACACATGCAAGGATCTCTTTTTTCTCCAAGTCACACTTCCCAAAAACAGCTCCTCTCTCCCCCACCCCACCAAAGTACATTTTCCAAAGTACAAAAATAAGCCCAAAACCAAAATCAGAGAGACAGAAGGGCTCCGAAAATTACAATTTAAAATCCATGTTAATTAACACTTAATTAGCTGTTGATGGGGCAGATAAGGGGCAGGGCTTGGCGTACCCCCAGCAAGAGGTCCACGTACCCCTAGGGGTACTCATACCATAGGTTGAGAACCCCTGATCTAATCTAACATAACTTATTTTAATTGTTCAGAGGTTGAGTCTCATACCCCCCCCCCCCACATTTGGTTTCCATACCCCCAAGGGGTATGGATACCCCTGGTTAAAAATCCCTGGCCTAGACTGTCTTCCCAGAAATGCTCCCCTCCTCTCTTCCCATCCGTTTTCCCATCTTCTCTTCCCATCCCCATTTCCTCTTCCGTTTTGTTTTCAGCAAATGCTGGTGGAAAATGGGACAGTGCTGCTCACGTGTGTGGCCAGGCCAGGTGGCAGAATATGGCGGTGGCGGCAGCTGAGGAAGTGGGAACAGGGCCTGTGTTTATCATGCTGCCTCAGGCACCTAGAGGGGCTGCCTCTATCTCTTAAGACCAAGTTTAGAGGCCCTTTCCAGTAGCCTTTTTTTTTTATCTCAAGATGCCGAGGACTGAACCCAGACCATGTGCATCACAAAACAATGCTGTACCCCGGAGCTAGGCCCAGTTTGGCTTCCAGCTGGCAGGACTTGAGCACGGAGTCTTTTTGCCTTCCCAGAGAACAGTCCTAGGCCAGATGTGGGCTGAGAAAGATGTCAGCAGCTGCAGCAGCTTGAACCATTCCCCTGTGGCAGTTGATCTCTCAGACACACCTTGCTGCACAGTTGCCTTATGGACGCCCCTATAATCTCCCCGAGCAAAACAAGACATTCAGCAAAATACAGAGGGGGTGGAAGGATCTGTAGAGCAATCTTGTAGTGTGTTAATAATAGGCTTGATGAAAGAACGAAAGAGCAGCTCCAAAAGGCTTACGCTTACGCATCGCCCTTCTGGGGGAAATGAATAATCTGGATGGAAAGGCGGGGGGGGGGCAGAGGGGAAGAGAGAATGCCGGCTCTGAGAAGACATAAGTCTTGATGTACGCAAGGGTCACCGTATTGCTTTATTTACCTTCACCACAGCTATGGACCATGGACCAGGGCCCATGAGAGGAGGGTAAGGGGGTAAACTGTAAACCAGGGTCAAAAAGGGGGCCCATGAGCCAAAGGAGCCCCCCCCCCCCAATTTCCTGGGATCTCAGCTGGCCTCATGGAGAGTGAAAGGCAGTGGCCGGGCCAACCGAGAGGCCAGGTCTACCAGGAGGGTAGGAAGCTTGGTAGACCTGGGCTTCAAAGACTTTTTTGGTTCTTGCTGCTCTCCTCCACCCTGTTTTGCCCCCTCCCCCTTTGAGAAGGGGCCCTTTTTAGTTGGATATTATATGCGGCGCAGTGACAATGGAAGGCCCCAGAATGGAAAAGGGATTCAAATCCCCTCCAAAAGAGGAATTCAAAAGGGATTTGAATAACTTTTCCGTTCTGGGGCCTCCCGTTCTCGCTGCGCCGCTGGTTAAACGGGCACAAAAGTTAAGTCGGATTGCGCTGTGAGAGGGTTTGTAGTACGTAAGCCTTAATTTGAGGCAGGCTTTGTAAACTGAACTCTACTATATGTTTCTCACAGCAGTAGGGAAGAGAGTCATAACTGTGCATACATCTCATGTTGGATTGGATTGCGCTGTCAGTATGCTATTTTGAGGACAGATTAGAAACACTATAGAAGAACAGTTAACTGTTAATCTCATTGATCATTACTATAAATGTTGTTTTGATCCTCAAAGTGCTTTCTGTTGTGATTTGCACCACGCCAATCCTGGTACTTTTAAATTTTCTTTTTTAATATTTCTTTGCCACCTCTTCTAGCACTTAATTTTGAGACAGTTTGCAATCTACCGTATATTCATTTCCACAATACAACCATACCCACAGTGTATGAAAACAGTTTCACCATTTAACCAAATCAATTGGTGAAAACAGTTCACCATTTAACCAAATCAATTTGTTGTGACGAAGCATCTGAGCTACAATCAGGTTGTCTCCCAGTTTGAATCTCTCCTGCCATGAATTCATGAACTAGGTGGCCTGAAGCAAGCCCTTTCTTCTCAGCCTCAACATCCCTATCTGCAAAAGGGGGATAATAATACTCATCTCTACCTTACAGGTAGGATTAATACAAGATAAAGTACATGAAATACTTTAAATACTCTAAGGGCGCAATCCTGGAAACTCCGACGACAACGGAACGAGTGCTCCGTCGCCAGAAGACGTCGCGAACGTGCCGTAAAGCACATTCACGACGCCTCGGAAGTAAGGGAGGCTGGCGCAAGGCCGGCCTCCCTCACTCCGGCGCCGGACCAGGACACGGACGGCGGTGGAAGGAAAGTGCTCCTTCGTCGGCCACGTGGGCAGTCCAGCCGGGCGAGGGAGGGGGGCCATTGGCCTAGCCGGCTTGGGAGGGGGAGGGGGATGGCGTCGGCCATATCCCTGTCCCCGCCAGGCCAGCTACGTCGTTACACAGCCTCCTCTACTTCCGCCAGCTATTTAGCTGGCAGAAATCCGAGGAGGCCGATCGGGCTGGTCTAGATTTATACCCGGGGAAGGGGATGAGCATCCCCTTCCCTGAGTAGACCTCCAGCCTGGAGCGCGCTGGGCAGCCCGTGCACAGGATCCGGCGGGTAGCCCTGGGCCGCCGGCTTGATCCTTACGGTGGATTGCGCTGCCCAGTGCTATCTTATGCGTATTCTTATTATTTTGCTAAGATTGACACTGGTGGAAATGAGAGAATACAGAAAACTTTTCTGAAAAGAACATTTTTAACCCTCTCATAAAGACGAACAGTGTTGGATTTCCTTTGGAGGAGGTTCCACATAGCTGGCGCAGCGCTACCATGGAGACGGCCCTGCTTCTAGCTGACTCAAGCAGAAGAGGAATAGAAGATTGGAACAGGGGCTTTCCCCAGCCTAACTGAAAAGAGAACTGAACATATATTGAGAGAGATACTCTTGAAGATAAACTGAACCTAGGGCATCTCCACTTAACTTTGGAGTAGACAGGGCAGTGATGGGGGCAGATTGGACTGGGGGGGTTAATCGGCAGCAGCAGCACATGCCGAATCCTGTCCCCCTTCCCTGGTCCCCCCCCCCCGCCCTACACGGGGCTCCCAGATTTGCACCAGTGAAATAGCTGGCGCAGAACCACGGAGACCTGTTCGGGTGGCTGGGACTTTACCCGGGGTAAGAGAACGAATGTTCCCTTCCTCCAAGGTGACCTCCAGCCCACCTCTTTCCGCCGGGAATGCAGTGTTGGCTGCATTGGCCTCGCTGCAGCGCTGAGCCTAAAGTTAGGCAGGATTGGTGTCTGAAAATCTCTGGATTCTCTCTCACTATCAGATCCAGAACAATCAACAGGGGAATTGTTGTCCCCAGTCAGTCCTCAGGCACTGATTGTCAACCAGGGCCACCCATGACCAGGTTGGAAAGTGAACTTCAGGGAGAGGCTACAGCTCAATGGAAAAGCAAAGTGGAAAAGTCCCAGCATCTTCAGATAGAACAAGGGAAAAAATTATCTCTGGGCAGCTTCCTATGAAATGAAAGGGATAAAAGACGTGTGGTTCATGGGGGAACGTAATGTAAACGCTGCAAGGTGATCACAAGCTCAATCCCCTGGTCCAGAAAATGACAGGTGGAAAACAGGAGGGTGCTGGTTTATTAGAGCATAATTTTTTAGGGAAGATAGATTTGTTTTGCTTTTTTAAAAAGAGAGGCTGGATTATTTTTATTATTATTAACAGTATTTATACAAGTTAATATTATTATTAACAGTATTTAAGAGGATAAGTACCTCTTTTAAAGAAGCTGGCATCTGGTCCTCCCGAACAGTCACGTTTATCATCTTCAGTATCGACGAGCCTGCAGGGCAAAGGGCCAAGAAGAGTATATGTGGTTGTGTGCATATAACTTGTCAGCATTAGAAGTGAAAACAGACTGAAATTGATCAAGGTAACTATGACAAGAGGCTGCTATAGGGACACCTCTGATGAGAGAAGGTGAGTCTGTCGTAATTCAGGGGTTGTGTGCGCTCTGTGGTTCTAGGGTGCCATATAGGAGTCTCCCAGTCCCAGGCAGTCTCCCGTCTGAGACTTGCTTTGCTGTGCCTCTGGGTCCAAAGGGTTGGCCTGTGTCCCTCTCCACAGGATAGCACAGACCCTAATAGCACTGGTGAGTGTCTGCTTTGTTTTTTCCTCATCTCACTGTGGCATGGTCGCACCCTTGCTCACTAGTGCTGGATTTGGATTTAGCTAATGGCTACCGGTAATTTGATTTTGTTTCTCCAGCTGCCCTAGATGCAAATGCCTCTTGGAACTGTACAAAGCCGAAATGTGTGATCTGCTAGCTAGCAGTGCCTTCTGGCGCCCAGAAGACGGAGACACGACCACTGGCATTTGCTGGCTCTTTTTCTTTCTTTTTGGGAGGGAGGCTGGCTGGCAGATCTATCTATTCACTCCTTCACAGGCATCAGAAGGAAACCCACCCACTCCTTTCCCTTGCTTTCTTCCTGTAAAGGTAGATTGGGATTGCTGGATTTAGCCTGGCAGCATCGGGGCAGGCTGGCCTTCCTCCTTAAGGAAGGGGGGGGGGAATTGCTGACCTAAATATAGATGGTTTGCGATAAAGGAAGGTGCGAAAGGGAGGAGGGAATGGTGGTTTCCACTGGGAGAGGTGTGAAGGGAGACTGACTGAGGAGATCAGTTAAAACTTAAAATGAACTGTTACAGGCTTGAACAACAAACCATCTTGTGGTACCTTAAAGACTAGCAGGTTGATTTCAGCACCAGCTTTTGTGAACCGGAGTTCACTTCATCAGATGCATAAGTACAAGCTTTTCTGACCCTATTGCAGCCCACAGAATTGCATCTCTTCCTGAGACATTTCTTCGCTTTGTTTGCCTTTTCCTGCTTTCCAGCATAATTCGAGAAATCCAAAGCTTCAGACAGCAGTGCAAACACCATCTTCCATATTTGTTCTCTTAAAGACCAAAGCAAAGACAATGAAACGGTGCTGAGGACCAAGCATGCCTGGAAGCCACTCCTACTGTGTTGGCAACCCTCTGCCCATCCCAGTTGTTGTGTATGTGTTGAGGGACGGCGACTATTGTGGGGCTAATATTCAGTGATGAAGGAAAAGCACTTGGCACATGCTCAAATGTCGGTGAGTAGTGGCGGTAGCAGCAGATACAGGAATAGACCTGGGGAAGGGAGAGGCGGAATCGGACCTCTGTCCATACAACAGGATCAGTTGGAGCCAGAACTCACTAGTCCATATTTTCACGGACTCTTTTCACTGCCCTCAGGAACATGTGGCATAACATGAAATGAGTGCCTCTGAGCATGTGCAGGGTGTCTTGCCCACACCACAGAGAAGCTACAGCCCGCCCGCCCCTAGCTTTGTTTCGAAATCAGAGGAATGACTGCCACCAGAGAAGTCCCAGGTCTCAAACCTATATTTTAAAGAAATTAACCAAAGTGCTTTCATATGTAGGGCAAGCTCAGTGTTTTGCAAGCAGCAGCCAGAGTAACCGTCATTGGCCTACACACCACTGAGGCCTGCTGAACTTGGAGATGTGCGTCAGGCGAAGAAACGTGGAACGCAGCCCTCCCAGGTATCCCTTTCAGGTGCCCTTGACTGTCAGAGGTGGCCTAGATGTTAAGCAGATCTTTTAAACTCCTCCCTCCATTCCCCATCACACTTGCAATGTACCTGCTTTTCACCACGTACATTTGCTCAGCTGTCTTGTCTAATGGTTGCGGGAGGCCATGCCCATCAAAAAGATCAGAGCCAAAAAGTACTGTCAGGCAGCTCAAAGGACCTGTTCTACGGGGTACTTGCTAAGAAACGTACCTTCTTTCAAAGCATTCTTTCCATCTAATAGCCATCTGTCTCCATAATGGCCTATAGCACAGACACCCAGGGCCAAATGATATGTGACATTCAGCCTGTGTGGCTAACAGAGGGGCTTAAACCAGGAAGTACACAGGAAGCGAGCTGGGTTGGGGCCATGATGCACAGGGAGCAATGGGGTGGGTGGGTGGGTGGGTGACTAACACTTCCCACCAGTGCTGTTTTCCGACCGAAAATTGCACTCCCTAGTGAGCTATTTGCCACTAAAGCAACTATTTGCAGGAAAGTAGCAGTTTGCAGGTGCCCCCACTCTCTCCTACCCATGGCTGTTTTTGTTTTTACATAAAAGGAATATTTCTTGTGTACAGTACTTTCTGGCTTAAACCCCTGTATGAATGATGGGCTTAATGTCACATGCCGTTTGACCTCAAGGCTTGTTCGATAAGTAGTGACACTGTGGCGTATATAAGGCATACCTGTATGACAGCACAATCCTATCTGCTGATGAGGTTAGCATAGCGCGCGCTGGGCCGGCCTAGGGTGTTGTAAACTTGCCGTAATGCACGTTTCAACACCCGGAGAGTAGGAGGCGCCCCAGCGCGGAGGTGAGCTCAACCACTCCAACGCCAGATCCAGCTGGCAGTACCACGGAGCTGGTGAGTCCGTGTTGAGTGGCAGGGGGCTGATCGGGTCTGGGAGGGGGTGAGGGGGTTGATCGGGCCTGGGAGGGGGGAGGGATCAGCAGCCTTGGTGCATGCCGCATCTTATCCCCCCTTCCGGGCTTGAAAGTCCAACATGGGGCTTCTCGAATCTGTGCCAGCGATTAAGCTGGCGCAGATCAAAGTAGCCCCAATGCACAGGCAGGGGCTTTACCTGGGGTAAGGGGAAAACTGTCCCCTTACCCCAAGGAGACCTCCAGCCTGCTCCTAGCCAGCTCTGGATACAGCGCACGGCCCCGCTGCACCAGCGCTGGGGTAGGATTGGGCTGTATGTCTGGTACACTAAAGAGGGCTTTGAGGTCTCAAGCCTAAATTTAAACTGTTCTTGTTCAGTCTTTGTATGCCTGCGTTTGCCTGGGTTGGTCGCCTGGCACTTGGTAGACCGTCCCCTAAATTTTTCTGCCCACGGGTGTATATATGCAACAGGAGTTAAATGTGGACACCTGTAGGCCGGGAATAAATGGATTTTAAATGTAAGCGTTGTTTGAATGTTTTATGGCTTTCCTTCTTTGCCCAGTGCAATGTCTGTCTTCTGGTAAATCCAGGTTTTGACAGCTCAATGCGTCATATCTGGGTAATCCAGATTCTCTTCCCATTTCCAAAAAATGCTGTTTTCAGACTATAAAGGCCAAGCTGCACGTGACAGTAAACCCATTGCTGGAAGACAGGCTTAATAATGTGGAAGTGGAGTGGAATAAAATAGTCACGGGGGAATGACAACAATCTGGCCTGGGAGTGTGTGTGTGGGGGAGGTGGTTAACAGTTTTCCCCTGCTCTGCTCAGTGCTAAACGTTACCCCCCCCCCCCCCATTTTGAATACTGTATAGATTCGGTGCAACGTGGAAAGTTTGGGGAATAGACATTTGGAGAGGTATTATGAAGGTTTGGGGATTAATTTCTAGTGTAAACATCTGGCTTGTTAAATTGTGGATTATTACGAGCTTTTAGCCTTCGTATGTATATGTTGATTATGTTCTGTAGTGTTGGTGTTTTGCATTATCATTATGATGATTAATGTAGTTCTATCCAAGTAGAGGGCATTTTACAAAGAATGGGTCCCTGCCTTGAGGGGCTTACAGTTGAGAAATAGAAGAGAGGACGGGGGGAGGGAAATGGAGGCAGTGCTAAGCAGGAGAAGAATATGTGATTAGTAGTTTATTTATTATTTTTAAATATATATACCCTGCCTTTTCCTTGCTGATGCAAACTAATACTTAGTTTAGATTAGATTTAGTTTCAGGAGAGCATAGGGACCGACCTACGGGGTTACATGACCCCTCCTAACTGAGCAAAGAGGCACCTTTTTAAAGTAGTGGCTTTCTTACTTTTAGAAGGGGGGGAGCTACTGTCCCGATTTATCCCAGCATAGCGGCCCTCCCAGTCACTGCTTCTCACTAGCGTCGACGGGGGGAAGCGGGGGGGGCGGGCCGCCGGGGGGCATCGCGTGTATAGGGGTGACGCGCGATGCCCCTCACTTACATTTTTGCGGTGGAGGTGGGCCCGCCCGCCCTCCCCTGGGTCTGTTTGGCTCTAAAATGAGCCAAAAACGGAGCGGGGAGGGCACTCCGCTCCTGCGCGTGACGTCACGCGCGGGGGCGGAGCCTCCCCCTTAAGGGTGACGCGCGTCCCCGCTCAGGGGTGTCGCGCGTCGTCGCGACGCCCCTGCTGCTTCTTGATGCTCCCTTGTGTTTCTTTTTAGATTGTGAGCCCTTTGGGGACAGAGAACCATCTTCCTATTCCTTTGGTCTCTGAATTGCTTGGAAAACTGTTTTGTTCTATGAATTACAGCACAATGCGATGCATATCTACTCAGAAGTAAGTCCCATTGAACTATGTGCTGTAATTATACAGCCTGAGGATGTGGATAGGGTCCTCTGTAGTTTGAGATCGTCTTCCTGCCCGCTTGACCCTTGCCCAGCTTGGCTAATACGATCTGCGCGGGTTGGGCTGGCCGATTGGGTGGAACCTACTGTGAATTCATCTTTGCGGGAGGGAGTGATGCCTAACATATTGAAGACCGCAATTGTGCGTCCCCTCCTGAAAAAAAAACATATCTGGATTCCGCCAATTTAAATAACTATCGGCCAGTTTCCAATCTGCCTTTTTTGGGTAAGGTGATTGAGCAGGTGGTGGCATCTCAGCTCCAGGGGATACTAGATGAAACGGAGTATCTGGACCCTTTTTCAGTCTGGCTTCAGGCGGGGCTTTGGGACGGAGACAGCCTTGGTCGCCCTGCTGGATGATCTTTGCCGAGGACTGGACAGGGGGAGTGCATCCCTGCTGGTCCTTTTGGACCTCTTGGCGGCTTTCGATACCATCAACCATGGTATCCTTCTGGGTCGGCTGGCCGAGTTGGGACTAGGGGGCACTGCATTGCAGTGGTTTCGTTCCTACTTGGCTGACAGGTCCCAGATGGTGATGCTGGGAGATGCCTATTCGGCGCCCTGCCCTTTACAGTGTGGGGTGCCACAGGGTTCTATTCTGTCTCCCATGCTTTTCAACATCTACATGAAACCGTTGGGAGAGATCATCCGGGGATTTGGTGTTGGGTGTCACCAATATGCTGATGACACCCAGCTCTACCTCTCCTTGCCATCTCGCTCCAGGGAGGCTGTGGAAGTCCTGGAGCGCTGTCTGGAGGCGGTTGGGGTCTGGATGAGGGCTAATAGGTTGAGATTGAATCCAGAAAAGACAGAGGTCCTACTGGTCAGGAAAGCTTTGATGCAGGTACTGAGTCACCTGCCCGTTCTGAATTGGGTTGCACTCCCCCTGAAGGAACGGGTGCGTAGCTTGGGAGTACTTCTGGATTCACAGCTCCCCCTGGAAAGCCAGGTGGCAGCTGTGGCCAGGGGTGCGTTTGCCCAGCTTCGGCTGGTGCGCCAGCTGTGGCCGTACTTGAGTCGATCAGACCTGACCACGGTGGTCCACACCTTAGTGACTTCAAGACTGGATTACTGTAACACGCTCTACGTGGGGCTGCCCTTGAAAACGGTTCGGAAGCTGCAATTAGTGCAAAATGCGGCTGCCTGGGTGCTCGCTAGAGCTAGGTGCTTTGACTCTGTTGAACCGCTGCTTCAGCGGCTGCACTGGCTGCCCATTCGTTTTCGAGCCCAATTCAAGGTGCTGGTAATGACCTTTAAAGCCCTTCACGGTTCGGGTTCAGGAGGGACCGCCTTTTCCCATACATTCCGGCCCGCTCTCTTAGGTCATCTGAGGGGGCTCTCCTGCGGGTACCACCTCTATCGCAAGTTAGGGGAGTGGCATTTGTGTGGGCGCAAGTGTCTGCGCGCGCAAGAGTCTGCGACCGCAAGTGTCTGCGTGTGCAAGTGTCTGCGCGCAGGCTATTCGTTCTATGACTATGTGTGTACATGTGTATAGGATTGCAGCCTTAATTATTACTGAACGTAATAATTACTCCCAATTACGTGCAATAATTATTGCAGCCTTAATTATTACTGAAAGTTAATCATCTTAATTAATATTTATAATAAATATATTAAGAAATCATATTTGTTGGAAGGCATTATAGTATTAATCTTAATTATTAGACATTGACAATCCTATTATATTGCTGTATTGTTGATTTTAGCAATAATCTGTTTCATTATTATACTCTAATTGACTTCTATACAGTATACTGTAATTCACTTTACAATATTTATATGCTAGCAGGGGGACAGCTGGGGCTGCTGTCTTGCAACTGTGTGCTGGCCTTCAACTTGATCATTCATGGGATCCTCATCTCATTTATTGCCTGTTCTTTCTTTCGGCATACCTACAGTGCCCCCTTGAGGCTGCTACAAGGCCTGAGAGTTTGGACGCAGCAGGCATACAGTGTCCTAACTTCTGTCTGTGAGTGCACACACTAGCGTACTCCCCCCCCCCCACACACACACCTCTTCCATGCCAGCCTGCTTCTGTCAATCAAAGCTTTCCTCCAGCAAGATGGCAGGACAGTGTCTGCTTGGGAGCTGTTTCCTTGCAGGCAAGTTTGTTTCTCACCTTTAAACTGGAGCAGAGAGGATTGTTACTTGTACAGTGCAGGGTGTGTGTCTGTTGCATGTGTTTTTATCTCTGCGACCTTCTTGTCAGAATGTGGGGTGCAGAGCAGGAGTTATTCCGGGGCGTGACTTCAAGACCCCAAGAAGCAAGTGGAAAGGGTTCCGGTAACACACTTTGCAGATTATAGCAATTTCAAACTTAAAATAAGAAGCTGCCTGCCCCACTCAAGTGGACAGCAGCCAATATGTGCTAGCTCACTCTCCTGTTGTGTCACCATTTTTAGCAGGGTGAGTGTTTCTAATATTCTCGAGGATCGGAACATTGCCTCTCTTAGACACTTTCTAATTTTAGTGTCAGGCTCTTTTGTTTGTCACTTGGAATTGAGGCAGCTGTTACCATGCTTGTTCTAGAGAGCAGGGCAGGGGAGAACAGGGAAACAGCAGAAAGATGGCAATATTTTTATACTGGCCAAAACTATGTTGGCATAGAGGTGTGCAGGTCTTTGAGTTACACAGAACTCTTTGACAGGAAAGAGAAGGTGAATTTTCACTAATACCGGGAGCCAAAACCTGGAGGAAATGAGGCAGTGCTCTACTAGAGCCTGCTGCTGCTGCTGCTGCTGCTGCTGTTGTTGTTATTGTTGTTGTTGTTGTTGTTGTTGTTGTTGTTATGCACAGATTGACAGATGTTGGTGGCCGGATTTGGCCTGTTGAATATCGGATCCTTCCCAAGGTCCTAGGATATTCACAGATATTTTCGTAATATGTGTATTCATTTACACCTAGGGTGTTCAGATGTTTTTCAAAGTATTATTATTATTATTATTATTATTATTATTATTATTATTATTATTATTATTATTGTCGTCGTCGTCGTCTTCGTTGTTGTTAAAAAGCAGTACCCATGTGTTAGGGCCAAAACAGACAAGTTGTGAGAAATCCATTATTTGACCTCTTGATATTTTCAGTTTTCCCTAAAAGCGGTTGTGGGGGGCTCCAAATCTGATTGGAGCAGCGATGGGTGATGAGGTTTTTTTAAAAAAAAAACTTTTTCCACATACTGTTCCCCAAAATCCAAGGGGCAAACCACATGTTATCAGTCGCATCATTAGTCCTACTGTGCTTGTTTTTCTGGTGCAAATTGCACATGGGGAGGCGATGATCCAGGTCAGAACTGTGGCGGGTGTGTGTAGACTTTTCTTTCCCCCTCTTTAGACAAAGGGGGAAAAGCTTTCTTTGAACCAATGAGAGTTATTTTTCTTTGCAGAAATAGCACACATGGAATGAGTGTGTGTGATCCAGATTAAAACTGCAATGGGGAGGGTAGGGTTAAATCCTACCGTCTGCCATGGTCCTGATATGAACTGTGCCATTACATGCTAGTTACACCAGAAAAAATAATGCTAACGACATGACAAGTGTAGTTTATCCTAGATTTGCTCTCCGCCAAAGCTGCTATAAACTCCACTGTGGAAAACATACTGTTACTGATCTCATTTGTTTTTCCCCCAGTCCGTTACAGGAAAGCCCCCAAAGAGTCTTATATTGTGGCACCTTAAAGACTCACAGATTTATTGTCTATTGTCAACGGTGGGGTCACAAGGCCATGAAATGCAAGCTCCAAGCGAGCATTGGAGTCAGGTGGGACCCATCCCATTTCCTCCTCCCCTTCACATTTCCTTTGCTTATCACAGCAAATATCAACGGAAAAACACCTCTGTGACCTGGCTGCTGCTGTACAGTGTGAAGTGACTCTTCTTGCAGTACTTGACCAACAGATCTTTGTGGCGATTCTTGGCTATGCGAGGGGACAGGCTAGAGGTTGGGGGGGGGGAGAGACATGAGAGGTCTTCCATCTTTTAAAGATAAAGCAGCAAAAAAAAATGCTGGTTTGTAATTAGATTGCAAATGGGCCTTGCTGGTGTGATGCATGTGACAAATGCCCACTTAGGGGACAAAGCTAAATGAAAAAGTTCTGCTGCCTCTCCGAGAGTGTAACAAGGAAAGGTGACAAAAGCCAGCAACGTTTGGACACAGGACCCATTGAAGGAGGGATGCAGATGCCAGTCATTTGACTGGCAAAGTTGGAGATGAAAAGGGCATGTAGTGGAGAACAAATCAAGTCAAATTTGGGTTGAGTTCTTCTGTCCAGTGTGAGTGTGTGCTGCAGTTCATAAAGGGTGTCATTTCTTTGTCTTTATTTAGTGATTGTACAGGTGCACACGCACACACACACACACACACACACACACACAGAGTGGCGTAGCTAGACTGGAGCGGAGGCAAGTAGCTCTGCAAGACTCCATTACACTTGAGTCAATGGCCCCTCCCCCTTGCTGTTGGAGCCATTCTGGCAACAATGGCAACACATAGGACGTTCCCCTGTCGCTGCCGGAAATGCTCCAACAGCAAAGGGGAGGGGCCGCTGACTCCGGTGTAACGGAGTCTTGCAGTACTACTTGCCTACGCTCCCGTCTAGTTTCACCTCTGCGCGCGCGCACACACACACACACACACACACACACACACACACACACACACACACACACACACACCCTGCCTTTCATCTGGGATTGACTCCCAACATGGTTTACAATAATGAAAATCGAAGCAATAATACTGTCTTCCGTATTTGTATAGTCCTTTCTGAGTGTGCACGGCACTTCGCATACGGTCTCGTGATGCCGTCTTTACAACCCTGTTAGATAAATCAATATTCTCCTATATTGCAGCTGAGGCTGAAGATTGCTTTGCTTGAGGCCACCTAGTGGGTTTACGGCAGGGGTGAGGTTCGAACTAATTTGCAGCTCAGTCTCTTGGCTGCTCTGTTACACCAGCCCTTTAGATAGAAGGCAGAATAATATGAAATAAAGATAGAAGAACCAGAAAGAATTCAATTGTGAGACGGAATGAGCTCCTATTCTGTTCTTCTGGGTTGTTGTTGTTGTTGGGTTTTTTTGGCATAACTGCTTGGAGGAGCAAATAGTAGCTTTGGGGATGGGCAGTTTTTGTCGGGAAGTCAGTGCAGGGAGAAAGGGTTACTTGTGTGACATGGCCCTGATCTAAAATGGCGTCACCCTCCCATGGCTGACTTTTGTTAAAGAAGATACATTGCTAGTCTTAAGTGTATGTCTTACAGCCCAATCCTATGGGTGTGATATGCTGATGGATTTCTTGATCCGTCAGCGCTGTGCATGATCTGCTGTTACTCTGACCTCGCTGCTATTCTGCGACCTACTAGCCATGGCACAGCAGCTGGAATCCCTGCACTGCCAGCGGTGGGCTGCAGATCACCCACTGAAGCAGGTAAGGTGGCAGCAGGGGCGGTTTGGGGGTGGATCAGGGTGGGGATTGGGCCGGGCCGGGGGCAGTTCGGGCATGCATGAGAGAGGGGAGGCTCTCAGCAGCAGACATGTACATAGAGTTCCTATCCCCCTTTTCCCGCCCTGAACTACCACCTGAGTCTCCTTGGACTTATACCAGCTATATAGCGCTCATAGGCCTGAGACCCATTGGAAGCCAGCTGGCCTACAGGGAGGTAAGTAAAAAAGATTTTTACTTATCTCTCCTCCTGGACCATCTGGTAGCTCCTGCATAGCATGCAGCTCATGCTCCATCAGTGGCTTTGCATGATGGTGGGGGATAGGATTGGGCTGTTAATAATGCAATTATTGTTGTGTGTGCTTTGGCCCTCAGTAGTGACACAGGAAGGAATTGGGGGGAGGGGGACACTATGATGTTTCAAGTCCTCAGCCCAGTCCTCCTGGAGTTCTGACCGCCATGGCTGTTGTTATTCCTCAAGGTAGGACCGCAGTGGCTGTGGCAGAAATACTGCCAGCCACCTCTCTGGAAATGTGCTGCCAAGCAGGGCAGCCTCAGCAGCATTGGATGCTTATGTCCCCTCTGGGCAAGGGTTTCCTCATGCAGGCCGAGATGGATTCAACTTTGATTTTATTCTATCTGTTTTGCTGGTCATGTGTTTCTGGTTCTGTGGGACAACAGTTTTTGTCTCTGTGTGGGGGGCGTCAAGGGGGAGCAAGGGGGAGTGGAGCTCTGGAACTTCTTTTACAGGAGGAACGGCGATGTGTCCAGTAGGAGCACTCAGGTACTGCTGCTGAAACTTTTTTTAGAGGACCTTAGATGAGTAGAAGCATCAGGTTCAGCAGGAGGCAAACTGAGAAATTTGTTTGGGGGCATGTTAATTTCAAGACCATTGTCTTTCCCAAGGGCTACCTGATAGTATGGAGCTCATGTTACATTAAGGGTACAATCCTATGCAAATTTACCTGGGCGTAAGTCCTACTGAACACTGTGGGACACATGTGAGTAAGCATGCGTAAGCTCTCACTCTAATAAACCTTAATTCTACGTCCTCTTTACATCCTATTAGTGCTTCTCTTCAGTGGGGTCCTGGCTGCCAGTCTCCCTGTCCTCCATCTCCGTGCTGTGGTTGGGGAGATCTTTGTCCATGAGCTGGAAAGAGAGGGTTTTAAGGACACCTTTCCCCCTCCCAATGACAACCATGGTAAGCAATTTATGCACCTGTTTGTTTCCTTTTCCAATCTAACCAATCCATTCCTTTTGTTCTTCCATGTCTTTCTTTCCTTCCATTTCTCTCCTTTTCCTGCCTTTTTCAGAAAACAATTTCTAGCATTTTTATAGTGCTTTTTGAGCATGCAAGATACCTCGCACGTACCATCTTGATGTTGTGTATACAACAACCCTGTAAGGTTGTGTAACACAGAAATGGAAGAGGTAAGATTAAGAGTGGCTTGCCTAAGGCCGCCGAGTGAGATCATGGCAGAAGCGAAACTCAAACCAAGGAAGTCCTCAGTTTATTCGTTAAGGTAGACTATCTTTCATAAACCAAGAACTTCAATCCTAACCTGACGTCTCATCCATGAGAGCGAGGATGGTGTAGTGGTTCTGGAGTTGGGCTTAGACCTGGAAGATCCAGGTTCAAATCCCTGCTCAGTCATGAAGCTTCCTGGGTGACCTTGGGCCAGTCACTATCTCTCAGCCTAACCTACCTAACCTACAGGGTTGTTGTGAGGACGAACAGAGGCAAGGAACCATGTACGCCACACTGAGCTCCTTGGAGGAAGGGCGGTATAAAAATACAATCAATCAATCAGTCAATCAATCAGTCAACCAAGCAAGCAAACAATAAGCCTGGTAATTTCCCCGATAGTAAAGAGTCAAAAGACAGTGGAATAGAACCCATCTAGCTAAATGATCATCTGGTTCCATACTTAGACTGTATTCTTGACTTTGAATGTGGAGACACCCTACACATCCTGGTTATTCAAGGACCAGATTCTGTGGAATGAATTCCATGATGGTTGTTCTTGGCTGCATCAGTTCAATTTTAACTTGGCCATGGTCTAAAACCTTACAGAACAGCCACCTGACCCCCCGATCACCTTCCATGCTAACCTTCTGGATCACCCTGACTTACCCCGGTGGCTACGCTACATCCAACGCACCCCCTTCCAGACGGGATATCTCTACGGATCTGCCACAAGCAAAGATATTGGCAAGCAGACAATTGAGGTATGCTTGTGTTTTTTATCATTTCCTCTTGGACAGAAAGTTTAGGGGGTAGTTGTGTCTGAAGAAACATCTTGTTCTTAAGTTCTAAACCCTACAGCTAAATTTTGCAAACATCTGGAACCTCCACTTTCTCGCAGACCCAGCAAACAGAACTGCGAATTGTGAGCACAGGAGCAGCAATATGTATTTTTGCAGTGTGAGTTGTGTGGATGGACTCATTTATCAACCCTCATTGGGCCTCTTGTTAGCTCTGGGGCCTTGGCTTGATATTCAGATTGGCTACCGCCAGATAGACTAAGGCCCCAATCCTATCCAAATCCCCCCACCAATAGACACGCGCTAAGGAGGCGTGCGCTGCATCCTATGGTGGATGGGCAGTTGCAGAAGACTCCTCAGGATAAGGGAACTTTCATTCCTTTGCCATGGGGAAAACCTCTGCTTTCCCTATGAATCTCCTGTACCTGCTGGCGCAGAACTGAGGAGATTGAGAGGGGGGGGGGTATAGGGTATGACCGCATGTGAGTACTGCTGATTCTGCCCCCTCTGCTCCCATTCCGCCTCTCTCCCCACCCCATTTGTCCCGCTCCCACCCCCGTCCCTCCCATCGCCCACCCCCACTGCTGCCTTAGTGACTGCCCTGGCAACCTTGTTGCACTTGCCAGTGGTGTCAGCGAGTGCGACAACATCACGCGATTCTGACAATTCCACCGGCGGAATGCATGTTCTGCCGCCGGTCCCTATTGGATAGGATCGGGTCGTTAAAGGACCACTTCTAAATGGATACAGAACAGGATTAGCTGCCTGGAGTTTGACTTTCTATGCTCCCAGCCCATCAGCATGGTTTTAATGGAAGGCAGATGGTTTTCACTTGAAAAAGAAAAGTAACCAAATCTCTCTTTCTGCGGCAGGTGACAGCATATCACCGATCTTTCTACGTGACTGTGAGGCAAACAATGATTATAACCATTACACCATCTCAAGGTAATTTTTCCCCGCATTATCTCATGAAGGATCTCCTCCTCCCTTTGAGTGGCAATACAGTCTCTTGGTTGCCTTTAAATGTGGTGCAGATATTCACTTCCTATGAAGAGCTCCAAACTGGGTGAGTGGCAGCAAAATGGCAGATGATGGCCAAACTAGACATGGCTTTAAGTGTGCTTCCTCTTTTTGTTGCTCAGGGTGTCAATCTGGACTGGGAACACAGGAAAGGATAGGGGAGTTTTAACCTTATTCCCTGTGCCGTGGTCCCTGTCTGAATTGAAACCCCATGCATACTATTTTTCCTGGAAAAGAAAGCTTCCATTAGCTCCAATGTGAGCTTTTCTCCGGATAATGTACCTCACGTGTATCATCTTTATGTTTTCTATACAACAACCCTGTAAGGTATGCACATGGGAGTGGGAGAAGATAGGATTAAAAAAAATAGTGAGAGGGGAGAAAAAATACCAACAAAGTAACACAAGCACAAACAACAAAAAAGGAAAATAAAGAAAAATATGCTATTAGTAAGATACATAAAAATACAGAAACATCCTAGCAATCTATGTTTTAAACCATACTCCATACACAATGAATACACTATACTGTACATATAAATCTAAGAAAGGCTTCCAAATATGTCAAAATAGATCCATTAGTAATTGTTGTCTGTAGGCCGCGGAAAATTGTATCACAGAACATCATATGTGAATGTTGCATTCAGTGAATTACACCACCAGCATTTACCGCAGTTTCTTTAATCAACCTCTCACTGTAAAGACATTGCGGTGACCAGTAAACTCCCCAAAAACATTTTTGTTGAATTAATCGCAACTTAAGATCCATACAGCCAAATTCTATTGGACTGCCCCGCTGGCGGAATGCATGTTCAGTTGGCGCTGGCTGCTGCAAAGCAGCCATAAAGCGTGCTCTGGCAGTGCTGGCTGCTGGAGTGCCGGCGGGAAGGCTGATCCCAGAGGACCCGGTGAGGCAGGTAGGATGGCGTGAGAGGCAGGAAGGGGTAGGGGTAGGGCGGAATGGGGGCAGGGGAGGGTGGAACAGAATGGCGATGGGGTGGGGAATGGGCGAATCGGGCCTAGGAGGGGATGGGTTTAACAACCGTGGCACCTGCTGAATCCTAACCCCCTTCCTGGGCCTGATCTGCCTTCATGGATCAACATGGATTTGCGCCAGCAATATCGCTGACGCAGGTCCGAGTTGACCCATAGTGGCTGCTAGGGCTTACCCTGGGGCAAGGGGACAAATGTCCCCTTACTCTGAGAAGACCTTCAGCATGCAAAACTCCCCCACGGGATACAGCAGAGGTTGCGCCGCTGCCGCTGCATCGCCGCACAGGGAGTTCGTTAGAATTGAGCAGATAAATATTATGGGTATATTCGTTAAAACCACTTTCCATTGGTTATACAAAATAGGACGGTTCAGCTCTGCATTCCATATTGCCCTAAGTATTCGAGTATCATATTTATCGTGACATCAAATATTTATAAACAAATATTGTAGGCTTCTTTTTCTCCATTGACTCTAGTGGGAGAGGAGAGGAAATTCTGTGGTCTCAATTCAGATCATGCCCTCCCCCCCACAATGCATTTCATTTCCAGAAAAAAAGTCAAGAATGACAGAGCGAGAGATGTGATTAATAAAGTCACATATAGCCCCGAGATTCAGTATAATTTCTTGTAAAGTGCTGCATACTGGGACAAAAATATATATCCACGTAGGTGCTTTACATGCATTCAGTGTTCAGAATTATTATGAAAGGAACTGAAAATAAAACAGTAGGTAGCCTATTCCCTTTATATCCATCTGTGATATTGGCCATATTTAAAATATTATTACCCAGCCTCAAAAGGATATAAGAGCAGCACTGAAAAAATGAACAGACGGTTGGAACACCTTTCCTACAAGGATAATGTTTGAGCCTTTTTAGTTTTTTTTTAAAGACAGCTAAAGGGGAACACAATAGAGGTATATATATATATTTGAACACTGTGGAGAGAGTGGAGGATTTATTTATTTTTCATACAATTAACAATTAACTTATGGGACTCTCTGCCACAAAATGTGGTGATGATCAGTGGCGTCGCTGGAGGTGGGGCGAAACGCTAAGTTCCGCACCGCGCTGACCTTTGTTACTCACTGGCACGAGGCGGCCCCGCCCCCTTGCCTTCGGAGCCATTCAGTGGGGAGAAGGCAACACGCAGGAGTCCCTGCGCGTTGCCTTCGCCCCACTGAATGGCTTTGAAGGCGAGGAGGGGGCAGGGCCACCTCATGCCGTTGAGTAACGGAGGTCAGTGCGGTGCGGAACTTAGCGTTTCGCCCCACCTCCAGTGACGCCACTGGTGATGATCACTGACTTGGTTGACTTTGGCCCTAATCCTATCCTCTGCCAGCTGTGCTGGTGCATTCACTCCAAAAAGACATGCACTGCATCCAGTGTGTGTGTGGGGGGGGGGGGCGGGGGACTCGAGGGTGAACAGGAGGCAAGTAAAAAATATTCTTAACTCCGCATAAGCCCTTGGGCCACATATGAATCTCCTCAGACATACGCTACCAAAAGAGGTCGCATGTGTCTGAAGAGAGGAAAGGGACGGGGAGGTTTGTAATGGAGGGGATACGATCTGGCACTTGCCATTGCTGCCAGATCCACCCCCTCCCGCCTCTTCCCCCACCTCTGGTTCCTCCCCCTCCCCACCTAGTTACACCCCCAGTTTTCCCACTCCCTCCCCACCCATCCCCACCACTGACTTACTGGATCTGGCAGCAAAGCTGCAGTGTTGCTGCCTCTTGCGGCAGTGCTCACAGGATGGCCGCCGTTGCTGTGCTGTGCACGCCATTGGCAGCCATTTTACAACAGCAGAAGACTTCCCCCGACAGCCCATTCCTGGATAGTATTGGATGGGGTTGTTAGTTACAGTAGGTCTGTTGAGCTATTAGACACAACAGTTAAATGGAACCTCTATGTGCAGAAGCAATATGCCTCTAAATGGCCATTGTATTTTGTGCTGTGTTTGTGAAGTTCCAAAAGAATCTGACTGGTTGCTCTTTGGAATCCCCCCCCCCCACTGAATTATAAACACTTTGGTATGAAACCTTCATACCATAGGCTTCTGCAGCCTTTGGCCACCCCATCAATCAGACCAGGCTGGGCATTGTCTGTGTACTGTGAGAGAAGACTCCACTTGAGGTTGTGGGGTTTACCACATTTCTGCATTGGCATATAGCTCCAGGGTTTATAGGCTTTGGCGGGAAAAGTGCTTGTCAAATGACCCCACTTTCTCTTTAGCGGGTTAAGAGATTTGGCTTTAATCTCATGTTAGGTAGGATACCCAGTCTTACTGACTCTTGAGAGACTGAACCCAGCACAAGTGGCCTTGAGGCCTATCATGTTGCCTTTCCAGTCCCACATGTTGCCTTTCCAGTCCCACATTCTGCTGCTCCCTGTCTGTAGATGGAGAAATGCCGTATCATGCCGACTTCCTTGTGAAGAACTGGAATGTGGAGGAAGTGCTCCCAATCGACGTCCAGGAACTTTTTAATCAAGCGGTGGACAGCATGTGGGAACAAGAAGGCTTGGTTGTTGTCAATATTACCTCAGCCTTGGACCGGGGAGGCAGAGTGCCTTTGCCGATTGAGAACAGGAAGGAAGGGTAAGGAAAGGGAGGGAGCCTCTTGTGGACCATGGAAAAGGAAGTCAGGGACCACAACCGTCAAGATCCCGGTCTCCTCAGGGATTCCTCACCCAACAACTCAAAGTTCCTTTAGGCCAGTTCCATTTCTCTGTGTTATTACCTCACAGCTGGAGGTAGAGAAACCCACACAACCATTTTGAAGGTGAAAAACGTTTCCACAAGAAACGTTTTCCCCCTCCACTTTCACATGGTAGTGTGAAGGCCTCCTATATAGTAAAGGATTGCAAGTTTCCACATAAGAAAGATTCCAGACATATTTGTCCATCACAATTGTATTCTGTTCTACCCCCTCTTGAATTTTGCCTGATGGTTTTGTGTATCGCGGGGCCGGCCCATCCATGAGGCAACTGAAGCGGTCGCTTCAGGCAGCAGATTGGTGAGGGGCACCCATCGCTGTCCTCCTACTTGTCTCCGCTGCTCCTCCTTCTCATTCCACTCCATGGATTGGAAAAACAAAGAGAAAGACAGACAGGAAGAGGTAATGTGGAGGGGAGGAGAGTACTGAACTAGAGCATTGGAGAGTGGGAGATGCAGAGATTGACACATCATCAAGTAAGGGGGGGGCAGCACTTGGCATACCACCTTAGGCATCAGGATGTCTTGGGCTGGCTCTGTTGGACTGGGATTCTTGTGCTTCCTTCCATCTCTGTGATTCTACGGTGTTACTATATTTCTTTGGTGCACACTCCTTGACTTCTGGTGTTTTTGTGTGTCCTTTCCTCAGGGTTTACATCAAAGTGGGTTCCAAGGATCCATTCACTGCATGCCTGACAATGGCCAAGTCCCCTGACAACCAATACCGGTGTAAATTGGAGCAGCAGCCAGTCATTAACTGTTACGACAGCTTCAGCCCTCGATTCACAGTTGACTGGTGCAACCTGACCTTGGTGAGGGGATTTTGGGAAAGGTGGGAGCTGGTGTATAGAAGCAGGTGTGTAGAAGAACCTTTCCTGAGATTATCCTCCAATTCTCTTTCTCAGATAGACCTCACAAATATAGGCTCCACAGAAACGGTGGTCTATGGAGACGGGGTGCTTGAGGATAGCAGCGAATTTAATCCTCCAGATGACGCACCTGACAGGATCTTCTTTGATGACTTTCTGCTCACCTTCCTCCTTCCCTTCCTCTTGGGCCTTTTCCTCAGTCTCATCCTGGCCTACATCATGTGTGGCAGGCGGGAAGGCGTGTAAGTTTATTATTTATCTATTTACTCACTACACATATTTCTTTCTGCCCAGGTACTCAAGGTGAGTCAACGTTTATGGCTTACAGTCTAATAGACATAATACAAAAGCGAAAAGGGGCAAGTAGGGAAGAGAAAAATAAGTAAAATAATAGTAACGTGGCCATTGCTGGAGGTCGTTCGAAGAGGGGAGGAGCCAAATGGCACTTGGTCCCAGCTAGACTGATGGAGGGGACCTCACTGTCTCAGTTTGTCCTCCGATGTAGCCGAGTGACATGGCTGCTCATGGAGACAGTTCTAAGAGGGGAGGAGGCGGGCAGCCCAATTCTGTCTACATTTGGACCGGTGGAGCGCGCGCCAGTTGACTGTGCCAAACTGTGCCATCAACTGTGCCATTTGACCCCAGAATGGCTAATGGATGCTTCTTTGCTATCTCTCTTCTTCCTATGACCAGAAGTTGGGCATACATCCAAGGTTGAGGATGGGGGGACTGGACGCAATGTTGTGCGATCATGCGTCGTTATGGTGCATGGGCAATATACAAAGAACCCTGTGTCTACTCTGCCTTAGGCCAAACAAATTATCTGATTACTAATCACTGATTAGGGTTGCGGTCATGTGAATAAAGAACATGAGGTAAATAAGGAACCTGTAGGGGTTACAGGGGCCGCAGTGGCTTAGTGGTTTTAAGATGCTGAACTGCAGACCGGAAGGTCAGTAGGACAGCAGTTCGAGACCCTAGTGTCACGTGACCGAGTGAGCTCCCGTCTTCTGTCCCAGCTCCTGCCAACCTATCAGTTCGAAAGCAAGAAATTGCAAGTAGATAAATAGGTACTGCTGCGGTGGGAAGTTAACAGTGTTCCGTTAGTTGTGCCGGTCACATGACCACGGAAGCGTCTTTGAACAGTGCTGGCCTTAGAAATGAAGATGAGCACCGCACCCTAGGGTCGGACATGACTGGCTTTCGAGCAGGGGATACCTTTACTAGGGGTTACTCAGCCAGGTGTGTCTTATCAACACACTCTGTTTAAGAACTCCTACATATGACAGGACTGTTTTACCCTCTCTTTTCCCCTCAAGTAAAACTGTTCAGTAAAGTCATGTGAGGATATCCCAGTATTGTCTTCTGTTTGGTTCTTTTAGAGGGAAGATTGTTCTTTCTGTAGCAGACAGAGTGTTGTGTGGAAAGGGGTGGAGTTGCTCTTACTCTACAATGGTCCCATGAAGAAAACGTCCTGGAACTGGAGTTGTATATGCCTCCATTAAAAATACTCTAGATTCCATTACTGTAATTCCTCTCTCTGAACCACTTCACCTCTCTCTGGGACTTGATTTCTCATGCAGAGAATTGTTACTTTCAAAGCGCGCTAGAGATTTGCCCCACACTCTGCCCCAGCCATAACAATTCAATGGATTTCTAAGGTGTTCCTGATATTGTACTTCTAGTGAATCTGTGTCATGGTTGCATTTTTGGTGATTCCGCTTGGATATGATTCTGGATCCATTATTGAGAAAGACACTTTCTCATTTCTGTTGCTAATTGGCTCTAACACCAGTTCTTTTTTCTTCTTTTAATTTTAGGCAAAAAAGGGACATGAAGACCTCTGAGTAAGTATTTTTCCCCCTCTGAACATAGTGTTCTCTTTTGCAGTCGAATGGGTTTATGAAAATGTGTAATTATCCTACTTCAACCCCGCATCCTTCATTGCTTTCTGCTGTCGGGTGACCAGAAGTGCACACACTATCCTGAATGTGGGTTGTTATATAACAGTGGTGTGAGTTGTAGGTGTTGAGTGCATGGATTCTTAACTGTTGATAACATTTTTAAGACCATTTTGAAATGTCTCTAGACACCATGCTGTGACTAGGCCACCAAATAAGGAAATGTGCAAACACAATGACATCATAGGGTAGTTGTGATCCCACAATCCACTAAAGCTGTTCCTAGGACGACCATTTAGTTCAAGCCCCTCCCCCTCTACCCTCATAACCTGTGGCCAAGTGGAACACATAGCCATAACTGCCATGCACAGGAAACCCATGCAACACCATCCTTGCTGTGTGAGGCAGGCAGCCTTGGGACTCTCAGAAGAACCATAAGCTCAAACACCCACAAGTTCAGTGGAGTGCAACAACTAAGAGAAAAACAAGAACCAAACCAAGCAAGTTTTTGGAACTTGGGACGGGATGAGAAAGTAGGAACCAAACGAAACGTAAGGAAAAATGGTTACCATAAGTGAGACTCCTGTGGTTTTTCCGCTGAACGATGCTGAATGTTCAGATACAGAGAATTCTGAACCAATAACTGCAGATTTCTTCGCCCCCAAATTGCAAGAAAGTGGGAACTTTGATGAGCCCCAGCCATCCTGCTCTGGACTCCATCTCAAGCCCCAGCCCAGCTCCGAGTCAAAAAGTAGAACGGTCTCCAAACCTGGCTTCCCCTGGAATTTCCTGTTGCCAAAACGCGGCATCTCCAAGCTCGTTTTCTATGTTGTGACTTCCACTGAGAAGCGCACTGGCATCTCCCTGCAAGCAATCAAGAAGAGTGTTGTAGCCACAGGCTATGACCTTGAAAAACGCAAGACTTACTTCAAGAGGGCCTTGAGAGCCTTGCTTGCAAAGGGATTGTTGAGAAAACTCACTGGCCATGGACTTACCGGCTCCTATACAGTTAGCGAGATGATGCGGAAGATGCTGAGGAGAAGAAAGAGGAGGAGGGGGCGAAGGAGGAGGAGGAGGAGGAGGAGAAAGATAATGGCAGGCTTAAAAAAAAAGGGAGCCTCCAAGAGAAAGAGGCAACCAATGAAAAAGAAGGCTAAGGCTATAGAACCTGAGATATCACCTGGTCCTGACATAAGTACAGTACAGTCACATGTTGTTGACGTGTGATTTCCATAGCTGAAGCTATGTAAGGAAAAAAATAAAGTGCCATATTTCAGCTGACTTAATTTTGGTGCTAATTATTTGGACCTGAGTTGGAAATGTTGGGTCAGCAGACATGAGAACGGTTGGAGAACGTACACTGGCTTCAACTTTCTAAACATCTAAGTCTGCGGCAACTGTGAGATGTGTTCCCATCTATCTGTCGCCATATCTTTCTCCATCACCATATCTTGCGCTTTCCAAGCTGCCTGTGAGAGCTCGGAAAGCGCAAGAAGCTGGCAGCCAGGATGATGACTGCACTATGAAGGGAAACACCTGGAGAAAGGGAGGGTTTCTTTAACAGTGCAATCCTATACAACTCAAACCACCGGTGTAACCAGCGGGGAAGGGTAGGGCAGGAGGCTTGGAGGGGGGGGGAGAGATTTAAATCCCCTTTGAATCCCCCTTTGGAGGGGATTTGAATCCCCTTTCCGTTCTGGGGCCTCCTGTTCTCGCTGCACTGCTGGTTACACCAGTGGTGTAAGTTGGATAGGATTGCGCTGTAAGACTTGTAAAAACCTCATTGAAAAATGGGGTTTGTGTTCAGCCTGCCGATGTAAACCGCCTTGAGTCTATGAGAAAGGCGGTATATAAATACTGTAATAAATACATAAATGAATATCAATGAGGATGGAAAAGGAAACAATTCTGATGATCCAGACCCACCCCTTCTCTTGCCGAAAAATATGGGGAGGGCGGAAATTCACTCCATTACCCCAAACAGCGATAGTGTGATGAGGTGCATCTGTATTCTGTATGAAATAGCGGGGGGGGGGGGGATGAAATAGTGGGAGGAGCAGAGGCTGGCGTATCACCCAGTAAGGACAGGGGCAGCATTAGGCACACTGCCTCAGGTACCAGGAGATCGTGGGAATAGGCCTGCTCATTCTCAAGGCCTTGGCAGATTCATCTGGGACAGTCCTTAAGGTAATTTAGTCCCAGACTGTTTAGGACTTCGCAGAAGCGTCGCTCCGGTAGGGGCGGGGCTGTAAGTATCGCTGCGGTTACAGTCGCTTTACCGAGCGAGGAGGAGGCAGCCCCGCCCCCTCACTGTCCGAGCCAGTCCCCTGCGGAGAAAGTAGCAGGCAAGAGACCCTGCCTGCTGCTTTCTCCGTAGGCGAATGGCTCGGACAGTGAGGGGGCGGGGCTGCCTCCTCCTCGCTCGGTAAAGCGACTGTAACCGCAGCGATACTTACAGCCCCGCCCCTACCGGAGCGACGCCTCTGGGACTTCGTGGCCAAAACCAGCACTCCATTCTGCATTCAATTCCCCTTCTTCTTTAATGTGCCCATTCATAACCCGTTTTTTTCTTCAACTGCCCCTGACCACTCCTCTTTGAAGCAGCATCTTTCAGAGTAAGGCCTGGCAGCTTCTTGTCATGGAGTACAGCTTCCTTTATGATGTGTGCAGTTGTATACCTGTACCCATGATGCCTTTGGGGATCCTTGGCATTCTGAGACTGCTTTTGCTTCCAGAGCGGTAGCCATATTAGTCTGTTGCATCAGCAAATAGTCTTGTAGCACCTTTTAAAGACATACCACCAGTTTATTTCAGTCGTGAACAAAACTTAGGCTGAAATAAAATGGCTAGTCTTTAAGGTCCTACAGAATTTTTTGATGTTTTTGTTTTTTCAAGTTGGCTTTATTATTATGAGCAATGTCATCTCTATTGCTCACCTATGAAGACTGCAGTGGATTATTGATGTTAATCCTTTCAGTCTTATGTAAGATGGTTTTTATCCAGAAAATTTCAATATGGAATCTTGCTTTATCACCCACCTTCAGAATTGGATCACACTATTTTCCCTTTCTACCCTTTTGCATTTTTTTGGCTAAAGAATGCTTCACTGGATGGGTGGTAGAACTCAGTAGTTATGGATACCAAGCACAAAGTGAGAAGAGCTGTAGGAATGCAGTCAGCTTCCAGGTTATATTCTGTGCATTTGTGAGATGGACAACCCAATCCTATCCGGCCACTAGGCCGGCATAGGATGACTGCGTCGGCCCAGGACAATTGCAAAAGCTGCTGTAAAGCAGTTGTGCTCGCCCCTGTTGGTTGGATCCAGATGGCGTGCGGCGCAGGTAAGCCGTGGCTGGGCCGTGCGGTGTAGGGGCAGGGGAGGGTGTTATGGGGTGGGCAGGTTGGGCCTGGGAGGGGGGAGGGATTGGCGGCAGCAGCCCCATCCTATCCCCATCCCAGGTCTGTTTCTATCCCCCTCCATATCCTATCCCCCTCCTAGACCCCGTTTCTCGCGACATGGGCCTCCTTGATTTATGCTGCCAAAATGGCAGTCACAGATCCAAGGAGACCCATTGCGGGGACTGGGGCTTTAACCAGGGTAAGGGAATTTGCTCCCTTACTTTGAGAACCCCAACCCTGCCTGCTCTGCTCAAGATACTGCGTTGCCGACGCCAGCATAGCTGGATCGCTGAGCAGAGCGTAGGATAGGATTGTGTCCTAAAATGCCTGACAAGCAGTCCTTCTCTTGTTCCTTGTTTCTTTCTTCCCATTGTCCACTTATGAGCCTACATTTACAGTCTCTTGTCCATTTTGAGGAGGGAGCATTTTGATGTTCTTCTTGGAACATCATAATGGACCTGGATTCCTTCAAGCAACTTTAACGAAGTATAAGGTTTGTTTTGAGCCCAGCTGCAGTGCTGGACTGTGACCTGCCATTGTGATGTGGGCATATTGCAGCGACCAAGAGTCATCAGGATCAACCACAAGAATTCGAACCTCAAGAAAGTTTGTTGGGGTAAAGAAATAAAATGTCTCCCTCATCTCCCATTCTAAATACCGCTGAATAGAAGGCTGGAAGTCATCTGAAGAGATCACCCACCCAGCTACTCCAGACCAAAGTATCTGCTGTTAAAGTTTCCCAGTGATGAAGATTCTCAACACTCCTTCAGCAAGTACAAATAAAGTATGTTTGAGAGAAGGTTGTGGAAGCATGGGCAGAGTGCGTGTCCCTCACCACTGAACAACAGTAAATCATCTTAGATCGGAAATGTGTTGTGTTTCTTCTGTGTTCTGTTCAGGGTCTGATACATAAATTACCTGTTATAACAGTAACAGTAAATGACTGTTTACTCCCTCTACAGTCGATCGTAAAACCTGAGAAGGGAGTCTCACTTCTGGGCGGCACCCAGCATGCTCTTGGTACTCACGGAATATTACATAGTAGTAATAGTACAACCCCCTCCCCCACAGCCGCCAAATTCTATCCATCTTTAGCCTCCTGTATCACCATTGTTCATCACCTCATTCCCCCTCCTCCAAACTACATCTTCTTGTTATTCCAAAAAAAAAAAAAGTAAAAAAAAAGTGTGGATGCTGGTGAATTTTAAATACAGAGGTTGAACTCGCTTTATTAGTCATAAGGATGCAGAAGTCACTCTGGAGGACAAGACGGGCATCCTTTTTACACTTTGACTTGGGTCGGGGCCGCTGGCATAGTTGGCATTTTGTTTCTCTTGGTGGCTCTGTTGGGTTCCTTGCCTTGTTTCTTGGGCTTGTTCCGACCACCGCTCCTGGAGGTGCCCATGGTTCTTTTCTTCTTACCCGCTTCCTTCGCCTGCCGCCCTCTTCCTTTCACCTTCAGCTGGTTTTTTTTCTTCCCCAAATCAGGATTGACTTTGAAGGAGCCGGTAGCGCCGGTTCCCTTCACTTGCCAGAGTTGTCCTTTGGCCACCATCCCTTTGATGGACCTCAGAAAATAGTGCTTCTTCTTTGCCATGTCATAGCCCATATTTGTAACAATTTTCTTGAGCGCTTGCATAGAAAGGCCAGACTTTTTTTGGCAGGTGGCCACAGCCGTGAAGATCAGCAAGGAAAGATTGGTGGTGGGTGGTTTGGGCGCAGTGACCCTGGTGGAATTAAACTGTCCGGAAAACCTGGACCTGGAAGCAACCCTTCTGGTCTGATTGGAACCCTCAGACAGCCTGGACCCAGACTGGTTTCTGCCTCTCCGCAAAGAAGGATCAAGTAGATCAGGGGGATCAGGAGAACCTACTGATTGAGAGTTCTGGGGATCATCAGGTTGTTCGCTGTCTTCTGCCGTTGGAGTTGATTCTCTGTTGGTTGACCCTTGGTCAGAGGCACTCGATAAAGAAAGCTCTGGAAATGTGTTTGAATCCATTATTTTGATCAGAAACGGGAAAAAAATATTGCTCTGGTTTCTCGTGTATTTCCTTCGTGCGTCTGTCACGCCTCTCACTTAATTTGCATGCCCTTGGAGGTTTTGGGGTTCCAAAGCGCTCGTCACGTTTACACCTTCACTCTTTCATTCGCTTGTCCAGTTCTTGCCTTGATACTTGGGGCTCCCGAATTAACAAATGCTTTCTCTTGAATGGCTTTCTTCAAGCTTTGAAACACACATCTAAATCCTGTATCTTTCTTTACCTCTCCAGCAATGCTTAGAGTTTTTGTGCCTTGGAGCTTTGAGGATCCCAAGCTGGTGGTGCTCAGCTAGAGGACAAATAAAACTTATCCGTCGTCTCACAGACAGTTTTGGGTGTTTAGGTCTAGCTGGTTGTCATGGGAACTCAGCTTGGTGCTCTGTGATGTCAGCTTGGTGCTCTGTGATGTCATGAGATACACTGCCTAATGCTTGTGTATCACATCTCTGCCCCTCTTGCTGAGAGAGTTTTGTTACTTGTAAACCTTTGAAGCAACTTCTTAACTATGTAAATGAGAACATTCCCCAACAAAATAACAAAAATTGTACTTACATTTTTTTTCTTTATACCAGGAGTGTGTGCTGGGATAAAAAAAAACCCTCCTTGTTTGTTTGCTTGCTGTAACAAGCACAGCTGCTGATGAAAAGAAAATATTCCTTCACCCAGCGTGCAATTAATCTGTGGAACTCCTTGCCACAGGATGTGGTGGTGGCACCTGGCCTAGATGCCTTTAAAAGGGGTTTGGATAGATTCATGGAGGAAAAGACCATCACAGGTTACAAGCCATAAGCAACCTCCTGGCTTTAGAAGTGGGTTTTCTCTGTGCCAGGTGCAAGGGAGTGGCAACAGGAAACAGGCTATCTTGTTGGCTGTGTGCTCCCTGAGGCATCTGGTGGGGCCACTGTGAGATACAGGAAGCTGGACTAGATGGGCTTTTGGCCTGATCCAGCAGGGCTCTTCCTATGTTCTTATGAAAATAGCTAGAACCAAGCCACACATTTTCTCCTGAGAACTTTCATTTTGAACTTGGGGGTTGTGACAAAGGAAGCAAAACCATCTCACCTTTTCACTACTACTACTACTACTACTACTACTACTACTACTACTACTACTACTACTACTACTTTATTATTATTATTATTATTATTATTATTATTATTATTATTATTATTATTTTGCTGCTGCTCCCTGTTTCATAGTGGAAGTTTCCTGGGCAACCTCTGGTGGGCAGCCACCATTCCCCGCCCCCCAGAAAGCCATTGTGAAACAATGCTACATCTAACACACTCATCTCAGAGCTCCTTGGGAAAAAATGAGGGGAGCATCACTGCTGCCAGTAAGACCAGGATTTCATTCCTGTTTCACCACCCAGATTGCCAAAATGCCCCCTCCCCATTTTACCTTGTGAACAGGGCCACAAAATTGGGGGCATTTCAGGTCAGCTCGATTCTACAGCATTTAAGTGCTTAAAGTTCCTTTCATTAACAACCTTGGACAAGTCAGTGTAACATTATTATTCCCATGTTACCATTAAGAAGCAGAGGCTGAGAGACAGCAGTTTTCCTGGCTGCAGCAACTGCCCAGGCAGTGAAACTGAACTAAGATTGGTAGTGGAGTTTTCCTGGTTCACCCTATGCCTTAAAATGCCACTGGATACACAGAACCAGATTGCATAGATACAGCTCAATCCTATCCAACTTGCACCACTGGTGTAACCAGTGGGGGCAGTCGCGTCGCTAGGACGCGCGTCACCCCAGAGTGGGGGCGCGCATCACCTTTAAGGGAGAGGCTCCGCCCCCGCACGTGATGTCATGCGCAGGAGCAGAGCACCCCGCTCCGTTTTCGGCTCATTTTGGAGCCAAACGGACGCGAGGGCGGGCGGGCAGGCCCAGCTTCAACATCAAAAATGTAAGTACCGGGGGGGGGGGCGCGTCACCCTTGTGCACGCGTCGACCCCGGGCGCCCCGCCCCACGCGCTTCCCTCCGTCGACGCCCCTGAGTGGGGGGATGGCAGGGTGGGAGGCTTTGGAGGGGAGGGGATATTTAAATCCCCCTTGAATCCCCCTTTGGAGGGGATTTGAATCCCCTTTCCATTCTGGGACTTCCCGTTCTCGTGGCACCACTGGTTACACCGGTGGTATAAGTTGGATCAGATTGCACTGTCAATTGTGCTTCCTCCCTAACCCATCACAGCCAGGTGTTGAGTCTGAAGGGAGAACTCCCCAAGAGGAGAGTACACTACGGTATTGTTATTTTTGTCGGCTGTCTACTTACCAGGCAGTGTGCCAGCCGCTGTCTCGGTTGCTCCTCCACTCGCTCTCTGTATTTGGAAAAAAAAAAAAAAAGAGGGGAACAGAGCAGAAGAGGAAGTCAGGAAGAGAGAATAGAGCCAAACACCTCCAACATTCTAGACCGCTGCTCTCCACTCCTCCACACTTCCTCTTCTGCTCCATTCCCTTTTTCCTTTTCAAATCCAGGGAGCTGGAGGAGGAGGTGGTAGAGGCAAGCAGTGAACACGTCTGGAACTTCCTTGCCAATCTGCTGCCTGAGGTGAGCATCTCACCTGGTCTCATGGGTAGGCTGGTCTATGAAAAACAATCCTTAGGTTGTGAGCAGTGTTGTCGCTCTAGGTGGGGCGGAACGCTAAGTTCCGCAGCGCTCCGACCCTCCGTTACACACCGGCACGAGGCGGCCCGCCCCCTCGCCTTCATAGCCATTCAGGGTGGCGAAGGCAACGTGCAGGAGCCTCCCTGTGCATTGCCTTCGCTACCCTGAATAGCTCTGAAGGCGAGGGGGCGGGGCTGCCTCGTATCGGTGAGTAATGAAGGGTCGGAGCGGTGCGGAACTTAGCGTTCCACCCCACCTGGAGCGACACCAGTGGTTGTGAGATTTTCGGGGATAGAAGTGTTAGCATTTAGACAAGCTGTTTGAAGTGACTCTTCACCCATGGGATAGGACAGGATCAAAATCCAATAAAACAAATAAATAAAAAGAGGATGCAGTGAGAGGTTCCACAGTTATCCAATAAACAGTCATGGATCTGTTAGAATTGTCTGACTACCTTGTTACGGGGATGGGGTGGGGTGGGCGGACTGACCCCGGGTAACAATTGGGGGGCATCAAACCGGAGGCGGGGGGCATCATACCTGTGGTGTTGGGCGATCCGGGCGGCGGCAGAGAACGCGGCAGAACGGCTCAGAGGAACCTGCAGAAGGCTCCTGCTGCCTCCATGCCTCGTTTGTTTTGGCACCCTCCCTCTCGCCCAACCCCCAAGGGACGTTTGGCTCCAGCTGATGTCATTTGGGGGCGTGGTGAGTGATGTCAGCATCATGAGGGGGGCAGCTGGCACGACGCCAGCTACACTTCTGTATTGTGGCCTGCCCCCACCCCCCAGGACTCCTACTTCTGGGGTGCCATCCACGGATACTCAAATCTGAAGGTGGCTAACCCACGGATGAGGAGGGCTCACTGTACATTATTTCTGCCAATGGAAGGCCAAACAAGCTTTCATTTTCCTCCTCCCTCTCAACATTTTTTCTTCTCTTTTCCTGCTCAGCATCCAGATGGTACATCACCATACGATCCACGACAACACAGAGGAACTAAGGCAGATGGCCGCCACCCGAGGAGTGCCCCGGCCTCTGTCTACTTTGCCCATGTTCAATGTCCGAACAGGGGAGAGGATCAATCCCATGCAAAGCAGCCGCTACGATGGTGCCCAGGTGCCTCTCATTGTAGCTCAGCAATGAACCTTTGACAGGTTTGTACCACCACTACCAATGCGCATTGGTGATCTTTTGCCAATGGGATGCCAGGCACTGTACAAAAGTGACATGTTATCTACCAGGAAGGCTTACAGTTAGCAATAGGTGAACATGATGGCACAGGGACTCTGCGGTGGCGGTGCAGGCAGTGCAGTGTGTGGCAAATTGAGCAGGAGACTTTGCCTCCCAAGCCAAGCTCCACTTGGGCCAGATGACTTTGGGTGGCTGGCCGGATGTGGCCCGCGGGCCATAGGTTGCAGACCCCTGCTCTAGTCCCACATCTGGCAGACAAAGGAAATGTCTCCACTTTGGCAGGATGGTTTTACAGAATATGAGGTATGGCTACTTCAGTGAAATTAATGTCCTATGTATGGCTCCAGTAGGGTCGATAAACTGAAAGTCATTCAGAACATTGGTCTTGATTTGTAATGTTTGGAATGACAAATTTCAAGATACTATTAGACCTGATTGTATTATTTCCCTGGTTATGAACTGACTAAAATAGAGCTGGAAGAAATATCCCCAATTTCACTCCCCATTTGCAGGCTGTGAAGCTGGGGGTGGGGGTGGGGAGATAATTTGAGACGCATCTTCCAGAATTCAAAGAAATGGGAGTGTGGGATGGGAGGGAATATGTAATGAAGTAGAGCCATTTAAAGTCCAACCCACAAATTCAGTGCCTCGACAGATGGTTAGGACCAAATATCGTTTGATCTCAAGATCTTGATCTTTCTTCTCCACCTCCTCCGGTAAGTATCCCATCTCCCCTTCCTTAGCCTAGTCTGAGAAGCAAGCTAAACAAATACCTAACTTTTTCTTTCTGCCTCTTCTTTGGTGGTCAAGCCAAGGAGCACAAAATCTCCCAAGAATGCCATAGTCATTCAGTGCAAAGCACAAATCCCATGCAAAACAACCCTCTCTCTCTCTCTCTCTCTCTCTCTCTCTCTCTCTCTCTCTCTCTCTCTCTCTCTCTCTCTCTCTCTCCCAGATGCAGCCTGTATACTGAAGACACTAACATTTTCAGAAAAGTGGGGGTGGTGTCATTGCCCACACCATGGTGTTTTTCTGTCCAGCTGTCATCTCTGGTCAAAGTAAATGGAGTTTTCAGATTTTCAACAGACTTCAAGCTGTACCTGAAAAAACTTGATTCCTCCTCTCAGAAGGGAGACGAAGTTGGATTCTACAGATGTGTGTGAAGCCAGTGCCGGTGCTTATTGGCTAGTGCCTGTGACATCACTGGAGTCACATCCCCACCTCCAAATCTCTGAAGGAGCTGGGTCACTGTTTCAAAGCACTATTTAACACGATAAAGATGAATGCATGCATCTTATGTATTTTCTGCTTTAATCTTGAGACCCTGAGCATTATTTGTACAGTAAATGTATACAGTATACATCAACGCAGAGATGACAATAAAAACAGAGAGACAATAGTGCAAGGCTGCTTATTCCCCTTCAGAGCAACGCCCCGCTATTTCAAGACTAACTTATTTTCTCTTTTGAAAAACATTTTCACTGAACAGTATGCTCATTTTTCCCTCTCCAACAGCAGAGCATAAGCTGGCTGGGTTTTAAAATCTTATTGAAAGAGCAAACAAGCTATAGCCCAGGGGTGACCAAGCTGCGGCTCCTGAGCCACATGCGGCTCTTTGACATATAATGTGCGGCTCGCTGAGCCCCTTTTTGCATCACAATTGAATATAAAAGGTAAATAAGATATTTTCAAGCTTTATCATTATTGACCAGGTATAAACTGAGCAGAGGCGTCATTAGGGAGGGCGGGGGGCCCCCCCGGGTGGCGGGGGTGTCAAGCAGCGGAGGGGTGCACTTTTGCCACGCTGCCGCTTAAATTCGGAGGCGGTGTGAAAGCACCCTCCCCAGTGTTTTTTCGGCCACTTGTAGTGGGAGGATTGGCCCTCCCGCCTTCCCAGGCTCCGTACAGCCTAAACATGCCCGAAAAAAACACCAGGTGTGTGTGTTTGCTTTTGCGCCGCCGAATTTCGGTGGCGATGCGGTGAAAGTGACATCACCCCCAGGGTGTGGGGCTTGTGGCGTCATGTGGGGGGGTTGTCGTGTCGACGCCACACACGGGTGTGTGTGTGTAGCAATGCCTCTGAAACTGAGAGTCCACTGGATTAAAACATAAGTTTAATGTTCATGGTGAGTAAATATACTGTATTTAAGAATTAAAATGCTTCTTGAATATTGCAGCTCTCAAACATCTGAAGTTTATCGTATGTGGCTTTTTTTTTACATTAAGCTGCTTAATTTAAGCTTAATTTAAGCAAGTTTGGCCACCCCTGCTATAGCCTTTTCTGCAAGGCCATCGTGCACTCTTGCATGCAGGCTGCTCCTTTATGATATGTCTACAGTTCTTCGGCTAGCTAGGGATGAAGCTGCCATATCTCGGTAAGTGGAAATAGAGCTTCTGGTGATGAAGCTGCGACGAGAATCAACTACGCACAGCTGCAGAATTGCTTGCTCAGTGCTTCTTCAGGAAAATGCTTGTTGATGTCATGGAAAGGGAGGCCCATATGGAGGGCCTCTTCCAGCCTGCTAGACATAAAAGCTTCCTTGTAGGGGGAGCTTTGACACACCAGGAGAGCTCTGTTTCTTCCTGTGTCTGATGGGAGCTCAAGTTGCAAAAAGGAATGATAGCTGCTCCGCGGAACGTCAAGGAAATACAGAATGGCTGCTGGGACAGAGCTGACAAAGATCCCAAAGCTATTCAGCAGCAGCAGCAGCAGCAGCAGCAGCAGCAACAACAACAACAACAACAACAACACCTGTGTGTGTGTGTGTGTGTGTGTGTGTGTGTGTGTGTGTGTGTGTGTGTGTTTATTTTCAAATGTAGATATATATCCTTCGTTCTATTCCACTTCAACAAAGTGCTTGAGGCCATTTTATACACAAGGCTAAAAAACAACAACTCAGAAACAATACAGTTTAAACATCAAGAACAAGCAACCTGTTAAAACAAAATGGTTTACAAACAATGGCAGAAAATTAACAGGGAAGGAGCCAGGCAGATGTCCCAGGCCAGAGAGTTCTACATCCTCAGCTTCGCCACTGAGGGCCAAATTGGCTGATACACCTATTGTGTGATTGGGGCCTGCATGCTTGATTTTTCTAACATGCACAGAGGGCCATGACCTGAAGTGGGACTATGTAGGGTAAGAGGGTATTTACCCCACGCCTCCACTGTCATACTGATCCAGATTGGGGCCCGTGTTGTTGGTATTTAGGAAAAAAAGCTCCTATTGGCACCAATGGGAACCTTCCCCCCCCCCCGGCAAATAGCAGCTGTGTGCAGCTGTGATCTGCATCAGAATGTGAGTGGAGGCAAAGTGTTAACCCTACACTTTTACACGCAACACACCACCAGTGGTCATTTTGGAGCCACCACTGCCACAAATGGCAACGGTGTTGGCAGAGGCGTAGGAACACCGATGCCCCCCCGGAGGAGGCCACACCCCTGCCATGTGACATCACCTGGAAGCCACGCTCCCACGGTGATGTCACACGGCCTGTGAGTGGTCGAAATCCACCCCTGGCGGTGGTCAGGAGGGTGGGGAACACATCCCCTGCCTCCGGAAGGCCTTTTTAGACTGCCACTGCTGCTGAGGGCAGCGAATTTTATTTATTTATTTAAAGAATTTGTATCCCGCCTTTCTCCCAGCAAGGGCACTCAAGGCGGCAAGGGCAAGGGCACTCAAGAAAAAAAAAGCGGCACAAAAAAGCCACTGCCGAAATGCCGCTGAGGGGTGAATGCTGCCACCCTGCTGCCCCCTTGGACGTGCTGCCCAGGGGCGGACCACCACCACGACCCCCATTCCTACGCCACTGAGTGTTGGCAGCTCACTGCAGCAGCCAGCAACCTGCGGGAGTGAAGGTAAGCCAGCGTGGGGGGCAGGTGGTGGGAGGAATGGGGCGGGGAGGGGAGGAACAGGACAATATCTGGGTCGGGAAGGGGGACGGCCGCAGGAGGATCAGGGGAAGTAGGGGGTGGATCTCAGCAGCAGTGACTTGCGCCAGGATCCTATCCCCATCCCTTCTTCCTTTCCCTCACCCTTACCGTCCTCAAACTTACACTAGTATAATAGCTGACATAGATCCGAGGAGACCCATTAGGGAAGTGGAGGCTTACCCCAAGGTAATGGCAGCACTGGGAAGTGTAATCAGCAGGACCTTCCAGATCAACCACTAGGTGGGGGAAACTGCAGGTCCCTCTGAAAAATAACCCGAAGAGCCGCCAACTTTGCAGCTCGCCAGCAGGCTAGTGACATTCTGGGGGCCATTCCAGCTTGCCCCTATTTATGATGGATGCATTCCTTGGCCAGAGGGTACCCTGGAATAGTTTGTAATCTGGGTATTTCCAGACAGGGTGTTTAGTCTAGGATCGTCATACCTTATTCATTAATTCTTGATCCTGATCGTGGGTTCACACAATGCTCACACAATGTTTTCCTCACCTCTCAACTGTCACATTTATTCATGCAGAACATGTTGAGATTGCCTATGAGAGCAATGAATGCCTATGCACACTAATGCAAACGAGACATTGCACAAGTGCAGCTATATGTCTACTGCGGTGTGCAAGGAGCACTGCAATTCTGACTGTGACTGCAGTGGGGAAAATGATGGCTGGCGGCTGCCCCAAGTTGCAGGCCTGGCCCAAGAGGAACCGGCGGAAGCCTTCCGCAGCTGCCACCTCCCTTACATGGAGGGTGCTCCCCCACCTTCTCCTGTGTGGGAGGAAGCGCAGATGGGCATATGCCCGCTTATTCCCACCACTTCTGCAGGGGAGAGTCAACAACAATGAAGGCAGCTCATCCGCCACTGTGGAGAAAGACCTACGACGGCAAGGGTGGCAGCAACCCATTCAGTCCTCTTCACGCACAGAAGACCCTCTTCCTGATCTGCTGTGGCTGATGCCGCTGCCTCCCTTCCTGCTGTTTTGAAATAGTGTGGCAGAACAAGGGAGTGGCGCAGTGCGTCTCTTAGCTTTGTTCCTTCCTTCCTCCTACCTTGCCCTATTTCAGGCCATAGAGCAGCGGAGCAGGGAAGAACAGGTAAGGGAGCAAATGGGACTCACATCTGGTGGAGGTGGCCAAAATGGGCGCAAAATGCGGCCAGCACCCATCCACTGCCTGAGACAGCCTGCCTCACCTCACCCCCAGGATTGGGTTGGCCCTGACAAGAAGTACGGTACGTCTGGAAATACCCAGGATCCTCTGGAATACTTGCTAAATCACAGTGGAGCTGCTACAGGCACCAGGCAGGGGTCTTTGAGAGAGACAGACAAATGGGGGAATAGAGCAGAGAGGGGTGAAACGGCAATGGGAGTGTGGAGGTAAGGTCAAGCCAGGCTACGTTTGCCGAACATGTGCCTCGTGTGGAGAGGCTCGAAGGAGGAAAGGGAAGGGGCTTGAGGAAAAGGGTGAGTGAGTGTAATAGGTGAAGGTAGTCGCAAGAAATGGAATACCGTATTGGTCTGAGTATAAGACTCACTTTTTTTTCTCCTAATTTAAGTTTTTAAACTAGGGGTGCGTCTTATAATCAGGCTGTTGCAATTTAATGCCAGTGATTTAATTAATTATTTTTAATAGCACCAAACTTTAAGGGTGCGTCTTATAATCAGGTGCATCTTATACTCGGGACAATACGGGTAATTACCGAGACTGTTTTTCATCCCACTCCATTTGGGCTCTGGGGTTTTCCAGGCAGCTGTTGGCTGTTTCAGAAATGCAAAAGAATCTCCATCCATTGTGTTTATGATGACTATTCATGAGCAGTACTAGTGGCACAGCTGTGCTTTCCTGCACTCACAAGCAGACCTCTTTGGAAGGGGCAAATTTTCTCCATGCAAATGTCTGCGGTGTATATTTCCCATTGACAAAGCACCCTTTGAAGCAAAGAGCCCTTCATGGTAGCTCCTGAATGAGGACCATTGAACAGCATCCAGCTTTCTTGGCATGTGGGGAGGATGCCGACTCTCATATTTGACAGGGAAGGAGGTGTTTTTCCCCCCTTCTTCTTCTCTTCAGAATATCAGGTAAGAAAAGTAAAAGGAACTGAAGGCTCCGTTCATTTTGAAGAGATCTTGGAAAAGCCAAGAGCTGGAAGGGGAAGAGAGAGAGACACACACACACCAAGTGATGGACTTAAGGTGGCACAAGACCTAATGGAAGATGGGAAAAGGAGAAAGAAGACAGATGAAATTGGGCAATGGAAAGGAGGGAGAAGGAATCCAAGAACAAAAAAGATGTTGGGGTAAAACAAAAGATGTGGGGGTTGATGATGCTGTTAACTTGGAGCAAGGAGAGAGAGCATGTGGAACCTTGAAGACAAACTAGTTCCTTGTGACCTGAACTTTTCTAGGTAGGGTCCCAATATATGTAAGCTTAATATGTGCCTGAAGCTCGAGTTTGAGATCTGTTTCTTCCAGTACCATGTGAAAAAATACTATAAAGAAGTGTCTCTGAGCATGCACAGAGTGACCTTCCTTTGCCACTTCGCGACCACGGCCTCTCATCACGCATTTTGGATCAGTGAGTGGGGTTTTCAAGGCAGGTGGTCTGCTTCCTAGGTGGGCTTGAGCCCCAGCACCGCTTATTATTTGATTTTTAAGAACGTGAGCACTGCAAGAGCTAACTTCAATGGACAAATACAGCTGTGTGAAGTTGACATCTTGCTTCCGAGGAATCGATGGGATTGCCACGTTTTGAAAAACAACATGGACTTGCTTTTTATTTTTTTAAATCACCACTCATTTCTTTCAGAGAAGCATATTTTCAGGATCACAAATGGGAAGAGGAATGTGACGGGCAAACAGAGAAAATTAAGGAGAGATGAACAAACTTTTTTTGAAAAAGAATTTCTGGCCACTTTTGAAGATGGGAATATTCCCAGGAGGTTTTTATGTCCATCAGAAGCCTTGTTGTATCTTGTGAATCTTCCCACAGCATTCTGGTAAGTCCACAGTCTTTTGTGTTTATATCATTGCTTGAAGAGCTTTAGGGGTGTATAACCCCTTCAAAATTAAAAATAATTGCCCTTATTTCTATGTAACACCAAGTGATGGAATAGACTAGGTTTCCTCTCCCCTCCTCCCAAATATCTAGTTTTTGGGGGAAATGAGAGAGGTTTCATAGCAATGAACACTTTGTATTTGGAAACAGCAAACGGATCAAAACCAAACCGAAACGATGACTCGTTTGTTTTTTGAATCTTGACCAGGCTGTGCATTTTTCCCGCTGGTCCTGATCCTGAGTTTTAACAGCAGCCTGCCACATACGCATTCAGCAGGTGAACCCTTTCCTTGCAGGGAGATACAGCGATGAGAAAAACATCACCTGCCTATTTTCTGTTATTTCTGCACGTACAGAAGCGGGGCCTGTGAAAACCAGGGAAGTCTTGCTGTGGTAGCACTTTGGGATTGGGAAGAGGGTTGTGGTGGAGGGGCAAGGTTGACTGGTTCTAATAGAAGTGGGAAGGGGAGAGAGGGAGGACCAGGCACAAAAGAAGAGACGAAGGAGACAGAGAGGACCATGCAAAGTGAGAAATATTAGGAGATTTCAGCAAGGGAGGAACATTGCAAGGTGGCCTTTCCTGGTCTCCTCCTTTCCTCTGGCTAGGGCTTGTCTACACTGCAAACGTTAACTGGTTTAACTGTCATGACTCCCACCGAAAAATCTTGGGAACTGTCACCTACTGCCAAGGTTCTCTTAGACAGAACAGCCTCAGCACCCTCACAAACCTTCAGTGCCCTGGATTCCTCAGGAAAGGCCATGACAGTTAAAAGCCTTTGCAACGTGGTCTACGTTTGAAGTGCGGACACATCAATAAGAGGGTAGAAAGCGTGGCCCCATTGCCCCCGGCCAACCCGCCCCAACCGACACCACCTGTCTTGCATGACAGAAAAAGTCTGAAGAACAACTGGTGTATTTGGATCATTTCACATGCTTTATTTCAGCAGTCAAAATAATTAAAAACATCTCAAATTATTATACATATACAAAATAGGTACAGAATCTTCGGTCGCTCACACTCCCTAGAACATCTGTCTCTTGTTAAAGAGAGGAATTGGGTTTGCTTGGAGGGGAAACCCGCCGAAAGACAGAAAAAAAGATTTGGGGTGAGGGGGAGGTCGGGGGAGTGAAAGGGAGGCGATGAGGAGGAGGAGGAATGAATCAGCAGCAAGTGAGGACCATGGGAGAACAAGAGAGACTTGGCGGAAGAGTTTGATTTTGGGGGACGGCGGAAAGAGATGGAAGCAGAAAAAGGAATGGTGATAGAGAAGAACTGGATGAATGGGAAAAAGACAAGCCCAAAGGGGATCCACCTGCTTTACAACATAAAGACAGAAATTGCTCAGACCTTGATCCCTTGAAGCAATGTTTGGTTGTGTGTTTTTTTAATCCTGGATTTTTATTTTTATTTGCTCATTCAAAAAATAATAATAGCACCTTTTGAAAATTCACAAGTATCTCTGGGCAGCAAGGCATCAAATTTGCTTTTCCCCTCCAACAGACTCATTTCAATAGCACCAAACAGCCCCTCTCAGTAACCTCCACATGGGGCCAGGGTTTTGTAGTTTTCACCATCTCAAAAAAGAATTCCACTTGGGACCTGCAATTATTAACATAGCAAACTAAAAAGAAAAAAAATATATATGACACAGTTAGCACCTTTGTCTAAACCTGGAATCCTGCCCTGTCCCCCCTCCCCCATTGCAACCAACCTGGTGTAAGCATTAAAAAAGCCCAAAACTACCCCAGAGTACTTGAAAATGACAATGGTGAGGTAGCCGTCCATACAACAATAATATACATTTAACATTGCATTTTCTCTGCTTTCTGGTATTATTGGTCATTTTTTTTCCTTTAGTTGTTCACCGACAAAATATTTGTAGATCTTAAACTTGTGTTCCCCCCCCCTCCTTAAAAATATAATCTCCAACCTCTCTCAGAGGACAGGCATCTTTCACCTGTTCTTTGTCCAAACAGGTTCCTGTTTTGAAAACCACTGAATGTACCACACCTGTATCTGGACGCTGTCAAATGTATTTCGATTGCCGACTGAACACAACAGAAAAAAAAATGTACATTTCAAATGGCTGAAAGAATAATCTTTTCAGTGGTATTGCTTTATGTAAAAAACAAACAATAGAGAGAAAAATCTCTCTATAGAAAAGAACTGGCAGAGAAAGTTGGCCTGTAGGTAAATTCTGGGATTTTTGTTTTCCAACACCAAGGTAATAGGGGAACATTTTATGGGGGTGTGAAGGGCAGGTTCTACCATTAGTTTAGCATTGTTCTTGTTGCTGTGGAAACAACAAGTTTTTCAAAACTGGCAACTGTCCAGATGTTGCTTGGTTTGGACTGATTTTGTCATTTTGGATGGTTGTTGTATATGCATTTTTGGAATGTGCAAAGAGTGGTCCCAAGATATTACTTGATTAAAAAAAAAAAGATGAAATCAAACCGTTCTGTCTTCGGGGATTTTAATTTAAAAAAAAAAAGTCAAGCAAGTGGATGCACTTCCTTAATTATTTTTGAAAAGTCATTTATTTTTATTTTTTTGGTTTAATGCTTTTTTTGTTTTTTTAACGGAAACGAAAATAGTTTTAGAGATGATGGATAGAAAAAGACACAAATTCAAGTCCATGTGAAATTTCCTTCTTTTTTGGCTGTTTTTTATTTTATTTTTTAAACTGTCAGGTTTCCTTTTGGGTTTACAAGAAGCAGGCTGGTCCAATCTCAAGGCCGAATTCCTGGTCTGGGGCACCAACGTCCATGGGAGCCACATCAGTGATGGGCAACCGGGAAGATTTTGATGTCTTGTATTGGATGACTGTCTTTCCCCAACTGCCAGTGTGACTCTGCAGAGGAAGGGAAAACAGAAAGAAATTAGACACTGGAGCTGAACTGAACAGATTTCTAATACGGCTTCTGTGTGCAGAGGAATGGGCTCCCTCTGTAAGCTCTCGCCGGCCATCTGTGTTCGTAAACTATGGGGCCATTATTCCTGGGGCTTCCCCACCTTGATTGCCCATTCGGTTTACCTTCTGCAAGGAGCTGTGGTATTTAGCAAGTGGCTAGTGGTTTTGTAGAGTAACCACACTACTTTAGTACTTAGAACACCAGGGCAGCATGAGAATGAATGGGCAAAGCCAACTGATGAAGCTGGAGTCTTTGGCATGGGCCATCCTCTCTGCAACCACGGAAGCAGCACGTGCAGGCTGCACGGTGCAGCCCAGGAAGGAGTATAATGTCATCACTTTGGGCTCAGCCGTTTGACTGGCTGGGAGCCTTCTAAAAACTAATTGGGTTAGAACCCATTTCCCCCTTTGGACAGTCTCCTGCCTTGAGGACCTTTGGGTTCAAAATAGGCCTTGCAAATTAAATATATATTTATAAAAACATAGAACATTCTGGCCTTGATCCAAATGGTGGAAGCAAGCAGAAGCCTGAGCCGATGCTGCTGTATCAATGGATAAGTACAGTAGCTCAAGATATATGGGGATTCAATGGGATAATTCATGGGGTTCTGTGGGTGGACATGAATATTTGCAGTGCACACAAAAACTCAGTACCATCCATCAGCTGAGATCAGCTTCCTCATACAGATTGCATTAACTGGACTATCTGCCTATAACACTGACTTCACCATTCAGACCTTTCAAACCCTGTATCCCAGCCTCTGGCTCAATCCTAATAGAACCTAACCCTTTACATGGATTGCCTCCCCAGGGATCAATAGTTCCAGAGTATGGACAAACGTTTTAACAACAGGTACAGTGAAAAAGTAAAATACTGTAGCCCAGGGGCTCTCAACCCCTTCCCGGCCGAGTACCACCTCCGATGCCACTCTCCTGCTGTGTACCACCAGAAGTGATTGGCGATGACATCATCGCCAGTTTCTTCCAGGTTTTCAGAGGCCAGAAAATGCAGGTAGTAGGCTCTGGGCAGGTGGGAGGGTCCTTCTCAGCATTCCCAAGAGGCTCGGCCAAAGGCAGGAACCTCTTGGGAGCAAAAACGCAATGCCAAAATCGCCGCATTGGAGCGGGGTTCCGGTGGTCCAAGTACCACCAGCAGTCGGCCGAAGTACCACTGGTGGTACTAGTACCACTGGTTGAGAATCCCTGCTGTAGCCCATTTCAAAGACTTTCATCTAAGCCTGAGACAGTTAAAAAGCAATTGGTGATCCCCCCCCTCCCCGGACTGGCTTATTCCTCACTCAAAGGCTGAAGAACTCACCGTGCAGCCATCCTCGGTGACTCCGTAGGTGAAGCGGCTGTTGCCCTCTGCTCTGATCTCAATCTCGTTGGAACCTTGGAGGAGCAGAGCCTTCTTCAGGTTGCCGGTCTGCTGGTCCATGTAAGCCACGCTGTTCTTGCAGTGGTAGGTGATGTTCTGGGAGGCTTCAGTGGACATCAAGCGCAAGAAGGTCAGCTGGATGGCAACATCCGCTGGGTCGGATCCCTCGCTACCATATTCGAACTGCCGAGAGAAACGGAGTCAAGGAGAGAGCAAAAAAGGTCAGTGTTCATTGTTTAAAAAACTTGTTTCTCAGAAATTCCTCTCATACACAGAAACCTAGCTGGGGGCCCTGTGCTTTCTCTCAATGTGCAGGATGCCTAGGTAGCAAGACAGGAAAAGCCTGGGCCTTGGCAAAGCAAGAAATGCTGACCACTGCCTTTCTTAAGAAGCCAGAATACAATCAGGGAACAGCCCCTGGGGACTCATGAGAGGCATAGAGATTGGGTGCACCTGTCTTCCTTGGATAGGTGTCACTAGCAGATTGCCTTTTCCAATTGCACCAATTATAGCTCCTTCAAGCCAGCCTAGACTCAGCATGCTAAACTGGCTTTTGACAACTGCTTATGTCGTTTAACATGCGAGGCTAACTAAAGCTCTGGAATCCAATCCCAGAAAACTGCCTGTACTCATTTTTGACCCTTCCTTCTCCTTTGTTTCATACAGTCATAGAGTTGGAAGTGACCTCATGGGTCATCATCAAGTCCAACTTCTTGCAAGCATCAGGAATCGGAGACTCTTTGGCCAATAACAACCTACCCCACCCTCCTCCACCTAGTAAAACTCAAAACTCATCCACTCTCACTTAGCTGTGTTGAATAATCTTGGATGTCAGGCTGGAAATTACCTTCTGAGATAATCCAGGTACTCTCTTTGCCTTATGAGTCAAGCCTACCTGAACCAACTCAACCAAACACTTGGTCAAACAGCTTTGTGAGACATCTCTTGATGAAAATTCCATGGCTTCTCCAAGCAATATGTTCCAGGGCTCCACCACCCTTATCATTAGAAAGTCTTTCCTAAAAGCTAGGCTAAATCTTTCTGGTGGCTGTTTAAACAATTCTTCCTTGTTCTTTCAATGGCAGACATGAATTCATCACTCTCTTTGAGGCTGACCTTACATGTGCATCAACTCTGCTCTTAATCTTCTCTTCCTCAAGCTAAACAAGACCAAATCTTGCACTGAAACAAATAAGGACTCACACAAAGTCCTTGTGCCTCTGAGATACACACACACACACACACACACACACCCCTTAAGGAACTCATACCAGTTCCAGCTTGGGAGATGAATCAGAACAAGCCTAAACATGGATGAACTCTCATTCCCACCAATCCCATCTCAGGGCTCCTAGCAAAGTCATTTGTTTAACTTTCATATTCAACTGGTTCCTGTTCTCACCTGGAAGCCATCGCTCATTGTCTCGCCAAACCAGATGTGCCTCTTCTCCTTGGGGTTATTGCTGATGTACCAGTTCTTCTGGGCGACAGTGGGCTGAGTTGGGTAGACGCAAGTCTCTCCAGTCTCCATGTTACAATAGACCTTGATGGCATCCAGATTACAGCCTTGGTTGGGGTCAATCCAGTACTCGCCTGATGAGGAAGATGGAAGAATGAATGAGTGAGTTATTGATGAAGAATGAATCCTGGATATGGAGGGACCAAAAAGACTATGTCTTCCAATTTATGTCTTCCAACCTCCTACTCCCAAAGCACCATTTTTCTCCCCAAACTGTTCTCTCCACCTGGATCCACATATGTTCGAGATTTTCAGATATATATTTTTTTTAAGTTGGCTTTCCCAGGTCAGAAAAATAACTGTCCAAATCTCCCTAAACATTAGACAACCAGGTCGCTGACATGAGAGGAAGTGGATCAAACCAAAAGGAAGAGAAAAGAATTATATGGGCCCACAATGTATTTTAGGATGAGAGAGCAACCAGCCAACCAAAATGGCCATATATTGTAAAAAAAGAGATAGTTGCACCATCGTTTCTCAGCATTGAAGATGCTGAGAAACGATGATCCACACAAAAGACGGATGGCTTTTGACAATCCACACAAAAGACGGATGGCTCATCTCAAGGCATATTTTTGTGGAGGAAGGAGGGTCAGAGAAGATCCTGAATGACCGGAGCTGGTAGTTCTCTCTCTCTGCAGCTGCCTTAGGAGACCCACCTCACCCTAGGAGAAGGACTTAAGCAAATGCAGGCCATACTGCAGAGTGAAGCTTTTTGAGGAACAAATAGTTCAGCATAGCTCAAGCAATCCAGGTTAGGAAGAGACTACAAGAGAAGGCATCTTGTGTCACTGGTCAATATGATCTGTGGGAAATTCCTACCTGGACATTTGGCTGTGTAAGCCCTAAAAGAACGAGAAAAAAAGTGGAAGAGGAGAGAGGTGAAGTGAGACGTTGATAAGAGAGAAGAGGTCCAGAAGCAGAGGGAATTCCTGGTGTTAAGAGGAGACAGATTTGGCTTTGCCTGCACTTACCGCTCTTCCAGTCTCCATGGCACATCTTCAGGTCACGGCAAGTGCGGGCTGGGTTCTTACGGGTTCCCTCGGGACTACGGATGTTCTCAATCTGGAGGGACAGGCTCTTGAGGGTAGTATCAACTTCCAGGTCACGGTCACGCATCACATTGGCATCATCAGCTCTGTAGTAGCGGCCACCGTCGTGAGCTTTCTCCTGAGGAGGCTGGGGCATGAAGCTGAAATCAAAGCCACCGCTAGGTGGGCCTGGGGGACCAGGCATACCAGGAGGTCCAGGAGGACCCTGTAGAAGAAGAAGAAGAAGAAAAGAAAGAAGAGTTGAAGGCGAAGATCTCTTCCACCCAATGCATTCCAATTGTCAAACTGCTACAAATGAGATGGAATACATACTTGAGGGCCAGCATCACCAGTACGACCACGGGGACCAGGTGGGCCAATGGGGCCAGGGAGACCATTCAGACCATCTTTGCCAGGGGCTCCAGAAGATCCAGGAGGACCCTGTCCAAAAGAGAGAACATGTGCATTGTTACAGAGGTTTTGGCATTGGATGGAGCAAGACGCACGACACGGGAGGATCTAAGTCTTGCTGCGCATGCAATCATATTTTGCTTCATCAAAAAAATGTACCACCCTTTCAGTTTCAGCTAATATCTTCCTGGCCACTGATGGCTGGAGTGCTTTGGAACTTATAACATTACAAACCAGCTCCCTGGGCAGGATGTGTCTTGCTGGGCAGCTTTTGGGGCAAGGGCTGTAATGTGTGCCTCCAACACTGCAGTTAATATAGATTATTGCAGTGATTCCTGCTATTTCTCATGGCAGATGGAGGAATGGGGAATAATGGGTTCAACACAAATGACACAGGGGACTGCTGGACAAGGCCCCATCATGGCACCTCTTCTTTGAGTTGCTGCTGCTGCTTTCCAAACTTCAATTTAGAGGGAATGCACAAACGTATTTGTATTATATGAGTATACTCCCTCACTCTCAGTTTGTGTCTCCTTCAAATTACCGAAGTCAATCCTCAGCCTGAACCAACAGCAACTATTTTCCTCTTGTACAGACACCGCTAATCCCTTCCACAGCAGCAAACATGGTAAACTAAGACTTGAATTGTTCCTGAATAGGATCTTCAGTAGGACTCTGGAAGTTTGCACAGGATTCTGGAAGGGTTTTGTTTCCTTTATGTTTTACTTTCTGATCTTCAAACCGCCCTTTCACCCCTTTAATTACACAGAAGGCTATGCCATGGTTCAAATATATAGCGCCTTCACAAGGCCATCAAGAGATGACTGCTGCTATCCAGTCTTTACTTGATGACTTGTTGGGGATTTGTTCCTGAGTTGCTATACTGTCTCCATTAAGATGACAAAATAACCATACTTACTCTTGGACCAGCAGGGCCGGAAGCACCAGAGGGACCTTGTTCACCAGAAGCACCCTACGTAAGAGGGGAAAATAAATGGTCAATTCAACCTGATATTCTTCCTGGTAAAAGCAATTTTTTTAACATGTGAGAAAGTCAGTTCAAATGAATGAGGTGACTACTGGGCTGAATCTCAGCAGGGGTACTTGATAATCTGGCCAATGGGCCAAACATGGCTTCTTGGACCTCTCAGTGGGCCATAGGGTCTCTGTGTCTCTAACTGGCACACTGTGAGACTCACAGACCCTCCTACTGGCACCTGAGAAGTGCCCCTTCAGATCTTTCTAAAAGGCAACTTGAATGAAAGTTCTCCAAAGGTGCATCAAAAAAAACCCCAATCAATCATTGACTCCATCATAATATTCAATTCTCCTCCGCTTCAAAGTACAAGCATGCAAAAATGAAATGGTCTAACTTAGGAAAACGTTGTCAGCCAGCTTTGCCTCTTTTGATCTTGGATGCAAAAATCATCCTCCTTGAGGGCATTTCATATTTTATTCACCTCATGAGGACTGCAGCCTTTAAACAGCTGGTCAGAGTCCTCAGAAGTGTCAGAACGAAATTTGAAAGTGTAAAGATATGGGCTTCTATAGAGTCTGTTCATGTCTGCATCATGCAAAAATCTGTTTTCATCATCCCTTGAAACAGCCCAAGAGAGTTGTGAACAAAGAGGATGAAATCAACCACCTGACTCAGGTGTTCTCTCTATGTGGGCAGACAGGGTCATATCCTATTCTGGGCCCCATGATAAAGTGTAGGGCTACCCCATGTCAGAAAGGGACGATGTAGTAATACTTACAGGGGGACCAGGAGGACCCTGCAGACCAGAGAAACCTCTGTGACCCTTCATGCCTCTGTCACCTTGTTCACCAGTCTCACCCTTATCACCACGAGGACCTTGTGGGCCCTAAAAAGGAAAAGAAAGAATTAAAAATAAGCTCTCTCAAACATCTATTGATGGGCCCTATCCTGTGTAGCTGTGGTGGACCTGAACTCTGAATGTTCAAAGATGTTTGTTTTTATTTGCCTTCCTTCTAAAAAGGGAAGACAGAGGCAACAATGCAGTTGAGAGGGCAAGACAATGGACGCCCGAGTAACTCCAGTCAGCTGATATGAAATGGCAGCCATCTTGAAATGCCATAGTAACGAACATAATTGCTAACCTATATCATTCTTCCATTTAAAAAAACAAAAAACAAGGAACATTTTTAACCCCAAACTTACAGCAGGACCACGAGCACCAGCTGGGCCAGCGGGACCAGCAGGACCAGCGGGACCCTAGAGAAGGGAGAGGGGAGAAAAGGAGAGAATGTTAAGACCATCACATGGAACTGGATATGCAGTCTGTTTCTTTAGGAACTCAGTCTTGGTAAGGCAGTGTTTCCTTGCAAACTTTCAGAGGGGCAAGTAATTTACATGATGGGGCAGTGCCCTTGGTTTCCCTTCTGTCCCCCTAACTAGAAGCCTGCTTCTTGTGAAGCAGATTAGATAACGAAGGCTAATGTTTGCAGCAAGAGCAGCAACCTTGGTGTTAAATGAAATGGGTAGGATGCCCAGTTTCAACAGGTACAGGACATGGTCTGAAGATGCAGGATAGAGCATTGTTGCTGGCTTTGATAAGTGTCTGGATGAGAGATGGATCCCATCGAAGAGAGGCATGCCATAAATAATGATGTACTTTTGAACTCAGGTGTGAGATATTTGATGGGTTTCAAGTGGAAGATATGACCCCTGGGTTCTGCTACCTTTTGCATTGGAAATATCATTTAAACAGGTTAAAGAGCACAAATGTGCGATCTCTTTAATCCTCTGATGTCATTGCAAAATGGGCAGCCAAATGGTAACATAAGACGGTTTAAAAAAAATCCTTTCAGTGCATTCATATGACTCCAGTAATGATTTTACTCCAATGAATATGGAGGCATGGGTGTCTGTCCATGCATTAATGAATGCAGAGGAAAAGGGTGTGATCTTGCATGTGTGCCTCCAGTAAACATAGAAAGCTGCCTTCTGTTGAATCAGGCCAGATAATAATGATCTATCTACACAGACTGGCAGCAGCTCGTGGGCTTTTCCCAGTCCAACCTGGGAAATGCCAGGGACTGAATTCACAACCTTCCCCATGCAAAGCATGTACTCGCTCACTGAGCTCCAGTCCCATCCTCTCAACGAGGACAGACCAAGATGTGGCATATACATTCAATTTAACTGGGAAAGTACAGTATGGCCATAATTATATGCCCTTAGCAGTCATGACATATTGAATCTGTGTGGTGGTACATGGGGGTGGAGGGTGTTGCAAGTAGATCTGCAGTATGTTTGTGTGTCTGTGTGTTCAGTGAGTGTGAACAAAGATGGAAACTTGTGGGTTGTTCTGGCAGATTTAATCATTTTGGGGTCAGAGAATGTGCAGCCCTTGTGTATAGGGCAGGGGTGGCCAAACTTGTTTAATGTCGGAGCCCACATACGATAAACTTCAGATGTTTGAGAGCCGCAACATTTAAGAAGAATTTAAATTTTTAAATATATTTTTTCACCCTGAACATTTAACTTGTTTTAATCCAGTAGACTCTCAGTTTATACCTGGAAAATAACTATAAAGCTTGAACATTTCTTATTTACCATTTATATTAATTGTGATGCAAAAAGCAGCTCAGCCAACGTATTTCTGAGAGCCGCACATTATAAGTCAAAGAGCCGCATATGGCTCAGGAGCCTCAGTTTGGCCACCCCTGCTATATGGCATAACAGAGGTAGGAACAGGAGAGAATGAGGGACTCCTGACCATGGGATTTCCATTTTGCTTCTAAAATGCGCTGCCTTCTTGCTATGGGTTTAATATTTTAGGAGAATGAATAGAAACGGTACTTACAGTCTCACCACGGTCTCCATTCTTGCCAGCAGGGCCAACAGGGCCAGGGGCACCAGGGGCTCCAGGGGCACCTGGGGGACCAGCTGGGCCGGACTCACCACGATCACCCTATTTGAGAAAGGAAAAGGAGGAAGAGAGAGCCAAGGTCAGTGTTGGGTCAGCCTTTCACAATCACATGTAGCCATACATCCTACATGCTACAGTTAGCTAATGCTAAACAGATGGTTTAGTTCGACAATAGCCACTTCCTTGCAACACCGTTTCTGACAACCGCTACATGCATGTGTATGTAACTCACCTTAGGACCAGCAGCACCATCACGTCCAGGGGCACCTTCAGCACCAGGAGAACCCTATCAGCCAAGAGAGAGAAAGCATGGGTGAGCAGAACTGACAGATATATGAAGCTGCCTTATCTAAAGTCAGTCCATTTAGCTCTTCGTCTACAGTGACTAGAAGCTGCTCTCCTGCATTTCAGGTAGGGCTGCTTCCCAGGTATACCTGGAGACACCAGAGATTGAACCTGGGGCCGTCTGCATGCCAAACACCTGTTCTCCCACTGAACAAGGGCACCTCTCCCAAGACTTTCTAGGGGATTTAAAATGCTCCACTGAGCATAACATTCCAAACTCTTCAATTGAAATACGCTACACAACTCATATAAATATATTTAATTAGCTTTAGATGGATTATTTGTATGCCATTGCTGGTTTTTTTTTTTTTACAGCTTTTAACTGCACCAGTATCGTTTGAATTGGTTTTATTTAACGTTTTTATTAATTGCATTTTTATTATCGTAAACCGCTTTGAGCATCGGAAAAGCGGTATATAAATCTTTTAAATAAGTAATGATATGGCCCATCTAGCCTTGTGCCATTTGCTCTGATTAACCACAGTTATCTAGGGTCTCACAGAGGGTTTTCCCCACAGCCCTACTGCTTAAGGTCCTTTTGAGTCAAGATGTCAAGGACCGAACCTGGGACCTTCAGCATGGGCTCTATCACTGAGCTTCAGTCCCTCATCAAATTATAGTTTGGCTTGGACCATGTTTGCAATGAATAGTTACAGATTCGGATGCTACCCGGTGTCTCAAGGGATAAAAATGGGCAGGTTTAGGTGCATGGGGCTCTGGTGAAAATATGACGACTTACCTCACGTCCAGCTTCACCAGGGGGTCCAGCCAATCCAGGGGGTCCTGATGGGCCAGGGGGACCACGTTCACCAGAAGCGCCAGATGGACCTTGTTTGCCAGGCTCACCCTGAGAAGATCAGCACCAATTAGAACAAAAATAATCCAATGGTTGATGTTGAGAAGGAAAAGAGAGAGAGAGAGAGAGAGAGAGGAGGAAAATTACATTCACACACAGCCATACATCCTACATGCTACCATGCAGGGATGTGGATCAAGTCTCTGACTCCAAGACTCGAGTCAAGTCCCAAGTCTCTGGGTCCAAGTCTCAAGTCAAGTCCCAAGTCTTTGGCCCAAATCCCTAGTCTTTGGTTGCGAGTCCCTATCTATTTAATGGGGGGAAACGGATTTAAACCTGAATAAAATTCAACTTGTCGTAAAAGGCGCCACGTCTCGAGTCGAGTTTTTTACAATCGCCGAATCAAGTCATTGATGCGACTTGAGTCCGACTCGAGTCAGAGTCAATAGACTCAGGTCTACATCACTGCTATCACGGTTAACTAATGTTCAACAGAAATAGAAAGCCTAATCTAGACCAAGTCTGAATGATGTTCCCATTCCCAGACTCTAGGAAAACACCATAATTCAATGACATGGAATTCCTTGTATCATTTCCATGGACTTCTGTATTTCTTGGACATATAATTCTACAATTCAGTGCTGTAGAAGAGCTGAAGCAAATGTTAGATAGAGTGTTAGCAAGGCATGGGCAGATAAAATTTCCATGGAGTTTTGGGATGTTTTTGTGAGGCTTACAGGTCTGTTTTATACAGTATTTATGAAAGCTTGGTTGCTCATAATAATATTAGCACCCAAGGAGTTCCTTCTAGAACTGAACCACAGTTTTTTGCACAGTTTATATTTTGGTAAAATTTCAAAGCTTGATTTGGTTTCAGTTTTGAAATTTGATGTCTAGGGATTGCTTTTGAAAAAAATTAGAACTTGCCTTATTGGCAAATGCTTTGAGCATTTATGCTACGTTTCAAGCTGCCAAACTCAATTTTACTTTAATGCCTACTTTTCCTCCTCCCCAAACCTTTAATCCAACCACATCCATCCTGGGAAATTCCTAAATAAGAGAATATACATGCAAGATTTTGCAAGCACATGTGAGGTAGGAGAATCTATTTAAGAACCCAAGGCATTTTGGCTCTGGTTCACGCAGCAGTGAAGTTGTCCATTCTATCAGAACTTCTATGGTTCTTTCACAATCAGTGTTACAAGAATTTGTGGGCTGCCATTTCTAGGAAGCAGTTGAGCTCCCAAACAAGGGTCAGCTCTTAAAACATAGAACATCTGTCAAATCTGTCTTGAAGGCCTAGCAAGATGCTCAGAGAAAAATGTGAGTGGATGAGAGCTACTGCATCATCTGGGACATTCTGTCTTTGGACTTAAGTGTAGTGTGAATAACAGGTTTCCCTGAGGATTAAGGAAAACATTTTGAGTTTTGACAACATGCACTTTGATGTTAAGCCAGGCTTGTCTTGCGTGAATCTCTTTTTAAGATTCCTCAAGTGCTGACAGAAAAGAATCTAGTCCTAGGCTTCGTCTTCACCCTCCAGTGCTTGGGCTAGGAAATAGCAACCCCTGGACTGGACTTCAGGGTTTGAGGGAAGGGCAGATGCATATAAGTAGGCAAAATAATAATAATAATAATAATAATAATAATAATAATAATAATAATTTGTGCTTTGTCTGAAGTTAATGATGGAAAACGTGTGGCTCCTTAAATTCTACTGGACGACAACATTGCCTTTCCTTCTCAGCCACCAAGCTTCTGGTGGTAAGGAAAAATGTAAGATTTACTGGAGAGTCAAGAACTGAGTATGAATTTCCCAGAAATCCCATATTCAGTTTTGCAATATTTCTACTTGTTCTTGCCCCAAAGTTTATGTGGGATCCTTAACCACTGAAGAACATCCCAGTTAGACTCCGAAAAGCTCTTTTGTTCTTCCCCTTGTGCTTGCAGTCCATGTGTGGCTGAGCCCTCTCAAGAGAGGCTCCCTCCAAGAACATTTCCCAGTTTCCTCTTCACCGAGGCCCTCAAATTTGCCCCATACAGCCCAGGATGAAACTGAGCCCCAGTTTCTTAGAAATGCTGGAAGAATGGAAAGAAAATACTCACAGATGGCCCAGGAAGACCAGGGAAACCTCTCTCGCCTCTTTGTCCAGGAAGACCAACTACACCACGTTGTCCAGCAATACCTTGTGGGCCAGGAGTACCAGGTGCACCCTGTAAGAAGAGGAAAGAAACTTGAGTGGGATGTCAGTGAGAAACGTCTCTGGGAGGAAGGACAAATTTCATATTTTTTTCCAGCAATAGATGACACCATAGGGGGGGGGGAACTAGGCCATAGCATCAACTGAATCTAGGTTGGCATTTCTGTGACCCAGAGCAGGTTGGGAAACAAGAATTTGGAAGGCATCTTGAAGGAAAAGCACCATTGGATGTCCTATATCTTCCTTTGTGAGCTAGCATCATCACCATCTTTTCTGGATCTTTCTACTCATGTTCTATGGAAAGGAAATTATGGCTGCAATCCTGTACACGCTTACGTGGAAGTAAATCCCACTGAATACAGTGGAATTTCCTTTTGAATACATATGTGTAGGATTGCACTGTTAATTCCTCCCAGCCCACAGATGTACACATTTAACTCCTGTTGTGTGTATGTACACCTTTGGGTAAAAACGCCTCTTGTCTCCTGACTGGTTTGATGTGGGATTTTTCTTTAGATGAGAGTCCCTTCAAAAGGGTGAGGGTGACCATCCATGCCTAGGACCATTTCTACAACATAAACACACCCCACATTTTGATGCCTAATGCTTAAAATCAAAAGCTAGTGAATACTGCAGCATGTAAGGTAAGGAACAACCACATTTAAACTGTTAAAGTTTGTTACTCAGTGTGGCTATTATTTGAGGAATCCAGAGGATACGCCGTTTCCTGTGAATAGATGTGGTCTTAGAGATTTACATGTGCACTTGCCAATTTCCACTTTCTCCACATTAACATCCAGGGTTCATTCCCGGAGGTGTGAAAATAGTAGGGGAGGCTAGAGTTGCGGGGGGTCAGTGCAACATCACCATGGAAAGCGGGGATTTTTAAAAAGCAATTTAAGTCGGAAGGATTGTTCACACTGTGTGTATGTGGGGCTGTCCACAGGAAACTATTAGTTGTGATATGAAGAAGACCCCAGTGAAAAGAATTGCAGGATACGGTATTTACTTACAGCAGGTCCATCAGAACCAGGAGATCCCTTCTCACCAGCAGGTCCAGGTGGGCCAGCGGCTCCAGGCTCACCGGGGCGACCAGCAGGCCCAGTCTCACCACGGGGTCCCTTGCTACCTTCCTTTCCAACTGGGCCTGGTGGGCCGGGAAGACCAACGTTACCCTTTGAGAAAAGAAAGAGAATAGGCATGTCAATGACTCACACAACTAAAGGCAAGAAGCTTCTTTTGGAATGATCCCTACTAGATGATTTGCGACCATGCTCTAACACCAGCTGATTACTCTGGGGGTGAAAGGCTCTCTCTTTCCCATGGCTAGTCTTTTTTAGTGGTATGTTTCAGTGTCTGGTCCCAGTCAACAACTGAGCTGCCCTGGTTTGAACCAGCTGCAATTTCCAAATGAGAAGTTATCAGAGCAATGGCATTTATCAGATTCCCGATAACTTGTCAAAGAGGTATCCTTTTAAAGTGGCAACTTGTTTATATTTAGCAGGGGGACAGAAACCCTCATAATCATTGTCCTTCCCAGTGGCTGTTGCTGGGGTCGCCTTTGTTAGATTGTGCGTACTTTTGAAACAAGGAATGATCTTCTTATTCCTTCGCTATGAAAACCTCTCTGAGAATGTCTTTGTTGAAAAGTGGCCCATGAATATTTTTCTGCTGTACTACGAATGTATGATTATGGCCGAATCTTTTTACTGTCATTTTCCCCAACAAATTCTGGGAACTGCAGTTTGGTGAGGGTGCTGTTCTCTTAGAGATCCCTAGCCCCTCCTCCCCAACTACAATTCCCAGAATTCTCTGGGAAGAGGGAGTGACAATTCGGACTGCATTTGTTTTTCAGTTAGCAGTGCTAGTAATGCTGGAGGGGTATATGTTAATCTCCTCCTAGTACACTAGGGCCGCACTTGTTTTTCAGCTTCCAGCACGCACGCCACACTTGCAATCTTTCCTTTGAGCTTGAAGCTATTAAACATGGCGGTCTCCATGCAGTGTGTGGAGATAGATAAGGTGGCAAGATGGCAGCGTCCCACTTGTTTGTTAATGAGTCGCGCTAGAAGCATTCTAGAGGCATGCTAACAACGTCACTTCCTGCTACTTTCTAGCTGAAAACAAACACAGCCTCAGTCTCTAGTGAACTTAAGCTGGGGGACCCTCTTCCTGTTCATTCTGCCATTCTCCCGTGTTTTAAATTCAGAATTAAAGAAATGCATATTCAGATTTGAATTCCTTCTGCACTAATCTTCTTGCATCTGGACGTCTTCCTCTTTATTGTCACCATTTTCTGTTGTTATTGCTGAGAAAGCAAACATATTCTTGTGGGATTTTTGGAACTTTGCATGGAGCATCCTCAGTCCATCTACAAGGGAGTTGCAAGGACATTCCCAACTACTGTCAACACACACACACACACACACACACACACACACACACACACACACACACACACACTTTGGAGGTTACTTACAGATGGGCCAGGGGGTCCAACTCTTCCAGCAGCTCCGGGGAATCCAGTAGCACCCTGTAAAAGGAATTGGGGAGAAGGTTTCATGACATTTTTCTCCACAAAATGAGTACCTGTATGTGTGTGCCTGATGGTATCCTATTTAGTGGAATCCTAGAATGATTCAAAATTAATTTGATCTTATACTGAGCTTGGCTTTAGCAGGTCTCAGATGAGAACCTCTTTGCAATATCAAGGCTCCTGCTACACAAGGACCATCTCCCAAGTCTTTGTAACATCTTGCTAGGAAACGTTGCATCTATTCTAAATAGTATGCAGGAATATGGAGTAAAAATCTTTCTGACCTGCCAACTTTAGTGCCTCAGATATTAACCATGTTGGTTTATGCGATCTAGGTTGTTTGCAATCAGCTAGTGCTTAATTTCAGCTAGGATTTACTGGTGGCAAACTCTGGAATACAATTTTCCCGCCTCTATATGGGTTTAACTGCAGGCTGACTGATAAGGGCCTCTGAATATGTACAGAGACTTTTTGTTCATCATGAAGTAGCTAGTTCTTTTGGCTATATATTAAATATTTTAGAACAGGAGGTCAGAATCCTTCTTAACATAAATCCATCTAACACAGATGGAAATCTCTTTGGTCAGATCGCATCCTTTCTGTAGTGTGGATAGCACCCACCATACTGCTGCTGCTGAGAAATTCCATTAATTTCCTAACCACAATCTATTTTAAATGTACTAGGATGAACTACACTGATCTTGGATATAAAAACTCTGAGTTCTTGGATAATGTGAACGATAATTTTTATACATGTCTGGTCTTATTTTTTTACTTGCAGGTAATGAAGCAGAAGGTGGTACTCACAGGGGGTCCAGCATTTCCGCGAGCACCTTTGGGTCCAGGAGCTCCAATAGGACCCTGCCAAATGCGAAAAGAGGATCACATTAAACCAAAGGCCTATAGAAGACCAAGGTCCTGCAGCCAAGACTGCAAAGCTAGGAAGGGTCACTTACAGCGGGTCCAGCAGGTCCAGTGGCTCCAGCAGGTCCGGGAGGACCAGCATCACCTTTAGCACCAGAATCACCAGGTTCACCTTTAGCACCAGGTTGTCCATCAGCACCCTACGGAGGTGAAAAAGAGCAGAACAGATGGTGAGGAAGAGAGAGATGGAAGATAAGCAGACCTTAGTAAGTGATATGGTATGTAATATGTATCTTTCTCCACATCATCACCCAGGTATATTCTGACTAAACCAGTTCCTGAACTTTGTAATGATCTACGCTACCTTCCAATCCTATCATTTTGTGGATCCACCAAGTGTGGGCCAAAGAGGGTGTGGAAGAATTAGAAACTATTTAAGTGTCCATGCTTAAGGGAAGAGAAGGTTTAATGATGGACACATATTTTAGGGTTGGGAGATTAAGAGCACAATCCTATGCATGTCTACTCAGAAGTAAGCCCCACTGAGTTCAATGGGACTTACTCCCATGTAAATGTGTATAGGATTGCAGGCTTAGTTCTTGATTTATCTCACCATTTATCACATGTTGGAGCCAGCCATTTGTGATCCAGTGGACAAGGGCTTGGACATGGTTGACCCAGATTCAAATCCCCACTTCTTAGTACTGAGCTCACTGGGTGATCTTGGGGCCAATCATCATCTCTTAGTGAAACCAACCTCCCAGGTTGTTGGGATCGAAAATAAGAGTTATAATGGACTTGGCCCACCCAGAAGTACTAAAGAAATGATAACTCATAGTAATGTTAACTTGTCCAGTGCACTTGTCCACTTCAACCGGTCCTGTAAACTCAGGTCCAGACTGCAGGTCACCCAGTCTTGAAGAAAAATCTTCCAAAAACCCAGGACATGGTGATTTCCTGTCTGGATTCATGTGGTCCAGTATCCACAGGACTGGTTCAGTGCAGTATTGAAAAGACATTGAGGAAAGGCCCCTGGGTTGACTTTGCCACATCAAGCAGTGTATGATCTAGTGCGTACCTCACTGATGAAATTGAGGATGGGGGAAGGAAGAACTGGATATGTCCAGCGAATCAATTTGTGCTTCTACTGCTGTTAACTGAGCAATTCCAATACCTGTAGCATTTCTGTTTCTCTCCGACTAGAGGTCACTTGCTAGTAATCCATTACGGTTTCTGGTAGCCATCCTGCCTATTTGCTGTATCACTTCCATTCCACAATATCCATACAACTGCAGGATTGTTCACCCTCCACCCTTTCCCATGCCTGGAACATGCAGTGACCAGCAATTCAATGAGAACTGAAAGTCTATCATCAAACTAACAGGGGGGCCAGCGAATCCAGCGGGTCCAGCAGGGCCAGTTTCACCACGATCTCCCTGGAAAGGAGAAGAAGAGAGAGACACAAGGTCAGTGATGGAAAGGGGGACCAAGGAAAGAAAGAAAGAAAGGAGGCTTGGGAGGAAGAAGTGGCCAAAAAGGGGACAGTACTTACAGGAGCACCACGGGCACCAGTGGGGCCAGCTGGGCCGGAGGGACCAGTTTCACCCTGGGCAAGGGGAAAAAAAAAGAGACAAGATAAGCTCCAGAGAATCAGGAGAGGTTACCAGATATCCTGTAAAGCAAAACAGAAAAGGCATACAAATATAAGATGCATTCAGGAGGAAGCTTCCCACAGGTTAAATTATGCCCAGTGTAAAGGAGGATTTTTTTTTTGGTATTATTATTATTATTATTATTATTATTATTATTTATTGGATTTATATCCTTCCTGCTTCCCCCCCCCCCCATAGGGGGACCCAAAGCGACTGGTCTTTTGCCTGCTACTATCACCAACACAGATACAATGGGCAGCAGCAATCACAAATGCTTCTTGTTCTCCTGACGTATTCCCTGGATCCATTCTCATGCACGCCTACATTCAACATGGGAATTCAAAGAGATGGGCAATTCGCTTTCATATCTAGCCAGAAGATCCATCACACCCCAGTGTCAAAGCATAAAGTTTCCCTCTCATTGGTAACAGTTCATTCGAAAGGACAAAACTGGCCTGAACTCAAGAAGTGTGCCCAGAGCACGGAATGGTCCATGACTGATGGCCTGTGAGGCAATCTGGCCTATAGATTATAATTTGTGGGCCCACCATTCTCACCCATGCCCTTCTCGGAGCAAAAAGGAACCCTTTAGCCCCATTCATCATCCTCATAGCCCACACGTTTCCTCTAGGATCCTTTCCACGTGCTAAAGAGGCAGCACACCAGTCTGCTGTATTTAGTAGACATCCTAACAGCAGCAGGTGTTTACGAAGGGGGAGAGGGAAATGCCTGACCCATCACCTGAGATTGAGACTGTCTGTGTGGTCATGGCAAGAAAGAGCTTGACTCAAGCTCACATTCCACTTGTCTCTCCCAAGCCCTGCCTGCCTCAGAGCCAGATGGAAGCCTGGCTCAGCCAGATGATCATCAACCAAGTTGGACAACTCCTGGACAACTACTACTACTACTACTATAGGAGCTACTACTGGACAACTACTGGATAACCAAGTTGGACAACTACTGCCCTTCTCTATGACCCAATAAGGGTGGGTACCCAATTCCCATGCTTTAAGGTTCCTTAGGGGAGGGGGGAGTTGCCACCATTTCAGCCCCATTCTGGCAATCAGCTTGAGGGGTGGGATATTGTAGTGGGAAAGGTTGTCTCTCTGTATCCCCACCCAATCAGGACACACACTGGGAAGAGGGCTCTGGAAAGAGCTTCCATTTCTCCATGGCAACCGTGTGGGCCTCCCTTTGGGGGCGGGGTCTAGTCTACCTCACACTTTTCGAAGTAGTGGCAACCAAACCCTGATTTGGGACCTCTATTAAGTCAAATGCCAGGAAATAGACATGCTTCATGAAACACCCTCCTAGACACCTGACAGCTGGATTGCTACAAGTTTAGAAGGTGCATAACGTCAGGGAGCACTTGCCTTATCACCAGGAGCACCAGATGGACCAGGTGGGCCGATGGGTCCAGTCAGTCCTCGAGCTCCGTCCTTGCCAGGACTACCATCAGCACCTTTGGGACCAGCATCACCCTAGGGAGGGAGGAAGACAGAAGACATGATGAAGCATTAAGGGGAGAAGACTGTGCAAGCATTGGGGGCAGAGCTCTCTAGGCCTCAAGCAACATGCCTGGCAGGAGTCTGGCAAAGCCTTTGCCCAAGATCCTGGAGAGCCATTGCCCGTTGATAGAGATATTATCAAGCTAGGTGGATTGATGATCTGATAAAGCAACTTCTACATGGAAGCTTTCTACCAAATTGACTGGGTGTGTTCAAAAGCCAGACGAAGATGGGAGGTGGAAATGAACAAGGTGTGGGGCGGGGGAGAAGACTACGAGTGGATGGAGAGATTGCAGAAAAAAAGGAGGAAGAGACAAGCCTGTGGAAACGGAAAGGAACTTTGAAGAAGACAGGAGCAGCTGCTGGTGCTGGGAGCTTTTGCTCCAACACAATGATCAGGTTACCCGTTAACTTCTAGAAGTTCAAAAAAATGATCCGGTTCTACACAGGGATTACTTCGCCCCGATCACTGGTCAGAGGGAGCCCAGAGCAGCTGGGATTCTTCACCCCCTCACCTCTCTCATACAGAACCTCTCTCCTGCTTTCTTGGCCCCAGCAAGAAACAAAGAAGGACCATGACTGGACAAATGCATATGTTTGGTATGCCATTATCATCATGGCTGTTACCTACAGTAGCTCTTCCCTCACCTCCTGTTTTTAAGCTCTTTCCTCCACCCACCCCCCATTCCATGACCCTTGTTTCCCTTGCCTGATTCAGATTGTCCTTCCCTGCCCTAGGTTCACAATCTGTGTCACAATTATCTTTGTACAGTATTTGTGCTTCTTAATGAAAGGGGACAGAGTGAGACCCAAAGACAGGAAGCAACTGGAAAGAGTTCCTAATGGCAGGACGATGTTTGGAAGACGCAGGGAAGGCGCTAGTTTGGCATCTTTGTAATTGGGGTACGTTGGCAAGTGCCATGTTGGTGGTACTTGGTTTCCAAGGTCCAGATACTTACTCTGTCTCCCTTGGCACCAGGCAGACCAGCAGCGCCACGTTCACCAGGCATACCCTGGAGGCCAGAAGGACCTTGGTTTCCGGGAGCACCAGGAGCACCAGCATCACCCTAGAAAGGCAGTGACAAGAAAACAGAAGATCAGAAGCATAGCTAAGGCATCAGACAAGGCCATCTGATCCCTTCTGATTGCTCTTTTGCTGTTGCATACAACTTAGTTGGACAACATTTAGTGTTTTCTGATGTTCAGTCTTTATGCTAGAAGAGAAGAAGAGCCCTACTGAATACTCAGGAAGGTAGATGGCTTGGGCAGATTATACTAGAAGGGATACAGTATTCCTGAGTGTTCCAGTGCAAAGGCCAGTTCAGTTTCTCTTAGAGCAGTGGTCTTCAGTCTTTTTCATGCCACGACCCAAGCAAATAAATAAATAAATAAAGTATGAGGCTGGGGACCCACCATTGATCCCGCCCCCTCCCGGGACCTGATTCACCAGCACCTCGCCCCTGTTACCACCCACTGCCCCAGCACCGACAGCCTCATTATACCGAGCTCACCCAGCCCGCACCACTTGTGGCGGGGTCATTCCAGAACAGGTAAGCCGAACCACGGTTCCCCCCCAGCGAACTGAAAGAGGGAGGGGAAGTGGGGGGCTCCCTGTGGAAGTCCCCCCAGCAGGTTCCCCATCGCCCCCCCCCCAGCATTAGCCCCCAGCAGCCATTTTGGTTCCTATAACTTGCCGCAATTCCACAAATGAGGCTTTGCAATCCCATTGGGGTCCTGACCCCCAGGTTGAAGAAACAGTGTCTTAGAGGATTTGCTTTAGGATAGGAAACCTGCCTTGCTTTGAGCAAATGTGGCTTTAGGCAGTGCAGGGAGAAGAAAGTCATGCTCTAAGTGGCTTGGCTAGTCCAATTGCACAGCCTGGGACAGCACAGTGGACCTTGCTGGGTGGACAAGATACTGGGGATTGGAAAGAGGGCGTGAGCAAGCAAATACATTGTCGTCCATCACTTAAGTGCAGTGTCATTTCCTGAATTTCTATCATGAGATAATTCCCATCCTTCTTGTGAGCTGGAAGTTTGGTGATAATGATGAGGAACAACCAGCACTAACAGGAAATAAAGAAGGATGCTGGGCGACTGCATTCCTACAATGGCTGGACATCTCTAGAGCACCTGTCTCACCACAGTCTTCATGTATCCCTTACCTTAGCACCATCGTTGCCAGGAGCACCATTAGCACCACGGGGTCCAGAAGGACCTGCGGGGCCTTGGACACCACGTTCACCGGGGAAACCTCTCTCGCCCTAAAGGTGGGAGAGGGAATAAAGAAGAGAGCTGGTTACACTTCTGCTACAGGAAGCAGCAATGGACAAATGGAAAAGATGTACAGAAGATGAGTTGTTGTGGAGAGGAAGACCTGTACTTACTCTTGCGCCAGAGGGGCCAGGAGCGCCAGCATCACCAGGGACACCCTGTCAGGGGGATCAAAAGAAAAGTGTCATTGGGCGGAGTATCCAGGTGTACTGGTTGATCTGGAGCATGGCTGATGGAAGGTCCACCTGTGTAGCAATGTGGGGTAGGGGGGATTGCTCTGCCTCACGGCTAAGCGTAGGGCTATATGGTCTTTTGATTAATTCTAAGCCTGAATGACAAAAGCAAAGCCTTGTTTGAAGAGGTGGGGAGTTTTTTCAGTGGGGGCAGAGCCTCTACAGTGCCCAGAAAACAGAAGGGCATGATGAAGTTACATCACTAGTCTCTTGATCCCAGTAGGTAGGACTCACAACGGCTGCCCACATTAGAACTATCCTTGACGATTCTTTTTTGAGGCCCTAAAGATATACAGTATATTAAAGGTGTCCTCAATTTCAGGACACAATGAAGAATCATCGAGTCTTGAGGATGGAAAGACCTTGTGTGAGTTGACCTTGTGTCAACTCATTGCCTTGTCAGAAGCCTTGCTAGGCCAAAAAATCAGGGTCTCCAGAAGGATTAGTCCTGAAGGCCAATCCCTTGTTACAGGACAGCCATCAACCCCACTGAAGTGCTATGGGGGAAAAGATACCAGACATCCACAGAGTTTTGAATGTCTGAAATGATGATCTGGCAGTCACCATTTTAGCCCTAATGATCCTCTTCTAGAGGGATCCTCAACAGGTGGGGTGGTGACATCAGGGATGCTGCCTAAAATATGGGGGGTTCTGTGGTCACTGGGACCTGTGAGATGAGCTAGAAAGGAAGGACCCCCCCCCCCCCCGTCTTAGAGACTTATTTCTAGGTGGTTCAGGTCAACTACTGTTTTCAGTTCAACAGTAGGTCCATTTATTTAATCAGTGCAGATGGATACAGAGGTAGCTTTTGCACAGGAGATAATTGCGCTCCTGGCTTTGCATCATGCTGGAGGTGAGAGAAGATATCCCTAGAAAAGGGGGGGGGGGATGTGGACTCTGCTATTATTGCACAGCTTCTGGTTCCTGGCCCTACTCCAAACAGTGCAAGGTGTGTGTGTGTTGTGTGTAGGGTGGCCCCAGCATCAGAAGAAGAGTTCCAAAAACAAGATTACCTAATGAAATCATTCAAAAGGTAGGTAGGACTTGGACAATCGGGTTTAAATTATAACAAGGAAGATTTCGATTAAACATTAGGAAGAATTTCCTGACTGTAAGAACTATTTGGCAATGGAACAGCCTGCCTCAAAAGATGGTAGCCTCTCCATCACTGGAGATCTTTAAGTAGTGGTTGGACAGCCATCTATCGGGGATTTTGTAGTTGTGGATTCTTTACATCGGTACGGGGCTGGAATGGATGATCTTGTGGGTCCCTTCCAACTCTATAATTCTATAAGCTAGTCATGGCATGGTGCTGAGAGGAAAGCTGCAGAAATAAATCCCTTCTTCTGCACAGCTATTCAAGGGGCCCAGGTCTCACTCTGCGCGGACATTGTCAATAACAAAAGAGGCAACGCAGGAAGAAGCTTGACCCTCCCAGCTCTCTGTAGGATAAAGCTTTGGACAGTGACTTACTAATGCATTCTTCTTGAAAGAGAAATGCACACATAGTCACTACACTTAGGAAGTCAGACCTAAGCACTACGTGGGTGGGAGGAGTCTGTGTGCTCACCTCAGTCCCTGAGCTAGCTGCAGACCCCAGAATATCTTCTTTACATTTCTGTACGGAGAGCCCTGTTAGTTACCTACCTGTTCACCAGGCTTTCCAGGTTCACCGGGGGCACCAGCAGGACCAGGAAGACCCTGAATGAGGAAGTGGAAAGTGGAGAAAGGGTTAAATTTCACAGGAAGTGAAATATTTCTTACCAGAGAAGTTAGCTATGTCTATAGTTTGAGCACTTATACATTTGCTGCACTTTTGTGACTCGTGTCACGGATTTTGCATCCTGCATTTTCCACCTTTCCTTTTTATAGAGGCAATGTTCTAGCACTCCTTTTATGGAAAAAAAAATGTTTCTGTCTTCTATCTCTTTCTTGCCTCTCCTCCCAGCTCCTCCTTGTCAGAAATTACATTCTTTGAAAGCCCAAAGCAAAGCAGCAGAATAAACTACTCAAAATTAAGCAACAGCATGCATAAATTCTTAATCTGCATGACTGATGGCTACAGTTTCTGATAATTTTCATTTCTTGGTTTCCACATTTTGTTCAGAAGGAAAATGCTTAGTTCAGGGTGTGTCAACTTTTATGTAAAGCTTCTCACCTGGAATCCAGGAGATCCAGTTGCACCTGGCTCGCCTCTCTCTCCAGCAGGACCCTGTTTGATGGGAAACAAAGGAAGGTTCAAAGGTTGCTAGACCTCAAAAAGGGGTGTTGCCCTGCAATAACCATCAATGGTGCAGAAGTAGGACTTATAAAAGAAAGACACTTACACCTGGGCCAGGAGGTCCCTGAGCACCAGCTTCACCATCTTTACCAGGTAGGCCCTGGGGAAAAAGAGGAGGGGCAATAGTTAGAAAAGGCAGCAGCCAAAATATCTGGAAGAGATCTTTAATGCTGTTGATTCAAAACACCTTGCTTAAACTGAGCCCTCTCTTTGCCCCACCAGATGCCCGTATTATTTCTCTTCTTCGGTCATTGTACTGGCTTCTTGTCACTCTCTAGTCTAGTCTATACCCTTGTAACCCTTATGTTTAAGTGCCACACCTTTGTGTCCCTCCACTCAAGCTCCTCACACTTGTCACTTGTGCTCAGCCTTGCCTTTCCTACTCCTTCATTGCCACTTGCCCTAACTACCTGTTGGACATCTTGACGATCCAGTTGTCAGCCCTCACCCTCTCCATCCGCCCCTAATCTTTTCTGTTATATAGACTGCAAGTAGTCTGGTGCGGGGACCTCATCATTTCTGTGTTTTGTACAGCACCTAGCATGCTCCTGGTGTCAAATCAAGATCACATCATAGGAGCAGCTGCAGCATCCCCACCACAGTGTGGACTGCTGGGGTGACAAATGTCAACCCAGACATTTCTCAGGTCAAAGCTTTCTCGCTATTTTTCTCCAGAAGTCCCTCCTCCTTTGCAGACGCTGGGTTGGGTTCTGACTCAGGGCAGAGGAGGGCAGTGAATACTCACATTAGCACCAACAGCTCCAGGAGCACCTCTCTCGCCAGGTTTGCCAGGCTCACCCTACAAGACAAGGAAAAATGGGTCATTGCAGAAGCAGAACTTTACAAGAAGCAAGCAAACAAACAGGAAGGTATTCCCAGTGCTGGGATTTTATTTCACTCTGCATGCTCTACCAACAATCGTGTAAACCCATAAGGGGGTAGTCAAATACACATTGGATGTTTATCCATGTATGCATGGGGGAAATCAAACCAGTCCTGAATAAATCTGTGTAGCATCCCCATGCTGGACCTGTAGGATCCAACAGTGCCTCTACACCCTCAGGATTTCTCACCCTTTCCTCAGGGTTTTGCCCATAAAACCAGAGCCTCTCTAGCCTTTCCCATCATTTGGAAAACCAGTTTCTTTCTTAACATCCTGCCTTCTCCAGCTTACTATCTAGAGGTGATGGATTGTCAAAACAAACCATCACCGAAGCAAGGTAGTTATCTCCTGGCTCTGCTGAATCCTAATGCTTACCACGATTCACAATAATGTAATGGGTATTCCCAAGCGTTCATTAGACAAAAAGAAGTATTGGAAGCCACTACATGAAATCACCCAACAGGCTGTCCTGAAGGCAGTGGCGTCACTAGGGGGGTGCAGACTGCACCGGGCGACACTCTTGGGTGTGTGTGACACCACCAGTGGCCAAAATTATGGAAACCTTGTATTTATAAATAATACCATCACGTTATATATCATTGGAAAGGTAATTTAATGCAATATGTAATGAAATTAACCATGTTGAATTATATGTATTCTATCCAACGTTACGGCCAAATAACCGGAAAAAGAAAACACAACTGCCTTAAGTAACAAAAAGTGGATTTCCTTAACTCAAAATTGGTCAATAAGACTGTTTTGAAAGCCAATGAGGTGTTATTATGAGTGACACAGCATGGAACTAATAAGGTGCTAGTATCAGTCAGCTCTCAGTTCTATGTATTATCTGTTTGTTTACTTGATTTGTATCCCGCCTTTCTCCCCAAAGGGCACTCAAGGCGGCTTACAAGATCAGAGCTAATACTAGAACTCTTATTCAGTTGTGTGAATGTCATCAAGTTGGCCACTGTTTTTTTTGTTGGTTATTGATTTGTTGAGTGCACTGAAGGCAGTGTACTGAAGGCAATATATAATCTGTACTGTTATATATTAAAATAAACAAAGTTAATGGGGGGGGGGTGAGACCATGGTGACACCAACCCTAGCAACATCACTGGGGCAGCTCCAGAATGTTGGGAAAGCAACTTCAGGGAACTACCAAAGGCAGTCATCGCTCCAAGAAGCCCTGGAGGTGGCCATTATAGGCAGCTGTTAAGCAGGGAAGACCTGAAAAGCTGCCATTGCGGTACCAACCCTGTCTGTGGGCTGAACAATGGAAAACAAATAACATTGGTGGGAGCAAGCCAGGTCTTGCCATCTTTCTCATCCAAGGGAACCCGAGTTTATTCAAGAAAAGGAACCCGCTAGAAAACTATTACTTACAGCAGCTCCTTTGGGTCCAGGGAATCCCATCACACCAGCTTGGCCTCTTGCACCAGGTGGACCTGCAGCACCGGGGCGACCATCTTGACCAGCAGGGCCCTATAGAGGAAGAAGGATCCAATTCAGTTTTTTTCCTTTTGTTTTAACCCCCCCCCCCTTTGGAGCAAAGGAGACAATTAAAGAGGGGCATGCCATGACTTACAGGGGGTCCAGTCTTGCCATCGGGACCAGGGCTGCCAGGGCTACCAGTCAGACCCTGAAAAAGAGGAAAGAGAGCTCACAGGAAGCCATATCTGGTGAATTAACAATTAAGGATTGCGAAGGGTAAGAGAGACATTACCCTGCCTAAACCATGGCACTATACAATCTGAGGGGTGCGCCACAGAATCTTTTCTAATGCCAGCAAAGACAGCGGGATGTGACTTTCGGGTTGTGCATACCACTCAGGCTAGTCCCATTAGAGCGAGTGTCTGTGCAGGTGTCCACAGCCTTCATTTTAATGGATTCCTTATGTAGCTTTTCTCTAGACCTCAGTCCTGCCCCCCATATACTGTACTTCAGAGAATTCTAATCCAATCTTATTCCATGCAAGTATACACTGTAGCCAACTACTATACTATTCAACCATCCACTCCACAGATTTGTGGTTGTTGTTTTTTTGTCTGCCTTCCATAACTCCCTCGGGCACATTATTCTGCTTATGCAGTTAATTAACTTGTCCCACGATCTTTTTGCCCCCAATGTTTAGAATAAAGTTAGCTTTCCACAACTTGAAGCCTGTGGTAGCCAAACATTGTGGCTTGGGCCCTACAGATTCAGCCCCTGAACCAAAGCAGCTCTTTATTACAGAAGCCAGACATGTTCTCTGACTGAGCCTCTCTTTTCCAGGGGCTGCAGCTCAGGGATGAGGCTATAGCTCAGTGGTAGTGTATGCTTTGCATTCAGGTTCCATGCTCAGTCCTAGACATCTTCAGTTATTGCTGGGAAAGACCAGCCAATCAGTGTACTCAATACTGAGCAAAGATGGACCAATCGTCAAGCTCAGTATTAGGCAGTGCCATTTGTAACATGGCAACCCTTGTCTGCCATATGAAGCAATTAACCTCATACCAGTAAGACGTTCAACACAGTACATGTTATTCAGAAAGGCTTTGAAAACTGTTCTCTCTTTGCTTTTTGAAGGTATTAGCCCTTGAAGGTATTTGAAGGTATTAGCCCTTGTGGACCTCTTTATTATGCATCTCTTCTGTGAGGGAAATATGGCCAGTTCCTTAAATGTTTCCTCACAGCTCTGCATTCAGAGCTCCTTCTGGAAAAGTCTGTCTCACTGCTCTAAAGAGAATTTCAGTTGCACCAGAATGTTTGAATCGTGGATAAATCCTATAAATACTCTTTGGTGTTTGGTGTGTATTTTTTCTCAGCGTTTTAAAAGCACTCCTCGTGGACGTCTCTTCCTTTAGTTCTAGTTTTAAATAGTATTTTGCTTTTGCTTTTCTTGTTGTATGCAAGTTGAAATGGGTTTCTGTGGCTGTTCAGTTGTGATTTTAATCTTGGCCTAAGTAACTCTGAGCACCTAACTGAAAAGTTAGTAATGAGGTAGATAGATTGAGACAGTGTGTCTTGAAGGGGGAAACGGGAGACAGGGGTCCAAATCACTGGAAAAGGGAGGCGTTTGAGAGCTTGTGTGGTTCAATGAGTAGAGCATTTTGTGAGGGGCTTAATAACCCCAGCATCAAATTACAGCACAGGTGTCATTTTTTTTAAGGCTTCTCTTCCTGGGATGTTTCTAGCCAGTCAGGAATCACATAGGGTGCATAATGATATCATGTTGCCATCTAGCCTATCAGAGCATTGTCCTCATTTTGAATAGGCAAATACTTCCATTCCGTTTTGCTTTAAAAAACAAACAAACCAAAACACCAAAAGTGGGAGGGGAACATTTTTGGGGGGGCCATGGATTAAAGCTTTCACAGAAAAAAACCTTATTTTTGACTCAGCCCTACTTATTTCTCAGCCTCAGTTTACAATCCATAAAATGGGAATATTAATTATGTGTTGTTGTTTACCAGATTGGTAAAATTAATGTGACAAGAAATATAAAGTACTTTGTATACATAAAAGTATATCAGGGTGCAATTGCTCTCCTCTAAATGGCAAGGTGATAGTATGGGATATGGAGCAGTGTTTGAAAATAAGCATTTTTGGGTAGGTATTCTGAATTATAGGATTGCTAGCTCTGAAAGGCTACTACATAGCATAGGATAGAGAATTCCACCAGATTTGGCTTCTCTCACCACTTTAGCAATGTGATGGGAAAACCTGTGTCCGAGATGGAATTATCCTTCCATACAATTCTTAAGAGGTGCAGGGATTTTCTCAAAATCTTTCTTGACCAGAACAATAATGAATACTTTGAGCAGGAGAAAAACATGTTAGCTTAACATTTCATATTTTATTGAAAATGTGCTGTTTTTCTGCAAAAACTGAGACGAGAGTTTAAGAACAGGTGATGCTGCCTTCTGGAGTCAGACCATTGGTCCCTCTAACTCAGCATTGTCTACACTGACTGGCAGAAACTTTCACCTATTTTGGACGGGTCTTTCCCAGCTGTACCTGGAGTTGCCAGGGGTTGAATTTGGGACCTTGTGAATGCAAAGCAGGTGTGCTACCACTAAACTATAGCCCCATCCCTTATTATTTTGGCATATAAAACATGAATAAGGTAAGGAATGCTATACCCATGACTGGCAAAAAGCTATTCATATAAATGAACATCTAATTGTGCCCACAGGGAAAAGGCACTAACTGTCTCATTGCTCTTATATTGTGGTGATAATGTTGTTGGTTTAATGATTGGCCTGAACTGAACTGCATTTTATTTAATGGGAAATGTGTGCTGCCTGCCTTGAGGCCTTTCAGGAAGGTAGACTAAAAATATAATCAAACACTGAAATGACTTAAATAATGCAATAACAAAGGGAGAATATGACTCCTTAATGTGGTTCTTTTTTTGCAATTCATCTCTAGGGCTCCAATGCAGCTCTGAAGTGGTCCCTTGTTTTAGAGCTAACATTGTCTGGAGCTAACAGAAATCCCTGTGGCCATCTGCAGCTCCTTGCCCTGCCTAAGCATCTGTCATTCACTCACCTTGGCTCCGGGGAGACCAGGTTCGCCAGGACGTCCAGCTTCACCAGTAGATCCTTTGGGACCAGCGGGGCCAGGAGAGCCACGCTCACCAGGGGGACCCTAGAAGAGGAAAAGGGATCAAGAGGAGAACCCACTAAGTAGTGAAGGTAAGCGAGTTGGGATTGCTTTGTCTTCTCTAGTTTTGAAACAGTTTTTGTGACAGTAGTGCTAAACCCAAAGATCAACACAGAACAGAGCAAGGGACAGAGAACAAGAGGGAATTGCCTGATTTTATGTGAAGGATTATGGGTGTGCAGAAAATAAGATCATTCCGCAGAAGGCCAAAAAACCCCTGGAGTATCATAGGGCTTCATTTTACTCAAGTGAGCATATGCATCCCCATTTGTAGTAAACCTGGAGCGTTCCAGTGTGAGGAAGTGGCAAATGAAGAAGCAGGAAAACAAGATGTAAGGAGAATGAAATGTATGGCCAGGGCATAGGTTGGTCAGGGCAGTAGGAAAGAGTGAAGCTTGTTCCCAGCCAAGGGGGGGGGGGTTGGAGGCATAAGAAAGCCCGGGGATTGCAGAGGTGGGACAGTAGAAAGTAATTGTTGCAGGGAAATGCCTCTTAAAAATTAATTCCCAGCCTGAAAATGGAAGTGATTTGAAAGAACAGGAAGAGAGAGGTGGACATCAGTCTGGCTGTTAAGCAGCAATCGAGAGCAACAGGGACTGCCACCAGTTCAACGGGGAGAAGGAAGGATCATGATGGCCAGAGGATAAGGCAGGGAGCACTACAGATCCAGTGCTTAAAAGGGGGGATAACATGTTCCTGCCAGCAGTGGGTTGCCTGTTGTTGTTGGGCTCTTTAGACCAATGTCTTGGCCTGTCTCATGTGTTTTGCGCAGATAATAGTAAAAAATTGTAACATTAAAGAGATTTCTCACACTCAGCTTAGCCTCCGCTTTCCCTTGAATAGTCCAATCATGGGCTGTGCTGGTGGAACGTGGGTTCTGGAGGTGCGTGCTGTTGCAAAAGCACCATAAAGCGCTTTGCGACAGTGTGAGGCCTGGCCTCGCCGGTAGGAAGGCTAGAGCCTTTGGGACACCCACCAGACCGGTTAGGCGCGGGGGGGGGGGGGAAGGCAGGAAGGGGTTCTCATCCCCCAGGAGGGGGCGAGATCGGCAGCACCTGTGTGACCATATCCAAGCCCCCTTCCTGGGCCCAATCCACTTGCACAGATCAATGCGGACTTGTGCCAGCAATATCGCTGGCACAGATCCGAGTTGACCCATTGCTGCTGCTGGGGATTTTCCTGGGGCAAGGGGACAAATGTCCCCTTGCCCCGAGGAGACCTCCAGCAGGCAAAAACCCCTGCAGGAGGCAGCGGAAGCCGCGCTGGTGGCGCTGCATCGCTGTGTGGGGAACTAGCTAGGATTGGGGTGTAATGTAAACTCTGTCAACTGAACAAAGAGGCACTTTTTAAGAGTGGTGGTCCTGTTATATTGAGTGGGGGGAGAGAATATCAGCTGGTCCTATTCATTCCAGCATAGCATTCCCCCCCCCCCCCCACTGGCTGTTGCTGGTGTCTCTCCCCTCCCCCCCCGTCTCTCTTTTTGTAAATCAAGGACTGTGAGCCCTAGTGGGACAGGGAACCATCTTCTTATTTCTTTTGCCACATAAACTGCCTTGTGAACTTTTTTTTTTGTTAAAAAATGGTATATAAATAAGAATAATAATTTATGAATAAATTGTTTTAAAGTGTGTGTAAGGGAAATCTTCAAAGCTACATATCATTCGAAAGGACAGAAATGTATCAGGCTTCCATCTGCTACGAACACATTCCATCTAGTAGCGATTTCGGAATTATAGGTAAAATAGCCATGTAGTAGCTAACAGGACAGCCAGAATAATGTTTTCGATCGAACATTCCATCTACCTTTCCTGACCCTGGGTTAGTTGCTTCCACCCTGCCTCACATTCTGAAAGGCTTACTTGATACTTCTCCCCCCCCCAAAAAAAAAAAAAATTCCCCAGCTTTCAACCTAATCCCTTCTCCCTCCTCTTCTAGCCTCAGGGAAGTCGATGGGAATGTTGTCAATGGGTTTGGGAGACTATGCTCTTCGGGTTTTTTCCTGTAGAAACGAAATCAACTGCAGGAAACAGTAACCCACCTTGGGACCAGCAATACCATCTGAGCCAGGGAAACCACGGCTTCCGGGAGCACCCTGTGAATGGGATAAATCAAGGATATCAGGTGAGTGTCACATACATAACATAACATTGCTGCCAACAGGTGAGCTTGGAAGAGCACTCTCCCATCTAAATGCCAACACAGGGCCATTTCGTCTCTGTTGCAGACAGAGAAGAAGTCTTGTCACTGCTACCTTTAAGATCACAGATCGGTCAGAAAATGAGCCAAAGGCCACTAAATCCAGGTGCCCCACCTCCTCCCCAAGGCAAATCAAATCCTCCGCAGTCTGTTACTGGCATCAAAACATAATTCCAGATTCAGAATCATGATTCAGCTCCCTGGCCAAAGGCACAGCCATCCACCTGCCAACCCTCTCTCTTGTCGCAAGTTTGCACACATAAATCACAGAGAGGGTGCTGAGAAAGTGCCTTTTTAACCGTGTAGATTTTTACTGAGCAGAGAGCTGTTGGTAACTTAAGCCAGAGTACCAAGCAGCACGTGACAAGGAAGAATAAAACACTTTCCCAAAGGAGAGGGAGGATGACATGCAGGATAGAGGGAGTTTTGCTTTCATTGGTTTGGGGGAATCTGACAAACATTTGCTCATTCATCATCCATTCATCCAACGGAACTGACAGCAATCATTTTGACCTTAAAAGTCTCAAGGATTTATTCTCTATATGAATCAGTTCTTGTGACACTGTCTTAGGGTTTCAGCTGAGGAACAAAAAGGAAAATTTGGTGCTTATTTCTAAATCCAGATCTGGATCATTCTTTAAGGGGACAGGGAGTGATTACAGTGGCGATCTGCTAGGTGAGGAAAAAAATAGCAAAGTACAGCCCATTTATGGTGCCCAGACAATGAGCCCTTACTGATTTAGGACACTGCATGAGCAAAGAGCACATTGTACTAGTGTGATGAAGGCTGCAATCCCATGCACAGTTACTTTGGGGCTTGCTTTGGTTTCACTTGGGCATTTGATGGTGCAATTCCTAATGAATTGCCTTCCTAAGGGGGCATTTAAACAGATATATGCACAAAGGTTAAAAATGGCTGTGAAGAGTGTGTGATTCTGGAGCCCAACGTCAAAAGGAGACAAAATGATGAGATTGCTACATACACGTTCACCAGCTGGTCCAGGCAAGCCAGCAGGTCCAGGCTCGCCACGGGATCCTCTCTTGCCTTCCTCACCAGGTGGACCAGGGGGGCCTTGGACGCCAGCAGGGCCCTAGAAAATGAAATGCAGAGTGCAGAGGTCAGTGTTGATGGCAGTAATAATACCATCAGAACAGAAGCAAAGTTACAAAATGCACTGCAGGTGAGATGAACACTTACAGTTTCGCCTTTAGCACCAGCATCTCCTTTGTTTCCAGGAGCACCAGGTTCTCCCTAAAGAGACATAAAACAACACAATCATACATCTCCTCATTGCTTTGTATCCTATAAGAGGGATCTATGAATAAATGTCTAGGAAGGATAATACTGAAAATCTACTCGGAGCTGCTTGCCCTCTACCTGGAGGGAATTGGTGGTGGGAAGGAAAACAAGGGAGGATTGATAACATACTCTGCAACAGTGGCGTCACTCCGCTCTGAACCCTTCGTTACTCTTCCGCACAAGGTACCACGCCCCCTCGTTGTCGGAGCCATTCAATGGAGCAAAGGCAATGCGCAGGGAGTCTCCTGCACGTTGCCTTCGCTCCATTGAATGGCTCCGACGACGAGGGGGCATGGCGCCTCGTGCAGAAGAGTAACAAAGGGTTCCGAGCGGGGCTGAACTTAGCGTTCCGCCCCACCTAGAATGATGCCACTGCTCTGCAACAAGCATCAGATGACAACAGGCATTATATGAGAGCTAACAAGCTTTCGGGAGGGGGGGTAGTGGGTTGTGGGAACACCTCACTAAATAATTTTAGAATGGCTATCATCCAAACATACTATTGCTTAATGTTTTGATACCATTATTCTGTCTGCCACACAGATCTAGCTTTGACATACTGTCGTTTTCAGAATGTCAAAACCCACCTATATGCTGACAAGATGGTTTGATGTAATCAGGGCCTCTAAGAGGAATTTTATTAGGGGGTACAAAGTTTATTTTGGGCCCCTTCTCAATGGGGGAGGGGGCAAAACAAAATGGGGGGAGGGCAGCAATAGCCGGAAAAGTCTTTGGAGCCCAGGTCTACCAGGCTTCTCGATGTGGCACCCAGGGTCTACCTGCCTGGTAGACCTGGCCTCCTGGTTAGCCCGGCCACTGTCTTTCAGTCTCCATGAGGCCAGCTGAGATTCCAGGAAATTTCTGGGCCCCCTCCTTTGCTTCCTGGGCCCCCTTTTTGACCCTGGACCTGGGTACAATTTATCCCCTTTACCCCCCTCTCATGGGCCCTGGATGTAGCTTCGAGGCTACAAAGCAACACAGTATGGAAGCTGCACTCCCTGTCAGAGACAAATTAGATAACGCCAGCGGCTGTGTGAGGAACTAGGTATGGTAATGATTAAACAAGCAAAGCTGGAGAGGACGTGATCAGGGTAAATGCAGAAGAAGTTGCCTCCTGCATTGGTGATGTTATAAGAATGACTGTCTGTATGCTCTCCTGGTGGCTACAAGAAGTTGAGGCTCATTGGATGACCAGCACACTGGATGACAGGCTCGTCATTTGCTCAAAGATCTTTGAAGGTAGACACAACTTAAATGAAGAGCCAAAAGATGGGGGCTCAATTAGGCAACACTTACGCTGTTACCCTTGGGACCAGGAGCGCCGCTGGGACCCTGAGGTCCAGCTGTGCCACGAGCACCGGGGAAGCCAGGAGCACCAGCAATACCGGGAGCACCCTAGAAGAGAGAGCAAAGCTGGTGAGACATGTGGCAAGAGAGAGGGCATGGATGAGGACAAAGGAAGAGCCCCTGACAGGAAGATACTTACATTTGAACCTTTGGCACCAGGTTGACCATCAGCACCAGGATTGCCCTAAAGTAGAGCAGGAGGAGACAAGGGTTATCATCATCATCATCCATTTTCTAAAGCAGACCAGAACGAAAAAGGAAGGCAAAATGAGCTAGTAGGAGAGCTTACAGAAGGACCAGCAGCACCAGCAGGACCAGCAGGGCCAGGTTCGCCACGAGCACCTTGTGGGCCTTCACCACCACGGGAACCTTGGGGACCAGTTTCACCCTGAACAAGAGATAGAACAATAAGCATCAGGACCCCTCTGCTGTTAAGGGCGGCAACATCTGGCTTTCTAGCAAAACTAAACTACGCCATACCTGGTCTTCCTAAGGCTTCAGAACACTCTCTCCCTATCCCAATATGTCAGGGTTTCATGCCTCCCCCTCCACCCTTGAGCTCAGACATTTGAGTCCTGCTACCTGAGACACATTGCTCAGCGTTTTCAAGGTCTGCTATCTCTTTGAGGCCTACTTCTAAGTTCTGTGGCCCAGTTCCTATGTTGCAAGAACCCCATAGTTGTTGCACCTTTGCAAACCATAGTTGTTGCACCTTTATGGTTGCAGCTCACTCTGCTCTGGACCACATTTGAACCCTGAAAATTACGTTGGAGGGTTCACATGTGTGGTCACTTCCTTCCCATGGCAGCATCACCTGACTCTGAGATGTGCATAACACTGGAATGGAAAGTAACATTGTTGGCCTCTCCCACATGAGCTCCTGAGTCCAGATATTACTGGGGCTCTGTGGGAATATGAATGTCAACGCTGACTGAAGCTATTCCTGGAGATTTATTTAACAACCTGATGTAATGCTGGAAATTCCTGGAGGCCCTGTTCAAATCTCCAGGTTTGCTTTCAGTAATCACCTGGAGATTAATGCTGATTCCTGGAGACTCCAGGACAATCTTGGAAAGTGGGCAACCATAAGTGGGAAGCTACCATGGAGAACTGCACTGCTCCTACAAGAACTAGGCCTATGTTAGCAGTTGATGTGTCACACCCTGATTTCATGAATGAACAATTATGAGGGTCTTGTAGTCCACGGTTGGCTCTTTCAGGCCTGTCGTTTGGAGGAACAGGGCTCAGCAGGAATAGCCCATAATCTTCACTACAGAAGAAGAAAGTGCTTATGGCTGGTTTGTTAAGAAGAAGGTAATCTAGAGCAGAAGCAACACTACAGATCTCTTCATCTAAGAAAAGAGATGGAGAAGTTTGGGATGCGTCTCTCCTCTGCATTGTTTTTCTCAGGCCCAATCACTTTGATGCTATTGATGCTACTGAATCATACAAAACAATTAGTTCTCAATTTCAAGACAGCCCAGGTGTCCTTACCTTAGGACCAACAGCGCCAGGGAAGCCAGGGGGGCCAGCTGGACCAGTGGGGCCCTGAAAGAGGAAGGATAAGATGCTAAGTTGTGGTTATAGAGTTTTCCTTACGGTCCCAAATTAACAGCCTCTTAGCACTGGCCAACTCAACCCTAGCTGTGGCCAGACATTTGGTCTGTGCTTTCAAATGGACAGGAAACTGGATACTGGAGTTGAAGCTCTTCCTTTCCATCGTTGGTTAATTATAGAGAAGGCTGTCTGCAAATCCCCATTTAGGACCAACAGAGAGGTTGGCACTGGTCAAAATGTCTATAGCCGGACCTCTCCTGCACAAAAACGATCACCACCCAGGCAATAAGGCCTACTCCAAGAAAAGGACCATGACATGAATACTTACTGGGGGGCCAGCAGCACCTGGAGAACCATCGTTACCACGAGCACCCTGTCGGAAAGAAGAGGGGGAAAGGTGTGTGAGTTACAGCCACTTTCACACCAGGCCATGGAAGAGTTGGAGCAAACCATAACATGCAGGTGTCTAGAAGCATACACGAATGTACTTACAGCAGGTCCGGAAGGTCCGGGACGGCCTCTTTCACCAGGAAGACCACGTGGGCCCTAGTCAGAAGAGGGGGAAAGAAGGTCAGTAGGGGGAACACATGTTTGACTTGTGGCTCTTTACAATGCAGCCATCCTTTCCATTCACTGTTCTGTTAATTAACATCTACCACTTCTTCCCTCCCAAAGAGTATCACCCCTACTGATATAAATCTGCTTCCGTGTCCATCAAAGAACAGCAGGAAATGGTTCTCATTATTTGCTAGTGTGTTTCTTTTCTTGCTTCTTCTTTCATGAAGTTGCTGTATTTATATACCTGTTAAATGCTCCTGACACAGCAAATTTGTTAAGATCCCCTCTCTCTGCATCCCCCTCCTGATGCAGCATACCCCCCCCCCCCATCTTTTGGATCTGCTTGAAAGTGTATGTAATGGCTAAATGCCATTTTGTTCCATCAAACTAAGTGAAAGAGTCTTGCTCCTTTGCTTTACAAAGCAAAGATGCTACAGATGCTCAGATGCTACAAATTATACCTAGTTCTGCCAAGACTCCTGCCCTGCTACCTGAAATCTCACCCAAAGATCATTTGCACCTCTCCAGAAAGCAATGCTTCATTTTATTTGATATTTCTCCTTGCATTCTCTGTTTTAAGATGTTTTGTCCCCCAATAGAAAGCTGCTCTCTCTCATTCAAGAACGGATGAATACTGAAAGTTCCTTCCCACGTTGCACTGATTTTCATGGTTGTTGCATGTAAACAGTCAATTGGAACTAGTTCCTGAAGGTTTCCATGAGCAACGTCCATTGTGAAAGAGCATGTGTCCTTGCACTGGAGACCTTGAGACAAATGAGCTGCACTTGATTGCCAACCCAAGCTAAAACACACCGAGATACATGTTGAACTGAATCCATCCTTTGAGCAGAAAGTGTTAAAAGGTGTGATTGTATGGTCCCCTGAAATAACCCTTTGGGGGTGGGTAATTTTCCTTGACTTCTGTAATATAATCTGAACCAATCCAATTTTTCTTTAGCCCCAACCTATGCCTCTAACAGGGAGAAAGATGGTCCATCCCATCAAAGAAATGGACACAAGAATGATAAAAGTGTATACTTACTACTTGTCCAGGAGCTCCATTCTCACCAGGGCTACCAGGCTCACCCTACAAGAAAAGACAGAACAGATGTCAACGCCCTGCTATGGATATAAGGAAAGAAATTCTGCATAAACTGGTGCACAGTGAAAGTGGACACTCACCTTGGGGCCAGCTGGACCAGCATCACCTTTAGCACCATCAAGACCACTGAAACCCTAAAGTAAGAGGGATGGAGAAGAAGAGCGAAGAAATGAGAACCCAAGGACTAGAGTCTAGAAGAAGCTATAGATTCCACATTATACTGAAGAATTCAGTATACATAAGAAGGATATGGTTTGCCTGTTATGCTGCTCAATGCAGGACACTAACTGCACAATCGTATGCATCTCGGCTCAGAAATAAGCCCCATTGAATTCAATGAGACCTAAATCTCAGGTAAGCATGGATAGGATTGCAGCCTAAGGGTTCCATATCAGCAACATCATTGATGCTAAAAACTGGTCTGGATCTGGTCAGTGCCTGGATGGTTGACCGCCTGGGAATCCCCTTGAGTTTTATGATACAAGAAAGGCCAGATATCAATGTCCAATAAATACATAAACAAACATGATAATCCTCAGCTTAAAAAAATCTGCTTCCAAGGGTCTGCTTCATGACTTTGCCAGCTGGGGTTTTGATTGTCTCTGAAGGAAACAGCACTAGAAGGTGTTTCATTCCAAGCGTCACCTGGCCATATAGCTGGGGGGTCCTGTAGTTTTCACAACAGTAATGAATGCTGGACATTTGCAGTGAAAGTGCTCTGGTGACCATCACAAGTGCTGTTTGCATTTTGATGGCTGCAAATAAGGTCTCCAGAGGAAATGTGTGTCTACATCCGAAGTAATAAATCCAGCCTTTGGACACTCTATCAAGCAAGATATTGAACAGAATTGGACGTTGAGTAATTGAGGTGAACTTACCCTGTGTCCCTTCATGCCTGGCAGACCAGCAGTTCCGGGAAGACCACGGGCACCCTAAAGCAAAGGAATAAGAAGTTATTTAAAAGAGAGAGAAGAAAAAGATTCACGTTTCATCTTTTTAACCTTCTATAGTCAACTGCATGGGACCTTCTTCACACTGATACAGTATGTGATTGGGGCATCTTCATTATTCTTTTCACCAATAGCCACAACACTATCAGCCCAACCCTATCGTTCTCCCGCACTGGTGCAGCCAGTGGGGGAGGGTAGAGCGGGAGGCTTTGGAAGGGAAAGGGGATTTAAAAGGACTAAGACATTCAAATGTGGTAGGTGAGAGTATCCTGGTTGAACCAACAATGGCCAGCTTTAGTCACTTCCAGCTTGTCTTTCCTTGAATATCCTATTTTAACCCTACTCAAGACCAAGATTCTCTATTCAGTTGGGATCACCCATTAGAAATGTCAGAATTCTCAGTCTTAGAAGAAGTTGGTCAGCGTTCACCTAGTCTGGTGAGGACCTTTGAAGCTTGTGAGATGCAGTGAATAAAGCCAGCATTTCAGACGTGGAGTTCAAAATCCTAACCAGCCACCACATGGCCTTAGGGCATCGCTATCTCTCAGCTCAATTTACCACATTGCAGAATTGTTGCGAAGATGAAATAAGAGTTTATTGTAATACGCTCGGCCTATCGGCTAAGAAAGCATTCTCTGCTAAAGTTAATCTGTCCTTGAGCACTTGTAGGGGAGATTTATACGTTTCTAGTTAAATAAGTAATCCCCGTACCAAACAAAGGATCATTATATTGAAGCTATTTCTTTCCAAATATGACTGTCTAGCCTATTCTGTCCAAGTTTTTATTGTGAGTGTGAGAAGTTCCATTACTTTTCCTAGATACCTGATCCCAGTGTCAAAATTATCTATTTCTCCTCTAAAGGTTTCCAAACCTGGACAAATAGCATCTCTTCATCAAAGCTCAGTGACTTGACCCCTATCCTATGATGCCCCTAGAAAACCCGGATAGAAGAGATACCTTACCTGTGGTCCAGGAGGTCCGCGCTCACCAGGACGGCCGGGTTTTCCAGCTTCACCCTTGGAGAAGGAAGAGGAGAAAGGTATATAAGCCAATGCTGGACCAGTGATCCTCTATAGCTAATTTATTAGAAGCAGCATATTGATTGATGAAGCAAGTTTGCATGGGGGCCTAAACTCTTGAACTTCCCAAGCAAGAGCAACTAAAAGGAAAGGCGGTGGCTGCACTCCTACCCGCTGGGAGGGGGGAGGGAACGGAAGGAACAATGGACAGGAAGGAATAAGACCTAGCACTGTCAGATTTCTGGGGCTCCATCCTCTGTTGCCTGGGTGGCTTCTGGTGAGTTAGGGTCTCTGACTGCTAATAGGGCTGTCTGATGTAGCAAACTCCCCTGGGGCTGCCAAAGGTGATGGGGCAACGAATATCCTTTGATCGCAGCTGCGCACTGCAGCATAGAACACCTGATAGGAGAGAGCGAAGGGGTCTGGAGCACAGTAAGTCCTCACTTAAAGTCATTTCGTTTAAAGTCGTTTCATTTTAAAGTTGATTGGAAAATGCCATAGGAACATTTACGTTTATCAATTAGCCTATGGTAAAGTTGGTTTCATTATAAGTCGTTTCGCTTAAAGTTGCAGTTTCCAAGAAGAACCTTTTGACAACTTTAAGTGAGGACTTGCTGTAATTGGCAGTCCTGATGCAAAAGGAAACAGGTCACTCTGTCCTCCCATCCCTGAACAGAAAAGGACAAATTCTGTTTTCCTTGTTAGACATGCACCCCAGTCTGCCCCCCCCCCCCCGCTCAGAGCAATCTCAGAGCAAATGCAACAATGATGTCCAGGAGATTGACACGGCTATTTGGGCACACCCCGCCTTTTGGACTGTTAGAAGGAAAAGAGTATTTTTCTGAAGAAGGACGTAGTCACTCACATCATCTCCATTCTTGCCAGGTGGGCCGGCTGGACCACGGGGACCCATTGGACCCTAGAGTATGCCAAGAAAAAACAGATGCATTAACATCAGAGGTAGGCCATCCCTGCTCCCAACTCTGACCCAGTAGATATGTAGTTTAATTTTTAAAAAGGGCACCAAATACAACCTCGCCATCCATAGCCTCTCTGTGGCGTTCTCCATTGAAAAACTCCCCCAGGTGGTGGAAAAGGGGAACTCCACAGACAAGATTGGAGACTGTTCCTCTTGGTCACAGTGTGAAAACAAGATGCAAAAAGAAGATCAGATGATACTCACAGAAGCACCAGGCTCTCCGGGTTCACCAGGGGGACCTTGGAAACCTTGGGGGCCCTAGAAGATTTCAAAGATCAACTATATTAGAAGGAAGCTGACAACCAATGGCACCCCTGTCTGTTTCCCATGGACCTTGAAAGATGGCAAGGGCTGTCTTTACTATGGATCCCTTCTTGACTCCTTTGGTGACTTGTGCCTCCATTCCTTTGGCCATGCGGCTGTCATGGCGTTTATTAGCTTCTCTTCTGTATGAACCCATCAACTCTTGCTCTTCTGCAAAGCATTTCCTGGAACTCTGTGGCCTATTCTTGCCTGGTCCTCCAGTGCCATTTGCTTCTGCATTCTTCATTTGTTGAACTTTTGACCTCTCTCTACATCCCAGTGTTGCAAGCCTAATACAGACACTTTAAGCTTCCTTAGCCAAGGTGAGCTTGAGTCAAGTTTCACCAGGCCTCAGTCCTGGAACCGGTTATGCAATAATAAAATATGAGTGCCTCTGAGCATGTGCAAAGAAGTGCACTATGGTGAAACTCTGACTCCTCTGCCCACATGTCTTGAATTAGGAGACCGGGTTGCTGCTAGAGAACATAGATTCTAGGAAAGCTTCAGCTCTAGTTCCTCTCTTTTTAAGAGATTGACCCCAGCGGGCAGGGAGCACATCACTTAAATTCCTGGCCCTGAGTTTAGTGCACACCGTTGGCCTGTAAGTATTAAAAGTCATAGGTAAAGGTAAAGGTGACCCCTGACAATTAAGTCCAGTCGTGTCCGACTCTAGGGTGTGGTACTCATCCCTATTTCAAAGCCGAAGAGCCAGCGTTGTCCGAAGACGCCTCTGTGGTCATGTGGCCGGCATGACTCTCCTTGCCGCAGTGCGTAGCATGCAGCTGGAACACAGAGCGCTGTTTACCTTCCCACAAGCGGTACCTATTTATCTACTCACATTAACATGCTTTGGAACTGCTAGGTTGGCAGGAGCTGGCCAAGCAACGAGAGCTCACCCCGTCGCGGATTCGAACTGCCGACCTTTTGATCGACAGCACATGGTTCAGCGGTTTAACCCACTGCGCCACCCACTGGCCTCATTAAAAGTCATAGTGTGACATAATTAGATGACCGTCTCCCACATCACAGAGGAAAGTGGAATTAATGAAGTCTGTCACTTCCCCTTACCCTCAACTCCCTTCATTCTCTTCTGAAAAATCACTGAGAAGGTCTGTGAGCCTCCAAGGGTCTGTGGAACTAACCACTCAATAGAAGGCAAAGTATCAACTATGCAAAGTAGAGTTGCATATATTTGCATATTCTGCATAATTTATTCCACTCCTAACATAAAAAGAGGCGCGAGGCAGCGGAGCATTAAAACTTTTGTTGGGCTACTGAAAAGCCTATTCAGACCCCATCCTGCCCACCTTTTTCTCCAAGGATTGCTCATATAATTAAGGAAGATAGAGGTCTGTGCTTCTGCAGTGCACCCCTCATTCTGCAATTCTGCAGAATGCAGAATCCTGCAAACTTCTGTAAGCTAAACTTCTAATTCTGCAAACTTCTTCAAGCTTTAGACAAGCCCATGTGCAGTCATTGTTTCAGAATCTAAAGATTCTAAAGAGTATTGAGAATTATTTTTAAAAGGAAAACTAATTGGTACTTACAGGAGCACCGGGAGGACCGGGAAGACCACGGGGACCAGCTGGACCCTGAAAATCAAAGTGAGAAGAAGTGGTCAGATTTACAAATGAAATGGAATTGCTGCCATCTTATCTAGACCTTAGTTGAAATACATACTGCTTTGACAATCTTCCTTGGCTCCATCAAGACCCAACGACCATACATTCTAGATTTCCCCCCCTCTTGACTAGATCTGACGGTCCATCTGCATCATCTCATAATTGTCTCTCCTCCATGTCTTCTAAAGTGTCCATCCTTTCATCCTTCTCAACCCAGCTTCCATATGGTTTTGGGAAACAGCCAAATTAGTACGACTCCCCAGTGTGATTGGTAATTGGCGGGTTGCCATCCAGTTTATCTACAATGAAACTTAAGGCAAAACTGAGGATTCCTGATTGAGTGAAATATATGTGATATTTTGAGAGAAGTGCAATGCATTTCATAGGACTAAAGAAATTTCTCAGAGGGGTTTCACACACCCTATGTCATCATTGTTAATCTTATATTAAAAGATTCATGCTTTTTTTTCAAGCCAGAGAATCAAGTCAGATTCTCTGATGTCTTGTAATGGTCATGAGCATGAGGTTGCAGGCCCTAATACAGATTTAAGCTCAGCCATAAATGCACCTGCAGTGCTACCATCTTCCAGCATGAAGATAATGCTAGCCTATTGTGCTGGGGTGTTGTAAGGATTAGGTAATGTATGAACACTTAGGGGGAAAAGAGTATGTGAACCCTTATTATTGTCACCTGAGAATCATCACCACCATCATAATTTATTCATTAACCTTGTATCCCAAAACCCATTTCGTCATGGAAGTAGGGACTTGCAATTTTCAGTTAGTCTGTTTTTCTGCTGTTAGATAACGTGTCCTACAACTCTCAGGTTAAGTCCTTAGTCTTCCGCTCCAGAAAGACAAATTCTGCTAGAGTGAGCATGTGACACAGGCATCAGAAGGATCTATCTATACTTGGGTAACTTTACCACCTTAAGGAATCAAGAAGACTTAAATACGGTAGATGGGCCTAGTGCACCTCCTCCTAAGCCCACCTGTTTCCTTCTGATGTGTGGTCTCTTCACTTTCCTCCTCCACACTAAATCTGCATTCTTCTGTGGACACTCTCTCCAATCCCTAGAGATTGTCTACACTTACCATGGGGCCAGGAACAGAAATACCAGCAGATTTTTCATCATAACCGTAGGACAGCTGAGGAGAGAAGTTCTGTTAGGAGAAAGAAAGGGGGAAAAAAAACATGTTGCTGTGAATATGAAAAGCACATTTCCCATGAATTGGTGGAATAAAAAAGATAAGCGGGTAACATCAACTTACTCCGCCAAGACCTGGGAGACCTGGGGGGCCTGGAGGTCCAGGTTTTCCATCCATGCCATCTCTGCCAGGTAGGCCTGGCAATCCCTGAAAACAAAGATAGTAAGAAGACACACATGAGCACCATGATGACAATGTAACCAGGATACAAGACCAGCAGAACTGGTTGGAGATTCTCTACACGCTCTGACACAAATTCGAATGGAGGCATTTCTGTGCTAAAGAAGTTGAAACACGACTACTGCTGCTTGAATAAGAAATATCAGCCATTTGGGAACTGTGATGAATTCCACTCTTAAGTGGCTGTGTACCTTTTCGACACCACAGTTGAAACAGCTGTATATAGTTAGAGAGCTAGCGTGATGTTTTTAACATGAAGATACAATGAAGTTTTGAGAATTGCCTCTGAAAACAGCTGTCCAATGGACATTTCAATGCCAATTCTGCAGGGGAAAAGGATGGAACCCCCCCTCCCCTAAAAAGACCAATCTAACTAGGCAGACCTGTCTTCTCATCCAGAAATTGAAATTTCAAAAGAGACTTTGGTGTCTTAGGGCTATCTTACACAACTTGTTGTCATAGTTTTTCCTGCTGTTCCTTCTTATTTTTTTTCCCTTGCAACTGTAATCACCCAGCACTTAGTTATAGATGCTTACCCTGTCTCCCTTGTCTCCCCTTGGGCCTGGTTCTCCTTGAGGACCCTACCAGGTAAGAAGAAATCTGTGATTAGTGTCCTGTCAATCTGAGAACAAAACTGATCCATCTAAAGAAATGGAAGTTAAGTTTACAAAAAAGATAGTTTACCTCTACTCCAATGTCAGTGTAAGAGTCATCTTGAACAAAAAATGAAAAAAAAAAAAACACTTTTAGGATTCAGACTTTGTCATAATTAGAAACTTATCATCATCATCCGACCTCAACCACTGGAAAAAATGATAATACTCCAAGTGCCTTTTTAACCGGGCCTATTAGAGCCTCAAGTCTACTCTATGAACATTAATGAATCCTTACAAAACATGCTTCTTGACTTCTTAACAAACCTAGGTAAATTGTTAGCAGTTGTTAGGAACTGACTGCTCTCGTTATTGGCCTAGTTAGAAGATGCTGAGTGCTAAACTGTGGAATCACAGCAACCAGGCTACTTGGGTAATCTCCTTTTGAAATATTCACATTTCAAGGGAAGGAAGTGGTGCCCAGTTTTCTTCCCACAATGCACTATTCTAGTGTCACAGTTAAGGTGCCTCGGACAACATGTCTCAAAAAATCGGTAGGCATTGCACTCTTCCTCCATGCTTCTCTGTCTCCTAAAGTCTTTCCTTTGCCCCACCGACTTCACCTTCTTCGTCAACTCATGCATTTGAAGAATGAATACACAATTGTTTACATAAATATTTATATTAGCCCTCCCAAATGAAAGAGATCTGGACTATGGTCTTAGACTATGGCAATGCTTTGTTGTTGTTTGCAGAACAAAACCTGAGATGACTGGATAGGAGCTGGATGAGTGGGTAGTATGGCTAGTGGTAGCTGGATGAATGAGCAGGATTAGAAAATCCTAATGATAGATCAATATGTCAGTGGATAATTGGATAGATGAGTAGTTGGTTACTGGTTGGTGGTTAAAACAAGAAGAGAAGGGGACATTGATAAGTTGGGGTGGCATTGGGGGTTGAGCAGTTTGGGCACTAGTATAGGGCCCACACAATTTAAAGGATCCACCAGACCAGGCTGACCCTTGAGACCACAGCTCTATGGGTACTAATGGTAGCACCCAATCCACTATCAGATAGTAAGCAAGGATCTAGTGCCGGGCCTTAGTGCCCCCAGAAACATGGCACCAGCATTGAGATAGGTAACAGGATGAATGCTTAGCCGGTGATTGATTGGGCGAATGAGGGAATTAATACCATTAATTAGACTAGAGAAGATATGATGGGTGATGGATATGTTGGTGGACAGGCAGCTATTTGGGTAGATAGATTGGAGCATGGTTGAGTGGAAGGATGAGGTGGGGGATCACGGGATGGATGGAATAGTAGGCAGATGTTAGACAGGCAGGTGGTGGGATAGGTAGGTGAACAGCTGGAAGGCAGGTTAAGTCAGTACCTGTATCAGGACAGGCTGGGCAGCATTCTCCATTGGGGATAAGAGCGTTGGGGCAGTCCGGTTCTTTGCATTTCATCTTGTCACAAAGAACAGCCCCACTGTCGCACACGCAGATCTGGCAGGGGTCTGGTTTCCAAACATCTTTGTCACTGTACTGTATTCCGTCTTGTATGCATGTTCCAGATGGAACTGAAGAAAGAGACAACAAAAGAAACAAAGTGGATGAGTGAAGAGGTGGAGGTTTGGTTGGGAGCCAGCTGAACAGATGAAGCAACAAAGGAGTGTATTGGGAGACTCTTTTCTGATGGATCAACCTAGAGAACAAATATCTTTGTAAAAAGCGATGTCGAATCCTTGGCCTCCCTTCCCAGGCTTCCCTCCTCTCTCCTTTTACACTGACCTTTTTTTTTTGTGTGTGTGTGTGTGTGTGTGTGTTCTAAAACCTCATCTGCTTTTCATCAAGCAAACTCTATGTCACAGGAAACGAGCCAGCCCCACAATAACTCTTTCCAGTTGCTTTGGAATTTAAACAAAACCTCTGGCCAGTTGTTACATCCAACTGGTAACCTCAACGTTCTGGAGCTGAAGCCAAGCCAAACAACAACAAAAAGAAGAAAGAAAGAAATTAACAGCCTTCTGAAATGGAAAAGACATGAGGAGGAAGAGGAGGAGGAGGAGAGAGAGAGAGAGAGTCAGGAAAGGAATTCGGATTGAAGGAGGACCCATAGAGGGGAAGAAATTGTATTCTGTTGATGGTATGCAGCATTGAGAAATCCAATCCAGTGCAAACAATTGAGGTAGGAAGGGAAGTCAGCAGGTGTAAACCATCAGAGAGCGGGTGCTTAGGCCTCCTGCCTAGGCTGACATCCTCGCCCCGCCTGCTCAGAAACCAATGGGTTTGGATATTAAATGGAAGATGCCTAAGAGAAGGGTGGTAACAAGGAACAGGCATGCCAAAGACTGATGACTGAGAGAAGGTAGGATGTTTTTTTCCTAGCATTTTTCCATGTTTTAAAAAAACGAGAGCTGTTGAGTTCTAATTTTTCCCAGGTTTGGGCTCATGTAACGTGAGCACTGGACTCTTCATATCTGTTTTTCCAAAACATAATTGGGTAACAATGGAAAAAAAGAAAAAGAAAATCTGCTTTTCCTGGACTCCCCCCCCCAGTAAAAAATAGAGCAGCTAAAGAGGGGTGGTTTTTTTGTGTTGTTTTTTTTTAGCATGAAACTCCTGTTTGAAAACACCCTCCTGGAATGCTGCAGGAAAACTGCAGATCACTAGATGGCAGCAAATCTTCCACAATCGGAGACCTTATTGCACAAACTTTCTCTGCAGTTGGTATATTTTTTTTCTCCTCCGTGGGGGTTGTTCACGAAACTTGTTTAATTGCTGACCCCGGAAATAGACTTCCTTTGATCAGTACCAACCCATTTCAAGGCCACTCCCCACAACCCCACCCCGGGAGGGGCAATAAGAGCGCCTTGCCAAGAGTGAGTCTCTTGATGGCCACTAGATGTCACCATTGGACTTCATTGAACCAAGAAAGTGCTCTCCCCACATATCCTTTACCATCCAAATGGCTTTGTCTATGAAGTGATGTCTAGACTCTTGTGCTTTATAGGTTGCTGAAACTTTTTCCTTATGAATCATCTTGAAGCTCTTTCTTTCTAATGCTTTCCTGATGACTTTTGCAGGCTCCTTTAACAAGGTAGGAAAATAGCCTTGTCCTCCTACCCTCCTCCTCTTCTTCCCCCTCACAACCATTATGTCTTAGCTTTCCAAGAATACACAATGAGTTTTCCACAACTTGCTGTCTTCCCCCTTCCGGTCCCCCTCCAGTGACAACCCACCCCCCTCTTTCCCCTCACCCTCTTCTTTTCTGAACTTGGCAAGGCATTGCCGAGATTCTAATTGATCCAACTTGTTACTTTGCCCCAAGGGACATGTTCAGAAAAGACAGAGGGAGGGAGAAGCCAAAAGGAAACACGCCCAAGGCTACGCACAGCTGGTTAAGTTTGCTTTAGATGTGGTTCATTTTCTCCTCCTCAGAACACAACAGAGCAAGGAGAAATTTGATTTGAAATTTCAGTGCCTGAAGGAAGCCTCCTTTCGCCCTCTACAACCATGCCAACCTGAGAATCTCCAGAAAGGTCATGAACATCTCTTGACATTTCCCATTTTTCCAGAGAATCCTGCAAGGCACAGGCAACAAGCACTTTCTTTGCCTGAACATATCTCTGCATATCCCCAGCCACGTACGCATGCAATAGGAATTACAACAATACTGAAGCAGATGACAAACACAGTCGCAAGTCCTCCTCCTTTCGTGAACTACTCTGCAGAAACGGTTGGCTCAACAGTGTTGGGATTCCAGTTCCAGATGGAGGGGAGGGAGATGGCTTTGCATTCAGCAGAAAAAGGTGGGAGAAGACAACGATGGGGAGGACTTTTTCCCCATCTCAAAGCAACAGTATAAAAAGCCTTGTTACTTAGCATGTGCACCCAGTCAAGAGGTACATATATTATAAGGTGTTGTACTTACTGTCTTCTTCGCCTTGGCCTTTGGTGAGTAGAACAGTTGCTGCTATCAAAAGCAGTAACCGGGAATCCACAAAGCTGAACATGTCTAAATATTAGACATGAAGACTCTTTGTATCCTTGGTTCTGCTTTAGAGTCCAGTCATACAGGGACGGTTTGATTTATGTAGTTCCACTCCCGACCCCAGCAGAAACTTCCTACTGACTCTGTCAAGTTCTTAGGCTCCCTTTTTATATGGTCTAGTGTCTCAGAGGTGGATCCCTTTTTTGCTTGCTTCTGAGTGCAGAGGGGGGGATCTTGGGCCAGCCCCTCAGCCAATCAGCGAAGCCCAGCCTGCCCCAGACATGCACACATGGACACACACACATACACACACGCACCCACTCCCAAAAAGTTGAGAAGCCAAGCCAAGCCCCTTTCTAACCAATCACAAAAGAATGGACCCTGTTAGTTTCCTTGCAAAAAACAGTGGATCTTCTGGGTTGGCAGGACATTCTGCATGAAGAGGGAGGAATGTAATGGGGTATGAACTGAAGTGTGTGCGTGTGTGTGTGTGTGCGTGCATGTATGCGCATGTGTGGAGGGGAAGGGGAATGAAAAGAAAAGGGGGAAGCAAAGTGTTTTGAGGAATAGGAGATAAAGAAAGGTTTGGAGGAAGGAGGGTGCTGCAAATGTTGAATGAACAGAGTCAGGTGAAACTCTGAGCTCCTGTGTGATCTAGGAAACCACCTGTAAAGGTGAAGCACCAGAGGGAGGTATAGAGCAATGTGTGGGTTTGTGTACATGTCTTGTCTGCTTTTGCTACAAAGCAAAACTTTGGCGATGTTGAGAACTTTCTCTAAATGCCAGCTTATCCCCACTTTGTTGCAGGTTTCTTTAATTCTTTCTCTCTCTCTCTCTCTCTCTCTCTCTCTTAAAAAACACTTACTATTTAATTTGAAACAGAAGTATGTCTAACTTTAGCGACTATTGCATGTATGGCTTGGAGATAATATCATCTGTATGTTTCATGCTGAAGAAGAGAACAGGTAGTTTGCAAAAAAAAATACTAAGAATGGATTAAAATAAATAGATCAAAAAAATCACAGGGAAAATGAAAAATGCTGCGGGTCAGCAATTCTGTGTGGTGTCAGGGGCTCTGATGCATGCGCAGAGTTCCCTGACCTTCGAAGTCTTCTTTATGCATTGGGAGCTCCAGAATTGTGGCATACACAGGGGCTCTGGGACAGAATACAGGCATATTGTTGGAGAAGGAAAATTCTGAACATGATCTTGTGTACACTCTGATCTAAAGCACATTGATGTGGAAATTCTATAGAAATCAAGCGGGACTTGCTGGCATATAATGTGAATTCAGAAATGGGACGATGGACTACGATCTTAAGCACACTTCATGTCAGAACTTATAAAATTCATTCAGGAAGAACGGGACATACTATATAAATGCTTCTGTTTTTGATTGACGTTTTGGTGTCTGTAAATATCTAAATAGGACTTTGCATTCACCACCTCTCTCTGCCAAAATAGAATGTATATTTCTCTGTACTATATGTGTGTGTAATACACACACACACACACACACACACACACACACACACACGAAATCTTTATATATAAAGTTGTTTTTCATTTAAAAGGTTACCCACCCTACAATTCTCCCCAATATCTGTAATGATGCATACATGAAATATTGAGACTCACACAAAGTTTTCCTCCCCTCCCAACTTCTAATATCAGTGCCGTCCATTAAGTATCTCCCGAAACTTTGAACTTCACCCCAAACAAATAAAAATGATTTCATTAACTTTTTGCCAGTGCTTTTGCGGAGGTTTGCGTGTGCAAACCTCAAATCCAAATAGCAAATTTACAAAATGCTTCGCAACTCAGACAAAAAGCATGCTGAGAACTTTAGAGAAAAATCCAAAGGCTGATTTCTTATTAACTGCACTGTCTCCCTGATGGCCCTCCAGGGCATATTAAAAAAAAAGTTGGCAAGTTTCCATGGCAGTTCCAAAGCGTGAAGAGCCACGTTGGTTGGAAAAAGAAGCAGCATCATGACAGCAGAAGATACTGTGCAGTTTTTAGAAGCTGCAATTTGCAATTACTGGTGTATATAAATGTGTGTGTGTGTGTGTGTGTGTGTGTGTGTGTGTGTGTGTGTTTTACCAGACCATGATAAACCATGCCTTTCAACCTCTTCTAGACTCTAAAATGAGGGACAGAAGTTTTCTAAACAAAGGACATTCTGGGAGGAGGGCTGGCCTAAAGGGCCAACCGTTGTATCCTCCTAGGCCTATTGTGGCTTGCACCGGCCTAGCCCAAGCTCACCTTGGGGGAAGGGGATGTTTGTCCTTTTCCCACGGTGTAAGTGATGCAGGCCGCAATGGGCCTCCTCGGATGCATGCCGGCTCTTTAGCTGGTGCACAACTGGGCAGACCGTGTAAGGCTGACCCAGGCTGCGACGGGGCATAGGATATTGGCACATCTCAGCGCCGATATCCTCGCCCCCCTCCCAGCCCAGGCTGGCCAATGGTCCCCTCCCTCGCCGCCCCTGCCTGTCCTCCCCCTCCGCCGACAGTTGCGGGACTCACCTGCGGCGGACAGCAAAGGTCTGGGATGTTGGCAGTGTGAGCGGTGCCGTGCCGGCCTGAAGTTAGGCTGGATTGGGCCATGAGAGCCTATCTAGTCCAGCATCTGGTTTCACCTGGTCACCAACCCAAATGCTTTCGATACTCTTGCAATATTGTCTGATGACTGCTTCTTAAGTTACACATCCATGTGTTGAAGATGCATATATTTTGTACTATGAGGATGTCTTTGCTAGTGTCTCTTTTCTCTTTTTGGCTGTTCTGGAGTTTTCTGTATGCTCCTGGAAGTGAAGTGAAGGATCATTCTTGCTGTGTCTGTACAGACACAAAGATCTCTACATATAATAGGCATGCAAGTTGTACTACATTTGCACACATGTGGGTAGCTCACAGGCCTTTCAGCCTACATGACTTGCTGCCCAATCCTTTCCACACTTGCACTGCTTGAACCCGTGTTCTGGCAGCACAGTGTGGTTTGCAGCTTCGCAAAACATGACGCACTATTGCATGTTTCCGAGCCATAGAGTAGTGCTAGCGAGAGTGTCTCTTCTCAGCTGCAGTGATGCTGCAGTCTCAGCAACTGGGTGAATGGTAGGGGCTGCAACATCTCCCCCCAATTTGCCTCCCTTTGAAATTCACTGCCCTGTGCAGCTTGCTTCAATTTGCTGCATAGACAGGTTGGTTCAAGCCATCTCCTCCCACACAAATCTGCCCAGTTATTGAGCTGAGCTCTTCCTCAAAGTCTCTTCTCCAAGTCCCTTTGCTTTTATCAGTTTGACTGATGCAGACCCATGAAGGGATCTTTTCCATGGGCATTCCCTGGCTTTGAAGCTCTCTCCTAGGGAGGTTCACCTGGTACCAAGTCTCATGTCCCATCTGCGCCAGGAGAAGACCTTTTGATTCACCCAGGCCTTTTTGTGTCGTCTTTGTGTTATTATTATTTTTTTACCTTTGGCGGATATACCTGCTTTTTACTTGGCTGATATACCTGCTCTGTTTTAAACTTGTGTTTTTATGTGTTTTGGTGTTTTAATTTATGTTCTTAGATGTTTTGAGAGGCTTCGGCCAGATAAAACACAATGATTTTTTTAAAATGTACATAAAATAAACAGGGGCTCTTGAGAGCATCCCTATGGCACTCAGAGCATGGGTTTTCTCTAGGACTTAACATGCCCGTTGCTCTGCTTCTGCATCCCACATGCCCAGCTAAATGGAGAAGATGGAACTCCGACATGTGGGCTAAATTCCCTGAAACAATCAGAGGTGTTGCAACTGATATAGCCCATTCTAAGGCAGTCTAATTGGGTGCCATGGCACAGGAACAGCAGTGAGGAAAAGGAGGTGCTAAGAGGGCAAATATGTATGTGTGCCTTCTGTACATGCTTGCGCACACAAAGGCAATCTGTGTTGTTAACACTGACATGCTAATCAACTGTTTCGCACAGTACAAGCTTGGTGCAGGTGCACTGCCCAATCAGATTCAGATAAGCCCATTTTACGCCAATAACGGTGGGCAGCATAGGAGGTCTATCAAAGACAGTGTACGACATGCGTGGGGAGGGGGAGAATGCCTCTTCTTTACTCTCACTTCTCAAGGGGAGAATGCCTCTTCATACTTCTCAGGGAGAGAATGCCTCTTCTTTACTCTCACTTCTCACTCAGTGCATGCCTAATTGCCTGTAGCCAACAATCTCAAGACAAAATGCAGCATGTCCTTGGATAGAGCAGGAGCAGGATTTCACCATGTGAAATCCATGGGAGGCTCAGTCCAGGTGGATGTGCCAGTTCCTTTTTTTTTTCTTCTGATGCATACAGAATGACTAGGGTTAAATGGTTTATTTTCTGCGTCCATGGATACTGATGAGTAAACTCTTTTTAACTCAGTTCAAACCTGGCTTAGTACATACGAGCTTTCGTGCTGAGCATTCAGAGAAAAGCTTCTCTGTTTCCAGAAGTTCTCTCCCAATGTTGGCACCTGTGCATTGATGGTGCCACACATAGGCATCCCATCATACTCCCCCTTCAACTTGTAGTTTCCTTTCCAGAACCAGCCATAGTGGAGAGTCACTTGGAAAGTCAACCCTACATCCCACCTTGGGCTGTTGCCAAAATAAACTCACCCAGGGACAAGAGTAGGGCTTAGTTCTGGATGGTGGATGACCATCTAAAACAATCCAAAGAATTGTGCCAACTACATGGAAAATGTTCACCAAACAAAAAGCTGATGGGTTAGATGGTCACCCGGCTCAGAGCAGTTAACAAGAGTTACATCAAGGGGAAGAGGTTAGCATTGAAGAAACGTTTGTGCATGTGTCTACCAAACAGCCTGAAAGCAGGTGGGACATGTGTACAGTTCCGAGCCAGGGAAGGACTTCTTTGGGAAACTGCACTTGGTGGATAATGCAACCTTGTGTTACAAGCTGGGCAGTGTCTACTGATTTTGGTGGCAAAATTTGGTGCCAATTTTGGTGGCAGCGTGACTAGTGGGTCAACTGGGCTAGATCTGTAGATTTACAAGCTGTAGTGTTTCCAGCCCGAGGACATTACAACATGGGCTAGATTTGACCCAGGCCATTGCCACGGAACCATTTCTCCTCTATGTTTTGCATTGTCACTTTTATTCAGTTTGACACATCATTTTCATATCCCACCCACGGTGGTGTCAGGAACTGGCCAGGCTGGGCACTGGCTGCGAGGCCCACACCCATCAGAAGCCCCACCTGGTCAGGTTGACTCCTGAATCCTCAGTACTGCTGGCAGTGATAACATCCATTGCACCATCCAGGGCAGGGGTGCCATGGGAAAGCCCAGTGCAGAGCATTGCCCCAGGCCCCCCAGCAATTTGGAAATGGTACTGACCCCATCCTTCAAGAAACCCAGGGTGGTAGACATTTTATTTTATCCTCACAATGACCCCGTGATTGGGGTGTGTTCACATGGCAGCTGCCCATTTGCCTAGGTGTTGTGTTAGAAGACCAAAAGCATGAGAAAGGCTACCTTTCCTCCAGGGTGCCTTCACTTGGACAATGGGAATTCACCCAAAGACTGAGCAGGCCCTGAAGTTATCTAGACTAGCCATGGGACCAATACATGTACACTACATGAACTAAACAGGGTGTGTGGCTGTGGTTCAAGAGTGATGGGAGAAAGACCTTAGCCAGAAAAATGGCAGCATGAATCCAATGGAAATTTATGGCACATTAAGCAGGGTGGGAAATTTATTATCCCATCTAGTTCCATTGGATTCAAGGCAGCCATGTAGACATGCCAGGTTGGATAGATCCAAAATCTTGAGAGCTTGGAGGTAGGGCCTGGTGATGTCAGAAGACTGCCAACCCTTGAAAAATGGAGAAAAATATTATACCAGGACAGAATCCTACATTGGCAGAGACCCCAGCAGTAGAGAGATCCAACCCCAGCGGTAACGGGACAAAGCCCAGCAGTGGCCCCAAATGGCCTGAGATTAACTTTTGCCCCCCTGAAAAAAAACCAAACTGTATGGCAAACTGGCAACAACCCTACAGCCCCATCTTCTGTTTGATGAAAATGAGCATAGCCAAGGGGCAGAGGAGGGGAGGCCATTTCTGAAACGCACTGAAACTCAAGGTGAACATTTGTGTTCTCCTTTAATGCTGTGGCAGAGGGTAGCACCTGCAGATCTCTCCCATGGGTGGTATTTTGTCATCAAAAAGGATTTGATCCCATTAGAAAAAGGGTTCTGAAATAATGGCAAGGTCAGTGGATATATGTAGCGTTTGCTGTGTGTTTCCCCTCAGTTCTCTGTTCATCAGGGAGCTGAACAGAGAATCAAAATCAGCTGTAGATCATGTCCATGTTACTTGAGTAGAAGCATCCCAACGTGGGCCAATTTGTGGTGCTTGTACGTTCTTAAAGAAAGTACGAAAATGGACCGCTCTTTGTTCCTTCCCTATACTCCTTACCATGTGCGTGTGTGTGTGTGTGCGTGCGCTCGCGCGCGCACACACACACACCCCTGATACTTCCTTGCTATTCAATAAGTTTTACATTTCTGTATTTTTCTCTTCAAAATCCATGTGTGTTCATCTGCATGTAAAAGGGACACGTCAGAAGCAGAGCCATGAGCTTCCATGCAGCCCCTCTGACTTTATGCGCATGTCTCTGTGTTTAAGAGGCTGCAATTAAATGTGCAGAGAACTCCACCAAAGCAACTCAATTATTTTTCCCCTTCAGCAACGCAGACCCAAGATATCTGGCAAGCGTTCAAGACAGTATCGATGCACCCAGACACGTTGCAGGAGACACCTCCTTCTCCTCTGTCTCCTCCTCTCATGACTTTTTTTTTTTTTGGAAACTTGAAAAAGTTGGATGCTTTCCAGACTGAAGATGTGTCTTTAATTTTTGCAGCATGACCAAAAAGAAAAGAATGCCATCTTTTTTTGTATATGTATGTAAAGAGAGAGAGAGAGAGAAATGAGGCTGGGAGAAGAGGGGGAGAGACGCCACCTCATCACTTGGAGTTAGCAGTTTGGGCTTAGGAATGTGATGGGCTTGCCACGAAAAAAGGAGAAGAAAATACACTAGGAAAGAAAGGAGGGGAAGAGGGAAGTCATCATCTCTTTAGGAAAAGAAGGCAGGAGAGAGAGAGAGAGAGAGAGAGAGAGAGAGAGAAGGAGGTGAAAATACACCAGTGGTTGACTTTGTTGCTGAGATCTCACCATGAGCACATCTTTTGACGAGTACTGTATACATGAAGCTGCAATCTATTGAATAGTCCATTAGTCCATCTAATGGCCCAGTCCCCTCCAGTCCATAGCATGCAGCACTGCCGACGGATCGCACAGTGCATGCTGCATGCTATGGGGTGGGTGAGTGGGTGACCAGATGACCTGGGAGAGATAAGTAAAAATCTTTTATACTTAGCTCTCCATATGGCACCTGGCTGTCAATAGTTCTCCTCGGATCTACGCCAGCTCTTTTGCTGGCATAAGTCAGTCAGGGGTTGGAACCAGGCTAGGAAAGGGATAGAATCTGGTTATGTGCTGCTGCCAAGAGCCACAACCGCCTCCTGCTCTCCCTGCTCTGATCCTCCCCCAAACTGCCCCTGACCCGCCCCTTCCGCCTCCTTACCGGCTCCAGTGCAGCACAGGTGAGTTGTTGGTGCCCCCCCCCCAGCAGCTGCTGCATAGACCCCAGTGCAGCAGCCGGAAAACTGCATGTCACTATCATGGGGGCGAAGGCCAGCTGCCAGCACAACCCTGCCAGCAGAGAGGCAGAAAAAGGGCGGAGAACTGGTGGAAGTCCGAGGAGAGTCGGGGGTGGGTCCAGGGTGGGAAAGGAGGATAGGATCTGGTGTGTGCTGCTGCTGCCGAGATCCACACACTCCCACCCCTTGCTCTCCCTGCCCTAATCCTCCCCCAAACTGTCCCTAGCCTGCTCCCACTGCTGCCTTACCTGTTCCAGTGTAGCCTGGGGAAGCCATTACTGCTGTGTCCAATCCAATCCCTGGGAAATGCCAGTGCAGAGAAAACCTCATCATTGCAGAAACCCCTTGGTCAGTGGCTGCTGGATGGACACTAGTGCAGCAGCCAGAAAGCTGCCAAACTCGTCCCCCTTGCCGCGCCCAATCCACCTTCCTCCCTGCCCCTGTTGCCTTCCTGTTTTATTTATTTTATTTATTTACAATATTTTTATCCCGCCTTTCTCCCTGAAGGGACCCAAGGCGGCTTACCGTCCACCTTTTGCCCTCCACCTGCCCCATTCCACCACTCCTCACTCCTGACTCCTGTGCAGTTTTATCTGAGGTGGCGGGCATCCATGGTCCATCTCTGAGTGGACCCGGCCACTCGCCGCTTCTACCGGCGGCGGCGGCGGCCAGGCCATGCTCTCTGGCACACTCCATTTGCGACAGCTGGAAATTGCACTCTGCCGGCATAACGCGCAGTTAGGATTGTGCCAAAAGATGCTTGAGATTGGCTGATGGGGGGCATCACAGTGATAAAAATCTACACCAATAGAAAGTTGAAATTCAGTTTGTACATTGTCCAAGGCACTCTGATTACTCAAAGTCTGCAAATTGGACCCAGTTACATCACTTGGTCAGAACATCCAAAAGCTGCTACTGCTCCTTAGCGCATTGTGTACATTTGAAGTGCTTCACATAAGTATATGAACTCAGACATGTGATGTATTGAGGCTACCATACCAGCAACCAACTGAACCGCATACTGGTCATGTGAGAATTCCGTTCCCCTTTGCACATCTGGAATTCCAGGAATACACAGGAACATGCACCTACACAAGGACAGTGCAATCCTATGCATACCTACTCAGAAATAAGCCCCACGGCCAGATGGTATGTATATGATTGCAGACACAGAATCAAACTCTACTAATAATGATATACATCTCTAGCATGATGACATCTTGACCAAACTATTCCATGTGTCTGTTGTGAGACTGGGGCCCCAATCCTAACTAATTTTTCAGTGCCGATGCAGCTGTGCCAAAGGGGCGTATGCTTCATCCTGCGGTGCGGAGGGGAGTCCCAGAGTCCTTCTCAAGGTAAGGGAACTTTTGTTTCCTTACCTCAGGGTAAGCTGCCACTTCCCTAATGAAACTCCTTGGATCTATACCAGCTATCTCACTGGCGTAAGCATGAGGAGGGTAAGCAAGAGGGAAGGGAAGAGGGAATGAGGATAGGAGCCCACCGCAAGTCACTGGGATCTGCCCCCTCCCCCATTCCATCTCCACCCTCCCCCTCCCCACCTAGAAACTCCCCTGTTCTTCCCCCTCTCTGCTCCATTCCTCCCACCACCTGCCCCCTGTGCTGGCTTGCCTACACTCTCGTGGGTAGCTTGTAGGGGCAGTGGGTCTCCAACACTGCCACCATTTTCAATGGCGGTTCCAAAATGGCTGCCAGTGGCACACTGTGCGTGCCGCCATATAACCATTTACAACAGCACAACTGTGTTCCGCTGTTGTAAACCTGGTGTTTCAATAGGGCTATATGGCTTGTGTGTTTGATTTGTTTAAAGCAAGCAGCAGGCATATGTCGGGGCATGGGGCACGGGGCCCAGCCTGGATCAGGCCCCTCTTCTACATGCCCATGGGAGAGTTTGTGTATGTGTGTGTGCGTGTATGTGGCTAATAGCAGCTGTGTAGCAGGGGCAGTCTAAATCAGAATTATGGTGGGGGCAATGTTCCTATCTGAATTGAGACACTGCACTACATGGTTTTCACATTAGAAAAATAAAACACATCTCATGAAATAGGAATTTCATCAAGTTTGGCTTTTGGCCCTTGCTTTTTCTGTTCACCTTTTAATTGATTTGTTTCATGTGATCTTATCTGTTTCGTTGCTTGTCTTTACTATTATTGTTTTCATTTTATTGTTTCAGATTTGTTGTTTGGTGCCTTGTGAGGCTTTGTGCCTGAACAGTGGGATATACATTTAAGTAATAGTAATAGCCAGCGGGTGGCGCAGCGGGTTAAACTGCTGAACCATAAGCTGTCAATCGAAAGGTCGGCAGTTCGATTCCCGCGACGGGGTGAGCGCTCGTTGCTTGGCCAGCTCCTGCCAACCTAGCAGTTCCAAAGCATGTCAATGCGAGTAGATAAATACGTACTGCTTGAGGGAAGGTAAACAGCGCTCCGTGTTCCAGCTGCATGCTATGCGCTGCGGCAAGGAGAGTCATGTCGGCCACATGACCACGGAGGCATCTTCGGACTGGCTCTTCGGCTTTGAAATGGGGATGAGCACCACACCCTAGAGTCGGACACGACTGGACTTAATTGTCAGGGGATACCTTTTACCTTTACCTTGATAGTAATAGTAATAGTATTTTCTCCTAAGTTTGACAGCTTCAATCACTGAACCACATTTTGCGTGAGCAAATCTCTATGGATGCAGATCTGATTCTCCCTGTTGAGAGATGTTTCCCTGTCGAAATCTCACTGTCAGAGTTTGAGACAGTCCAAAGTTGCTGGCTTGCCCTTGGCCCACTCTCAGTGGTCAGTCAGAATTATTCAGTCAAGTCACTCACTCACTCCCTGCAAATTGTGGTGCTCAGTCTGCTTCCTCCCGTGTTCCAACTGGCTCCAAGGAGATACGATGAAGGCAAGTTCTGATGTAAGCCCTTCCACACTGCTAGCCCTTGCATGTTGTCTCTTCCACTGATACATTTCCACCCTTCTGTTTGTTCCACCCTTCCTTGTTTATTTTTCTTCTATTGTCATGTGCTCCCCACGTCCCTGAGTAGCGAGAAAGTGCAAGGCCATCACTGATGAGCTTTGTTTCCTTTGGATGCGAGAGCACTGCTGTCTTTGTAATACTGTGGTGTCTTTGTAATATTTGCTTATTTACCAATGTGCAAGCAGATCACATTGGGACAAGCAGCATGAATGAATGCTGATATCTGGTTAAGCAGGCATGGTACTCCAAGCTTCTTCACCTTTGGCCAACCCATAGTTCTCTCCCATGCTCTCTGTCTGTGCCCAAATTGCTTCTGCTTCTAGTTCTGTCTCCACTTAATCTGATGCGGTCACATTCTAAAGGCAGGTAGGGAAATGGGGGGCCACAAGTGTTATTGGTGAGTGACCTAACAGGGGAGAGAGATTTCCAAACCATAAAGTAGCATTAAAGCCCTTTTTGTTGCATCCCTGATTGCCATTGAGTTTTGTCCGGTAAGACCAGGGCGTTAGGTTCATCCATATTTATTGAAACAGTCAAAACTCTTGATTTATTTGTTTACATGTCCAGCCTGCCCTGTTACTTAGGCTCTGAATGTGTAACAAGTTGTGTGTGCGTGTGTGTGTGTAAAATGTATGTTTAGATACGAGAAAAGTAAAGATACGTGAGTTACAGCGCAATCCTACCCAGCTCCTCCACTGGTGCAGCACTGGTGGAGGGCAGAACGGGAGGCTTTGGAAGGCCTTTTAAAGGGGGGGGTGTAAAGGGGATTTAAATCTCCTTTCCCTCCCAAAGCCTCCTGTTCTCCCTCCACCACTGGCTGCACCAGTGGAGGAGCTGGGTAGGATTGCACTGTTACAGACAGAGCCAATGTGGACAAAGACAGAAACAGGAGATCTTTGTGTTTGTCTTGAATTAGGAGGCAGGGCAGGGAGAAGCAGGGGAGAAGAGAGGGTTGCATGTTGGTGGGTGGGTGGTCCCCCTCTCCTTGTCCAAGGCAGGTGGCAAGTACCCGTTGCCACCACTGCTAACATTATTGAACAGCTGCAAAAGCCACATGTGGCCATCGTAACCAGGCACAGCAGTTCTCTTGCCTGTGTGAAGTCAAAAAGGAGGGGGACCACTGGGGACAAGGATCCACCTGAGCCCATCCTACAAGAGGGGGAGTTGGGGTGGGACCTGTCAAGGTTTTCTCCGTGCCATGTTTTTCTCTGCATGCCAGGTGCAAGGGAGTGACAACAAGATACAGGTTATCTTGTTTGTGTGATTCCTGAGGCATCTGATGGGGCCACTGTGAGACACAGGAAGCTGAACTAAATGGGCCTTTGGCCTGATCCAGCAGGGCTCTTCCTATGTTCTTACGTTGATGAAAGGCTTCCCTACTTTCTATTCATCTTGTTTGGACAGATTCATGGAGGAAAAGACCATCGCAGGTTACAAGCCATAAGCAACCTCCTGGTTTTGGAAGTGGGTTTTCTCTGTGCCAGGTGCAAGGGAGTGTCAACGGGAAACAGGTTATCTTGTTGTCTTGTGCTCCCTGAGGCATCTGGTGGGGCCACTGTGTGATACAGGAAGCTGGACTAGATGGGCCTTTGGCCTGATCCAGCAGGGCTCTTCTTATGTTGTTGGGCTGAAAGTACAGCAAGTCCTCACTTAAAGTTGTTGATAGGTTCTTGGAAACTGCAACTTTAAGCGAAATGACTTATAACCCTTGTGGAAGGCATTCTGGGGCACAGTGAAGTGGGTTGCCCGGTGCGGAGGACATGGAGGTCAGAAGATCGAGAACTGCTGACCAACTTTATAACGGAATGACTTATAACGAAACAACTTTAAGTGAGGACTTGCTGTATGCCTCCATTTTTGTCACAAAAAAAACCTTATCAGTGAAAATGGAGGACATTTGTCACTTCCAAGGGGGCTCCTGATGCATTCTGGGAAAGAAAAAGGTGGACGGCAGCTGCTGTGAAGACATGCAGCTCTTGGAAGCACTGCCGCCGCCGCCACTGCTCACAGCAACAACGGTGTTTTTCAGTTGTAAAAGAACTGAAAAAAATCATCCCGCTGCCACCAGAAAGATCCCACCACCCCAAAAACTGGTCCGCGACTTTTGTGGGCATCCACAAAAGTTGCACAGGTTTGGGTGCTTTATTCATCCCACTGAACTGCCCCAACCTTCCCCTCAAAAGCAGAAGTTCCAGGGCCAAAAAATGTGAGAACTGACAGGTACCATCATTTCCAGGTTTGGCAAATGCTGCAGCCACCCACAAGGTGATGGCTGGTTTGATCTGAGGCGGGTTTGCTGTGACCTAGAACATACTCTGCCAATCAGAACCAATTAGGTCACTGTTGACCAACCAGAAACGCTGACAAGAAGACAACCAAGTTCTGTAGACCAAAAGGGTCCAACCAGCAACGGATCCCCACAAACGAGGGGGCGGGCGGAAAGCACAGGTTGTGGGGTGTGTGGAGAGGCATAAACTGTATATAAAGTTTATTTAGTGGAAGGCAACCCTGGGGTGTGTTTTTTCCCTGCAGAGAAAACTGGAGCAGATAAAGGGCATCTGGGATGTGTTAGCTTGATTCAACACTGCAAACACATGGGTTGCATTAAGGCAAACTCTCACTCCCCTCCCCCTCCCTTCTTTTTCTGAGCTAGGAAAAAATACCTCAAGCCCTCCATTCCATTACCACTTGGAAGCCTTCATATCTCTGCAAAGTTTTCCTTTTCCTCTGAACAGAATTACCCCCCCTTTCCATATTTCATTCTTCCCCTCCCCCCCAAACTACTTGTGTCGATGGAAATATGTGCCCCACAAGTGAGCCTCCCAGGAATGGCTATGATTGGAGCCCAGATTTCTAAGGGGCCCGTCATGAGCTGCACTCTATTTCTGATTTCTCTATGCTCTTTTTGCGTAGGCTTACCAGATCTCCAACCAGGACAGAGTGCTAGACCTTTAGGAGAAGGAATGTGGGCAGGTGTAGCTTGTTAAACCTTAGAGCACAATCCTAGGCATCTCTACTCAGAAGCAAGTCTCACTGAACACAATGGGACTTGCTTCTGAGTAGACATGCCTAGGATTGTGCTCTAAGGGTTTAACAAGCTACACCTGCCCACATTCCTTCTCCTTAAGGTCTAGCACTCTGGCCTGGTTGGAGATCTGGTAAGCCTATTTTTGCATGGCCCACTTTCATGACTGCTGGAGACCTTTGTAACAGTAAGAGTCTTCCTGACACTTCAAAGTAGTCTATCCGTGTTAGGGAATGTACGATTGCAGGGACAGCACCAGACTCTAGGACAAACTACAGGAGACCCTTGCACATGTGCAGAGCCCCTCAATGGCTGGGCCATTGTGGGTCTCCTCTTCCCACAGCAGCATTTCTCCCCATGCTCCCTTCTCCTGTCCTGTCACCAGCTTACCTGGCTAGCTGCTGGTTGGGTGAGCAAGCAAGTGGGGACTTGTTCCCAGGGAGGACGCAACCTGATTGGCTGGGGGGTGAGGGAAGGAGGAAGGACTGACATGGGTATTTGTGATTGGCCAGGGACACTTTCTCCCGAAGTCCCCCTGGCCAATCACACTTGCTCCCCATGAAACCTTCGCATACAGAGGGTCAATGGGGAGCAACTTGGGGGAAGGAGGAAGGCGAAGACGGCAATGAAGCAACACACTTGGCTGAGCGTATGATTCTGCCACTGCCCCACATAAAGGTGGGTAGAGAGGGATCACCCAGGAGGGCCTCTGGAGAGCATAGGCCCTTGGCGAGTGCCCAACCTGGCCAACTCTGAATCTGGCTCTGCATGATTGTGAGGGGTGTGGACATTTGTGAGTTTTTGTTTTTGTTTTCATTTTATTCTTTTCATATTTACTGATCATTTTGGTGTGTTTTCAATCACTTAATTTTTCATGCTTATTTTCATTCATTTTCATTTTACCATTTATTCTCATTAAAACAAATAAAACGAAGCATATCACTTTAACTTGTCTCTCCTGTCTGGACTCCACTGTGTATCTGCTTCCTGATGGTGACCAATTTTATTCTCCGTCTGCCCTGGGACATCGCTTCACTGTGGGGCAATGCTGGTAAAAATGGCTGCTGCCATGACTTGACCATGCATGTGTGCAGATCAGAGGGTGAAGCCTGCCTGCCGCTGTGATGCTGCACGTCCTCACACACACATTCACTGTGCACACAATGCCATTTGAGAAGAGCTGATCTCTCTCCCAGAGCGCCTTGTTTCAAGGTGTTTGTCCTTCTGTTCGGGCAGATTCTGGGTTGATTTTGCTAAGTGACTGTGAACCCAATCCTATTCAAAGCCCTGTGCTGGGATGCAGCGGCACCGGGGCAGGCTCTGTATCCAGCGTGGGGCTGGAGGCTGCTGGAGGTCTCCTTGAGGTAAGAGGACATGCATCCCCTTATCCCTTGTTGAGCCCCAGCAGCCTCTATGGGGCTATTTGGATGTGCGCCAGCCAGCTAAATAGCTGGTGCAAATCTGAGCAGCCTTGTGTTGGGCTTTCAAGCACAGGAAAGGGGGATGGGATTAGGTGGAGGCCTCTTCTGCCGAGCTCGCCCCCTCCCAGGCCTGATCCCCTTACTTTGAGGAGACCTCCAGCAGCCTCCAGCCTTGTTTTGGATACAGTGGAGCCCCGTCCCGCCGCCCCAACCGCCTGGCGCGGAGCTCATTTGCCATGGTGGGCACTGCTCCTGCACCAGTGGTGGCCTGCTGGCACTGACTTCCATGCCGGCGGGACTGGCTTTACAGCACATTGTGACAGCGCAGAGCCTAGTACTGCCAGAGGAGCCCGGCATAGGATTGGGCTGTGTGATGTGTATGTACCTCCTCATGGGCCTGTTCAAAAGCTGGGTATCGTCACTAGGGCGCGCATCACCCTGGAGTGGGCTGCGCGCGTCACCCTGGAGCGGCCCCCGCGCGTCACCAATGCCCTAGGGTGACACTTACCCCCGCTGCTGCTGCCGGCTCCAAGTGTCTATTATTAAGAAATTATTATTATTATTATTATTATTATTATTATTATTATTATTATTATTATTATTATTAAGAATATTTATGTACCACTTTTCAACAAAAAAGTTCCCAAAGCGGTTTACTATCAGGTGCAAGGGTGTGGGCTAATAGTAAAACAAAGAGTTTTGTGGCACCTGAAACACACATTTATTTCAACATCAGCTTTCGTGGGCTACAGTCTACTTCATCAGATGCATCAGTTCTTCAGATGCAGTATGCAGGTGTGAGTGTGTCTGCATGTGCAGAGGCGTATCTAGGGCGGAGCAAGCGGAGCACCTGCTCCGGGCGCCATCGCCCGAAGGGCGCCCCGCTGCTCCGCCCGCGAATTGGACTCGGACTCGAGTCTCCGAGTCGGACTCGGAGACTCGAGTCCGACTCGGACTCTCAAGTCCGAGTCCGACTCGGGCCGGCCCCCTCAATCGGGAGAGCCGGCTGGGGACGTCTTCCCCGGCCGGCTGCCCGGGGCCTTCTAAGGAAGGCCTGCTGCGCAATTTTTTGCGCATGCTCAGACTGTTACTGAGGAAAAAGGGCAGCCCTTTTCCCTCAGTAACAGTCTGAGCATGCGCAAAAAATTGCGCAACGGGCCTTCCTTAGAAGGCCCCGGGCAGCCAGCTGGGGAAGACGTCCCCAGCCGGCTCTCCCGACTGGGGGGGGTCCCGCCGGGTCGCCCCCTCCCGGAGCGCGCCCCTCCCTCCCGGAGCGCGCCCCCCCCTCCGGAGCGTGCCGCGGCCTATTGGCCGCGGCACGATATTTAATTATAGGGGCGCCTACCCCCGGTGCTCCGGGCGCCAAGGGGGGCGGTTATGCCTCAGTGCATGTGTGTACACAAACAGGGGCAGAAAGAAAAGGCAAAGGAATAAAAGGTTTAGACTGCAATAAACACACAGGATACAAATCTTGTTAAAAAAAAAATACATATGTACCCCTGGAAAACAACACACAGATTGCTCAGGAGATGCCCAACTGCTTCTGTTACTTTACCATTCAGCAGCATGTCTGAATCTACCAAACGATTGGCAGGTTCAGGCAACACTATCCAAGGAGCTGCCCAATTGCATGAGGAGGAAGATGTGTGCACATGTCTCCTCCCGACCCAGTGCACTGTTCTGTCCTTGCATGGTGGAGGGTGGAACATGAATTGCCCCTACTACGCAATTAGGGGCAATACCAGTTTGGATGTTTCAAGTAGTACTTTAAAGGGTGTTTAACCTGGGGGAGTTTAAAGCTGTACTTTAATTATGTGATTAGGGGGCAGACATTCTACCCCCCTGCCCATGACTTTGTGGGGGCAGAATGGCATGCTGGGTGCGCAGGGGGAGATGTGCATACACACAGGCCCTCAAGCACTGCCCTACTACCATTCCTTGTGTAGAAATTTAGAAATGAGTTGCCAGAAAGTTGTGCCAGACCTCTCATCCAAAATCCGTTCTATTCCTAGCAGTGGCCTGTTGCAGCTGCTTAGAGGGGAGGGAATGGAATTCTGTACATGCTCAAAGGAACTACCGATTGTTATCCAATTAAAGAAATCTGAGTTGATTGATCAGTTGTTTACATTTGCATCAATTTGCGCACAAATAAAACAATCGTGCTGAGAGGGAGAGCATTTCTTTGGCTTGGGATGATGCCTGTAAGGTCATAGTGGCCACCATTTCAGTGGCTACCTTAGATGCAGGAAAGAAGGAGGAATGCCTTTTTCTCTTTTAAGATGGCTATCTGCAAAAGAAAATAAATAAATAAATTATTGTTTTAAATCTGATGACCTGGCCATTGTAGTCAGTTACAATGTTTTCAGTTGCTTACTGTAAGGGGTAAGTACATATTGCCCCCCCCCACTGCTCCCCATTTATTATTACAGCATGGTTCACATGTTTCAGGGCTGAGCCCTGGCACCGAAAACCATTTGTGTTACTCAGCCCTGGTTCAGATTAAAACTTTTGCACGTCCTCTGCACCAAAGCAAGTCCATTGAAATTTGCTGGTTTTTTGATCTACTGTATCTGCTGACTGTCTGTTTCTTCTGTCCCCTCCCATATAGTAGGAGGTTCGACCACAAGCTTCATGGAGGACAACGCCCGGTCTATTATGGTCCCTGCCACCAGGCCACCATACAATCGTCCTCTCTCTTTCCCCTTAATTGTGGCTGCCCTGGTGATACCCAGCAATCAGTCAAGCAGGGTTCAGAAGCTATTTCCAGCTCCTAATTGAACTCTTCTTTGCCAAAATGCCACAAGGCCCTTCAGCAGAGACCTAAAAGAGGGGCCTGAGGGGAGCCATGCCCAAAGGAAATGTGATGGAAAAGGCCTTCAAATACAGGCCTCTGGAAGGGTAGAGTTGCATTACAGGAGGGGAAGGAAGGGGTCTTGAGGCTGGGTGGTGGTGGGTGCAAAATGGAGAAAGTGAGAAGCACACGCATGTTTCCACATTGGTAAGTGGTGCAGGCCACAATGGGTCTCCTCAGATGTGTGCCAGTTCTTTAGCTGGCGCACTACCGGGAGGCCGTGTAAAGCCAGCCTGGCCTGCGACTGGGCTCAGTATATTGGTGCAACTCAGCGCCGATATCCCCGCCCCCCTCCCAGCCTGGGCCAGCCAATGGCCACCTCCCTCACCACCCCTGCCCGCCCGCCTTCCCCACGCCCCTGCACTGACCGGCGTAGCACTCACCTGTGGCGGCTGGCGTGGGTCCAGGTAAGTGGTGTAGTAAGCAGTGCCGCTCTCTGCACCGGTGCCGCTTACACGCGAGGAGCCCCAAACGTGCTTTCCAGCACGTTTGCAACTCCTTAGGCCGGCGGAACAAGGATTGCGCCGTTACAGTGATGGGCTGTCCAAAGGTGGGCTCATTTCTTGTTCTTAGCTCCACCAGCTAAGGGGAGAAGTGTCATTCTGTGAGTCAAGCTTCAGTTGCTTCATCTCACTGACTGATTAACCAACTAACCACTTGCAGCTTGAATTGAAATGTCAGTGTTTCAGGTAACGCATGAATCCGGTGAGACTTCCCTGTGTCACTAGACCAAACTGTTGCTTGTTCTTAGGTAGTGAAGGCCCCATCACCATGGTAACACCCAACTTGTTCTATGGGCCCCCACTGGATGCACTGCATAGGTAAACCATCCATATGGAAAAGCAGGTGAGCAGGAGGGCAAGTTAAGACAAGGCCCCACTCCAGAGCTGCAGGCACGTTGAGGCTAGCATCTTCCTGTGAAAAAATGAAGAGGATGTCTGAAATCTGAGAGTTGAGCTGAGGGCTTAATTTCTAAAATGAGCGGTACCAGAGTTCATGGTTGCCTAGAAGTCAGAAGAAGTCTAGAAGCTTATAACCTCTGCTCTGGAACGTCAAATTGTGTGCAGGGAGCTTGTTGAGGCTACTGACAGGCAAAGAGGGGGTGGTGCTTCAGGTGTGTGACGCCTCCCACACATCCAAAGCTGAGCACCATGTCTTCCTCTTTGCCACCCGCAATCTGAGTTTATTGTGCATGCATTAGTAGGCTTGCCAGATACCCCCCAAACCAGGACTGCCCCCCAACCAGGACCCCCATTTTTTCACCACCGTGGATTAAAAGTGGGTTTTTTTTACCTTCATTGGTGGCTGTGGAGGTCCTCCGTGGGGTGTGGGGTGCCTGCAGACCCCATCCACAGTCCTCACCAAGCATCGGAGTGGCCCTCCGACGTGATCGCAACCCACTTCCAGTTTAATCGTAAATCTCGTAGGAAGGCCGCTCCGACACTTGGGGAGGCCTGCAGAGGGGTCCGCAGGCTCCCCACACACCCCGAAGGACCTCCACAGTTACCAACAAAAACAACCACTTTTTCTTTGCTGGGCCATTTTTTTCTTTGTCAGGGCGCATCCCTGAGACTCAGAAGAGTCCTGACCCGTCGCAATGCAGCTGGTGGGCTGGGAAAGGCCGGGACAGTTTCGATTTCAGGGGGGGGGACGCCGGGCCCAGCCGGGATGTCGGCTGGGACGCCCGGGACAAACCGGGACTGTCCCAGCGAATATCGGGACTCTGGTAAGCCTATGCATTAGGTCATGTGCCATCAGTCCACTCCTTCCTCCTCCAGCCACTCCGCTTTCCTTCCTCTTCCTGTCTTCACCTCCCACCCTCCTTTCCTGTCACTTCTCAATTTGAAACGCTCAGGAAGTGGACAGAAAAGAAAGTGTATGGAGGGAAGGTGCCAGCCTAGAGATGTCTCCCTGGAGATGGTCTAGGCCATCCTCCTCCCCCCTCCATACATTTTCTGGAGAAGCAGGAAGAGTGGGAGGAAGAAGTGGAGGCAGCAGCAGCCACTGCTGGGCCTGAGCACCTTTTCTCTCTCTCTCTGCCAAACCGGGCCTGGCCTAGAGAGAGGGCAAACACCCAGCTCAGCCTGGACGAGGCGGTAGCTGCTGTTGCCTGGTCACTTGCTCATCTTCTGTCTTGGCTGGGGATGTGAGCAGTCCGGCAGCAGCAGCAGCAGCAGGAGCTGTCCCTGCCTCCAGGCCACTTTCGAGCCAGATGCTGGGAGTACTTCTCGGCTGGGTCCAGCACAAGCCAAGAGAGAAGATGAACTGGGAGTGGGGCAGGATAAGTGATGGCACATGGGGCACATGGGGCACCCTGGTCTGCCACCACCTCCAGTGTGCCGCCTGAAGCAGTCACTTCACCCCAGCTGATGGGTGGGCTGGCCCTGTGCCCATGGTGGGCCGTTCCACTTACATCTTTTCAGCTATGGTTTGTGCACTAGAAAGAGAAGGAATATAGCATTGGGCCACCAGCTTTCTCCCATGCAATTTCTTCGCCGTCAGGACTGGAGATTCAATGTGGAAAAACTGATGGGCAGCAGACAACATCTGTGGAGAACATTTTCTACTTTGGGCATACTCTCTCTCTTCTCTCTCTCTCTCTCTCTCTCTCTCTCTCTCTCTCTCTCTCTCTCTCTCTCTCTCTCTCTCTCTCTCTCATCTCTTCAAAAGTACAAAAGCGTGCCAGTTACTTAACGGACAGTAAAGCCTTCAGAGGAAGCAAGGAGGAAAAAAAAAACACTTTTGCTAGTTGTCTGAAATAAGCAGATGAAACAGTCCTGGTGAAGGGCAAATTGGCTTTTGGAAACAAAGGTAGCGAGACCAGTGCTTCTTTGTCTTGCAGTTACATCCTCTCCTGCTGAGGAGTAGTACTAGTGGGGGGTTGCTTGTTCTGACACTGAAATGTCTCCTAAGGTGACATTGGAAGCAAAATGTGGGGGTCCCCATGAGGGAAGATGACCAAGGAATTGTAAGACATGCCACAAGGGTTTTCTGTGAGAAATGTATCAAGATAGGGATGGAGGAGTTAAGAGGTCTGTACACTCCCATGTTTACATGGCATTTTAGCTAAAGCAACATTCAGAATGAATTTGGACATATCTAGTCAATCAAAACATCTGAGGAAGGAAGCCAAGGGCTTTGATAAGACTAGTGAAACTTCTTACAGGTGGCAGTTACACATATCCCTAGTACTTACTGAGTGGTGAGGGAAGGACACTCAAAGGTATTTTTAAGATTACAGTCTTATCTTATCTGCGAGGGATAGGTTCCAAGACCTACTGTGGATACCTGAAACCGCGGATAATAGCAAACCCTATCTATCACTCCAAAGTCTGGATTTGTTTCAGAAGAGGAATTCTGTAGATTGAACACTAGTGGCCAAGCCAGTGGTGGATGATGGGTAGAGAGACACGTGCTTTCAAATTGCTTAAAATGATTATACCGATTAATCGGTATTATGGGGGTCCCAATGAAGGGCTTTGTCCCACAACCCCCAACAATCTGGTATCACTGAATACCAGGTTCTGGACAAGCACCCAGAAAGCATCTGGGTAGCCTGTTTTGAATACAGGAGGCTGGTCTGATCTAGCTCTTTTGATGAATCCGCTACTTGACTGTTCTCCTGGGGCAGTAGGAATTTCACTTGGGCAAACAGCTGCATGGCAAATGGAGTTGTCTCATCTCCCCTACTGTTGCTTCATGCCCTCTGATCCAGAGGCATCGCGATACGGCCCCCCCCCGTGACATCACCACCGGAAGTGACATCACAGCCACTGCTGCTGCAAATCCCTTAGGAGACGCAGGGTGGGAGGATGGGCCAAACCTTTGCCAGCGCCATCTCCGCCACCTGTTCCCACTGCCAAAAGGCGTGGTTTCTGCCCACTGCCGCCGCTTTGTCAAAACCCCCCGCTTGTCAGCGGGGGGCCCACCGCCCGCCCTGGCGACGTTTCTGCTCAGATCAAGACTGGTAGCTGCCACAGCACAGCGTTCTGTTTTTTGCTAGCCAGAGAAATCTGGCACACTACTGGGGCTGCTACCAGCATAATCCCCCCATCTCTCCTTTCCCTTTCCTACCACAACTCGTATATCGTGGGGGGGGAGGGGAGGTGTGCCCAGATCTCCTAGGGGTCTGGCTGGGACTTTTTGTCTTCCGTATGTTGAGCTCCTCACACAGTTTGTTGCTCTTTCCCCAGACTCCCTGAACCCGTGCAAAGGGGCACCCTGACCAATCCCTTTATGATTTCCACTTCCGAAAGTCCGAAACATCTCCATATCCTGAGAAACAAAGCCGCCTGTTGGCATCCTGAGAAGCAAAAAGAATAAATGTCTCTCTTCCGAAACCAAAGGAGGCGGCTAGCGAATTTAGATTTGCGAGTTATTCCAACACAGAATTTTGGGGGGCTCCAGTGAAGAACTGAGAGTGAGGAATTCAGGACACCCACACACCCAAAGAAATCCTGACAGAAAGAGTTTAGCCCTGCCATGGATATAATTAAATCCACATTGGAACGACGTACAGAGGGAATGCAGGATGGATCAGGGAAGGAGAGGGGAGCGATTGCAGACTTGGGGTAGGGGTAGATGGGAAGCAGCCACATCATTAAAAGGAGTCTTGGCAGAAAGTGGGTTTCTTTGATTCAGAGCAGCTGGGCTAGGACTGCAGGAAAAAAAATCTTTGCCCGACTGAAAAGGAAATAGTGTTCAGAGATGGGGAATTGGGGCCATACATAGAATTTGCAACTGGTTTTCAAGTGGGGAGGGGAATGAAGAGGACGGGAGGAAGAGGTTCTTCTTCCTCCATGTTCATAAGCAAAGGGTGATGGCGGAGGGTAATTTATACCTCAGAGTATGTCCCTTCACTTTGACCTCATTTCAGGCAAGGAAGAAGGGAATGGAACTCAAATGCCACGTGTCTTAAATCCTGAGAGTTGCGGTCTGGCAGAACATCATCTCTGCTGCTGACAGACAAAAAAGAAAAGAGAGAAAAAAACCCACACTGCCGTTTCTCCTTAGTTAGTGCCCTCCCATCTTTTGCCTTTGACAACATTGGCTTCAGCCGGCAGGAACGTTCTTCTCCTTCCCACAGAACTCCGGAGCAGCTGATTTATTCTTCAGCAGCAGGCTGACCAAAAAATGCCCAAGTCCCAAAACAAAGTTCAGTCTTAGTTCTCTCACTGAGATGCTCAAGCTAGGTCTGGACTGCTCTGCTTCACGCTGCAGAGGGTCTCACATAATGAGACCTGTAGGTTGTAGGGTCTCCTACAAACAAACAAAGTCCTGCAATTAAAAAACTAGCAGCTCAGGAAGACGAGTGCACTGGAGCTCTTCTCATGTCTAATTAGACCCTCAGGTGGTGTTGTGGTTAGAGTGCTGGGTTCAAGTTGACTTTAGTTCAAGTCCTCAGGCGGCCATGAATTTTACTGGGCGACTTTGGACCAGTTCTTCTTATAGATTGCCCCATTTAATCCTCACACTAAGCCTGTGAGGCAGAACCTGACCTACCTCACAAGGTTAGTGTGAGTATCAAATGGCATCTGTATACATTGCCTCATGCTCCTTGGAGAATAGGCGGAATAAAAATCTACTAAATAATGTTTGTCTGGAGAGGAACAGTTTTGCATGGAGGAGGATTCAGTCTTGTGTGCCCCCAACTGCACTCTCAAGTGGTAGAGCCCCCCCCCCCCATACCACACAGATTTACCATCTCAGTAAGAACTAGGTCTGAACCAAGACTGTGGCACATTCTCAATGACATCACTGGCTGGATAGAAAAGATGGGAGGGGACTCAGCCTTGTGGTGCAGTGTCTGTAAAGAAGAGTCTCAAAGAAGGAATGTTCCCTTCTCAGCTCTCAGAAGTTTCATCACTGAAAAACAAAATAAGTGGCAATTTGCCATTGAAGTTCACAATAAACAGAATATGAGTCAATTGCTACACTGGAAAGCCATCTGAGACTTTCTGCAAAAATGTTGGTTCAACAGACACTGACACTCCACCATACATTCATTCTAAACCAGGGGAGTTGTTCCTGGTTGTCACCTTTCTGTGTACCCTAATGAGACTGTGCAACAAAAAACAACACAAATCAACTTAGTTTCTTGATTAGAGCATTTTATTCTCCTGCCACCTACTTTGAAGCCTACTTTGAAAACTTCATTTAAAGATCTAACTCTTTTCATCCCAAACTCTTGGACTGGGTTTCAATAGTTTAAAAGAGGGGTGGCCAGCCTTTCAACATGAATGCTCCTGGGCCTTAATGGTGGTATAGGTGAGGGCATTTCAGCAGGTGCAGCTGCTTTAGTAGCACCATCAGCACTTGCAGCTGCCCAGATTCTGTCTTCTACACCACTCTTAAAAACGCAGAGGCCCCAATAGTGGAAGGTTGACCACCCCTGGTTTAAAACGAATGTTTTAAAATGGAAACAGGGAATTTAAAAAGATAAATATAATATAAAAGGCACTGGCGTCGCTGCAGGGGGGGGTGGAGCTCTAAGTTCCGCCGCGGATCCGACCCTCTGTTACACCGGAGCACGAAGCAGCCCCACAGCGCTTTCACCACCTTGAATGGTTCCGAAGGCGAGGGGGCCGGGCCACTTCGTGCTCCAGTGTATCAAAGGGTCGGAGCTGCGGCGGAACTTAGAGCTCCGCCCCCCTGCAGCGACGCCAGTGATGAAAGGTATATTAGAGTGGTAGCTTCTGCATGTTTACTCAGAAGTAATTCCCACTATGTTTAATAGGTAAATTTGCATAGGATTGTAGCCTATGCATGACTACTCATAAGTAAGTCTTACAGTGGAACCTACTCCTAGGGAAGAGTGTATAGGATTGCAGTGTTAATGTAACTTGAGCTACATACTATCTCTGAGGCAACCCTTGGGAAAAATGATGGTCCGTATATTAACAAATGCCCCTAGGCAACTTTCTCAGTTTGCCCCCAGCTGAGCCTGATGCTTCTTTTTGACAAGGGTCTTTTGCAAAAAAAATAATCAACAGCTGCATCTGAGTGCTGCAGCTGATGACATCAGCACTTCTGCTCTAGGAGAAATCCTGAACCTCCGCTCCCTCCAGTTTCCCCTAGAGTAGACTACACCCCTGTCTGTAATATTTCACCATCAAACCACTTCCTTTTATTGTACCAAAGCACATGGTATCCGAGGAAATATGCAAGCTTGAGAAAGATGAGGTGATCAGAAAGTTGCCACCCACCAACCACACTGATTGTGAGTCCAAGGTGCTGAAGAGCCTAACCTAGAGAGACTAAGGAGATAGTTTTAAAATTTGCAAATGGATTAAATTTACCCTGTGCCTTGTTGTATATCACTTCTGATTGTCTTCTAGTCCTCCTGAGCCACAGAGGTGAAGATAGAAGGGCTGTTTGCTTCCCCCCCCCTTGTAGTCTGCTTTACTGTCAGCGCAATCCTATACTAAATTTGGCCGTTCCGCTGGCCGAAGACGTCGCGAAAGTGCCATAAAGCACTTTCGCGACGACTCACAAACAGGGAAGGCCGGCGCAAGGCCGACCTGCCCTGCTCCGCTGCCCGGACTGGCTCCCACCCGCCGCCAGACCCAGGTAAGGATCCAGTGGAGGGGGGGCGGTTTGGGAGCAAACGACAGGGGCTGATAGGCCCAGCCAATCGGGGAGGGGGAGGGGATCGGCCTCGGCCGAATCCTGACCCCTGCCGATCAGCTGAGCCGTTACACGGCCTCCTCTGACTTCCGCCAGCAAAATAGCTGGCGGAATTCCAAGGAGGCCGATCGGCCCCAGCCGCTGTTACATTCGGGGAAGGGGACAAGCGTCCCCTTCCCCGAGTAGACTTTCTGCCATGGGCTGCCTGCTGCAGGCTGCCCGCGGTGGAGCTCAGGATCCAGCGGGTGGCCTCGGCTGCCCAGCGGATCTTTACAACAGGATTGGGCTGTATGTATTCTTTCTGTTTTCTGGATGGAAGCAGGGTATCTAGGGGGACACTACAAAGTCTGTTTTAGAAGAGGAGTTCCGTAGACTACAAATGTTGGCATAGGTGACTGAAGGCACCATGCCATTAGCCAGGGCTGGCCCAAGGCCTCCTGATACCTGAGGCGGCCTGCCAAATGCAGTCCTCCCTTACCCGCGAATGTGTCATCCTCTGCTCTTCCCACTCTCCAATGACCTACCTCAGCACAGTGGTGTCGCTCTAGGTGGGGCGGAAAGCTAAATTCTGCAGCGTTCCACCCCAATGTTACTCTCCGGGACGAGGTGCCCCACCCCCTCGTTGTAGGAGCCCGTCAGTGGAGAGAAGGCAACGCGCAGGGACTCTCCACTGAGAGTCCACTGAGACTCTCCACTGAGAGTCCACTCCACTGAGAGTCCACTGACTCTCCACTACGGCCCGTGGGCTGTAGGTTGCCCAAATTCTGCCCCTCTTCTTTTTCCATTCTAGGGAGTTGAAGGAGAAGGAGGAGCAGTGGAGGCAAATAGGTGGACAGAGATGTGTGCCCTCCACCAACCTGCTGCCTGAGGCGACTTCTTCAGTTGGCTTCATGGATGGGCCGGCCCTGCCAGTAGCCAGTCAATGAGTCCACAAGTGGCATGGCTTCAGGTGAATGAGAGCTAAGAGGCAGAGCTCTAGGACATTTAGCTATGACTGAAGGTCCTTAAGTTGAAGAGAAATTGCATAAAACTTGCAGCTTTATGGAACATAAAAGACGTCCCATATTCAAAACTCTTCGGCACCATAGCAAGGTATTGAATATGGCACTCTGGTTCTGGAACGTTCCTTATTTTATTTTCTTTCATGCTGGCAAATCACATTTCATTTCAGCCTGGCAAACCCTTTCATGTTTCCAGCTTGTGAAGAAATCTTTGCCTCTGCCATCAGAACATACGCCTTTAAGGGCTTGAAAACTGAGCTACAGGTGGGAAGGAAAGGGGACAGCTTTTCAATTCTCCACGAATGTTTGAATGAAAAGAGGAAATTGGAGGAATGTTATACAAGGAGTGCTGTTGCAAGGGGTCCTAGCCTTTCAGTGTTTTCATTATTTCTTGACAACTTTTCATTCAAAAGACCTCACGCTACACCTGGGGGCTAGAGAAAAAAAATCATCCCCCATTATTAGATCTGAGTCCAGGTCTAAGGGGCCTCATGGCAAAATGCCCTTCATGAACATCAAAACATAAGAAGAGTCTTGCTGCATCAGGCCAAGGGCACATCTACAGCCCAATTCTAACTAACTCCCTGTGCGTCAATGCAGCGGCACCAATGCGGCGCTCGCTGTATCCCGTGGCGGAGTTTCGAACTCCGTGGGGGAGTATTAATCAATGAATCTATTGATTATATTTGCATATGTGTAAAAATAAACACAAGAAGCATGCAATAGTTGTTTCTACATGGTGTACCTGCTTAAATTACAGAGACAGTGTAGGGGGACCATAAACAAAATCCAGGGGATGGGATTCCCCCTAATTTTAGACAAATCAGTTTCAAATCAGTCTTCTAAAAGCAGTAGCTAAAAGAGCTGGCACAAATGCAAGGGGGCCAGGCCTCTCCCCCCCCCCACTGTAATTTGAGCACTGGTGCATGCTCAAGTTGTAGCAGACATCTTATTAGAAGAGGCATCCCCTCCTATATGGGAGAAATGGAGAAGGCCTGTTTTGATGGTACTGCTGATCGACACTGTTTATAAATATTTGTATTAAAAATAATAATGTTCCCATGCTGATTAATCAGGGACACCTTTTTAATTAAGACTTCTTTAATTGATTAACCAATGCAGAGACGTAGCTATGCCCTGTGGGAGGGGGGGCGGTAAAAACATGGCAACCCCCGTGCCACTTGCCCCGCCCCCGGTGATGTCATCGACGTTCCAAAAGGTACCTGGGGGTGGGAGGGTGGGGGCCTCCCAAAACCTCCAAAGTGGCGTTCGCGCTACTTTGGAGGCCTCTCAGAGCGGCGGAAGCGGCGGCAAGAACCTTGCCACTGCCACAGGCTTTGCCCCCCCCCCGCGTGTCGCCCAGGGGTGGTGGCCCGCCCCCCCCAACGGCCCCTCTGAACCAATGAATCAATTAAGCATTGCAGCTGTACTTCCTAACTGTCCAAAGAGAAGTGAATCAAGAGAATCAGCTGTCTTGGGAGGTCTGTTGAAGAATCCTCTTTCTTATTGAGTTCTTTAGGTAGGCATGCGGCAAATTGGGTGGAAGTTGGGCCGAATGATTTTGGGTGGCGGGCTGGATCCGGCCCGTGGGCTGTAGGTTGCCCAACCCCTGGCTTGCGGGGACAGTCCTTGATCCATCACCAAGGTGCTCTAGCAGTGTTAAGATATCCAGTGCAACACAGCACAGCAAATTCAATGCACGTTCCATAATTGAAAGCAGATGCGTGGTTGTTGCTGCTGAAAAAGGAAACCCAAGCCATGAGGAATTTCTGTCAGCTCCTGTGCCCAGACTGGTTTTCCCCCTCGCTCCCTTCCTCCCTGCCATTCTTCTGGTCTCCTCCCTCCCTCGCTTCAGTTCTTTCCCTCCCTCCAGTGCCTCCTCTCCCTTTAATCTTCGCCGCCCTCCTTAAACCACCCCCCCACTTCCACCTCCCTCAAAGATCAGCTGATGCTACTGGCTCCCCCACCAGCAGTACCAGAAGGAGAAGGTTTGCTGGAGTTTCCAGCTGGGAGGAGTAGACACGTCCTCAGGCCTCCAGCTTGGCATCTCTGTCTGCGAGACAGTTATCCACGTCGGCAACCGTGGCTAGGGGAGGAGAAAAGACAGTAGCAAATTGCAGGAGGAATCTGTTCCTTCAGCAGTGCCCAGTGGTCAGTTCTGGTTTCTTTACGTCTAAACTTGCTGGACAGAATCACCCCACCCCACACAAATGTTATGAAATTAATGCACGTTGGTGACATATTAATGGAAGACCATGAGAAAAGAACTTTGTCAGATCAGGCCAAAGGTCCATCTAGCCCAATATCCTGTGTCCCGCAGAGGCCAATCAGATGCTTCCGAGAAGCCACAAGAAGGAGATGAAGGCAAATAACCCTCTCCTGCTGTTGCTCTTCCAGCAACTGGTTTTCAGGGATACACTGTGCCTGAACATGGAAGTTTCATTCAGCCATCATGGCTAATAGCTGTTGATTGTCAACTCTCTTCCGTGAGGCGGTCTAATCCCCTTTCTGATGTGATCGAAGCCGGTGCCATCGCCACATCTTGTGTTAGTAAATTCTCAAAACGTAATTACTCATTGCGCAAACTCTCTAATTCTTTTGTCTGGCCTGAAGCTCCTGGCAGTCCAATGCACTGGATGATCCTGATTTCTAGCATTGGGAGAGAGGGAGGAAAAAATCTCTCAGTTTATCCTCTTTCTCCACACCATCCTTAACTTTATAAACTTCTCATCATGCCCTCCTTCAGCCACCTTTGTTCTACATTAAAAAGCCCCGAACACTTTAGCCTTTCCTTACTCCAAGCAAAGTGCTCCAGCCCCCTGGATCATTTTCGGTGCCCTTTCCTGTTGAGTGAATGTTGTGTCCTATCTCAGGAGGATCATGGCTCACCATCATCTCTGATCAAGGACTGTCCCCGCAAGCCAGGGGTTGGCAACCTACAGCCTACGGGCCGGATCCAGCCTGCCACCCAAAAAGGTTGCTTGAGTCAGAAAGTGGGTGTGCCAGGAGACTTGTATGTGCTGGAGATGCATCAAAGCATTCTCAAGAGCTGTCAGACAAACCCAGGGCCAGCCGAAGACCTCCTGATGCCTGACTGAGGCAGCATGCCAAATACTACCCCCTGTACCCGATGATATGCCAGCCTCTGCTCCTCCCACTCTCCAATGCTCTACCTCAGCACTCCCCTCCCCTCCACATTTCCTCTTCCTCTCTGTCCCAGTCTTCCTTTTTCAATTCAGGGATGGGCGCCCCACACTAATTTGCTGCCTGATGCAGTTGGTTCAGTTGGCCTCATTGATGGGCCGGCCCTGGACAAGCCTAATCAGTCATGGGAGCGTCATCATGGTAGCTTTCACCTCAGATTGCTTGGGTGATGAATTCATCCGGAGATGTTAGCCAGAAGCAAGAAGGCCCTCACATTTTACCCATCCTTCCGTTTTCTCACCCTGTTGCCCAAACATATGCAATCAGAAAGAATTGTACAAATGTGAAGTATGGTTATTACTCTGATGTCACAGTGGACCTTTTGCAGGAACCACAGCAGTTACTGGCTTAGTTGCTCTGATGTCACATAGAGGTCAGGTTGTCTAAGGTCAGAGAGCTGAGTGGTGGAGGACACTTTGTCAGTGGTGGACCAAAGTGGTGGAGGGCACTTGGTCAGCATTAAAACGGGAATGAAAAAATGCACCTTGAACTTCTTTTATTAAATCCCTCATGTCTTTTTCTCCACATCCCATAGGAATTTTAATGAATCTTGGTGCAGACAGAATGAATGGCTTTGTAGCCTTTTGGTGGCAGTCAGGGGTGCCCCAAGCTGAAATGGGGCAGCTGATCCACTGCACCCACCCCTGCAATTCTACCACCCACCCCCGTCCCTGGGTCAGCCAGCCAGTCCTACTCAGTAACGAGAGAAAGACACTCTACATATGCTCAGAGGCACTACTATTTATTATTGAATTGTGACATTCAAAGCTTTGCTTTGGATAGCCTTCCAGAGGAAAAAAAATGCCATTTTTTATTTTATTTTTGCTGCAGGGCTTAAATATTTAGCTGGTAGAACCTTCTGCATCACTTCCTCCCTTAATACTGATGCAGGGAAGGAGGTGTTTATTTAGGTCAGGGAGAGATTATAAAAGCAGTAGCCCAACCCTGCCTGGCAGGGTCAGGGTGGAGGGTCGAGAGTGGTAGGGGCAGGTATAAATTACTTCCTATTATGTGTCTGGACCCGGCAGGTTGCCAGGTGAGTGCAACAACTAAACAGATGGGAAATTTTGCAGGCTGCCGCAGGAAATGTCCATTCAGAACACTGTCCAGTCTGAGTGCACTGAAGTCAATTAACCCGCCACATCCACCCCACGTCGCAGCTGCAGACAGAGCCGGCCTCCTTACTGGACCCTTCCTCTGCATGGCTCTTGAATCAAAGCAGGAAATACAGGGTGCACTCCCAGCATGCCCTGCTTTGTGTAAAGATTCCGCGTGGAGCATGGCGTGAGATCGCTGCATTCTGATCCTCAGAGCACAGAGATCTGGTTCCCTCACCTTCCTCCAGCAGGTGCTTTAAAAGAGCCCAGTGGAAGACGTTGCAAGGCTGCTCTTTCTTCTGCGTAGGCTCTTGACACAAAGGAGGAAATGTAGAGTGCTCTGGGAGTGATCCGGGTGTGTTTCACATTTCCTACTTTGATTCAAGAGTCCCTGCAAGGGGGGGGCACACAGAGGTGCGTGCTGCCTCAAACAGCCCAATAGCTTCCGCTGGCCCTGAATGGGGGGCGGGAGTAGGTAACACAAGGAGACAAGAATACAACAAGCAGACATGGAAAATGGCTGGGGTGTTCCAAAGTCCCCAGGTGCGGATCTGAGCAAAAATACAACTAGGCACTTATAGGCAAACTTAAGAGCAAAATAATGCCCCAACACAACTTAATCTCACTGTTCCTTAACGGTACGGACTCCAGTATTAGCTGGAGGGTACCGTTACATTTCTTTGATCCCCAGAGAGGCAGGTGAGAACTTGGCCACACATTCTCTGGGGGAGCCAAGCCAGCACATACACAGGCATTCCTGAGCTTGACTTTACAGCCCAATCCTGTCCACCGCCAGCCCATAGCACACAGTGCTGCTGCAGGAATGAGCGCTGCATGCTATGAAGAGGGGGGGAGGGACGGACCAGATGACCCAGGAGAGGTAAGTAAAGATTTTCTTTACTTACCTCCCCACAGGCTGCCTGGCCTCCAATGGGTCTCCTCAGATCTAAGCCAGCTATTTTGCTGGCATACGTTCGAGGAGGCTCAGGAGCGTTTCGGGGCAGGGAAAGGGGGATAGGATCTTGATGTGCACCACTGTCACCAAGATTCTCCCCCCCACCCCCTCCTGTCCCCTGCCTGCCTGCTCCCTGCACCAACTGCCCCCGAACCACCCCTGCCTCCAACCCACCTGCTCCGGCAGAGCATCTGGGTGCCGCTTTCGTGCATGTGGGGCCTCCGGCCCTTTGTGCCGATGCCCCCAAAGTGCACAACAGCAGTGCAGCTTTTGCACCAGCGTCCCGGGATTTATGATGGCAGATCACGAGACCTGCCTCTGTAAGAGGCCCCCAAAGGACTGAGCTGTAAGAAACCTATTGTTCAATGATATCATTGGTCCATCCAGTTGGATGGTTTATCTGGGCATTCCTACCTACCCCCTGACGTGGTCAGGGGGACTTGGATGCCCAATTAGTTGGTGCATGCCAATCCCAGCAGGTGTGCTGGCTAAAACCCATTGTTCTTGGAAAAACCAGGTGAAGAAACACGTGGTCCCCTTTTGGCCATCCAGTCTTTTGACAATGGTGCTGATTTCAAAGTATCTCAGAGAAGCTTCTTTCTGATTGACCCTGATGCTGAGAGTTCCTTAAGAAACATATGGGGCACAAAAATGGGAGAAAAGGGAGCTCAATCATCACAACTGTGGACATCTTCTCCTTCCTCTGCAGATAGTCCCACTCTCCCTCTCTTCTGCTTGCCACATCCCCTAAAACTCCACCTACAGCCCTGTCAAAAAACTCCTAACCATGTGGCAGTCGCTGCATTTTCCCTTAGTCACTTTGCTGTCTCCCAGTAGTGCTATATAGGAGTTTCACAGCCTAGCTATAATTCTGCAGTGGGTGAAAAGCACGTTGTGCCAGAAAATGTGTCCCTCTTCTGACACCCATCAGGTTTGGGGGAGGAGTGGGGGGGGGAGAGGAACAAAATGACAGCTACAAGCAGCATTGCAGTTTGAAAGAACCTGGACAGAAGGAGAGAGCGGAAAGTTTTTAAGCCTTTTGTGAGACGCAGGCTTGAGGGGGAGGCAACAGTCGCTCTTGGGAATCTGACGCAGGGCTAGCAGTGATGCTGCCTGCTGTGCTGTAGGAGTCTGTTTGCTTCCACTATGTTCTCCTTCTGCATTTGTAAATAAACAGATATTACGAAGACGCCATCAGTCTCCAGTGCTGCTCTCTCATGTCATCCACAAGACACAAGACCCCTTAGCACTACCCTGGGACAGGACTGAACACCACTTGGGCAAGTGGGGTATCAGGGACACTCTGTTCCCTTCCTCTGATGTTGACCTTTGTCGCCTGGGAGATTCATGAAGCAGCAGCAGATCACATTGAGCTATCCCTCTTGAGCCTCGCCCTTCTCTTGCCAGATTCTGAGGTTAGCTGACCATTTAAATCTATGCAATAGCTTTGCATTTTTATGACTATCTCAGTGATAAAAACAGATCCTTTCTTGCCTCCCTCTATCCTTCTCCTGTTCCTTCTCTTTCCTTCCTTCTTTTCCTTCCTAGTCAAATTCCACCATGATCACACACCCTGTCTCTCCTTACCCTGCTCCCCACCTCTTCACTTCAAGCCAAAAGGACCCCCCCGGAAGAGCCCCCCCCAAACCCACAACAGTGGCTAAGCAGAAGGTGGAAACTCTGACAGCAGTCCTTCGAAAGCCGTGGACAGATAATGCTGTCCAAGGATGAGAGCCAAGTGGAACAAGAAATACTTTGGTAGATACATCATCTCAAGTGGTGAGATGAAGAGGAGGAGGGCATTTCACCGATGTAACCCTTTCCTCAACCCGTTTCTTTCTTTCACTCACAAAGATGTGTTGCAGCAGGGTTTTGATCTCTGGACCGACCTGCACCGGACTTCTTGTCTGCTCTCTAAGCAGCCTGTGTTTTATGAACCGATGTGTGCAAGCGAGACGATGTTGAAAAATGATGTAGAGCAAGGAAGTTCTGGGGCCCATTCTTCCCCTTGGCCCCTTCCCTCTACCCGATTGAATTATGCAAGCCCCAACACTTCTGTCTATAAGGAGTCTTATGTACTTGCCAAAGCCTGGAAACGGAAAATTAGGACTTCCCCCCAGATGTTTGCATTTTTTCCAGATTGTATTCTTAACAATCTATTAAATGCAACTCCACTTAAATAAGATGCTTCAGAGGAAACAGTGCAATCCTATGCCTGTCTACTCAGAAGTAAGTCCTATTGCGATTAATGGGACTTACTCCTGGGTAAGTATGAATAGGATTGCAGCCAAAATGTACTAAACTTGGAGAGTAGACTCAAGGAGTGCTGGGCTCAACTTTCTCCCCACTCCCATTTTCGCTGCTCTTTCTGCAGGCGGTAAAAATGGGGGAGGAGGCTCACCACTTTTGTGTGTGTGGAGGGGGGACAAAGCAAAGTGATGAAAACAGTTTCTGGTGGAGTGGTGATGAAAGGCTTACCAGTGATGGAGCAGTGGATTGTTGGGTGTTTTTTTTTTTTTTTAACCGAAAAATTGAGTTCTCTCTGCAAGGGGCACTTGCAGCAGCTGTCTGCAAAGACAGCACCATTTTCCTGTAAAAAAAAACAAAACCGGAAAAAACACTTCCTCGTCCCTACAGCCTAAAATTTGTGATACTTTAGTGCCCCCCAAGTATAAATTCTCTTCCCCCAACTCTAAAAGACCACCAGCATGGTAATTTTTTGGCAAAGGTACTGGGAGTGAAAAGATTTGGCCCAGTGCTGAAGTAGTCTTCTTCTGTCACGTTGACTGTTCTCTCAACTTAGTTCTATCATGTTAGCAGGGCTGGCCCAAGACCCCCTGATACTGGAGGCATCATGCCAAATGCTGCCCCCCTTACCCGATGCTGTGCCAGCCTCTGCTCCTCCCACTCTCCAATGTCCTAGCTCAGCACTCCCCTCCCCTCCATGTTTCCTCTTCCTCTCTGTCCCCCTCTGCCATTTCCAATCTAGGGAGTGAAAGGAGGAGGAGCAGGAGAGGCAAATAGGTGGACAGAGATGAGTGCCCCCCCATCTGCTGCCTGAGGCAACTGTTTCAGTTGGCCTCATGGATGGGCCGGCCCTGAATTCATGATCACCTCCTCTCACTCCCGCCCTCCCCACCAATCTGCTCCCTGAGGTAACCATTTCAGTTGACATCGTGGATGGACCAGTCATGAATATTAGCTTCTTACTCTCCCTCAGAGAAGCATACGGGATTAATGCATGCGGGATTACCCCTCCCAGCTAGAGGACAGCTAACCCTGCAAACCAGTCAGCCCAATTGGTCAGCACAACTCCCTCCTTCCTTGCAAATCTCCCCAGGCAAAAAAAAAACCTTGAGGGAAGGGAGGACTGAGTAACAGGCAGCAAGTGACAGGCTGGTCAAATACAGCAAAGGTCTATGATATTGTGCCGGAACCTAAAGGCCACTGACTTAATAGCAAAATATTTAATATCAAAATATCAAAATGGATTTAATATCAAAATATTAACTTCCATTCACTGTCAAATAGAAACCAAATATCAGGTGTCATATAGGTCAGCGCATCTCAAACTGTGGGTTGCAACCCACTTGGTGGGTCACGGTTCGATGTCCGGTGGGTCACCAGTTGAGTTCTCCCCTCTCTTGCGCCCAGTTGGCTCCAAATCGGAGCCCTCTGGACGTAATTGAAGGCTGCTCCAAGGCTGCACCAGGCCTCCGGGGGAGGGGGGGCTCCATTGGCCTCAGAATGCCTCTGGAAGCAACTGGAAAGTGACTTCCAGTTTACATCCGGGTTTGCAAAAGTTACTTCTGGTTGCTACCGGAGATCTTCTGAGGCCTTCTGAGGCCTGTGGAGTTCTATCACAGGAGAACGAGGTGTGTTGCAGTGCCCTCCACCAGGGAGCAGGTGGGTTGCGCTTGGGGGGGGGGAGTTTGAGAACCATTAGGCCATCAGGTACCCAGGACACCTGTGCTGAAGCTAAGCAAGCCTAGGTCTTGTCAGTGTCTGGTTGGGAGTTTGAGTGGCAAACCCTTGTATGCATGCCACTTTGAATTTCATGATGGAAGAATGGCAGGATATAAATCAGTGTAGTAAATAAGTGAACCCAGAGGCATTGCTGGGGGGCGGAGGGGCGGGGGGCCAGTAGGCCCACGGGTGACACACAGGGGGATGCACAAGGGTGGCAATTCGGCAGAATGGCAGGGGTGGCAAAAAGGGCCTTTTGTGGTGCAATGGCGGCAAAATGAGTTGCCCACCAGTCCGCGCCCATAGTGTGCTTTTACCGCTGAAAAAACACCAGGGGGGATTTTTTTTGACTTTTTCGGTGCAGGGGATGGGGCTTGTGACATCACAGAGGGTGTCACAGGGTTCAGCCCCCCCCCCCCCCATAGAGGCTACCTACGCCTCTGAGTGAACGTATAAGATACCACTGGATGGAAAATACCTTCATTTAATATTTGATATATAATATTCAATAGATATAAATTGTCTATTTGCTAAGCTATCAGGGAGAGGCCCTCCTCTAGATTGCATAGCCAGGTGAAGAGGCCCCGGATGCAGGCAGGTGGTCCACGATAAAAGATTACTGTAAGCATAGCTTGGGGGAGGAGGGAAAAAGCAGAGAAATTCATTCCGATGAATGAAAAATGCAACCTTACCAACTCTTCTATTCTAAGCATGGGACAACTGAATTAAGATCAGTATCTCCCATCTCCACCTACTTTGAAATGTGATCCCCCAACTTCACCTCTGTTCTGCTCAGTTTCACTTTCAAGGATGTCACCCATCACAAGCAAACAAGATAAACTTTCCACCAACTGAATTTAGCAGAACAAAAAGCCAGCTCACGCTACACAAAATTAATTGGTTTGTATGGGCCAAACTACATGTGTGTGACTAAGAACACAATTGATTGGTGTGCTTTTTTTCTTAAAAAAATAAAAAGTACCGTAAGGCGCCGGAAACTCTGAGAAGTGGGGGGAGGGGCTTTAGAACTTTAGAACCTGCCATGGTTTCTGCCTCAGTTGTGCCCCCCCACATGTGCCATTTACAATTGAAAATGCTTCAGTGATAATTAAGTTATCATAGATAAACCTAAACTGCCATATAACTCAAATGACTAGTGTTGAGGTAAAACTTCAACATTCTGAATTTCAAAAAAATACCATTTTCAACAGATTTCAAAATGTTCCCAAATATAATTCCAGTTCTAATTTTGAACCAAGACATCTTTACTTCAGCTGTTACACACACAAAAATGATAATTTATGTAATATTCTGTTGTGATGCTTTTGCTTTATAGTTATTGGAGGAAACAGGAAAATGTTTTGTGGCACCTAACAAATTTATTGTGGCATATTGTCTCTTAGCAGCCCTGAATGGTCTGCCATGCTGGGAGATTCAAAGGATGTTAGCAAGCACTCCGTTTCTGCTGGAATTGGAGACCCCAAATTCCCTGGAACAATCCAACATCAAATTCACCCCCTTGCAAATTTAGTAATGCATTTTGTAGGAACTATAATTCAGTCTTGAGATGCCAGGGTGCAAGCAAAGACAATGGGAGAACTATATAGAAATACTGATGATCTTCCTTCTTGACAGTTCCATTTCAAATTTCTTTTCCTTCCTTCCTTCCTTCCTTCCTTCCTTCCTTCCTTCCTTCCTTCCTTCCTTCCTTCCTTCCTTCCTTCCTTCCTTCCTTCCTATTTCTTCATACATCCCCTGGAGCTGCATTAGGAAATTCCTCTTTGTTCCCAGCTGCTTGCAGTCTTAACCACAACTTAAAAAAAAATGTTATTCCTTTTCATGAGAATGCCTATCCTTTTAGGGACAACTCCAGATGAGTAATGATCCCAAAGGAATGTCCTGGGAGGGAAGCAATGGGCAGTTTTGCTGCAGAGAGAGATCCTTGAAGAGGCGGAGTGAAGAAGGGCTTTCCCCATGATTTATTATTGCCTGGGGGTCTGGTGGTGTGGGGAAAAAATCTTTTTGAGCTGCTGGATGCAGATGAGTCTAAGTGGCAAGATCCAGTGGGGAGGCGGATGAGCCCCAATCCATTTGGGGAACGTCTGCAAAACTGTATTAATGAAAGAAGGAGGAGCAAAATGCCGACTCCAGAGGAAACTGCAACAGAGAAAGAGACAGAAAACATTATATTAAAAAAGTCTGTACTGAGAGCTAGTGTAGTATAGTGTAGTTGTGTAGGGACAATTGTGGGGGAAGAAGTAGTGGGCCCTTCATGAAATCTACAAGCCCCATCCGCTCACTCCCTTCCATTTTAGATTAATCATGAACCCCGTGTAGCCTCCGAAAACAGTAGTAAAGGAAGGGGACTGTCATGAAAGATAAGGGGGTGCCTCCCCCCCAAATTTGAGAACTGGCTATTGTGGCATGAGTGTGAGTCAGGAAACACACCTGAGCGATGATCAGTCCAGTTGGGGAAGCCACTGTCACCCTCAGCCCCCACCTGCAATTTGGAGAAAATAATACTGATTTTTTTGGCCCAGTCCTATTGAAGGTTTGCACCAGTGGAATGTAAGTTCTGCCAGCACGCGCTGTCACAAAAGCACCGTAAAGTGCTATGCGACAGCGCAGAGGCCAGGGATGCCAACAGGAAGATCAGAGACTTCCCCCTGGCACCAGTGGCTGCAGGGACGTCCACCAGAGCAGGTAAGTCCGCACAGGGGGCAGAACCTTATGGAAAGAGGGCGGGGAGGGTGGGGAGGTGACTGAACGGGGCAGGGGTGGGCAGATTGGACCTGGGAGGGGGGTGGGATTGCTGATGCCGGCATGCACCATATCCTATCCCCTTTCCCGGGCCAGGTACACCAACACGGATCAACACAGACTTGCACCAGTGATATCGCTGGCGCAGGTCCAGCTTGACCCATTGCGGCTGCTGGGGCTTACAAATGTCCCCTTAACCCAGTGCTTCTCAATTATTTTTTGTCATGTCCCCCCTAGGAGGGGCATGACAGTTCGCGCCCCCCCGGTCACATGGTTTTGGGGGGTGCCGCCCCCGCCCCTTCGCGTCGCCCTCCGCACGCTCCGAGGCCGGCCCGGGAGCCGGCCTCGGAGCATCCGGAATGGCCGGCGCTCCAGGGCCTTCTGAAGACCCAAGCGTCAATCCGGGTATTTTTCGTGTTTTCGCTCATGCGCAGACCGTTTTCATCTCTGCACATGAGCGAAAACACGAAAAATACCTGGATTGACGCTTGGGTCTTCAGAAGGCCCTGGAGCGCTGGCCGTTGCGGACGCTCCGAGGCCGGCTCCCGGGAGCTGGCCTCGGAGTGTGCGGAGGTGGTCGAGGTTAAACGGGCCCCCCTTGACAGAGCCTCGCGCCCCCCCTGGGGGGCACGCCCCACTAATTGAGAACCGCTGCCTTAACCCAAGACAACCTCCAGCAGCCAAAATTCCCCTGCAGGATGCAGCATAGCCCGCGATGGTACCACTGCATTGCCGCGCAGGAATTGGGCTGTTTGTTACACATTTATTGTAAGAATTGCTGAGTTTATGGAGTGATGATATCAGTGTTAACATTATTATTTCAAACTCTTGAAGGGAGTTCAAATTCGTTGTCCTTTTAACTTGAAATGCTTTCCCCATGTTACTAGGTCCCACTGTGGCCTGCACAAGAAGGCTTGAGTCATATAATATTATTAAATGCCTACACCGTCTACAAGAAATCAAAACTTGGGGATTTTGAAGAACGGTGATTTTAGGGCCGCCTTCATGTGACATTTTATGAGCTCTTGAGAGTCATGCCTTTTGTTATGGCTGGGAATGTCTGTCATGCAAAGTAGTGAATATGTGTGTTTGTTTTTGTTTTACGGGTTCTTATTGGGCCAGTTCCAAATTTATGGGGACCCTTGGCAAAATGCCCTCCAGTGGAGTTCTCCTCCAGCAGAACTCTCCTTAGTGGCGACGGCCATTTTTCCCAGCATTACCAACCAACATTGTGTAATTCTGAGGCATCATGGAGAAAAATATGGCAACTGCCAGTAGGGATCACATATTTTTCTTCACAATACCCTGGAATTATGCTACATGGAATACAAAGAGCACTGGCGTCGCTGGAGGTGGGGCGGAAAGCTAAGTTCTCAGCTTTCCGCCCCACCGTTACTCTCCGGTACGAGGTGCCCCACCCCCTCGTCATAGGAGCCCATCAGCGGAGAGAAAGCAACGCGCAGGAGAGTCCCTGCGCGTTGCTTTCTCTCCGCTGACGGGCTCCTACGACGAGGGGGCGGGGCACCTCGTGCAGGAGAGTAACGGTGGGGCGGAAAGCTGCAGAACTTAGCTTTCCGCTCCACCTCCAGTGACACCAGTGACAGGGAGGGCAGGTAGTACTGGTGGCTCTTCTGGTGACAAGGCTTTGAAAGTTAATACCGGGACTCGGGGCTGGCCCATCCATGAGGACAGTTGAGGCAGTCGCCTCAGATAGCAAACTGATAGAGGGCACGCCACCAGTCTCTGTCTGCCCACCGCTGCAGTTCTTTGTCCTCCCACTCCCTGGATTAATAAAATTAATCAATTTAAAATTAATTAATATAATTAATATAATTACTACAATCTTACTACAATCTTCTTTGATTGATCCCTTATGAAGAGGTTCTAAGGTATTAGAACGAAACGTTGGGCTGCTTTTCCTTGGATTTTTTGATGTATTTTACTCCGTGTGCGGCTGCCTGATCGGGAAACCTGCTACGGTTTTGGAATCATTAAAACTTCAAGTTTTTACTACATGGCATCGAATCCCGTATCCTTGAAACATTGTTGCCTAATAGCGGGCCATGAAAGTTACCGGTCCCAGGAACACTAGTCTAGAAGACTCCACACCTGAGACCACCTCTATCTCTACAAGCTCAGGCAAGGAGACTATTGGACAGCAAGGTGCGTGCTACACCAACAGAATCCCAACCGTATCTCGCCCAGTCAACACCAAGTACAAACACTTGAATCCCGATTATTGCCTGTTAGGGCACAGTTAGGGGAATGGAATCATGATAGATGATGACCCCTCCCCACCCCTTCAGTTTGGTTGCTGTAATACCCAGAAACCTGGAGGACAATGCTGAGAGAGGCCCACCCCTCCCACTTAGTCCAACCAGGTCTTCATCACATATTCCAGGAAGGTGTTCTCATCCAGAATTAAGTCATGAATGAGCAGGGTATTATTAACAGATGTGGCTATGTGTTAATGACTATTAACTGACTAGCAGCGCAATCCTGTCTACATTTAGACTGTAAAGCATGTTTGCGGCACCCAACGAGTAAGCAAGTAAGAGTCTTGCGCTGCTCCTCCGGCGCCGCGGGACGGATCGACGCCACGGTGGAGAGGTGAGTCTCTGCGGCATGGCAGAAGGACGGGGGAAGAGTGGAAAGGGGCATTTCAAGGGGTGGGATTGGTCAACTGGGCCTGGGAAGGGGGAGGTATCATTAGCGGCCTCCTCTGCTATATCCTATCCCCCTTCTGGGGCCTGGTCAGTGTTACACAGCCGGCTCAAATGTGCGCCAGCAAAATAGCTGGCACACATGCAAGTAGATTCATTGGAGCGGGTGGAGCTCTACTCGGGGTAAAGGGATGAATGTCCCTTTACCCCAAGGAGGCGTCTGGTTCTGCTGCGCAGGCCCCATCCTGCACAGGATACGGAAGGCACCTTACTTGCGCCGCTGTGTCCTGCTAGACAGAATTGGGCTATAGGCCTCCTTCTCCTGCAGCAGCTATACCTCCTTCAGCCTGTCACCCTGTTAATGGAGGCTCACCTATCATCTTCTCCCTTCCCCCACAAACAAGTGTGTATTACAGCAATAGCACAACAATCACCCCTCACGAACCAAAGGGGCGTGTGTATGTAAAACAGCAAGAAGAGAAAACCACAGGACACAAAGACACACACCCCCACACTAGGGAAAGCAGAATCAGTCTCCCTCAGAGACCCCCTTATTTCCATTTAGGTCTGACTGAGGACTTCAAAGGGCACTGAAATCACATTCAGACCCCCAGGCTCCCCCACCTATCCACAGCCCCCTCTCACTGAGGCTGGGGCAGAATGTCCAGAACCGGGCACTTAGGCTGCAATCCTATACATACACACTTACCTGGGAGTAAGTCCCACTGGGACTTACATATGAGTAGACACGCATAGGAATTGTGCTGTCATGCTCTCACTATGGCCTGAGGGGGCAACCCATTTAGGAATCACACCTAGCTTACCATAACTACCACACCTAGGTTATATGGTTAACAATGTAATTGTATGCATGTCTACTTAGAATAAGCCCTACAGAGTTTAACTGAATTTACTATCCTAAAACTGCATCCCTATGCACAATTTCCTAACAATAATCTCCTTTGAATACAAAGGGGCTTACTTCTGAGTAAACATGCATAGAATTGCACTATAGCCTAGAAAAAAAGTTATACACATACTATCTATTGAATGATAGAGAGATAGACATAGATATTCCTAGACCGTCACAGTGCTTCATTGCAGTAACGATTCCAACAATCTTGAAAGGTAAACCCTATTATTACCATATCAATTGAGTGTGGAGGTTCCCATGGCATGTAACAATTTGCAACAATTTGAGAGTTATGGGATTTTCAGCCATGTAAAGTTGGAATGAAGAAATAAAGTTCTTACTAAAACTAAACTTACTAAAAGGAATTTCTACAGACCACTGCTTTTAGTAAGAACTTTATTTCTTTATTCCAACTTTACATGCCTGAAAATCCCATAACTCTCAAATCGTTGCAAATTATTACCATATCGTTGATAGGAAGAAAGCCAAGGGTGAAGAACTTGCTTAAGGCCACACAGTCAGTCTATGACTGAAGTGACATTTGAAGAGGACTTGCAGGCTTTCAACTCATTCTCTTAACTGCCAGGCTACATCAGTTTTAGACTAGTCATATATGGGCAGGGAGCAGTAGCTCTGTGTCGAATTTTTGTGAGGCTTGATTTTTGCTGCGAAAGTTCTGTTTCTGAGGGTGCCAGAATATTCGTGAAAAGAAAAAAAACACTGCATCCCAAATTTTCAGGCATTTTCAATACCTGTTTACAGCCATGGCTTTCTGCCCCTCACACACACACACACACACACACACACACACACACACACACACACACACACATTGATACTTGGGAAAGATGAAGAGGGAACTTGTCTCTGTTGCTAAATACAACCAGGTTGATACTCCCTCTCTTTGGAATGTGCATCCCTATCGAAAGTCATGCTGTCTAGAACAACAACCACATCTGGTTGCAACTTTGAATGCAGATGTTGTTCCTCTGGACTGCATTACTTTCAGCTGGATCCACAATTGGATCCACACATCCCCATGCAAGGGAGCATCGGCCTGGTTGCCTCAGCAATGAGGAGGCTGTTTCTTCCCCTGATATCCGCCCACCTGTGAACAGTTTCACGGACTTTTTGCCAAGAGCTATAAAAGCTTGCTGAAAAGGAAGCGGGAAGGGTCATTTCTTGAAGGGCAAAAGCGTTCGCATAACCAATCCCCTATTTTGGCTCAGCACTAGGAAATGCTTCTCAAATTTAGGAACACCTCTCAAAGTTTAATAAAATAAATAAGAACATAACTTTTCCCCATAGTGATCTTTGTCTGGGTGCCTGTGGTATCTCGGAGTACGAGGCATACTAAATAGCTTACCTCACCATTGTGGAAAGATGCAAGATAGAATTACAATGGAAAGTTAAATTCATTCATTCTTGACTTTAGTTATTCAGTCTGTCTGTCAGATCCTGGATGGCTAATACATTCCAGCTTCTAGCAGTTAACCTCTGGTGGAGTGAAAGGGCCAGAAGATGCTATAAATTAGAGAATCCACGGAAGAGAAACTTCCATCGACTTTGGTAGCCCTGTCCTGTATTTCACCACCTACGGTAACGCTGTGAAATTTCCATTAATATCTATATCAATAATACCGTGTCTGTGCAAAGCTGAATATTTTGAAATAGTCTCATATTTCACTGAAGTCAATGGAAATATTTCACATTGACTGCAAGATTCTTGAGCAGCAGGTATATAAGCCAATGCTGGACTTGGAGGAGAGTTTGGTGTCCTATATAGATCTTTGCTTCCCAATAGCTCTCAAATGCAAAACAAATTGGGGGAAATGTGCAAATATATAATCTGGTTAAATACACCAGTTGTGATCCATGACTTATCTTGGGGTAGATGTTAGGACTGCGGGTGGCGCAGTGGGTTAAATCGCTGAACCATGAGCTGTCGATCGAAAGGTCGGCAGTTCGAATCCGTGACGGGGTGAGCTCTCGTTGCTTGGCCAGCTCCTCCCAACCTAGCAGTTCCAAAGCATGTTAATGTGAGTAGATAAATAGGTACCACTTGCGGGAAGGTAAACAGTGCTCCGTGTTTCAGCTGCATGCTACGCGCTGCGGCAAGGAGAGTCATGCCGGCCACATGACCACGGAGGCGTCTTTGGACAACGCTGGCTCTTCGGCTTTGAAATGGGGATAAGCACCACACCCTAGAGTCGGACACGACTGGATTTAATTGTCAGGGGTCACCTTTACCTTTACCTAGATGTTTGTTAGCGAATATATGTTTGAGTATAACACCTTGCTTAGAACTAAAATTCCCAAGAATTGAATGGGTTTACGTTGAACCAGCATTTTGTAAGCTCCCTTCCCTGGGCAGGATATAAATGTATTAAAATAAAAACAGAAACAAATAATTGTTATAGAAGAACTCTGATCTCTTTCTGATCTTCTGATCACTTGAGCTGAGTCTCAGCCCCAGACGCTTCTTTCTAACCTAACAGAGATGGAAGAATGGCAGGATATAAATGTAGTAAATAAGTGAACATATAAGATATCACTGGATATCACGCATTTCTCCAGCAGCATTGGTCTTGTTGCAATCCTTTCACTTTGTGTCTCTCCTCCCCCCCCCTTGCCTTTCCAATGGAGGACCTAAACCCGTGATGGCGAACCTATGACACACGCGAGGTCATTTTGGGTGACACGTCAGCGTTTCCCCAAGGGCCCCGACACACCTTATATTTTCACAAAAAGTTTTACAGGCTTGTCTTGAACATTTAGGGCAGGGATTTTGGCAGACCTCTTTCAAATTATTATCTAGTAAAACTCAGCAACCAAAAAGTCACTAATTGAGGTTAAATAAAATGCAATGTGTTCTATAGTTGTTTTCAGTTCAGTTCAATTCAAAATTACTATTAAAAGTAGCAATAGTCAAAGTACTATTAAAAGTTCGGGGGGGGGGGCATGATACACCAGCAGAGTCAAGTTAGGCATTTTCAAAAATTTTGACACACCAAGCCCAAATGGTTCGCCATCCCTGACCTAAGCCATTATTAGCTGGGAATGGGAGCCTCCTCCTCCATCTTCTTCCCCACCTCCATACAGTGCCTCTGGATGGAGGCAGGAGCACAGAATGAGGCTGGACTGCAGAGCCACAGGGCTGGGCTCCTGTCTGGAACCAGAAGGACGCTGCTTGTTTCTGATTAGCTGCTCTTGGCAGGGCTTGTGGAAAAAATAGCTTAAAAAGTCAGAAAGCTTTAAAACAAATGTCTCAGACAGGGAGGGGGATGGGCCGCAGAGCGAGGGGGAGGCAGAGAGGAGGGAAGTGTAGGATAAAGAGAAAGGAGAGAAGAGCTGGAAAAGTATAGAAACTGGAGGAGATGGAGGAGAAGGGACGGAGAGAGAGAGAGAGAGAGAGAGAGAGAGAGAGAGAGAGAGAGAGAGAGAGAGAGAGAGAGAGAGAGAGAGAGAGAGAGAGTCCTCTGAGGATTTCTTCACAACTCAGTGGATGCTGCTGGGACTCTGTGTCGCTTTAAAATTGGCAAGCCTGCTCACCTCATCTCTGTCAAAATCTCTACTCAGTGCCGTTAATTGTCAGAAAAATGGAAAGGGAGACCCAAGCATTCTCCATTTTTTTCATTAAATGTCTGCCATATCACATTCTAGAAAGGCCAGGGTGTCTTATAACAAATGGGGGTTGAGGGTTGGGCGGGGGAAGGTAAACAATGCAACAATGAACTAAAAACCCAGAATACATGAACAGCAATAAAACCTTGTGCTTATTCAAACAAATCATACCAGCTGTATAACGTCAAACAGCTTCTAGGCATTGCTGGAGGCCTCTGTGCAACCAGGAACCTGCGCACAACCAAGCAGTGTAGCTTGAGTTTTGAGGGCTCAGGGCTAGAAGAGACACAATGTGGGAAGGGAAAAAGTTTTTTAAAACTGAAAAATTGTCTGGGGGAATGGGCTGCTAATTTTACTGGGAAAGCAGTGCTGGGGGGGGGGGAGTGAAGGTGCTGCTTAACCCTTCCTCCCCATTTCATGTTCCTGATCTAAATCCCTCCCCAACCTTGCTTAGCCCTGCAGTGGGACCAAAAAGAAAAAAGAAAAGAAAAAAAAGAAAAAGAAAGATAGGTGTCTGTATAGAAGCTCTCTCTCTCTCTCTCTCTCTCTCTGCACCTCACACGTCACATCTGTTTTGGCCCTCAGACTTTGACTCAGATAATGCAGTGGTGTAACTAGAGTGGAGCAGAGGCAAGTAGTTCTGCAAGACTCCGTTACACCGGAGTCAGCGGCCCCTCCCCCTTGCTGTTGGAGCCATTCCAGCAGCGACAGGGGACTGTCTTGCATGTTGCTGTTGCTGCCAGAATGGCTCCAATAACGGAGTCTTGCAGAACTACTTGCCTCCGCTCCACTCTAGCTACGCCTCTGCCATGACAGGAGCCTCCTTGCCCAGGCTACATGCAGTTGCTACCACACTCAGGATGAAACTCTCTTTTTCACATGCCACTGCAGCCATTATTCCACCAGACATTTGCGATTCCTCACTGACAGCCTCAACCTTCCATGCCCACCCCATCCTGGCTGGCCCTGACTCAAATTCAGCCCGTGGCGACTGTGTGCAGAGCTAGGCACGTAGGGAGCTTAAGCAAATATCTGACTCAGATTCCCAACCGTGCAAGGGACCTACTAGTAAAGCATGAACGGCCCAATCCTATGCAATCGTTACGCTGCCAGAACGTGCGTTCTGGCAGCGTAACATATTTTCCGGCTGTCACAAACGTAACATGCTGGAAAGTGCAGCCTGGCTGCCACCAGAAATGGTGAGTGGCCAGGTCCACGCAACGATGGATCCAGGATGCCCACTGCCACAGGTAAGACTGCTTAGGGGCCTGGAGGGTGATGGAGAGGGGGTGGAATGGTACAGGGGTGGGCGGAACGGGGAGGCAACAGGGCAGGGTGGAGACAGGTCCTCTGAGAGGAATTTTATCAGGGAGTACAAAGTTTCTTTTGGACCCCTTATCAAAGGGGGAGGGGGCAAAACAGGGTGGGAGAGGACTACAATAGCTGGAAAAGTCTTCGGAGCCCAAGTCTACCAGGCTTCACAATGTGGCGCCCAGGTCTACCCGCCCAGTAGACCTGGCCGTCTTTCACTCTCCATGAGGCCAGCTGAAATCCTGGGAAATTTCTGGACCCCCTCCTTTGGCTCCTGGGCCCCCTTTTTTGTCCCTGGGCCTGGGTACAATTTACCCCCTTTACCCCCTCTCATGGGCCCTGGGAGGAGGGTGGATTGGGCCCAGGAAGGGGACATGTTCAGCGGCAGCAGAGTTTGCCGAATTGGCCCAATCTGCTTTCACAGATTCACTCGGACATGCGCCAGCTATATAACGTGCGCAGGTCCGAGTAGACCCACCAGGCCAGCAGGGGCCTTCCCCTTACCCCCTTGCCCTAAGGAGGCTTCCAGTAGCCAAAATTCCCCCACGGCATACAGCGGATGCCATGTTGGCACCACTGCATTGCCGCACAGGGAGTTAGTTAGGATTGGGCTGAAAAGCACATTGTCCTCATTCAGTACAACAAAGGTAGAACACACAACAAGGTTGGTTGTGTGATCGAGGATCTTGCCAGGGGAAGATTGAATCTGAGTGGGCCCAGAACCTGCTTTCAGTGCCAGGGCTGCACTTCAGAATCTGTTCTGTTCTTCTGCTTCGTAGTCATCTAAACCCTCCTAGTCCTGTTGATGGACACTGTTACTTCTACCCCTGTCCACCACTCTCCTCTCCTCCACACTTCCACTCTGTTCCCTTTCTACCTTTTCAAATCCATGGAGTGGAAGGAGCAGGAGAAGGTGGATAGAGGTGAGCAGTGGGTGCCCCCTACCAGTCCTCCTCCTGAAGCACCCGTCTCAGTTGGCCTCATGGATGGACCGTCCCTGAGTGGATATAAAACTGAACACAAAACACATTTATTAGGAAGCAATTCCCATTAAAATTAAGGAGCAAAATTAAGGAGCAAAAGGTTGATTGCTTTCACAAGAGCCGTCTAGATCAGTGGTTCTCAAAGTGGTAAGTCACAACCCACCATTGGAACCAAAAGCTGTCCCCTGCCCCCTTAAGGGGCGGGGACAGCATGGTGGCGGCGATCCCCGGGATTGCTGTCACCATTGGCCCCGTCCTCGCAAGCACTCAAAGTTCTCCCCATCTCACGGGGAGAACTTTGAGAAATGCTGGTCTAGATTATTTTACAAGTTTTTCCAGATGCTCAACAAATGTGCAAATATCAACAAATTACTTCGGATTTAAAAATAATACTAATAGCCAATCCATGCATAGATTGGGCGGGAGCTGCATTACTCTTTGCATCCTTGAAAGAAAAAGAGCTGAAAGAACAGATGAAAAAAGGCACGGCATGAAAAATTGCAGTTGTGTGTTGTAGGGAAACCATGGAAGAAAGAAAAAGGGGATTCCTTCAGGAACACTCACACTCTCCCATGCGCTTGAAGCACTCAGAAAATGCAGCGTCCACAGGAGAGAAGTGCTGTCTCTCATCCTTTGGGAAGCCATCTGGCTCCCCTGCAAGAAATGGATAAACAACTGACCATTTACTGGAATCGAAAAACCCCAAATGCCTGCCTCTGTGCATCATCACACCAAATTTTAACGACACTGTTGCATATTCACATCCTTTCATCTTTAGAAATACCACGTCCACCATTTTCTAGCATGTGCCATGCCTTGGGTTGTGTGAGCAGAGGCTGTTTCTGTGGAAAAGTGGCAACTGGGATAGGAAGTGAGGACGGAGACCCTAGGTTAGGAAACTGTTCTCCCACCTGAAATGCTGGGGGCGGACACTTGATCTCCAGGTCAAGACAAACACTGTGTGGAAGAAGAAAGTAACCAGAGACTTCAAGTTTGTGTCTGGGTCTCCTGGGGTGTACAGTATGTCAGAAAAACTGGCCAGGTTGCTGTTCCACAAGGTACCACTAGGGGCAGCATTGCCAACAGTTCAATATTTTTGCCTCCGATTGTGTAATGGCTATTTTGATAAATAAGCAAATAGGGCAATGCTGAAGTGGTCCTTCTGATTTTGCTGTACCATTTGTAAGTGACAAAATGGGTGGGGCAGGTTGGCAAATTTGGGGGGAAGTGTGTGTGAGATTGGGTAGGGCATGAAACATCCAGCAAGTGGTAGTGACAGCATTCCACAACCTCACCACTGAGCAATGCTATCATGACTTACCATTGTCCTGAGGGGAGTTCTGGAAAAGAATAGTTGCACCAACTGACGGTTGCCATTTTTCCCATTCCCCCCCCCCCCCCGCCCCCGGATTCCAGCTCATGGCACTTTTGTTTTCCATTCAGCACTTGGGGAGTCTGAAATGAGACTCACTTGAAGCAAAACTAACATCACTCCTAAAACTCAACTCTGCCAGACAGCAAAAAATTTGCCCTCACTCTTGAAATTCAAGAAATTCTACATCCACCCTAATTTACAAGCAATTTGAGTGATCCTACGCAAAGGTGCTTCACATCAGTCTCAAGCATAATGAACTAAAAACGTACTTAAACATAAAACCAGCTTCAGAGCAAAAGAAAGAGGACGAAGGGGTTTTGTCTGATCAGAGGGGTTTTTTTTAGCGGGGGGGGGGGAATACCATTCGCTTAGGTGGCAAAAGCTGGTCTGAAATCTTCCAGACCGGGGAAGTAGCCACAGATAATTGTATTGCAGAGAAAAGTGAGCTGAGAAATGGCTAGCGCTCTCTCTCTCTCTCTCTCTCTCTCTCTCTCTCTCTCTCTCTCTCTCTCTCTCTCTCTCCTTTTTCAAACTATATAATGTGCTGCGCTGGCAGATCCAGAAATAGAAAGCAAATGTGAGGTTGGCTGGACGACAATAAATGAAGATCAAATTCAGTCATTCCACAGTCTGAGTCACAGATTGGGAGAGGGGTTGAAGGCACAGCTCAAAACAGCTCTGATGCGTACCTCCTGCAAAACACACATTGATTGATTGATTGATTGATTGATTGATTGATTGAACCCTTATTTGCATAAAAAGAACAGAACACAAAAACAAAATGCTTGCCAAGTCATACAGATAAATATAAAATACCAATATCATATATATATAGAACTTCACACCCAGAACTCTTCCTGGCAAGAAAGTTTACCCCAACCAAACAAAGAAATTAAGCCACCTGACAAGTAGTTTCAGGGGACCCCTCATTTAATAGATAAACCAATTTCACCTCACTCGCACACCCAGATATACTTATCAAGATAGGATCTAGAAACCCATCTCATGAGGAATTTTGTAAAGGGCAGTAAAAAAAAGATATGACTTAAAGACTCAGTAGAACTCCCATCACAAAGGCAAGTACGATCAATATAAGGTATTTTAGAAAATCTGCCTAGAGAGACCTGTGAGGGAGTAACATTAAACCTGGCACATGTCATCGCCCGACGTTCACTAGGGTCCGTTAAGAAAAACAGCCATGAAGCTAGGTGGGCACATGGCATGGGAATGTGAAAGAAGCGCGGTGAACAAGATACTGCGGCTAAGGAATGGAAATGCTGGAACTCCACATCCCTAAGTCTTAAGTAAAGATTCCCTAACACCTTGGTCTCTGAAAGGAGACGCAATGCATTTTGGGAATATCCCAGGGACCTCACCTTCTCCCATACCATCCTTAGCCATTTAGGAGCCACTGAATCGGATAGCATCTGTAATGTCAGGCTATCCGTATTAGCATGGAAAGAAATTCGCAGCCAATATCTGAACATAGCTCTCCATGCTCTCGTTTCCAAAAGAGACTGTCCCAGTTCTAAATAGAAGGCTGCATTCGGGATGCATTTTGGTAGGCCCAGTAGTTTCCTCAAAAACCCCGCCTGTATGGACTCACGTAGGCGGTTAAATGAACCCAACCAGACCGAGGCAGCATAAAGAAATTGAGGTATCACCTTAGCATTAAAAACTCTAAGGGCGGCAGGAACATAAGCATTAACCTGCTTGAAGAAAAAAAGGAGGATCGCTTGCAATGTTTGGGAGGCTAGATTGGAAGCTAACTTTTGGGTTGCTTTTATAATACTTGACTTGCTCAACCATCTCTCCTCTCAATTTCAACTGTCTGGGTTTTCCAGGATCTAGAAAAAAAACCAGGATCTTGGTTTTTTTTGAAATTTAATTGTCATTTGTTGATGGCCAAATAGTCCAGAATTTTATTTAGAAGGCGCATCAACCCGGGAAATAAGGGCAGCGTCATCCGCATATAGCATAAGAGGGATATGTTTAAGGCCCATCTTAGGTGGATGGTCATCCACTTGGGCAAGAAACGGCGCCAGGTCATTCAAGAAGAGTGAAAAAAGGGGAGCCAAAAGGCAACCCTGCTTCACTCCCTTGTCAACTGAAATCCTCCAAATCAAGTTGCCTGTAGAAGAGTAATGCACCTGACAGGTTGTGCCCTGAATGGCAAAACACACATTGCAAAATAAAGAGTGAGGCTGCTGTCAGTTTGGTGTCATCACAGTTTCACATTGTCCCCCATGTTCATTATCAGACTGCAGTTCAGTGGCGACAGTAACCCCTTGTGGGGGGGCTGCCGCCGCGACACCCCCACGTTCCACCACAAGCTATGCCCCCTGGGGGGCATCACTTCATTTTCGCGAATTTCGGCGGCTGCGCAACTTGGACCGCCCCCCTGCCGTTTTACGAGGCTTTTTGAAGTCAAACGGCTCCAGGGCGGGCGGGCGGGCAGGCCCAAAGAAGAAGATGAATGCGGTGGAAGAGACGACCATCCAGGAGGCAGGAGGCCCTGTGCGCCCGCCGACGGGTGAGGGCCCACCGCCTCCCCGCCCCTACCCTGACGACGCATCTGGTGCAGTTCCCACCTCAGGTGCCTCAGAACATCTGATTTTTAGGCATAAGAAATGCTGGGCCTCAGTCCTGCAAGGCAACACACTTTATCCTGTACCTAGATGGATGAGGGTGGATCCACATGCGGTGGATCATGGAGAAAGCACGAGAGTTCCAAAAAAACACCTACTTCTGCTTCATTGACTACGCAAAAGCCTTTGATTGTGTGGATCACAACAAACTGTGGCAAATTCTTAAAGAGATGGGGGTACCAGACCACCTTACCGGTCTCCTGAGAAACCTGTATGCGGGTCAAGAAGCAACAGTTCGAACCGGCCATGGAACAACCGACTGGTTCAAAATTGGGAAGGGAGTACGGCAAGGCTGTATATTGTCACCCTGCTTATTTAACTTATATGCAGAGTACATTATGAGAAATGCAGGGCTGAATGAATCACAAGCCGGAATCAAGATTGCCGGGAGAAATATCAACAACCTCAGATATGCGGACGATACCACCCTAATGGCAGAAAGTGAAGAAGAACTGAAGAGCCTCTTGATGAGGGTGAAAGAGGAGAGTGCAAAAGTTGGCTTGAAACTCAACATTAATAAAACTAAGATCATGGCATCGGGTCCCATCAATTCCTGGCAAATAGAAGGGGCAGAAATGGAAGCAGTAACAGATTTTACTTTTCTGGGTTCCAAGATCACTGCAGACGGAGACAGCAGCCATGAAATTAAAAGACGCTTACTCCTCGGAAGGAAAGCTATGGCAAACTTAGACAGCATAATAAAAAGCAGAGATATCACCATGCCAACAAAAGTTCGTATAGTCAGGGCGATGGTGTTCCCAGTAGCAATGCATGGTTGCGAGAGTTGGACCATAAGGAAGGCTGAGCGCCGAAGAATAGATGCTTTTGAACTGTGGTGCTGGAGAAGACTCCTGAGAGTCCCTTGGACTGCTAGGAGATCAAATCAGTCAATTCTAAATGAAATCAAGCCTGACTGTTCCCTGGAAGGACAGGTACTAAGGCTGAAACTCAAATATTTTGGCCACCTAATGCGAAGAGAGGACTCTCTGGAGAAGACTCTGATGCTGGGAAAGATTGAAGGCAAAAGGAGAAGGGGAAGGCCAAGGATGAGATGGTTAGACAGCATCACCGATGCAACAAACATGAAAATGAGCGAACTCAGGAAGATAGTGGAGGACAGGAAGGCCTGGCGGGATATGGTTCATGGGATCACGAAGGGTCGGACACGACTTAACGACTGAACAACAGCAAGATGGATGAGGGTAGGCTATGGCTGCTCCTTGGTGAAGGAATGAACTCTGCACATGATCAGACATACTTTCTTCACATTTCCCAAGGCTGAGGCATGATAAACCCTGACTCAGCTGTAAGTGAGGGTGACCCATGTTGGAATTTTTCCATGACTTTGTTTGTAAGCATTGGATCAGTCCTCTAAACTTGCAGAGGGTGAGCTGATTCACACAACCACACAGTATGTGACTAGTAACGTTTTGCCAGCCTGGATAGGGTTGAATGGAAAAAAGACCTGCAACTGTGACCCTGTACACAGGAAACAAAAGCCTCCATTTTGAGATTTGGGAGTGGAGGTTCTGTGAAATATTGCCCAGTTTGCCTAGGTGGCAGTGGCAGCAGCCATGATAGCAGCCAGATCTATTCCTTTCCATGCCCAATATCTAACACATTTCCTTCATCACATCTATCCAGAATGAGGGCAATGGAATGCAGGAAGCCCTCATTCTGAATTGTCTAAACGATGTCATACTCTGAACTGACTACATTTGCCTTCAATGCCATAGTGGTGATGTTCTGCCAAATATTCACTGTTAAATTTTCACACACACACACACACACACACACACACACACACACACACACACACACACACACACAAACAAACATCCCTTTTGGGATAGCACTGTTCAGCAAATCCAAGTGCCTGCTTATTGATTGATTGATTGATTTTTGGTCCATTGTTTGGTACGACATTTCCCATAAAGTACATCTTTAATAACCAGGATTCTCAAAGGGAACTATTGCAAAAGCCATAAAGCCAGCCAAAGGCCTTCCGGCGCTTAAAGTGGTGTGCGTGGCTGCACCAATGGGATTGGGCTGTTACAGTGGCATTCCTAGAGAGGGCGGTACTGTAAGTTGCGCACAGGTCTCCTGCGCATTGCCTTCGCAGCTTGGAATAGCTCCGATGGCGAGTGAGCAGGGCCACCGTGTAATGCTGAGTAGACCTGTGCGCAACTTACAGTACCGCCCCCCCTCCCCTAGGAATGCCACTGGGCTGTTAGACATTACATGTTATTACCATGTAATGTTTGAATCTTCATTTTCTTTGCTGTTTTTATTGTAATTGTGTGTGTTTTAAACAACAACAACAACACTATGTTGTTAACTGCCTTGGATCTTGTGGGAATGAGGCAGGGTATACATCTTTTTAAATAAATAAATAAATATTAAGCCTGTCAAATTTTAAACCAATAATTGGACTGGGTGAAAGGTTGTCAGGTTATACCCTATATCCCCCCTTCAGCTCTTCCTATCAGCTGTTTTCCCCCTGGTCCAGGTTCTAAGAACTGCGTTTCCATTGTAAAAATGGGTCTGGAACCCAGAGTGGGGGGATAAAGCAGCTGGGGTAGGACTTTCATGGGGAAAACAGGAAGTAGGGGCAGAGGGGTTAAGTGCCCTCCCTCCTCCTACTCAAAGCTCTTCCACTGCAAATTTGCATTCTCCCCAAAGCTTCCAGACTTGAAAGACGTGACAGATGCTAAAATTGAATTAATTTTTCTGCTCATCCACTAAAAATTTTTTTTCTTAAAAAAAAAAATCACAGTAAAATCTGACTCAGGAATGATGATCATCCAACTGGAGTCTCACACTCTGACATCTTGCTAAGGAAGAGCGAGCGAGCGAGCGAGCGAGCGAGCGAGAGAGAGAGAACACAGAAATCACAGCTTTGCAGCAAATCATTTTGGGATGCTAAGGCTGGTTGTTTTCTTTTGTTCCACCCTCTTTTCCAACTTCCTGTTACAAGACTCAGAACCCATCGTTAGCTGCGTAGCTTCCATTCGTGGCTGTTTAGTCTTGTGGTGAGAAGGTAGATGAGTTAATTACAGAGGGCGGTCGAGGCCCAGAATTCGCTTCAAAGACCCTCTCATGCTCGGGAGTGAATTCACTTCCCTGTGGCGGCCTGCCAGGTAAACAGCCCGCAAAGACCGTTTTGGCAGCAGCACCCACCTGCCTTGCCCTGCTATTTAAGCTTTTTAGAATGGAGTTTAATTCTAGCATCAGAAGGATGGCATGTAATTAGCATCCCAAAAAGGCTCTTCATGCAAACTTGTAATCTCCAAGACGGATGGAGGGCTGCGCATTGCCATGAAGAGTGGATGGAGAAAGGACAAAACAAAACAAAAAGAGGGAGACTCGTTGCTGCCAATTTAAATACACCCCTCCTAGTTTGAGGGAGCCGTGGGCGCCAGGCGACAAAACAGCACCAAGAAAGAGCAACTGGGGTGCAAGGATGCCAGATCGACAACTCAGAGAACCTTTTACATCTTCAAGTCACCAACACAGCTAGTGAGGCATGGGGTGGAAGATAGTAAGAAGCTGGGGAGAGAGTGCCATGCCTTTAGTGGACACATTCCACATTCACATGTGCACTCAATATCCTAAACTAAACGAGCAATGGGGGGGGGGGACACTCCAAAAAAGTACTGAAGGGTGGTGTGGCATCATGGCCTCTGAGAGGAATTTTATCAAGGGGTACAAAGTTTCTTTTGGGCTCCTTCTCAAAGGGGCCAGAGGGCAAAACAGGGTGGGGGGGAGGGCAGCAATAGCTGGAAACGTCTTCGGAGCCCAGGTTTACCAGGCTTCCTGATGCGGCGCCCAGGTCTACCCACTTAGTAGACCTGGCCCGGCCACTGTCTTTCACTCTCCATGAGGCCAGCTGAGATCCCAGGAAATTTCTGGTCCCCCTCCTTTGGCTCCTGGGCCCCCTTTTTGACCCTGGGCCTGGGTACAATTTGCTCCCTTTACCCGCCCCCTCATGGGCCCTGTGTGCCATCTCCTTGGGTCTTCCAGAAAAGGCCAGACAGACATCAGCTGATGGCCTTGGATTTTCTGCCCACTCAACTCCTTTAGACTCTAGGGTTCCAACCAATCACAGATTAGACCAACATTTTTTGTGAGAGAACTTGGGAAGGAGGGAGGCAGTTGAAGACACCATCATAGTTCTGCTCCACTTGAGTGTTCTGAGGCGCTTTGAAAACTCCTCAAAAAGTGGGATACAATCTGGTGTCAGGAGTCAATATTCATTCGTGGTAAGGCATGTTCAACTCAACAACATGAGTGCCCTCAACATTGAGGTGTTGCATTGTTCAGGGTCGTGGAGAAGAAAAAACATGGCTGCTGCTAGTGGTAACCACTATTTTTCAGTGACAGGACCCAGAGGCGTCGCTATGGTGGGGATGGTACTGTAAGTTCCGCCCCGTCCTAGTCCCCGTTTACTCTCCGTTACAAAGCGGCCTCGCTCCCTCACCGTCGCAACCATTCAGTGCGGCGAAGGCAACGGGCAGGAGACTCCCTGCTATGTTTCTGCCCCCCCCACAATGCCCTGGATCACACAATGGCCAGGTCTTGTGGAGGAAAACATGGTGGCTGACAAGAAGAAGCCGCTACATGGCAGTCTGACTGTGACATTCCTTTACAACTTTGCAAATAATTTTATAATGAGAAAAAAAATCCACTTGTTTGGTCTGCTACAATGGCCCCCCAACGGCGTAACAGCCGCTTTTGGCGCCCGGTTCAAGGGGCGGGGTGGGCGACAGGCCGTGGCGCGCTCTGGAGGGCAGGGCGCCGCGCTCCGGAGAGGGCGACCTGGGTCGCCGCTCCGGGCACCCGACAGGCGCCCCCTCAATTGCCCCCTCAATTGGGAGAGCCGGCTCGGGGACGTCCTCCCCGGCCGGCTGCCCGGGGCCTTCTAAGGAAGGCCCGCACGAGAACGGTATTTACGCCGTTCTTTTCGCGCATGCTCAGATTGTTACTGAGGGAAAAGGGCAGCCCTTTTCCCTCAGTAACAGTCTGAGCATGCGCGAAAAGAACGGCGTAAATACCGTTCTCGCGCGGGCCTTCCTTAGAAGGCCCCGGGCAGCCGGCCGGGGAGGACGTCCCCAGCCGGCTCTCCCAATTGAGGGGGCCGGCCCGACTCGGAGACTCGAGTGTCCAAGTCGGGTACGGGTGCGCGGTGCTCCCGCAGGGTGGGCGCCTGGTCCAACGGAACCACGCGCTCCACCCCGCGCACCGCCCCCGCAGGGTGGGCACCTGGTTTGACTGAACCACGCGCTCCACCCTAGTTACACTATTGTGGCCCCCTCCCATCATGATGTGAATAGGGCAGAATAGGTTGTGTTGTTTGGCCCATTCAAACCCCATAGACACACATTTCAAGATGAATGTGATTTGTACCCCATGAGTCATAGGCTCTGATTTAGTTCTTTTTACCAGTCATGGTGAAATGAATGCACACTCCTACTATCTCTATCAGATATATGCAGCTACAGTATATGTCTTATCTATATAGCTTAAAAGCAGTTATAGGTAAAAGGTAAAGGTATCCCCTGACAATTAAGTCCAGTCGTGTCCGACTCTAGGGTGTGGTGCTCATCTCCATTTCAAAGCCGAAGAGCCAGTATTGTCCGAAGACGCCTCCGTGGTCATGTGGCCGGCATGACTCTCCTTGCCACAGCGCGTAGCATGCAACTGGAACACGGAGTGCTGTTTACCTTCCCGCAAGTGGTACCTATTTATCTACTTGCACTGACATGCTTTGGAACTGCTAGGTTGGCAAGAGCTGGCCAAGCAACGAGCGCTCACCCCGTCGCGGGAATCAAACTGCCGACCTTTCGATCTACAGCTTATGGCTCAGCGGTTTAACCCGCTACGCCACCCGCTGGCCTGTGTTATACAGTTATAAAGCACTACAAATAAGTAGGCTCTGGATCATAGAAGTGTATTGCCAAACATTAAATTATGGCCCAAGCCTATCCCCCGCCAGTCCACAGCACACTGCACTGCACTGTTGACAGAGTGTGTGCTGCATGCTATGGTGTGTGTGTGTGTGTGTGTGTGTGTGTGTGTGTGTGTGTGTGTGTGTGTGTGTATGTGAGACCAGACAGTCCAGAAGAGTCTCCCCGTAGGCAGCCTGGCCTCCAATTATTTATAGCAGGGATGTGAATCCAGTCTCTGACTCCAAGTCTCGAGTCAAGTTCCAAGTCTCTGGGTCCAAGTCTTGAGTCAAGTTCCAAGTCTTTGCCCCCCAAGTCCCGAGTCCTTGGTTGCAAGTTGCAAGCCCCTATCTATTTAATGGGGAAAACGGGGTTAAACCTGTATAAAATTCGACTTGCCGTAAAAGGCTCCAAGTCTCAAGTCGAGTCTTTCAAGTCTTTTACAATCGCAGTCAAGTCCAAATCAAGTCATTGACGCGACTTGAGTCCAACTCAAGTCCGAGTCAATAGACTCAAGTCTACATCACTGATTTATAGCAATCAGGAAATGGATCAATGTGGCTCACATCCACCCTCAGCGGTGGCCACAGGCCTGCTGCCTTTGGGAAGGGAATCCTTCAGGTTGGGAGATTGGTGGTGAAGGCTAGCCCAGGTGGTGATGACAGTGCCAAGGGAGCCTATACTAGCAGCTCCTAGCAGTTTGTAGGCCACCCAGCAACAGAGGGAGCACAAAGGGACTGGGAAAAATTGAGAATAACTCTGGGAGAAAAGGGCATTAGCTTTCAGGTGAATGTCTGAAAATGATCAGAGAATGTCCAAGTAACTAAGCAAGTCTTTCTTGGATTGGTTATGAATGGTGTGTGTTGCGTGGCACAGGGACTTCGCAAGCCCGGGCAGGTGGCTCCACCATTCCCTGTTTGGCACATGGTAAACTGGATGGAGGGCCCAAGCCGAGCTTCATGTAGCCACTTCTGGGAGTTCAGCAACCCGGATGTTTGGCAGTGATGTGATGACATCATCACCAAACATCTGGCCCCTTTTAACAAAGAGATTGCTGACCCCTCCTTTAAGCTCTAGCAGTGACGTCACTGGGGAATCCACATTGCAAAGGGTTAAAACATATCATCCCATCTTTATGGGTTGGGAGTGGGGAGCTAGGGCTTGAGAATGGAAAGAACCCCAAAGCTTCCAGCAGGATAAGCAGTTAGTGGCCATTCCACCCAAAATGCATTGCAACTCAGTAAAATTCTATCTCATGACGTCTTTTCTTTAGCTGCATCTCACTCTTCCTTTTCCAAAGACATGAGAATGTTTGTTTACACACACACACACACACACACACACACACACACACACACACACACACACACACACACACACACACACACACACACACACACACTTGGCCTGCCTCTCTCTCTCTCTCTCTCTCTCTCTCTCTCACTGGCTCTCCTAGTTGCTATATTTGGCATCTCACCAATCACAGCAAATAGCCATGATCTGACAGTTTAGAAAGAGCAGTGCCCTACTACAAGGAACCACAGCAGAAGAGTGAAAAGAACCTCGAAGGGAACTTTTACATGGCCAGGGTGTGTCTGTGGTTTAGAAATGAGGAGCAGCTGGTTCTGAGTCTGGCTTCTTTCCCTGGGCAAGAAGGAGCTGTTCACAAGATCGCAGCACAATGTCCTTCCGCACACATTTTGTTCATAGGATCAGGGGTTTAAGGAGCGGTACACAGGTGGATATTTTGCTTGTTTTTTCCTGAAAAGTGTTTAGACAAAGAAAGATGGCTCAACTTCTAACCTGAGTGTATTGATTGTGAGAATGCTTGTTGACACTGGTTAACAAAAGAATGTGTATGAATACTCACACCCGATTAGCCGCCAGCTAGTTTGCTTTTGATTGTGCTTCATATATATTGCGACAGCTTTGGCCATACGATAGCATTTGACTGCCTGATGAATTAGCTGCCACTTATTACTTGCTTGTATTTCCAAATGTGTCCCTTTACAGTTCCAGTGGTCAGGCTCTGATTATTACCATTCCATTCCCAGGCTTGTACATGCCACTCTCCTCCAAAATGGCCTCCCCAGCTGGTCTGTGGCAGTCTGGAGAAAATTGTCTGATCTGCGAACACAACAGCAGTCGTAAACACAGTTTCCTTGGAGTAAGCTGCATTAAACTCAGGGGCTTACTTCTGAGTAGACACACCTAGGTCTGTGCTGACAGTTGCTTCAAAGTTCTGGTGGTCATCTGAAAACCCAGCATGATTTTGGGAAGTCTCTGCATATGTTTGCTTTCCTTGACAAAGAGGATTTCATTGTCACAACTACATCAAGATCCGAATTGATCTCTCAAACTGAATCAATATAATAATTCCTCATGAGTCCATATAAAGTGCATATTAAATCAAAGCCAGTGTTTCTCTGACATTCTCGGATGGCAATAATAACCTGCTCCAGTATTGGATAAATGGTCCCCATTGTCCCAGTAATGTCTTTGACTTAGATTTTCCTTCCCAGAGATATATTTAAAGTAAATCGTCTTGTACATCAACATAGTATTCCAGGTTTTATGTTTCCACATGCCTACTGTGGAGAACCATTCTCACTTCCAGTATTTAGCCGACAACATCCAGCCAGAGGGCTGACAAATTCATTAACCAAGTCTTTGGTTGGCGGTTTGTGTTTATTATTAATTTAGTCAGTCAGTAATGATCACTGTTGTGTGCCTGTGGTGATGGTTATCGTTGCAATTTGTGGACTGCCGATATTGCTTTGATGTGTTTCTTTCTACCACTGCGCTGGCTATTCTTAGGGCTGACATCACCAACACTTTGAAATAATGACATTTGAAGTGAATTTCAGGGTTCCAAGGTGAAGCAACAGAAAAATTTCAAGGCAAACCAAATGAATTTCTCTGAGACAAGTAAAATGTCGGGGGAGGGGGGGAATGTACATTCCTAAAGTGAGTTTGTTCCATTATTGTGTTTTTTAAAAGGTTAAGCCAAAATTCCTTCTAATTGTGTTGCCTGATTTTCAAGCGGTGAAATTGGGGAGAGAGGTTTTGACAATTTGCAGGGGGGGAAAAAGTAAAATAGGGGCAAAACATGGGGGTTGTAACTGACAGAGTGGCAGCATTCGGCCACCATTTTTTTCCCAGAAGCCCCTTTGGAATGACACTACCTAATAGATGACATTATTTCCTTTCCAGAGGACCTATGTGGGAAGTAAAAATGGTGGCTGCCATTCACCCACCCAGAAGAGCACTGCTGCAGCCAAAAAGATGAGCTGGGAACTGGTTTCAGGGCCACTTTTACATCCCTGGACCCCAAAACTTCACCTGGCCTGAAAGTTCTCCTATATGATACGTTTTGACTTTAGCTCATCCCTCTTCTTGGGAGCTGCCTTGAATACCATTGTGCAGTAAAAAGCTGGCATAACATTAGTTTACATAAATGACTTTCAAAGACGCCCCCCCTCATGCAAATTCCTTCTCAGAAAGTTCCACAATGTACTGCTCCTTTTCGCTTTTATAAAAAGCTGAAACGTCCACTTTAAGATGCTTTGTTCTGAACTGTTCCTTAGTTTGAGAGCTTCTGCTATGCGTTTTAAAGGAATACACCCTCCTCCCGCCCCCACCCATCCACCCGCCATTGCTTCTTCTGCTGTATCCATTCCCTGACTGACATCTTTGCTCCCCTCCAATTCCGTAAAATGGTTTAGCCTACAGTGCTGCATTTGGAGCCTTATAAAGACTCCCAGCACAGGAAGCAGCAGGAACCACAAGGGGCAAAGTGGAGGCACTTAGGGGGTGTTTATCCTGGCAAAGTCAGGCCTGGCATCATCTCCACATCTTGAGTGGCCAAGTGCGTCAGAGAGCTCATTGGGAAAAGAGACACAGAGTAGTCCGCACATACAGATACTACCTCCCTGGCATAGCAGGAAAGGGTGGGGCTCAACACATGATGAGGAGTTTTAAAAGGCAGTAACAGCAAAGCTCCCATCGGCATTCCCATCTGCTGGGTTTTGCCTTTGCAAAGATCCAACCTCAAGTCTCTTTTTAATACCAAGAGAAAGTCACACAATAAGGAGTGTGCCTCTGAACATGTGCAAAGAGGTCACCACTGCCCCTGCAGTGTAGGCACATGTAGCTCCTGGGATTGTAGGGGAGAGTTCCCACTGTAGAGGATTTGGCTTCAGACAGACCCAAATCCCAGAGCTTCTTATTTTTTTTTTTAAGTCAAGCACTGCTCCTTTAAGGGCAGCACAAAATTGGACTTCAGTCTCTGTGAGACATTAGACCAGACCTCAAATATGCTGTTCTGAGACTCCCAGCAAGGGAATCCTCTTGCCTGAGATACTCGAAATATTTTAACCATGCATAAGAATGAAGCATTGCATTGTTTCTCCAGCACCATCAGCAAGCACCATCCCAGAGATCATTTTCTGTTGCCCCGGGTTTAACTTCACTATCACCAACTGTATGGAACTGGACATGATGCCTGGCATGATTTTTTTTTAATATATAAAAAAACTTATTCTTAAATGAACTGACATACCACAACCGTCATGACATGAAAAGACAGAAAAACTGTCCAAGTTTCACATGCATATTACAGATGCGTCCCAGTATATCCTTGGATATCAATGACACCTTACCGGGACATTGGATTAGCTGTGCCGGAAATGAGGATTTGCCAGTGGAGCCCTGGTCTCCACGACCACCAGATTTAACACCCTGCGACTTCTTTTTGTGGGGATTCATCAAGGACGCTGCGTATCTGCCCCCATTGCCACAACAACTGGACAACCTGAAAGAACGCATCTCCGATGCACTGGAATCGAGATACGAGGATATGCTGGGACACCAGACACGTCTGGTCAGAACTGGACTACCGTCTTGACATCTGCCGTGTCACCAATGGCACCACATCGAACATTTGTGCATTTGAACATTTGTGCATGTGCACCTTGGAAAGGTTTTCTGTTTTTTTCATGTCATGAAGGTTGTGGTATGTCAGTTCATTTAAGAATAAATCAGCTTTACTTTTGCACCATTCTTTTTGAATAACCCTGTATATTTCCTTACTAGGTGGCTACCAATGTTGAAGTTGTGGTAGAAATGACAAACAGAGGGTGAAAAGGGGAGCAATGCCGTGCCAGGGAGCAAGATTAGAGTCCCTTACCAAATGCTCTGATGAAGTGCAGCATCTTCAGGTGGATAAAGAAGGGACTGGAAACCTTGCTTGGGGTTGACTTCGGTGCAGTCACAATTTGTTATTCTCTCACTATTTACATGTTTATCTCTCTTGGGAGCTGAAGAGGGCGTACACACCCCTCCTTTTTCTCCTCACAACAAGCCAGTGAGGTAGGTCAGGCTGAGAGATAGCAATGACTAAGATCACCTAGTGAATTTCATGGCGGAGGGGGGGATTGGAACCTGGGTCTCCCCAGTTATAACCTGACACACTAACCACTACACCACACTGCTAATGCCACTTAGAGGTGCACTTCCTCCTTCCAGGCAGTGTGAAGAGTTGCTATTTCCCAGACACACCATAGAGAGATGTGTGTGTGTGTGTGTGTGTGTGTGTGTGTGTGTGTGTGTGAGAGAGAGAGAGAGAGAGAGAGAGAGAGGGGGGGGGGAGGGAGGGAGGGGGAGGTTCATCTGTACCCCCTTCTTTCTCCTTCGACAGCCGAGGGAAACTGGAGTGGGACTCATCCAAGAGAAGACCGGCTTGGAGGTGTCATGCCAGTTCTGCCTGGCAACTGAATTGACCTCGAAACTAGAGTCTGGAGAAACTTCCCATCATCCCCAGGAGGCAAAAGCAGTGGGCAGATGATAACCTGCACACAAAGTGGGTTCTGGTCCTAGGTGTACAGCTCTGGTCGAAGAGTGCCAAGAATTCTCTCTGTAGTATTACACATGACGCCACATCCATTTTTTGTCCCACCATGTGTTAAACAACTTTTATTTATTTATTTTTTTGTCTTTTGCTTCTGTGGGTGTTTTGCCCTGACAGCTTTGATTTCAGGACAGTTGCCACACAAATTTTGGCCCCCATCCAGAAAGCCAAAGGTGGTGGTACAGGCTGCTACACCTGAGAGATCAATACTTCTTATTTGTGCTTAGGCAGCGACATGGGCGCCCCTTGGGATTACCGTCCACGGGGTTCCATGCACATTAGCTGTGGCTCCTGGATATGATTTGTTCTCCCTCCCCTCGGCAGCAGGTTTCTCTACAGCCCATACAACAGATCCAAGTGCAAAATCTTGGGTCATATTCTCTGGATTGGAGCATCTGTTTTTCCAAGGCTGCTGGTCCCAGCCTTTCAGTGCCTCCCCTTCCATCTCTTCCATCCAGGCATTCCATTTTCTGTGCTCCTCTTCAGTCCCTCCCTCCCTCCCCCTTTTCTTTCCACATTCCCATTTCTCCCACTCTAAGGCTTCTTCTCGCCCTGCAAGCTCCATCTTCTGGTCTCCTTGCAGTATGAGCTGTGACTCAGCCAAGACAGGGGCTCCGCGCTGGAGTCTCGATCCACATATATATGCTTCTGACATCATCCCCCTCCCCCTCTGCCCACGACTTCCAAAGCAAACAGAGCAGAAGCGCTGCTGGGCCATCTGGAAGCCTGCAAGCTCAGAGGAAAAGTGAGAGACAGTCCTCACTTGCAGCCTCCTTCTCCCCCCCCCGCGCCCCCCCAGCTCTGCAGCATGCCATTCCTGCCACCCAGAGGGTTGCTTGCAAGACTGTCACCAGCGCGAGGTCCTCCTTCCCACCCCACTTCAACATACCAAGCAGCGTATGTTTTATTTTGCAAACTCAAAACCACAGAAATGCAGCCAGCTCAGAGCTGGGATGTGGCATCTCTGAGCAAAACCGCAGAACGGCCTGATGATGATGGAAGTTGGGTGATCACAGCCAGCTGAACTTACCGAAGGGGCCAGGGAGAGAATAGCTCACGGAAGAGATGGGATTTGCCGGTCCTGTACCAGAGGTTTAGTTTTACAGAAAATGTTAAATGGGAAAAGTCGAGACACCAATATTTTCCAGCTCTGGCTTCTCTTTGAGAGCAGATTGGCACTATTTCCCCCCCCCTTTTTAGGAGCACAATCCCCTGTGCACGACTACTCAGGAGTAAGTTCAATTAAGTTTCGCAAGGTTGTGAGGAAGAGAAGACCTTATATATGAAACTAGCAAGGTTACGAAATGTCAGCAAAAAGGTGAAGCGAAAGGTGTTTTCACAAAGAAGATTTAAAGCACTTTTTGCATCAGTCAGTGACATCATACTTTTTATTACAATTTTTAACCAACTTTTCCTCCATGTAGCTCAGGGCAGCAGACGTAGTTTAAAATTCACAGAACCCTTGCGAGATCCTGACCTCCTGCCTTCTTTACATACAAAAGACAGGTCCCAACATGCAGTAGTCACGTTCTAGTATAGCCACGACACAGAACTCACAATGGAGCAATGCAGATCGTGGAACTGCCTTGATCCTTAAGGACTGGGGCTCCCGCGTCATCAGGGAACAGATATAACTTCCTTCTACTTTTTCCTATAATATAAAAGACATTTTGCTGAAGTTCCAACGTCCTGCTCAGAAAGTTAAACCTTGGGGATTCGTAATGCTCACATAAAACATGAGGTGTATTTTTGATGACTCCAAAAATTCTTCTCTAGCTTGGATAAAATCCAAGCTAGAGAAAAGTTCAAGCCTTTCTCCCACCCACCTAGCCCCCAAACCCTCTGCCTTGCCAAATGTTGCCCCCCCCTTACCTGGTGATGTGCCATTCCCTGGTTTGGAAAAGGGAGAGGAGGACAGAGTGAAAGCATGGAAGGTAAGAGAGTCAGCTCCAGGGCTCCAATCTATCACTCTCCTCCACTCTGCTCTATTCTTCTCTTCCTTTTCCAATCAGGGAGTGGGAAGAGGAGAAGAACAGTGGGGGCAAGTGGGGGGGGGAGGTGGGCTCCACCCAGTGGCATAGTTGGGGGTAGTGGTGAGGCGAGCCGCCCCAGGGTGGCAGGCCGTCCAGTTGCGGGTGTGTGTGTGTGTGACAAAAAGGCTGCTGCAGTGGTGATGATGATGGCCCCAGTCCCCTGTTGTCCCCCCCCCAGCTCCAGCCGCCCCCCTCTACTTTTAAACTGATCGCTATACAGCAAACCACTAATCTAGCACCGAACAGCTAGATTACTGAGCGATTGGTCGGTCAGGCCAGGGAGGGGGGAGGGATTATCTGCGGCGAGCTCCGCCATATCCAAACCCCCTTCCTGGGCCTGGCCGGTTTTACATGGCCTCCCCGTGCGCCAGCTAAATAGCTGGCGTGCATTCCAAAGAGGTCCATTGGGGCTGCTGGGGTTGACACTGGGGGAAAAGGATGAACGTATTCCCCCCCCCCGGGTTGTACCCTGACCCCGCTGGCGTGGGCTGCATCCCACATAGGATGCAGTGGCCAGCTGTTTAGTCCAGCCAGTACATCTTAGGTAGGATTGGGTTGCCCTTGAAACTCATTTGGTTTCTTTTGAAAACGCCCGGATGTTTTGTCTCGAGAGGAACCCTGAAATTTCCCGGGGATTTCACTTTTTTTGAAATTTCAGTGCCAAACTTAAGAGAAGCTCAGTGGGGTGGGATGAGAAGACATGGAGGATTCTGATAACATGCCATTTCCATTGTATGCAATCCATGAGGAGGAGGATGGAACAGACCTCCTGGGGCAGACCAATACAACAGGCTGTTTCCAGCAGTGCTCTGTGAACACATCCTTGTGTTCTTGATGACTATGTCAGAAGTGCAATCGAGTTCTTGAATCAAAACTGTGAGATTGTGAGCCACCAAACCAGCCTCTTCCTCAAGGCTGGCCCATCCATGAAACAGACGAACAGAGGCGTAACCAGGCCTCCCGGCACCCGGAGGAAGGGGGCATGGCCTAGGTGACGTGACGCGCCAAGCGCGTCACTGACCCACCCCCCCGCCGGTTTCCTACCTATTTCAGAGCTGTACGGGCTCCAGGGAGGGCGGGAGAGCCAGAAAAACGACAACCACCACGCAAAGACGAACACCGCGCCAGGACAAGACCGGTAGGTCCGCCTGTGCCTGGAGCAGCTGCTCAACGCGCTTCACTCTCCTCCCACTTCTGCAGACGAAACAGCTTGTGTAATGCGGCAGTTTGCAAGGAGTGGCAAACACTGCCTTTCTTAGGATGCTCCCTTCCCTAGCTCCTTTTTCTGTGGTCCTTTTAAATGAATCAGGAAGGACCAATCAAATCTCTTTTGCATGGAATTTCTGCAGATGGAATCATCTATTTTAAAAATACCTATAGTGCAATCATTATTATTATTATTATTATTATTATTATTATTATTATTATTATTATTATTATTATTACTATTTGCAATCAGTGAAACAGCGTTCCATGTCCCAGCTATGCGCTGCGGCAAGGAGAGTCATGCCGGCCACATGACCACGGAAGCGTCTTCGGACAGCGCTGGCTCTTCAACCTCGTAACAGGAATGAGCACCACACCCTAGAGTCGGACACGACTAGACTTAAATGTCAAGGGATACCTTTGTCTTTGCAGTGCAATCATATACATGTTTACTCAGAAGTAAGTTCCATTCTATTCAACAAGATTTACTTCCAGGGGGGAAGATATGTTCATGTTCATACAACTTGGGGGAAAGAAGAGTGCATAGGATTGCAAACTGAAGCCAATATAGATGTATTTGTTTTGAATACTAAGAGTTGCATTTGTCCCGCAGTTGGTTCATTTTTAAAATCTCAGTATATTTAGTTTGAATTGATTTTTAGAGATGGCATGATATGCTTGATTTGTTATTGTGCAGTATTTTTTTTGATATAATTTTTGCAAAGCAATTAGGAATTGTTTTAGCTTCATCTTAGTTCATCTCTGAAGAAGAGCTTGAGTGAAACACCTCAGGTGATGGAGAGAGTTTTCTTGGAGTTTTTCCAAATTACAAAATGTTCTCAGCACTTTAGGGTCGTCATCCCCCCCACCTTTCCACGTAAGCTTTGCATACATGCTGTCCCAACTCCCCCCCCCTTTGTTTAGGTACATTATAAGGTAAAGGTGACCCCTGACAATTAAGTCCAGTCGTGTCCGACTCTAGGGTGTGGTGCTCATCCCCATTTCAAAGCCAAAGAGCCAGCGTTGTCTGAAGACACCTCCGTGGTCATGTGGTCGGCATGACTCTCCTTGCCGCAGCGCGTAGCATGCAGCTGGAACACAGAGCGCTGTTTACCTTCCCGCAAGCTGTACCTATTTATCTACTCGCATTAACATGCTTTGGAACTGCTAGGTTGGCAGGAGCTGGCCAAGCAACGAGAGCTCACCCCGTCGCGGATTCGAACTGCCGACCTTTAACTGCCGACCTTTCGATCGACAGCTCATGGTTCAGCGGTTTAACCCACTGCGCCACCCGCTGGCCTATACATTATACCTTTGGCCTAATGAGAAAATCAAGTGCTTTGAGGTCTCTTCCAAGAAGGGCCCTGGATTCGATGTCCTCCTTTGTATGACTGGGAAAATGAGAAGAGTGGACTGGGCCAAGGTAATACTTTTTTCCTGTCTTGCAGAACCATCATCCTAGAGTCAAGCATCTTCATTAACATTTCAAGAAATGAACAACAAAGACTTGCAGAATGAGTCACCAAAACATCTGGAAAAACTGCAACGCAGAACCAAGCCAGCAACACCCCAAGCAGCGCCTCTTGGTTTGCAGTCAGACCAAACCCTGCAGTCCAGGGTCCGATTGCTCTCAGCTGCACCTTTCCAGTTCTACCCTCAGCATTCCTGATTGGATGAGATAATCCCAGTCATCCAATCACTGCTCACTGATTGCCACTCAGCCCCCAGCTTTTTTTTTTTTGGGTCTCCATTGGACAAAAAAATCTCACCCTTCCCCACTACTGTGTCTCTTCACCAATAGCGAAAAGAGCATCCAATAAGAAGGGCTGGAGTCCATATAAGGAAAAGCATAAGAAATACAAAGAGAAACTTCTGGCAAAGGATGTGATGGAATCAGACTCAAAGCTCTTCTTGGAGGCTCTAGTATGGACCAGCATCCCTCTGGATTTTTTCTGTGTCATGAGGGAGAAGCAGTGATTCAAAATGTTTTAGCTACTTTGGCTTCTATGAAAGAAATTTCTTCCAACAATGCAGTTCTTTAAACTAAGGTTTACACTCAGACGGAGCTCATATTTAGAACCTATTTTCAGGGCCAATGCTTAGTATGGTTTGTAATCCTATAAGCAAAAGAGAGTACCTCTGAGAACATGCAGACTAACTACTGTATAAACTCACCCAACCTTCACACACCAGCGATTGGCAGTGCAATCCTGTGTAAGTATACGCGGCCACCCTAAAGGGCCAGCCGCTGTATCCTATCCGGATTGAGTGCTGCCCAAGTGGGGCTGCTAGGTCACACCTCAGATGAAGGGGATGTTTGTTCCCTTCCCCAGGTGTAAGTGAGCATGGGGCCTATGGGCCTCCCTTATGCATGCCAGCCCTGGCGTACATTTGCGGAGGCGGTGGCAGGGCGGCGCAGTCCGGGAAGGGGTGTAGGGTATCCACGCCACCTCCCAACCCGGCAGGCCAATGGCCCCCCTCCCTCGCCACCCCATCCTGCCCTCCCACTGACTGGTGCGGGACTTACCTGTGGCGGCTGGAGTCGGGTAAGTTACACAGCAGTGTGAGCGGTGCTGGCCTCTGCACTGGTGTTGTTTACACCTGAGTCATCAAAAAATTGCCTTACGGCACTTTTGCAACACTTTTGAGCGGTGGAGCGTGCACGCCACTGCTCTAAAGTTACGCAAGATTGCACCATAAATGGGACACTGGGCTTCCTGATCATAGGGTGTGACCAGATCCTGTGCACAGGCTGTCCAGCGCACGCTGGGCCGGAGGTCTACTCGGGGAAGGGGATGCTAGTCCCCTTCCCCGAGTGTAAACCCGGGCTGGCCCTATTGGCCTCCTTGGATTTCCACCAGCTAAATAGCTGACAGAAATAGAGGAGGCCGTGTAATGGCGTAGCCGGCCTGGCAGGGATGGGGATATGGCCGACACCATCCCTGCCCCCTCCCAGACTGGCTAGCCCAATGGCCCCCCTCCCTCACCGCCCAGACCGCCCACGCGGCTGGCGACAGAGTGCTTACCTTCTGCCACCGTCCCCATGGAGATCCGACGCCGGAGTGAGGGAAGCCAGCCTTGCGCTGGCCTCCCTTACTCCCGAGTTGTCGCGAACGTGTTTTATGGCACATTCGCGATGGCTTCCAGCAACGGAACGCTCGTTCCATCGCTGGCCAGAGTTACAGGATTGCGCTCAGAGACAGAGACAGAGACAGAGAGATGGGTCCCTGCCCCAAGGGGAATCACAATCTAAAAAGAAACACAAGTGAGATACTAGCAACATTCACTAGGAAAAAGGCTGTGCTGGGATGAGCTGGGGCAGTTCTCGGCAGTGGAACAGTTTGCTGAGCGAAGTGGTGGTGGATTCTCCCTCACTGGAGATCATCAAGCAGAGGTTCGACAGGCACCTGCTGGAGATGCTCTAGGAGGATTTCCTGCTACAGGCAGGGAGTTGGACTAGATGACCTTGGGGGATCCTTTCCAACTCTATGATTTCTATGCTTCTATAAATACCAGTTGCCCCAGCTAAATATGAGAGCTACCACTTCAAAAGATGCCTCTTTGTTCAATTGGAAGGCCAACTTATGCAGTGGGACTGACCCAATCTATCACAACCAAAATTATGTATATCATAAAGAATTCTCCCCCCCCCACCACCTTCAAATACACAAGAACAGGAAACAATTTTAAGCCACTTTCTTGAAAGAAAAGAAATTTAAAAAGCAACTCATCATGCTGATTCCTCTCTCCCAAGTCCCAACATACACATTTACAGTTCTTTATTTCTTATTGTTCTCCCTGCGGTGTCCACCTCATCTGGTTTCCAGCTGCTGAGACGCTGGCTCTCATTCCCTTCTTGTGGTTGCTTTCCTTTAAATTTTTTCCCCCTGAAGTTTGATGCATGTTGTGTTGGGCTTGGTTCCTGCTGATGTGGCAGTGAGAGATATTCTAGCCTAGAAACAATCTCAATCTCTCTCTCTCAATATCTCTCTCTCTCTCTCTCTCTCTCTCTCTCTCTCTCTCTCTCTCTCTCTCTCTCTCTCTCTCTCTCTCTCTCTCTCTCCACAATGGCTGTCTTTTTCAAAATTGGCACCAACAGATCCTGTTCTCCTCTCCCTGCCTTGCAATCTTGTTAGCAACTGGTTTTCTTTTTTTACCCTACTTGTTGCGTATGAACCTCTCAGTCAGTTATTGCCTTTCATTCTCATGTACAAAAGAGCTGGAGATGGCGCCCTGCCCAGACACTCTGCAACTACCTCCATTCCGTTTTTCCAGTGTTTTCTCCACTTTTTCTTCTTCTCCCACAAATGGCCATCCTCATACGCCTTGGAATTTATCCATGTTCGCTTCCAGAAAAAGCCAGATTCCTTCACAGCAACTCCTTCTTTTATAACCTAAGAAGAGTCCGGTTGGATCAGGCCAAATGGTCCACCAAATCTAACATTCTGCTTCCAGCACTGACCGCCACATAACTCTGAGAAGCCCACACACAGGGCATGAAGACAACAGCCCTCTGCTGCTGTTGTCCCCCCAGCAAATGGTATTCAGAGGTATACTCCCCCTGAACATGGAGGTTCTACATAGTCATCATGCCTAATAACCAGTGATAAACTCATCATCCTGCATGAATTTGTCAAATTCCCCTGTAAAACCATTAAACTGGCCTCTTTCCCTCAGTGTCCCTTTCCCTAAAAGCATCATGTAAAAAGCAGATGCTTTTTTTCCCTTCCTAAAATACCTATGTATGAAATCACAGAGAGAAACTTCAGTGTGAACCCCAACTGTACTGGGCTATGGTGCTGTACAATTGCTGCAATCACTAGAAGGACTGGGAGTTAGAGTGGGGTGGTTTTTTGGTGGGGTTTTTTTTTTTTGTGCAGCCTGATTAACAAAAAAGCTTCTCCGGGTGATCTCCTGCATGGGAAAGATCAGGTGTATAAACTGAGCGAGCCATAGAGAAGGGCCAAACATAGGTGAATCTCCTAACAGCAGAATGATATGCACAAATACATTCTCACACCAAGCCATCTTAGTTTTAAATTTATGTGTGGAATTCCTCAGATTTGTGGTTTGTATTTAAATTTCCTCCTGTTCCCAAAATTGCATTCAGAAGGATGGAGCTTAAGTGTTATATTTGAAATTTAACTTCAGTGGATTGCCGGCCTTCTGCTCTCAAACTGGGGTGATAGGTTTCAGCCAGAAAAGGGAATGTTGGAAACTGAAATATCAAAACCCGTAGTTCTGAAATACCAAATATTTGGTTTCCGGGGAAGAACACTAGGATAATAACCTGAGCTCTTCTTCGTAATGCGAAAAAGAGAAGAGAAATGGTGTGATTGGCTAGGGATTACCCTACCCCCCCATTCATTTGCTAACTACTGGTAGCCACACCCTCAGTCTTGATGTAATGTAGAACATTACATAAGTCTTCCTCTCTGAGCAGGGACCTTGTCACTTGCATGTTCTACTAACAAATTGCCATCTGTGGTGATCAGGGGCAGGGGGGGGAGTAAGCCCAGGTGCTGGTTCTTCCCTCTTTCACTCAGATCTGCCCCTTTGCCCAGGACCAAGATGGTAGACAGTGCTACTGCTACAAAGACAATGCCAGATAGAGAGAGGCCGTTTTCAAAAGCCTCCCTCCCAGCTATGTACAGTAGATGTGTTACTACTACTACTACTACTACTACTACTACTACTACTACTACTACTACTACTACTACTACTACTACTACTAACACTAATACTAACACTAATACTAACACTAATACTAACACTAAAGTATGCTGTAGTGTTCATGGACTGGAGCAAAGCTGAGATCAACTGACAACAGGCGGTTGAAGGGTAAAAACACAAATTTTATAAAAAATAAAATAAAAAGGGAAGGGTAGGACACGGTGAGGGGGAGCGAAAAGGAACAAGCAGGCATACGAAAATGGCTTGGGCAATTGAAGAGGCCAGGTGTAGATTCTTTGCAAAAGGTACAAGCAGATAATTGCTGCTAAACCACAACATCGAAATAAAACCCCTACCCCCCTACCACGTCAATCTCACTGACCCTTCCTTTACTGACCCACCCCCTCAGCTTTCCTGATGCCACTACACCTCTCCAAGCACAGGAGGGGTGGGTGGGTTTGGCAGTGCGCAGGTGATCTCACTCCGAGGAAGCCAAGTTCACACACACACACACACACACACACACACACACACACACACACACACACACACACAGAGGATGGAATCCTTGGACTTAACCTTAAGTGACACACAGTGCAATCCTGTGTAACCTTGCACCGGTGTAACAGTAGGTGCACCAGTGTAAGTGCACTTGTGCCAGTGTAATTGCACTTGTACTGGTGCATCTACTGTTACACAGGTACAAGGACACACAGGATTGTGCTGTTAGATTGAATGAGGTCATTGCATGGTTTGATTGGATGTTTTACGACCAATGGGCATCTCACCCTGCCCTGCAGTCTGGTCAGGTGGGTTGGAGTGTCCAATGGCTTGGCACACACCACTCTCAGCAAGGGAGCTGCTAGGAGCTGTCATTCTTGCTGAACCCAGATGATGAAGATAAGCAATCCACAAAATTACCTGACTGCTTGATCATGAAGTCTTTCTGCAATGACAGTGATTTCAAAGTATGACAGTGCAACAGATGAAGAAACAAAAAGTGAGCAAGGGGGGCACAATCATCACACTGTCAAGTGATAATAATGCGTGTGGAGTAGCTGTGCCAATTGCTGCTCACCTCTGTATGCCCATGTTAATTTGTGTTCCTTAAGCATGGCTGTATCCTCCTCTTTCCTTAGAGTGAGGCGTGTTGGATGCTAGGTATGCAAATAGGTCTGAGATGAGTGTGGACATTGTTACAGTGGTTGCTGATGCTGAAAGCACTAAAGGCTCTCTAAAGCAGGGGAAAACAGTGATTTCTCCTATGCAGTTTCTAGGGGGAAGGGGTATTTGGGGCAGCCCTCTCCCATGGGAAAGGTTATTGGTTCCCCAGCACTGTCTGTTATGTCCCCTTCCACCACCATTGGTGTCCTCAGCTTTATAATAATATATCTTTGGTCCACATCACATCAGCAAAGAAGTTGAAGAGGAGCAGGCGATCAGACAAACATGCAGAGGAACTGAGAAGATACAGCCCTTATCACATGGCTAATGCTAAACGGCTGTTGATGATCTATTCTGGCCAAAGAAACAATCATTCCTTCAAACAGAGGATGCTTCTGAATTCTGAGGGTCCCACTTGTATGCTTTGCTGAACTCTCCAAGACCTCCCCCCCCCTAAATAGCCATTTCAGTGGGTGAAACCCCATTCTAGGCAGCAATAAACCAGCATTTCCCTTCCCAATCCTGCATTTTAGGAAGACAGTGGCTTTCAAACCACCACCTGATCGCTAGGTATTTAGTTGGGATTTAGCTGTGGTGAGGGTGAACATTAGATTCCAGCCCAGCATGATCATTAAGAATAATGAAACCCCTTGCAGCCTGGGGAGCTCTCCTGGGTGGCTCAATTAAATCTAACTCCAGTCTTCACAAAAGAGCAATAACAGTTCTTTGTGATAGCCAAAGCATAGTTCGGCTGAGGTGCGGAAGGTGGGCCCGTTGCTTCTGTGAAAAGAAACAATGTGAAGAGAAGATCACTGGTTACTGACATGCAGATGGGAAAACCATACAACTTGCTGCTGAAATGATACCTTCTAATTTCAGGCACGCATCTCTGGGGGTGACCGAGTGGAAAGGCACTCTGCATGTGCTCAGAGGCCTTCTCTTCCTCAACCAGTCTGCAGGTGCGCAGCAAAATTGTCCCAGCTTTTATGCATGATGGCCAGGGCCTGCTTTGTATCAAGGTTCAGCCTCAGAGTCTCTATTTTCAGTGCCAGGTCAGGGACACACAACCCAATAAACAAGGAAAAAGATGCCCCTGAGTATGTCAGGAACCAGGAATCCTGGAGTGTTTCAGCCAGACATCCATTGCTTGCAACCAGTCTCAGACACTCCAGCATAAATAGTTGAGTATTTTAGTGTATCCTATTCTGGTAGATTCAGGCCAGTTAGCAAGGGGGTGGAGCCTTAACTCAGTGGCAGACTATCTATTTTGCATGGAGAAGGTACCAAGTTCGATCCCTGACATCTCCAGGTAAGGCTGAGAAAGAGCCCTATCTGTACACCTGAAGAGCCTCTGCTACTCAGCAGGGGTGTTCCTAGGGTTTGCGTCACCTGGTACAGGAGGCCAATGGTCGCAAGTGGTCAAGGGAGCCGCAGGTCGAAAAAGTTTGAGAAACACTGAATTACAATATTATACACACACCCTAAATGTATGTATGCAGCCTAAAACCATGCATGGAAAACCAAATGACAATGAGGCTGGCAGGAGCAATTATGCAGTGGGGAGAGGGAAAAACTCTGCACACGGCCCAAGGAAACATTCCCTTCTTTTGCTTAACTTACAGTACCGCCCACCCCCTGTAGAAACGCTCTGACCTTGAGAGTTTGTTGAGTGATATCACTGCCACCAATCCTGAGGATATGGGGTCGGCCTGGCCAGGTGGGCCTTCTGATAGGTGTGGGTTTTCAGCCAGCACCCTGGCACTACTCCTGCTTCTGACCAAAGCTCCTTCTGAACGAAAGGAGCTCCAAAACTGGAGAATAGCCCCGCCTCAAGAATGCGAGCTGACCAATGGAAGATGCCAGTGAGAGAAGGTTGCTTCTTTTGGCCCTAAGAACTGTCATGAGAAACCAGGATAGAAGCAACCAGAGTTCCAGTGTAGTGTGTGCAGAATGGACTCAAATAGGCCCAGATTCAAATCCTCCATCAACGGTGAAGCTCACTGGATGTTCTTGGATCTTTCAGCATCAACACAGATGCTGTGAAGATAAAACGGAGGGGGGGGGACCGTACCCTGCAATGATATAGACTTGAGTCTATTGACTCGGACTCAAGTTGCGTCAATGACTTGACTCGGCGATTGTAAAAGACTCGAAAGACTCGACTTGAGACTTGGAGCCTTTTATGACAAGTCAAATTTTATTCAGGTTTAACCCCGTTTTCCTCATTAAATAGATAGGGACTCGCAACCAGCAGCAACCAAAGACTCGGGACTTGGGGGCAAAGACTTGGGACTTGACTCGAGACTTGGAGTCAGAAACTTGATCCACACATCCCTGGTACCCTGAGCTCCTTGGGGAAAGCTATGCTAAAAATGTCAAACAACTATCCCAGAGCTCTCCCCTTTTTTATATTCCTGCCCACATGAAAGAGCTGTTTTGGCTAAGGAGAAAGAATGTGAAACAACGGGAAGGATCCAGCTGAAATGATGCATCTCTAAGTTCCCCTTGAAATAAATAGGATTCAAAATGTTGGTTGGCTTGTCCCCCCCCCCCCCAGTAGGGGAGCCCGAAAGGACTCCTTTTGGGAAATGTATGCTGGTCCTGCCATTCAGAATCCTGGGCCAAAATGGAGAACGTAGTATAATTAGGTGATATCCAATCTCTCTCTCTCTGTATCTCCAGGCACCAGAAGCCCCTATTAATGGAACCAAATTGGTGGGTTCCCTTGCCTATCTTTTTCTCAGAGAACATTAATTACCAGGAAAGCCAGGCTCAGCCGAGCAGCTGCCTAACAAGTTTAGACTCTTCTCCCTTGGACCAAGCCTTGGAAAGAACTTCGCAAAAGACAGCAGCCAGAGCAGCGGCTGCTGGAGGATTCTAGGTAGCAGAGCGCTACTAGATATGGATCCGAAGGTCATGATGATTCAGCCAACCCGAGAATATGCAAAGGATGGGTGAAGGAGAGAGTGTGCCTCTCTGAGCATATGTGAACTCTTTACACCTCCAACGTGATGAGGAAGGACTTGTGGGAGCTCCAGAAGGTGTGATCCGCAGGCAAGTGTGAACCATAGTCGTGAAAGTTGCATTTCTACGCCTACTGACTTGGGACTCAACTCCAGGATTGAGTTGCACATTGCAGTTAGTAACGAGGATGTTTTCTTTCACAGCCAAACTGGAATTCGATGTGATGTGGGAGGAGTTCCTTAACAGGAATTCCTCTCCCCCCCCCACCAGCCATTGGGGAGAGGGGATTTGAATCAGGGTCGCAGTGCAGAGGAGAGGCTAACTCCTTTCCCCTGCAGTGTGGCCCCACTCCAAATTGCCCCTCCCTGATATATTTGCATATCACTGAGAGTGCAATACTTACTAAGTATCCGGTGGGTGGTCCAGGGCCACCCGCTGGATCCTATCCTACCCTATTGATGATGATGATGATGATGATGTTGATGATCCTATCCCTAACCTATCCTGATCCTATCACAATTGGCCTGGAGGTCTACTTGGGGGAAGGGGACGTTTGTCCCCGTCCCCTGGTGTAATGCAGGGAGACCCCAATGGGCCTCCTCGGATTTCCGCCAGCTATTTCGCTGGCGTAAGTCTGAGGAGGCCATGTAATGGCTGCGCCGGCCTGGAAACGGGACGGGGATATGGCGGCTGCTATTGCCACCCCCCTGGACTGGCTCGACCAACCCCCAGCCTCCCTCACCACCCAGACCGCCCCCACCGGTGCTTCCCTTACCTGTATCTGGCGGCTGCAGGGAAAATCCGGTGGTGGAGTAAGGGCAGCCGGCCTCTGCGCTGGCCGCCCTTACTCTAAAGTTGTCGCAAACGTACTTTATGGCATGTTTGCGATTCTTTAGAATGTTGGAGTGCGCGCTCTGTCGTTCTAAAGATAGCCTGGATTGTGCTGTTAGTTTTGATGGTTTATGATTGATTTTTTAAAATAAGTCTATTGTTCGTTGCAAACTGCTTAGGGTCCTATGAGATAAAATGGCATGTAAGCTTTTTAAACTATGGTAATCTACATAAATAAAATAAGTGATAACCAGAACTGAGCAGGAAGTTCTCCTAGGAGAATCTTCAGCTTGAAATTTGGTAGGGGGGCACTACAAAACAGAAGCTGCACTGATACTGTCCCCAGCTCACCTTTTCTGACTTCCACTGATAGTTTTGTGACAAGACCGCTCCTTGCAACAACATTACTGCTCCTCTGGGAAGTTAGCAGTTGCCATTTTTTTCCCCAGAAGCAGAAGCGTCGTCAGGGAGGGGGCATTGGGGCATTTGGCCCCCAGGTGGTAGGATCAGGCTCCAGGCGGTAGACGCAAATCGTCCCATTTGTCGGGGCAAGCGAGGAATGTCGGTGGTGTGTTTGGCCCTCCCACCTGCCCTGCACCTCGGTATGGTGCATAACGGCAGAATGGTGCATAATGGTAGAATCACCACTGCCCAGAAGCCCCCTTTGAACAAATGCTACATGTTGACACACTGGTGTTCCTGGAGGACTTCTGGAGGAAATGTGGCAGCTGCCAACTGTCTAGGAGAGCTGCACTAATGCTAGCACAAGCAAGCCTTCCCCCTTCACCTCCCTTTCACTCCCCAAATGGACCCCCAATTTCACAGCTGTGAATTGGGTGGCAAAACTGAAGGAGAGGATTTTGCCTTGACCCTAAAACCTCATAAAAGCAAAATTAAGAGCCGAATGACAACTAAGGAACATAGAATGTGGCCCTGTGTTTTTTTTTAATACAGTAAATAGCGCATGGGGAGTCAATGACACCAGCCAAAACTTGGGGGGGGGGAGGTTGAGCCTTTAGTATTTTGCGCCCTTTGTAGTTCTGCTCCTCATCATGGCCCCTCTGCGTGTTCTTTTTAATAGAAAAAAAGCAAAGCCAATGGAGACTTTTTTTTTTTTTTTGCATTAAAAAGAGTGGCTGACACAAAGACCAACAGGAATAGGGTGGATCTAATTATGTCTACTGCTGTGCATCGGGCGTGGTGACTATAGAGTTGGGCTCGGATGGGAGAAACCAAGATTGAAAGCCTTGCTGAACTATGATTCTCACTGGGGGGCAAGTTGGACATGTCACCATGGTTCAGCCCGACCCACTTCGTAAGTAGTGCTCCAACAATAAGGTGGGCTGGCCCTCTGACTGCTTGTGATGGCCTCCTGAATGACTGTTTTAGAAAGCTACATGATTTGGCTAAAATCAGGAGAGGAAGACAGGGGAATGTTGCATAGGGACTTATTGTGGCCAACTTGTATTATTTACTTTCATAACAGTAAGGTATGTCAGTTTGAGACACAACAACTGGCCAAAGGTCACCTAGCGAGCTTCATGGCGGGAGGGGGGGTGTCAGGCACTCAGTTGCCTTCCTACATCTTACTGGCTCTTTGCATCGTGCCTGAGTGCTTCTGCTTCATCGCCAATGCCCTTAGTGCTAAACGGCAGCAACATTGCTATGCAACCTACCGGAGGGTTCGTTTGTGTGGCAAAGTACACTTCTTCCGGTCCCTGAAAAATCGTGACCCCTGAAAAAGGCCAGAGTTGGCCATTGCTAGCTCGGACCAAAGGTTTTGCAAAGGTTTGCATGTTCATAGCTCATATCCTAGCCAGTCAATCAGAAAGCAAAATGAAGACATGTAAACCTGCAGCTTCATATCGTGGCAATATCATTTTTCCTAATGCATAATGGGCCATTATTGTGTGGGAGGGGGAGGACTTCACACCTGGAGGAGGAGCCTAAACTTTTCCCTTTCATTGTTTTCCAGGTGAGCCCTCCACACAGCTCTCCTCGGTGGCTCTAGGAACAGAGATGCAGTCTTAGACTGGCTTCTGCAAACAGGATCTTTCACCCCAGCATGGCCAAAAGCCTCTCTGCTATAACCTTCCGTCTTCCACCTCTCACTCGCTTGCGTGATGGAGGGATTGCAATATTCCTCCTCAGGGAAGTTGCCAGGAAATGAAAATTCTTTTGCTTTCTCTTTTCTGTGCTTGGCTTACAATCTTCCACCCTGCAACATGCAAATTGTGGAATCTGGCAGAGGCAAAAGGAATTAGCACAGATGTTGAAAAAAGCAATTTGGCTTGGAGGCTCTCCCAACTCACTTCTCCCTTTTATGCACATTCCTGATAGGTAAATCCATTACTAATGAACCCAAGCTACTGCTTCTGCGCCTTCCAGGAGTCCATACTTCCCCACAATGTCCATTCCTGTTCCAATTTTTCCAAGATTTGACAGAGAGAAGAACGCTGGTTTGCGTTTAGCGGCTTTCTAACTGTTAAAAGGAGAGATTAAGCTTGGCATGACTTTCACTCTAAACATCTTCTCCTTAATTCTACATTAATAAAGACAGGTTATGGTTGCTTCAAGTCTAGGAGAAGGTATTTTGTACATGCTTAAAGTCACTCTTTTTTACTTGCTATTTCAAGATCTTTTGGAGAGGCCCTTCTCCACAGGCTGACAACTGTAGTGGCTTGTTTGGTTAGCACAACAAGACCAGGTCTACTTGGGCACCCAGGCATAGGAAATCCTTCCCCTGGGATTTTTGTGTTGCCCCTTCTTTCTCAGATATTGGAAGTCTTTAAAAAATATGTCTGTTTAGGCAGTGGCATCACGAGGGTTGGTGTCAACCAGTGCAGTAACTCATGACGTCACCCCCATGGACTTCCCCCTGTACCAACCACAGCCAAAAAAATATCCAGAGTCCAGGTCTACTGGGCTTCCTGAGGAGGGCCCCAGGTCTACCCGCCCAGTAGATGGGGTCTGCCACTACCTTAGTTGACTTTGAAAGTGGATCAGCCACATTTATGGAGCACAGCTTGATCAGCGTCTATTGAATATTTGCTCAGAAGAACCTTCATGTTCAGGGGCAATATGACACTGAATACCAGTTGTTGGGGGGGGGGCGGCAACAGTGGGGGGGGGGATGGCTACTGCTTTCACTGGAGGCAGGTGGCTGCATTTAGCTTCTAGATGGACCTTTGGATGGATTCAGCATGGTTTTTCTGATGTTCTTATGACTTTTACCTGCCAAATTTTGGCTACAGACCAACAGTCAGTCGTTCTTTCTTACCAAGGTTTACATTCACTATCCTTACTTATTTCCTTACTTTCACAACAGAGTGCTGGCTACTAAGTTGTGATAATAGGGCCTTTCCAGCAAACATTTGTCCTGATCCTGTTCCAGTAGCTGAGTTCTGCCTGCAAATAATAATACTTAGCATTTGTTTAGTGGTTTGTGAGTGTGCAAAATGCTTCACATGCATTATGTTGCTGTTGGTCTTACAATAACCCTGTGAGTAACATTATAGTATATTAGAATGCTATCTTATACAGTTTTGTGGGAGTCGCTCCCAGTGAACTCAATGGAGCTTTCTTCTGAGTAGACATGCATAGCGTGCTAGCCTATGCATATTTACTCAGAAGTAAGACACGCTGTGTTCGGTAGGACTTGCTCCCAGGTGAACCTGCACAGAATTGTAGCCTTAATGTAACACGAGTTACATATTGTCTTTCAGGAAGGCTTTGGGACAAATGATGGCATTCTAGACATTAATGTGTGCCCCTAGGAAAATTTCTCAGTTTGCCCCCTGTTGAGCCTGATGCTTCTTCTTGGCTAAGATCCTTTGAAAACAGTTTCAAAGGCAGCACCTAAACACTCCAGTTGATTACATCATTGCTCCTCCTTAGAAAAAGTTCCAAAGCTCCACTTCCCCTCGATTACTCCCCTGAGCTCAGGACAGAAACAAGATTCAGTCTTGTAGCTTCCTGATTTGTTAGTCAGTTTACATTTGTTAGTCAGTTTACATTTGTTAGTCAGTTTACCAGGCATCTGGTGGGGCACTGTGTGATACAGGAAGCTGGACTAGATGGGCTTTTGGCCTGATCCAGCAGGGCTCTTCTTATGTTCTTATGTTCTTACATTATACCCGGTCCATAGTGGGTGTGTTGTGTGCATCCACATGCACACAGGACACAGGAGAATGCTATAGTACTCCCCCCATATCCGCTGGGGATATGTTCCAGGTCCCTCTGTGGATACTTGAAACCGTGGATAGGAGCGAATACCCGCTCCATGGTTTCCTGAGGGCCCCCCGCCCTGACTCCCCAGTGGGCAGGCGTGCACACACACCCCAGCTCTTATTTTTCTTTCAGCAAGCTTTGTTTGTTCCTTAAAACAAACAGAGAAACAGCCTCCATTGTAGGCAAGTAGAACGAGACTAAGTCCTAGAGAGGCTCTGCAAGGTTAACCTTGCAGAGCCTCTCTAGGATTTAGTCTCGTTCTACTTGCCTACAATAAGCAGCCAGAGGCTGCTTCTCCTGTTTGTTTAAGGAAGAAACGAAGCTTACTGGGAAAAAAGTAAAAGACTGGGGGGGGGGTCCCCGCGATCCGTGGATAACTGAAACCGTGGATAGCGGATCAGTGGATATGGCGGCCCATCTGTACTTTTATTGTAGGGGGAAACTGTGCGCATGAGAGGTGGAGCATAAGCCAGAGGTTTTTAAAAAGCAACAAATCAGGCTAGGAAGTCAGTGTGGCACCACTCTGAGGAGATGTGGAGCTTGCCTGGTGGCTGCCACACTTTTATTGGGCTCTGTAAACACTACTGAACTTCTGTGGCAGGTCAGCACAGTGTCGAAGCTCTCAAGGACATTTTAAAAATAAAATGAAACTGCTAGAAGTTCACCAAACAGCAAGGGCAGAAGGGAGACACAAGGGAGTGATGGCTTCGTTCACTCCTGACATCACACAGAGTGTCAAAACAGTTCCCCACAACTACATTCCAGGCAGTTGATGGACTAGCTGGGGGTGAAAACATTTCCCAGCCTCAGAATACTCGACTTTGGATGCTGAAATCAAATTATTTCCCCACAACAGACGCTGCACCATCCATGAGGAAAGACATCTGAATACGCCACAACGGATGAGGAACGATTGCTAGAAAAACAGATGCACCCCAGTCAAGGTCCCATGGCTCAGGGCAGGACGTCTGGCTCAGTTGGTAGAGCGATCGTCCCACAAATGCCTGAAGATCTGCAAGACAGCAGTTCAAGATGGCCGGAAGTGTCTGTGTCTGCGAATGTCAGAGAGAGAGAGTGAGAGAGAGAGAGAGAGAGAGAGAGAGAGAGAGAGAGAGAGAGAGAGAGAGAGAGAGAGAGAGAGAGAGAGAGAGCTGGACTGTGAAAGTAACATCTCGAATGAAGGGTTCTATGAAAGATTATAATGTTATTATATTGTAAAAACCCTTTGGGGTTTAGAACAGCCTGCCCATGTATACCGCCTTGAATAAAGTCGGAGGAGAAATCCAGTGACCAGAAAGGTGGTATATAAATACTCTCTGTGTGTGTGTGTGTGTGTGTGTGTGTGTGTGTGATGTGATGTGGAAGTGCAACATGATGTGCATCTGGTTGCCATTGAATTTGATGGATCTTTCTGGTGGGTATGATGGTGCACCTCTCTCTCCATCAGGAGCAGGGAACTAGGTGTATGCAATGCAAGCATGCCAGGTGGGTGGGACTGGGAGGGGAGGTTTGCTCTTGTTCCTCAGTATGAACTGGTATTATTATCCAATCCAACTCTTGCAGCACAATCCTATCTAGAAATAAGACCGGCAGAGCACCGTTCTGCCCGTCTACGGTGGCACAAATGTGTCGTAAGGCACAAATGTGCCGTATGTTTGTGGCACCCAGCGAGTAGGCAGCACCGGTGCAGAGGCCGGCACCACTCTACATGCCACAGAAGAAGTGGCGCACCCGCTAGGATGGAACATAAGTTCCCTACCGGGTGATGGAGGAACAAGGGCATTCTGGGGGCATTCCAGGGGTGTTTCGGGGCAGGGCTGGGTAGATCGGGCCCGGGAGGGGGGTGGGACTGGCAGAGAAGGCCTCCACTGTATCCTGTCCTCCCTCCCAGGCCTGTTTCTCCTGACACGGGCCTCCTGGACTTACACCAGCTAAATAGCTGGTGTGGATCTGAGGAGACCTGTTCAGGAGGCTTACCCAGGGTAAGGGAACAAACAGGGTAAGTTGGTGCCCGCTCCCTGAAGGGCCTGTGCAAAGTTCTCTTCGGCATAGGAGTTGGCAGTGGGGGAACAAAGACTGATCTGACTCCACCAGGACTACCAGGGCTCCACCAGTTTCCCCATCTGACATTTGGGAAAGAAGGTTTTCCAGGTCAGAGGGTGTGGCTTCCAGGGGCCAGCTTGCGTCCCAGCACAAAATAATATCTGGGACAGGGCTGGGAGTAATTTCTGTTTGTCTCTTATTATATTCCTCAGAGTTTGCTGCTGATGCCGACTCTTTTCCTTCTTCAGAAAAGGGTTGCTGTGTACCAAGGAAAGTGGGGAGCAAGGAGCACCTCCTCAGCAAACCCTCTTTCCCGGACCTATGCTTGGAAGGCATGTTTGCCAGCACTCACCCAGCGTGGGGGAAAAAAATGTCCCAGCCACCACTAGGAAATTGCCTGGGAAACCCATCAGCGGCCTCCGTCCTCTTCCAAGGCTCCAGCCACTGGTTTACGTGGCAGCAGCGGTGACTCTTGAGTGAAAATTGGGACGGAGGAGATCCTGCTGTCTGCTGGGTTCCACATTACATTCCAGGAAGGAGAGAGGGGCAAGTCAGGCCAGGAAGGGCTCTGCAAAAGATCTTTCCTTTGCTATAAAGTGGCAAGACAGAAGAAAGAAAAGAATGTAACAATGGAGAGAGACATAGAAAAGCTCCTATTTGCAAAAGACAAATATGCAAAAGAGTGAGACTGTTTTTTCTAATTTGGCGCTGGTTCGAAACGTCACAAATCTTTCTTCCCCCTTTTCTTCCTCTTTTTCTCCTATAATGATTCACACAGCTATTTGATCCAGGCGTCCGAGCACTTTCCCTACTACAAGGAAAGGCAAAAAGCATTTGGGGTTTAAATGTAAGGCGCACACATTCCAAAGCACCATTCTTCTTAATTCATAACATACTCATGAAAGAAAAAAGTACACAAGCTCTATAAGGTTGACCTTCATATTAATTAACATTAATTACAATTAACATTAATGAACATTTATGAATTAAGATATAGATATTATTAGACTCTACATACAGTAGTATGTAGAGTCTAATAATATCTATATCTTAATTCATAAATGTTCATAACATTTGTTATGAACAAATGTTCATAACACAAATGTTACATAAGCCTCAAACTAGAATTTTTTTTTTTTTTTTTTAGGATACCTTTATTGGCATAAACACATCAAAAAACAGACAAACATAAACAACCAAAAATCCCCCAGCACATCCAGTGACAAATACGCTAATGGGTTCTGAGTTGTCTGTGACGGATCAAGAGAGAGATCTTGGGGTGCTGGTGGACAGGTCGATGAAAGTGTCGACCCAGTGTGCGGCGGCTGTGAAGAAGGCCAATTCCATGCTCGGGATCATTAAAAAAGGGATTGAGAATAAAACGGCCAATATCATTATGCCCTTGTACAAATCGATGGTAAGGCCACATCTGGAGTATTGTGTCCAGTTCTGGTCACCACACCTCAAAAAGGATATAGTTGAATTGGAAAAGGTGCAGAAAGAGCGACCAGAATGATTCGTGGGCTGGAGCACCTCCCTTATGAGGAAAGGCTACAGCGTCTGGGGCTTTTCAGCCTAGAAAAAAGGCGCCTGAGGGGGGACATGATTGAGACTTATAAAATTATGCATGGGATGGAGAGAGTGGATAGAGGGAAATTCTTCTCCCTCTCGCACAACACCAGAACCAGGGGACATGCACTAAAATTGAGTGGAGGGAGAGTTAGAACAGACAAAAGAAAATATTTCTTTACCCAGCGTGTAATTCATCTGTGGAACTCCTTGCCACAGGATGTGGTGATGGCATCTGGCCTAGATGCCTTTAAAAGGGGTTTGGACAGATTCATGGAGGAAAAGACCATCACAGGTTACAAGCCATAAGCAACCTCCTGGTTTTAGAAGTGGGTTTTCTCTGTGCCAGGTGCAAGGGAGTGGCGACTGGACACAGGTATCTTGTTGTCTTGTGTGCTCCCTGAGGCATCTGGTGGGGCCACTGTGTGACACAGGAAGCTGGACTAGATGGGCTTTTGGCCTGATCCAGCAGGGCTCTTCTTATGTTCTTAACCTCAAACTAGAAGTTATTCTAGTGTAATATTTTGGCTAGTGTATCTGTTCCAGAAATAGCCTTACAGCGCTAGCATAGTCAATAGGGCTTACTCTGTGCATTGGATTGCAGCTTGCACTCCTATGCACACTTACCTGGGAGTAAGCCCAACTAAACACATCTAAACTCCATTTTAAGACTATGGCCACATAGCCTGAAAATTTTTAGCCTTTTTATAAACTTGAAATTGTTGATGAAGACTCAGGAACTGATGAACTGGGGAAGAGGAAGACATTGCGGTACTGTGTTGAAAAATCTGTAATGGTGTGTGAGTCAGAATGTTGGCATGCCAGGACAACACGTCTCAGGCTGCAATCTTACCCGCACTTGAGTGTAAGCCCTACTGGACACAATGGGACTTACTGCTGAGTAAACATGCATACAGCGCAGTCCTGTGTAACCTTGCCTTGCACCGGTGTAACAGTAGATGCACCGGTGTAACAGCAGATGCACTGGTGTAAGTGCACTTACACTGGCATAAGTGCACTTACATCGGTGCATCTACTGTTACACTGGTGCAAGGTTACACAGGATTGCGCTGATAGGATTGTGCTGTAAGACTACAATGTGGCGCAGGAGATGCAATGCACTCCTTTAGCTTTTTATCGTTTTGTGTTTTTCAGTGCCTCTGGAAGAATGGTATGAAAAACTGGCTATCGCTCAAAAGATGTTCCAGTTAAAGGAAGCATCTAGACCGAATAAGGAATTGATATTTCGTAAATAACAACTGCATGAAAAAGGCAATAAGCCAGACAAACTGCTGACTTCTACTGTATGTTAAAATTCTAAAATTCATTCTATCTATTCAGAAACAAGGTGGGGAATTCACTCTAATGGCCGGGAAGTAGTTCAGGAATGTGAAAAATTATTTAAGGAATATCCACAACCTCAGATATGCAGACGATACCACCCTAATGGCAGAAAGTGAAGAAGAACTAAAGAGCCTCTTGATGAGGGTGAAAGAGGAGAGTGCAAAAGCTGACTTGAAACTCAACATTAATAAAACTAAGGTCATGGCATCTGGTCCCATCAATTCCTGGCAAATAGAAGGGGCAGAAATGGAAGCAGTAAGAGATTTTACTTTTTTGGGCTCCAAGATCACTGCAGACGGAGACAGCAGCCATGAAATTAAAAGACGCTTACTCCTTGGAAGGAAAGCTATGGCAAATTTAGATAGCATAATAAAAAGCAGAGATATCACCATGCCAACAAAAGTTCGTATAGTCAGGGCGATGGTGTTCCCAGTAGCAATGTATGGTTGCGAGAGTTGGACCATAAGGAAGGCTGAGCGCCGAAGAATAGATGCTTTTGAACTGTGGTGCTGGAGAAGACTCCTGAGAGTCCCTTGGACTGCTAGGAGATCAAATCAGTCAATTCTAAATGAAATCAACCCTGACTGTTGCCTGGAAGGACAGGTACTGAGGCTAAAACTCAAATATTTTGGCCACCTAATACGAAGAGATTAGGACTCTCTGGAGAAGACTCTGATGCTGGGAAAGATTGAAGGCAAAAGGAGAAGGGGAAGGCAAAGGATGAGATGGTTAGACAGCATCACCGATACAACGAACATGAAAATGAGCGAACTCAGGAAGATAGTGGAGGACAGGAAGGCCTGGCGGGATATGGTTCATGGGATCACGAAGGGTCGGACACGACTTAACGACTGAACAACAACAAGGCTTCAGACAAATCCGTGAAGGATATTCAAATATTTCTGCAGAAGGTTAATATAAGGCAAGTAACACACTTAAGCGGAGTTAGACTATTTTTTATTTATTTATTTATAGAATTTCTACCCCGCCTTTCTCCCACAAGGGCAACCAAGACTAGATAGGCTACCCATCAGGAATAGGAGATGGCTGTTATTAAGAACTCTCAGGCAGGCAAATTTGGACTGAATGAATAGGTTTCCATTTAAGTACTAGAGAGTCTTTGCTTCAGTCTTCATTGATCCCCTCCTCCAGACAATGCATTTCATTCTATTAGAAGGCCAAATCCCAGTATCTTGGGGATGTGCAAGAATTACAGTTATTCCTAAACCAGGGAAAGCTCCCACATGATACTCTTCACATGATGCCCAGTAACTCTTCTAAAATGTGATTACAAAATGGTTGCCGCAGTGTTGATCCGGGGATTGGATTCTGTAAACAAATAGGGTAGTGATAGAAGATATTGAATAGCTTTATTTGGGAAGGTACAAAGCCTAGCATCAAGTTCAAGTCTATCTTAGGCCGTAGGTAGGAAGGAGGACCAGCTTATTCCAATGTGTCCTTATTTCGGGATGCTGAAATTGAATTAGCAGTTGGCATCACTTTGAAGACAATGAAGTTGCTAGGGTAGAGAGAACTTAAAATTTCATAGAACGGTTTATTATTATCAGTAAAAATAAGCTAATTAGACCAGTTGTCTAGTCACAGTTATGCTATTATTGCTAGTATAGAATAAATATAAGAAACATGGATTCCCGTTGAAATGCCCATTACTTTCCGTTCCAATGGACGAGGATTTTAATAGAAAGTTCCATTTGGGGGTATTGTTCCAAAAGTTTGATGAGAATAAGAAGGGAATTATATCAAGACTGGATCTCAAAGAATCATATCCTGGCATATAAACAATTAACAGAAGGCAATGGAATGGTCTCCTACTATCACGTCTATATGAATCTGTTCAAATAAGACACCATCTAACTAACTGGATTCATGAGACGGGTAGAATAACAAGATCTTGAACAGTATTTGAAAAAGGAATCGGGCATCAGCCTAATCATGTAATCCCTGCAATTTATCAGATTCAACAGCATGTTGGAATAAAACCTGACATTATCTGTATAATTAAGTGGACAAATCTATCTCCATCGGGATGGAGCGTTATTTATTATTTCTAAATATACGGTAACATTTGTTCAGCTTTCAGGGAACACTATTAGGGATGGGAGTTGGCCTTTTTGGTCATCGTCGCTATATACTCTCAGAAATTCACCCGGATTGCAATGAAGCCTGCTGGAAGGGTGGGCAAACAAAAGCAGATTTTTTTTTTTACTTTGCTGGCAGCCTTGCAAGGAAGAAAAAGTGAAGCTATGCTGGAAACAAATATTATACATTATTTAAAAAATGTTGAATGTGAAACTTGCGCTTGGCGCTACCACTTTTTTTAATTAATGCAGGTGGTGGGGGGGAGATCCTTAGGCATTTTCCCCTCCCACATTTCACAGTTGCAGCTCAAATTCGGATTGTGAAAAAGTGGGAAGTTTCCACTCTTCCAGATTGGAAAGTGATGGTTTTCCCAAAACCTACAACATGGATAATTCAGTTGTGGGATATGGTAAAAATGGGCAAACTAATGTGGTACACAAGAATTAATAACGGTTCATAGATATACAGCACAATCCTATCCAACGTACACCACCCACCGGTGTAACCAGCAGGGGAGGGCAAGCTTTGGAGGGGAGGTTTAAATCCCCTTTTATTCTCCCTTTGGAGGGGATTTGAATCCCCTTTTTGTTCTGGGGCCTCCCGTTCTCGCTGCACCGCTGGTTACACCGGTGGTGTAAATTGGATAGGATTGCACTGATAGATTGGTATGGGATGATTTAGAATCCGTTGGGATGAGAAACAGCAATTCATTTCCAGGGAAATAATCCCTTCTATTATAATGGAGGGCATCACTTCCCAGCTCAATTAGTTTCTTAAATGTTGCATTGTTTGATTGCATTCATGAGACTCTGTTTTTTTATTTATAAGAAATGTAAATCTTATGCCTCAGTGGAGTCTATATGGTTCTCTTTTTGTCTTTAAAGAATGTAAAGCTTGTACTGTGGCTGTGCTTCTAGAACGCGCAGAATCCTGTTTCTGGACAACCTAAATCTCACATTTTGGTTGGACATACAAGATTTTTGGTTTGGATTTGTTGGATCCTGATTTGGTTTTTCAACTATTTAGAACTTGTAATTTGATTGGATTTATAAGGTTTTTATTATGTAGCTCTTCTGTTCTTCTGTGTCTTGCATTGTTCGGTGAAATAAAATAATAATTACTGAAGAACTGAACAATAATAAACAGATGTTATCTTAGAAAAAATAGAATAAAATATCTTGTTTTTTACCCCACGACACAGGCCTGATTTAGACTGGGACCCTGGTGGAAGTAGGATTACAGCCCCCTCCCTCCTGCCATGGTCCTGATCCTGTAGGTATTTACTGTAAAAAAAAAATCCAAGCATGGAAGCTTGTAATTTCTGTACCATGAAATGTGACCCTCAGGTCTTTATGAAAATCATCTTTTTGGCCCTTTAAATGCTTTTTATTTTTGCTTTTTTCATTTTTTGAACATGCTTTTGTCCAGGTTATTGCTTCAGTTGAGGAGGCTCTCCGATTGTTCCCAGGATTAAAAAATAAAACAAAAAGACAAAAGTATCGGGAAGATTTTCGACCTGGAAAAACATTGCTCTTTTCCCAGGCTACACACAGTCATTGTTTTTGTGGAATGGGGTTGCACAAAATACCTTGGGCATCTATTGGGTGCTATTTGTAATGCACAACATAACTTGTTCCATGACACCTGCGTCACTTTGCAAACTTGTAACAAGAGCGTTTGGAGGCTGTGCGCAATCTCTTGCAAGATAATCCCAATCGTCTAACCATTCACACACACACACACACACACACACACACAGAGAGAGAGAGAGAGAGAGAGAGAGAGAGAGAGAACAAGTCAGCTAGCCTAATTTGTGAACCTTTGGTTAAATATTATTTTTTTAAAAATCTTTGAAAGCTGGACACTCCACCAGGACCAAAGTGAGAGGCAAACAATGTATTTATTTGTTTAGAAAATTGTCCTGCTTTTTCCTCTCCAATGGAAGTGCCTAAAATTATTGCAAAAATAATATAAAACATCACAACAATAGTCAATAGTATATAACAAATCACAAAACTAGAATACTATGCACAGTAGAATAATCGCTTTTAAAAAAAACCCATGAATCACAGTGGGAACCAGGTAGGAATTTGTGGGAGGGGAGATGAACAAGGTTGCTAAAACAAGAAGGTTTTGCACTTCTAAGGGAACACTAACAAGGAGGGAGCCCCAACCTCAGCTCCAGCAGGGACGTTTCACATGCTAGGGGCCACTGCGGAAAAGGCCCTCTCGTCTGTCACTATGGTGGGGAGCAAGAACAGCCTAGTGCTTAAGTCTAGCTACCTGCAAGTCTCAGATCAGCTGTGTACCAAAAGGGTACACAAGGGTATTCTTGTGTACCCAAAAGGGTATCCTTCAGCCCTCCAGCATCTTGGGCAGGAAGGAATGACACTGGTCTGCTGTGCAAGGTTGTTGTCTGGATTAAGGAAACAATATCTGGGAAGTGCTTAGAACACTCAGAGAAAATGCACAATATATTGATGCTAATGATAATCATTATTCTCCTCCCCATTTATAATTAATATTCTGGGCATGGCCTTGAAAGAGGATTTAGGGAAGTCAAAAGCTGAAATGCAGGTGGGAGGGAATATTTGGCAAAGCCATTAATATAGCTAATGTAGCCTTCTGTAACTAGGCTCACACTGACACCTTGTGGCAGAAATCAGGAACAGCTCTTCGCAATTCTGAGTCTGCTCTCCACATCGTCATTGCATAATTTTAGGAGACAGAGGTGTTGGGTCTCCAGGGAACACTTTCTTCATGTGAATCATGCTTTGGGATCTAGAAGCTTTCTCAGAATCCGCAGCATGCCTGCGGTGGCTTGTGATTAGTAAAAAAAAAAAAAAAAAAGGAAAGGCACCCTGCACATGCTCAGAGGCACTCTGTTGTTACGAAGTGCACTCCAAGACAAACATGTTCTGGTTCTGGGTCGCAACTCTAGCTTCTCAAACACGATCAGGCAAAACAGAATCAGGACATTTTAAAAAACTAGTCCTTTCGGCAGTCTCCGGTAAAACTTCGGGCCAAAACTTCGGGCTGTCCAATCCTAACTAAATTCCCCCAAGCCAATGCAGCGGCGTTGACGCAGATTACACTACATCCCATGGAAGAATTTTGCTAGTTGGACGTCTCCTTGGAGAAAGGGAACCTTTGTCCCTTTGCCCTGGGGTAAGCCCCAGCATGCGCAACGGATCAACTCAGGCCTGCGCCAGCAATATCGCTGGAGTAAGTCTGCGTTGATCAGGCCCAGGAAAGGGGATAGGATACGGCACATGCTGGCATTGCCAGTTCCAGCCCCCCTTCTGGGTCCAATCTGCCCACCCTACCCCCATTGTCGCCCCTTTCAGCCCCTCCCCCACCCTCCCGCACCTCTTTCTGCCTCCTGCGTGGACCTACCTGCTCCGTCTGGGTTCCAAGGAGTGCTGACGCGCCGGGGAAGGCTCCAGCCTTCCTGCCAGTGCATCAGGCCTCTGCGTTGTCGCAAAGCGCTTTACAGTGCTTTTGCGACAGCGCTTGCCGGCGGAACAAGTGTATTCTTTGTGCCACATTTCAGCACAGCCTTATTTACATCTGCCTGCAGCTCAAAGTAGTAGTTATCTATTAGAGATTTGATTTGCTGCCCTCCACCTGAGTCCCTCCCCTGCTTTCGGAGATGCTGCAGAGTCATCTCACCTGGTGAGGGCACAGAGCTGTTTGCCATCGACCTGTTTTACCTGTGTCAGCAAGAGCTGAGTTCTAAAGATCAACAATCACAGTGCTGCCCGTTGCTTCGTACTTGAGTCACGAGTGGCTTGTGCCATAACTCAAGATAAGTCACAGAAGCCAGGAGCCACTATTTGCCACACTTGAACTAATTAGGATCAAATACAATAATACAAACTAGAGATTTTTTAATCGCTAATTTGTAATTGTAATCCTGAGGTTAGAGACCCTTAAACAAATAATTATATAGCACCTAAATTTCTTGGGCGTTGATAAAATAGTAAATTTGTTTGTTTGTTTGTTTGTTTGTTTGTTGTTGTTGTTGTTGTTGTTGTTGTTGTTGATGATGATGATGACAGGGTGACTAGATAAAATGTAGGACACAGTGCCTATACCTTTAACCATTGTAAAGAAGAGGGAATTTTGGCAGGTGCAGCTTTTTGCACCCTTCCAGGATGAGCTGCACCTGCCTCTTCTTTACAGTGGTTAAAGGTATAGGCACTGAGTCCTACATTTTATCTGGTCACCTTGGATGATGATGATGATGCAGTAGCGTCGCCTGATATGGTGCGGTGGTGCGGTGGGCCCCAGGGCGTAGGGGCGGAAAGGTATGTGTATAGGACCCTCCCGCGACGATCTCCAGGGGCACAGATCGTTCCTCTGTTCAGGGCGCGAACTCTGTAAAGCGCCCAGCAGCGCTTTGCAGAGTTCACGCATGCGCAGAGCGATGACGTCCAATCGACGTTCTGCGCATGCGTGAACTCTGCAAAGCGCTGCTGGGCGCTTTACAGAGTTCGTGCCAGGGGCAGCAGAGGAGCGATCTGCGCCCCCAGAGGAGATCGTCGCCCCTGGCCTGGAGATCGTCGCGGGAGGGTCCTATACACAAGATAAGTTGGTGCAAAGCATACACAAACGATTAGAAGCCCCGCTAGCGCTAAAAACCTTTAAAAACCTTTAAAAAAACCAAAAAAGAGCAAAAAACCCCGAAACTTATTATGTAAATTAATTATGCTAATTAGTTTGGGGGCGTCGGGGGATCCGCACCAGAAGCGGGGGCGCCTGGCGATGCCACTGTGATGATGATGATGATGATGATGATGTAATAATGCTGTGGCTTCCCTGTCACATCTCTTGCCAGTATTGGCTGAACTGCTGTGATCTCATGGAATGTTCACAAACATTCTCATTGCCATGGAGAGAAAGTCAGGATGGATTAAGAAATATGAAGGCACCTGTGGTTGCCCCCAAATGCTACTTCCTCATGTAGGAGTAATGTTTGCATGCCTTTGTTATCAATCTTTATGTGTAGTTGGTTTAGTTTATTGATTTATACCCTTTTGTCTGTATAATGGAGTGGTTTTACACACACTATGCAATGCTGACATGCAGACGGTCCATGCATATAGGCCACTGTTTGTAGCAGACTAAGCAGAGGAACTGAAACATGCCACCATCAGTTACATCACCCACATGCAGGAGGGGTTTCAGTAGCAGATGTAACTGATGACGAGTAAGATGTAAAAATGAGTAAGATCTGAACTTTTTGTTGAAAAGTGGTATATAAATACTGTTAATAATAATAATAATAATAATAATAATAATAATAATAATAATAATAATAATAATAAATCTTACATCTGAGTCATGAATACTGAGAACTGGAGGGACTGGACCAAGCGTTTCATATAGAGAAGATACAAGTAAAGATGATTTGTCTGTAGCCCTCAGCAACATTGTCATGATGTGACTTTAGCTGTCATTTACCTGTGTGATACCTTCTCTCTGACTTTTTTGAAATCCCTCCTTAAACCCCACCGTTTCAATAAGGACTTGGCCACAATTCCCTTAACCTATCACAGCGAAGCCTAAGTAGGAGAACAGTAAATGATGACATAGTCTTCCCCTCTTTAGCCTATCACCACATTCTTCCCCTTCTCTTGTGTTGTGTTGATTCCCTTGTGTCTGTTTCAAAATTGTGTGCACCTTGGGGCAGGGGCCTGCCCTCTCATCTATTGTAAAATGCCATAGGCGTTGATGATGGTGCTTCATAAAATGAATAAATGTGTGGATTTAAAAATTGGCATTTTCTGCTCTGGCTAAGGGGTAAAGGGAGCCATTTTCAAAATGAATGCAAATGCAGTACAGTAGTTAGTTTGGACAGATCACATTTGATTTGACTCAATGTCCCACATGGATGGTTGCAAATCCCAGTGATGTAGACTCGGGTCTATTGACTTGGACTCAAGTCAGACTCAAGACTTGACTCGGACTTGACTTGGCGATTGTAAAAGACTCAAAAGACTTGACTCGAGACTTGGAGCCTTTAACGACAAGTTGAATTTCAGGTTTAAACCTATTTTCCCCATTATTTATTTATTTATTTATTTATTTATAGAATTTTTACCCCGCCTTTCTCCCACCAGGGCAACCAAGGCGGCTTACAACAAAAATATTAAAATACATAAATACGTTTAAAATCAAGAATTAAAATAATTAAAAACAATTAAAACAATTAAAACAAACAGCCCCAGTGGGTCATCCACATTTGTTAAAAGCAATTTGTTAAAAAGCCAGCCCACCATGTCAGACATCAAATGCTGATCTAAATAAAAATGTCTTGAGGCCCCGCCGAAAGGTCTCTAAGGAGGGAGCCGTTCTTAATTCCAGGGGGAGGGAATTCCATAATTGGGGAGCCACTGCCGAGAAGGCCCTATTCCGCGCCGCCATCCCCCTCACCTCCGTCAGTGGCGGCACGGTCAACAGGGCCCCCCCTGATGACCTCAGAGTACGGGTCGGATTATAAGGAAGGAGGCGGTCCCTCAAATACCCTGGACCCGAGCCGTAAAGGGCTTTAAAAGTCAAAACTAGCACTTTGAATTGTGCCCGGAAACGAACCGGCAGCCAGTGTAGCCGCTGAAGCAACGGTCCGACTGAGTCGAACCGACAGGCCCCAGCAACCACCCGGGCCGCCGCATTCTGCACTAGTTGCAGTTTCCGAACAGTCTTCAAAGGCAGCCCCACGTAGAGCGCATTGCAGTAATCTAGTCTAGATGTCACTAGGGCATGGGTCACCGTGGCCAGGTCTGCACGATCCAGGTACGGTCGCAGCTGGCGCACCAGCCGAAGCTGGGCAAAAGCCCCCCTGGCCACAGCCACCACCTGGGAATCCAGGAGCAGCTGCGCATCCAGGAGAACCCCCAAGCTGCGGACCTGCTCCTTCAGAGGGAGTACAACCCCATTCAGAGCAGGACGATGATCCAGTACCTGAGTCGTAGACTTCTGGACCAACAGAACCTCTGTCTTATCAGGATTTAATCTCAGCTTGTTAGCCCCCATCCAGCTCCCAACTGCCTCCAGACAACGATTCAGGACATCGACCGCCCCCTTGGAGTCAGGTGGAAAGGAGAGAAAGAGCTGGGTGTCATCCGCATACTGATGACACCCTACCCCAAATCCCCGGATGACCTCTCCCAGCGGCTTCATATAGATATTAAACAGCATGGGGGATAGAATTGACCCTTGCGGCACCCCACACCTCAAGGGCAAGGGTGTCGAACAAGCATCCCCCAGCACCACCTTCTGGGATCTATCAGCCAGGAAGGAGCGGAACCACCTCAGAACGGTGCCTCCAAGCCCCAACCCAGCCAACCGACCCAGAAGGACACCATGGTCAATGGTGTCAAAAGCCGCCGAGAGGTCCAGCAGGACCAACAGGGACGCACTCCCCCTGTCCAGTCCCCGGCGCAGGTCATCCACCAAGGCGACCAAGGCCGTCTCTGTCCCGAACCCCGGTCTGAAGCCAGACTGGAATGGATCCAGATAATCAGCTTCCTCCAAGACCCTCTGAAGCTGAGACGCCACTACCCGCTCGATCACCTTGCCCAGAAACGGGATATTTGAGACTGGCCGGAAGTTGTTCAAAATCGTAGGATCCAAGGAGGGTTTCTTCAGGAGGGGGCACACCACCGCCTGCTTCAAAGACAGCGGCACCACCCCCTCCCTCAGAGATGAATTTACCACCCTCCCCGTCCACTCAGCCAGCCCCACCCGGGCAGCTCTAATCAGCCATGCTGGACAAGGGTCAAGCGGGCAAGCAGATGGTCTCACGCTCCAAAGAATCTTGTCCACATCCTCAGGTTCTACAAGCTGAAAAGAATCCCAGGAAGAACAACAGACAGGTGCCTCAGGGACATCATTAGATACTGCTAACGCGGCGTCCAAGTCATGCCGAATCCGATCGACTTTGTCCACGAAGTGCTTTGCAAACTCGTCACAGCGAGCCACCGTGTGTTCCGCCCCATCTACTGGGGGGGCCAGATGGAGCAGGCCCCGGACTACACGGAAAAGCTCAGCTGGACGGTTCTCCGCAGACGCGATGCCGGCAGAAAAGAAAGCCCTCTTAGCTGCCGCCACCGCCACGGAATAGGCTCTGAAGTGAGCTCTAGCCCGTGCCCGGTCGGAGTCAGCACAAGTTTTCCGCCACCGTCGCTCTAGGCCTCTACCCTGCCGCTTCATCGTCCGCAGCTCCTCAGTAAACCAAGGGGCCGCTTTGACTCTGCGGCTAGGTCGAGGACGCTCAGGAGTGATCAGATCCAGGGCCCTGGTCATTTCCCCATTCCAGAGGTCAACCAGGGCGCTGGGTGAGTCGCCGACTCTGTCAACAGGAAAATCCCCCAGAGCCCTCAGGAATCCATCCGGATCCATCATCCTCCGGGGGCGGACCATAGAATGAGGTCCCCCACCACTGCGGAGGCGACAGGCCGCGATAAGCCTAAATCCCACCAGGAAGTGATCTGTCCATGACAAAGGAGTGATGTTAATTTCCTCCACATCCAGATCACCATCCACCTGCCCAGCAGTAAACACCAGGTCCAGCGTGTGTCCCGCATCGTGCGTCGGGGCAGATATTCTCTGAGACAGACCCATGGTTGCCATGGCGGTCATGAAGTCCTGAGCCGCAACTGTCCTCGGGGCCTCAGCGTGGACATTAAAGTCCCCCAGCACCAATAGGCGAGGGCACTCCAACGCCAGCGCCGAGATCACCCCGGTCAGCTCAGGCAGGGAGACTGTTGGGCAGCATGGTGGGCGGTACACCAACAGAATCCCTATTCTGTCTCGCCCTTCCAACACGACATGGAGGCACTCAAACCCAGTGGACCGCGGGACAGGGTACCCAGTGAGACTGATGGTATCACGATAGACTATCGCAACTCCGCCTCCCCGCCCCTGTAGTCGTGGCTGCTGCAATACCCGGAAACCCGGCGGGCACATCTGGGAGAGACTTACCCCTCCCGACTCATCCAGCCAGGTCTCCGTAATACACACCAGGTCAGCACCTTCATCCAGGATTAAATCCTGGACTAGGCAGCTTTTATTATTAACTGACCTGGCGTTCAAAAGCAGCAGTTTCAGACTCAGGGGACTGTTGCCCAGACCGCCAAGGGTCAGAGGAATGGGAGAAGGGCCAGAAAGAGGGACAGTCTGCCTGTGACTGACCCTCGTTCTCCTGAAACGGCCTGCCCAGTCCCCACCGCCATATCTTCCGTGACCCGTCACTCTGCTAATGGTGGCTGCCCGCCCCTCCCCTAGGCTCCCTCGAGGTGTCAAACACATAGCCCTTCAGCGGAGCCTACAGGAGACCAGACAACCTAAAACTCTCACACACTCACCACACACTCTCATTCAACATCTCACTCTCCAGTCAATCCGTATATGAAAGCATTCCCTCCAACCCCCAATCACTCCTGTCCAGCAACCCCCGCCTCCCTCTCACTGAGGCGTGGGTCACGGCACCCCACACCCCTTGCCCCCCTCTCACCGGGGTAGAGGTCCCACTCGTCCCCCTTAGGCCTCCCTCTCACCGAGGCCAAGGTTAACCATTCACAGAACCCCTACGCTTACCATATACCACAATCATACACACTCAATCACCCACATACATATACCACTCACTCTACCTTTCTCTCGATGCTGACATGGCAGAGCTGACAATTAAAAGTAAATGGTGACCCACTGGGTAATAACAGCTTAGGTGAGCTCAGCCGCAAGGTGAAGTCTTCTGGCCTGCGTGGTCTCCGATCCACCGGGCGAAGAGCCACAGGCAAAGAGCCCTTAGGCTCTCGCCCTTCGGCTCGAGCCAGAGGCTCGAGCCTCTGGCAAGCCAGTGGCTCTTTCAAGCAGCTCACCTGGGGGAGGGACAGAGAGAGAGATTGCTGAGTTCCAGCCCCCAACAAGGCCCAGGTGTCTCCAACTTAAAGGGGACCACACTCCCAGCTCCCAGCACCCAGAGAAGCCCAACAAACTGACTGGCAAGCCAGTGGCTCTTTCCATTAAATAGATAGGGGCTCGCAACTCACAACCAAAGACTCGGGACTTGGGGGCAAAGACTTGGAACTTGACTTGAAACTTGGACCCAGAGAATTGGGACTTGACTCGAGACTTGGAGTCAGAGACTTGATCCACATCCCTGGCAAATCCACGTTATTTCCCACGGTATCCACCCTCCCCACATAGACACAGACACCCACGGTATCCACCCTCCCCATACAGACACCCTGCCTGCTACACACCCTCTGTCTCATGAACCAGCATCTCTTTCCTGGTAGCAATGTCTCTGGAAGAGCTGCGGGTTGCTGGGAATTACCCATCTCCACTCCCTGATCAGGCAAAGTCCAGAGGGCAGAGAGGTTGATAAGCCTTCCTGAGGGTGATCTAGGTTTGTCGTAACAGAAGTTGTTGAACTCCAAGCTGAAAGACAGCAAGACTGCGGCTTCTCCATGCAGGAAGTATTTTGATCTGTCTCTTCACCATTTCTCAGGAGGTGAGACAACAGCATATCATAGAGCGGGAAGAGGGGCAGGAAAGGACAATTCAGTTGATCAATGGTTGTATCTGAGGCCTTTTAGTTTAGGGGGGGAAGGCAACTAAAGGGGAGCATGATAGAAGTTATCAAATCATGCATGGTCTGGAAAAAGGAGTTTGTGAGAAAGTTTTATCCTTCTCTCTGGACACTCAAACAGGGTGTGGAGTGGGGGAGAATTGGTGACACCCAATGGATGAAATGGATGGGGAACAGATTACAGACAGAATTAAAAATTAAGGGGTCTGGGGTTTGGGGCCGTTTATTGAAGTTAATAAATTCACGTGCATCCACTTAAGCTATTTAAAGAACTGGGTGTCGCGTTTGTAACTTCAGCAGCTTGTTTCAAGATGGCTGAAGAAGCTGTTACTCTGATGATGCCGAAGATATTAGTCGGCAAAACGTTAGAAGATAAGGACTCGTCCAATTTTAGCTTCAATAAATGGCCCGAAAACCCGGACCCCTTAATCTTTAATTCTGTCGTATGTACTGGCCGCGAAAACCTGAGAACCTAGATTACAGACAGACAAAATAAAGTATATGTTAATAATGCCCTTGACTATGAATTTATGCAGGGCTGGCTCAAGTTGTCCCAGATGTCCCAGAGCCAGCATGCCAAACGGTGGTGTGCCAGTCGCTGCTTTTCCCACTGCCTGGGTTGGAAAAGGAAGCAGGAGATGGAGCAGAAGAGGAAATGAGGAAGAGGAGAAGAGAGGAGTAGGCGAGGAGCCCACCTCCATCTGCCCACTGACCTCCAGTGGTCTTCTCCTCCACACTTCCTCTAACTCTCCACCCCTCTTCCTTTTCCAACCCAGGCAGTGGAGGGCAGAGGTGGAGGGCAGAGGCAGATGGAGGTGGTGGACACCCCCTCATGGATGGACTGACACTGGATTTATGAACTCAGTGCCACAAGAAGATGTGGTGATGATGGCCACTAGTTGATTTGGCTGCAAAAGGGGCTTAGCGGTTAGCCATGACAGCTGCTTAGAACCTTTGTGTTTAGAGACAGTTTGCCACTGAACACCATTTCCTGGGATCAAAGAGCACAAGGTGGACACTTTTCCCATGCCCCCTTTGTGGATTCCCCAGAAGCACCTGGCTGTCCACTGTGGGCAGGAGGAGGATGGACCGGAGCAGTGGCTCTCAAACGTTTCTGTCTCTGGAGCCCTTTACACTCCTAAATGGAATCTTGGTGAGCCCCGCTGGCACATGCGCAGAGTCTCAGGGAGCCTGAGAGTGCTGGAGCATGCACAGAGCGGCACAGTGCCAAGCAGAGGGCAGCCACTTATAGTGTGCTTGTGGAGCCCCTGATGGGGCCTCAGGGAGCCCCAGCATTCCTTAGGAGCATACTTTGAGAAGCACTGGACTAGAGGGACATTTGGGTTGATACAGCAGGGCTGTTCTTATGCTCTTATGGGCGCAATCCTATCCAATTTATGCCACCGGCTGAGCTCTGCTCAATCCTATCCAACTTACGCCACCGGTGTAACCAGTGGTGCAGTGATAATGGGAGGCCTCAGAACGGAAAGGGGGTTCAAATCTCCTTTGAATTCCCCTTTTGGAAATTAGGGAACCCTGCAACCCGGGAAGGCTAGAGCATAAGACAGGGTTTCTCAAACCCTTCGGCGTGGTGTACCACCTCTGTGGTCGCCGCCACACCAAGTACCCCCAGATGTAAGTGGCGATTACGCCATTGCCACTTGCTTCCGGGTTTTCGACCGCGCTGGAGGCCTGAAAACAAAGGTAAGGGGACAAGAGGGGGGGGGGAGAGAGGACCTTTCTAGCCCTCAAAAGCCATGCACACGAGCTCTGCTGGCTCTGCAGAGCTCGTCCCGCCATTTCCAGGGCTCCGGTATGGCATGACGCAGCTGCCCTGGCAGCCGCCATCTTGCCAGCCAGGGGCCCGCTTACCACCTCCCGGCAGTCCACGTACCACTAGTGGTACGCATACTACCAGTTGAGAAACCCTGGCTGATGCTTTTGGAAAACAGAGCATGAAGGCAATAGCCTTTCCCTGGTGTTGCTCCCCCCACCCACCTGTAGTAATGAGGGTCCGGTGATTGGTCCCATTGAACATATATGGGCCCAGGGCCAGGGCCTGTCAAACCACTTAATAAGGCCTAAATGAACCAAAGATCAGGCCAGGCCTCTGAACCAAAGTTTAAAGAGGAAGTTCAGCCTGGGTCTGGAAAGTTACAAGCACAAGCAAAATTTCACATACATAGCATAAGCTTGCTTAAGCAGGAATCGCAAGAGAACAACTGGTCTTCAGGGACAGGAAAGGAGGGTGGAGGGGTCCAGGCCAAATAAGGCATGATTGCTTGGCACATATTGCAGTAATATTTGTAATAACAACGTATTTGTATGGAGAGCGGAGTGGAAAGTACTAGCTTTTGCAACTCACCCACACTGGCGTCACTACAGGGGGGGTGGAGCTCTAAGTTCCTCCGTGATTCGAGCCTCCGTTACATGGAGGAACGAAGCCTCCTGCGCGTTGTTTTCACTGCTTTGACTGGTTCGGAAGGCGCAGGGGCGGGGCGCTTCGTTCCTTCATGTAACTGAGGCTCGGATCACGGAGGAACTTAGAGCTCCGCCCCCCCTGTAGTGACGCCAGTGCTCACCCACAATGTGAAAAACAAGGTAGGGGGCGGCTTTCTGGGAGTGACTTGTGGGAGGAGGAAGCTAATTGTGAGGAATGGGAGATATTTGTATGAACCTATAACTACTGCTGTTTTTCTGTATTGCTTTATGCTTTGCTCCTTAATAGCACTGCATTCCATGCGCATGGTATAAACTATCAATCTGATTCAACTTTGGTCTCTGAGTTCTGCTGGCGGACCCAGGTCCCGGACCTGGCACCACGTCCCCCAAGGGGGGCGCATATTTCCAGCAACTGATATTCAGAAGGACACTGTCTTGGGACACAGAGATTCCACATGATCACCATGCAACAGCCTTTGATAGACCTCCCCAATAGGAATTTAATCAACCGCCTTTTATTGATTGCAGCAATGCGTTTATTTGAAGACATTTTTTTAAAAGGGCACCCATGGTGACTTTTAAAGCTGTCTAAGCTAGAGGTCATCATCACCAAGTTCTGTGGCAGCAAGGAGGGAAGAGAGAAAGGACAAAATACCATTTTGGTCTGAGTATAAGACTCACTTTTTTCTCCTAATTTAACTTTTTAAACTAGGGGTGCGTCTTATAATCAGGCTGTTGCAATTTAATGCCAGTGATTTAATTAATTTTTTTTAATAGCACCAAACTTTAAGCACATAACTGTCTTATAATCAGGTGCATCTTATACTCGGGACAATACGGGTAGAAAAGGACAAAATGGGCCATGCAGCAGATCTCACCAGGCTTCTGTATAGCTCGCTTTTTTCAATCCAGGTGAAATTATGTATGTGAGAGGGAGTCTCTTCTTTCAAATGTTCATTGATCTTTTTTGCATTCAAGGTGTGTCGGTGATTGGTGCTGTGAAAGAGCATCTTGATTTCCTGGAATGGAGGACTTCTTCTTTGATACCTGGTACAAGTACGTTTTGGGAAAATGGGGTTAGTAGCCTCCATGGGCAGCATTGCTAAGGGAGAGGTTATTGGTGCTGAATAAGCAGAATCGAGCAGAAGTAGAATCTGGATGTCACCAAAGGCAGGGATAACCCTCGTAGGAATTTATCTGTCTAAGAAGGGCCTCAACTTGTATATCAACCGGCTGGGGAAAAAATGTTTCATGCCACTGATGTTACTTGGGCATTCAAAGTAAGGGTCAGATTAACAGCACCTCCACAATACAGGCTTGATGCTTTAAGGCAGCGATTTTCAACCTTTTTCATCTCACAGCACACTGACGACGTGCTAAAATTGTCAAGGCACACCACCAGTTTTTTGACAATTGACAAGCCACACCATGCAGCTATTGGGAGGCTCACAACCGCCAATGACCCTATTAATAAATGACCCTCCCCCAAACTCCCGCGGCACACCTGCCGACTATTCGCGACACACCTGGACTTTATTAACCAGCGTCCAGCCCATTGCCAACTTCAGGCACCTGTTCAGCAATTCCAGCACCATCCCAGAATCAGATTAAAATGAGAGGTAGACTTGACTGTCATCAGCTTATTGATGACACTTCAACCCCCAAATCTCTGAATGATCTCTCCCAGTATTCTCACGTAGGTGGTAAATGGTGTGGGGGACAAAATAGAACCTTGTGGCACCCCATAACACAGTTGGCTTGGGACAGATCAAAAGTTCCCTAGCACCAACTTCTGGAGTCGATTGGAGAAGTAGGAACAGAAGCACAGCAACACCAGTTCCCAGGCAGTTCCAGGAGTTGATGGTATAGAACGTTGCTGAGAAATCCAGGCAAATAGCATCCTCTCATTCCTCCGAAAACTTTTCTCATCCTCAATTAGACCATTGGTTCATCTGGGTCAGTACAGTGGACCCTTTTCATCCACGGATTTGGGACCTGCGGATTTGTTACACCATGGATCCCGTATCTGCGGGGGTCTGCTAAAAAATAACTTTAAAAAAAGAAAAAAGGTTAAAACCCGCAGGTTTTTTTTTTTACCTTTTAGCAGCAAACCGCGCCATTCCCAAGCCTCCACGGGGCTTCAGCAAGCTGAATGACCCACTTCTGGGTTGTGCAAAGGCTCCTCCCCCCTCCCAGCCTTGTCCCATGGAACAAATTCTATGTCCCATGGACATCCAAATTCTACCCTTAAGGCTACAAAGATGGATTGTGTGGACAATGACTAGGGAGGAAATGAATCAGGGAACTGAGCAACAGTCTTAGTGCATTTTGCCTCTCCTAGGAACAATACCTATTACGCAAAATAAGCTGATATATACAATTTACAGGCCAGCGGGTGGCGCAGCGGGTTAAACCACTGAACCATGAGCTGTCAATCGAAAGGTCGGCAGTTCGATTCCCGCAACGGGGTGAGCACTCGTTGCTTGGCCAGCTCCTGCCAACCTAGCAGTTCCAAAGCATGTCAATGCGAGTAGATAAATAGGTACCGCTTGCGGGAAGGTAAACAACGCTCCATGTTCCAGCTGCATGCTATGCGCTGCGGCAAGGAGAGTCATGCCGGCCACATGACCACGGAGGCATCTTCGGACAACACTGGCTCTTCGGCTTTGAAATGGAAATGAGCACCACACCCTAGAGTCGGACACGACTGGACTTAATTGTCAGGGGATACCTTTACCTTTATACAATTTACAGAATTTGTACATGGAATCATCTCTTCTGCAAGACACTGGCTATTATATTATGCACAGTACTAGCAATGTGGTCAAAATAAAGGTCAAGGGATGCTTGATATTGGAGATCCAGGAGCTGGATTCTTGAATCCTTCTGAAAGTCCCTTTGCTTCCTTCCAGAAATCCTCTGATTTACTTCGGGATAGCATTTGGTGCAATCAGTTTAGGGCTAATATGCAAATGTTGCTACAAAGGTTGCTCTGAAGTCCCACAGAGCAGCTCCGAAGAGCCCACATTCGTCAGTCCGTCCCGACCTCCAGCCTTTGTACCATCTATACCCTCAGCTCCAGCAGCAGCTCCATTCGAAGACCCTCCACCTTATAGTGAGGTAAGAGCACTTGCTGTACTCCTATACTGCGTTTGTTTTTCTCATGGCAAATAGGAAGAAGTGACGTTTCTGGCATGCCTCTAACATGCTCTAGCGTGGCTCGTTTTAAAAAATGACAGCATGGCGAATTACTTTAGTTCAGGGTGCTCTTGTGGCATCAAATATTTATTTACAAGACCTGGATGAGAATCTGAAGATGAGGAAGTGTTGCTGCAAGCCACCTTAGCTGTTTTGAATCAGAGGCGTATCAGCAGCGAGTGCTGCCAAAGGGCCGGCGGCTCCCGGAGGGGGCGGCGACCCGGCTTATGCGGGCGCTCCGAGGCCTTCTCCCCCGGGGAGAAGGCCTCGGAGCGCCCTCCTGCATCACCGGGCGGGCGGGTGCGCGCGCTCCGTGGAAAGACTGGAGCGAGCGGAGCAGCGCCGCCCAGGGCCGAGGTGCCACCTGGAGCCGCTGCTCCGCTCGCTCCAGTCTTTCCACGCCTCTGTTTTGAATGAATCCTGATAGACATAAGATCGCTCTAATTTCCTTGTCCCTTGTACTACATCTCCCAAGCTCCTTTGCAGTCAAACAGCCTTCCTATTGGTGCATGAAGCCGCCATATTTTCTAGCTTCAAGCTTGCAGTTCAAATTGCTAGTGTGACAAGCATGCTAAAAAAAAAAGCGACTTGAGCGTACTAGAACTTAACAACAACAACAGCAACAACAACCACAGCTCTCCAGCGCTGTGAAAAACAGCGCTGTGAAAAACAGCGCTGTGAAAAAGGTGAAAAACAAACCCAACAGAGGTTCAGCATCCTCCGGAGTGAGAACCTCTCGTCATGGGCAGCCCGATCCTACTTAAGTCCCCCCGTGCATCCCGCAGGGGAATTTTGCAGGCAGACGGTCTCCTCAAGGTTAAGGGGACATTTGTCCCCTTGACCCTGGGAAAGCCCCAGCCACTGCTATGGGTCAACTTGGATCTGCGCCAGTGATATTGTTGGCACAAGTCCACATTGACCCATGTCAGGGGATCAGGTCCGAAAATGGGGATAGGATACAGTGCGCGCCAGCACCACCGATCCCACCCCCTCCCGGGCCCGATCCGTCCACCCCACCCACCCCACTCCCTCCCCACCGAACCCACCCTCCCCCTGCCCCGTGCCGCTTGATGCAGAATTTACCTGGTCCAGAGGGTGCTGATCCTTGTGCTGGGGTTGGCAGGATGGCTCTGCCATTCCCGCCAGCATTGCTTTCTGTGGCGCTCCGTTGCAAAGGGATTTAAGGCAGCTTTGTGCCGGCTAGCACCAGCAGAGCACACACTCCATTGACACAAGTGGGGGATAGGATTGGGCCATTGGTAAAAAAAAAATCAAGAAAATCAGGTTGCAAATATTTATACAGTGGACCCTGCTTTACAATGGTGATCCATCCCAGAGACACCATTGTATTGTGAAAGTATTGTAATGTGAACCCAATAACACATGGTTTGGTAATTTGTTCCAAGACCTCGAAAGTTGAACTTTCTGTCACAGAACTAAACTACCGTATTTTTTCGCTCCATAAGACACACACACACCCCAAAAATAGGGGGGGAGCGTGCGTCTTATGGAGTGAATATTTTTAAACAAGTAAAAAATACTTACTGGGGCTTCGGGGAGGCCTGCGCGACCCTCTGCAGGTGTCCCCGATCTTCGTTTCGGCACTAAATGGCCATTTTCGGGCATTTCCGGGTTTCCGAAAACCAGAAATGGCCGAAAATGGCCATTTAGTGCCGAAACGAAGATCGGGGAGGCCTGCAGAGGGTCGCGCAGGCCTCCCCGAAGCCCCCAGAAGAGACCAGAAGCCCCAGTAAGAGAAAACGTTTTTTCCCCTATTTTTAGCTCCATAGGATGCATGCGTCCTATGGTGTGATGCTTCCTATGGAGCGAAAAATACGGCATTTCCCTCCCTAAAAGGTAATTTAAAAGGTGCCTACTGTGCTCTTTAGAGGCCACGATTATTGGTTTACATAGTGTTGTAATTATAAAACACAAATTACAAGGCTGTTTCCTTCTTTCAGTATGCACAGCCACAATGTTAAAAACGCTGCTGCCAGCTGAGACACTACCTAGAAGGCTTGCATTTGCCTCAGTGTTCGCATCTGCTATATCCTTCCCTCCAGACACACAGCCACAGTGTTAAACATGCTGTTAATGGCTGAGACACTATCAAACACTTGCATTCGGATTGCTGATTGGCTTATCTCTCACCCATGAGGTCCCGTTGGCAGCAATCACGAGCCCGTTGTAAAGGGAATAACTGATCGTATAGTGAACTTTGTTTTACAATGGAGAGTCCACTGTAAAGTGATTTGATCATAAAAGTGCAAAGGGTCCACTGTATTTTCATTCATTAAAATAATAATCCTTGTACATGTATATGAATCCCATTCTCTACAAACATCTCAATGTAATAGAAACATAGGATGCTGCCTCCTCCAAAGCTTGATTTGGCTTGAAATCAGAGAAGCAATAGAAATTTATAAGCATCAACAAAATTTTAATAAAAAAGAGAACAATAAATAGTAATTGGATGCCTGCACTAGCAAGAACAAAGATTGACAGTGCAATCCTGCTTAGCGCGACAGCTTAGGGCAATGGAATGCCTGTTCCGCCGCCCTACTTTACAATAGGATTAGGCTGCCCACCATTTAAACAAGCCTTAAACAACATGGGCACTTTAAATCCTAACCAGAAAGAAAGCAATTACAACTCAACAGCTGCACTGGATGTAGTCAACTGAGAGGGTTTTAAAAACTGATACACAGCTCTCCTTTCCAGCCACATCTTGAGCAACCCAGGAAAAGACTCCTGGATGCTTCAAAACCAATTTCCCTGAGGAAGTTGACTATATTGTCAGTGAAATGTAGGATGTAACAGACAGCATATAAGAACTTGACTTCGTTTTATAGTGTTTTTAAGTTTTTAAAGTTTTTAACATGGCTTTAAGACCTGGAAGACTTTGTGCAGGATATACTGGCCATGAAAACCTAAGTACCCAATGCAGGATGGAAACGTTTTGAGCAAATAGTTCATGAATTGATATTTTATTACTTAGGCATTTCCTGCTGAGCTCACGCACACGAGCATGGGAGATTTGCATGGCCTTGCAAGGAGATCTTGTTTCCAATCTGCAGAAAACCTCCTTTCCATGAAATTCCTAATGGGAGGGCCAGGCAACTATGTATGCCCAGTGTTTCCCAAAGTTACCGGAATCATGACGGCCTCGCAGCCTTCCGTACGATCCAAGATGACTGCACCCAAATCTCATGATATCTTGTGCGATCCAAGCTGGTGGTGCCCAAATCTCATGAGATCTGGGCGCTGCCATCTTGGATTGCGTGAGATTTTGCAAGATCCAAGATGTTGGAGCCTGGGAGAGCTAGTAGGAGGGGCCACAGGGGACATACCGCAGCACCCTGGTGAACTCGCCATGACGTCCTCAGATGTTGCGGCGCACACTTTGGGAATCACTGGTGTATGCTAATGGGCGGAAAATGGCAGTGAAACATTTTATGTTGTTTTCTTTAGGTCGCATTTAAGCCAAACATTTGGCCGCTGGTTGATCAACTGCCCTCCTATGACAATATTAGTATGGAGGGTCTTCCGTTTCCGAACATGTCCCAACACCCCAGATCAATGCCCAAGGATAACTTCTGAAGAGTCTTCAATTTTTGAAATGCCGAGAAGAAGAAACACACACAGTCTTAATGGAGCAGACTGAGAACAATCAAGTCCAGCCTTCTGTTCCCTAGAGTGACTCGCAAGGTGCCCCAAGGGTATGAAGACAATGGCTTTTCCCTTTTGCTTGTCTCCAACAACGGACTGCCGTGCTGACTCTGGAGACTCCACATAGTCACCATGGTTAATAACTATCAATAGAACTATTCCCTGTGGATTTGTCTACTTTTTAAACACCATCTAAGCTAGTCAACATCACCATATAGTGTGGTGGTGAGTTCCATAAGTTAGTTGTGTTTTGTGTGAATAAGCCCTTTGCTTTTGTCTCTCCTGAACCTACTGGCAACCATGTTTGAACATTATGGCATGACCCTGATTTCCACTTCTATGAGGAGAGGACAAGTCATTTGTGTTCCTTACATCTACGCTGCTCAACATGAGGAAGAATGTCCTATCTGTAAGCGCTGTCTAGCACTGGAACAGCCTACCTTGTGCAGTTGTGGGCTTTCTCTCTCATTTGAGGTTATCAAACAGGGATGGCCATCTGTTAGGGATGCTGTAGTTGCCTGCACTGAGTAGGGGGTTGGATTAGATAGCCTCCAAGGTACCTTCTAATATTCTATGATTTTGTTGGCCTGATCCTATCCGGGCCTTATGTCATTGGAATGAGTGTTCTGGTGGCGTAAGGAGCTCTTTGGCTGTTGCAAAATGCGGCATGCCGGTGCACGTGGCCTGGCAAGCAGCTGGCTCTGTGCGCCAGTGGACAATGGATGTCCACCAGTACTGGTAAGTTCGTGCAAGAGGTGGGAGGGGGCTGGGGTGGGTGGAACAGGGATGCAAAGGGGTTGGGGAGGAGGGCAGGTCAGGACTGGAAAGGGGCGGATTGGCAGCAGCAGCACATGCCGAAACCTAACACCCTTTCTTGCCTCAATCCCATGCGGACTTGCGCCAGCGATATTGGCTAGCGCGGGTCAAAGTAGACCCGGCGGGCCAGCACGGGCTTACCCTGGGGCAAGGGAACAAATATTTCCTTACTTGGAGGAGGCCTCTGGAGGTCAAAACTCCTCCGTGGGATGCAGCAGGTGCCACACTGGCACCGCCGCATCGCTGCGCAGGGAGTTGCATAGGATTGGGCTGTATGTTAATTTTATGGACCTTGATCATGTCCCTCTTAATCATCTTTTCTCATGAACTAAAAAGTCCAATTACATCATTGTTTGTGCCTAACATGTAGTTGGTGGACCCAGGCATGGCTAGCTCTGTATAGCATCAGGGCCAAAATATGCATTACATTAAATGTACCATAGACCCTAGTGTGCTCAGTGGGAGTTTTTTCTGGTAAATAGCCTCTCTCTCTCTCTCTCTCTCTCTCTCTCTCTCTCTCTCTCTCTCTCTCTCTCTCTCTCTCTCTCTCTCTCTCGTGTGTGCTGATCCAGACTGGGGCTGCAGTGTGAAGAAATGGTGATTTAACCCTTTGCCCACAGGAGGGACCACAGGAGGGACAGGATGTGGTGATGGCACCTGGCCTAGATGCCTTTAAAAGGGGTTTGGACAGATTCATGGAGGAAAAAAGACCATCACAGGTTACAAGCCATAAGCAACCTCCTGGTTTTAGAAGTGGGTTTTCTCTGTGCCAGGTGCAAGGGAGTGGCGACTGGACACAGGTATCTTGTTGTCTTGTGTGCTCCCTGAGGCATCTGGTGGGGCCACTGTGTGACACAGGAAGCTGGACTAGATGGGCCTTTGGCCTGATCCAGCAGGGCTCTTCTTATGTTCTTATGTTCTTATGCTGTTTTCCCTGGAGAGGAAAGCTTCCAGTGGTGAAGGGCGGGGGGGGGGGGGGGAGAGGGAGATAATATACTGTATATGTGTGTGTGATCTCGCTTGGAACTGCAGTGGAACCAAAGCCCCCTCCCCAATCCCAATCCAGATTGGGCCTCCCTGCAACTCTTATGTATATTTTAAAAACCAAGCGTACTGGGGCCAAATGATTCATTTAACTTCATGTGCAATTTTGCCCTCAGACTGTCGATTGCCAAGAGACATTGGGTATTAGGGTTTTTGACTTTCAAGTCAGACTTCTGAGCAGGCTTGCAGTCTCATAGAGAACTTAAAGCACTGGAAAAAAAAAGTTCTCTGGTATATGAAACAGAGGAACCATGGCTTCCTCAAGGTCCGCCATATCATATGGATCCTCTGGAATTTGACCCTGTTTCCCCAGACTGCACTCGTGCAGCAGTCTCCCTTCAGCAGTACCAGGAAAACGTCCACCGAAGGGAAAGTGACTCCATTCCCCGATCGCGTGATTTGCCAGCCCATCCATATCAGGGGGCAGCCTGAGTCGATGTACTTAGTAGCTGGACGAATGCCCAGTACCCATAGTCCAAAGGGCAGAGAATGCTGGCTGTGACGGTAGGAAGGAAGGTGTGGCAACCCTGAGAAAGAATGCAATTCAGCTGACGACACAGATGTGATCCCTCGGGAGGGAAGGCCAACAGGCTAGGACAGGGTTTCTCAAACTGGGTCGGGACCCACTTGGTGGGTCGCGACTTGATTTCTGGTGGGTCCCAGGTGATGGAAAAATCAGATAAGTAATTGCCACAAGCCCTGAGGCTATTCAAAAATCAGATAGCTGCTTATTGCCCTTCAAAAAGCTGAGCTCCTGCAGTTTGCAAGATAGCTGCTAATTACCCTGCAAACAGCTGAGCTCCTGTAGTTTGCAAACTTGTGTAAATATAGGGAGATAAATGTTTGAGTGTCTCATAAAGCTAGGTGGGTCCCGATAGAGTGTCATTTTAAAAAGTGGGTCCCAGTGCTAAAACGTTTGAGAACCACTGGGCTAGGAAGTTCCTGTAGCCAGCGGGGCCTTGGTAGAGAACCATAACTTGTGCTCAGGGATGGTCAGTGGTTGGCCAGGTTGGGCAATGACCATCAGATGGCCCACCTAGCTAGGTTAACCCTGCAACCCGCAGTACAGAGTACTGGTCTCAGTGATAGTGTACAATGCAGCATTTGTACACTACCCATGCATGTTGTACACTACATTTGTAAGCCGCCTTAGGCATTTGCTTCTGCATGGGAAAGGTGGGATATTTTTTTAAATAAATAAAATAAATGCATTATGGGGTGGTGGTGCACCATAGTGGGCCCAGTGCCAGGCTTTGCCCTAGACCCCTAGCATTCTGGTGCCAGCATTGCTTGTGAAGATTGCTCCATAGCAGCATTTAAGATAATAATCCCCTCTGAATATAGACTGGTGGAGATGGGAGATGCCGGGATCAGAGCTAATAAAAAAAAAAACAGGCACACTGAGCTCCGGGCTTTGAAGGTACCATCTAGGGCCGTGATGGCGAACCTATGACACGCGTGTCACAGGTGACACGCGAGGTCATTTTGGGTGACACGGCAGCGTTTCCCCCAGGGTCCCGACACACCTTATATTTTCGCAGAAGTTTTACAGGCTTGTCTTAAACATTTAGGGCAGGGATTTTGGCAGACCTCTTTCAAATTATTCTTTAGTAACAACAAAAAAGTCACTACTTGATGTTAAATAAAATGCAATGTGTTCTATAGTTTTCAGTTCAGTTCAATTCAAAATTACTATTAAAAGTAGCAATAGTCAAAGTACTATTAAAAGTTCGGGGGGGGGGGGGAACGGGGACACACCAGCAGAGTCAAGTTAGGCATTTTCAAAATCTTTGACACACCAAGCCCAAATGGTTCACCATCACTGATCTAGCGGGCAGTCTCAGGTTGCCTGAGCAACCAGCTGACCTCTGTGGACCAATCCCTGCACACCAGACCCTATAAAGCCCTAGCTACAGAGCTTGTTCTAGTTTTCAGCCTGAGCAATTTGGCCCTGGTGGGAGGACTCTACCAGTCTAAGCCCCTTTTTGTTTTTCTTGATTGCTGTTGGGAATTTGACCTCTGCCTCTCTTGGACCATGTACTTGAGCTGGAAAATCTCTGATTTCTTCCTACCCGCCTATTTTGGACTTTCCTATCACTGCTTGATCATTGAGCTGCAGTGCAGTAGCCATTTTTGCTGTCTTGTTGTTTGTGTCCTTCTACCCCATTGGGCAGACCCCATGAGCGGAGGGGGGGAAATTGTACCTGGGCCCAGAGTAAAAAAGCCCCCCCCCCCCGAAATTTCCTGGGATCTCAGCTGGCCTCATGGAGAGTAAAAGATGGAGAGTAAAAGATGGAGGTTGGGCCAACTGGGAGACCAGGTCTACCAGGCAGGTAGACCTGGGTGCCATGTTGGGAAGGGCTGGTAGACCTGGGCTCTGAAGACTTTTCCACCCATTGCTGCCCTCCCTGTTTTGCCCCCTCCCTCTTTGAGAAGGGGCCCAAAAGAAACTTTGCACCCCCTGATAAAATTCCTCTGAGGCCCTGCTATCGGGTGACAACAATCTTGACTTTGAGTCAGCTCATTGAACAGGAAAGCCCACCAGATTCCCAAAGGTGGAAAATTCAAGATGCTCAGGTACTCATATGGTTTTTATAGTCTCTGGGAATTGCCCAGGTTCAGCCTAATTACCCAGGCTGAACTTTGGTAATTCCCAGAGACTATAAAAACCAGGGTAACAAAAAACCCTTTACACATTTGCCCAACTCTCTCTTCCAGAAGTTTGGATACATCAACAAGGATGTATCTCTCTCCCCCCCCCCCATCTGGTGTGTGTGTAAGGTAAGATCCAGGACTAGTACGCAGAGGCGATTCCACAACCGTTATGCTGCAGCCGTTATGCACCATACTGAGGCACAGGGCGGGCGGGAGGGCCAAGCACGGTGCCGCCGCTCCTAGCTCGCCCTGATGAATGGGACGAATTGCGCCTCCGCCGTCCGCCGTGACACCGCCCCACCTACCTGCTGCCAGGGGCCCAATCCTGCTGCCCGGGGGCCCAACGCCCCCTCCCTGACAACGCCTCTGCTAGTACGAGCACTTAGGGTCTGGAAAGCATCCAGAAAGATAAATAACTTTTGTCTTGCTACAGCTTGCATTTCAATGTCTGTGCCATCCTTGCCAAACCCTTCTACCTGATTACCCTGGTGTAGCTGTCTATAATCCCCACATGTGCCTTGTTTTCTGCCCTTTTATTTTCCCTTCCATTGTTTTGGTGCATTTTTAATTCTTCTTAATAAACGGTTTTGGTGTTACTGTTTATCTTCCTGGTCTCAGTTCCTCGTGGAGGGAGCTGGTTGCCCTGTCTCCCTGGTCTCCCTCCTTCATGCGGCTGTCCAGTTTTAAGGGCACCATTCGGGATTTGCAGGCTCTCTATGATAACAGGATGGAGTTTTTCCCAAGGTGACCTCCTTGTTTCTGGAACTGCCTAATCCTGGGTGGTGACAGCAAAGAACTACCAACCTCCGGCAGGAGGTCCGGCTCAGTGGAAGAGCTGCTGCCTTGTATGCCTGAAGATCTGAGGACGGCAGTTCAAGACCCGTCGAGAGCTGTCAACACGCCGCTGACAAGCTGCAGAAGAGAATTCTGCAGCTGGCACACTGAGTGGGAGGCAGTGTTGCCGTCAAGTCGATGCGTGGGAGGCGAATGCCAGAGAGAGGCCTGACTGTGAAGGGAACCACCTGGAATGAAGGTGTCCTATGAAAGATTAGAACATGTATTGTAAAAACCCCTTTGGGGTTTAGATTGCCTACCTACGTAAACCGTCTTGAATTAAAGTCGGAGGAGAAATCCAATGTCCAAGACAGGTGGTATATAAATACTGGTATTATTTATTAATTATTATAATTATAATTATTATGATTAGGATGATGTACTTTTGATCCTAGATGGGATTTCAGGACCAAAGGGTGAAATGGAGATGTGGGTGGGGCCAAGTGCTAGGCCAATCTTCTGTTACAGTGCCTGGACTAATAGCTGGGGCCCCCTGGTCCTAAATCTCAACTACCTGGGCCTTGCCCCTTGCTGAGGCTTGCCATTTATTTCTCCATCTCTGATGGAGGCCAAGAACCAAGATCATATGATCATACCTGTGGTTATAATCCAAAAACTCATGAAATGGTTGTGTCCTAATCTGGAGACAACAAACTATGTGTAGGCTTACCAGATCTCCAACCGGGACAGAGTGCTAGACCTTTAGGAGAAGGAATGTGGACAGGTGTAGCTTGTTAAACCTCAGAGCACAATCCTAGGCATGTCTACTCAGAAGCAAGCCCCACTGAACACAATGGGGCTTGCTCAATGGTGTCGGCTGATATGGGGCAGTGGTGCGGTGGGCCCCAGGGTGTAGGGGCGTTGAGGCTCGGGGGTGGGGCGGGAGCCTCCTGAAATTTTAAATTTTTCAGCCTTTTTTTTTCCAGCCTTTTTAAAGTATTAAAACATATGCGTTAAAGTGTATGTGTGCTTTCACGGGACTTATCTTTGTAATATGGGGTGTTCCAGGACATTCCATCGGCGATCTTCCTCCTGCTCCCAGGCACAGCTTCTTCTGCTGGGCGTGCGGACTCCGTACCGCCCCCAGCAGCGGTTTCCGGAGTTTGCGCATGCCCAGATCGTCCCTGGACACTCCGTGGGTCTGCGCATGCGCAAACTCTGGAAACCGCTGCTGGGGGCGGTACGGAGTCCGCGCGCCCAGCAGGAGAAGCTGTGCCTATGGAACGTCCTGGAACGCCCCATATTACACAGGTAAGTCCCGCGAAAGCATACATACACTTTCAAAACAGAACCCCCCCCCAAAAAAACTGTCAAAAATAGGTTTTGAAAACAAAACCTAAAAATGTTGACAGTTTTATTGGGGGGCCCCAGGTCGGGGGGCACCTGGCGACGCCTCTGGGCTTGCTTCTAAGTAGACATGCCTAGGATTGTGCTCTAAGGGTTTAACAAGCTACACCTATCCACATTCCTTCTCCTAAAGGTCTAGCACTCTGTCCCAGTTGGAGATCTGGTAAGCCTAACTATGTGGTATGTAGTCTATGGATCAGTGTGGGGCCATGGTCTCAGATCAGAGAGCCCCCCCCCCCGACATGAATTTCTCCTGTTCCCTCTGATGAGTCACCATCTCTCAACCTTTCTGTAAAAAGAACCATTGTGACCTACCTCACCAGGTTGCATTGTGAAGGTGAAGACAACAATCTTTTAATTAGCAAAGTTCAACATAAAGGAAAGAAAGTCAATGGGCAGACATGGCGGTAGTTGGAGAACCCACGAAACAATCATAATATAGGATAACCCACTGAGATTCATTCTTCCAAGAGAGGGATTTTCAAACAGGGAGATTTCTCTCCTTTGAGTGCAGGGAGTTGAATTCAACAGACTCAATCGAAGGCACAGACTCAATGGAAGGCACAACTGGGATTTTCTCCAGGAAGTTCTGCTCTGAAGGGATCCTAGATGGGATTCCAGGACTTCACATCCCAATGGTTTGGCAGGCAAAAGGCATTCCCTGGCATTAATTAATCATACAAGTGAGCACAGCCCATTTCCTGACCACTGGGCTTGATACAGAAGGACAAGAGACTCTGCTAATGCCAGCAGCTTCTGGTTTCTTGATTAGGTAAGAGGAAGAACAACGATAAGCAGGCTTAAAAAAATCGTTGTGGGTTGTACATAACACTGAAACCAGTGGAGAGACGTTAGCCATGATTAACTTAGGTCCCATCCATTGCAATGGGACTTGATCAGGCTTCACTTTCTTTGGATACAATCCTGTATTTAAAAGAATGCGACTTCAAAAGTGTTTTTCCCTCTTTATTTTCTGTACAAACACCATTTTTCCTGACGATAGCAAGAAAAAACTAGCACCGACAGAAAATAAAGGGGGATTCTGGGTCAACACATAATACTGTTTAAAATTGACTTACATTGTTAGAATGGCTCACAATATATCTGTTTGAAAAAGCACAGGACCACCTTATCTTTGAGGCTAGCTGAGCAGTTGTCTTAGGCTGGCACACAAAAGGTGCCCACCTTCAGCTGCCCATCTCTTCCTCCCTCTACTCCTTGAATTGGAAAAGGAAGAGGAGAGTGCAGGGGTGTTACTAGGGTTGGTGACACACGGGGCAAGATCTCATGGTGTCACCCCCATGAACTTCCTCCCATACCAGACCACACGACGTGGAGGCCTCCTGGGAAATGCGATCCTCGTGCGAGGTGTGGCAGTTATTGGGGAAAAAAACAACACACCACAGTATTTTCTACCAGTGGTGCGTTTTCACACCACCAGTAAACCCCATTTTCTACCAGTGGTCCACCGGTAACAAATAGAATAGGAAGCCATTTTGGTGTCACCCCTCCTTGAGGTGTCACCTGATGCAGTTTGCACCCCTGCACCCCCCTAATGATACCCCTAGGAGAGTGTCCTGGTCACTCTAGCCAACTAATCTCCTCTCCTTCACACTTCCCCTCCATTCCACTCTGCCTTTTACAATCTAGGAGGAGGAGCAGTAGATGCTGGGTAATGGGAGTGGCATGTGGCACAGCAAGGTGCTGCACAAGGCAAGGGTGGCAGTGTTTGCTAGGGAGCCTCAGGCACAAGGAGGTCTTAAGGCATTTTTACCCAAGGGTGTATATACACAACAGGAGTTAAATGCCTATACCCGTGGGGTAGGAGGAAATGGGCTGACCCTCAAAAAGAAAAAAAAAACACTTTGTAGTGCTTGTAAGCTAGGACCTGGGTTCTTGTGGATATCTAGTTCCACAGCACCTCTAGAGCCCCTTCCCTCAGTAACCCTTTCCCTTCCACATTCTTCATGTCTTAAAGTGCTACTTTCATTTAAAGGGGAAACAAAAAACCATTCAGAGGACAGCAGTAGATAACTATCCTGAAAACCAGTCCTGCACCAAATGGCACAATTGGCACTGGGGTAACAAAACAGATTGGTTCCGGCTTCCAGCCTTGGGTCCAGAAGCCTCTTGCGCAGGCAGCCATTCCAGTTTTTGTATTTCTCATTCAGTCACGTTGTACCACAACTCAGGTTGACTGACGGGACTTTCAGAGCAAGACTGAGTTTTCGAAATCACATCACGTGGCTTCAATGCTTCTTCCAGGAAATTTAAGTAGTAATTCAGGTTTGCCCTAATCACGAGCAAACCCAGAGGAAGGCAGGATGGGGTGGGTAGGAATGTCTTCTCAATCTTAGGCGGAGAGATATTAATTCATCACTGTCACCGGCGATTCCCAGTCTATTTTTTTTCCCAGAAATGAGGCATGGCCAACATTTTATTTTCTGAGAGGATGCTGCGGCTGTTAGCACTAGGCCTCTTTCTTGTGGTTCTGTGTCTTCAGTTTCTTCTGCAGGAGAGCCAGGTCTATGTGAATGATACGCCCAAGCACAGCAGAGGTGCAAATCAAGCCCCCAGCCAAAGCCCCTGCTAGGCCGCAGCTGACGACATCTTGACCTGTGTTGTTGAGGACAAAAATGTAGGCCTCAGATGGTTTTCATAGATCGTTGCTTTGATTTACAAAAAGCCTTTTGACTCCTGCACAGCTCATATTGAGGCCTGGCCTACATGTGCAGCGGAATAGTAAAGGGGAGTAAAGAACTATGGTGATTGACAGAATGGAGACGGTGTGGAAACACTCCCTGCATAGAGAAAACTAGCACAAAAGAGAGCTGGGTGGGCTAGATCCTCACTCCCTGATGTGCTACTTTTTTTTGCAGGGAGTTTTACTTGGGAGAGCATTCATGTACCTTGAACCTGCAGTCCCAACTGGTTCAATCCACTCTTACCACCTGTGGGTATCGTGGGTGCAACTTCCACCTCTGCCCCATCCTGCGGGGGGGGGGGGAAGGTCCACGTCATAGGGGGGCAGGAGTGGCATACAGAAGACAGGGTGACAGGAAGATGCTGCTAGGAAGGGATTGTTGCCAAGTTGTCTTTTTACCAGTGCAATGGGGCAGGGGTGAGCTGTCAGGGTCTGCTAGTCTGGCTTCAGAGTTGTCTTCTTTCTGGCCTTGCCTCACACTGACCCCAGCCTGGGGCCAATAAGCCAAGGTTTTCTGTTATCCCTCCATACAGTACGCCTCTAGCCTAGGGGTACTGAAGCCCGGATGGGGGCTGGTACAGGGTCAGGGAGTTGGGGTGGTCCTAGGGCCTGCCTGGGCTGTTCCTGTGTATTCTCCCATTCCCCTCATTTCCACAATGTATCTTCCTTCACCACCACCCTCCAGCCTTCTCCACATTCCCTTCATCTCCTTCACGCTTCCATCTTCCTGTTTCTGCTCCTTCTTTCTCCTGTCACTACTTTCCTCCTTCCCTTTCACTCCTTGTAGCCCTTCTGCTCCTCTTGCCTGACTCATCCTTTCTTAGGCCTTCCACTCCCCACTTCTCTCTTTTCCCCGTTCCTCCTGTCACTTCTGCTCTCCTTCTCTCCGTGCTTCCTTCCCTTTCGGAACTCCAGCCCAGCCCCTGCCACCCCAATCCAAAGGACTTCCAATGATGTCATCAGCGGGTGAGATACCCGGAAGCCTTTTCCCAATGCAATCATTTGCGGAATCCCAAAGGGCCGCGGATTGCTCTACCTTAGGATTCTGCTGCTTGTGTAGACCAGGATTTTGTTGCATGTGTAAGACCAGGCCTGAGATAGGAGAGGGAAGCAAAAACTGGAATGCAGGCTCCTCGTTACCAGCTACATCTCCTTAAAGGATGTGGTGGTTTGGTTGCCAACTCTGAGTGAAGCTATTCCTGGAAATTTTTTCCTGACATGATATAAAGTTGGAAATTCCTGGAGGCCCAGTTGAAATCTCCAGGATTTCTTTCAGTTGTCACCTGGAGGTGGATGCTGATTCCTGGAGATTTCGGGCCAATTCTGGAGGGCTTGCAACCCTCTGTGGCAGAGGAGTGGCAGTTCAGTGGTACAACACCTGCCTTGCATGCAAAAGGCCCCAATTTCAAGCCCTGGTAGCCCCTAGTAGGGTGGTAAGAGACCCCCAGCTGACACCCTGGAGAGCAACTACACCAATCAGTGTAGACCAGTGGTTCCCAAACGTACCGGTGTCACGATGCCCTTCTTCCACGGTGTCCTCTTCCCGGGTGCCGCCATCTTGGATAGTGCAAGATCCTGTGCTATTCTTGTGAGATCCAAGATGGCGGCGTCTGGGAAGAGGATGGCAGGGACATCCCGCAACACCCCTGTGAGTATGCCAAGGCTCCCTTTGGAGCTGTGCCTCACAGTTTGGTAACCACTGACAATACTGACCTAGAAGGACGAATGGTCTGGCCTGGTATAAGGCTGCTTCATACTGTATGTTCGGGGACAGGGGAGGAAAAGCTCTTAAAGAAATACCTGTTAAATAGAGATGTCGGATGGGGGTCTGTGCCCTCATTCTGGCTATAATGTTCGGACTGAAGCGGGTTGTATCGTGCTCTGCCCCATACGCTTCACCCTGTGGGGCAGCTAGATAGTACTGGTTGCTGAGTGGGGAAGCAGCGTCCATATATTCTATCTGGGGAACAACAGCAAAGAGGGGGGAAATGAAACAGAAGGGATAGGATTTTTTTTGTTACAGAATTATTATTACCGTATTGGTCCGAGTATAAGACTCACTTTTTTCTCCTAATTTAAGTTTTTAAACTAGGGGTGCGTCTTATAATCAGGCTGTTGCAATTTAATGCCAGTGATTTAATTAAATTTTTTTAATAGCACCAAACTTTAAGGGTGCGTCTTATAATCAGGTGCACCTTATACTCGGGACAATACGGTATTATTTATATTATATAATAATAATTATATTATACTATTATTATTTATATTATTATTATATAATTTGTATTAAAATACAAAGTACAATAAAATAATTAAAAGCAAAGCAATTAAAACAATTAAAACAGACAAGCAACAGTGGGTCACCTTATACTTGCATTAAAAAAACAACAACCAGCCACCATGTCAACAATCGAACACCAACCTAAATAAAAACGTCTTGAGGCCCTGCCAAAAGTTCTCTAAATACGGTACCAGTCCCTGGCACATTGGGGAAAAAAATTGCTGATCCATCACATCATATAGTTTGAGAAGCACTGTCCTAGATTACTGTCCATTTTATATATGTTAGACCTGCTTTCCCATATATTTTTTTTCCTTTGGGATAGGTGGTGTGAGAGGCATAACCATTTTTAAGGCTCGAAAAGGGAATATTGAAAAGGTAAACAAACCTACATGGGCCTTGGATTGTGTACACTCGCACTTTCAATAGCTAAAATCATTCTAACTAAGCCATTACCTTGTCACTGAGTTGAGGAAACTTCTTCAAAGCCACGTCCAGGAGTTTCTGGGCGATCTCCATCTTGAGGGCCTCGTAGTCAGGCCCCCTGTTTCTCACACGGCCTTCAGACCACTCCTGAAACCATTCGTAGCGAGCCATGGTGACGATGGTCATGCAAGAACAGCCTGCGATTCACCAAGGATGAAAAGAAGGATTGATGACATCCGTTCGTTGGTTTCTTTAGATTGTGGTCAACTCAGCTTCTCCCTCGCTACTAACCTGAACTAGAGCTCTTCAGATATGTCTCCCCCTTGTAAATCTGTTCTCTCTGCCTCCGACTGCATCTCTTCCCTCATTTATTTAAAAAGCCAGCCTCACTTTTCTTCCCACCTCTTCACCAAAGCATTTCCTAAATCCCTCTTGCCCGGCATTGCTTTCGCCTTGACTGCCCCTCAACTCTCTTATCTTGTCCCCACTATGCAGGGTAAATCCCAGAAACGTATCTCGGTAGACAATCCCCATCTTCTGCATATAGTGCAGGGGTGACCTGTGACTCCCCACAGCTTTGCCACCCCTGCAAATGTGCCCACGTGTGCTGCTGTCTCGGTGGATAAAGGGGGGGGGGGAGAACGGCTCCTGTCTCCCATTCCCTTCCCTTCCCTGGAGCTGCTCTCAGAGTGCAGCCTCCCTCCTCTATGCCGCTCTTATTTCAAATGAATAGGAGCAGAGCACACTGGCAACCCAGCATGTTCTGTTCCTCCTGTTCATTCCAAACAGGAATGGTGTGGATGGGGGTTTCGTGCCGAAAGCAACTTTAGATAGGTAAGGGGGTGCAGGCTCAAGATTGCCTCTCCCTGTCCACTTGGTGCTTTTGTAAGCAAACAGGTGGGTGGGGGAGAGGTGATCTACAGCCATGGCAGCTTCTTTACCCCTCCCCCCCTCCAGCAGCACAGGAGGGAGAATGGGGCCATTGCTGTCATGATCCTCTTGAAATGAACGTTAAAAGTAAGAGCCGGGGGGGGGGGTTTGTGGCGCATGCGGGGGGCCTCAGAAAACCGCAGAGGGGATGTTTGCCCCTATCCGTAGTTTTCATGTATCCATGGGGGGGGGGCCCCTGGAACGTATCTCCCACGGATACGGGGGCCCTACCGTACATAGTAGAAGACAGCTTCCCCTTTCCAATCGGTTCTAGAAGCCAAAGGAATTTACGATACCTGGATGTCTTTCTTCGTAGGAGGGATCTTTGGCAGATGGGAAGGAGATGAACACCATTGACACGTTCTTGCTTATCTCCTCTCTGGGCAAGGCAGCATATTTGGTGAGCCTGCAAATGAAAAAGGGAAACGTCAGTGTTACTATTGTCAGTGTTACTACTATTCCTTGAAAAGACAGCAGTAGCAGGAGCTTAGGATTCCACCCTAAATGCATCGAGCTGGAGCTGCCACTTCATCTAAAGCAACATTCAAGCTGGAGAGTCATGCTCGGACGTTCAAGGGAAGTTAAAAGAATTTCAGGAAGATCTGCTACGTTTCTGCCTATATTTATACTACAGGAAAGAAAATACCCAGGTTTCGACGGGAAGGGAAACTCCATCCAAATGGCGACCTCTAGTGCTAAAGCAAAACATAAACATATGAAGCTACCAATAACTATGACCGATAATCCATCTAGTTCAGTATTGTCTATACTAGTGGTAGCCAACTGTTGAACATGAATGCTCCTGAACCTTTAATGGCTGCATAGGTGAGGGCATTTCAGCAGGTGCAACTGCTTTAGCGGCACCATCAGCACTTGCAGCTGCCAAGATTCTGTCTTCTACAGATTCTGTATGTCTGGAAAGTACTGGTGTAAGGTGAGGCAAGTACAGGCATGAAACTAGGGCCTGCTTTCTACTTCCATGCTGCCCCTTTCACCCACTGCAATTTATTGCGAGTCTTCATGAAAACACTTAACAGTACATCTGGCATTGTTCAAATTTTGCAATTGTTGATAAGACTGGAGATTTGGTTCACAAGTGGTGCGGGGACCACGGGCGTCACTGGAGCGTGGCGGGGGGCGGGCCGCCTGGGGGTGACGCGCGCCATGGGGTGACGCGCGCACCCCCTCACACGTCACCTCCGTGATGTGCGACACCCTCCGGACGCTCTGAGGCCGGCCCGGGAGCCGGCCTCGGAGCGTCCGACCCCATTGGCGCTCCAGGGCCTTCTGAAAGAAGGGCTTTTGCCCTCAAAACGGTCTGCGCATGCGCGAAAATCCGGAAAATACCCGGAAGAACGCGCTGCGTGGGCCTTCTTTCAGAAGGCCCTGGAGCGCCGACGGGGTCGGACGCTCCGAGGCCAGCTCCCGGGCCGGCCTCGGAGCGTCCGGAGGGCGACACGGGGGGGGGGGGGGAGCCGGGTCCCCCCCGCGCCGCGAGGACAGAGCGTCACTAGGGTGACGCGCGCCCCCTGCCCCAGGGTGACGCACATCCTAGTGACGCTACTGGCGGGGACAGAGACAAGCATCTTTCCCACCCTATAATTTAGCCTCAAATTATACTCCTTGACCTCATAGAGTACTGAGTGGGGGAAAGGGCTTAAAGGCTGGTGGGTTTGGGGGAGGCCCCTGCTTACATATCATCCAGGTCATTGTGCGGATAAATCCAGTAGTTGGTTGCTTTGATCCCAAGCTCTTCTTTTGTCCCTCGAAGACCCACAAAGACTAGGAAGGAACCCATGCTGTGGCCGACCATGTCAACGTGGGCCTGGATCTCTGAACAGATAATAGAATCACAGAACTGAAAGGCACCAGAGGGCTACCAGGTTATACACACATGAACGACGCAAGCAATGTGGCATCAAAACCACATGCAGGGGGGGCGGAGCTCCAAGTTCCACCGGGCTCTGAGCCTCCGTTACAGGACGGGAGAAAGCGGCCCCGCCCCCTCGCCTTTGGAACCATTCTGGCTGACGAAAGCAGTTGGAATGGCTCCAAAGGCGAGGGGGTGGGGCCGCTTTCTCCCGTCATGTAACGGAGGCTCAGAGCCCGGCGGAACTTGGAGCTCCGCCCCCCTGCAGTGACGCTGTTGATCAAAACCACAGTGCTAATCTTAATGGGTTTCAAGTTTTTCTCCACCCCATTCACCTGAGTCCAAAATAGAGAGGCCTGTTCGGAGATCACAGGGGGTGGAAGCTAAATTCTCTTAAAGATCCTAAGCTTGGTGGCTTCCCACTCTTTGGTGGTGACGGTAGCAGTCATTTTTCTTTGTTTATTATTCATTTTTAATATTATGAACAATCTAAAATCTAATTAAAAACATTGCTCGAGTTTTCGAGCCATGAACTAGACGTAGGATTTGATCCTAACGTTTCACTTTCACCTGTGGAAAGCATCTTCAGGGGGTTGCAAAGAGGCTTTCCACAGGTGAAAGCAAAACGTTGGGATCAAGTTCTATGCCTGGTTAGTGGCTCGAAAATTCGAGCAATGTTTTTAATTAGGTTTTAGATTTACCCAGCCACAAAAGGCTTAGAGTGTTTATTATGAACAATGTTTATATATTTATATACCCCTTTTCAACCAAAAAAAAAAAAAGTAAAAAAAGTCCTCAAGGTGGTTTACATAGCAAAAGGAATAAGAAAATAGTTCCTTGTCCCTAAGGGACTCACAAGGAAGACACTTGTAACAGCCACTGGAAAAGATGCTATACTGAGGGAACTGACAGTTTCCCCCTCTGCTGCTAAATATAAGACCATCATCACTTTGAAAAGCCTCCTTTCCCAGTTAGCAAGGGTTGACACGGCTGAGGCGAACGTAGACTCCCGTGGGGTGGGGGCCACCACCGCCATCACACCCCACCCCGAGGGAGGAAAACACCCTTCCTCCGGCGCTTTTTGGCTCCTTTTTAGAGCCAAACGGTGCCTGGGAGGGTGGGAGGGCCGAAACATACAGCCACTCTTGCTGCGAAGAAGACGCAAGAACAGCTGCGGATCCCGGAGAAGGCGTGCGGCCTTTGGTCCACCGCCCCAACCACCCCCAGTGCCACGACATCTCTGACAAGCCACCTTTTTGGGCAGTGGCAGCAGCAGCATATGATAAACACTAGACTTCTTCGCAATGGCCAGCTCTGTCCGGTTGCCATTTTCTCCCCCAGAACTAGCATCATTCTGAAGAGCTCTGTGCGGTATATACCATTTTCCATGCAGAGGTTGCTTTTAAACAGTTTCTTTTTCCACCTCTTATTATGGCTGCTGCTTAAGCAATAAATCAAAATTTGCCCAACACCATGGATCAATATTTTTGATTGTCATATACATATGTTACTAATCCAATTCTCTTTGGGATCTTAGTAAACATTTCTGTCACCTTCTGCAACAGGCATCGATTTTTGCCGGGTATCAACAGAGAGAGTTCTGTCTCATGACAAGTAGAGAATGCAACGTGTTCAAGCTACATTTACAGTTTCTTATGCCATATTCCAGGGCACGCTTCCCATTGATTCTCCTTATTCAGATACAGAAGCTTAATTGAAATAGGCCAAATGATGGTCTGGAGGACTACAAAGGGCTCACACACTTTCCTCTTCCTCCTCTCTTCTCCTACACCAATTCCCTCCTCCATTTTGGGTTGCTCTAGCCATAGTTTGCCGTGACATCCTAACTGGGGTTAGCGTTAACCTCCAAACCATGTTTTCCAGACCATTGCTTGCCCTATTCAGATGTCATGGTAGACCATAGTTTGAAGAAACCAAGAATAGAGTTGGACAGCATGCGATATTTTTTATTAACATTTTATCCCAGCCAAACTCCACAGAAGTCAGGGCAGTATACATGCCTCCCCTGTTCCATTTTAGCCTCACAACAACTCTATCAAGTAGATATGTTTGCAAGTTTTCACGACGTGACCATATTCTCGAGTTAGAAATCCACATGTTTCCGGGAAACTCCGTCGTTCCGGTTCAATTTATTTCAATAAATAGAATAAATTACATAGATGTTAACAGATACTTTGACGTTTCGCACACGCAGCATTCATGGCATCATCACGTAGGGATCTATCAGGTAGGTTAGGTTGAGAGACAGTGACTGGCCCAAGGTCATCCAGTGAGCTTCATGGCCATATGATGATTTGAACTTGGGTCTTTTCAGTCCTTATCCACAACTACACCACACTGGCTCTGCAGGATGATGTGGGAGAGGGGAGTGCCTGTACCTATGGCACATTCCTGATCCTCTGTAGTTGGCAGGATCTGAATGCGACATCTCAACTGGGCTGCAGACCTGAGCACTAGACACAGAGGTCATATTTACAGGCTTCCCTGCCTTCCTACAGGCTCCTTCAGTCTCTATGTTTCAGCAAATCCAGGGACCCCACCAGGATCTGAAAAGGAATGCTAGTCTAGGTGATAGCATAAATGGACATTCCAGTTCTCTTTCTAGAAACTGATCGAATCCCCTTTCTAGAAACTGATCGAAGTTGCAAGTTCTGCAACTTGCTTAGTTGCAGAACTAGATTTGCACTAGGTTCCTCCCAGCAATAATTTTGGTCTGTGTGACCTAGGTGTTACATATTTCACAGAGAAAAGATGCATATCTGATTTACCTGGTTTGCTTCTGATCTCTGGAGGCAACAGCTTCCCATAGGTGTTGAAGATGCCAGCATCCGAGATCACCACAGGAGCATAAACATTCACCCCCTCCTCGCTTCCTTTCTTTTCCACAGTCACCCCTGGAAGAGATTCCTTCTCAGTAAGGACAACAATGGGAGTACTGATTTTATGCATTCCTATGCCAGCTTCCATGAGTCTAGAACCCACAAGACTAGAACCTTGCTTGCTCAAGGAGTAGATTCATCAATGCCTCAACCAGCATATAAAGCCTGGGAAACATTTTTTTTAGAATGAGAGAGGAGAACATCTAGAATACTGGTACCTAACCAGTACAAGAAGCGGAATACTCTCTATATACTACAGGAGATGTACGCAGCAGAATCCTCACTGCCTACCAAGGGAGGGACTGTAGCTCAACGGCAGAGCATTTGCTTTGCATGCAGAAGGTCCCAGGTTCAATCCCTGGCACCTCCAAACTGAGTGTGGGCAATATTAAACTAGGTGAACCAATAGCCTACGTCAGGATAAGGTAGCTTCATAAGATTTCAAGGAGCAGCGTGAGCAGGTGGATGGACAGTCAGTGCGTGTGATGCTTTGGTGCCCACTTTCCTCTGTGAACGTTAGCAAATTAGAATGTCTGCAGTGATAACGTGGTCCAGGACAAGGATCCCTGCATTAAAACGTATCACTGCTTATCTGAAGGGCTGGTTAATTTTTGCCTCTAAGAAAACTAAATATCCTAAGAGAAGGGGAGAGAAAGGAGCCATCATTTTCAAATTCCTTGGGACTCACCTATGGCAGCACCGCTCTCTGAGACCAAGATCTGCCCCACACGGGCCTTCATTAGCACAGCGCCTCCAGCTCGCTCGATGACAGGGATGATGTGGAAAGCGATCTCGCTAGGGCCCCCTCTGGGGTACCAGGCGCCATTCTTATAGTGATGGATCAAAAGCATTAACATGAGGAAGCTGGAGTCCTTTGGAGGAAGTCCTGAGAATATGATGGAGAGAAGTGAGAAGGGGTAAAAAAGGTAAACGTGACCTCTGACAATTAAGTCCAGTCGTGTCCGACTCTAGGGTGTGGTGCTCATCCCCATTTCAAAGCTGAAGAGCCAGCGTTGTCCGAAGACGCCTCCGTGGTCATGTGGCCGGCATGACTCTCCTTGTCACAGCGCGTAGCATGCGGCTGGGACACGGAGCGCTGTTTACCTTCCCACAAGCGGTACCTATTTATCTACTTGCATTAACATGCTTTAGAACTGCTAGGTTGGCAGGAGCTGGCCAAGCAACGAGAGCTCACCCCGTAGCGGATTCGAACTGCCGACCTTTCGATCGACAGCTCATGGTTCAGCGGTTTAACCCACTGCGCCACCCGGTACAAGAGGTACAAGAGACTAAATGACACAGAGGCCAGTGCTGATAATCTAAACAGGAACAGAAGGAGAGGCAGGCTCAAAAGCGCACAGAAGCTCCCAAAACAATGAAACACAATAGAATGCAAATGAACAAGGAAAAAAACTCAGCTAAAACTACAGCATGAGGACAGGATTGTTAAGTCTTGAAATAAACAATCCTGGTGTTTGGGTGGAGCCTGGAGGCGAGACCCAAGGAGGGACATCACCCATTGCAAACATTATCTCCACTCCTATTTGATGATCGTGTTAGTCCCCTGCTCTCAAGGAATACCATCCACATGTATCAGACCCTCACAATTCAAAAACAAAAAAAGGGTCCAGATTACAACTGTGCCATAGTCAGAAAGCAGGAAATAACTCAAGAGCCATGTTCTACAGGGCAATTCTCTCTCTCTCTCTCTCTCTCTCTCTCTCTCTCTCTCTCTCTCTCACACACACACACACACACACACACACACACACACACACACACACACACATTATTATTAATAATAATAATAATAATAATATTTATATACCTCTTTTTAATAAAAAAGTTCACAAAGTGGTCAATATATAGGCATTCTCTCACTCTCCCCCCCCCCCCCCGAACTATCCTCTTCCACACAGAGACAATCACAGAAAGGAGCCAGGCTATGCAGATGGAGGCACTGGGCTAACATTCCCAGGTACAAGCACTGATGTGGCCTGATTTATTGGATGCCAGGAAAGGCGGTCAGGAGTTGGTTGCTGTCTCTCCTCTCGCCTCCTTGCTAACCTCTGCCAGCTTCCTGAGGGCAGCAACGTGACCTCTGCAAATACCATCTCTTTCTTGAACTGCCTCACTTTTTCCATTATACGTTACTGGTTCCCACTGATGTCTGTGGCAGAAGACTGGAGGTGGGGACACAATGGCCCCAACTCCTACCAATGTCTGGGACAGAGGGAAGCTCTGTGCCCCACTTCAATTCCATGGACTTCTACGGGAGGAGGTCAAGGGGTTTGCAATCAGAAATATCACTGAGGTGACGGTGTGATATTGGCTACATATCACATTTAGACAGGGCTTCTAAGAGGAATATTATCAGGGGGTACAAAGTTTCTTTTGGACCCCTTCTCAAAGGGGAAGGGGGTAAAATAGGGTGGGAGGAGGGCAGCAACGGCTGGAAAAGTCTCTGGAGCCCAAGTCTACCAGGTTACCTGATGTGACGCCCAGGTCTACCTGTCCAGTCTTCGTCTTTCACTCTCCATGAGGCCAGCTGAGAGCCCAGGAAATTTCTGGGCCCCCTCCTTTGGCTCCTGGGCCCCCTTTTTGGCCCTGGGCCAAAAATTTACCCCCTTTACCCCCCCCAATGGGTCCTGCATTTAGGTGAGTGACCTAACTGTCTGAGTGACTTCTGCAAGATAAAGTAACGGTGATGCAGTTGGCAACAGCTTGGAGGTGGAAGCAAAACTCGGAGTGGGCACTGAAAGACCGCCTGACCTGCACCCTTTCCTGATGCCAGACTCTGATCCCACGGGAAACACATGAGATCAGGCTATGTTGACACCACTGCATTGGGAATGAAATCTGCCAGGGCCTCTGAACTCTGTGGTTAAACGGACTCATGCAAATGGAAGAAGGCTGAGTTCCTGATTCCGTTTCTCTACCATGCTGCTATCTGGTCACATGTTGCTTATGGTTCATCTGAACACGTACAGATCAGGGGCACAACCCTGCTCCCCTTTGCCACCTATGATTCTCCTAGCATGTGAAGTGCCTTAAATGCAGTAATTCTATAACACAGAGGTTCTCAACCGGTGGTACACGTACCACCAGTGGTACTTCGGCTGTTGGCCGGTGGTACAGGACCACTCTAGCCAACATGGAGACACTGCAGCCTGTGCTATGGAGAATGCGAGTGCGACTCTGCAAATCCTGGTAGGAGGCTCGGCGGGTTGAAAAAAAGCCATGAAAAAAGCTTGAAAAAGCCCTCCCACCAGCCCTGAGCCTCTTACCAGCATTTGCAGAGTCGTGGGCGTGGTCTCCAACCAGCTGCGATTGGGGAGGTCTGCGACGTGGTAGGTGGTACGTCGGGTCAGGGGGTTGAGAACCCCTGCTATAACACGTTCATGGGAGCAGGTTCCATTGCACATAATGGAACTTACTTCTGAGAAGACATGCATAGGACTTTTGCTGTAAGAGTGTGAATACTTATAATACAATTGAAACCCAAGGAGAAAAAAATGCTTTCGAATTTAAAGTAATCATCATGGCCCGATGAATCCTAGTCTGGAACTTTATGAGCATTTTCGAGAGTGTCCTAGTTGAATAAGGGTGCAGTCCCATAAGGGTGTAGCTGGAGGGTGTAGCTGGGTGCAGTCCCTAGTCCCATAAGGGTGCAGCTGGAGAGAAGGGTGGCAGCTAAAGCAACCAGGCTCCAACAATATTAGAGTGTTGAGACACCCAGGTGTTATCTTGGCTGACTCCCTCTGGTAAGGTACAATGGTCTATGAACACATGATGCTGCCTTATATGACCGAGTCAGACCATTGGTCCACCGACCTCAGCATCGTCAGCACTGACTGGCAGCTGCTTTTCAGGACTGCAGACAAGGGTCTCTCCCAGGTGTACCTGAAAATGCCAGGGATTGAATCTGTATGCAGAGCAGGTACCCTACCAGCGAGCTACGTTCCCTCCCCAATACAGTGGCCTTGGCCTTCTAGACCCAAGGCATCAGGCTGCTATATTTAAGCAGTACCACCCAGTTCTCTATGACCTTCAATAGCCTCATAAATGCTTTGACGGCTTCCTCTGGGAACTGCCCTCTTTTCCTTGGGAATGAAATCCTCAAGGTCTTTGAACTCTGTGGTTACGCAGACTGTGGCAAATGCAAGCCAGATGATCTCATCACTGTTCATTGCATATTGTTTATCATTCTACCTGACCTTAACTTTTTCTTTTTTTTAAACGAGCCACATTTCTACCACATCTGTGGCAAAACCTCCTTTCCTGTGCTTTGTCTTCTCATGTTCTTTGGCTTCCACTCAGCCAAAGCTTCCGCACTTCCACTTGGCTTCCGCACTTCCACTCAGTGCTATGTCAGGGTTCAAACATGACAGAAAGTCAGGCTTTCTGTTCACAAACCCTTGGTGCTACTCTACGTCTGCATTCAATGTGAAGATAGTGATGATTAGTCACTGGTGTGGCACTCTACACATGCTCAGAGATACCACTTCTTCATTACCACTTCTGATGTCCACAAGCTAATCTAGCCCTTCAAGGGAGTCTGTGATCCTAGGAAATATGTTGCCTTCAATGCACTCCTTTCCCATGGAAGAAACATTCCTAGCTCCTCCAAATGCCATAAAATCAATATGGGACTGGGAATACATTTTGTGCAGCCTGGGCCTAAGAACAGGAGGGGCAGTGGGCAGGGAAAGAGTGGGCCAGCAAGGTAGCTTTGGAAAGCAGTACAGCCCTGTTCATACATTACTATAGCCATGGACAATGCCTAGGCTTACCATCGCCCCGGAATCAACGCTGGCTTCGGCCTAGAGTGGACCTGAGCCGCTCCCAAGGGTGCACTGCGGCTGACCAATGGGCTTCCGGCTTCCGGTCAACAATGCGACAGAAGCAGGAACCCCGTTGGGCAGTCGCAGTGCACCCTTGGGAGGGGCTCGGGTCCACTCTAGGCCGAAGCCAGCATCGATTCCGGGACGATGGTAATCCTAACAATGCCCATAGTTACAGCAGGATGGAAGTGAGCCCCAAACCAGCACACTCCATAGCCCTGCCCCCACTCTTCCTTGGGAAAGCATTTGCTCTGCTTTGGGGAGGGGGGGACAGGGACAAAGCTACAGAGCATGGCAGCATGGAGGGTAAGATTTGCCAGCGCACTCCTGTCCTGGATTCTTGGTAACCATAACCTATGAAAAGGGCTTCAGTCATGGGCCAAAGAACCAAAGGGCATGCCCAGACTTGGTTCCCTTTAAAAATGCATAAAAGGAGAACTTGGAACCAGGTGTGTGGAGTCTTCCATCATAGCAGTTCTACATCCTACCAACTATAAGGAAGCCAGCAGGGTCAAAATGTAGGCAGGTACATTTACTGAGTCTTCATTATTGATTCAAACTAACCACCCAGTTCTTTGGCTGCAGGTTAGAAGCTATTGGTAGGAAGGAAGTGGGCACACAAGGGAACTTTGGAAATTGGAAGTCCATGAACAAAGGATTCAAGTTGTATAGAGTTGCCCTGGCCAGGCCCTGAGAAGACTCAGTTCTCTTTAAGGATGGTAGAACATTCCAGAAGATGCAGCATCTTCCATCACTGCAGCACGAAGATGGCCAAGTGCACCTTGGGAAATTCTCCCTTCTATGAACCTGATAAAGGCTCAGGAATTCTGCCAGGGCATTGAAATACTACAAAGACAGTGGACCCAAAGGAAAGTGGAGGCAGCGGAGGGGAAATCAATTCCACAATGTATTAACTGACCCACCAAATGGATGAAAGAAGGAGAAAGGCAATGCCTGGTCAAGGAAAACGATGGTACGGAAAACAAGCCATCCCAGAGAAAAATGAGCAAAGTTGCCAACCTTCCCTCACCGTAGTAGAAGTAGCTGAAAACCGCCCGCAGGTCCTTGTTGGTGGTCAGTTTTTCTATGATTTCGCTGTGCCTGGAACATGCCAGTTTGAAAACAGGCGAAATCCAGTGAATGACGCCCAGTCTGATCAAGAGCAGAGACAACCACAAGGGAATCATCTTCAGAATACCTATCAAGGGAAGATGTCCCATGATTATCTTTGGGAAAGAAAATGGGAAACAGGTCATTAGCAAGGTGGTCCCATATTCAACTAAGTTCAGCGTTGACCCAAGATTTCCCTGTGCCTCAAGTGGCATGCCAAATTCTGCCGTCCCATTCCTGGTGATATGCAAGCTGCTTGCTCCCTGTATTGGGAAAGGAAGAGGGGGACAGAGTGGGACAGGAAGTATGGAGGAGAGGAGAGTGCGACACTCTAGCTCACAACTCTCCTCCACACTTCCTCTTCTGCTCCATCCCCCCTCTTCCTTTGCCAATCCAAGGGGAAGAAAGAGGAGCAGCAATGGAGATGAGCAGGCAGAATGGATGAACTCTGCCAATCTGTTGCCTGAAGCAACTGCTTCATTTGGCCTCAGGGATGGGCCAGTCTTGACTGAATTGAAGCTAACCATGCCACATACACAGGCCGCTATCTTATAATGAAAATGGCTGTAAAATTGCATTATTATGATCTGATGAAGAAGGAAGAGGACGCCTATTTAAATAAAATTTAAAGTATGCCCTGTGAAGGTGTAAATAATGGGAAATCAGGTCCTTTTCAATTCTGTGGTCAGATGTTTGGGGGCGTCACCTTTTGAACTAGCCTCTGTAGCTCTCCCTCAATAGCAGTTTGATCTGCGGCCATGAAGTGGGAAGGCCTCCAGCAATGACCAAAATGGCCGATCCATGTGAGGAGATGGTGGTCCTTCAGATATCTTGGTACTAAACCATTAACGGCTTTCAAGGCTGGTTTCCCAGACAGGTGAAGATGAAAGTAGAGGTGATATATCTAAAGAAAGTTTTACAACAATGTAAAACCAGACAGCTGGGAGATACACCCCATCTAGTGATCTAATCTAATATCTTTGGACAAGTACAGAACCGGCTCCAGCCTTCTAGGTCCGAAGGATCAAAGCGGATTACTTAAGCGTTGCCGCCCCCTGCTCCCTCTCACCTTTGACAGCCTCATGAATTCTTTGATGGCCTCTTTCTCCTCTGGAAACTGCCTCTCCAACTCTTCCGCAAAGGCCTTCTTTCCAGAGAAAAGGCTGTACTCCCTATTCCCAATGGTTATGACATCATAGGGGTTCTCCATCGGAACCCAGTCAAGTTGCCCATCGGTGAGCTGGTCCATGATCATCCGCAACATGCCTTTCTTGTGCATTTCTCCCACATAGTGGATGCCTAAGAGGGGTAAGAATCCATAGTAAGAAAATTACAGGGATTTTTTTTGGGGGGAGGGGCACAAAATCCAGCAAAAGTTTCATGCTGGGGACACGGCTTACTGCTTTCAGTGGCAGTTTCAGCGCATGCCTACGTTTTTAATACAGAAAATGCTGGGCCTCTGTAGGAGGTGATGACGGCAGTAGCACAAGTGCTGAAAGCATTCTTTTTTTTTTTTTTAACCCAGAATGCCCTGGGAATAACGCTACGTAATAATGGAGGAGTGATTCCCAGTGCATTCTGGGTAGAAAAAATGGCAGCCATCACATGCCGCTACCTCCAATTGGTGTTTTCTGTATGAAAAAAAAGAGGATGCGGGCACTGCAGCTGCCACCCAAAACATACCCAAACTTAAACATAGCATGAAAAAATGGAGGGGGGTTGTTCGGATTAGCTCTCATTTTTACAATTAAAAAAAATACGCAATTCTAAGGCACCAGGTTGTGTGTGTGTGTGTGTGTGTGTGTCTTGAACCCAAATTCTCTGCAGCGGTCTTTGGTACCCCACAGGTATCCTGGCCTTTTAGCAAGATACCTTGGAGAAAGAGTGCCCTCTAGGGGGCAATGCTGGATTGAAGACAGCCAGTTGGCACAGACTGGGTAAAACCTTTGCCAGTAAGCCAGTTGGAGTAATTACGTGGTATTCAACCCCGCCTGGCCTTTTACCTTGACCCACAGCCTGACTCCCTGGCATTTCATCCCACCAGCCTGGCCCTGATGGCGCCGCCTTTTGCCTCAGCCCTCTGATTTGTGAGTAGTCCCCTGTGGCCTGTCCCGGCTGAACCAAACAGTGACATTAACAGGATTTAACATTAACATTAACTTTGACAGTGGTTTGCGGTTACAACAGAGGATTTTCTTCTGGCAAGTTATTGTATGTTCATCTACTTTATTTCTTCAATTATAAAAATATATGTTGTTGTTGTTGTTCAGTCGTTAAGTCGTGTCCGACCCTTCGTGATCCCATGAACCATATCCCGCCAGGCCTTCCTGTCCTCCACTATCTTCCTGAGTTCGCTCATTTTCATGTTCGCTGCATCGGTGATGCTGTCTAACCATCTCATCCTTTGCCTTCCCCTTCTCCTTTTGCCTTCAATCTTTCCCAGCATCAGAGTCTTCTCCAGAGAGTCCTCTCTTCGCATTAGGTGGCCAAAATATTTGAGCTTCAGCCTCAGTACCTGTCCTTCCAGGGAACAGTCAGGGTTGATTTCATTTAGGATTGATCCCAAATAAAAATATATACATGGCTAAAATACCCATAAGCTGTACTTCTTCTCTAATTGCAACGAGTCATGGAAACCTCCACGCCACTCCGTATGTTTGACACCCTTGTTTTAGGGGTCTTGTTCAAGGCAAACAGGATAACATAAGAACCTAAGAAAGTCCTGTTGGATCAAGCCAAAGACCCATCTAGTCCAGAATCCTGTTTCCTACAGTGACCCACCAGGTGCCTCTTGGAATAAGAAAAAAGTGCTTATTTCTAATCATGACATCACTTCCTGCTTAATGACATCACTTCTGGCCCTTAGCAGGCATCATGAATGCCATTTGGTCCGCTGTATGAAATGAGCTTGACAAGTAGGAGAGAAAGGCAGACCCCTCTCCCACCCTTGCTCCCCTTCACCTGGTATTCAGAGGCACCCAAGAGTGCAAACTCTGCAAAGTTTGAGCCATTTCACATCCACCTTACCAACGTCAAATTCGAAACCCTTCTTCTGGAAGGTGTGGCAGCACCCTCCGGCCTTGCCATGTTGCTCCAACACCAAAACCCGCTTTCCTGCTTTTGCCAAGAGCGCTGCCACAGACAGACCCCCGATGCCACTTCCAATAACGACAGCATCTAAATTGGGGGGCACTTTGTCTGCGCTGAAAGCTGGGGGGGAAGAACAAAAAGATAATCAAAGACTTATAGCTAAGTTCTTGCTTGGGAGGAAGTGAAGCTAACAAGAGGAAGTGACATCTTGCACCTAAGCAGAGCTCACAGTAGGCAAGGACAGAGTCGCAGGAAAACATTTTACCCACTTTCATCACTGATTTTAGGAAGCTGCCTCTTACCGAGTCAGACAATTTGTTCTTCTGGCTCAGTACTACAGACACTGGCAGGCAGCAGCTGTCCAGGATTTCAGATTGCCTTACCTGAAGATACCAGGATCTGAACCTGAGCCCACCGCTGTAGCTCCACCTCTGAGCTGCTGCCCCTCCCTTAAAAGTGCCACACACGATAAACTTCAGATGTTTGAGAGCCACAATATTTAAGAAGCATTTAAATTCTTAAATATATTTACTCACCGTGAACATCAAACTTACTGGTATGTTTTAATCCAGTGGACTCTAAGTTAATATCTGGTAAATAATTATAAAGCTTGAACATTTCTTATTTACCTTTTATATTAAATTGTGATGCAAAAAGGAGCTCAGCCAACAGTTTCTTCCTTCACAAACGTGATAAGCAGCACAATTGCAGGCAAGTACAGCGAGACTAAGTGCTAGATAGGCTCTGCAAGGTTAACAGGAAGTGCTTCTGTGCACGCACGAGGGCAGGGGGCCATCCACGGATATGTGAATTCAAAGATACGGGTCCCCTCCTGTATATGTTAATTAGGGGGTGGGGCTTGCAGCATGATCCTGTTGTTCCCTTTTCAGGCATCCACTTACCACTGTGAGGATAGGTAGGGCCGGCCCATCCATGAGACTCACTGAGGTGGTTTCCTCATGCGCCTCAAGCAGTGCACCGACGGGGTGTGTGTGTCCACCTGCCTCCACCATGCCTCCTCCTCCTCCTGCTATTTGGATGTGAAAAGACAGAGGGGAACGGAGGAGAAGAGGACGCATGGGGAAGAGGAGCGATGGGCTAGGACACTGGAGATGTGTAGCTCAGCATTCTTTTCTCCTCCTCACTTCCTCTTTTCCTCCTCACTTCCTCTTTCACTTCATTCCCCTCTTCCTTTTCAAATCTAGGGAGTGGGAGGAGAGGAGCAGAGGCTGGTGCACCACTAAGTACGGGGTGGGGAGTATTTGGTGCACAGCCTCAGGTGCCAGGTCTTGAGCCGGCTCTAGGAATAAGGCCACAGACATACACATGATCTTGACTCAGCTTCTATCACTTCTATCATTCAAGCCACACCCACGTAGACACACTTTGCCAAAGGCGTGGGCAGAGTACAGTCTCATTGCCACACACTTCAAAGGTCACTCTGTGCTTTTAGGAGACATGTGCTTTGCCTCATATGCATGGCAGAGGGAGCCACGACAGGGCAGTCCCAGAAGGGAAAAAAAGAGAGCTTTAGCTTTGCTGTTTGCAGGCAAGAGTCATCTGCTCCTTGATCGAGTGTGGGAAATGCCCTCATTTTAGCCCAGACATCTCGAGGTAAATACTGGGCTGCATGGAGTCTCTTTCTTCCTCACATGCTAATTCGGGCGGGTAAGGTGTCTTGGAAAGGCTGGCATCGCTGCATGCTTCTCTCGCCCTCTCCCGCTCTTAAAGGGCCAGGGGCACATGGCAGACCACACTGTTGTGGCTGTTCTCTTTCCCCATCAAGGTCAGGTTCCCAGGAAGTATCAAGCGGAGAGGGAAGTTCTATGCATGTTCATTTGAATGACTGCATGCAGCTGATTTACTATCACCATTTGCATGTTTGTACGTGTCTTTCCCTGCAATTGGAAAGTCTGTTTTTCCAGGGTTCCCAACTGTGTGGAAAGAGCCCTAGAGCCATACAGACAGGACTGGCATCAGGGTCAATTCAAGACCTCCTGACGCAGCATGCCAAATGCTGCCCCTCCTTATCTGGTGATGTGCCCGCCTCTGTTCCTCCCAGTTTCCAATGTTCTAACTCAGCGCTCTCCACCCCTCCACATTTCCTCTTCCTCTCTGTCCCCTTTTTTAGTCCAATGAGTGGAAGGAGAAGGGGGAACAGTGGAGGCTAGTAGGCAGACAGAGATGAGTGCTCTCCCACCAATCTGCTGCCTGAGGCGACTGCTTCAGTTGGCCTCATAGATGGGCCGGCCCTGGCCGACAGTCAAGCACAGGCCCGAGGGCTCATACACGTACAAGGGCCCATGGTCACCCTGCTCAGTGGGGAGAATGGGGGAAAAGGAGACAAGGTTGTGTGAGATTCATGACACATTGACTCCTTCTTGCCTTCTCTCTCTGCTGGCTAATCAGCTTGGCTAATCTTCTCCAAATCCGTACGATAACTAGGAACTTTGGGAGAGATGTGAGGTGGTTACTTAGGTTAGCTCCCTGTGATTAACACAGCGACTTGGGGAGAAAGCTGAGCCGATTGGATGGTGAGGAGGGCAGGAGGAGAAAACGCGGCTGCACAAATCTGGCATGCCATCCCCTTCTTCCCCACTCTTCCCATTGACTAAAGAGCTCAGCTTTCTCTCCGGATAATGGATTAACCCTGGATAAGGAGAAGAAATTTATTTTATTTTTTTTCACATTTTTATACCGCCCTTCCTCCAAGGAGCTCAGAGTGGTGTACATATTTCCTCCCCTCCTTTTTGTCCTCACAACAACCCTGTGAGGTAGGTGGGGCTGAGAGATAGTGACTGGCCCAAGGTCACCCAGGAAGCTTCATGGCTGAGCGGGGATTTGAACCTGGATCTTCCAGGTCTAAGTCCGACTCCCAAACCACTACACCATCCTGATTGGTGGGGACAGTGTGCAAGAAGCTGCTGCTGCCACCCACCCACCCAGGCTGGGGGAGTATACACTGGGGTAGGAGATGTAGGAGAAACGCTGGGGTCTTGCGCCCAGGACACAGGCTTGCTCCAGGGCACATCACAAAATGTATATGTGCTAAGTATGTATATTGACGCCATTACTGGATGTATACTAACGACGTGAATGTACATAAATTGGGGGCGTGGCCTGGCACCATGATCCCGCTTCCCCCGCCCCCATGCATATTGTTCCCTGGCTATGTTGTGAGAACTGGTCTCATGAGAAAGAGTAAGAGAGGGTACCTAAAACAACCATAGCACTATCGGTTGTCCTGATGGAAATGCGAGCAAAGGGATATTATTATGTCTATATCGTGAGGCCCAGCATTGCAAGACCAGGACAGGCAGCAAGGATAAGATCACCCTGGTGAGAGAGAGGAGCAGGTGGAGAGACCCTTGGAACACAACCCCACTATGCCACACTGTGTCTCAAGGTTTCTGTCTCAGCCTCAGGGCTTCCTCTTTGATGCAGGGTTGAGAAGAGAAGCAAACACAATAAAAAATGGTCAAAACAAAGCACCACTTTTTGCACACTCACTGAAGAAAGAAACATTCCCAAAGAGGCCTCACCTGAAACTTCCTAAATTTCAGACCTTGGAAGAGGTCCAAAAAAGAAAAGAAAAAACAGAGAAACAAGTACAAATGATTGTGTCCTTCTGCCTCTTTAAGAGGCAAGCCCAGACCCCTGAGATCATGCAGTCCAACGACCACTCTTGCAAACTTCCCCTGCAAAACCGAAACTTTTCCCCCAATTCATTTACAGTCATTATTACGGCCTTGTAGGGGAGGCAGCACACATCCAAGTCTCAGAGCTCGTTCTTACCTACGAAGGTGGGCAACGAATGATGCTTTAGGCAAAGCAAGCCAGACACGGGAGGATGGATGTAATTTAATAGATGTAATTTAAAATGTAAATATGTTATGTATGTAGCCCTAATGCAGTTTTGGAGACTTCCTGTTCTCTGCCGGTTTAATCAGAGACATTCCCCCTGCTCTCACGGCACCAGTATATTCATTATGAATTATTATCCCCCCACCCTCACACACACACACGCGCGCGCGCGCGATCCAGCCTAGATTTCTATTCTCCAGCCTGTTGGCAGACTGTGGCCCATTCTTTGCAACACTCAGGAGCAATGTGCAATCCAACACTGATCCAATCCAGCTCACAGCCAGTCACTTACCTTTCTTAAGGACCTTTTTGCGAACCTCCGGGTCCGTGACTAGTGGTTTTTGGGGGGAGTGCTCGACCGCCTGGCTAATAAAGGGGCTCCTGGAGACATAGACGAGATAAAAGTAAACAAGGCCAAAGACCGGAACGGTCAGAAGCAGCAACAGCGGTAGCAGCAGCAGCCACATCCTCGCAGCCCTGTGTGTGTGACTCCGTGGCGCCGGCTTTGTGCTCCACCCACTGCAAACTCTGAGCAGACGCGTTCATGCATCTATAGTTTTTATAACCGAGGTGACAGTTATAAAGGGCCTCCAGCCAACTAGGGGAAAGAATGTACTTCTGTAATAACCCTTTACTCCCTGAAGTGAACTCTTTGGATCGGTCTCCAAGGGGCAATCTCGGAGACAGCAAGAAGGGCGTTTGCTGGAGGCGGAAAGAGAAGCAGAAAGCAGGCTGTGTGCATTCCCTGACTGAACGGAAAAAACTGTATTTTAACGCACGCACGCACCATTGCTTGCTTGCTTGCGCTCTCTCGCTTTGTGTGTGTTTTGCAGCTATGCTCCCCCCCCCCAGTAACAGATATCCTACCTTTTGAAATAATTCAGACTGTGAGAGGAGTGAAAGTGGATGCCGAGTTGGATTGTTTGGAAAAGGCATAAAGGGGGTTGTTGTTGGAGGTGGTATCACACAGAGTCTGACTGACAAATTGACTCCAACCTCCAAAAACCTCCAGGAAATCTAGCCTTACAAGCCAGAAGGAAAAACAGAGACACAGAAAACGGCATTGGTTGGAGATTTTTTTCCTTTGAAATTTATTAAAAGTTTTAACAGAAATGTAACAAAACTGGGCCAGTTCCAGTAGGAGGTACAGGGACATCATGAGTACTACAGAGGAAAACGAAATATACACACAGCATCTTCTGTTCTCAAAGAAACCACTTCCCTACACACAGGGTTACGAAGAGTATAAAATAGGTTGCATACAACAAATAAAAAAAGGAGGAAGGTGTAAACAAAAGGAGCCTTGGAAATTCAGGCAATCACCATGCCAGACAAAGAGTTGGAGAGGTAGAAAAGGACAGATACAAAGAGGCAAAAGGGAACATTTTTTCTGTTTTTTGTGTCTTGTTTTCTACTGAGATGCAGGGGGTTCAAATTTGGCAGTGTTTGTATTTTCACCCTGGTGGCTCCCCACTGGTGCCCTGCTTCCTCAGTGGGCTTTCTCAAAATGGCATGTAGGAATCAAGTCCAATGAGGTTCTTGCAGGGCCAGCCTGCTGCTGAAATGTGAGGGCAGGTGCCTTGGGTGGCAGAAGCAGGACGTGTGCCCATCCTATGCGTGCCAGTGCCTCCACACTGGCACCCCTCTTACCCAGCAATGACATGCTGCTGCTGCTGCTGCTGCTCTTCCCGTCCCCACACTTTCAACAGGTAGAGGGGATGAAAGCAGAAGGAAGGTGTCATGAAGAGGAGAGTAGTGGCTAGTGCAGCTTGTGGTCCCTAGAAATCCAGTCACAGTTCCAAGTATCACAGGCATTTAGATGCTCATTGGGAGCAATTTGCATCTGGCGGATTCAGGTGTCAGTTCACGCTGTGGGTATCACCCAATCCTCTGGCGAATACCTGCTGCCTCCTGTCTTTATGCCTCAGCTTCCCATTTATGGCCACTGTGGCAGCACACCAAATAATGGTTTTATTAAGGCTATTGCCTTCCTGATTTTGGGCTCCCAGAAGCATCCAACCAGGCACCAGTGGAAATCGGATGCTGGACTAAACAGGCCTTTGGATCAGGTCCCTTCCTAGACCAAATGGGATGTTGGGCGAGGAGGAGCATCATTGGAGCTGTCTCTGTTTGTTCGAGTTCTCAATACCTTGGTGTGTTTTTTTTAATTGAAGCCCTTTTCAAGACTTTGATGTACAGACTGAAACGATCATTCAGCATGATTGATCCCTATTACTGTATATAAGATGATACATTTCAACACACGGATCCATCAATCTGTATTTATTCATGCAATATATAACCTCTGCTAGCTGGGAAAAAGAGGCACTTGTTAAAGTGGTGTCCTCTTATATTTAGCAGGGGGAGAACAACTGTCCCTCTTCACCCCAGCATGGTGTCTTTTCCAGTGGCTGTTGCTGGTGTCTTTTCTGCATCTTTTTAAGATTACGAGCCCTTTGGGGACTGGAAACCATTTACTGATTTATTTTGCTATGCAAACCTCTTTGTAAACTACTTTTTGTTGAAAAGCGGTATATAAATATTTTTTAATAATGATAATACAGGTTTTTATCCCTTATCCGGACATCCGAAATCCAGACATTTTGGGGGCTATGACACACACACACAAAAAACCCAAACCTTCTTCCAACACCTGGCTGGCATAGCACAAGGCTTGCTGTGGCACAAAATTATACAATTGTATAAAATTACCTTCAGGCTATGTGTATAAGAGACATAAATGAATTTTGTGTTTAGACTTGGGTCCCATCCCCCAAGACATCTCACATTTATGCAAATATTCCAAAATGCAAACAACTTCCCATTCCAAGCAGTCCGGATAAGGGATACTCAACTCTATATTATTATTATTATTATTATTATTATTATTATTATTAATAATAATTACTATTATTATTATTAATAATAATAATAATAATAATAATATTAATAATAATAATACAGAGGTGGTAATAATAATTGGAAGCATAATAATAATAATGGCTGGCCCAGCCATGAGGCCACCTGAACGTCTTGCTTGAGGTGGCGGATTGACGGAGGCAGCAAACTGGGAGGGGATGCCCTGCACCTGCCCACCAGCTGCCCCATCCTCCTCTTGTACACTTTCGTTAGAGAGTATTGAAGGAGGAGGAGGGATTTACTCCCTCACCCTCCAGCTCTGCTGCTACTGCTGCCCCCACGTGATCTCCTGAGCGTTCTCGCAGGAGAGCACTCGGGAAAAGCGCTGGAGGCGGAGCCGCTGCCCCCTCCTTCCTTCCCTAGCCGCTTTTTGCACAGTCTCCTGGTGCAGGGGCTGCTGATGTATAGAGGTTCCCCTCCTAGAATCCTCCCCACCAGCCACTGGACAAAAAGGGGCAGCTGAGGCAAATGAGAACAGTGAGGTGCATATGGGGTGTGTGCGCGCCAAGGTGCATGCTGGTGGGTGTGGTGGATTGACTTGGGCTGCCCCTCACCATAAGGAGGCAAATAAAAACACATTTCTTTCATATTATAGAATAAGATAACGGAGGTTACTTTTATAACTGAAATGGCCAACACTCCCTAAGCCCAGCACAGTAGGTAGTCCCCTAAATGACCTGCACTTGAATTCAGCCCTGTCTTTGGTCTTATCCTGATGGTCCCTTCTTCCATCCTTAACAGCGCAATCCTATCCAACTTACACCGCCAGTGTAACCAGTGGTGCAGTGAGAACAGGAGGCTCCAGAACGGAAAGGGGATTCAAATCCCCTCCAAAGGGGGATTCAAAGGGGATTTGAATCCCCTTTCCGTTCTGGGGCCTCCCATTCTCGCTGCACCACTGGTTACACCGGTGGTGTAAGTTGGATAAGATTGCGCTGTGTGTTAACATAACAAAACTCATTTCACCACCAGGTCTCCTTTTCCCACTTTTTAGGTCACACTCATGGCACGTAAGTATAGCCCTCGTTCTCAGCCCACCTCGTGGCCACCTGCAGCTGCAATCACCAGTGCGATTTTCCCACACACTTGAAATAAAAATGGCCACCATATGCACAGCGGCATGGCAGGACATGCACATAAAAATAGCAAACCGTTAAACTGGTGGCAGAGGCAAGCCGCGATAGCCACAGTAGAGACTGCAGGGTGAACGGCTGCAGGGTGAACAGCTGAGAGCAAGGGGACAAGCAGGCAGCATCTGAAGCCACTCCAACCCCCTGAAAGAACCAGATGCAAACTCAAATGCCTTTCTGTGATGGAACTATCCATTGGGATGCTTGATCAAGCGCTGGAACTATGCAGGGTAGCAGCTGTCACTCAGCCACAGCACCCTCTAGAGTTGGTCATCCGCAGCTGTACAAGAAAAGTCAACTGCTCCTAGTTGGAATGTGCAAGTCTGAGTGTTCGTTATAAATAAATAAATAAATAGATACTTCTAATTTACAATAATCATCAGTTCCAAAATAGGACCCAAACAAGAACTCCCCCTCCCCCCAAAAAAACAACAACAAAAAAAACCCCACACCCATTCAATTTGGGCAAACCACAAGAGAAGAGAACCCGGTTAAAAAATAGAGTAGAAGAGAATTTAAATGAGGCTTCAAAACATCCAAGGAACATCTTCTCAAATGTGGCGCTAGTCCCATTTAAAGGAAACGTAAAAGTAAATCACGACATGTTCAAGACACCTTACCCAGCACAGACAGAATAGATACTCCACTCTTTCTCTCTTTAACAGAGATGCTGGCAAAAAACAACAACGGATGGTTCAAGAGGTCGGGGGGGGGGGGGAGGGAGAACAAGACATCAGCCAAAAACAAAAAAAAAGTAAAAAGAGGGATGGGGTGCCAGTTTCAGCACAGGACTCAATTGCACAATATATACAGTTTAAAATATTACAAACAAAGAGTTTTTAAAAATGCAAATAGTATTCACTTGGGACCAAAATAAAAAGGGAAATACAGTACTGTAAAACTCATAAAAGAGAAAGAGACTAAAATATTATCAAGTCCACCGCGTACTCTCCAGATTTGCTGGTTCTTGGGATTTTCATCATGCCATTTCAAGTGTGTCGTTTTCTTTTATGTCTACAACTGCAGAACTTTTTTTTTTTTTTTTAAAAAGAAGCAATAATTCTAGCCCTTGTTATCGTTGTGTTGTTGTCAAGACATTACTGGAAGCAAGACTTGCATGTGTAGCCCACAGGGATCGAGACATGAAAAACGAGAAATAGGAAAAAAAATATTGATGGGGAGATCAAAGCAGTGGGGATGTCTGGGGCATGCCAGGTTGTACGTTGTGTTACTGGATCAGAAGCCTTTCCTGAGCAAGGAAAACCAGAGCAGGCTGGGAGGGGAAAGACTGATGGGAAAGGCCACAGCAAGGGGGAAAGGAAGAAAAGGGGAAAGAGGAGACACAAAGGAACAAACAGGCTGGTGATTACATATTTGCATGTACATTTGTAGTTATGATGACTGAAGGATGGAAATGCAGAAATGCAATGGACATTGGTGAATGTACAAGATACACAGCGCAATCCTATCCAACTTACACCCAGAGGCGTCGCTCCGGTAGGGGCGGGGCTGTAAGTATCGCTGCGGTTACAGTCGCTTTACCGAGCGAGGAGGAGGCAGCCCCGCCCCCTCACTGTCCGAGCCATTCGCCTACGGAGAAAGCAGCAGGCAAGAGACCCTGCCTGCTGCTTTCTCCGTAGGCGAATGGCTCGGACAGTGAGGGGGCGGGGCTGCCTCCTCCTCGCTCGGTAAAGCGACTGTAACCGCAGCGATACTTACAGCCCCGCCCCTACCGGAGCGACGCCTCTGCTTACACCACCAGTGTAACCAGCGGTTCAGCGAGAACAGGAGGCCCCAGAATGGAAAGGGGATTCAAATTCCCTCCAAAGGGGGATTCAAAGGGGATTTAAATCTCCCCTCCCCTCCAAAGTGTCCAGCCCTGCCCTCCCCCCGCTGGTTACACCAGTGGTGTAAGTTGGATAGGACTGCGCTGAAAGGGAGTCACATGGGACACCATTTCTCAAGCACCTGCAATTTCACTTTAAAGTAAGGAGATGCAGGTGTAGGGGCTGAATCCAGAGAAGCTTTCTCTAGTGTTGGAAAACCTTTCTCCATTGGTGGAAGCTCCTCTGGATACAACCTCCTGTGTTGTTGTTGTTCATCACCATCACCATCACGTTCTTGGACCATTTCTTTTTATACTGCTAACTTTGGGTTGGATCCAAAAGGTTCTCTTCCTTTGAAGGAGGAATGTCCGGATATAACCCACAGACAGGTCATTACAGCTATCATATTTTTCCAGTGGGCCAACACGTGGGAAGCCTGCCATGGGGTTGAGGGTTGGACCCGATGGCATTCTGCACTCTTCTACGAATCTATAATCACTACCCACACAACTTTTCAACATGTGGGAGTTCAAACCAAAAAGCAGCCCTGTTGTGAGCACCAAAAGGTGACATGAGATTTGACGCAGAGGAGAGCAAATGGATAAATACATACAAGGGAAAAGCATAGGGAGAGATACACAGACCAGATGCAGGGAGGGAGAGAAGCAGAGCAATGATGGATAGTTCAGAAAGGGGAGATGCGATTACACTGCAAGTGAATTGGGGATAATGCCATACTAGCCTCAGTAGAAGTGTCAATTCTTCAAGATGCAGGAAGACAAGCATAAAGCCATCACGATGGGCCAAAAATCAACCATGGTGGTGATAAAATGGTTAATGCAACGTAGCCAAAAAGGTAAGAGGCAGGCAAACACAAGGCCTATTAAGAACCAGCAGTGTTTTCTGGCTGAGGGCAATCGAAACTGACATTTCCAGTAGATTTGTACATGCCGAGTTTGGCAGACTCAAGACTTCATCATTTTCTTCTTCAAATAATCTAAATGTCAAGACTGGGGGCCAATCTAATTGTGTTCCGTGAACTCTTTAAAGAGCCTCTCTCAGGTCATGTGCTACACTAAACAGGACACGCATCAGAATATGGAGCAGACCTATTCAGTACATTCAAATCCACTGATTTTTTTTTTTCATCACCATGCATCAACCCAGAATAAACTAGTGAGTGAACTGTGTCACACACAGAAGGAGAAAATGCATATCACAATTCAGAAGCACACACAAATACAGGCAACAAAGCTTGCGATAAAAAATAAGCATTCCCATGTTGCACAAACCTGACCCGATTCATATGACCCGTCACCCACAGGATAGCCCCACACAGAGCAATCTGCATTGTACAGAGGTCAGTCTGCATATAACAAGCTGCTCAGTTAGATCCATCAGCCATGCAAATCCCATGCCATAGCAAGCCATCCTCTTTCACTGGCAGGGTCAGCACCAGGTTTGTGGAGTACTCAGGAAACTTCCCTATGGGCCCCCCAACCTGGGTGCACCCCCCTCCCCAAGGTTCATGGTGATGAACAGGATGAGAGAAAGGAGGTAATGACAACGGGCTGGCTTAGACAGTGCTTTCAACTCCAAAGCAGCCCCACCATGCTATAAAGGACATATACAGCATGTGCACATCCTGACCCTGGATAGCACCCCCCCCCCCGAATTAAGGAAACTGACTTCATATTTCCCCAGATGCAAGGGGAGGGACAGTATATGCATGCCTTTTATCTCATGGGCTGATTCCGACTTGAAAGGATTGTCCAAAATGGCCCAGAGCAATTCTCTTGGTTGAAAATGTTGCTCTTTTGTCACTTCTTTCAGGAACCCCCCCCCCCCAATCAGTAAATGGAAGCTGTTCTGCAGAAGCCCCTGAAATACTGCAGGGCCCTCAGCAACCGCCCAACAAAGTCAATGCCTGAAGCTAGCCCTGCATGTCAGTTGGCACTGCAGGGGCCTAAAGAAATAGCAAATCCACAGGGTGAGGCTAGCATCCCCCATGCAGCCTGGATTTCAAGAGGTTGTCACATAGCTATTTGTGTCTGTCAACCAGGCTTCCGATAAATGGTAAGCAGTTGATGTTCCAAAACAGTTTTCCCTCGAGACTCAATCCTCGTAAACATTTCTAAAGTATTTTCCTTTTTTTTAAAAAAAAATCTGTTTTGATTTTTAACATCAGTTTGCTACAACATCTGGCTGTCCCCTTTTGGACATTTCTAGCTGAGGTACTACAGTTAAATAATATTCTTCATGCTTCAGACTTTGTTCACCTTTGTGCACTCAAAATGGATAGCAATCACCACCACCCCCCTTAAATATACAGCATCTTTTTCTTTCATGTCTTAAAAAGGTACGCAAATCTCTTCTCTAGGTTTGCTTTCTTTACCATGTTAAAATTCATGCGCGCATACATTTTTGTGGGATATTAAAAAGGTACGTATGTGGAAAGGATTTGGAAGCCACTGATAGCAAGAGAGTAAAAGGAATGGAAGGAGAATAGTGGTAATTTCTAAAGCCAAGAAGCAGTGTGCATTAGGGGTTGGGGTGAAGAGTGTGGAAAAAGCTCAAATTGTTTCCTCTGTGTGGGGAGAGGAGACTTTGACACATGGACAAATCCAAATCAGAATTTTAGCTTGCCACAGTTGTTTCCACTCTATATATTCTAAAGTCTGTGACTTGCGCTATTTTTTTTTAAAGGGGTGATCCGATTTCCCCCATTCCACTTTGTTCCTTAATTGTGTCATGGGTTTGCTGTGTTCTGCATTCCTCTGGGATACTGAGGAAGGAGGAGGCCTGAAGGAGGGAAGACGAGAGCAACGGGCTAGAGTGTCGCCTGGGAGACTCTCTGGCCCACCACTCTTGTCTCCTCCACTTCTCCTTTTCCTTTTCAAATACAGCAAGTATGGGAGGAGGCGAGGGAGCAATGGAAGAAGCAGACAGTGGCACCCCGGTTCATCCACTACCTGAGGCAACTGTCTCAATCTGTGCCATGGACAGGCCGGCCCTGTTCTCACCTTATTAATGGATCTCTCCCTGCAGCATTGTACAAAGTGCATTTCTGAGTTACTTGAACAGTACTGAAGGGCACTGAAATGCACCACACACTTGTTTGTTCCATGAAGCATCAGGTGGAGTTATTGCTATACAAATCTCTGCTGTAATGCATGCTCTGGTTACAAGAAAACAGGAAACTGGGGAAGAGACCATAAGACAATGGAGAAATGGTGAGGTGAGCACTGGCGAGTATAATCTGTTCCATCTAGTATAGGACATAGTCCCACTCTAATCTCCTCCCCCACTCAAAACCATAAAAGCTGTAGACCAGGGGTTCTTAACATTTTTTACGATTACAGACCCCAATGGATTGCCCAATATGTCCCCATACCCCCTTCGCCAGACTGTCGAAATCATAATTACCACCAGTCCTATTAGGTACCAGTATGTCTTCAAAAATATCAATAGATTGGTTTTACAGTACTTTACATATGGATAGCTAGGAACAGAACGTCTTATCTGTATTGATAATGGCGACAGCTAATAATATTCTAATCTAACAACACTTTAAAAAAAACGTCCAGAGATCAAGTCCCATACCCCCATCATTTGGTTTCCATACCCCCAAGGGGTATGGATACCCCCCCAATTAAGAATCCCTGCTCTAGACTTCGCATTCTTCTGATGATAATTTTTAAAAATCTGATTTGGCTTTGAAAAAACAAACAAAAACACTCCATTAGGAAACAGAACTCTGGAGGAATCAGTGCAGAGAAGCTTCCCTCCTCGATCTGCCAGTGAAATCCCAAGACCAGGATTCTGCCCTCACTCCGCAGTGGCTTGTGCCGCCCTTAACAGCTGCCATAGTGTCTGAGGTAGTCATCGTTGGTCCTGGCAAGAGAAAGGAGAATCCTGGAAAGGAGAATCCATTGGAAGTGGCCGATGGTGAATGTCAAGCTTTAAGGGACCAAAGGCCTGGCTTAGCAGCTCCCTCACCCCATTTTATGAAAACTATTGAAGGGCAGTGTGGCCCAGTTGGGTAGGGCCTGGTCGGGGTCACAAAGACAAAGGTGTGTAGGGAGCAGTATCAAGGATATGGACTAGGAATCAATTTAAACTGATTCTTCTCTCATAAACCTCTCCAGGTGGCTTCCCAATTGGCACATCAGCATCAGAGAAGCTGGTGAGAAAACATCTCAGCTGAATACAGGAGGCTTTCTATGAGGCCGCCTTATACTAACTCAGGCCATTGGTTCATCTTGCCAAGCACGGCCTACTCTGACTGACCGAGGATCACCAAGATCTCAGGCAGAGAGATAGGTCTCTAGGGAGGCTGAGGGAGATCTAGGCAGTGCCACCAGCACACCTGGAAAACCCCAAACCTGCCTCAAAGCTAACTCTGCTAAATAACGACCTCTGCTCTTTGCATCCACACACATCCTCCATGGGGTGTGAAAGAAGTTGAAATTTAGCTGCATTTTACTGACACAAAGATTGTGGTTAAGGGACCCACTGTCACATCACTGCTAGGGATTGAATCCAAGACTTTTAGACTCAAGACCAAAGCTCCCACTTCAAAGCTATCCTGTCACATTTTGCACTCACAAGCCTCTTATGGACACGTTCTCAGTTCCCCTTTAATATCCCACAAAACCTTGCACAACGGTATTGCACAAACCATGCCTCTTCATGGAGGCAAGGCATTCCCCCCCCCCCCCCCCAGGGTTCTCAGTGGGAAAGAAACCCAGGCTGGCAGGCAGTTCTTTTGGCAATATCAAGATCTGGGTTCATCTACAAAAACAGAATTTTTGGCAGTGAGTTAGCTGCGATAGGATAGATGCTGTCTTCCCGCCCCACTTGATTTCAGACAAGTCAGTTGCCAAGACAATCAGGAGGAGCAGAAGTAGCAAGGCATTGTGGGTATTTACTAGCCTGGCTCATTCCCTCCACCCTGCATTCACCATATTGAATTCTTCATTGGGCTTCCCATTGACAGGGCTTCCCACTACAGCGAAGGGGGAATAGGGGACATCCACCTATCTGTAGCAGTACAACAGAGTCCATGGTTGGTTGGAGGTGTTCTGGAATGGATTGAGGAAGTACTTTCTCTTTAAAATCTAATAAAGCCAACTGCATTCCACCCACACTGCCTCCTCCTAGGGACTGGCCAGGTGGGCCTGACTGTTGGAAAGGGACAGACCGCAAGGAGGAGGATTTCTGGGTTCCGTGGCCACGTGGGGAGATGGAAACGGCCCCAAGGCTGGGGCAGAGCAGAAGAGGGGACTCCCCTCTAGTAAACCCAGCTGACGGGGACCCACTGCGATTCACTGTGCAGCTTCTCCAAGGCAACCTGCAGCTGCTGGAATGTCCGTTCCATGTTGTCATTGATGAGGCAGAGGTCAAAGTAGTGCCCGTAGCCCCGCTGGATACGGCAGCTCTCGTCGACCGTCCGCTTCAGGTCAGCATCCTGGTACGGCACACGCAAAAAAAAAAGAACAAGCTGTAAGTCACCGAAGCCACCACAAGAAGGCAGAACACTGACAGTCATAAGCAGGGATGTGGATCAAGTCTCTGACTCCGTCTCGAGTCAAGTCCCAAGTCTCTGGGTCCAAGTCTCAAGTCAAGTCCCGAGTCATTGCCCCCAAGTCCCGAGTAAATTGGTTGCGAGTCCCTAAGCAGGGATGTGGATCAAGTCTCTGACTCCGTCTCGAGTCAAGTCCCAAGTCTCTGGGTCCAAGTCTCAAGTCAAGTCCCGAGTCTTTGCCCCCAAGTCCCGAGTAAATTGGTTGCGAGTCCCTATCTATTTAATGGGGAAAATGGGTTTAAACCCGAATAAAATTCGACTTGTCGTAAAAGGCTCCAAGTCTCAAGTCGAGTCTTTCGAGTCTTTCACAGTCGCCGAGTCAAGTCTGAGTCGAGTCATTGACTCAAGTCTGACTCGAGTCCAAGTCAGTGGTCTCTAGTCTACATCACTGGTCATAAGCATTGTGGTGGAACTAGCCCCATCCACCTCCATGACCGAGGACTCAGAGTCCCCACTCAGCACACACGGGCAGCCCAAGATCTTGCCAAATGTTGCTGCCTTTAATAGGGATTGAATCCAAGGCTTTTAGACTCAAGACCAAAGCAAGACCAGCTGCTGTTCCTCCTCATGCAGTCGCTAGATTGGAAGGGAAGAGCACATTAGAAGAGGGAAGGAGAGCGATGCTCCAAGCCCATCACTTTCCTCTCCAATACACTTTCTTTCCCCTCCATTCCTTTTTTCCTTTTCAAATCAGCAGCAAATGTGGGGGAGGAGGGAGTGGGAGTGATAGCAGCAGCACCCCTCCCATCAATCTGCCACCTGAGCCAACCATCTCAGTTCGCCCCATGAATGGACCAGCCCTCCTGGGAAACCCCACCATACTCCTGCTACCCGTCTTCCCCAACGATCCACCATGTGATAGACCCTCATTTGAATCACTGTGTGATTTGACTGTGCATCATCCTCAAACACGGGGGGGGGGGGGGGGGAGAGACAAAGCACTTCAAACTGAAGTTCTGCAGGGGACAGAATCAGAACTTTTAAAGGACCCCATTTAAGCAGAGATGCCAAAAGGAGTCAAATCAAAAAGAAGCCTCAGGGTCTCAGGACCCTCCCCAACTACACACCAACAAGTGCAGCTGACAACACATTCTCTTCCTAGATCCTTATGCAAAAGCCACCTTTTCTGTTAAGTTCTTTTTGCATAACCCCATCTGCTACTGAGAGTAATTTGTGTGTTTCTTCTCTGGTTAACTATCTTTGCCTTCACCATTTCCCCCTCCTTGACTTGTTGCGACCCTGTAAAGCACCATCTACACTGCCAGCACTAAATAACAGTAACAACAACAGACACCCAAGAGGTTAAGCTGAAAGAGACCATCAAGAACCGGGTTACTAGTCCTTATTGTTTGCTCCCCAGGGCCAAAGTGAAGACGCCCCAGGTGGCTAGGAAATCCATCCTTTGACTTGGAGTGACAAACGGACTCCTTATGGGTGGGTTACCGGGAAGGCCAGAAGAGAGCTTCCAATCAAAATAATAAACTGTGCTTCTGAGCATGCACAGAGCACTGTTCCCGTACCCCATTCAGCCTTCTTCTATCTGGCATTAAACTGATAAGGCTTTGGAGAGAGAATGGCTTCCAGATAGGTAGTCTGAACATAGCATCTCTCATGTTTAGAGACCAGACACTGGCCATCATTAAGGATGCTCCTGCCCAAACCTTTCCATGGTGTGTGTGTGTGCGCACACACACGTGCACATGCGTACGTAGAAGTGGAAGTCCCGTCCTGTTTTAGCCAATATATTCCTTAGGCTTTTATTATTTATTCCCGAGACCAGTTTTCAGAATCTGAAAATGTCAGAGGATTTATTAATTTTTTTGCACTCTATTTATGGTGTCGGTGAATTTTCTGTACAGCTTGGTCCTGAATGGCATATAGCACAATTTCATCCCCCTCCCCTTATATCACTGCTGATGCTGATCATCAATTTAAGGGCAAGTAATAAATAATGAACAGTCAGGACGGGCCCAAGGACCCAGCTAGGAGGGGCCTGGAAGCATCTCCTCCTTCTTTGCTCTCAGTGTTGCTGGCCAAGCGGGGAACTCACTGTCAGCTGCTTGGTAGCCACACCATTCTCCAGAGCTGCCTTGTTCATAGCTTTCAGAGTCTCAAACTCGGGGGCTTCAATGAACACCACGTAGGGGACAAACTCTGCCGTCCTCAGGACCTTGACAGCCTGTTTAAACAGCAGAGAGAGAGAGAGAGAGAGAGAGAGAGACTGGCTGCCATCACCACTATAATGACTAGGCTTACTATCATCCTGGAATCGAGCCTGGCTTCGGCCTAGAACGGGCCCGAGCAGCTCCCAAGGGTGCACTGCGGTTGCCCCAATGGGGTTCCAGCTTCGGTCGCATTGTTGACCAGACGTTCCGGAAGCTGGAAGCCCGTTGGGTAGCCACAGTGCATCCTTGGGAGCTGCTCGGGCCCATTCTAGGCCGAAGCCAGGCTCGATTCTGGAACGATGGTAAGCCTAATAATGACATAATATAGAACAGTGTTTCTCAAACTGTGGGTTGGGACCCACTTGGTGGGTTACGACCCGATTTCTGGTGGGACCCACAGAGCCTCCAATGAAAACATGGGTGATGGAAAGATCAGATAAGTAATTGCCTCAAGCCCTGAGGCTATTCAAAAATCAGATAGCTAATTGCCCTTTACAGAGTTGAGCGCCTGTAGTTTGCAAGATAGCTGCTAATTGCCCTGCAAACAGCTGAGCTCCTGCAGTTTGCAAGCTTGTGTAAATATAGGGAGATAAATGTTTGAGCTCTTTGTTTTGGTGTTGTCAGAGGGGTAGGATGGGATGGAGCGGGGGGCCGGCAATAACGCAAAACACGTCATTGCCCCCCCTCCAGTGGCGTTCCCAGCCCTCCCAGCGCCTGGGGGGGTGGGGGTTGGAGTGCCCCCGTCGTCGAGGCCGGCTCCGCGCCCCCCCCCAAGCAGCCGGGCTCGGGGCTGAGCGGCGCGGCACCGGACCGGAGCCCCTAGAAGCAGTGCGCCCACTCGACGCATCACCGGCTTCCGGAGGCTCCGCGGCCGGGACAAGCCCTCCTCCGAGCGACCGCCCAGTTCGGCGGTCAGGGCCTTCTGAGAAGGTCCAACGCGTCGATGCGCCTTTTATTCCTTTTTGCGCATGCGCAGAACCTTTCTGAGGGCAAACGGGCAGCCCGGCTGCCGCGCCCCCCGGAAGCTCGGCGCCTGGGGTGGAGCACACCAGCTCCCCCCATGATAGGACGCCACTGCCCCCCTCCAGCCGATGCTAGCAGCGCAACTCATGTCATACTGGTGGTGGTGGTTTTAAAATGGAATCTGAACAAATAATGCAATGGGAGATCTATCCTCAAAGAAGGAAGCCTCTCCATGAACCTCCCTCCATCCTTAACCCTGGAGTGGGGAAAAGAGCAACTACCTGTGGGTTGACATCCAGAATGCACATTTTGCCTGCCTCCACAACTTCATGGATAGAATCGATCTTGGTCCCATAGAGATTCCCCTCATACTCTCCGTGCTCCAGGTAGCGGCCTGCTTTGATGTCTCCCTCCATCTCAGTCCTAGTCACAAAGCAGTACACTTGTCCCGTCTTTTCGTGCTCTTTGGGCCTCCGAGAAGTATCTGTAACAAGACGGATGAATGAAGGAGGATCATCCAGAAACTGGATATGGTCTCTGTCTCCCTGTCTCCCTCTAGTGATGATGTCAGGTAAAGACAGCTTCAGGGCTACCTTCTAATGGAGCAAAACCATTGGTTGCCGTTTCAGAAGATCCCAGTTACACCACAAACTGCTCCTTGTAGTAGCTGCAAGCTGCCCATTCAAAAGGGACAGCAAAAGGGACTACACAAAGAAATGTCATGCATTGAGTTGCATTCAAAAATTCCCTTCCAATCCTTCTTCTGGAGGAAGAAAACCACTGGACACAACCCCACTGTGTTTTAGCACAGCACTAGGAATGCCAGAAAAGCCCTGTTTAGTGTGGTGCCAAAAATGAATGTGTGCACGTTTCTGCACGTTCTATTACCATTTACACAAAAAATGGGTAATTTTTTTGCCAAATGTTTACACAATTGCCTCGTGGTGGGGCAATGGCAGCTCAGAGCAGGTCATGAGGAAATGCCTATATAACGAGAATGCAGACGCTGACATTGGATGGAATTCTTCAAAAGGCAAAACGAGAGTACAAAAGATAACGCCTGTGGGATACGTTCAGCTGAATATATCATCAGGGGTGGCCAAAACTTGCTTCATGTAAGAGCCACATATGATAAACTTCAGAAGTTTGAGAGCTGCAAGAGAGATGTTTGAGAGCCCCAATATTTCAGAAGCATTTAAATTCTTAAACATATTTACTCATCGTGAACATTAAACTTATGTTTTAATCAAGTGGACTGAGTTTATACCTGGTAAATAGTGATAAAGCTTGAAAATTTCTTATTTATCTTTTATATTAATTGCGATGCAAAAAGGAGCTCAGCCAACGTATTTTCCAAGAGCCACACATTATAGGTCAAAGAGCCACATGTGGCTCAGGAGCCACAGTTTGGCCACCCCTGGAATATATGATAAATATTCTAACATGGTAGAATTGAAGATTTGTAAACTGTTGTCTTTCTGAATTAGGAACGGCTATAGCATTCCCCATTTCCTCTGGACTGCGGGGATGGAATTACATAGTGCCCAAAGTGCGTAGCTACAGCCAAAAACAGCAACTGCATATTGTCCTCCCGCTTACGTTTAGTCCAGCTGACCTCATTTTGTGACATCACAATTGGGGTGCATTCTCCCACCACTGTTAGCAGCAGCAGTCAATGATGTGGAGAGCAAGATTAGGGAAGCGTTATAATGTCACAACACAAAGTTAAGTTCTATTAATAAACATTACTGGGGGCAATGGCCAAGCAAGGTGATTGTCCCAGTCCAGCACTGCCAAGACTCACATGGGATGGTGGTTCCATATTGCGACTGGTCAGACATAATAAGCTTGTTTTTAAGACTGCGCCGGCCAACTCCCTGCGCACCAATAAGCACCAAGGTTTTCCTGCGGAACGGGGGCATCCGTGCAACTTCTTCATAGATTAACAGTTCATGACGATCAAACTCTGCAGTGCAGGAGGTGGAAAAATCACTATTAGTTGTAGAGCCAAACAGTCATAAGTCTTGAGATGAAGCTACAGACAGATCATTAATTGTTGGCATCCAAATAGGAACCCTGTCTTGGCACTACCTGCCATGTATCAAAAGCCAAAAGATCTCAAGAAGAAATTTTTTGATAACATTGAAATGTGAGAAAATATCAAGAGCTACATCAAAATGGTTTGATATTTTTTTCACATTTCCTTTATGAAATCCAGCTTTGAGAGCTGTTTCTTAAAACCCTACATCTTCCCGTGAATTTTAAGTGAACATCATTAAGCATCAACTTGCCAGAGTAAGTTACTTCTATGCTTCACTTTCCCCTCCCATCCTGATACACAGCCAGTGGTTCCCAAACTGACCAGCGTCACGGTGCCCTTCCTTCGCTGGTGCCAGTTACGGAACCCGGAAGTGCCGATGACGCAATGATGCATGACGTGATGATGACATCAGCACTTACTTCCGGGTTCTGTGAGGGAGAGGGTCTGCTCCCTCCATCCTTGTGGTCGTTGTGGTCGTGCTGCTGAGCAGCTTGGCTGGTGTGCGTCCCACGATGCCCCTGGAGGTTTGCCGAGACGCCCTGGGGCGTCTCGATGCCCACTTTGGGAACCTCTTCCCTACAGCCAAAAGCATTCATCACTGGGAAACGTTGACCACAAAATAGTCAAACAAAGTTGAATTTCTGCAAGCAAGTGGGAGTTAGGAGAATTGACTTGGGATTCCTCCATACCGCTCAAAATTAGTTTTGGCTTTAGTGAGTGCTAAACATCGTTCTTCTGAACAAGTCCCCATGGGTCCATGTTGATATATTTAACCATGTCTTCTGAGGGTTGATTAAAAACACAAAAAAGCTCTATGTTAGTCAACCATGACTAAAGAGAAATCTGACCACATGGGGGTGCAATTGCAAGAAGGTTCCCTCCCACTGCCTCAAGGTACTTTGACTCTTGAACCAATTATGCAGGCACAGCCTGTCAGATATCCTGTGCCCTTCGATTGGCTTGTATCGCTCACCTTTCAGTCAACGGGGATTACCAAAGTCAGTCCTGGTTTCTCCTTCCTCTGCTGCCAACCTCCTAACACTTCCCCAAAGCAAACTCTGTTGTCTCTGGATGAGAAACCAGACTTCTCCCATGAATCCTGCTGTAGGCAAGGTTCCCCAGTTGCTCAAGGAGAAGGAGAAGAAGGAAGGAAGAGAGCTAAACATTGCGGTGGGGCAGAAGGGACTACTAGCACCCAACAGCAAACAAAGATGGACTCTAATGTCTTCTAGAAGGCTTTCATCATCATCCAAAAATAAAACAGCTGCTAAGGGAACTGAAGTCTCCTCGACTTGTGACCTGGGTTCTCACAATACAGTAAAACTTTGCAGAGATCACAGAGTCAAGTGCCACAGGGATTCTTGGATGGGGAAAATGTGGAGAATTGCAGATAACACTTCCAGGGGCACAGATTGGAAACATCGTCGTCCTGCGCATGCGTGAACTCTGTAAAACGGCAGCGCTAACAGAGTTCGCGCCAGGGGCGGCAGAGGAGCAATCTGCGCCCCTGGAAGAGATCGTCGCTGGAGGAGATCGTCGCTGGAGGCCCCTATAATCAAGATAAGTGCAGCAAAGCATACACATACACTTAGAAGCCCCGTTACTGCTAAAAAAACCTTTTAAAAACCCGGAAAAAAACCGGGAAAAAAGCAAAAAACAAAAACGAAAGTAATTATGCTAATTACTTATTATGCTAATTACTTTGGGGGCGTCGAGGGGTGGGCCCCAACCTATTCTGGGGCTAGCTACGCCACTGGCTGCACGAGGGAGGACTGTTGCGCTTTGCTGCCCCATTTTGTATCTGGAAAATCTTTGTAGCTATGGGACTTTGTTATAAAAATGGTGGAATGACTTTAAAGCAGCAGTTAATCTTCCAACTTAACAACTTGTGCTAAGAAGAACTAGAGCAGACAGCAAGTTGCTGCACCTTTGATAATGCTCCTCGTGGTTTAGGAGCGAAACGTTACGACAACCCCTTGTTCTCTTGTTAACTTAATAAAACAACCAGAACCAACTGGAAAATGCTTCTTTTTATTAATTCAAATCCTGAGGTATCTTTATTAATTTTGGTGTGAGGATTTAAAAAAAAATATGCCGCTATTTTTGGCATAGCATCAATAGTTCAGCCACATTTTATGCTACTCAGGGAGAGCTTACAACCTCTTGTCGTGGCCATGTTTACCCTGGTGCGAAGATGAATGACAGTGTTTCAATACCAACACAACATTTAGGATTTTGATGATACAGAAAAACCGAGAGCACCATTGGAATCAGCACTTCTGAATTGTATAAGAAGCATTTAAAAATAAACAATTTTTGTGTTACACAGTGTAATTCTTGCCTGCATTTTTTGTGGTCAGATACATCATCCTTTTCTTTTTCTTCCCACTGAGACTGCCACACAAGGCACCTGCCAGAAGGAAAAAGGAGACATGGAAGCATGTTGCGGACCTGTCCTAAAGAGAACACTATCCCACCTGTAGGGAACATCTGGAGGAGGGCAAGACTGGAAGGAAGAGATTGTAGGATGCACTGGTGTCACTGCAGGGGGGGGCGGAGCTCTAAGTTCCGCCATGGTCCGACCCTCCGTTACATGGGAGCACGAAGCGCCCTCTCCCCTCGCCTTTGGAGCCATTCAAATCGGTGCTTTGCTCTGTCCCCCAAATCTGCCAGAAACTACTTGCCTCAAACCCTGGACCCAGCTGGCGTCACCCACAGGACCCTCCTGTGTACCCAGATATTGATACTCGCCTATAAGCTTGCCAGAGTCCTCCAGCTAACCACCGTTGGAAACAATTCTGAGACAGATGGAAATTTGGTCTGATCCAACAAGGCTCTGAGGCAGAGTTGGGCCGAAGAGAGCCTTGACTCACTGGCAAACAGGACTCAGCCTTACCTGATCCAAGTTGAGTTATATAAGACTCCCAATGAACCAGAAGGCTGAAGTGGGAACAAATCAGCCCTCAAAAATCCTTCAAAAAGGAAGCAAAACTGAGAGGGATCTCCTGCTTTTTTGGCCATCTGTCCAGGCCGAGTGTCTGTTGCCTGCATCTTTGGATCTGGAAGCACTTATCCACGCATGCCAGCAAAGTGGCAATAGTTTCGTTAGCTGTTAAATGTTGCTGACCAGCTTCCCCCCCCCCACCCTTCCAAGCTATTCCAATTCTGGTCTTTGCAAGGATTGTGCCTTTTACCTGACGACGGTGTGACTTCGAGGTCACGCTTCACAAATGCCTTGCGCTTCTCCTCCAACAGTTGGCTTGGGATCAGCCCCGCACTGCCCCCTTCCACATGGCAGGCCTGCAAGAATCAATGCTAGTGTGAATATCTGGGGCAGGCTACCATAGGACAGGGTCAGATGGACCTTGTGTCATGAAGAGGAGTTTTCCTGCACATAGTTAAAAAAAATAATACTTTGTATTCAGTAAGATTTTAGGTTCTCGTGGCCAGCAATGATTTTAGAATGATTAAAATTAACGGGATAAAAAGCCATGGCAAATAAAAAAGTAAGTTAAAAAACACAGTAAAACACGATCAAAAAAACACGTTAAAAACAGTATCGCTCAAATTACATTAAAAGACAGTATTAAAAACCGTATTAAAACTAGTGGTAGTAGGAACGTTTTCTTTACTCATTTTAAACAGCATGAAGAGACTGGTCTTATAGGGGCCAGCTTGAAAAAAACCAGTACAATCTGGATTGAAACCTTGCTGCTACCACTAGTTTTAATACGGTTTTTAATACTGTCTTTTAATGTAATTTGAGCGAAACGTCGCTATTAAATGGATGGTTTTTACAGGCTTTACTTTGGATTTTAAACATGCATATTTTATTGTTGTATTTTTAAATCCACTACATTTTTTTCACGTGGTTTCATTGTGTTGCCTGTTTTATCATTTTTTAAAAAAAAATTTATCATGGCTTTTTACCCGTTAAATTCCAGTTGTTCTAATATTGTGGCTGGTCATGAAAGTTTTAAATCTTATTTATTTGTCTTTTAATACTGTTTTAATGTGGTTTTTTTTATCGTGCATTACTGTGTTTCTTAACTTAGTTTTTTTATTTGCCATGGCTTTTTCACCCGTTAATTTTATTCATTCTAAAAACATTGTACAGGTGGGCCCCCATATCCGCTGGGGATATATTCCAGGTCCCTCCGTGGATACTTGAAACCATGGATAAGAGCGAACACCCCTCCATGGTTTCCTGAGGACCCCCCCACCCTGCCTCCCCTTTAGGCAGACATGCTTGCCCCCCCCCCCAGCTCTTATTTTTCTTTCAGCAAGCTTTGTTTCTTCCTTAAAAACAGAGAAGCAGCCTTCATTGCAGGCAAGTAGAACGAGACTAAGTCCTAGAAAGGCTCTGCAAGGTTTCTGTTAACCTTGCAGAGCCTCTCTAGTACTTAGCCTCTCTAGTACTTAGTCTCAAACTTCTCCTGTTTCTTTAAAGGAAGAAATGAAGCTTACTGGGAAAAAGTAAAAGCCTTGGGGGGTCCCCACGACCCGTGGATAACTGAAACCGTGGATAGCAAATCAGTGGATATGGGGGCCCACCTGTATTCAATTTCTTAACAGCGATACTAAAGAAGACCATGATTATGATTTGCATTACTCATGCATTACTCAAATTGCATTACTCAAATTTGCATTACTCAAATTTCACTCATGCCGAATCCCCACTGGGACATGATCCTGATACTCCCTATGCATAGAGGAGTTTGAAAATGGTGTGTGTGTGGTTTTTTTGAAAATTTGTTGAATTAAAATGCAAAATGTGGTGTTTTGAGTTTTTATTCACAGGTGCGCATTCTTAAGCATCAATATCAGGCTTAACATCATTACGTTGCAGTCTTCAATGCAAAAAACAAGACGGCCAGTGGGGCCGTCTTATTCAATTATTATTATTCAAAAGTTATTCAATTATTTCTAACTGGAAATCTCAACCATATGCATTCCACAACAAGTAGAGATGCATTCCACAACACAGCCGGTTTGGCTCTTTTCTACTCCCATGGTGAAACGTTGTATTTGTAACTTAGTGTTTTTTAAACAGTATGTTTTGCTTTTAGCTGGTTGTTTTTTTTTAACCTTTTAGCTTGCTTTTAAAAAAACATTAATAATTTCCTTTTTTGGAGACACATGGCTTTTAATCCCATTTATAAATCTTTGAATATAATTTATTGGCCATGAAAGTTTTAGATTGTTTTTAACCAGTAGAGAGTTGGTAATTTGGTTTCCCATTCTGTTTGAAAAAGGTGGTGTTTTGCGTTATTATGCGCTTATCCCTCCCCCCAAAAACACCCCTACCTATGAACCCTAAAAGCGAGACTCACCAAGTGAAGGGTCATACCTGCCACCAATTGGGGTCATCCTGGTTGACGATCTGGAGAAGGTCTCCAGCGATAAACTTCAGCCCAGCTTCCTTGCACGGGATGAGGTTGTCTGTGACCGGGTCATAGTCAAAGTGAGCCTTTACAAAGACCTGAAGGAAAAGGATCAGCAGGAGAAGGCTTGGGAGGCTTCTAAGTAGGGCGAGGAGAATCAAAAGACTGTCATAGCCAGGATGGTGTAGTGGTTTGGGAGTCGGACTTAGACCTGGAAGATCCAGGTTCAAATCCCCGCTCAGCCACAAAGCTTCCTGGGTGACCTTGGGCCAGTCACTATCTCTCAGCCCCACCTACCTCACAGGGTTGTTGTGAGGACAAAAAGGAGGGGAGGAAATATGTACACCACTCTGAGCTCCTTGGAGGAAGGGTGGTATAAAAATGTGAAAAATAAATAAATAAATAAATAAATAAATAAAAGGGCCAATCCAGGAGGTGCTGAACTCACTAACCAGCCAAGATCAAAACCAGAAAAATTTGAGGGCCATTACAGACTGTGGCAAATACATCCCAAACCAAAGGATCACGATATAATATACAGTATTATATATACAGTATTTATATACAGTCGGACCTTTTTATCCGCTGGGGTTTTATCCGCTGAGGTTCTTAACCACAGTGGATAAGAAAATCAGTGGTAAAATCAGTGGTATATGAAATCCGAGGTGGGTCGAGAGTGGTGCCACATTACCTTTTTTCCAGCATCTTCGCTGCTTCCCTCCTCCTGAGTTTGTTTAAACCAACTGAAAAAAACCAAAAGCCACTACAGGAAGCAACCTGTAAATGGCGGCAGAGACTCCCGGCTGCATTTTTTAGCAGTTTGGACATGTGCAGGAGGCTGGAAGTGGCTGGCAGACCCCCGACAACATGGGCCGGAGGTTCCCCATGCCTGGTCTAAAAGGTGCCAGGGCTTCCCAATTTGAACATGAGGCTTCCTTAGAGTTGCAGAAGCTGACCAACTTCTGCTCTGTTCCTATGCCAAACAGCAATGTAAACGTGAGTCAGTATGGTGTAGTGCGGAATGCGGAATGCTAGATGCGGAAGTGGAACTGTGGAGACCTGGGTTTGAATCCCCACTGAGATCATGTTGCTGACCCGGATGACATTTGGCCAGTCATTTCCTAATTTTCCTCACTGGCTGCTGTGAAGACAGGGGTGGTGGTGGTGGTCTTTCTGCATATATGCCACCCTGAATTCCTTGAAGGAAAGGTGTGATACAAGTTTAACAGGATAGAACATCTGCAGAAATCAGCAATTTTTTTGTGGCATGCAGATAAACATCATCACCTGCATACATCTGCCAATCATGTTGCTGCTTAGGGACACAGGAGCAGGAGAAGGTAAAAAAAACGTGGCCACCCTAAGCTTCCTAGCAGGATTACTATTTTTTTAAAATCATTCTGGACCAAAAACAGCAATTCAGCAGTCAAGCGCAAACCCAGCAAGCTGCAGGAAAGCCTTCGATACAACCGCGTAGCTGGTACAATACTCATGTTGCCAGTCATCTCATCCTCAAACAATGGACCCTGGCGGTGGAAGGCAGCAAGCGAACAGCACTTTTTTCCCCTCCTCTCTCATCATAGCTGCCTTTTATTTGCATCCACAGGAGGCCAGAACTGCTGACGTCGCCTGGGAAACGGGTCACGTCTGTGGCTGTCTGTCGAGACTGTTTAGCAATCCCCTCTTCCCCTCCTCCACCCTCATCAAAGCATGTGCAGAAATGAAACACAGAAGGATGTTTACAAAGGAAGGAGCTTAAGGTTCGGGGCCTGGAAAAGAAAAAGGAGATGAGATTCCCTTTCCGGATCCTCTCTGATCCCCAAAACTGTAGCCGACGTTTCATTTTTGCCTACGCATCACACCCTCCCATCTGAAGGGTGGGTAGGAATTGCCCTGCAATGTGATTCCTTGGGAAAAGGCCGTTTCCACCTATTCTGGGGCTGGCAAGTGGCATTCAAAAACCAGACATTATCCAAGCTTGAACTGGACAGAGACCTGAGCTGGGATCTTGACAAAGGTGGGTTGAGAGAGAATCTATCAAACATACCTCCATGTCTTAGAAGCCTTGTTTTTTCTAGCCAGGGCCAAACATGGTGGCAAATGCATGGAACTGGGGTCTGGTGGCTTTGGCTGGTTTCAAAAGCAGCAATGGATAGCAGAGGAGCAGAGGCTGGTGTCCGACACTTTCCCAGTCCGTTTCCTGACTCTGAGGGCGCTATTCTGTGTAACTCTTGCACCGGTGTAACCGTAGATTCCCCAGTGCAAGAGCACTTATGCCAGGGTAACTTGCCATACACTGACGGATGCAGGACGGACACCTGTGTAACCCCCCCTCGGACGCCTCACATGCGCAGTTCGGATGCGGAACGGACTCGGGTGCAACTCTTCCGGCGCAGGGGGCATTCTGGGGGCGTCTTAATGCCCCCAGAATTCCCCCTGCACTGGCGGAGTTGCGTTGGTGTTCATTCTGCGTCCGAACTGTGCATGTGAAGCGTTCGGGGGGGGGGGGGTGTTACACCGGTGTCCGTCCTGCATCCGTCAGTGTACGGCAAGTTACACTGGCATAAGTGCTCTTGCACTGGGGAATCTACTGTTACACCGGTGCAAGAGTTACACAGGATTGGGCTGTAAATTGCCTCCCTCCAGCAGCTCCCCCAGCAGGGTTTTCAATGTGAATTTGTGACGGGAGGGGACATACTACAGCTATTAGCTCAGTGGCAAAGCACCAGCCTTGAGTGTAAAGGTCCCAGGTTCAACCCCTGGCAGTATCCCCAGAGGGACAAAGGATTTAGAAGGCAGCTTCCTATGTGCAGGAGGCTGGCTTGCAGGAGAGAAGGGGTTAACCTGCCCCCCCCCACACCCCACCCTCAATCACCCCCTCCCAACACAGCCCAAAGAACAAACAAACATGCACCACTGAACAACAGTTACACATGCTTGCAGATAATGTGTCACTTGAGCCCCTGGGGAAAGATGGCTTTCCAGCTTGGCTCCAAATTTCGGAGGTTGCCAAAGCTCCTCCCAAGCAGCCTTGCAGTAAAAACATCCCCCCTCCCCTTCACCTTTTTCTAGACTGCGTTTAGCTCCCGTCCATTTTTTATGCTTATTGGCGTGAAATAATCCTCTTTGCTTCCACAAAGAAGTAGGATTATATCCAAATGAAAACAAGCATCGCTCATCTCCATACCACGAGCGTCATCCCCCCCCCCTTTTGAAATCAGCACGGACTTTGTGGTGGGAAACTAGCTGTTGCTAACTCATTACGCAGATCTGTGTACATGCTCTCGTTTCTTGTTCTCTCTCACACTCACACTCACACTTCTAGTATTACCCAACGCGACTCTGAATCCATGCTTGTGCCATTGCACGAGGAGACACACCCACACTCTGTGCCAATCGCACGTACGCCTCAAAGGGTCTTCCAGGTTTATCCCCACTGTTCCCTGCAGGTCATGCAGAATCTGAAAAATGGGAATGCATCCCACAGGACCATGAACTGAAAATGCACATGTGAGAGAGGGGCTGAGTTTTTTTTTAAACAAGGTGATCTTGGCTCCAAATCTCGATGGCAGCCAGTGTGGTGTACTGGTATGTAGCTTCTAGGTTTCAGACAGGGGTCTTTCCAGCCCTACCAAAGCCCCTGCTAACTGGGGAAAGAGGCACCTGGGCAAAGAGGCACCAGGTTAACCGTCTTTAAGTAAGACGACACTCAGAGGACAGGCTGAGACACAATTCAGTTGGTGGAGGGGCTGTAGCTCAGGGGTAGAGCATGTGCTCTGCATGCAAAAAGCCCTAGGTTGAACCCCTGGCATCTCCAGATAGGACTGGGGGGAAAGACCCCCCATGTAAAACCCTGGGGAGCCACTTGTCAGTCAGCCCAATCCTAACCAACTTTCCAGAGCTGATGCAGCTGTGCCAAAAGGGTGTACACTGCAGTGGGGGAGAAAGAGAAAGTCACAGAGGCCTCCTCAAGGAAAAAGGGAACATTTGTTCCCTTACCTTGGGGCTGCACTGCGGCTGCATTGGCACTGGAAAGTTGGTTAGGATTGGGCTGTCAGGTAGACGAAGCAAGCGTCAGACTCAAGATAAAACAACTTCCCATGTTTGGCACCGAGGTGGGCCGGCCAACCTTAGAGTGGCCTTAAGGGACACATAGCCCAATCCTGTGCAACTCTTGCACCGGTGTCACAGTAGATCCACCAGTGTAAATGCACTTATGCCAGTGTAACTTGCCGTACGCCGACGTACACAGGATGAACACCAGCGTAACCCCCCTTGGACACTGCACATATGCAGTTTGGACGCAGGACAGATGCCAGCGCAACTCCACCGGTGTAGGGGGCATTCCGGGGGCATTCAGACACCCCCAGAATGCCCCCTGCGCCGGCGGAGTTGTGTTGGAGTCCGTCCTGCGTCTGAACCGCATGCATGGTTTCCGAGGGGGTTACGCTGGTGTTCATCCTGTGTACGTCGGCGTACGGCAAGTTACACTGGCATAAGTGCATTTACACTGGTGGATCTACTGTTACACCGGTGCAAGAGTTACACAGGATTGCACTGACCAAGTCTTTTCTTACTCTTCTCATGTACACTGAAGGACTGCGAGGCCAGGTTCCCCAGGACAGAAAGCCCAGGTTGGCAGAGGGCAGGAGGCATTTACTTGTAGACTCAGAGCAGCTTCAGGACAATTTCTGGCTGTTTGGGGCTCCCTCAGACCCAGGTTACCATAGCTATAGAAAAAGCGTATAGCTTTCATGCCTCTGAAAACGCTAGTGGGCCGGATGTAATCGAGTTGACATCTGCCTATTAAATTCTTACGCTATTTTGCCCAAAGCACCCAGGCAGCAACTCACTTTTGGACCTCAACACATGACTCAAGGAGAAGATTGTGTGCGCGCCTCTCTTGATGGTGCTCACCAGCATTCAAGAACACTCACTTTTTTGAGCCTTCCTCATCAAATGCTCTAAACACCTCTATCAGGAGCCAGGGGGCAACTGAGGTGGTTACTCTCAAACCTACACATAGGGTAGGATTTAGGTGGTAATGAAATATGAGTAGGCTAGGTATTCCAGAATAATAATCTCAGTCAGACGTTCTTATGCCAAAAAGGAACAGTTCAGCTGAGAGAGTGAACAATTCACAGGCTTTGGCGGAAACGTAAAAGGTTAGACATCTCTCTCTAATTCATTTTGCTCCCTCTCCTTGAACTTCCTGAGGGCATAGAAACGCTTGATTAGGTCTCCAAAGATGGCACCAGCAGACAAGGCGTCTCGACACAGACCTCTATCATACAAACATGCAGCATCTTAGGAGAGAGAGAGAGAGAGAGAGAGAGAGAGAATCCATCTGTATCTCAATCCCAGAGGACTTCTTATATGCCCAAAATAGCTAAAACGTGGACTGGAGGAAAAAAAGTCACACGCATTCCCAGGTCTCTAGACCAGAAGTTCTCAAACTGGTGGGTCACAACCCACTAAGAAAACCAGAAGACGTCAATACCCCCTTAAGGGGGTGACATCAGCGACATTCCACCGCTGCCACCGCTGGGGGAAAAGCTTTTCTTAAACACACACACACACCACCGAGTGTTGCGCTGGCCCTCCAGAGGGTGTGTGGAGGTCCGCGACCCTCTCCGAGGGCCTCCCCACACTGAAGATCAGCTCCGCAAGGCAGTGGCAACCCACTTTCGGTTTTGTACGAAAACTGGAAGTGGGTAGTGATCGCCTTGCTGATTCTCGCTAATTCATTTTGCTCCGTCTCCTTGAACTTCCCGAGGGCATAGAAACACTTGCTTGATGATGTCCTCAAAGACGGCATCCCAGTTCCAGAGGGAGCAGGAGATAATCCTAGCCATGCCATATACATCTCTCTCAGGACACACAGTACAGCCCCTTTAACTGGGAAGAGTGCTCCTCCAGGAAGGTGCACTCTAGGACACACAAGTCCTCACATAAATACAGGAAACCCTCTTTTGAGGGGGCGGGTTCGCGGAGCTAGGGGGCGGGTTCGCGGAGCTACTGCAGCAACCAATCGGATAAGGGGGGGGGGGGGAGAGTGGTTGCATGCCAATCAGAACTACTTCCAATCTGTAAGCTGCGCTTTCTTAAGAAGGCGGGACAGCAGAAGGGACAACAGGCGGGAAGACACTCCTTCCGACCAGCTCTGCGCGCTGAGGCGGAGGCAGGGGCAGAGGCCTCCGCGCCAGGATTCGTGTAGTGTGAATCCAGCCTAAGTCCACTTGTGTTCCATTAAAATCACTTCCAAGAAAGTGTGAATAAGACTGCGGCCCTAGTCTTGTCTCTGGCTCTCACAATGCTGCTGGCCAAGGTGCTGACTTTAGACTCCCACTCTGTTCTGCAGTCCATCCACAATTCAGCCCTCCTGTCCTTCCTAGCCTACGGAAGGCCTCCAGCTTGAGTCATAAATATACCATCATTCTAAAGAGCCTTCGGGAAAAAAAACAATGGCAGCATCCATTACAAAAATTGCCAGCTGCTGCCAGGCACCCCAGCAAGCTCCGTCTCCCAAATCCCCCCAAAATACAAAACAGGTGAGGTGGTTTTCCTCAAACCCCTCCCTGCCCTGCAAATTCAGGACAAACTTTCAAAAGCTCAGCTCAGACCTAGAAATGTATGAGTGAGGATGATCTTTCCTTTTAAACAGTCATAGTAGATTTTGTTTATTAGCACAGAGATATTTGAAGATGCATGGGATCGCTTACGAAAAGGCACCTCTGTTGAAGTTGAGGCAATACGTGAATTCATGATAAATCAGTTAAAAATTCTTGAACAGATTGATATTAATAATATTGTAAAATTACTAATACAAAGCATGCAACCGAACCTTTCTCAAAATGCAACCATGAAGAAAGGAGAGATGAATGAAATGCACTGTAGTGAGCCGGGGGCGGGGGGGGGGGGAGAAAATGCCACAATTCTAGATGAAACTAATGCTCTTTGCTTCCTCCAACTGGGGCTTGGGGAAGATGCCAATTAGAAATGCCATATTTGCAAAGTGCGGAGGGGCGAAGTCTCCTACCTGGCGTGGTGGGTGTGGCTCTTGGTAACTGGGGAGGATCTTAAGTATGACGCTTCCACTGGCATTTTTCAGCACCTCCTGGAGTGCCCGTGGGTCGCTGCCTACTTCCTGCCCATTCACTTCCTTGATGATGTCACCCACATGCAGCAGCCCCTGCTGGTCAATCATGCCGCCGTGAAGGATGCGCGCAATCACCAGTTCGCCTCGCTCCACCCGGAACGTCACTCCCTAGGGGCAAGAGAAACAAATTAAGCATGGGGGTCACCAAAGGACACCAGAGTGTGATGGGGAAATATCTGGTATTTGTGTACAAAAGTTTATTTTACCTCAAAACAGTGATTCTCAAACTTTTTAGCACCGGGACCCACTTTTTAAAATGGCACTCTATTGGGACTCACCTAGCTTTATGAGATGCTCAAACATTTATCTCCCTATATTTACACAAGCTTGCAAACTGCAGGAGCTCAGCTGTTTGCATACTGCAGGAGCTTAGCTCTTTGTAGGGCAATTGGCAGCTATCTGGTTTTTGAAAAGCCTCAGGGCTTGTGGCAATTACTTATTTAATCTTTCCATCACCTGGGACCCACCAGAAATCAGGTCGTGACCCACAAAGTGGGTCCCGACCCACAGTTTGAGAAACACTGCCCCAAAGCATCCCTCATCTGTGCCTCATGATGAGGTGTGAAACCCTCCCACTTGGGAGGGAGAAGGAGCTTGGAAGAAGCTCATGAGGAGAAACTTGGGTCCCACCAGACTTCCCCAAGACTTTTTGCTGGGAGGTATCCGGTTTCGTTCAACCCTCAGTATCCACAATGCTCAGCTGTGGTCCAAAGAAGCCTCTGGACACTGTTGGAGGAAAACAGATTCTCCTCAAAATTATGCACAATGCATTCAAGTTTTAGCATGTGGAATCAGGCTTACTGTGAGTGAACCTCCCTAGAAGACCCCGAAATGTTGAGAAGAAAAGAGGAGATCCTGGATCAAATTTCACTGGGCAGAGTGAATAGTAAGCCCTGGTTTCAGCAGAGATACAGCAACTTCTAGCCCTGGGGTGGCCAAACTGTGGCTCCTGAACCACATGTGGCTCTTTGACTTATACTAATATGCGGCTCTCGGAAATATGTTGGCTGAGCTCCTTTTTTTGCAACACAATTAATAGAAAAGGTAAATAAGAAATGTTAAAGCTTTATAATTATTTACCAGGTGTAAACTGAGATTAAAACATAGTTAAAACATAAGTTTAATGTTCATGGTGAGTAAAAAATATTTAAGAATTTAAATGCTTCTTAAATAGTGCAGCTCTCAAACATCTGAAGTTTTTTCATATGTGGCTCTTACATTGAGCAAGTTTGGCCACCCCTGCTCTAGCCTGACCTTAAAGGGGGATTCAGAAAGCCACCTTCTACTACCAACAAGGCTGAAGACTTAAAAGCTACTCTCTCAATGATCCATTTCAAAAGCAACATTTGAACATGCTCAAATTTCAAATGCATTTGAAAATTATTGGAAGCAAAGTACAGTATCTACATGAAAGCTAGCTTTCCATGTTGAGGGAGGAAAAGGCAGTACCAGCATGGCTTGTTGTCTCCTTTTATTTTTCCTGTGTATGTAGACTATGGCCTCACATCTGTTTTCCAATGAGTCAGTCGTGAAGGAGTTTTACAGACTCCTGGATCCAACCATTCATACTAGATTCCTGAGATTCCCGAATGGATCACTGAGGACGTTCCAGTTTGTCATGTTGTTCAACCAAATGGTAAACAATGACAAAACATGGAAGTTTCTAGTCCTCATTGTCCATTGTTGCAGAAATATGTTTGGAAATGGGGATGACAAAAAAAAAGTGCTAAAGGAACAGGAAGGAGAAATGGAAATTTGTTGTGATTTTAGCACTCTGTGCATACAGATGTGAAGTTAAAACAGAAGGTATATCCCATGGGATAAGTCCAACTTCCTCCTATCTTTGCAGCAAAAGTGGCAGGTGAGTGGCAGGTGACACCAGTGATTCAAACCCTGCTTCAGCTTATCAGACTTGCCCTTGTCACAGCATACAAGTGGCCTCTCTGCCTTTAAAACAAAAATTAAAATTTTACATGTGTAGTTATTCATTTGTATTTTCATTTGTTACATTTTTAAAAGTATAATCAGTTTTAAAAGAACTGCACAACTGCTTCCGGGGACAGGAAGGAGGTAGATTTGCAATGATTCTACAACTTCATAAATTATGAAAATGGAAACAATTTCCGACAGTAATATTCTTGCTTCTTGTATCCATGGAAGAGGAAAAAGAACCATGTCAGGCGTTCATACGTCACCCATTTAACCGCTGCAGTGCCAGCCCAGTGCCCCTCTGGTTTCGGAGACCTCAGAAATATAGATGCACTATTTTAACCCTTCTGCACAAAGTCATCTGGATTGCAAGAATGCAAAGATGAAATGTTCATGGTCAGTGTGAGAACTGTGAGGAGTTGAAAATCTGCTGCTTCCTTGTAGCATGAGCCAAATTCATAAAAAGCCTGTCCAATTGGGGCAGGAGGTCTAATGCTATGTGCTACAGTCTTCAGTATTCCAACTAAAGATGTCACTAAGATTAATATTCTCAGGTTGAGAGATATTCTTTCTAGGGGCTCAGAATACTCTCCTCAAATACAAGCACTGCAAACCCCCCCCCCCCCCCATTCTTCTTCTCTGGCTCAGATTTTAATCCAAATCAGAGAGGATTCCTCTATCTCCCGCTACTCACCTATCCACCGGATCCTCCAGATCCCTTCCTCACCACACCACCCTTACTTGGTTGCTGCTGCTGGTGCTCCAACCAAATCTGGACTGGCTGAGAAAGAAGGAGAGGCATTTTCTAATTTGGGGCCCAATCCTATCCAACTTTCCAGCACCGATGCAGCCACAATGCAGCTCCGATGTAAGGGAACTAATGTTCCTTTACCTTGAGGAAGCCTCTGTGACTGTTCCCCTCAAAGCAGGATGCAGCATACACCCTGTTGGCATTAGCGCTGGAAAGTTGGATAGGATTGGGCCCTTGAGGAGGGAAAAATCTCAGGTTGTTTCTGATTCGAGGCAGGTGAGCTTGCCAGGGCCGGCCCATCCATGGTGCAAATGGTACAGCTCTCATAGTGAGTAGTGGGGAAGCGGCAGGGTCAGGGTGCCCCTTCACCCCACGTATGCTGCCACCTCCCTCCAGCCTGCTATAGATGGAGCCACATGGATCTGCTGCCTTACGTAGCACCTGGCTACTTCCTTGCACGGTCCCTTTAAGTTTAAAGGGCCACACAAGGAAGGAACGAGGTGAGGGGTAGGGAAGCGGATCACAGTTGCCCATACCCCCCAAAAGCATGTGGGCACCAGTGACCTGCATCACCCAGCTTGCTCCTTTGTCGCATAGTCCCTTTAAACTTAAAGGGACCATATGAGAAAGGAGTGAGGTGGGTGTAAGGACGTGGATCACCACTGCCCACACGGTTTTTTCAGGTGCAGGCAGTGGTGATCTACTTCCCCTCAAAACCCCACGAACAAACAGACAACAAAAAAGCAGCCACATACCTTGTTCCTTCCTTGTGGTCCCTTTAAATGAAACAGAAAGTGAGGTGCATGCTGGGAATTGACCTGCACATGACCTGCACTTCCTGTTTCATAGAAAAGGATCTCACGGAAAAGAGCAAGGTAAGTGGCTGCTTTTGTTTGTTTGTTGCCAAGTTGGGGAGGCGGCACCGGCATCTTTGGCGGCATCCTGGGGCGGATCTGGTTGGACTGGAGCCCCTGGAGTTCACCCTTCACTAAATTCCAGCTAGAGTCCAACAAGAAATGTTCAAACTGATGTCAAAGAGCCTCACCCCCAATCAAAATGCAGCCAAAGTACATGTAACTGAACTTGCTTATATTATTCTCCTGGTACTTTTTGCCTTGTTGTCTCTCCACACTGGGAAATGTTTAGATTGTCACTTCCTTAAAGCAGAGACTTTTCCTTCCTTTCTTTCATGAGCAGGGTCCTTCAACCAGCATCAAGCCTACCATAATCAGGGGAGGTTTACTCACCAGGTGCTCCCCGGCAGTCTTACGAATCCCCACCATGCGCACGGCATCTGGAGGTACCGGCTGGTTGTTGAACATGGGGTCCAGGACCGGACTGGGTGGTGGAGTCTCGTAGCTCTTGGAGGCAACAGAATCATGGGTTTCCAAGAGGGACTGAGAAGTGAGTGCAGCAGAAAGAGGGTGAATGGAGGGAGAAAGATGGAGAAGAAAAAGATGTTGGTTAACTGAGACCCGAGATCAACAAAATAGCGGACAGAGATCTCTCCTAGGTGCAGCCAGTGGCATCATTCGAGGTGAGGCGGAACGGTAAGTTCCGCATTGTGCTAACCTTCAATTACTCCTCGACACGAGGCGGCCCCACCCCCTCGCCGTTGGAGCCATTCAGTGCAGCGAAGGCAACGTGCAGGGAGTCTACTGCATGTTGCCTTCACCGCACTGAATGGCTCCAACGGCAAGGGGGCGGAGCCGCCTCGTGCCGGGGAGTAAACGGAGGTTAGCACAATGCGGAACTTACTGTTCCGCCTCACCTCAAGCGACGCCAGTGGGTGCAGCAAAGTGTAACAGAATTGGATCCCCTTGAACTTCGCCTGATCTCCATTAGCAATTTCCCCCTCCCCCCATCCACATGCAAAATACAAGCTCAATACAAGACCCTTCAGATTCTACACACTAGAATACAAATACCGTATTGGTCTGAGTATAAGACTCACTTTTTTCTCCGAATTTAAGTTTTTAAACTAGGGGTGCGTCTTATAATCAGGCTGTTGCAATTGAATGCCAGTAATTTAATTAAAAAAATTTAATAGCACCAAACTTTAAGGGTGTGTCTTATAATCAGGTGCGTCTTATACTCGGGACAATACGGTAAATATCTAAAGGACCCACTCAATGTGGCTAAGACCACCATGACACCTTAAGTCCCCTGGGTTTATCATGAAATGGAGCTTTACAAGATGGTGCACATAATATAGCATGGGACATATCAGTGTCTGTCTATTCCATTTTTTTTAAAGAATCTCACCCTTCCTCCAAAGAGCCTAAGGCAATGCACATGATTCTGTCCACCCCTTATCCTCACAACAACCCTGTGAGGTACGTTAGACTGAGAGATAAGTGTCTGGCTGAAGGTCACCCAGTGAACTTTAAGTCTGAGTGGGAATTTGAACCCAGGTCTCCCTGATCCAAGTCCAACATACTTAATGTTGCATCTTACTGTTTCAATGTTGCACTTGTGCATCTGTCTTCTCTAGACAGATCCCTGGTATATACTGGATCCTAGCCATGGCCTTCCCTATCACATTACCGATTGGGTCAATTCTGTGTCAAAAGCCACTGAGGCCAGAAGTAGATTTCCTCCCCAATAATGTCCTAGTTACATGTAATATACAGTAAATTAGACTCTGCCCAGCAAATTTACAGCCACACCCACACTGCTAAATGATCATCTCATATAGTGAGTGCAGAATGATTTGAAAAAAAAAAACATAACCTAGCCCCATATCAAAATCATTCCAAAGGTCTTTCAGTTTTGCTTTTGAAATGTGATAAGGTTTAAAAACAACACTAGAGAGTCTTAAGACAAGGGATTCAGAAATAAACCCTTGGCTTGGGGCATTATCATCAGGGTCCTCACGGTTCCCGGGACAGCCTGATGCACGCCGATCACACTCTACCCAATTCCTTCCATTGTCAAGGACAAAAAGTCAATGCCCCTTTCAGTATGGTAAATAAAAGGGCTAGTTAGTAGTTGCTGCTTTTGACTGCCACTGTAGGCTGCAGCCTCAGCCCCTCCCCTTTCCTTTTACATCTGCAGTGCAAGTAGCAAGTTTTGTTGATGGGTAGATTTTGCTGGAATTGCTCCTGGTTGCATGTCCTTTAAAAAATAATAATAATTGCAGTTTGTCCCTCCTTGCCCCTCTAGGTTCCTGCGCTGCTCTTTGAGCATGCCCAATCCATATGCTCAAAGCAACACAGGAATTATTTCCCAACCCTCAACTGCTAAATCCAACAGCATCTATACCTGGGAATATTATGGGAAATAAACCAAACTAGAAGACTGTATATTTAAACTTGGTAATTTATTTTTAAAAAGTTACTTATTTTAGAACATTTTTACCCCACTTTTCCTTTTTACAATAAAAGGCCCAAGGTAGCCAAAATCCCCCCACCCCCCATCCTTTCAGTTCAGATACACATATCCTCACCACCACAGGCTTTTTGCATCCCCAGATAGCTGCGCCAACAGTAAGCTAAGGAACCAACGAGGAAATTAAAGCACACCCATATCAAACAGGCTACAAAGCAAGTCTCTCTGGTCAATTGATATTCTTTGAAACAGGTGATACCGAGACCCAAAGCAAGAAATCAAGGCAACGTATGCTGCTCGCAGAAAAGTGCTAGAGAGACTAAACAGCAGTATGACTGATAGCCCTTCCGAACTCAAAGCCTTACAGTGGGTTATACATACACATGCCTATTAAATCTAAATAGACAAAGGCTGATAACCATTAAAATAATCTCCTTCATGTGAGTGACTATCAAAACCCAGCCAACTCGTGTGCGCGTGCGTGCGCGTGTGCGGTTTGAATGCAAATGAGGCAGCCTCCTTGCTAAAACGGAGTGGGTCTAAGATAGGAGACCACCAAGGATCCCCCCCCCCATGTAAACAGCCTTGAGTTCTGTCGTGGAAGAAAGGGGGGATGAAAATAGAATAAGCAAATGGCAGATGCCTCATGTCTCTCTATATTAGGTGGCATAAGCCTTACTATTGTTTCCTATGCTGAAAAATAGGGCAAATCCCACCAGTAATGCAGTAGAAATTAAACAAGACCCTTCAGGCTGGCACAAGACAGTCAAATCATTGCTGTTCCCCCAACACCACTGCCAAACAACCCCCCGCCATGAAGTCTCTTTGGTGTTTAATCTAGTTGCACATGCGCACGTGCACGCGCATACACACACGCACACAGACCTGATTGCACTGGACTCCCACTAACACCACCTATGAGACCTGGACCCACATGAATCACTTTTCTTGCCTCACACACCTCAAATGAGTCCCAGACTTCCCAGTCAACATGGCATACACTCTCCTCCCAAATCTGGAATTGTCACCTTTCCTCTTTGCCTTCGGCCCCTAGCCCTCTCCCAAGGGAGCACTCTCCTACCTGGAAGTGAGGCTCCTGAAGGATGCGGGCCAATTCGGCAGCTGTGCTGTCTTGCTGAGCGATGCGAGTGATGTCTTTGAGTATCTCCTGGACCAGCTCCAAGTTGTTGTCCCTCACGGCTTCCAGCTTTGTCTCCTCCAGCCGCTCATGAGCCTGTAGAGTGAAGGAGGGGGGATTAGAGGGTCATATAAACAAACAATTCCCTCCCCCCAACCCTTTGTCCTTTCAATACTGGCTCACAGTCGTAACTAGGGATGCTGGAGGCCTACAGATAAGGAAGGGACCTGGAATGTTTCCATGGATTCCCTAAGAATGAGGTCCTCCAAGCTTGAAAAAGCAAAAACCAAAATGTGTGTGTGTGCGCGTGGCTTACAGACATCTCCAAAATAAGACAGCATCACCCAGTGGGTGTCTGCCAAGCTGGGAGACATTCATTAGTTCTTTTCACAGCCAAAAAAGAAAAGAAAAAGGATCGGGTGTGTTGCAAATAGCATAAAGGAGAAGGATGAGAACGATTACTCATATAGACAACCCACTTGCTCAGAGATGCCTCGCAAACAGCATTCTCAAACAGATCGCAGCCTCCCCTGACCCTTGCAGGAGTACAGTCAGACGTCAAAAATATCTTGGCTGTAAGAGGAATGAACAAGCTGCTCTGGAAGAGCCTCAAGACGGGCAGTGCCCAAAGGGAAGCAGACACAAAAGAAGCTAAAAAGAAGAGACTCTCAAGCAGAGGCTTAGTATTACCCGCTGGACTCTGTAATGGGGGTGGGGGGAGGGAAGAAGGCTTGGTAGGGGGAAGGAAGAAGGCTTGGTAGGAGTCATGTCTTAGCTCCAGGATCCGTTTTCACTGCCAGGTTCAGCACTGGAAGATGTCAAAGTGGAATTTGCACGTACAGTCAGGGGTCTATTATCCATTAGGCTGACTAGGCTTCAGCCTAGGGGCCCCGCAGTGAGTCACTCTATAGGCTAGAGAGAGTGAAGATTGAAGTGCTGGAGGGCCCCGGAAAAACCTGATTGAAGTGCTGGAGGGGGTCCGAAATACCTGAAGTCATGGGTTAATATGTGTACGGTACATCTACAGTGGAGGAAAGGCAATGTCCGAGCAGGGGCGTAGGCTGATATGGGGCCCTGGGGCAGTGGGCCCCAGGGCGTAAGGGCGGAGAGGCTCCTGGGGGGGCGTAGAGGGCCTCTGGAGGGGCGGGAGACATCCTAGGTTTCGGTTTTTTCTTTTGTTTTTTCCTGTTTTTTTCCGGGTTTTTTAAAGGTTTTTTTTAGAAGTAACGGGGCTTTGTAGTTTTCCCCCCCCCTTGCATTGCAGCCTTGCCTAGCAGCCCAGTAGTCCTGATTCACCCCCCCCCCCCCAGAGGGCATTAAGGGGCAATACACTTTCAAGTTTATTCTGCAGAGCAAAATTCACAAAATTGATGTTTGGAACACTTTCAAGTTTATTCTGCAGAGCAAAATTCACATCATTATGAATGCCTCATCATGTGTGCTGCTGGAAATGGAGACAGGAGGTACAAAGTGGACAAGGAGGCTTCCAAACTGAAATCAAAAAATCCCAAAAATTTGCTGCGCGGCTGCGCTGTGGGGCGTAAAGGATTACGGCCGCGCGTTTTTATGGGGGGGGCGTCAAGGGTTTGGGCCCCGGATCAAAAATGGTCTGGCTCCTCCTCTGTGTCCGAGCCCTCAGAGAACTATTTTACAGGAAAAGAGATTATATATACCTCTTGAAAAAGGTTCGGTTCCTACATCTAGAAACTACATAATAATATACCTTCCACTAGCACTGCATGGTTAGGTCAAGACCAAACAGGACGAGACACCAGAGTAATGTCATGATTTGCTCTTTTAATAACACTGAAAAGTAGCTTCTTGAAGCAGCATCACTATTGGGGGGGGGGGAGGAAGGACTCCTTAACCCTTTCCCTTCTTGTCATTTTTTTAAACTCAGAACCACACACATACCGAGCTCCATTACTTCGGGGGGGGGGGGGGGTTACAAGGTTCCATACCTTGGTTCCATATCCAATCTACTTTTCCCTTCAATGAGAAAAGTAGATTGGGGAGGGTGATTTCAAATTGAAACATGTCAGGAAGGAAAAGGCTTAACTTAAGAAAAAAAAACCCCCATTATTCCTGTACTCCCTGATCACCAGTGATGTAAACTTGAGTCTATTGACTTGGACTCAAGTCACGTCAATGAATTGACTTGGACTTGACTCGGCAATTGTAAAAGACTCAAAAGACTCGAAGAAAAAAAAAAAAGGCAATTGTTCACACATCTCACTTAATTTGATTAAAGCAGCTGAAGCAAGAGTTTCCTACAGAAAGGCAGGCACACTTCCCAAGAAATTTCACTAGTCTTCGACAAATCTGTTTTTAGAGCCTGACTACCACATCACTGTATAGCGACCCCATGAGAAACAGCGGTGGGTAAGCCTGGTTTTGAAGGGTGAGAATTCTGAAGACACCTCTGGAGGCAGGCACAGAAAGCCGGGGGGGGGGGGGGGTTGCAACCACACACAGCAAAAGTTGGGACCTGTGGTCTGCTCCGACACAGCTGGTCGTTGGTCCAAATCACCCCACTGGACTTAGCAGCAGTACCACTTGGGGTTCCATTAAATTGAAACCAGCCAATTTTATCCCCTTCCCAAAAGGGGATACAAAGGAGCCAATCAGTTGAAATCATGGAGAGATCCCCACCACGTCAAGGAAATGGCCATTGCTGTCCGGCAAGGACAGGTTTAGTTCCCAAGCTGTTCTACCATACCAGTGCCAGGAGAAGGGCTACAGGCTGAATCATACCAACTCGTCGTAAACTTACCAGCTATGGAAGTTTTAGCTAGAAACTGGCTTATTTTCTGGTAAACTTTGCCTCTGATCTCAAGTATAGAATTGGACTTCTGTTCATTTTATTGCCCTCCCATAAACGTTTTCCTCGTTTTGAGTAAGCCACCTGCCTACGGATTTATCTACATAGGAGCCACCTCCTTCAAAATCCATAAGCCCATGCTACACAGGGAGGCTCAGGTGGTGGATGAGTGAGAGTGGAACTGTGATGGGTTACCAGTCTCAGACATTTCCCCTCCTTCTCTCCCCCTCATCCAGATAACACAGTAAGAAGGGTTGTTAGGTAACAGACAGACCCTACACTACAAAAAAGGCTTAGAGATGCACATTTACAGGGCCTATGAAAAGTGTACCATGACATATATTACACTGGTATGTGTAAGAACATAAGAAGAGCCCTGCTGGATCAGGCCAAGGGCCCATCTAGTCCACCTTCCTGTATCTCACAATGGCACACCAGATGCCTCAGGGAGCACATAAGACAACAAGATACCTGTATCCTGTCGCCACGCCCTTGCATCTGGCATTAAGAGATACCCTACTACCCTACTACTAAAACCAGGAGGTTGCATATACCCATCATGGCTTGTAACAAGGGATTGACTTTTCCTTCATAAATGTGTCTAATTCCCTTTTAAAGGCATCCAGGCCAGGTGCCATCACCACATCCAGTGGCAAGAAATTCCACAGGTTAATTTCAGATTAATTATGGGTATTCCATGTCACCCAAGGGTGAAGGCAAGGACTAACAGCGCAATCCTATCCAATTTATGCCACCGGTGTAACCAGCGGCGCAGCGAGAACGGGAGGCCCCAGAATGGAAAGGGGATTCAAATCCCCTCCAAAAGGGAAATTCAAAGGGGATTTGAATCCCCTTTCCATTCTGGGGCCTCCCTTTCTTGCTCCGCCGCTGGTTACAACGGTGGCATAAATTGGATAGGATTGAAATCACAGAAGTGTGCCCGAAATCACAGAAGTGTGCTTGGGTCTTTTGCAACACCTCTCTTGCAGAACACCACAGCATGTGAGACAGCCTGAAAGTAAGCAGGGTAAGGTCAGTACTTGAATGGGAGACTGTCTGGAAACCCCATATATACCACTTTCAAGTTTTAGATTTTTTTTAAAAAAAGTTGAGATATAAATGTTGTTGTAGTAGTAGTAGTAGTAGTAGTAGTAGTAGTAGTAGTAGTAGTAGTAGTAGTAGTAATAATAATAATTAGATCCCACTTTCTCCCCCCGGGAGGGGCATTCTATCAGTTATTTATCTCTGCTTATTTTCTCTCTCATTTAGGTCAGATTTTCCCTATGACCTGGTTGTGAGAGGAGGGAGGAGCCAGGATAATTGGCTATTAAAAGGAGAGATCAGCTTAGTAGAGATAAACAACTGGACAGGGAAAAGTGGCCAGACAGACACTGCAGTTACCCAGTGTACGTGCTTGTGATCCTTTCAAACTTCCTCTGCTTGTCTCTAGGCGAAACCTTCAGAATTCTCGATACTGAGAGCTTGGCTTATATGGGTGTATTTTTAACATTACAATGGGCAGTGTAATGCGTAGCCAGGTTTTCAACTTCCTTAGCAGGATTCTTCAGATTTGTTTGAATTGTGCTGCAGGCAATTTGTTTCATCTTTTACAAACGTCGTGCCCTGGAACTGCAGACTACTAGCTAGGAGTGTTAATCTTGACATGTTTGTGCTGATCGGAAACAACATTGCCTCTGAACATATACAGAGTGGCATTCTCTCACAATGGACTCACAGCACAATCCTACCCAGCTCCTCCACCGGTGCAACCAGCAGAGGAGGGCAAAATGGGAGACTTTGGAGGGGAGAGAGGATTTAAATCTCCTTTGAATCCACCTTTAGAGGGGATTTGGATCCCCTTTCCTTTCCAGGGCCCCCAGTTCTCGCTGCACCACTGGCTGCACCGGTGGAGGAGCAGGATAGGATTGCGCTGTCAGTCCAGTAAACCTTTAGGGCAACCATGGTTAGAGGGCCAAGACTTCTAGATTAGCAGGGGCATGTTTCCGGAAGGGTCGAATGTCAGGATCCCTCTTTGCAATTAACCCTAGGTCTGGTGGAAATATTTTTTCTTTTCATCTGAAGGTTAGCAGGCAAAATTGGAGCTTCTAACCATGTGCAGACATTGCCCTCGTGGCTGAATAAGGACTTCTGGCCCTTGCCACATCTCAGTTTCAGGGGCTTCTAAGAAAGCTTAAAACCCAGCAGCTGACCTTTGACACAGTTATAGGGTCTCTCTGGAAAAATTAATGCAGCCTTGACCTTGAAGATGGCTGCCAGGCCAGCTTGCTCCATATACCATCCAGTTCATGCCGATCTCTCTGTTGAGAGAGATCAACAAGTCTAAAGCATTCAAAATCAAGGTGAAGTTGTCCATTCAAAATGTCAACTATCATGATAAGACTTTTGCATTAAAAAAATGTCAGATTTGGAATATTTGCACGTTAGCCATCTTCTGGAGCAAAAGAAAGGCATTCTGCACATGCTTAGAGGCACTCTGCATGTCCCTGGGCTGCGTTCTAAAACGAAAAAAAAAAATGCCAGAGCTACGTCATCCTGGCCTCTGGCTGAAGTTAAGCAATTCCTAGAAGCAGGTATATACCCGAGGTGGACACATATTGAAGCCAAAGATCTTCCAGCACCTGAGGTAGTGCACCAAATGCAGCCGTCTGCCACTTGATGGCACCACTCTCCTCCTTCTCTTGCCTGTACTTGAAAAGTAAGACAGGAAGGGAGTAAGAGAAGAAGTGTGAAGGGGAATAGAATGCCAGGGAGAACCTCAGACACTCTAGCGCACCACTCTCTTGTCCTCCACACTTCCTCTTATGTTCCCTTTCCAAATCCAAGGAGCTGAAGGAGGACACCTGCTGGAGGCAGGTAGGTAAAGGGAGGCAATGCTGCCCATCTAACTTTCACCTGAAGCAACTGCCTCAGGGTTGGTAAAATACAATCCAAGGAAACACAAGCATTGTGCCTTTATAGAGTAGCCAGGCCATGGTTAACTGGGCAAGAGGCACTTTCCCCCTGCTAACTGGGCAAGAGGCATGTTTTCAATTGGTGCTCCTCCTATATTTAGCAGGGGGAGAGCAACTGCCCCCCCTTTCACCCCAGCACAGTGTGTTTTCTGGTGGCTGTTTCCTGGTGTTCTTCTGCATCTTTTTTTAGAATGTGAGCCCTTTTGGGACAGGGAGCCATTTAATCATTCGATTTTGTCTGTAAACCGCTTTGTGAACTTTTGGTTGAAAAGCGGTATATAAATACTGTTATTGTTATTGTAATAACAGTGACAGTGACAACAACAATAGAGAGAGTCCCTCTAAAACAGCGGTGGGGAACCTCTGTCCCCAGGGCCGGATCAGGCCCCCGAGGCCATCCGGTCCGGCCCCTGGAGAGATTGCCGGGAGGCTGCCCAACCGGCCCCTGGAGGCTCCGCCGGGTCCGTGCGTCACCTCCGGAGGCCGGGAGAGGGCCTTTGCATGTCCTCCCCGGCCGCCGCCTCGACCCCTTCTCACCAGGCCGTTGGCCATTTCGCACATGCGTACCACGCCGATGAGGCCTCTTGCCCTCATCAGCATGGTACGCCGGAGGTGACGCACGGACCCGGCGGTGGCTTCAGACGGTGAGCGCGGAGCCTCCAGAGGCCAATGGGGGGGCGGGGGCAAAAATTAATTAAATAAAAATGGCGTCCGGCCTTACAGCCGGCCCTCAAGCAAATTTCTAATATTTAAAACGGCCCTCGCCAGGGAAAAGGTTCCCCGCCCCTGCTCTAAAACAAAGAGATTTGCTGGGAAGGCTCAGATCTGCCTGGACATTGTGATTATGGAGAGATGACAGAAAAGATGAAACAACTGCACCGTAGGCAGGGTGAAAAATCAACACAGGAAGGAAGATTTTAGGATGAAAATCAGGAGGCTTCCTTAACTGTACCGGCACTTCACTAATGGAGCCAGCTGGCAGGAGAGATTGTAGAAATCTCCATCCTTGGAGGCCTTCCAAGATCTGTCAGGTATTTCTTAAGCAAAGACTGTCCCATTTTGGACAGGATCTTGGACTTGATAACCAATTAGAACCATTGGCTCTAGAAAAGGTACACGACACATGTCTGGAAGCAATCTCTTTTTTTTAATTAGGGTTTCACATATTCCAGACTGGGACCTGGCATGGAGAACAGATACCGCACCTGAGCTGTGGCAAGAAGCCTTTGCTCAAACAGAATCCTAGAAGATGGGGCAAAACTGCTCATCAACACCAACACACGGGACCATTTCAGTCCTAGAGACCCCAAAATCATGGGAAAATGTGTGTGTGTGTGTGTGTGTGGGTAGATGTGTGTGCAGACTGGGAGAGAGGGAAAATATATAGCAACTCCTTCCAAGTGAAGGCAAAAGAACGAAAGGAAGCACAGAGTATGTTGTTAAACTACACTATTTGGCAAATGCATTAGGGGACAAGATTAAGGAGGAGCAAGTGATGTAGCAGGAATGGGTGGAGCTGAAGATGCAGGTTCTGTTCAGCTACTGCCCCTTACTTGGCTACCCCTTTTAACTGTACCTTAGCCAATGATCTTACTATTGGACTCTCCATGAGGCCACGGAGAAAGATGAGGTCCAGATCTCCTGCTCCCATGGAGTTGGGGAGGTCACTGAGGTTGTCCAGGACCTGTTGCATGGCTGTGCAGAGAAAGAAGGACAATGCTGTTATTCTGAGGGTTTTTTTAATCGGTCTTAAAAATAGGAACACACACACACACGGAAAAGAAAAATCACATATTAAAAAAGTCATTGTGTAAAAGGAAGAACCAGACAGATACTGAAAGGAAGAACCAAACAGATACCGTAAGGCAGTGGTTCCCAAACTGGGAGGCACGGCTCCCAGGGGAGCCACGGATACCCGCCAGGGGAGCCGCGGAGTGCCACGAGTCCTCTCGGAAAACAGTGCAATGCCAATTGGCAGGCATCAACGTAATGTGGTAGGGAGCCGTGGCCAATGGCCGCCAATGGTCAAGGGAGCCACAGGTCGAAAAAGTTTGGGAAACGCTGCCGTAAGGGATTAAAAGAAAAGGAAGAGTGGGGTACAACAGGAGAAAGGCAAAGGGGAAATGCAACAGCAGAGGAATGCAGGGAACACGCAGAGTTCTTTTTTTATTTTTACTCTCAGAGACGGAGTAAAAAATATTGCCATATAGACATGAAGATGTCAGAGGTGTCCTGCTGACAGGCAATCGCCCCCGCCACAAAGATCCAACAGAGCGGTTATTCAGAGTTCCACTGAAGTAGAAACATGGGGATTCAAATATTACAAAACACGCCTTTCGCCCACCCAAGGAACATTGCGATAAATATCACAAGATTGACATTGTAAAAGGAGTGCCTGGCACCCTGCTTCTGCTTGCCACCTCCTCCTCCAGACTGACAGGGCTGCTCCAAGGATTGGAATGCGACAATCCAGTCCCCTGCCCCTTACCTTGTTCCTTCCTCCCATGGGCTCTTTAAACAAAAACAGGAAGTGCAGAGCATGCCAGGTGCATTCCCAGCATGCCCTGCACTTCCTGCTTTGTTTAAAAGGCCTGCACAGGAGAAAGAGCAAGGTAAGATATGCACAGATTGGGGAGAGGGCTGGCGGCAGTGGTGCACGGCCCAATAGCCTCAGCCACCCCTGCGTGCGCATGCACATGATTTGAGCGAGAGGTGCGGGTGAGAGGTGCGGACTTTGCACATCGCTTCAGGTGGCAGGCCTCGGCACACTCCACACACCATCATTCCAAGATTCTACCACTTCATTCTGCATGTGAACCAGATGTGACAGTTGAGACTTTTGCATCTCTCCTGGAGAGAGGCAGAAAATGCAGGAGGGAATAATAGGCAAACTCACGAGGAAGCAGGAGCTGCTGGCTGCCTAGCTCCTTCTCCTTCCAGAACATAGGGACAAATTAGCTGCTGAAGGAGAAATAAGACAAGCAGAGATAAACAGCAGACTGTCTCTGGGAGAGCTTCTGAATTCTCTGCAACGTACCCAGTGTCGTCTGTGGCCAAGCTCTCAAACTCTTCCCCCCCCCCCAGAATTACCAGCTGTTCTCTCGCATCCTCTGAAGACTTCCTGCCTGTTTCATTGACTCGCTGACGGAGAGCAAAATCTCTGTTCTGCTCGGTATTAATGAAACTGTCAGCTGAGAATGAGCCACAGATGTCTGTGCCTCTCTGTCACAGCCAATTGGGGCATACAGATATGCTGCTTGTTTGTGTTCCTAAGTGCCAGACAGTGCCCACAATTCTGGTTCTGTCCTCCCCCTGCAATGCTGGATCTGGGGAAGGGGGGGGATGTCAAGTTGAGTTGGCTTATGCAAAAGACATAGGGCTGCAAGCTTTCATCAATTCAGCTGGTAAACTGATCAACCAAAGCTTTTATGGTTTATTTAAACCATAGGTGGCCAACCCATGGCACAGGTGCCACTTAGTGGCACGCCGAGCCTTTTGAAGTGGCACGCACTGCTGTTCCTGCTTGAGCTGAGCGCTAAAGTCCCTCTCTCTCTCGACCCCAGCACACCTTTCCAAGCCTGTGACACTAGAGGAGGTGGTCTCTGCACCCCACCGCGCCTTGTTCTTCTTGCGCTGTCACTGTGTTTTAAATATTTTCATTACCTTAGATTTATTTGTTTGTTTAAGTGGCACGCTCAAGATTACCTACATAAAATGTGGCATATGGCATGCCACGGGTTGGCCACCACTGATTTAAACGTTTCCCCCATTCAATTGGTGGATCTGAAATTGAAGGATTCAGCACTGAACACTCTGTGGAAACATGCCAGGTTCTTCTCCCCTCTGCTAAATGTTAAGGGGAAAGGGGGCTTACAGCGCAATCCGACTTAACTTTTGCGCCGGTTTAACCAGCGGCGCAACGAGAACGGGAGGCCCCAGAACGGAAAAGGAATTCAAATCCCCTTTGACTTTCTCTTTTGGAGGGGATTTGAATCCTTTTTCCGTTCTGGGGCCTCCCGTTCTCGCTGCGCCGCTGGTTAAACCGGCACAAAAGATAAGTCGGATTGCGCTGTTAAAGACATATTTTCCTTCCTCCATCTCTAAGTAGCATGTTTCTGAAACGCTCCTCATTCTAATTTCTCCCTAGCTTTCTGGATTTCTGAATTACCTGGTCTTTATTTCCAAAGTGGAACTGATGTATCAGGAATCCTCTGCTGCAAACTGCATATCCTCCCAATTCCAGAATTAAATTTCAGAAATGTTATTTTACTTTACAATGTGCGTCTCCTGCACTAGCGTCACTACGGGGGGGGGGGGGGCGGAGCTGTAAGTGGTGCTGAAATCCGAGCCTCCCTTACACAGACGAACGAAGCAGCCCCGCCCCCTCACTGTCGCAGCCTTTCAGAGAAGCGAAAGCAACAGGCAGGAGACTCCCTGCCTGTTGTTTTCGCTTCTCTGAGCGGCTCCGAGGGTGAGGGGGCGGGGCTTCTTCGTTCGTCTGTGTAAGGGAGGCTCGGATTTCAGCACCACTTACAGCTCCGCCCCCCCTGTAGTGACGCCAGAGGTCTCCTGCCTTTCCAGTCAACGGGCATCTTAATAAGCTGGTTGACAAGAATTGAAACCAACAAATGCTCACCCAGTGCTGAAAATACTCCTAGTTAAACTGGAATTCAGAAGGAATGGGATGTAGAAAGAACTTTCCCAAAGAACAAAATGGAAGAGATCAACTCATCCCAAAATATTATGCATTTCAGGGTGCACGTGTGTACCATCAAGACTATGACACCTACAGATAACGCTGTGTAATAAATTCGAGCAGTTTTGTGCAGCTGAATATTTTGATGTATCTATTAATTTTGGCGTGAGGATTTTTTAAAAAATGACGCTATTTTTGGCATAGCATCAATAGTTCAGCTACAATTTAAGCTACTCAGGGAGAGCTTACAACCTCTTGTCGTGGCCATATTTACCCTGGTGTAAAGGCAAATGACAGTGTTTCAATACTAACACAAAATTTAAGATAACTGAAAAAGTTTGGATAAAAAAAACCCGGGTACCATTGGAATCAGCACCTCTGAATTGTATAGAAAATATTTAGAAATAAACTATTTTTGTGTTACACGGTATAATCAATTACAAAACACCCTTCTTTGATCAGCAGAGAGTCCCCAAGAGAGACAAATCAGCATACATGGTTTTGAGATAACAGAAACTATCATAGCATAGATAGTTATATCATATATCAAAAAATCAAATCTGAGCTTGCTTGACAGAGAAAGTGGCTTTTGGTTGTACACAGACTGGACTTTTGCAAAGGTTGATATTTTGCTAGGTGTAGAATGTTCTGAAGTGAATTGAAACAGCAACTTTTAAATTCCACCACCCCTTCCCTGCAATGTTTCCCTTCATGGGAGAGGATAAATCATAAACAGTAAAAGCCATCACTTTTACTGCCTCCCCTACCCCTAACCCCCACCCCCAGGAACAGTTGGTACAGAATAGATGCATGCATCCAAACAAATGCCAATTTATCTTTTTTAAATAAAGAAACCAGCCACTTTGCTCTGGGGCAAAGTTGTTGGAACAAATAAACCACGTAGGCTCCAGGTGACCACAGGATAACATATTGTGCTTTCTAACCCAGCACCTCAGGGCTAAACTGTATCTTACAAAGAACACATTCCTAGCCATTGCATCCTTGTGTTTTCCTCAGTGGCAATCATGGGCAGTCCAATCCACTTTAGGACTGTGATTTAACGCGTTGCCTTCACCACGATCCTGATCTGGATTCAGTGAGGAAGAGAATGGCTATTAGAGAAACTGCCTTTGACACCAATGCATGGCAGCAGTTCAGCTTTTGTATAGGGCACCAGTGCTAGTAATTCTAATTCACATTTTATTGCAGTCAAACAAGCTTGCTTCTTTATTGTAGGGCAAAACACACTAGCAGCACAATCCTGTGTAAGTATACATGGCCGGCCTAAAGGGCCAGCTGCTGTATCCTATCTGGATTGTGGCCTGCCCTGGGGCTGCTAGGCCGCACCTCAGGAGGACATTTGTCCCCTTCCCCGGGTGTAAGCGACCCCGGGGCCTATGGGCCTCCTCGGATGTACGCCAGGTCCAGGCCTGGCGTACATCCATGATGGCAGAGTAAGGCCGGCCCGGGATGGGAAAGAGCCTAGGATATTGGCGGAGCACACCGCTGATATCCCCACCCACTCCCAGCTTGGGCAGGCCAATGGCCTTCCCCCTGGCTGCCCCTGCCTGCCCTCCCCACCCCCACAGGCACTGGGCTTACTGCCCGGCCTCCGCCCCTTAACCCTGAGTAGTCACAAACGTGCTTTACGACATGTTTGTGACGCTCCAAAGTTACACAGGATTGTACCGTAAGTTAGAAACTAAAAAGGAACATGAGAGAAAAGCCTACAGGTGGATGCCTCCAATATTTAACTCTATCATGGTCACGTTACTACATGGGCGGTTCCCCCCTTCCTTCTCCTGCCACTGAAAATCTGTTCCAGATGGTTGGGGGACTTTCTGGAGCAGACGTTTGGAGGTGCAGGGGGCTAGAGAGGGAAGGAGGAATTGCCTCCCCCTCTTGCATGAGCAAGAGACAGTGCTCGCACAAGGGGCTTGGATATACACAGCCCATTACAATAAAAAGGGAACAATAGGTTCTCTCTATGAGGCCAACTGAAGTGGTCACCTCAGGCAGCAGATTGGTGGGGGATGCCAATCTCTGTCCACCTATTTACCTCCACTGCTTTTCCCTCTCCTTCCATTCCCTGGATTGGAAAAAGAAGAGGGGACTGAAAGGAAGAGGAAATGTAGAGTGGAGGAGAGTGCTGAGCTAGAACACTGGAGAGCAGGAGGAGCGGAGGGGGGCACATCATCGAGGGAGGGGGGGCAGCATCTGGCATGCTGCCTCAGGCATCAGGAAGTCTTGGGCCGGCTCTGCATACAATTACTATTTGTAATTCCACCCCCTCGCTGCAATGTTTCCCTTCATGGGAGAGTATAAATCACAGACACTTGGGGTATCTTTCTTGGGGTGAGATGGGGGCCATCAATCTGTAATCCATGTAAGCCTTCCAAGATTTGACAGAGGGAAATGGGCATTAAGTGAGGAGCAAATTCACTGCACAGTTCCAGTAAGCCAAATGTCACCACCGAGATGTCAGGGGGCACATTTTGAAAGATCAGCTTCAAAATTGTAGATTTCCCCAAAGTCCCAAATGTGCACACACACACACACACACACACACACACACACACACACACACACACACACACACACACACACACACACACACCTCTCTCTCTCCTTCCCAAGGAGGAATTCATGTTGTCAGGCCTGGTTTTCAAGTCAAACAGCACTGTGCAACTGACAGCAGCTATGGGGGTAGCTACCTATTTGGTAGGAAAGTTACTACACACCATCAAGCAGCAGAGCACGTCAAACTAGCCTGAGGTAGTTTCAAATCTGCAATGTAGACACACCCTCAAGCGGGAGGATGTATCCCTGTCATCCATTTTTGGCTAAAAGATTTAGAGACACCAGCAGTACAATTCTATTCATGTTTACACAGAAGAAATTTCCACGATGAACGTGCATAGGGTTGTAGCCTAAAAACTGTTGTCCAAAGAGATAGAACAGGTATAGCTACAAACAGGGGGAGATAAACTTGTGAACTTTCATTTTAGTTGAGATAAATCACCCAAAGAGGCATGATTATAGCTTTTACCATAACAATGCCTGCTGGTGTACATGCACAGAAGCTTTCAGTGTATACAGAATTCTTCATCTGGCAGACCTCTGGTGAAGAATCCTGTGTAACTCATCAGCTTACATACTTCTGTGTCAACAGAAGGTAGCAAGTGCAGTACAAGACAGCGGTGTTGCAAGCCTCACATCATGCTTGCCATTAGGATGCTGCCAAAAATTGCATCCCTGTAACAACAACAACAGTATTTATATACCGCTTTTCAACAAAAAGTTCACAAAGCGGTTTACAGACAAAATCAAATGATTAAATGGCTCTCTGTCCCAAAAGGGCTCACAATCTAAAAAAGATGCAGAAGAACACCAGCAAACAGCCACCAGAAAAGAGACTGTGCTGGGGTGAAAGGGGGCAGTTACTCTCCCCTTGCTAAATATAAGAGGAGCACCAATTGAAAAAGTGCCTCTTGCCCAGTTAGCAGGGAGTTACCGAGTTCACAGCCTTCTCCTCATCCTCCCCTTGCTCTAATATACAAGACAGCGATGCAGGCGACTGCCTGGCATGTTTCCTTCCATAATTCCATGACTACAGATTGCATTAAAGGTGTTATTAGAGTTGTGCTGAAGAAGGGAAACTTCTTTCCATGAACAAGAAGCAGACACAGGGGCCCTCATTCCAGACTGGAATGATGGCATATATGGAGAAGATTTTTTTTTTTTTAAAGACTTTGTCCCTGCACCATTTTCTTGCTGGAAATCCTCCTTCCCCAAAAGCTGCTATTAGGAAAAAATAACAGCTTGGGTGCAAATAGAAGCTGAGGGGATTTGGGGCAGGAAAACAATGCAGGGTGGGTGGGTTAATCCCCCTTCCTTATGCTCCCAACCTGGTTTAGGATCCCTCCTCCAAGCACTTTTTTTTTTGTTAAAGAAAAGTAGTTAGCAGTTTTAAGCACACCCCGTAACACCACCACATTTCATACAACGTGTCATTTTGGGCCCAGAGACACATAAGAGCAGCCTTCTGAACAATGTGTGATTATTCAATACATTACAATGAGGACTGGAGAAAGAGGAGATGAAAAATGAATGGGCTTGATTTGTAGACGTTTGAGCTTCGTGCAGAAACGTCATGAAACTACATTGACAGCGCAATCCTATCCAACTTTCCTGTGCCGGTGCAGCCGCAATGCAGCCCGGAGGTAAGGGAACAAATGTTCCCTCAACTTGAAGAAGCCTCCATGACGGCCCCTGCACCGTAAAATGCAATTTGCACCCTGTTGGCACGGCTGCATCACCGCTGGAAAGTTGGTTAGGATTGCGCTGTCATTGTGGCAAACGCTTGTACAGACTCACAACTCAAGCCTATGCATGTTTACTTGGAAGCAAGAGCTCAATGGGGCTTACTACCAAGTCAGTGAGCACAGAACTGCAGCCAAAAGCTCTCTTGGTCAGATGAATGGTTTCCTCAGTAGCTAGGTGGGGTTCCAGTCCACAAAAGCCAACCCATACAAATCTGTCAGTCTATATAAGATGGCACAAAGCTCCTTTTTGCTTTGCTGTTAACAGACTCTCAGGGCAAGCCTATGCATGTCTACTCAGAAGTAAATGTCACAGAGTTCAATGGGACTTACTCCAAGTGTAGCTATGTATAGGATTGCAGCCTAATACCCTTCTGTGGCACTAGAATAGGTAGTCTTTCCTCTCCGTCTTTCAAGGCTGGCTGCTATTTTCTTCTGCCACTGGCTAAATGCTAACAGGATCCTGTTGCTTCCATAGAATTAATGCTGCCACATGTCTCTAGAACAGAGCAGTAATCTGGGACACCAAAGCAGTGAAGGAAAGCATCTTCCCCCAGAGTCCCCTCCCCTGCCTCAGGGTGGATATATTTCCTACCTTCTCTATGAAGCCCCGATTGCTGGGCAGAAGCTAGGAACATCTCTTCCAAGAAGAGGTTGTTCACCGGGCTTCCATTCATGGCTGTGTCTTCTGAAAAGGATGCTGAGGGAGCCTCTTCCTGCTGCTGTGGCAACCGTCTCTGGGTACCGCAGCCCTACCAGGCTACTGACGGCTCAGTTTTGCAATGGAAGAACCCAGGGTGAGGAGAGGCAGAGATCAGTCCACATTCTTCCCCCACCTCTCTCTAACCATCTCAAATGAGACGCAGCAACTCCCTGAAATCCCAGCCAATCAGAAGCAGATATATTTTTAAAAGTGTGTGCATGCATGCGAGAGACAGGAAGACAAACTGAGAATGCAAGATTGAAACTTGTTATGCACATTCTGTTCTCTGTCCTGATGCCTAGCAGATGTGCATTGATCACTGACTGGCTACTACCACCTCTCAGTGCTATACTTGCTGCTGCTTGCATGATATAAACACAGAGGCGTAGCTAGCCTCTGCGGGGGGGGAGGGGAGAGCGCCTTTACACCTCCATGTTGATATCACAAGCCCCGCCCCCGCAGACATGACATCACAAGCCCCATCCCCCGCACCAGAAAAAAAAACAAAAAAGAACACACAAACATGGCAGTTTTTCGGTCACTAGCGGCATGAGCAGGCAGGCAACTCCTGTTGCCGGCGCCACCCATGAAAAGGTCGTTTTTGTCACCACCACCCCGCCGAATTGGCGGCTCGTGTACTCCCCTGCTGCCCAGGGACCCACCGCCTCCCCACCCACCCCTAACAATGCCTCTGTATAAACATGTTTTGCAGGCATGAACACTGCCCCCTCCATCCATTTACAGTATTAAAACCAGACTATAACCACTTCTATATGGCCAGCGGGTGGCACAGCGGGTTAAACCGCTGAACCATAAGCTGTCGATCGAAAGGTCGGCAGTTCGATTCCCGCGACGGGGTGAGTGCTCGTTGCTTGGCCAGCTCCTGCCAACCTAGCAGTTCCAAAGCATGTTAATGCGAGTAGATAAATAGGTACCGCTTGCGGGAAGGTAAACAGCGCTCCGTGTTCCAGCTGCATGCTACGCGCTGCGGCAAGGAGAGTTATGTCGGCCACATGACCACGGAGGCGTCTTCGGACAACGCCGGCTCTTCGGCTTTGAAATGGGGATGAGCACCACACCCTAGAGTCGGACACGACTGGACTTAATTGTCAGGGGTCACCTTTACCTTTTACATAACCACTTCTAACACGTGAACAAAAAGATCATTAAACTGGGAGACCAGGACTGGAAAAATTCCAGGCCCTTATGGTCCAGCCACCTAGAAATGCAATTCTGGCGCCTGTCTCCTGAAGTAGTTATTCAGCCTGGCACTCCAAATCTGGATCCCGTCTCCTGAAAAGACTGCTGCTGGTTTTGATGAATTGAACATCATTTTAGTACGATCATTCAACATCAAGCACACAGAGAATTCCTAGGTGTTCAAAATGAATGCGTTGAAGCAGGGGGGTGGGGGTGGGGATGGAATGAAGGTTGCAGTGCAGGTCCTGCCCCCCAACTTCATGCAATCATTGAGAGTCAGGGTGGCATAGTGGTTCTGGTGTTGGACTTAGACCTGGAAGATCCAGGTTCACATCCCGGCTCAGCCATGAAGCTTCCTGGGTCAGGGTGACCTTGGGCCAGTCACTATCAGCCCAACCTACCTCACAGGGTTGTTGTGAGGACAAAAAGGAGCTACAGAGCTACACCACCCTGAGCTCCTTGGAGGAAGGGCTGTATAAACATTTGAAAAATAAAATAAATGTGTGCGCAAAGTCTATGGACATGTGTCCAAACACCTGTAGGCTTCTATATATGCAAAATGTGTACCCTCCATTCTTCTAGGTGATGAGCAATTCTGACGCCCCTGAGCTGTTCGGGAGCAGGACCACGACGCGACAGATCGCGGAGCAGAGGCTCTGCTCCATCATGTGCAGCATTTTCCTGGCTTTTTCACGCTCCGGATAACGACTGGCCTAGAGTGACCAACATGGCTCTCCAGGGTTTTAGGCAGCTGTCTTTCACAGCCCTACCTGGAATGGTTACTGATTTAACCCAAGACCTTCCGCTTGCGAAGCAGGTGCTCTACTACTGAGCTACAGACCCTTCCCCATAATCAAACTTGCTCATTCAACCCTCTAAAGCTCACCTGCTGCTATCCACCTCCTCTGGGTTATATCAGTAACCCACCTCTTCCGCTCATTCAAGATACTGTCTCCATGAGGATCAGCCCCAAACATCTGGACCCTTGAAAGGACAGACACCTGCAAACTCACTATCCCTGATGCAAAACGTTCCACTTTTTGGGAAGGCAATGTGCAGGGAGTCTCCTGCACCTGCACGTTGCCTTCGCCGCACTGAATGGCTCCGAGGGCAAGGGGGCGGGGCTGCCTCATGCCGGTGAGTAACGGAGGATCAGCGTGCTGCAGAACTTAGCGTTCCGCCCCACCTAGAGCGGCGCCACTGGCGGGGAGCTTGCTTCTCCCTCCCTGACAGGGGAGAACTCTGCTCTGCTCTAATTGCCAGTTGCACCCTCCAGCCTCAGCTAACAGACAGAAGGCTGCTGGATTCTGTGTGTGTAAATTAATATTGTATTATTGCAATTTATCATAAGTCACCTTGATGATCATTTGATTGAAAGTGGAGTACAAGTCTTCTATAAATAAATAAATAAATAAATAAATAAATAAATAAATAGAGAGAGACGGTCACCTGTGCATGTCAGGGTTTTGGAACAAATCCTTGGCACTTTTGATCCCCACCTGTCCTTTCAATGAGGTCATGGGAAGGCCTCATTGCAGCTCCCCCTCCCCACCTCCTTTCTTGTCTCCCCTCCTCTCCAAGCTCCCAATGCACACAAAAAAACCCCAGTGCTTTAATCTCTTTAAGATGCTTGCTGATTTTTTTTTCTCTCACCCCTCCCCTTCTCTAGGCTTGCTCTACTACATCCTCGTTTCTGTGGCAACGGGAAGAGATTTGCATCCAAGGTTACACTAAACTAGGCTGGATGAAACACAGATTTAAAGAAATAGCAACTGCAGTGTCCGAGCCTTCCCAAAATGTGAGCTGTCAGAACTGACTGACAGAAAGGCACTGTAGAGGTACCAATTTTAGATTTTAAGAAATGGGGATAAAGTCAGAGTCGGAGAAGCCAGAAAAGAGTTTGGCAGGTTGGGACAGCAGAGCTGGATCCTGTGAACAGTTTGGGAGAATCCAAAGCTGAAGCATTACTGACGTTAAGCAAGAATGATGGACTTGGTCAGTGGCCTGGATGGAAAAACACAAAGAACCCCATGTGAAAGATCTACGCATAATAACATTAACACATTTTTAAAGATTGGGGTGGAGCCAAAAAGAAGAAAGTGGGTTGGAGCAGAGACAGATTGGTGCTCAGTGTGGGGAGGAGCTGCAGCTCAGTCGTAGCTTCAGTCTCTGGCATTCCCAAGTACGGCTCGGCCTGAAACCCTGGAGAGCCACTGCCAGTCAGTGTAGAGCAGGGATGGCCAACCTTCCACCGTTAGGGCCTCTGCGTTCTTAAGAGTTGTGTAGAAGAAAGAATCTGGGCAGCTGCAAGTGCTGCTGCTGCTGCTAAAGCAGCTGCATGTGCTGAAATGCCCTCACCTATACAACCATTAAAGGCTGATCTACACGTACCCCTGTTGCGCTTGCGTGGCGAGGTGCGCGAATGTAGGGGACTGGATGCCCTGCTCGAAACGCTGCCCTGGGCTTCACCAGTTTCTTCAACGCAAATAGTCCCTCCTGATTGTCCCGCCTTCTAATAAAAGCTCAACGCTGATTGGCTGAAACACAAGTGCTGATTGGCTGAAACCCCCCCTCATCCAATTGATCTAACAATTAGCTCCACGTCCCACCCTCTCAAATCATGAGCATGGTCCACGGCCGATCGCAACAGGACTCGGGAGAGTGCGGCTCTCCCGCGTTCCGATGCAATCAGATAAAATGGAAACCACACATCTCCGCACTCTCAGCATGTGCCCGGGACACGCCGGAATTCGTGCGGTGGAGGTCAGCCTCTAGGGCCTCTGCATTCTTAAGAGTTGTGTAGAAGACAAAATCTTGGCAGCTTCAAGTGCTGATGGTGCTGCTAAAACCTGTTGAAATGCACCTGTTGAAATGCCCTCACCAAGACAACCATTAAAGGTCCAGGAGCATTCATGTGGAAAGGTTGACCACCCCTGGTGTAGAGAATAATGACCCAGATGGACCAATGGTCTGACTCAGTAGAAGGCAACTTCCTGCATGCTATGGGCGGAACCTTCCAGAAACTAGAACTGCACCTGCTCCCACAGTATAAGTGCCGTGGCAAAATATAGTTTTAGTACTCAGGCCAGTAAAATACCAGTTTGGTTGGAACCCTCTCTTTCTTATAACGTCTCATATCCTAAGTAGGGCATGGTCCAACTCGGGCGAGTTCGGTTCCGGAGAGGGGAAGGGCAAGATTGAGCAGAGTCCAGGAGGCTTACTCTGGGAATAGGTTTACATTGTGAAAAAAGCACAGCAAGAGCTTTTGTCGTCATCTTTTACAGGTCCCATAAAAAAGCTATAGCAGTGTTATCAATCAACACGGAACAACAAGCCCTTTGTTTGCAAGCAAAAGGGATTTGCGCCCCGCTTTGCATACCTAGCACACACACACCCTTAATTGTTTGCGTAGCATTAGCAACTCTGGCTGGGCAACCAAAGAAGTTGCCTACAGATAAACATCTACCGAGTAATAGGCACCAAGTCACACGGGGGTCTGAAATGTGTGTGTACAATTCCCTTCTCCCCAAACTGCACCTCTGCCAGAGGCCTGGGCCCTAGGGCTGGCTTTGCATGCAACCAAACCTTCAATCACATTTCCCTCTTGGTGGGGTGTCTGCCTGGTGAGAACCTGTACCTGGAAAGCTAAAGGATATGGGGATAGAGGAGGACACAATGCTCAGCACAATCCATGGCCTACTACCAGCTGACCATCGGTTTACCAGCTGATCCTGACGTACTATATTTTAAGTGCTAAGGGATGTTTGATACCGAACACCCACCAGTGGCATCCTTGTCATACAAGATGTAGAATGTCTGGCACCCTCCTAGTGTTCTTTTTGGTGCCAGGTGAAAACATATTTAGTTGCTCAGGTCTTTTTTATGCTGGAAGCTTCAGCTGCTGTTCTCCTTTACTGTCAACCATTTGTTATATTTCAGTATATTTGATCATCTGTCTCTTTGAGAGCATTGGCTGAAGAAGGTGTTTAAAAAAACCAAGAACGAAATATACCCACCCAAGACACTCAAACACTCCACAATCATAGTGGGAATTAGGAACCTGTCAGCCAGACTTCCTCCACCTTCTCTGTAACTCCCATCTCAGATGCAAGATACGGCACTTTCACCCTTAGTGTGCAGTTAACTGGCTTAAACAGTGTCACTAGGATTACAGGCTGTGCCTTCTATGTAATCGCAAAGATTCAGAGAGGAGATTTAATTGGACAGGCTGTTAGGGGCTTAGGGCCAGGGTTGAGGGCAAGCGTAGAGACTTCCAATCACACAGCTAGCAGAGACTATGAAATGCAGAGGTCCAGAGCGAACCACAATTCTGGAGGAAGTACTGTAAAGACAAGTTGTGTATAGGCAAGCAAGTGCGACTAGAGACTTGTACTTCTGGGCTAACATGTATATCACATAATAGGGCATTGCTCCAAGGCCCCCAGCAACTTGGTGCTGTCTGTCCCCCCCATTTATCTGGCAGCAAATTTAGCAACTGTGTAACATTTATTGCAATATGCAACACGAGTACATAAAAGAAATGGTATCTGGTTTCGTTTGTTTGCATAGGGCTTTCATTCCACATTTTATTCATTCATGGGGCTTTCATTCCACACATTCATTCATTCGCTTGTTTGTATATTGGCTTTCATTCCACAGTTCTTTGTGCTGTGGATACTTTCAGCTCAATCCTATGCATGTAGACTCAGAAGAAAGCCCCACTGAGTTCAGTGGGGCTTCCTCCCAGGTAAGCATGTATAGGATCGTAGCCCTAGTGTCATGGCAAAACTGTAGGAAAGATTTTCGATTTTGGAAAGGACCAGAAATGTTTCCCACGATATGGTTATTCATGGTAGAATCAAGCATTTTGGTATCTAGAATTATGTGCTAACTGGGCAAAGAGGCACCTTTCAAAGTGGTGTCCTCTTACATTTAGCTGAGGGAGAGCAACTGTCCGTCTTCACCCCAGCATGGTGTCTTTTGTAGTGGCAGCTGCTGGTGTCTCTTCTGCATCTCTTTTACAGCGAAATCCTGTGTAAGGATCCGGCCGGTGGCCCAGGGCCACCCGCTGGATCCCGTTCTCGTCGCGGACCACCATGCAGCAGCCTGGAAGTCTACTCAGGGAAGGGGACGTTCGTCCCCTTTCCTGGGTGTAAACCAGGGCAGGCCCTATCGGCCTCCTCGGATTTCCGCCAGCTAAATAGCTGGGATACTCAGATTTTAAAAGCGCCAAAGGTCTTTAAGTTTCACTCCGGACTTGCACGGAGCTTCTTCAGAAGTACGAAACAAAGCATTCGCCTCCCTTTCACGGCTTCTGGCTGGAGAGTTCTAGTTCTTATACCCCAGCCTTTAAACCCCTATTTTAAATTTTGTAAATATGGACTGTGAATCACTAAGACAATATTTATTTACTGTTTTATTGTACTATGTAAGCCACTTTGAGAACTACTACTTTTCAACTCTGTTGAAAAGCAATATATAAATATTCTTCATAATAATAACAATTCTTGTATCTTATATACATATTCTTAATAACAATAATGATATTATTCTCAGAAGGCAGTCACCACCACAAAAGAGGTCAGCCCACAAGAACAGGAAGAAACTAGATGTGTTTTATGGAATATAGATGCACTTCCTGAAAATAATACTGTACAGTGTTTGACGTTTTTGATAGCTGGTTTTGATCAACTTGGAGATGCAAATGTACAACAGTAAAAAGCTAAGTGTTTAGAAATATCCCATGTCTGGTATTCAAGGTGAAGCTGCAGCATAGTTTCTTTGGGTGGTTATGTACTGTATAACATGGTTATGTACTGTGTAACAAGTTATACATTCTTTGTCATCCCAAAATGGGACTGGGGTGTTGAGATGGGAATGAGGTCTTACCTGTCTCGGAGTTGGTGGAAGCGACCGGCATCTCAGTGGTAGGGAAGTGTGTGCAGAGCTGGAATTACAGGTTGCCAATTCTTCTTCTGATGGATGGATGCTCTTGGAGATGCTGCGGAAAGAGAAGAAATTGAACACCCTGGGAAAATAACCTGGGGTCTGTGTCGGGCAGAGATCACCCCAGTCTTGCAGCTAAACATACCCTGTCACATGCAAACCCTTGTGATGGACATCATGTACTCTTGCTTATTATTCTAAGTTCATAACCACATTTAACTTCGGTTGCTTTTTCATACAGAAATGACTGGAGCATTAACTGAACCACCAGGTCCTGCAGGCAGTTTGTTGCATTTAAAAAAAAAAAAAAGGGAGGGGGGGGAAGGTCTTGATGAAAGAGAAGCACTCCAATTTCATTCCTACTTTTTGCGACTTACAGAGGACAGAGATTCCAGATTAGGATCTCCTAACATTTTTTTTCGCTTGTGTTTTTTTCTAACGCGGAGCCTTAGGTGGTTGCTTTGAAGATCAGGAAAGTGACACTCAAAAAGAGTCTATTTAACCTTTTCCACCCTTCCCCTGACCTACCACTGTAGAACGCCCCCTTGGAGCTACACATCTAAAACACTGCAACAGGTAGAATCCCCAGGCGAACAGCTAAATTGCGCAGACTGTATAGGGATCTATAAACCTTGGGTTAAGAGTCTCCTGCAACTGTTGGGTTTCTGTTTGTTGTTCAGCTTTGTGATGCTGGCCTTTGGTGCTTTCCACCTGCAGGATCATGCCCATTGCTTTTCAACAAGGGAAAGTCACTTGCTAGGATACAAGTACCAGTGTGCATGCCAGACTCCAGGACTCCCTTTCTGAGAGTTTGCCTGCGCCAGGGTCTCTTGTTCCCTTTCTTATCATTTGGGGCTGGCCTCTTTTGTCTCTCTCAGTGCAGGAACCGCTCTGCCTACTTTCCCTGTACAGGACAGGTTTTTTGTTGCATGGCTTTTTTTTCACATTTGGAACCAGAGCTGCATAAATGCTCACCGCCAAGTTTTAAATTAACTTTGGGGCGGGGAGGGGTGCAGGAGACTGAGAAGGGTTGGCTTTCAAGTGCCACACAGCTGAGTTGAATTGCAAACAGGAAGCCAGGCTGGCGTAATGGACCTGAATCAAAGAGACCCAGGTTCAAATCTTCCCGATTCATATCTTAGGGGTACTGCTGGATCCCACGGTTGCACTGCCTTTTCATAGCTTTGACTGATATGCTGGCTACACCTGTGACTAAATGCGAGAGACCTGGCCACTGTCAATCATACTTTGGTGACTTCTAGATTAGACTGTGATCATGTGCTCCATCTGGGACTGCCTTTGAAGATGATTAGGACTCCTCAACTAATGCAGAATGGGGCTGCTCACATCAGGGTGTCTGCAGATAGACACTCTCATGTATCACCTATGTCAGGCCCGCGTACCCCCTATGCGGGCCTCCGGTTGCCCCACGTATCCCCTGGACTTGCTGCCCCCGCGTACCCCGTTAAATTGGGATTTTTTTTCCGGGTTGAAGCATGGGCGGGTCCTCCCACTCACGCCGCAACCCAGAGGGAAAGGCTACAGCCCTGCCGATTCGATAGGGCTGTAGCCTTTTTTTTCCCCGGGTTGCGGCACAAGCGGGAGGACCCGCCCACCCACGCCGCAACTTGAAAAAAAAGGCAACAGCCCTGCCAATGTCCCCGGTAGCTCCTCCTACCTGTTCTCCTGGGCGCCGCCATCTTGGAACTTGTGAGATTTTCCGAGATCCAAGATGGCGGCGCCCAGGAGAACAGGTAGGAGGAGCTAGAGGACATCGGCAGAGCTGTCGCCTTTTTTTCCAGGTTGCGGTGCAAGCGGGATGACCCGGTTGCACCGCAACCCAGAAAAAACCACTTTAGACGCTGCCCGTTATCAGCTGCTGATCACAGCTGCTAATTCTCGCAGCTGCTGATTCTCTGCTGCTCCATTTCCCGTCCTCTTTGAACCCATTGCTGGGTCTGTGGAGGATATGTTCTGGGACCCTATGGGAAAGGACTGTAGCTTGACCCACTATGTTTTCTCCCAGAGCCCAAGACTGACCTTCAAAAGGCTGTTCTGACAGGGAAAGCAAAATATGGGTGCAAAGCCAGGATGCCTTCTGACAATGTCATTCTCTTCCTTCAACAACCAGACCTTGCTTTCCCCTTCTCGCGTACCCCCGGCCTACAGTCCGCGTACCCCTAGGGGTACATGTACCACAGGTTGGGAACGCCTGACCTATGTTGAAATCACTAGCTGATAATTCATTTACAGGTTCTGTTCAAGGTGCTGCGTAATGGTGGTGGTAACAACCCTTTAAAAACTTTCAGTGGCTTGGATCTTAATTATCTGAGGCAGGGTCAGCTCCAGGTTGCAGGAGGGGCTCAGCAAACGGAGGTCCTGCATTAGATCCTGTGTGACGCAGAAGTCAGGGACGGCCCAAGAGCTCCTGGCGCATGAGATGCCAAGCCAAATGCTCCCCTCCCATGATGTGCCAGCCTCTGCTTCTCCCATTCCCTGGACTGGAAAAGGAAGAGGGGGGTGCAGTAGAAGAGGAAGGAGCAGTAAAGGCAAATGGGTGGACAGAAGTGGGTGCCCACCACCGATCTGGTACCTGAGGAGAACACCTCAGTCGGTCTCATGGATGGGCCGGCCCTGGCAGAAGCTCAACAGACCGCCACAAAAAGCAGAGTGCTCTCTGCAGTAGCCCTGGAACTGTCTTCCACAAGGGGTTTTATTGCCTTCTCCCTGCTACCTTTTCAGAGGGAGATTCTGTTGCAAAAAGATTTCGAGGATGGCTAGCCTGCATTCTGTCTGCTCTTTTGCGAAGTTGCTTCCACCTTATTGCCAATCATTATATTAGTTCTCCTCATTCCTTGTTTATTGTGGATAATAAATGCAAGCTGACCTAATTGGCCTGGCTGGTCACTGCTAGTATGCTTCATTATAAACCCAGCTGTCGCTGACAGCTCGTGAGAGAAATCTCAACCAGCCCTGATGACAGCAAGGGGGGAGGGGGGGAGTCATAAATCACACAGAACCACAACATGCCCACAAGCAACAGCTCCATCAATAAATGAGGAATCGATAGTACACTGGGAATGGAGGGAGCCCCTCGTAGGAATAAACATGTTCTTTTTGCTAATGAAATCAGAGGCTTGGTCATCTGGTGGGGCCTGAAGGGGAAAGCAAAGTCTGGTTGTTGAAGGAAGAGAATGACGTTATCAGAAGGCATCCTGGCTTCTCACCCATATTTTGCTTTCCCTGTCCAAACAGCTTTTTGAAGGTCAGTCTTGGGCTCTGGGAGAAAACATAGTGGGTCGAGCTACAGTCCTTTCCCATAGGGTCCCAGAACATATCCTCCACAGACCCAGCAATGGGTTCAAAGAGGACGGGAAATGGGGCAGCAGAGAATCAATTGGCAAGATGGCTGGAGGAAGGTGGCAGAGTGGGCCATGGTGTGAAAAATAAGAATCTCCTAAGAAAAAGATGGAGAGAGAGAGAGAGAGAGAACATGAAACAGGGTATCTGTGCAAAAACTTCATACAGCCTAAAGGAGAAGAGAAACTGTGCACGGTCTCTCTGCAGATATAAATGCAGGAATACCAAACAGACAGGCAGGCAGGTAGGCAGGCAGGTGGAAGAGCGTTTAGGCAGAAGCCACGCACGTGGAAAAATGGGGACCTGAGGAAATTGTCAGGGTTGACATCATGAAGCTGAAAAAAAGGAGTTCTCACCATCCCTCCCCCTCTTAAGAGAACCGCCCCGCCCCCAAGGCGGGATGTTGTCAACAGCTTTTCGACACCAGTCTGTGCCAGCCACATGGCGAACAAAAGGAGCTCATGCCATTTGCCAATGGGCAGAATGCTTGGTCAGAAAGATTGCTGGGACCAGCTGTTTGGGCTGCACGCATCTGGGCAGACTGAGGCTATTTAACTGTGTTTAGGGGACAGTCGGACTGCAAGGGGAGCCAGAGCATGCATGCATGCATGCATGCACGCGCACATGTTGGTGCATCAAGGAAGCTACCCATCTCTTTTTACCTCATGTGTACGTGCACAGACCGACTCCTTCCCACTCACCCAATCCTCTCTCCTCCACTTTTTATTCAGCAGTTCGAGAGATCCGACATCTCCTGACACATCCATTCAAAATTATCGTCAGCGGCGTCACAGTGTCTTCTGGATTATATAGGCATGTGTTCACATGACAAGCCAAGCCCGGTCATGGAAGGAGGGGGGAGAGCAGGCTGCTAAGCTGCTCTGTGCTGCTAGCAGCCCAGGAACCTATCACCACATTTTTCATTATGTAATACACTCCAAGAGTCAGGCAGCTTGAAGCTCAGCGTTTGTGGCTTCCCATCGCACTGAAAAACACACAGATGCCCCTCATTGGCAGCAATTCTGATTTACAGCAGAAGCTTCTCCTACAGAGCCATTTTGGGGCTGCATGCATGCAGCACAGGTGAAATGACATTTCATACACTCTCAGACGTTCAGCCAAATTTGGATTTTTGACATTTTGAACGTAATTGTAACGTTAGGGCAACACTTGCCAAATTCAGTATGGTTATACATGGCTTTTCGTCTCTTAAACCTCCTGAAATCCAACCATATCCATCACTAGGAATCTCAAACCGGGCAGGGGGAAAAATGACATTGAAATATACTATTTGAGTTTGCAAGAAGATGCCCAAGTTAGGAGGGATGCATGCAATTTCTTTTTTCCCATTGCTAATCAACACAGCAAACCGTTTTGCAGACCATCGGTATGAAATGTGAAGCGGTATACATTATTCTGTGATTAATAAACCATAATTATGTGGGAGGCTCTAAGATTTGGTCTTTCTGCTGCAATGACTCAGAGGTAAGCAAAAGGCACACTGTGTATGCTCAGAAGGAACTTCTTTATCATCACATCAGATTTCTAGGTCTCAGCCCCGATATGTAAATCAAAACAATTCTACAGTTCCTTCCTGGGGAGCACTGATGTTACCATCCACTTATCTTTTTATCACATTTATATCCTGCTGTTATTCTATCATGGAGCTCACGGCAGCATACATGGGGAGATCCAGGTGCTGACCAGACCGACAGTGCTTAGGTTCACCAAGGGGGCTGTATCATACACCCTAAGCCAGGGGTTCTCAGCCAGTGGTACTAGTACCACCAGTGGTACTTCGGCCGACGGCTGGTGGTACTCAGACCGCCGGAACCCTGCTCCAACACAGTGCTTTCAGTGGCACGTTTTTGCTCCCAAGAGGCTCCTGCCTTTGGCCGAGCCTCTCAGGAAAGCTGAGAAGGGCCCTCCCACAGCCTCCTACCTGTGTTTTCTGGCCTTTGAAAACCTGAAAACCCAGAAATAACTGTGATGATGTCATCGCCAGTCACTTCTGGTGGTAATGGAGCAGGAGAGTGGTGCCGGAGGTGGTACTCAGCCAGGAAGGGGTTGAGAACCCCTGCCTTAAGCCAACATCTTGGGAGCCAATTTCCTTGGGGTTTCACCTGTGCGCACCTAGGCTGACCAGTCATGACATTTAATAGTTGTGTAGAAGAGGGAATTTTAGCAGGTACAGGCTACAGTTCCCTAGAGCACGGTCTGAGGACACATGATACAGCTTCCTTACTGAAGCTAAGCAAAGGTAGATCCGGTCAGTGCCTGGATGGGTGACTCCTTGGGAACCCCATTTATGCCAGCTTAACCTCCATGATGAAAGAAAGGTAGGATATAATCAATAAAATGCCATAGTGCTTCAAGGGTGAGAAGAACTGCAAATGTCGTGGCCTCTATGACACCAAGTGTACCTACCGACGGCGTTACAATGGCGTTACAACGGCGGCCTAAGTAGGTTTGGATTGTGCCCGGTATTATTTATATGTTACAAGGCTGAGCCCTGGCATTGAAATCAGTTTCTACAGCTAAACCCTAATTCAGATTAAAACAAACAAGGCAGAGCAACTTGCCATTTATCCTAAAATAAACAGAAACATAAAGGTCACTTATAAGGAGGCATTATTGATTTTTGAGAACTGTATCTATTGGGCTTGAGCATATCCAGAAAGAGGGGGAAGCCTTTTTTAAATGGAAAATATTACTGGCCAATTTAGAACTAGCCAATTTAGAACTGTACAAAAGTTCAAGTGTGTCTTCCAAAGAGAAAAATGATGAAGGCTTCCACCCGCACCTCCCAAACAGGTTGATAACAGGAGCACTTGTGTCACTTAAATCGGGAAGTGCAGATGGCCACTTATAGAGTGGTTATATTGTGGAACACAACAGTGAGCTACAGAGAGCTACAGGACTTTGGTGACTTGAGGAAAAGATCACCTATTAATTCTATAGGATTAAACTGCCCTGGAAAGGGTAGCTTAAAACAAGAGACATCCCCTGAAATTGAATACAGAGCCAGCCTTAGGAGCTGCAGAGCCCAATTTGGAAACATGTTTGCGGGGCCCCAGGTTCACAGCCAAGGTCTGTAGAATCTTAGAGATATAAATAAAATGTATTATAGACTTTATATCACTATGGTAGAATGGAAAGCTATCAAAATGTGCGCTTAACAAGTGCATGTGAATGAATAGACCAAATGTGTGTATTTGACAAAACTAGAGTAGATTACCCTAGCACGGGGCCCTTAGGTGCAGGGCCCAATTGGCTTCAAGCCGGCCCTGACACAGAAATTCTGAAAGTCCTACAGTGCACATACACCCTACTTTTCCAAAGTATTAGAAAAGTGCCTTTTCCCAACATTATTGGGGAGATAGGGAAATAAAACTCTCTCTCTCTCTCTCTCTCTCTCTCTCTCTCTCTCTCTCTCTCACACACACACACACACACACACACACACAAAGGGGGGAAAGAAAGCAAGAAAATCTTCAATCATCCACAATGGTGTCCTCCTTTTTAATACGATGGAAAGGGTAGTGGGGGAAGAAAGATAGCCTTAAGAAACGGAACAGAATAACAGCAATTGCAAGATATTAGTATAGCACTACTCAGTAAGACAATGACGAGGAAAAGCACTCATATAGCTAACAGATTGATTAAGAGAGAGAAGTGAAATAACTAAAACTGATCCACCCAGTCAGTGTAGTGGTAAACTGGAGGTGCCTGGGAGGGGGAGGGGGGTTCTAATCTTTGCCCTAAAAATCAAGAGAGGTAGTCCTTATAAGACTAGAGATACAATTTCACTTTCCACACAGAGAAGACTCCCTGGATGGGAGTCACCCATCCAGGCACTGACCGGATCTCAGCATCTAAAGAGGAAGATAAAACAGCGCAATCCTATGCATGACTACTCAAAGTAAGTACCATTTGCCGCAACGGGGCTTACTCCCAGGAAAGCGTGCATAGGATCGCAGCCCAAACTGTCAACAAATGGTATTGACCCAAAGGCTCTGCAGAGATTGAAAAGGACAAGCCTCGGAGGCGAAGGGTGTCGAGGCGATGCTATCGAAGGAGCCATAGAAACTCGCACGTCTTTTTACAAAATGGGGAGCGGGGCGTGAGGGGGGGGGCGTGAGAAGACAGCAGGCGCACTGCACACGCAAAAATGGAGGGAGGGAGCAGAGAGGCGCGAATGGATGTGAAGAAGGGGGAAAAGGACAGACAGCAGCCACTCACCTGCTTCGATACAGAAGCGGCGGAAAACGGAGCGCAGGGTTAGCGGGAAGAGATCCTAACCTCTGAAGCCCCTCCGAGATTCGCGGGGTATGGAGAGGACTCGGAGGCTTGGCTCCGCACTGGCTCGGATCACTTCTCGGATCGGCCTCTAGGGGGCCTTAAAGGGGCAACGGTTCAGAAACGGGATTTACTGGGTCCCACCAGCGCAAGCTCTCTATCCTTCTCTCGTACTTGCGGAAAAAGCTTTCTGTAACAAGTGACCGGACTCCAGTAAGGTCTACAAGCCGGAACTCGGCTGCAATGCGCTAAAAGGCAGTCTTCCTACACATGAACTGCTGCCGATCGTGAACGCATGCCTTTTTTCCCCTGGGAATATATACTGTATATCTATCCACCCACCACAGCCGAGCCTGCTCTCCACACATTTGGGATGAAGCAGGGATAAGAGAGAACGCAGGTTCCAGGTAGGTTTGCCACATTATATACATACACCTCACAAACTCCCATGCCTTTTTATAGCTGGTTATCTGGCAGAAACTCAACAGGTGACGTTTCTCCATTTCTGCCTCTCTGCAGACTGGGACAAACTTCATCTCTTGAATTTCAGCCTGTTCTCCAGCTGCTTAAACGCACAGGAACCCTCCAGCTGATCAGAAAGGTGACAGTTCTACTTGCAAATAAATACGCTGGAGACGCTGCTCTCGTGCTTACTACAAAAAGACGGGAATCTCTCAAGCTTCATTTGTAGGGCAACTCTAGCCATGTCTACTCAGAAGTAAGTCCCATTGTGTTCGATGGGACTTACTCCCAGGAAAGTATGCATGGGATTGCTGTCTTATACAGCTTTTTCAGCTGACAAGGATGTTTTACAAGTCTGTGCAGCTCACTCCTTTACATGCCTACTCGGAGGAAGTTAGGTCCCTTGTGTTCAGTGGGATTAACACACACCCATAAGTGTGCTTAGGAATTCACCTCTGGGCAAGGGCTTACTTTCAAGTAAGCATAGGATCACTGTTATTAGGGCTGCAGCCATTCATTAAAAAAATCACTTTGATTAATTGATTAAAACCCCCTTTTAATCAATACAAAGGCATTCCCAATTAATGGGACCACACTTTAAGAAGGGTTAATGTATTGTTAATGTAGGTACTAATGAAAAATACAACTGGCAGACACCATCTTAAAAGAGATATTTACATATCTTGTCAATTTCACGCAAGAGGACATACCTCTTAAAATGGTGTCTCTTGCAGCACATACATGTGTGAAGGGATATGTAAATTGCTTGCAGAGTTCTGCAGTACTCCCCCCATATCTGCTGGGGATATGTTCCAGGCCCCTCCGTGGATACTTGAAACCGAACACCCCCTCCATGGTTTCCTGAGGGTTAGGGTGCTCGCCCCCCCCCAGCTCTTATTTTTCTTTCAGCAAGCTTTCTTCCTTAAAACAAACAGAGAAGCAGCCTCCATTGCAGGCATGTAGAACAAGACTAAGTCCTAGAGAGGCTTTGCAAGGTTTCTGTTAACCTTGCAGAGCCTCTCTAGGACTTAGTCTCGTTCTATTTGCCTGCAATAAGCAGCCAGAGGCTGCTTCTCCTGTTTGTTTAAAGAAGAAACAAAGCTTACTGGGAAAAAAGTAAAAGCCTGGGGGGTCCCCGTGATCCGTGGATAACTGAAACCGTGGATAGCGAATCCGTGGATATGGGGGCCCACCTGTACTTAATAAGGGGGACTGTTTGGATAGTGTGGGATGCTGGTGGAGTTAAGGTGGGAAAAGAGAAGTTGAGGAGATTTTGAGAGAGGATCCAGAGGTTTAAGAGGGTCTTGAACCATTATAGGAGCTCTAATCTCTTCACCTAAAGGGTGTTACAGGCTGTACTTTCATCTCTAACCCTTGGAAGGATCAGCTCTCTCTGTGGAAGACGTTTCCATCTGCCCTGGCGTTCAACAAGCAAAAGGATTGCTACATTTTGATGCAGCCTTCCTGGGGAATGTTGTTATTTGTTTAAAGCCTTTGTACAGCGGCTTTACCTCACCTGACAAGGCTTCAAGAGGGTCTTGCATAAAACCGAACACTGAAAGCATTGCAACAGAAAAAGAATGCACGTGAGCACAGGTTACACCTTACTGGTTTCTACTACTCCTCCTCCTCACAGGGCAGCTGGTGGTACTGTGCTCTCTGAGAGACAGAAGGGGCAAGGTTCAAGCTGAAACAGTGCAGAAACTAGCAGGTAGAGACAGGGGTGTCACTAGGGTTGATGACACCTGGGGCGAGATCTCATGGTGTCACCCACATGGACCTTCTCCAATACCAGACCACACAATGTGGTGGCCAGTGGCGTATTAAGGGGGGGGCGAGGGCAGTACGTCACCGGGTTGGGGGGGCAGCAGGCCCCTGCCCCAGGCAGCACGGCAGGAGGGTGCAGCTGCAAAAAGCAGCTTTTTTGCCGCTTTTTGCAGCCGTGCGGAGGAAAGGAGTCGCCCCTGTGGCTGCCCGGGCCTGTAACAGGCCTTTTTCCAGGCGAATAAATGTCCTCCCCGGCGTTTTTTCGCCTAGAAAAAAAACTATTATTATGGGCCCGAGCAGCCACAGGGGCGACTCCTTTCTTCCATGCGGCTGCAAAAAACGCTGCTTTTCACAGCCGCGGGGGAAGGGGAAAGGAGTTGCCTCGGCGGCTGCCCAGGCCCATAACAGGCCTTTTCCAGGTGAAAAAACGCCCCGAGAGAGCATTTTTCGCCCGGAAAAGGCCTGTTACAGGCCCGCCCAGCAGGGGGAGCAGCAGCTGCGGCAGCAGGAAGGGCCCGTCGCCCGGCTCGCCTCCCGGCACTCGCCCAGCTGTGGGGCAGCAGCTGCGGTGGCGGGAAAGGCCCGTAACAACAGGCCTTTTCAGGCTGTCACATGCCTTTTCTGGACGAAAAAACACCTGGGAGGCTTTTTTTGCCTGGAAAAGTGACATCATGAGGGGTGCGTCACTAGGTCCCACCCCCGGCAGCAGGCCCCTACTGCCCCAACTCCCCAGGGGCTAACTACGCCTCTGGTGGAGACCTCCTGGGAAATGTGATCCCCTCGCAAGTCGCAGTGGGAAAAACCCATCTTCTAGCAGTGGTGCGTTTTTGCACCACCGGAAACAAATAGAATAGAAAATCATTTTGGTGTCACCCCCTCCCTAGAGTGACACCAGGTGTGGTTCGCTCTCCACTACTGACGCCCCAGGGTATTGGTGCTTATGGTGACTGTTCTCTTTCTTTTCCTCTTTGCAAGGCAGATAGTGGTGATTTCCAGTGGATACAATACACAGTATACTTATTGCACAATGGAAATACTATCTTCATCAGATACACTCTCTCACCACTCTTAGATCATTATTATTTTTCCCCCTAGGGGGAAAGACTTATGTAAATATTAAAAATTAAACAGGCATGTCATAAATGACCTGGAGTTGGGAATAAGCAGTGAGGTGGCCAAGTTTGCGGATGACAATCATCTTTTCCGGGTGGTGAAGTTCAGAAGGGATTATGAAGAACTTCAAAAGGATCTCTCTAAACTGGGGGAATGGGCAGCAAAATGACAGATGCGCTTCAATAAGTGTAAAGGTAATGTATATAGGGGCAAGAAATCAAAGTGTCACATATGCACTAATGTGTTCTGAGCTTTCTGTGACAGATCAGGAGAGAGTTCTTGGGGTGCTGGTGGACAGGTCGATGAAAGTGTTGACCCAGTGTGCTGCAGCTGGTGGACAGGTCGATGAAAGTGTTGACCCAGTGTGCTGCAGCTGTGAAGAAGGTCTGTTCCATTCTCAGGAACATTTAAAAAAGGGACTGAGAATAAAATGGACAATATTATTATGCTATTGTACAAATTGATAGTAAGGCCACATCTGGAGTATTGTGTCCAGTTCTGGTCGCCACATCTCAAGAAGGATACTGTGGAACTGGAAAAGGTGCAGAAGAGAGCACCCAAAACGATTCGTGGGCTGGGGCTCCTTCCAAGGAAAAGCTACTGCGTTTGGGGCTCTTCAGTCTAGAAAGAAGGCGCCTGAGGGGGGACAGGATTAACAGTGCAATCCTATACATGTTTACTCAGAAATAAGTCCCACGACATTCAGTAGCGTTTACTTCCAGGTAAGTGAGTATAGGATTGCAGCCTCAGACATATAAAATTATGGATAGGACGGAGTGGATAGAGAAAAGTTCTTTTCCCTCTTGCTCTACATCAGAAGAACATCTACTAAAATTGAGTGGCGGGAGAGTTAGAACAAATGAAATATATATATATATTTAACCCAGCGATTAATTAATCTGTGGAACTCCTTGCCATAGGATTTTGTGATGGCACCTGGCCTAGATTCCTTTAATGGGGGATTGGACACATTTGTGGAGGAAAGGTCCATCACAGGTTACAATCCATGATGACTATAAGCAACCTCCGGGTTTTAGAGGCAGCCTATCTATGAATGCCAGATGCAGAGGCGTCGCCAGGGGGGCGGGGGGCCACCGCCTTGGGTGCCACGTTGGGAGGGTTGCAAAACGTAGCCGTCACCTGCTGTTCCATGGGCGTTGGGCGTCCTGGCATCTCTGCAGGCATCCCGGCGGTGTCCCGGGCTGTGCACACTGGCGTCGCTCGAGGTGGGGCGGAAAGCTAAGTTCTGCAGCTTTCCGCCCCACCGTTACTCTCCTGTAGGAGGCACCCCGCCCCCTCGTCATAGGAGCCCGTCAGTGGAGAGAAAGCAACGCGCAGGAGAGTCCCTATGCATTGCTTTCTCTCCGCTGATGGGTTCCTACGACGAGGGGGCGGGGGTGCCTCATGCAGGAGAGTAACGGTGGGGTGGAAAGCTGCAGAACTTAGCTTTCTGCCCCACCTCCAGCGACGCCAGTGACTGTGCATTAGAATCCCGCCGGTGGCTTTGGCTGGGCTCCCCCCCCCGTCCACCCCCCTAAGGCCGTTTCATGCCGTGGCCCGGTGACACTTCTGATTTGTGACGTCACCGGGGTGTGTGGCCATGGTCGTGGCCCAAGGTACGGGGCGTAGCTACGCCTCTGGCCAGATGCAAAGGAGTGGCATCAGGATTCAGGTATCTTGCTGTCTTATGTGCTTCTGGAGGCATCTGATGGGCCACTGTGAGCTACAGGAAGCTGAACTAGATGGGCCCTTGGCCTGATCCAGCAGGGCTCTTCTTATGTGGTAGTTTTATTAAGATGTAAATATAGTTCATTAGAATTGTGTCTCATTAGGTTATTCCAAAGTAAACTTTTTATTTTCTAAATTTGACCAGCATTTTGTATAAAGTGTATGCAAGGAAGAAAAAAATCAAATACCCTAGTGCTGCAATCCTATACACACTTACCTGGAAGTAAGTCCAATTGAACTCAGTGGGGCTTACCTCTGAATAGAATTGCTTACGTTTGTGTTGGAAAACGCTAGTTTAGACTGAGGTCTTGGGCCACATTTACTCATAAATTGAACCCAGCTCATTTGCCATCCCAGTGCCACACAGGCAAAATGAGGCTACTCATGTTCGATCTAAAAACAAGGAAGGTGGGTTCCCCCCCCCCTTTGAAATACTTGTTTTAGTTGAATAAAAATTCAATCAATGAAAATGTACTTGATAATCACCTTGGGTGCTGGGTGACGACATTAACTGCTCCTCTTCTTTGGCCTTTTCAGCAATGCTGTAATAGCAGGTCCCGCTGTCCCCCCCCCTTTTTTTTCTTCACAGATGAAACAAGAGGGAGAAGGCAAAAGAACACCAGGGCAGGTTAGGAGCATGGTAGGTCCACGCTAGCCCTCTGCAGGTATTTGGAATCTGTGGAATGTCTTTGTGGATTGATTTTTTTAAAAAGGAAATTATACCTTGTGTTTTCTCCCACCACTAGGAGACTCAAAGTGGTTGCCAACAAACATTTCAAACCACTAATACAAATCATACCGCAAAAAAAAAAAATCAACACCAGCAGCAAAAGACTTTAACAAAAGCAAATGGAATCAAAACAGTGAAGGTAGCAACTCAGGAGATCCTTAGTTTCCAATGGAAAAACTTGCATAGTGAATGTGGGGCGGCAGGATTACACCCACCATCCAGATTCTTGAGCTCCATGTGTTCTTCAGAAAGTCCAACAATAGAACCTATGCACCAACAACAAATTGTTCTTGTGTAAGTTGTTTGCATACATCTTCCTAATGCGAGGGATAAGTTGGCTGGTTTTATCCTTGTTAGCCTTCCTGCAGGCTGTAAAAACATTATTCCAGCTTGCTTTCCATTTTTTGCAGGTATCTAGTATTAAGAACTAGATATTATTAAGAACTAGATATTGTCTAGTATTAAGAAAAAAATAATCAAGGGATTGCAGTCCTCTTGAAAGCATGGATAGTATTAAGACCTTCACCGGGAGACCTATTTTCTGCTTTCCTTATGCTCCAAGGTCTCCCATTTGTTGTTGTTGTTCAGTCGTTAAGTCGTGTCCGACCCTTCGTGATCCCATGAACCATATCCCGCCAGGCCTTCCTGTCCTCCACTATCTTCCTGAGTTTGCTCATTTTCATGTTCGTTGCATCTGTGATGCTGTCTAACCATCTCATCCTTGGCCTTCCCCTTCTCCTTTTGCCTTCAATCTTTCCCAGCATCAGAGTCTTCTCCAGAGAGTCCTCTCTTCGCATTAGGTGGCCAAAATATTTGAGTTTCAGCCTTAGTACCTGTCCTTCCAGGGAACTGTCAGGCTTGATTTCATTTAGAATTGACTGATTTGATCTCCTAGCAGTCCAAGGGACTCTCAGGAGTCTTCTCCAGCACCACAGTTCGAAAGCATCTATTCTTCGGCGCTCAGCCTTCCTTATGGTCCAACTCTCGCAACCATACATTGCTACTGGGAACACCATCGCCCTGACTATACGAACTTTTGTTGGCATGGTGATATCTCTGCTTTTTATTATGCTGTCTAAGTTTGCCATAGCTTTCCTTCCAAGGAGTAAGCGTCTTTTAATTTCATGGCTGCTGTCTCCGTCTGCAGTGATCTTGGAACCCAGAAAAGTAAAATCTGTTACTGCTTCCATTTCTGCCCCTTCTATTTGCCAGGAATTGATGGGACCTGATGCCATGATCTTAGTTTTATTAATGTTGAGTTTCAAGCCAACTTTTGCACTCTCCTCTTTCACTCTCATCAAGAGGCTCCTTAGTTCTTCTTCACTTTCTGCCATTAGGGTGGTATCGTCTGCATATCTGAGGTTGTTGATATTTCTCCCGGCAATCTTGATTCCGGCTTGTGATTCATTCAGCCCTGCATTTCTCATAATGTACTCTGCATATAAGTTAAATAAGCAGGGTGACAATATACAGCCTTGCCGTACTCCCTTCCCAATTTTGAACCAATCAGTTGTTCCATGGCCGGTTCGAACTGTTGCTTCTTGACCCGCATACAGGTTTCTCAGGAGACAGGTAAGGTGGTCTGGTACCCCCATCTCTTTAAGAATTTGCCACAGTTTGTTGTGATCCACACAATCAAAGGCTTTTGCGTAGTCAATGAAGCAGAAGTAGGTGTTTTTTTGGAACTCTCGTGCTTTCTCCATGATCCACCGCATGTTGGCAATTTGATCTCTAGTTCCTCTGCCTCTTCGAAACCCAGCTTGTACGTCCGGTAGTTCTCGGTCCACGTACTGCTGAAGCCTAGCTTGTAGGATTTTGAGCATAACCTTGCTAGCATGTGAAATGAGTGCAATTGTACAGTAGTTTGAACACTCTTTGGCACTGCCCTTCTTTGGAATTGGAACGTAAACTGACCTTTTCCAATCCTTTGGCCACTGCTGAGTTTTCCAAATTTGTTGGCATATTGAGTGCAGCACTTTCACAGCATCATCATTTAGGATTTTAAGTAGCTCAGCTGGGATATTATCATCTCCACTAGCTTTGTTGTTAGTAATGCTACCTAAGGCCCACTTGACTTCACTCTCTAGGATGTCCGGCTCTGGGTCAGTGACCACACCAGCGTGGTCACCAGGAACATTAAGATCTTTCTTGTATAGTTCTTCTGTGTATTCTTGCCATATCTTCTTAATCTCTTCTGCTTCTGTTAGGTCCTTGCCTTTTTTGTCCTTTATCATGCCCATCTTTGCACAAAACGTTCCCTTGGTATCTCCAATTTTCTTGAAGAGATCTCTAGTCCTCCCCATTCTGTTGTTTTCCTCGATTTCCTTGCATTGTTCATTTAAGAAGGCCTTCTTATCTCTCCTTGCTATTCTCTGGAAATCTGCATTCAGTTGTTTATATCTTTCCCTTTCACCTTTGCTTTTTGCATTCCTTCTTTCCACAGCTATTTGTAAAGCCTCATCTGACAGCCACTTTGCTTTCTTGCATTTCTTTTTCTTTGGGATGGTTTTAGTTGCTGCCTCCTGTACAATGTTACGAACTTCCGTCCATAGTTCTTCTGGCACTCTGTCTACCAGGTCTAATGCCCTAAATCTATTCTTCACCTCCACTGTATACTCGTAAGGGATATGGTTTAGGTCATATCTGACTGGTCTAGTGGTGTTCCCTACATTCTTCAGTTTAAGTCTGAATTTTGCAATAAGAAGCTCATGATCTGAGCCACAGTCAGCTCCAGGTCTTGTTTTTACTGATTGTATAGAGCTTCTCCATCTTTGGTTGCAAAGCACATAATCTATCTGGTTTCGGTATTGACCATCTGGTGATGTCCATGTGTAGAGTCGCCTCTTGTGTTGTTGGAAGAGAGTGTTTGCTATGACCAGCGTGTTCTCTTGACAGAACTCCGTTAGCCTTTGCCCTGCTTCATTTTGCGCTCCAAGGCCAAACTTGCCTGTTGTTCCGTTGATTTCTTGATTTCCTACTTTAGCATTCCAGTCTCCTATGATGTAAAGGACATCTTTTTTGGGTGCTAGTTCTAGAAGGTGTTGTAGGTCTTCATAGAACCGGTCAACTTCATCTTCTTCGGCATCAGTGGTTGGGGCATACACTTGGATTACTGTAATGTTGAATGGTTTGCCTTGGATTCGAACTGAAATCATTCTGTCGTTTTTGAGGTTGCACCCCAGTACTGCCTTTCCCACTCTTTTATTGACTATGAGGGCTACTCCATTTCTTCTAAGGGATTCATGCCCACAGTAGTAGATATGATGGTCACCTGACTTAAATTCGCCCATGCCCGTCCATTTTAGTTCGCTGATTCCCAAGATGTCAATGTTCAATCTTATCATCTCATTTTTGACCACATCCAGCTTGCCTTGATTCATAGACCTCACATTCCATGTTCCTAAGCAGTATTGCTCCTTGCAGCATTGGATTTTCCTTTCGACCTCAGACACATCCACAGCTGGACGTCCTATTGGCTTTGGCCCAGCCGCTTCACTCTTTCTGAGTCTACTTGGAATAGTCCTCCGCTCTTCCTCAGTAGCATATTGGACACCTTCCGACCTGAGGGGCTCATCTTCCGGCGTCATATCTTTTAGCCTTTTGGTACTGTTCATGGGATTTTCTTGGCAAGGTTACTGGACCCCATTGGTTACAAGGTCTCCCATTACCCTGACCCAAATTTACAATTACCCTGACCCAAATTTACAAAATAATTTTAAAGAAGAAAATAAATGAAAATCTAAAGTAATCTATTGCAATAGGCTTCTAGAAGGCAACACCACTATTGTAGGCTGGGAGGGGGGCATTTGCAGAGAAGAATCAGTTGGTGTTGGAGGGGGACTATGTAGTACTAAGAAAAAAGAATCCCCCTTGTCATCACCAGTCTTTCCTCTTACCCCTGCATCCTCATGATCTCTTGGGCCATGGGTTGGGAATACAGTAAGTCCTCACTTAAAGTTGTCAATAGGTTCTTGCAAACTGCAACTTTAAGGGAAACAACTTATAACGAAACTAATTTTACCGTAAGCCAGTGGTTCCCAAACTGGGAGGCGCGACTCCCAGGGGAGCCACGGAAACCAGCCAGGGGAGCCGTGGAGTGCCACAGAATCCTCTCAGAAAACAGTGCAACGCCAATTGGCAGGCATCAACATTATGTAATGGGGAGCCATGGCCAATGGTCGCCAATGGTCAAGGGAGCCACAGGTCAAAAAAGTTTGGGAAACACTCCCGTAGGCTAATTGATTTACGTATCAAGAGTTTATAGCATATTTCTGGTCACAGAAACATCACCAAACTTCTAAATAAAGACTCCAAACATTCTTCATATAAAGCTTTTAAATAAATGTGAGCTTTCTGGGTTGGAGAAAACCCACGCAGACATGGGGAGAACATTCAAACTCCACACAAAAAGTGGCCCTGGCTGGGAATCGATTTGTTTTCTCAACATCTTTTAAAATGAAACAACTTATAACAAAACAACTTTAAGTGAGGACTTGCTGTACAAATGTTGCCAAGATTACATGCTCAAAGAAACTATGTGCCAGTGGCAAATCGGGATCATTTCAACAGTGGATCTACTTGTGAATAATGATGCCAGTCTACCACCTGGGGCTTCTTGGCTCTGAAAATGATGGAATTGTGTGGGGTGGTTGAGATGCTATGCGTCATAAACTTCCAGGCCTCTTATGTTTGATGCTTCTGCTCTGTGCCTTGCCCTGGCCCCATAACCTGCATTTCTTCACTGTCTTTTTGGGATTTTGTTTTAAATGTGCAATAGCGTATTTCAGAGCAAGGAAAAAACCAGACAAGACTACAGCATTAATTCAACATGATTCTAATTATCTGGTTGTTTGATAATTAACTGAGGAGAGGGGGGGGGTTGCAGACGTGGTTATGGCTTCATAGCTTCGTCAAGGCATCAGTGGAAAATCAGAGAGAATCGTGGAGAGATCAGCTTTCCAGCTTGGGTTTCTGGCAACAGTAATGTTGTTTGCCTATTCTGGTCTCAAGAGTCAACCACTAAGAACACAGTCCTGAAAAAGCAGCCAATTGACCGATCAGTTAGATGGTCCTATCAAAGGACCAGCAGGTTCAACCCTTATATAAAAGGCAGGAGCTTGAAAAAATCCTGAAGCTTGACCCACCAGCTCCTCATTACCCATCTTGTACTGCAGTTGCAGTACTTCAATGTCCTCTTGAGGAGGGGTTAAAAAACAACAACAGCGTCCACCAAGTCTTCTGAATTTTTTTCTGTGTAAAGTGGAGTGATGAAACTTTTTTTTCTGCACTGTTTTCAGAGTGTTGGGGTCACCCACTTGCAGGAGTGCTACCTCAGTATAAAATGGTTCAATCCAGTGGTTCTCAAACTGTGGGTTGCGACCCACCATTGAGAACATTAACTGTCCCCTGCCCCTTTAAGGGGTGGGAACTGCATGGCAGCAGCAGTGATCCAGGGGGTCGCCACTGCTGCAAAAGTGCCCGAAACTGTAGTTTTTGCACTTACTAGGGCTTGGGGGGGGCTTGGGGGAGGCCTGCGTGACCCTCTGCAGGTAAGTGCAAAAACGGCGGTTTCGGCGGTGGTTTCGGCAGTGGTTTCAGCGGCAGCGGTGGCGATCCCCTGGATCGTCGCCGCTGCTGGCCCCGCCCCTGCAAACACTTGGATCTCATCTCAACCATGGGGTGGGGTCTTTTCTTACACTGCTAGTCTAAGATTATTCAACTTGAGATGCCTCGGATTGATCCTGAAGCTCGACCCATGAAAAGCACTTGTTCTGCCCCTGAACTATTTCTCCGCCCATCTAATGGCTTTCAAAGGTTTACAGCCCAATCCTAACCAACTTTCCAGCGCTGATGCAGCTGCAATGCAGCCCCGAGGTAACAAACGTTCCTTTACCTTGAGGAGGTCTCGGTGCCTCCCCCCCCCCACTTCAGCGCGTCCCCATTGTCACAGCTGTATTGGCGCTGAAACGTTGGTTAGGATTGGGTTAACTGGGATTGCCCAGTTAGGATTGGTCAAACAAGTCAAGCCTTGTGTTCTAAGGGAAGGCTTAATACACATATCTGGGTTAATTTGATCTGGGGCAAAAATTCCTCATCGCTGAGTAAACTCTTGCTAAGAACTCAGTGCTCTAAGCATTTCTACAGTGCCTTCTAGATCAAGGTGCATAATCTTGAGTCCTCTCATTTCAGAAATAAAGCACAGTTTGAAAGTCCACCCATCCTGTCAATATAGGAGGAAACCTATAAAAAAAATAGTCACAATTCAGATTACAGCTCTCAATTCCGTACGTACACTGTGTTCCATGCCCTTTAAGAAAGATGGGAATTGGTCCTTTGTATCAGGCTCAGATTACATACGTCAGGGGCCAGCCCGAATATATTCTGTGCCACCCTAGCACCTCCCTCTGTGTGCTTCATTTACAACCTCTTCCATCTCTTTCTTATACAGAGCAAAGAATGAAGTGGCAGTCTATTGGTTCCACCTACTGGGCGTCTGGGGGAAGTGGAGCTGAATCGAAATCTGGAAGTGTGTGTGTGTGTGTGTGTGTGTGTGTGTGTGTAAAATTCTCTCAGCAAATTCTCTTTACCCAGGTAATCTTGCAAGCATTCCAATAGATGATTTTCCTAATTGGATTCTTTCCAAAAATCCCAGTTATGGATTGTGTTTTGGGGGGTTTTTTAAATGAAAGAAACCATGGTCTGAAAGTCTTGAATGTGGCAAGTGAATATTTAATATAATTGCCTTAAAATGCAAGCCTCTCTCTCTCTCATTTAATTTCAAAATCAAGCTCCTTGGGGCTCCAAAAATTCCACTTTGATTTTTTTTATACATGTTACATTTCTATCCCACCCTTCGTTCAAGGAACTTGGTGCAACATTCTTGGCTTTCCTTCCTCACTATCCTCCCAACAACGGCCTTATGAAGTAGGCTAGGCTGAAAGCTAAACTGACCCAAAGCCACCTGGTAGGCATTAGGGCTGAATGAGGATGTGAAGCTGAGTATCCATAGTCCAACCACTACACTGCTATTGTCGTGGTGAGCTTCTCTTTTCTAGCTTTTCACAGGTGAATGAGGTGCATTCTTCCTTGTAACACCCCTGTCCTCACATCAAGGAGGGCCTAAGCCCTCTTCCTCTTGTGGTGCTTTGCTGAAGGTTCTGTTCCACCTTCTGGCCTTTGCGATAGCTTCCGAAACAGTGTGAGTTGCTCAATGGATCGTAACAATTCTTTTCAAAACTTAAGAATGTTTAACAGCGCAATCCTGCACAACTATAGGCCGGTGGAGTTAGCGCTCTGCCGGCCTAGGGTGCCGTAAACGTGCCATAAGTCATGTGTTTAGCACCCAGAGAGTAAGCGGCGCATGGACCTGCCCCAGTTGACACAGGTGAATGCTGTGCTGGTTGGTACAGGGGGCATGGGGAGGGCGGGGAGGGGTGGTGAGGGAGGGGGGCCATTGGCCGGCCTGGGCTGGGAGGGGGCGGGAATATCGGCACTGAGATGTGCTGATATCCTAGGTCCTGTCGCAGCCCGGCCTGGCCTTACACAGCCTCCCTGGAACCACGCCAACTTCAGAGCTGGTGTGCATCTGAGGAGGCCCATCACAGCCCGCGTAGCTGACACAGAGGTGTTCCCGGGCTGTGCCGGGGCAGGCTGCAATTACAGCAGCCAGCCATTTTAGGTCGACCACTTATAGTTAGGCAGGATTGGGCTGCCCGCGAATGAGGTCTGCAAACTGACCCTATGCAGATTTGCCCAGAAGCAAAGGTCCAACTAGACATGATGTTAAACATATCTTTCTGCCTTTGTTTGTCTGTTTGATAGCATGGCAGGGGACCCCAACTCTGTGGGTGGGTGGGATGAGCCCTGTTCCTCCACATCTTTGTTCGCATGGAAGTAATCTTCCTCCTGAAACTGCTATTTGCCCTGGGAGGGGACCAGCTATTGCCACCCCTAACAACGTCCCTATGTAAACTCCCACCCATCCACCCAGAAATGCCGTGGGAGGTCCAGTATATAAATACCGTATTGGTTTGAGTATAAGACTCACTTTTTTCTCCTAATTTAAGTTTTTAAACTAGGGGTGCGTCTTATAATCAGGCTGTTGCAATTTAATGCCCGTGATTTACTTAATTTTTTTTAATAGCACCAAACTTTAAGGGTGCGTCTTATAATCAGGTGCGTCTTATACTCGGGACAATATGGTATATTAAATAAATGGGTTGTGTGCGCTGAAATTGAAAAAGAAGTTGCCACTGAGCATCTGTAGAACACTGTCCCTTCACTCCTGGGCAACCATAAATTGCCTTACTTGACATTAAAAAAAATGCCTGTCTCTGGGACCCCTCCCATTTTACAAATTAAACCCTGGACCCAATCCTGGTTTTCCCCATGGTGAGTACCACCATCATCAACCCAGGGGCATCACTGGGGGGGCACGGGGGTGAACCATACCGGGTGACACCCCAGGGAGGGGTGACACCAAAATGACTTTCTATTCTATTAAATACATCACGTTTGTTACAGGTGGTGCGAAAATGCACCAGTGGTAGAAAACCCATTTTCTACCGCTGGTGCGTTTTCGCACCACCTGTTACAAATGGGGTATTTAATAGAACTTTGTTGTATCTTCTGTTGTGCACTTTTTTCTATTCTTGGAGTACAATGTTTTGTGTTTCATCATTAAAAAAACAGTTTATATACAGAATGCTGTATATATACAGAATGTAATATTATTATATAATGCAGAATACTGTATATTATATTATTTATAATACAGTTCAGTGTTTAGGTGAAAAAAAATATCACCATGTGGTCTGGTACAGGACAAAGTCCATAGAGGTGACACCATGAGTTCTCGCACTGGGTGACACCAACTCCAGTGACGCCTTTGCATCAACCCTAGAATATGACTTACAGGTTGGTGAACAGTGAATCAGGGCAAGTGTAAGGATGTCCTCAAAATTCAGCAAAATCCTCATTCACGCTTCTGGGATAGAGAGAAAGTAAAACATACAGACAGTCAGTTGTCACTCGGCATGTTGCATTCACAAAACTGAGGACATTTTGTCCACACAAAGTGTGCACTTTAAAATGTGCACTATTTCTCAGGTATACCCAGCACTCATGTCAACAAGGCACCTGAATTGAATTCTAATGAAACAGATCAAGCTTCCTTAATGAAACCTTACTGTTTGAGATGGATAACCTGCTCCTTAATAAACATGGGGACCGACCATGCATACTCAGGGGTGACAAAGACAATTTTTGTATGCTCAGATACACTCTCGGTGTCAGTACTAACTTCACGGGTCCAGAAAGGCTCTGAATGTTTGGGTTGTCTCTCGGTTTTGGAGGATGCTTCCTGCAGATGGAATAGTTGCATCTCCAACATTTAAACTAATGTTCATGTGCTGCTAAAACACCAACAAGAAAGGACCTTTTAATGACCCTTAAAGGACCCTGAAATTTGTTGAGCTGAGCCTTTCAAGTATATATATATATATATATATAATCTGATTTTGAACTCTCAGATTCAGTAATCCTCATGCCTAGTATCTTTTCTCGTCTCTTTTGCCGTTTCCTTTCATCATTAAACTCAAATTCACTTCAGCTCTGCAGATGTTCCTTATGTCTATATAGAGGTAGGAAGAAGGAATAGGTACAGTACGACCCCTGTATCTGCTGATTCGGCATCCACGGTTTCAGTTATCCGCGGATGCTGAATCCCCCCTGCACCCTCCCCACAAAAGTATTCTGCTTCCTGTTAACCTTGCTGAGCCTCTCTAGCATTTAGTCTCAGTCTACTTCCATGCGATAAGCAGCAGAAGGCTGCTTATCGCATTTGTTCTAAGCAAGACACGAACTTTAAAACATCAAAGGTAGCAGCCTGGAGGGGGGATTCCCGTGCACATGTACGGGATGGGGGGTTGGAAGGCTGCAAAGAACTGCAGATATGGGGTTCACCCCATCCGCAGTTTTCTCATATCCACAAGGGGGGGCCTGGAACGTATCCCCCGTGGATACGGGGACCCAACTGTAATGTAGTTGTGACTAACATCCCTGTGCAAGGTGCACAGCAGAGATGCACAGCAGACAGTTGTGAGCATCTGGAGCAAGGTGCATGATCTGGGAATGTCAAATCACTACAGGATGACGCCTCTTACCTCTTAAGGGCATTTTGTTGTCTGAGATACTCTTCAAGTTCATCTGCATACTTCTCCAAGTCCTCCAGTGAAGCATCGTCGCCAGGGTATGTGGGCTGAGCACTCCCAAGATGGCCAAGGAACAAAGCCACACAGCAGGTGAGAGCAAAGACAGCAGTCCAGCATCCTCTTCCTCGTGGAGAGATCATCCTTTACAGGGTGAACAGCTGTGAGCGGGAAAGCGCATGGGGAAAATGGAAGAGGGCACAGAGAGAGAACACGCCCAGAGTTGAGCTTCTCATTTTGCATTTAAAAGTAAACTTTCTGGGAAGAATGTTTAGGAGGAACCAAGGTTTGCTTTTCTGGGTTTGCTTTTTCAATATATTATCCAACCATGTTAATGTATGATTAGACTGCAATGTCCTGTTTGTTTTCTTGTTTCGTTTATGGGAGCCTTGTCTGCCTCGGATTGCTTTAGATAGAAGAAGATTCGACAAAATCTTGGAGCATAGGTCTATTCATGGCTACTAGCTGTTACAGTAGCTAAATGGATCTTCCATCTTTGGAGACTATATGCTACTGAATGCCAGTTGTGGGGTCAGAGCCATTGCCTTCCTCTCTGCTTGTAGGCTTTCTAGAACCCCATAACTAGGCTTTGTAGGGATCTGGCTTGGCCACCTTTCGAAAAAAGGAAGCTGGTCCAGTTAGAGAGCCTTAGCCTGACCTAGCCGGGGTCTCCGTACGTTCTTATCCAACATACCATATTTCTTCCATTCTAAGGCGCCATCAATTCTAAGGCACACCTTTAATTTCATTATTACCAGCAGGGGAAAAAAATTCCCCCCAGGATTTATGTGCAAATTGTACCCCCCCCCAAACTTACAAATGGTACCCCTTCTTGCTTATTACCAGGGCTTGTGGGGGTTTCGGGGAGGCCTGTACGTCCCTCTGCAGGCCTCTGCAATCTTCAGTTCAGCGAAAAACGGATATTTTCGGGCACTTCCGGTTTTCATGAAAACCAAAAATGGCCGAAAATCGCTGTTTTTCGCTGAACTGAAGATCGGGGAGGCTTGCAGAGGGTCGTGCAGGCCTCACCGAAGCCCCCACAAGCCCCAGTAAGTAATGAGGTGGCGTTTTGGGGGTGCAATTTGCACACCTTCGATTCTAAGACGCACCCCCTTTTTTGAATTGCTAAATTTGGAAAAAAAAACCGTGCGTCTTAGAATCGAAGAAATACAGTATATTCTTCCAGCTGAAGAGGATAAGGATATGCCCCAGTCGTGGGCACAAGTTGGGGACACGTCAGCAATTGGCACATAGTGTGAGAAAACTGGCACATTGTTCCACGTCACCACTTGCGGAAGTTGCCACGACAAGGATGACATTCCCAGGCTAGCAAAAATAAAAAAAAATAATAAAAAATTTAATCCATTGTGAAACTGTAGCAATCGGAAGAGGGAGGGGTGCCAAATAACCCACAGCTCTGCCTTTTGTATGACAGGGTCAGAGGCCACAGGGCTTGCTATGTGGAGCTTTTAAACTTGCTAAGCGAGTACCGTGCACAATATATGAGTTATGCAGTTGACTTTTAACGAGTTATTTATTTATTTATTTTTCACATTTTTATACCACCCTTCCTCCAAGGAGCTCAGAGTGGTGTACATATTTCCTCCCCTCCTTTTTGTCCTCACAACAACCCTGTGAGGTAGGTGGGGCTGAGAGATAGTGACTGGCCCAAGGTCACCCAGGAAGCTTCGTGGCTGAGCGGGGATTTGAACCTGGATCTTTCAGGTCTAAGTCCGACTCCCAAACCACTACACTAGCTACGATATCATCACAGCCTATACCTTCATTAATATCAGTGAATTATAACACCTTTCATTACCAAAGTGGGGGTCACAGTCCTCTTATGAGATTACATCTGATGTAGAGAGAAAGCTCCCCGTGGTTATATCTAAAAATTCATTGGATGTGGTTCTAATTAGACACGTGCCCTGCTTCTAATTTCTGATTGGGTGTTGCACAATTATAAGCTAATTATAATTATATCCCTATAATTCTATATAAGCTAATATTTAATTATATAGTAATTATAAGCTAATTATTCAAGAGCATGTGATGGAAATATTAAGCTCAACGTAAGGATTAAACTACCGAAGACACCAGGAGCATCAGTGAAGACTCCCAGAGTATCCCTGCCTTGCTAGGTAGATTTCTGAATGGCTCATTTAACTACACTGAATATGGCTTCTTTGTAAACTATTTCAATAAAGTGACTTTGTTTGTCTAACAGTGTGAACTGCATCAATTGCCTCTCTCCTTCACCAACATCACAACCCTTCCCCAGTATCACCCCTCAAATCCAAGACCATTCAAGACCATTTTCCCAAAGGCATAATAGCAGTTACCTAGAATTTCCTAAGAGGGCCCAATCCTAAACCTCTCCTCTGGGCTGGTGCAGCATGTCCCACCTTTTGGGGGCCACCTCTGGGCCTTGTGCAGCAACGCAGTTGCACCGGCCCCAGGGTGACAGATCTAGATAACATGCATCCCAAGGTGGTGAGATTTGCACAGATGGGTGCGAGGGCAGGGCGGGGCAGGGGTTGGCGACGGGGGCCACCCGAACCCTGGAGGGGGACGGGATCCGCAATGCTGGTGCGTGTCGAATCCTATTCCCCTTCCCTAGCGATTTTTCCCTACATAGGGCTCCCAGATTTGCACCACCAAAAAAAGCAGGTGCAGATTCAAGGAGACCCATAGCAGGGGCTGGGGCTTTACTCAGGGAAAGGGAACAAAACTTCTCTTCCCCCATGATAACCTCCCAGCTCCCGTTTTCTGCTCAGAATCCAGTGTTGCTTGCACCGGCCTCGCTGGATCGCTGGGCAGAAAGGTTGGTATGATTGGGCTGCCCGGGGATATAGCTGCAGTGTTGGTAATGGTGATGAAGTCTCTACCAATCCCAAGAAAGATGTACCTCTGGAGCCTACCTAAGGAATAGCCCAGGGTTCTTTTCTCCAAGCTCATATTTACCTTAAGTCCAAGTTTGCAGTGTCGAAACACGTAGCTGTTGGTCCAGACAGGTTGTTGTCTGTTCTGTGTCTCCGTGCATTTTAGAAGATCTTATATCACTTGCTTCCTCCTCCCACTCGTGCGGTCTCCAATCATCGGAAGACAGCACCACTCACAGTGATCACAATCTTTTCTGATTTGCTGATTATCCTCTCCTCGGAGCTTTAAAACAGACTTTTCTAGTAATTTGGTGGTATAGTCTTACCATGGGATTCAGTGAAGTTTGGATTTCCTCTTGGTGGGCAAAGGAGTATCTGATTACAGATCTAATTCCTAACAGTTTTCATAAAACAGTAAATGATCACTATTAAATTTCAGAGAAATATTTACAGTATCAGAAATCATGGAAAATGCAGCGAGGGAAGGAATGAAGGAAGAGGGCAAGAAGCCCACCCTGGAGAGATTGCTCATCAGAGAATAGTTGAGTGAAAAGAGCCCAGAACTATCTAGTCCAGGGGTTCTCAACAGGTTCTCAACAGGGTCAGGATATGGCCAACGGCCATCCCCCGCCCCCTCCCGGGCCTCCTGGGCCAATGGCCACCCTCCTTGCCATGGTGATCCCCCCCCCCGCCTGCTGGACCCTGACTTATCTGGATCCGGCATCGACGGGGACCTCCCGGCCCCAGAGTTGGGAAGGCCCAGACGGAGCCTGGCGGGGGTGGTGGACTGCCAGGGGGTGACGCGCGCAAAGGGGTGACGTCACCCGTGCGTCACCATCGGACGCTCAGAGGCCAGGGAGCCAGCCTTGGAGCGTCCGAACCCGCCGGCGCTCCAAGGCCTTCTGAAGGCCCGCTGGCTCAAAACGTAAAGTTTTACGTTTTCGTGCATGCGCATTGCTTTTCTGAGGGCAAATGGGCAGCCCTTTGCCCTCAGAAAATGTACTGCGCATGCGCGAAAAACGTAAAACTTTACGTTTTGAGCCAGCGAGCCTTCAGAAGGCCCTGGAGTGCCGGCGGAGCCGGACGTTCCGAGGCCAGCTCCCCAGCTGGCTCCCCGGCCGGCTCCCTGGCCTCCAGTTCGGCGAGGGGGGGTGACACCCTAGGGCGGGGGGGGTGACGTGCACCCCCCAGCCCTAGGGTGTCGCGCGTCTAGCGATGCTACTGGGAAGGCCAGCCTTGCGCCAGCCTTCCTGGCTCTTGAGGAGGCGCAAACATGTCTTATGGCACATTTGCAAATACTTCCGGTGACAGAATGCTTGTTCCGGTGCCAGAGTTTACGTGAGGATTGCGCAGTAAATTGAGAACAGCTGATCTAGTCCAATCCTCTGGAACAAGGCCAGGACATCATCCAACCATTCTGCCGCCCTCGATAAGTCATTGAATGCAGTCCAGAAGAGAACAAACTGAGAGCATGTTCGGTCTTTTCTCAGTATTCCTGGCAAAAGATATTCATGTATTCCTGAATAAGATATTCATGATCTTATTCATTCAACTATTTCTGAAATGAACTGCTCAGTCTGCATGTGGATAACAGAGGACAGAAATCGGTCAGCTGGGCATGACAAGAGAGCATCTTTAGAGATAGTCGATACCCCAGGCTTCAAAGAAAAATAGTGTGTGTTTGTTGGGGGAGGGATGGTTTTCAAATGGTATGCTCTCCAATTGTACTTAATTAACAGTGCAATCCTACTCAGTCACATCACTGTAGCGTGGCGGACGGGGCAGGCCGCGGGTTTTTTTTTTTAATGCGCGCAAGGGTGACGCGCGCGCACCCATTCTGCGCGGAGGCTCCGAGGCCAGAAGAAGGCCTCGGAGCGTCCGCCCCGTCCGGCGGTCCGGGGCCTTCTAAGAAGGCCCAATGGGTCGATGTGGCATTTATTAGCTTTTTCGCACATGCGCAGACCATTTCTGAGGGCAAAAGGGCAGCCCTCAGAAACGGTCTGCGCATGCGCGAAAAAGCTAATAAATGCCGCCTCGATGCATTGGGCCTTCTCAGAAGGCCCCAGACCGCCGGACAGGGCGGTCGCTGTTAGAGCCGGGGGTAAGTGTCACCCTAGGACAGGGGTGACGTGCGCACTCCCGCTCCAGGGTGACGTGCCCCCTAGCAACGATACTGATCCTACTCATGTCTACTTGGAAGTAAGCCTCCTTGAATTCAATAGGACTGACTCTCAGGGAAGTGAGTATAGAATTGCAGCCTTAACAGCGCAATTCTATCCTGCTCCACCACCAGTGCAGCCAGCGGTGCAGAGAGAACTGGAGGCCCTGGAAAGGAAAGGGGATCCAAATCCCCTCTAAAGGGGGATTCAAAGGAGATGTAAATCCTCTTTCCCCTCCAAAGACTCATGTTCTGCCCTCCTCTGTTGTTTGCACCGGTGGAGGAGCTGAGTAGGATTGTGCTGTAATTGTACCTAATTATATCAAAATGAACTGCAGATTTACTTAATAGGTAAACAGGCATAATGTGCCTATTATCTCCCCCCCCCCCCCCCGCTGTGTATCTCTGCTATACCTATGGTTTGAAGCATATCCTTCCAATGTCCTGGTCTGGCTGGTTGCACATCACATCTTATGCTTCAGTACCAGAACTCCGTGCAAATTAACTTCTGGAATTTGGACAGGTTTCGTTATAGTGAGTCATGATTTATCAGCAAAAAATAATTGGTTTTCCCATGGAGGAAACCTATGCTGTTTCCAGAGGGGTTGAGGTTGAGGGTCAGAGCACGTGCACTGTGATGAGACTGATTGTTCCAAATGCTCTTGAAGTCATTCCTGTAAATCCTACTGTTCTTTTGCAGTAGGGGGCATTTAAGTGCGCTTTGAAAAAAAAAAGTTCTATGTTGAGTCACTTGAAACATGCTCTACACACCTCAAATAATGTCCCATCCCCTTGCGGTAAAGTGCCTGGCTTCTCAAAAGTTCTCCCATCAGTTTCTGGTGGATTTATTCCAAAATGTTTTACCATGGAAGGTGAACGTAAGATCTCACGATCTCATTGTGTTCAAGCCAGACCCGTTCTCCCTGTTTGCAGGGATTGCTCCCAAGCTCTTATGACAGATTTGCACATGAAGTTGATTAACAGCTACGCACTTTCTGAGCAGCCATGAATCTGAGGAGCCTCTGTTCTGTGACAATTTTAGGACCTGCTATCCCTTAGTGTAGGACAACGACCATCTTCACATCAAGAACAATTTTTAGCCACCACAGTTATAATCTGGAGAAGGGTTCTCAGATCCTCTCTGGGGAGGGAGTCTCGGGTTGCAATCCTATGCATGTTTACCCATAAGTAAGTCCCATTGTGTTCAATGGGGCTTCCTTCCAGGATAGTGTGTATAGGTCAGGATGCAGCCTCAGTTCTCAAGTACTGTATAGTTTAGGGAAGGAAGATAATCTCACTCATTTTTGGTGAGGAATCTTCATTTTCCTTCCTTCTCTTATTTTCCTGTCCTTTGTTTTACTCCTTTCCTGCCAGCCTCTTGCTCTTAATTTATCTTTTCCTTCTCATTTCCCCTTCCCTCTTTCACATTTCTCTTTATTCTATTACAGCACAATCCTATGCATGTCTGCTTACCAACCCATTGTGTTGGTAAGACCCATTGTCTTCAATGGGACTTATTTCCAGGAAAATATGTGTAGGATTGCAGCCATAGCAAAAAGTTTAGGAGCTGCACACAGATTGGTATTTGGGGGTGGGGTGGGGCTGCACTGACTTTTTCTGCAGTGGAGGAAAAAAACTTAGAATAAACGCAGCTGCATTCAACCTGCATTTCTATGAAAAAAAATCCATTGGGGTAGAAAGACAAAAGGTGTTAGGAGGGTGTTTTTTGGTGTTTTTTTTTTTTTTTTTGGCAGGGTGAGACATGAGAGTAAAATGGAGATTAGACAAATTCATGGAGTTTATCAATGCCTATTAGGATCCATCTTCAGAGGCAGTATGCCACTGAATACCTGTTGCTGGGAGGCAACTCTGTGTGTGTGTGTGTGTGTGTGTGTGTGTGTGTGTGTGTGTGTGTGTGTGAGAGAGAGAGAGAGAGAGAGAGAGAGAGAGAGAGAGAGAGAGAGAGAGAGAGCTACCACCTTGCTGGTCTGCTTGTGAACTTCTTGAACACATTCGGTTTATGGTAGCAACTTTTGGAAAAAAGATGTTGGACTAAATTAGGGGGTTAGGGCTAATCTGATCAACCAAGGCTCTTTGTACATTCTTATAAAGCAACTATTCTTTCAACTGAATGGTATGTTAAGTGGAGTTGCTCCAGTCATAGGCACAAGTTGCAGTGCTATCGCTATGGGGGGGGCAGGGGGGATGCAATGCGTCCGGGTGATTTTCGTGCACCTTGGCTGCTTTTTTGCTGCTGGAGAGCTGCATTCGCAGCCGCGGAGCATAAACGTGCCCATTTCGGCGTGTTTTGTGAGCCCTCCCGCCAGTCCTGTGTCCTGGAAGGCTTGAAATGAAGTCTTCTGGGAGTGCAGGGGGTGGGGCGATGATGCGAAATGCCTCATGGGGGGCCCCCCTCCGGCCGATGCTAGCAACGCAACTGGGCACAAGTTAGGTACACATCAGCAACTGGCACATAGCCTGAGAAAGCAGGTACACCGTGACATGAACTGTCTATTAAATAGGTTGCCTGTGGGCTGGGTCAGCTTGGACGTCTTCTCTGAAATTTGCAGCAATTGTCACAATCAACATTCCGCCATGAAAACAGGGACATGTTTGTAAGACCAAAGTGCTCATACAGATGCCCAAGTCTCTGCCCCATTGTTCAGCTCCATCTGCTTTCTGGAAGCATCTGGCTTGGCCACTTTTGGAAAGAAAGATGCTGGACTAGATGGTGCCTTACAGCACAATCTTGCGTAATGATCCGGTCAGCGGCCCAGGGCCGCCCGCTGGATCCTGTGCACTGGCAGCCAGGCTGCCGCTGGGCTGAAAATTTACTCGGGGAAGGGGACGCTCGTCCCCGTCCCCAAGTGTAAACCAGGGAAGGCCCTATCAGCCTCCTCGGATTTCCGCCAGCAAAACTGCTGGCGGGAGTCGGAGGAGACCGTGTAATGGCCCAGCTGCCCAGCGGGGGCCGAGATGTGGCCGAGGCCATCCCCCTCCCCCTCCCAGGCCGGCTGGGCCAATGGACCCCCTCCCTCACCCGGCAAACCTCCCCCTGCCCGTCGGATCTGGACTTACCTGGTCCGGCGGCCGCTGGGGCGCTCCGGTGCCAGAGCAAGGAAGGCCGGCCTCTGCGCCAGCCTCACTTGTTCGAGAGTCGTCGCAAACATGCTTTACAGCACGTTCGCCACATCTCCTGGTGCCAGAACACTCGTTCCGTCACCGGGAGAAGACTCAGGATTGCGCTGCCAGCCTGATATAGCAGGGCTCTCCATTTGCTCTTATCACGTTAATATTCTTCCAGCTGAACAGGTAGATTAAGAGGATATGCTCCAGTCTTAGGCTCAAGGAAGCCTAAGCTCACATCAGCAACTGGAGCACAGTGCGAACACAGTGGAACTTACTTCCAAGTAAAAATATTTAGGCTTGCATTGAAAGGCTGCAACCCAATATACACTTCCCTTGGAGTAATGTCCATTGAATTTAATGGGGATTACATCTGAGTAGATATGCCTAGGATTTGGGCTGTAACATGCCTATTCCTCAGCACATTGGTGTGCTGTATCAGAACCAATTCTGGCTCTCCTTCGCTGCATCCTTAATGCATTCACAGTGGAAGTGTCAAAAGAAAGACATCATCATCTTGGGAGCAAGATCTCATGCCATTTGAATGTTGGATTCAGCCTTGAAGAAAGGGTTGTATCAGCAGGTGACAATACTGAGTCTCCACCTTAAGCTGGGTGGAGATGTCATGGGAGGGAGGAAAAATGAGAGGTACTATAAAGATTTCCCCGAGTGCTCTGAAGAGCCATAGGCCACGGAAGAATCCATCCAAGCCAGCGGATTCCAAGCCAGTCTCTGTGCCGTAAGCAACTTTGCACTCAGGGTAAAAATGTAAGAGGGTTGGAGAATCGAACGTACGATTGGTCTCTAGGCAGGTGTCTAACTCTCTCCAGAAAAAGTCAGCAGACTTGGATTACAGACAGGTGTCCTGACTATTCAGTGGTTGGATGACACAGTAGAACGTTGGTTGTTTTGAGGGAATATGAAACGTGTTTATTGTTCATGCTGGTTGTTTTTACGTCTGGTTTTTAAATTTTTGTACTGTTGTGATTTTATGAATTTCATAAGCTGCTGTGGGTGCCCTGATAATAGGGAGGGGGCATAAATCTTTTAAATAAATGATTAATGGCCCAATCCTATACACTGTTCTTACCGGCCACTGGCGGTACTCCTCTTCTGCTGGTGCTGACTGCCATAAAGCAGTCAGGCACTCCAGCAGCGCGCGACTCAGTGAGCTGTCAGAGACGCTGGCAGGAAGACTGGAGACTTCCCACCAGCGGATCTGAAGCCACGTAAGATAGGGGGAGGCGGGAGGGGGTGGCCGGAGGGCAGAATGGGGTGGGGGCAAAATGAGGTGGGGGCAGGGGAGGGTGGAACAGGGTGGTGACAGGGTGGAAACTGAGTAGTTACTGGGTGGGGGACAGGAGGATTGGGTCTAGCAAGGGACGGGTTTGGTGGCAGTGGCCACCAAACCCTAACCCTCTTCCCAGATCCGATCCCACAGCATGGGTCCATGTGGACATGCACAAGTTATTTTGCTAGCACAGGTCTGAGTAGACCCCCCATGCCACGGAAGCTTACCCCCAGATAAGGGAACACTTGTCCCCTTACCCAGAGGAGACCAATACGATTGGGCTCTAAGTTTAGTAGCTGGCATAAAAAAATGATGGGGGCATAAGGTGGTCCAGCATGGTTCAGCGGTTTAACCCACTGCGCCATGTCTTGAGACTTGGACCCAGAGACTTGGGACTTGACTCAAGACTTGGAGTCAGAGACTTGATTCACATCCCTGATTATTACCACCACATTACAGGTGAGGGCTGAAGAAATGGTTTACCTAAGGCCACCCAGAGATTCCATGGCTGAGCTAAGGTTTGAACTGGGACCTTTCAGCTCATAGCTCATACTCTCAACTACTACAATGCAGTGTCTCTATAGAGATACGCTTACACCACACATGGACATTTGAATTCAGGGCGTTTTGGTTCTCCAGACGATTCATTAAGAAATTGGTCTCAGCAGCCACTTTTCAGTTAATGTCTGTGCAATTTAGCACCAACAATTATGTGTGGCTCAGGGCACACTGATTTATTTAAGTTACACACCCGCCACTTCTTGATTACTCAAACTAGTACAGAAGCAGTTTCTGGGGGGCGGGGAGACTGTGAACCTTTTGGCACATGCACCATGGGTTTCTTGAGCACTGAAGCTTTTATTAAACTTACCCTGTACATGCAAAAGATTACACCCCTGTTCCCCTCCCACATGCAGGGAAGAAGATACCACAGAACAGCGACTGTCAACCTTTTCCATCTCATGGCACACTGACAAGGCAATACAATTGTCAAGGCACACCATCAGTTTTTTGACATTTGACAAGGTACATTGCACTGCTGGCAGGGGGCTCACATTCCCCAATGGCCCTATTAATAAATGGCCCTCCCCCAAAGTTCCCGCGGCACACCTGTGGGACCATCCGCAGCACACCAATGTGCTGAGGCACATGGGTTGAAAACACTGGACAACAAATTTTAACAAAAGTCATGCCCCCAAGATTAAATTAGTCATTTCTTATAGATTTTGCGGTGCTGAACACAAATATGACAATGAAAATGTAAAATTGGCCACGGTTTGTGAGAGATCCACAATCGATATTTCCATAGACATGTACTGGTGAATGCCCGATGGCACTTACAACTCCTATGTATGCAATGCGGACTATTTCTCTAACTAAAGCCAATCGACAGATTTTATTGTCATTTTCGTTTTCAGCACATCGAAATTAGTAAAGATGAGCTCTTTTCACTTCAGAGTCAAATTGTGTGTTGTCCAGTGAAATTGCTGTCATAGAGAGATGGCCAATATTCCTGGGGTTCAAGGTGAGATCAAAGCCCAGCCATCCCTTACTGCGATGTGCATATCTATTCAGTGAAAATTCTGCCAAAACAGGATCAAGAGTGGTAGCAAACCCTTCCCCAATATTTACCGCTACCCTTTTCATGCTCTCTGCTTTCACTCACAGTATACTAAGGTCCTATATAGCAAGGGTGGCCAAAGTTGTTTAACGTAAGAGCCACATACAATAAACTTCAGATGTTTGAGAGCCGCAACAGAGATGTTTGAGAGCCGCAATATTTAAGAACCATTTAAATTCTTAAATATATTTACTCACCATGGACATTAAATTTATTTTTAAATGCAGTGGACTGTCAGTTTATACCTGGTAAATAATTATAAAGCTTGAAAATTTCTTATTTGCCTTTTATATTGATTGGGATGCAAAAAGGAGTTAAGCCAACATATTTCCTAGAGCCGCTCATTATACGTCCAAGAGCCGCATGTGGCTCAAGAGCCACAGTTTGGCCACCCCTGCTATATAGCATGAATTAAATCCTTGATCTAATTAAATGCTCTCTGACACACCTTTGCTCCCTAAATGGGAGACACCGCTGGACAGGAGTGGGAAGGAGTTCCATCATTCTCAGTTAAACTCTCTGTCAGATTTAAACTTTTCAATTTGTTGTGATTTTGTTTTAGCGCCAGTACTAGCAGCCATGTGTCTTCATGAGGATTTGCATACCAGGTACCATACTGGAAACCTGGCACCACTGAAAGGGAGAAGGAAGGAGCCTGGTGGTACAAGAGCTGACCTTGTGCCTATAGAAGCATTACCCCAGTCTTTTTTTTTCATGTATTCTTGAAAGTGATCGGCATGCATGATGTACCGTATTGGTCTGAGTATAAGACTCACTTTTTTTCTCCTAATTTAAGTTTTTAAACTAGGGGTGTGTCTTATAATCAGGCTGTTGCAATTTAATGCCAGTGATTTAATTACATTTTTTTAATAGCACCAAACTTTAAGGGTGCGTCTTATAATCAGGTGCGTCTTATACTCGGGACAATACAGTACTATCTATCTGCGTAGTGTGCTCCATGTTTATGACCATGCTTTTGGATGCCCCTTTATATCCTTTGTTTCTGTCCTGTGACAGATGGTCACTCAACGAAGATGCCAGATGTTTGCCCTCGCCTTCTGCATGGCTATGTTTGTCAGCCAAGTTGCAAGTGCCACACCAATGCAAAAGCCACCCAAATACCCTGGTGATAAGGCATCATTGGATGCGCTGGTGGATTTCTTGATAAATCTCCGTCTCTATATTTCCAGTCTTTCACTTCACAGGTATTTGGCACCATCTCCTAGTGGAATAGATTTATTTATTTGATTTTATATCCTAGTGTCTACAGCATACATATACAGTAAATGAAAGCAGTGTTCATCTCCACTGCCACCATCATATTAAACCAAAGGCCCACCTGGCCAAGGAGCAGGGTTTAGTGCTGGATGGAGTCTTCCCCAGGAACAACCACTAATAGGCTTAGCATATCCAAAGGGGGACAGAGTGCCTTTACCTTTAACCATTGGAATTTGGGCAGATGCAGCTTGTTGCACCCTTCCATGATGAGCTGCACCTGCCCAAATTCAAATGGTTAAAGGTAAAGGAATTCTTTGGATATGCTAAGCCTATTAGTGGTAGTTCCTGGGGAAGACTCCATCCAGCAAAACTCCAAGCAGGTAATCCAAACAAAATGTTACTAGACACACGGTCAACAGACCACTTCTAGTTCTGCCATTTCCCAATGTTCCAGAAAAAAAACAAAAAAAAAACATCGGTAACACAATTGTAAAGAAAATTCTTTCTGGCCCCAACTGACAAGAGTGGCCATCAAAATACAAACCACAAGGTAGACTTCAGAAATTGATCCAGCATTGAGTGGATTTAGACTTTCACCCAATCCTATAAGGGAGGAAGCAAGAGTAGGTCAGTCACTTGTCCTCTGTTCTGAATGAACCTTACTAGGTTCATGAACCTTACTGAATGAACCTTAGTAGGTGAACCTTAGTAGGGTGGCCTGGCCTTCACCATCTGAAAGGTACAATGACAGCACAATCCAGTGTAAAAAAGTGCTGGGGGAGCACGCGCTCCCTCGGCACTGGGTGCCACGAAAGTGCCATAAAGCACTTTTGTGGCACCCGGAGAGTAAGGGCCGCCGTTGGACCATCCCCATGCCCTCCGGGTAAGGTAAGTCCTGCACCGGCCAGCGCAGGGGCAGAGGGAGGGCAGACCAGGCGGTGAGGGAGGGTGGCCATTGGCCAAACCGGGCTGGGGGAGGGCGGGGATATCGGTGGCGAGCTCTGCCAATATCCCAAGCCCTCTCCCGGCCCAGTGCGGCCAGTGAGCTTGAATGTATGCCAGCTCCAGAGCTGGCGTACATTTGAGTAGGCCCATAGGGCCTCAGGCAGCTTGCACCAAAGGAAGGGGGTGATTGTCCCCTACAATCAAGGTGTTTCTGGGCTGCCCTGGGGCAGCCCAGGACCAGGATAAGATGCGGCGGACCGTTCTTTAGGCCGGCTACCGCATCTTACACAGGATTGGGCTGTGAGTCTCTATGTATTAAGATGCATGCTGTCCCCCACCCCCACCCCACACAAAGAATTATTTACTATATACAGCCCTATCTTCCACATATTCTACCCATCTTGATTTGCTAGTCAAGAACAGAGACAAAATAATATCTGCTGCTGCCTGCAGTCTTATACACAGAGCTGTAGGTCCCTGAACAGAAAGAGCAATTCCGTTCTTCCCCTTTCCTAACTTCTAAGGAGCTTTGGGATATCTGGGATGATAACCTCTATGTGCACTTTAAGTCCCAGTTGTGTCTGCAATGATATATGCTCAGTGAGAATAATAAATGAATTTTTGTCACAGTGTTATTAGCAGATGGGCACCTGGGGAAAAGGAGGGAAGTCACCTACATGGGAAAGAATAAGGTGGAGAAAGAATCTCCAGATTCACAATCCAGGCACCTCTCTTAGATCTTACCGCTAAGTGAATTTCTGGGTGTGGGAGAGACAGAAGGCCTTCCATTGAGGAAACAGAAATATACAAATGGCTGTTCTGCATACTTTGGTAATATTTGTCTGCTTTCCAATGCAATGACTGACAAATAAAAATGCTGGGTCTTTTTTCTTTTCTTTCTTTTTGTTTTTATCTTTCTCTATCCAGAATGGCCGGTTTGACATTTGGACGTGTTAAGAATCCATAGGCTCTTGTTCTCTTATGCAGGTAAGTTTGATTCCTGGGTTGAGGCATCCACATTGGGCCCACATCTTCATTCCTGTGGTGGGGGCCAAACCTACTTGGAAGTATGGCACAGTCCAAGGCTCAGTGGCAGAGCACATGATGATTTGCACACTGAACGTTCCAGGTTCAGTTCTTGGCATTTCCAACTAAAGGATCTTAAAAACAATCTAAAACTGTCATGGCCAGCAATAACATACAAAGTCTTAAGTTCATGTCCAGGAATAAAAGCCATGTGTAGAAAAAGTTCCAAAATAATTCTATGTTTTAAAAAACAATGTGTTTTTAACTTTAACCTGGGTTTTAATCAGTTTTTTTAAAGCAGAATTATTTTGGAACTTTTTCTACACATGGCTTTTATTCCTGGACATGAACTTAAGACTTTGTATAAAGGATCTTACATAAGAACATAAGAAGAGCCCTGCTGGATCAGGCCAAAGGCCCATCTAGTCCAGCTTCCTGTATCTCACAGTGGCCCCACCAGATGCCTCAGGGAGCACACAAGACAACAAGAGACCTGTATCCTGTTGCCACTGCCTTGCACCTGGCATACAGACAAAACCCACTTCTAAAACCAGGAGGTTTCTTATGGCTTGTAACTTGTGATGGACTTTTCCTCCATGAATCTATCCAATCCTCTTTTAAAGGCATCTAGGCCAGGTCCCATCACCACAACCTGTGGCATAAGAACTTATGGCATAAGATCTTGGGTAGCAAGGCTGGGGAAGACTCTAGCCTGTGAGCTGCTGTCAGAGTAGCCACTCCTGGTCTGCTTTGCTCAGCAGAAGGCAGCTTCAAATGCTTTGGTTGTGTGCTAGTTGATAGGTGAAGGCATAAGGGTATTCTGCAGATTTTCAGAAACACTAGAGTGTCTTGGAAAAGGAACGTCAACAACAGATTAGGGGCTGGGAAACATGTTTCCTTCTAAGACTAGTTATTTGACCTAAGGAGTCTGAGAGCTCAGTCCAATCCTTAACTTACTCCTGCGCCGGCCTAGAGTGTCGCAAATGTGCCATAAACACATTTGCGACAACTCTAGAGCAGGGAACGCCAGTGGAAGGGTCTGCATCGACCTATATCCCGACCCCCGGCTGCCAGTGGAGGTAAGTCCAGTGTTGATTGGTTCAGGGGAAGGGTGGCAGGAGGGTGGAACGGAGGTGGGGAGGGGCATTTTTGGATGGGGGAGGACAGAACAGGGGGTGGGATTGGCAGAGTATCCTATCCTCCCTCCCGGGGCGGGCCTGGACGCCCTACATAGGGCTACCTGGACTTGCCCCAGCTAGATAGCTGGCACAGATCCGAGAAGCCCCATTTTGCAAGCTGGGGCTTTACCTGGCATAAGGGGACAAATAGTAGACCTCCAGCCTCCTCCTAACCAGCACAGGATACAGTGTGGACCGCTCCGCTTCTCTGACACTAGTTAGGATTGGGCTGCCCAGCTACAATCCAAATACACACTTTCTTGGGAGTAAGTAAGCCCTATTGAACACAATGGGACTTAACTATGAGTAGCACACACAGGATTGTGCTGTGAAGGAATGTTTTCATTCTTCCACTGTAGAGCATGCAGTGGTTTTCTTGGTGGAATCATCTGGAGCAATTTGCTTTTCTGATTCTTTTCCATGCTGCATGTTTCTGAAGGTAAATGACTACAGGGAGTTGCTGCAGAAGTTGCCCTGTCCTCTGTGCAGGGCAACAGATGGCTATTCGTTCCTTGCAACTCTATGGGTCTTTCAAGATGTGTCTCTAGAGAGGAAGCTACGACTGCTGTTCCCTTTTCAACCAAACTGGTAGCTTTTATTTTTTTATCCATGAGAAAGCTGCTTTAGTGGCAGATATTAAAGAGGGGAAAGCATAGGCTTATCAGATCTCCAACCGGAACAAAGTGCTAGACCTTTAGGAGAAGGAATGTGGGCAGGTGTAGCTTATTAAACCTTAGAACACAATCTTAGACATGGGACTTGCTTCTGAATAGAGAGGCCTAGGATTGTGCTCTAAGGTTTAACAAGCTACACCTGCCCACATTCCTTCTCCTAAAGGTCTAGCACTCTGTTCTGGTTGGAGATCTGGTAAGCCTAGGAAAGCATCCCCTGTAGGCAGCATCTAATTCATCTTTCTGCTGGCTGATTCAGGGCAATGGACAGAATCAGATGTGGTGAATACTACGTACTACAAAAAGACCAAGCAGAAGAATGAAGACTGATTTCTCAATCCAGATGGTTGCGTCTTCCCATGCAGTCATCACGAACTTCTAATAGAGGCCACTTTTGCAGAATCTTGTTGTTTTCTGTTAATAAGTCTGGAATTTGATCTCTATAATAAACCCAAATGAAGCTTGGTATCCGTCTCACTCTTTTATCACACAAAAGCTGAAATGGGAGAGAGCGGAATGGTGAGGGAAAATCTGATGATTCCCAAAATAGTGATTTTGAAGTTTTCCCCTTTCTATCATCGACCCTAGAGGTTTCTTAGCTGTAAGACTAAATATTAATAGCAAGGAGTAACTTATTTACTTCATGGGCAGCACAGTCCTGTGTAACTTTAAGCGGCCAGCCTTAAGGGCCGGCTGTAATATCCGACCTAGACCCATTGTGTGCCCTGGGTTCTCCTCAGGAGAAGGGGACATTTGTTCTCTTAGGATGGAGTGCAGCTGGGGAGGCCGTGTAAGGCCGACCCAGGTTGGGAAGGGGCATAGGATATTGGCGCATCTCAACGTCAATATCCCCACCCCCTCCCAGCCCAGGCTGGCCAATGGCCCTCTCCCTTGCCACCCCGTCACATGCATCCCCACCCCTGCACCAAACGGCCTAGGTCTTACTTGGTTCGTCCAGCACAGGTTCCGGCCCTGTGGGAGTGAGCAGCTCAGGCCTCTTCGCGGGTGCTGCTTACTCTCCAGGTGCCAAAAATGTGCTTTACGGCATGTTTACGGCACTCTAGGCCGGCAGAGCTCTCGGCCTATAGTTGCGCAGGATTGCACTGTTAGTTTTTGTAACGTACAGAACATTTTCTCCATCTGATAATCTACTGAAATATTACAGCCACCATATTGCCCCTCTGGATTGAGATACTTTCAGTTCTACATGTGATCCAGGGAGTGGGAAGGTAGAACATTTTTGGAAAACTTAACCATTTATTAAATCTATCTTTAGATATGCTTTAGATCTATGTTTTTACTTAGCAATAAATCATGGATCCATAGATACATTTCCAAATTCCAGAAGTCACTTCGCATTTACACTGCATTCCAGTACTGATGCACGATGTGATATTCAGCCAGCCAGATCAAGTACATTGGGAGGACAACATTCCAAACAATAAATACAAATGAGGTACACAGAGGGAGAAAATAGATATTCCACGCCTGTTAACTCCCTATTAAGTAAAACTGGAGATCATATCGATATCTTAATTAAACAGAATTAAGTACAATTGAAAAATATATCATTTGAACGATCTTCCATCCAACCATAGTAATCACACATGGATTGATCGAGTTCAGAAATGGTATATAGATGAATGAGTACAAGAACAAAAGGCTAGATCTCTTTTCAGTCTGGGCTGCATTGGACGGGTTGTGAAAGAGATGGTCAGTGGTTGATGATGTCCCAGAGCATAGTCTGAGAGCTCATAGTCTGAGACCTCCTGAGGGCAGGAAGTCTGGCTCAGTTGGTAAAGCGGCCGTCTCATATGCCTGAAGATCTGAAGGATGGCAGTTTGGGATGGCCGGAAGTATCCGTGTCTGTCAGAGAGCTGTTGGCACGCCACTGATAAGCTGCGCAGAGCCTCTGTGGGGGAGAGAAGCTGCAAATGCACTTTGAGTGGAAGTCAAGGTTGCCTGTCAGTCGAAGCGCGATGAGGCGAACGCCAGAGAGAAGCTGGACTGTGAAAGAAACCATCTAGAACATGGTGGTCCATTTCGTACCTCGAGGGCCGCATACAAACTTTGACATGAAACCCAGGGGCCGCACAATAAATTAAATTATTAATTATTAATAATGACCGATGCATGCCCCGCCCCTCTGTCTAGCATGCTCCGCCCACGCTCCTCTGAAGATCGAAAAGGCAGTCGGCTCCCGACTGCCTTTCCGATCATCAGGGGAGCATGGGTGACTGCGGGGGAGGGAACTGGAAAAGGTGCAGAAGAGAGCGACCAAAATGATTAGTGGGCTGGGGCATCTACCTTATGAGGAAAGGCTACAGCGTTTGGGGCTCTTCAGTCTAGAAAAAAGGCGGTTGACGGGGGACATGATTGAGACATATAAAATTATGCATGGGATGGAGAGAGTGGATAGAGAGAAGTTCTTTTCCCTCTCACACAACACTAGAACTAGGGGACATCCACTCAAATTGAGTGGAGGGAGGATTAAAACAGACAAAACAAAATATTTCTTTACCCAGCGTGTAATTGGTTTGTGGAACTCCTTGCCACAGGAGGTGGTGATGGCACCTGGCCTGGATGCCTTTAAAAGGGGATTGGACAGATTTATGGAGGAAAAGTCCATCGCAGCTTACAAGCCATGAGCAACCTCCTGGTTTTAGAAGTAGGGTTTTTTGTATGCCAGGTGCAAGGGAGTGGCAACAGGATACAGGTATCTTGTTGACTGTGTGCTCCCCGAGGCATCTGGTGGGGCCACTGTGTGATACAGGAAGCTGGACTAGATGGGCCTTTGGCCTGATCCAGCAGGGCTCTTCGTATGTTCTTATGTTAGGGGAGCTCCAAGATCAGCCGGAGGCCGCAGCAGAGGCCTTTGGGGTCTGCATGCGGCCCGCGGGCCACGCGTTGGACCACCATGATCTAGAATGACGGGTTCTATGAGAGATTAGAACATATTATTGTATTGTAAAAACCCCTCCGGTTTAGAAAGCCTGCCTGTGTAAACCACCTTTGAATTAAAGTCAGAGGAGAAATCCAATGACCAAAGAAAAGGCAGTACAGTATATACTGGTTGTTGTTGTTGTTGTTGTTGTTGTTGTTGTTGTTGTTGTTGTTGTTGTTGTTGTTGTTATGTAGCTACTTTGCTGCCTAAACCAGTGCCTGGATGGGATACCACTTGGGAATATCATATGCACTGCATATGAGAAGTAGGCCCCTCCAGTTAGCAACATCTAATTGATGTCTGCATTGGCCAGTTCAGGGCTATGCACTTCCTGGATAGAATCAGCTGTTGTGACTATTTCAACAGAAACAAGAAGCAGAAGAATAAAGACCGATTTCTGCCTGACTCCTGTGATATCCTCCCATAGTGGTGTTGCGAATCCCTTCATCAAGGGGATCACAGAGGCCCCTTCTGCAGACTTGTAACCGTTCTATTTATGATGTAATCCAATCAGTCCAATAAATCTAGATGAGGACTAGAATCTGCCTGAATCTTTACTATAAGACTTGAAAACAGATGACGAGAGAAAACCTGATGCTGTCCAGAGAGTCAGTTTTGAAAATGTCTCCATTAAAAAAATGTCTCCAGCCCTAGAAGACTCTGTAGCCGTGGTATTAATTGTTAATGGTGAGGAGGACCAATGTACAGTTGTTATTTCTCCCATTAAAAAAGATGTCCTCTACTTGATGGGTTATTGAAATATTGCAACAAATTTATGTTCATGCCTTCACTCTTGCCCTCTGCTGTCCTTCCATCGCAGGGTTTTTTTTTTGTTTGTTTTTGTTTTGTGATTTTGAATGGATATTGTGGAGGAGAACTGCTTGGCAAATTCCCAGTGCTTTGTCTAGTTTCTCTGGAGCACCAAGCATCTAGAATTGGCTTTACATTTAAACAGATATTTTGACTCATGCTGGCTATGAAGATGTGATGGAAGCAGGGGAGGCCCAATCATGAGGCTGGCTGAGGAGCTTGTTTTGAATGGCATGCTGGGGGAGGTAGCAAACTGGTGGGGGGCATGCCCCACACCCTGCATCCATCAGTGGTGTTGCTCCGCCCCCACATGACGCGACGTCAGCACGCGGCTCCAAGCACCCCCCCCCCGCTGTTTGGCTTCCTTTTTGGAGCCGTTCGGGCCGAGGGTGGGCAGGAGGGCCGAAACGCAGCCGAGATGGCTGCAAAGAAGCAACGGGAAAAACAGTAAGTGGCCCGCGACATTACACCCCCTCCCCCGTGACATTACGCCCCCCCAAAGCGGCACCTGGTGCCCAGGTCACCAAGGCCCCCCCAGACAACGCTTCTGGCGTCCATCCACTAGCTTCCCTGGTCCACTGCCTGTATGGCTAATTCACCTGGCCACTACCCCATCCTCTTCTCACACATAATGAACTCCTCGACCAAGGAGACCACAGTGGCCATCTCCAGATTCTTCTCTGCAGGGCTGGCCCAGCCATGAATCCGACTGAAGTGGTCACCTCAGGTAGCAGATGGGTGGGGGGCACCCATTTCCCAGCTCCTGTGGTAACAGAAGAGAAAACGTGGCAGATGAGGACACAAGTCTTCCTCCAGGCTGCCACACATAACCGTAGCAGTGTCAGTGAAGCAGGACGGCTTGACCTCTGGTCACCAGGAGGTTCTCCCTGTGCACCATTCACAGGGCTTTTGCCTCAGGGTACCCAAAATCTGGAGCCCACACTGACTGGAATCCATTGGCGTTGCTAGAGGTGGGGAGGAATGGTAAGCCTTGCACAGCGGTAACCGCTCCGTTCTATGGTGGCCGCGCCCATTCGCCATCGGAACCAGTCAAGCGGCGAAGGCACTGCGCAGGAGATTCCCTGAGCTTTGCTTTCACTGCTCAGATTGGTTCCGACGGCGAGTGGGCGGGGCCACCATGGAACGGAGCGGTTACCGCTGTGCAAGACTTACTGTTCCGCCCACCCCTAGCAACGCCAGTGCTGGGATCCCCTGGTGCTTCCTGCCATTCTTTCCCATTCCCTCATGGTCTCCCCTACTGTGCTATCTAGTGTTCGAAGGTTAGGGTTGAGGTTGGCTGTCATCCGTCAAGTTGGCCATTTAATTGCTAAATAGCAAAACAGCCTATTTTTTTGGTTTCTATTTCTGAGTCTTTCAAACACCGCACCTCCCATTTGTATCTTCCTGACACCTTAAAGAAGATTTTGTAATGCTTTTGGTGTGCTCACCACTTCAACAATAGCAGACCATGAACATCGAAGGAGGGGGTTCAAAAAGTAGTGGTGATGCATAGAAAGCTTTGTGTAGTCAAATGCTATCACCTGTTTTCCATCTCTAGGGATGTAGCCTTGTTGCAAGTTGCCATAAGCATCCATGATGCCGACCAACCCAGCTGGTTAAGGGACCCTGAAAATTCTGGAAAAGCAAGACTGACTTCCAGTGCAATCCTATGCGTGTCTACCCAGAAGTAAGTCCCATTGAGTGCAATGAACCTTACCCCAGGTAAATGTTATAGGATTGCAGCCGTACTTCGGGGTCTCTGAGAGGAATTTTATCAGGGAGTACAAAGTTTCTTTTGGACCCCTTTCCAAAGGGGGAGAGGGCAAAACAGGGCAGGGGAGGGCAGCAATGGCCGGAAATGTCTCCAGAGCCCAAGTCTACTAAGTTTCCTGATGTGGCGCCCAGGTCTACCTACCTGGTCGACCTGGCCTCCCGGTTGGCCTGGCCTCCGCCTTTCACTTTCCATGAGGCCAGCTAAGATCCCAGGAAATTTATGGGCCCCCACATTTGACTCCTGGGCCCCCTTTTAGACCCTGGGCCCGGGTACAATTTACCCCCTTTACTCCCTTCTCATGGGACCTGCTGTACTCTCAGAACAGCCACGCCCCCCTCCCCATACACTGCCCATGTTTTTGTCTGTGTCGCTCTGCTGGCTGACTCTTCTTGTTGGAAAGAGCCCAATCCAGAGTATGAGTGAAGGTGCTGGTTTCACGCAGTCCTGTGGAAAACCTTCGCCAGTGGAGAACCTTGGGAATCCTAACAACTAAACAAATCGTTTTTATCTGTACCTGAAAGCTTTCCTTTTCTATTTGTCAATATGCCTTACATTTTCATCTATAATTTCCCAAATGTCAGAAGTCAGCTGCGCATCGGTTTCTAACCATGGAGCATGAACGATTGTGTTGAATCAGCCAGATCAGAATATTGGGAGAACGTGTTCCAAAGAAGACATTAAAATCAGGTATACGGAGAGAGGGAAAGTAGGTTCACTCTGCCTATTAACTAACTACCTATTAAGGAAAACCAGAGAGCATATTGTTGCTATTACTTAGTCCAATTGGAGGGAACGTATCATTAGAAGAACTCACACAAACAATCTTTTTCTTCATAGGCTGGAAGATTGCCACAGCTGCTACTACTCAATGGTCTGGCAAGGCACCTTCATGTGTGTGTGTGTGTGTGTGTGTGTGTGTGTGTGTGTGTGTGTGTGTGTGTGTGTGTGTGTGTGTGAAATTACTTCAGATTACTTTTAAATTGATTATTTTGGGGTAGGAACCCTCTTAACTATCTTGGTTGGGGTGTTTATAGAAGTGAAATAGGTTCTCTTTTATCTCAATCAAAATCATTTTGGGGAAATTCCCCTGTTCTGTTAACGAAATGAGTTACAACCTGTTATGTTCCTCTTTAATTTCCATCCAGACCATTTATACTGGATTCCATTTCCAGTAACGGAGTATAAAATGTTGTGTTTGACCCGCCAGATCAGAACATTAGGGCTATGCATACAGACCAACAAGGAGCACAGAGGGAGAAAGTGCTAATTGTGCTAATTATTAATCTACTAAAAACTGAAGAACATCCCTGAACTATACTATAATATGCTTCCATGCCATTTGATGTGTGTGTGTGTGTGTGTGTGTGTGCGTGTGTGTGTGCGTGTGCGTGTGCGTGTGCGTGTTTGCTTAAAAAAAAAGGGCCATGCATAGCCTCCTAGCCAGTGCTGGTATTGTCTTCGCACTGTTTTGTTTGAAAGAAAAAAATATTGGGAGCAGGTAAGCCCCTCACAGCACAGTTCTCTTGCAGCAAAGCTGCTCCCATACACATTCGTCATCATGGGGGGAAAGGAAGAAAAGATGTTGCGGGTCTTGTTGCTTTGAGTCTGTCTCTTTAGTGGTGATGATAACCGATTCCTGCAGTTTCTGAAAGGGCCTTTTGGGAAGTTGAATTCTTGGCAATCAGGTCTGCTGGAGTGCCATCTGCTGGATACATGAGATTCCTGCAAGACCCAGCTCACTGCAGGAATGGAGGAGGCGCTGTAACTTTATGAGAGAATCAGTGGGAAAATGGCTGAAATCAATGTGGGTGGGGTGCATATATTAGATGCAGTTTTTAGATGTGATGAAATCCCCATATAGAATCGTCTTGAAATGGAACGGAGAAGGTGTTGTGCAGATGTGATGAGGCTAGGCTGTGCTTGGGGCAGCAGAAAGACCTTAGGTTGCACTCAAGCCTACTGGGACAGCAATGCAATGCTTGTGCTCGTTTTGCAATGACAAAGGCTAGCAATTATTTGGATCTGCTACTAGCACTAAGTAGTTTTTCATCCTGGTCAGGAACCCTATGCTGACAGGTGAGAGTTGAAAATCTCATGCATAACCTCATTGCCCTACCCAACTTTTGCAGGCTGTGATTTGATCTACAGAACACCATCTGTGGGACATGTCTGGCCCTGATGTCTGAGACTGAAGTTGTGGTGGGAATTGGGGGGGGGTAGCATTGTTCCCCAAGAAAGAGAGACTTGATAGTGGTGAGGGGCCAGGCCAAGAATAAAAAATGGCAGCACATTCTGGTAGTCTTTTGTGGGACACTTACAACATCCCCTCCCTTCTTTACACTAACTTTTTTAATTTTAAGGTGTTTAAACATGAAGGTGACAAAGTCAGGAGGCTGGGTTGCATTAATCGGTGATAGCTCTGGGTCACAGACTAGGGTTGCCAACACTTCACTGAAGCTATTCCTGGAGATCTTTTTTTCCAAACCTGATGCAAGGTCATTAATAAAATGATTAAACGTTTTCGGGCTGTCTGGCCACAGTCCCGATGAGGTAGAAACTACCGACGTTTCGCCCATGCACCATGAATGGGCGAAACGTTGGGAACTTCTATCTTACCGGGACCATGGTCAGACAGCCCAAAAACCTTCAATCATTTTATTATAGCCAGCCATGAAAATCATAGAGACTTTTCAAGGCCATTAACTTGTTATAATCTCCAGGATTGCTTGCAGTCGTCGCCTAGAGATCAGTGCCGATTTCTGGAGATTCCAGGCTGATCCTAGAGGGCCGGCAACTGCATCATCGACCGCCAAATCCTGCTGCAAATATATGCCCTGTACACTTTTTCCATTTTTCAGTTGTGAGAGTGGCTCTTCAGGCTGACTGAAAACAAATAAGAAATCAATCACTCACACTGATAAAAAGGTGAAATCCAGTTCTTCCCAACCCAATGTTTTCTGGGAAGGGGCGAGCTGTCAAGGGATCACTGATTGCGTAGGATTGTCCACCATTAGCTGGCCGGAGATGGAAAGGGGGAGAGGAGGAGGAGGAGGCGTGAGGTATAAAGTTCCCCCAGAGTTCGCTACAGAAAAAGAGGCAGAGGAAGCACAGAAGGACCCATCCACCCAGACCAGCAGTTTCTGTCTCCAGCTTGCAACAAGTTCAGGGTAAAAACTGGGAATGGAGGGGAGGATGATGGCCTGTTTCTTAGGGATGCCTCCAGCTCTGGAGGGAAGCTCCCCATAGGATTCATCAGCCGCAATCTTGCTCTGTGTCTTGAGTATTCCATGACTTGACGGTGATGGTGATAAGAGGGGATAGCTAAGGATTTTGTTGTTGCTAGTTTCTGATTTATTTTTTCTTTGCATTTATATCCTACCCTTCCGCAGAGTTCTCCCCCCCCCCCCAATTATCCTGATAGCACATAGTGACTGGCCCAAGATCACCCAGCGTATTGCATGTCATACTTACAGGAAAGTATATTGTTTCCAAACTTTTGGCCAAATCTAGCTCACTGGCACTGGACGCTGACTGGCAGCTGCCCTCCAAGGTTTCAGACAGGACCCATTTTCTAGCCCTACCTGGAGATGCCAGGGATTGAACCTGGGACTATTGACGGCCAAAACACACGCTATCACTGAACTACAATCCTTCCCTGTATAGGTCTTGATGACTGTCACTTCTTGCTCAAATGTCCATATTCTGAAGTTGCCCGTTTTCAGATTTCATTTGGCACTTTTGTTTTGCAAGTACATATGCAGGAATAAGGGCTTGTCTTTGTGTCTCGGGCTGTGTTTTTTTTTTTTTTTAGATCGTGTTAATGCTTATTAGGAGTTTTTATATTATATTTTATGATTTGTATTTATTCTTGTTTTTGTAAGCCGCTTTGAATTCCCCTTATGGGGGGAAAAAGCGGGATGTAAATCCAACAAATAATAAAAAAATGATAATTGTTGTGTGCCTAAAATGTGAGTAATGGTGAAGGTGAGTCATCACAAAGTGAAAAATCTCTGAACTGATGGTTGAGTGAGGGGGAAAGAGTCCCATATCGTTGTCCACAGAGAGAGTGAAGTGTGACTACTTTTTATCACCTATTCCTACATAGACAGACAGATGGGTTAGATAATATACTAAGACATACTTAGTGACCTTCACATCCACTGACTTCCAGGATGCCCAATTTTTATTCTGCCTTTTCCTTTTTTCTTCTCCCCTTTCTTGATCACTCCACGTGGACACTGGCTCCCTATATTCATACTCACTTGCTGTCTGGCTGTGTTTCTCAGTCAGGTTGGGAGTGCTACATGCACTGAGCCGGTGTTCCCCAGCCCAGATGCTTCACCCGAAGAACTGCAATAGTTTTTCGATGAGTTACAACAATATTTATTTATTTATTTATTTACAGTATTTTTACCCCGCCTTTCTTCCCGAAGGGACCCAAGGCGGCTTACAACATGGAAAAGGAATACAATACAATACAAAAAATAATCACATTTAAAACAATAAAAACAATTCACAAAAACTAGTAAAAAACATCATCTAAAAATTAATAAAACAGATCAAATTACAATTAAAACAAGAGCATAAAAAACAGTTACCTCATAATATCTCAAATCAATCAACCGATCCAGGTAAATGGAATCTATGCATTTCCCCATATTTCCCCCCTTTTTTCACAGTGTCAGGGTGTATCATAACATACATAAAGGCAACTGCTTATGAAACATCAGGCCAGAGTTGTCTTGTGTACCTCTGGATGATGTGATCAGAGGCGTCACAAGGGTTTGCGTCACCTGGTGCGAGAGCCTGTCACACCCATGATGGACCCCAGAGGTTGTCCACCTTAGGCTGTAAGTGGGAACTCATATTGTTAAATACTTTAACAAACTTACAGTTGTAAAGTTTACATCAAGCTTTCTCCCTACTGTTCTCCACTCCCCTTGTTTTCCAGAGAGGAATATTAAACGTGACCCCACCCCCCCACAATCTGAAGTGGTACAATCTATTCTACCAGCACCTCAGGAGTCCACCATCTTATTGCTACTTCATGTGTAGACCAGGCCTTTTCCTAATGCATAGACCAAGACATGGACACGTAGGAGTTTAAATATTAGGAAGGCTAGGAGAAGCTTCATCCAGGGAGCAGCAGTCCAGCCCTGGGACAGAGTTACGCAAAGATGTTGTGAAGTGTGGAGAAGCATCAGCTGGAGGGAGAGGGTGCTTCTGAGTTACCTGTTCAAGAATGGAGGATTCTATGGGCTGTCTCCTTGGATACCGTTTCCCAATTTATGGCTCTGTGGCCCATTTGGGGCCTGGCTTTTGTTGGCATTATCCCTAACCCCACAAGAGTGATCGTAACATTTAAGATGGTTACCATAGATAGCAAACTTGCAATAGGCGTCTCCATTAAATTAGCTCTTTATTGTGGACGCAGAGAGAATTCATTGAAAATATGTACATTGACTCTCTCTCTCTCTCTCTCTCTCTCTCTCTCACACACACACACACACACACACACACAAATTATATATAAAATGAAGATCGACTCAGAATGGACATATTGAGGATTGGCACTTCAGTGTCAACACAGACATCACTACAATACAACCCAGACTACCACCAAAGACACGCACACCCCACCTTGCCCCCAGGCACAATGGCCTCCTGCAGCACCCACGGCTGGCTTGTGAAAAGAAGGCATGGCCTCTTCTTCATCATAATGCTGTTGGGGGGGAACCCAAAGAAATACCTCAGTATCCCAGAGAATGTTGTTAGGTGGGGGTGGAAGACAGGCCCTCTTGAAAAAAAGGTTTCAGCTCATCAAGATTTGATAGTTTTTTAAAAAAATGCAAACATTTGGTTTGGGACATTTAAGAAGAGACAGGCGATGGACAAATTGGCGATGGACACAAATTAACATGTCAGGGAGTAGGAAGGTCATCACCAGAAGTCGAAGTCTAAATTATTTAACCTGCGAAAAACAAAGAGGCAATCATAAAATCACCAAACTGGAGGAAGGAGCAAAAATGCAGTCCACACCAAATCCCTGCCCACAAACCAAGACCAGCTACACACCACACCACGTACACCTGTTGCGGTGCCCCACACACACCCATGGTGATACAGCCCAAAGCATTGACATGCCACAGGGAAAGTGGCTTAAATAATGGTTTGCTAGCACCTTACTATCATCCTGTGTGAGCCTCTGGGGTGTGGCGTGCTCCAAAGCTGAACAAATGCCATGAAATCAAATGCATTTGAAGTTCAGTTCTTAAGCTTTGCTTTGAAATAGGCTTGAAAAAAAGTTTTAATGTGTCATAAGGTGTTTTATAATTCATCTGATTTCTTTGCTGGCTCCTTAACAAAACTGTTGTACCGATGAGGTTTTACGTCATTGGGCATAGGTTCTATTGTAATTGTTTTATTGTTAGGCTTACCATATCGCCGACCGGGACGCTCCGTTTTGCCCTTAAGGGGCGGCCCTTAAGGGCAAAACAGAGCGTCCCGGTTGGCGATATGGTAAGCCTATTTATTGTGGGTCGCATTTCTATGTTTATAGCATACGCCACCTTGTGAAAAAATGGTTAAAGGTGGAATATAAATAAGTTAACCATTCAGGCCACAGGTCCATTTTCCTAGCACTGAGATGTATAGGGTTTTAATAAATTCTCTCCCCCCTCCCATTTAGCTGAGATTTTTTTAGTGTTAACTGTTCAAAGATGGACTTTTTGATAAGAACAGTTTTTATGAGTGTCTAGCCTTGTCAGGACATAGAAAAGTGGCCAGATGTTAGTAGTTTGGGTTTTTTCCCCATCACTGTCATTTGGTTCATTCATTATAGCTGCCCCAGAATGAAATAAAAGCAGGAACTTTGGCATTTTCTTTAGGTTAGGGGGCTACCCTTCCTTAGGCTTTCCTGTCAATAATACTCAATGTGTGAGGAAGAATAGTCTCCACATCAGAAACAAGTGGCTGCTTTGCAGAACTAGGAACTCACGGTGATTTGCCCGTGTGATCGTTCTTACTGATGGTAGCTGCTAAAAGTAGATTCGCTACACCTTTTTCTGAGGATTGGTCCCTTGCCGAACCTTCTGGCGATTATTTTTGCTGATGATATCTGAAAGAAGCGTCACTGCATGGATGAATGGGATGCTGAATCTCTTGTTGACCCTTGTGGAAGAAAAAGAACAGGCAAATAACAGAGCCTTCCTTGTTTCCTCCTCACCCCAAATACTGCAGCAACATTCAAGTCTGAATTCAACCCAGGGTTCACCAAGACCCCCTTGCCCAGAATTTGACTTGCGTGCTCAGTCCTGGGTTAACAGGAAGGATTTAAAATGCAGGTTTGCCCATACTGTTGTTTGTAAAGTGTTTTGTACCTTTCCCAATGTTTATATAGACAGAAGTAATAATAAACAGGAGTGCTCCAAGCATGTGGAAATTGACTAATTGCTCGACACCCGTCAGGTTCTACACGTCTGAGCTCAAGAGTAAAGGCAGGAGTAAAGACTAAGTAAGCTGTAAGCTACATCTTCAGGCCTCATTTCATCAGGAATCCTTGCTGCAGATTAAACATTTTGAGGGATGCTGTAGACCCGCGAAGGGCCCTGGCAGCCACAAAGCTACTCACCTTCGATGTACCCCTACCCTCCCGGGTGGCCGGAGGGATTAAGAAACTATAAAGATGATAATAGCGCCAGTGGCGTCGCGACGACGCGCGGCACCCCTGAGCGGGGGCGCGCGTCGCCCTTAAGGGGGAGGCTCCGCCCCCGCGCGTGACGTCACGCGCAGGAGCGGAGCGCCCTCCCCGCTCCATTTTCGGCTCATTTTGGAGCCAAACGGAGACAAGGGAGGGCGGGCGGGCCCAGCTCAACGCGAAATTGTAAGTAAGGGGCGTCGCGCGTCACCCCTGTACGCGCGACGCCCCCCGGCGGCCCGCCCCCCCGCTTCCCCCTGTCGACGCCAGTGAATAGCGCGAAGCCAATCTAAGACTCTGTGAACCGAACGATTATTCTTGGGATTATTCTATGTAAGCCTATGGTCTAACTTGAAAAAGTGCCTCTGTGTATGTGTGGAATACTGTATCTTCAATTAGGCTTCTAAGGCTAGATAGCATTGTGTTTGGGTCAGCTGTGTGCTGCTTCCCATTGGGACTTCTAAAATAACTTTACATGCAAGGCATGTGGGATGCCCTCCTCATACCAGAAAGTTGCTAAGAAAGGAAATTGTGTCTGAGCATGTACAGAATGCCCATACCTTTCCAGTCAATAATACTCAGAGTCATGCTCTGAGTCATGCTCGTAACAATGTAGCAACAGAGAATGCGAGTGGATACTATGTGACTGATAGACACCGGGTCTCAAAGTGAACCAAAGTGAACCCCTTGGAAATATACAGAAATCCATGCTAATAATTGCAGAATCATCCCAATAAATGCAGGATCAACTGCAGTATCAACCTCTATGTTGGCAAGTGTTTTCAGATTGAACCCCTTCGCCTACATACAACTGTTATTGAACCACCAGGTCTAAAGGACAAAATTGTAAGCTATCACAGTCAGTTTTTGCAGGATTGATCTCTTTGATGACAGATGAGTTCCGGAATGGTTTCTGTTTAACTGACAGCGGGTTCCCTGCTCTTTCGAAGTTCAAAGCAACGAAGCAAGACGCCGAGGACAGTAACATCTTTCATTCCTTTTTGGATTGCCCCAGAAGATGTGTCCAGATTAGGACACGAAACGTTGGGCTCACTTGTCCAGCCGTGGTTTTTAATAATTTATGTTTGTCCGGGTATACATCGTTAAACCCAGATAAAATCGTCATTTTTTTAAAGCTTTGGTCGGATTGCTGTGTTTTTTACATGGATATGGCTGCGTTACCCGTACTACCTGTATCACTAACAATACTCAGAGTGTGTTTGGGTGAGGAAGAATAGTCTCCACATCAGAAACAAGTGGCAGTTTTGCAGAACTAGGAACTCACGGTGATTTGCCCTTGTGATAGTTCTTACTGATGGTAGCTGCTAAAAGTAGATTCACTACTCCTTTTTCGGAGGATTGGTCCCTTTCCCAATGTTCTTGGAATGTACATTGCGGAGTCTATCAGGATCATTGGGATGAATCTCTTGTTGACCCTTGTGGAAGAAAAAGAACGGGCAAATAACAGAGTGTTCCTTGTGTCCTCCTCACCCCAAATACTGCAGCAACATTCAGGTCTGAATTCAGCCCAGGACTCACCAAGGCCCCCTTGCCCAGAATTTGACATGTGTGCTCAGTCCAGGGTTAATAGGAAGGATTTAAAATACAGGTTTGCCCATATTGTTGTTTGTAAAGTGTTTTGTACCTTTCCCAATGTTTATATAGGCAGAAGTAATAATAAACAGGAGTGCTCCGAGCATGTGCATATTGACTAATTGCTCGACACCCATCAGGTTCTACACATCTGAGCTCAAGAGTAAAGGCAGGAGTAAAGACTAAGTAAGCTGTAAGCTACATCTTCAGGCCTCATTTCATCAGGAATCCTTGCTGCAGATTAAACATTTTGAGGGATGCTGTAGACCCACGAAGGGCCCTGGCATCCACAAAGCTACTCACCCTAAGTCACCACAGGAGCCTGACTCCTACCCCGACGGAGCACGCCAGAAAACCCCAGCTGGAGACGATTATCCATGGAGGGCAGCTAAATCACCACCACACCCTTGGGGGAGGGAGACAAAAAGGCTAGAGGGGGCCGAGGAAGCGCTGGAGCTAGGTAGGCGGTTCTGGGGAGCCAGAGCCTCGACAAAACCAGGAAATGTATACAACATGAGAGCACAATCGTTACCTTGCCTGCCTTGGAAGACTGGGCTCCCCTACGGATCCTCCTCCGCCCGGCACTAGGACACGGGAGCCGAAAGAAGAAATAAGTGTGCCTAACGCTACAGGGGCTGGAAACATCCATGACAAACACACTGCAGACACCGGTAGCATCTCGAGGAAGCATCAGTGCCCTGCCTTCCCCGAGTTTACCAAGGAAGAGCCACATCCCTGAGGATATCACGATAATAGCGCGAAGCCAATCTAAGACTCCGTGAACCGAACGAGAGCTCTAACCGCAAAGGAAAGTATTCCGTTACTTTCTATCACTCTTAAAAGCCAATAAACCTCATTAAACGTTGAATTGCTTGTAACGCAGTTTCTTTAAGTTAACAGGATGGCAGGTCCAAACCCCTTCGATGTACCCCATCCCTCCTGGGTGGCTGGAGGGATTAAGAAACTATAAAGATGATCAGGTATTTTGTCTGGAAAGTACGTTACAATGCAAACAAGTTTGGTGCATGATATTTATGATGAATGAGATTTTCATTGCACCTTTGCTTATGGATATGCACATAGAATGCTTCTATTTTCTTTGTACTTTCTACTAGAATAATACACTTCTCTGGAATCGATGCCATCGCTGACCCCACCCCCGCAAGCACTCCGGCCGGCTTCCGGAGTGCTTGCTGGCGCTTTTTTCCCGCAGGCACATCTATGTTTCCCGTGATTGGCATATCTACTCCCAGGCACCCTCCTGACAGCACCCATTCTCAGTTAACAGTTGGCAAAAGGGCAGCTGCAAAATGTGTGAAGCTGAATAATAATAAAGGCAAGTTTATAGTAAAGGAAAGTTAAAGGAAAAGAGTGATTTTTCTTTCAAAATATAACTACAACCAGCCTGACCCTGTACATGTATTCTGTACGGGGAAAAGCTTCACATTTAATACTTTCTAAATATTCTCTTTCTATTTATTTACTAATTCTTGTATTTATTTATTATATATTTTATGTATTTAGTTGTGTTGATTTTTTCTGCCCCCATGATATCACGATTCCTGGTCACGCCCACAGCCGGATCTCTACGGTGGATTGCGTTCTCAATGTGTGTTTGGGTGAGAAAGAATAGTCTCCACATCAGAAACGTGTGGCTGCTTTGTAGAACTAGAAACTCACCGTGCTCTGCCATCGTTGTTACTTTGGGGGATAATTTCCGAAAGAAGCTTTGTTATGCGGTCTGAGATGAATCTCTTGTCGACCCTTGTGGAAGAAAAAGAACAGGTGAATAACAGAGCCTTCCTTGTGTCCTCCTCACCCCAAATACTGCAGCAACATTCAGGTCTGAATTCAGCCCAGGGCTCACCAAGACCCCCTTGCCCAGAATTTGACTTGCGTGCTCAGTCCTGGGTTAACAGGAAGGATTTAAAATGCAGGTTTGCCCATATTGTTGTTTGTAAAGTGTTTTGTACCTTTCCCAGTGTTTATATAGACAGAAGTAATAATAAACAGGAGTGCTCCGAGCATGTGCATATTGACTAATTGCTCGACACCCATCAGGTTCTACACATCTGAGCTCAAGAGTAAAGGCAGGAGTAAAGACTAAGTAAGCTGTAAGCTACATCTTCAGGCCTCATTTCATCAGGAATCTTGGCTGCAGATTAAACATTTTGAGAGATGCTAATTAAGAAACTATAAAGATGATCAGATATTTTGTCTGGAAACTACTTTACAATGCAAACAAGCTTGGTGCATGATATTTACGATGAATGAGATTTCCGTTGCACCTTTGCCTATGGATAGACTTACCATTCAACCCGGATAAAACGGATGGCCCTCCAATCCCGGAAAAGTCCTGGAACGGTTTTCCAGGATGAATGGTAAGCTCTGCCGCCGCCGCCATTTTGAAATTAGAAGAACTTACCTGGGCACTGCCATCTTGACTCGCAAAATCTCACGAGATCCAAGATTTCGGCGCCCAAATTTCATGAGGGCATGATGCCCTCATGAGGTTTGGGCACTGACATCTTGGATCCTCGTGAGATTTCACGAGTCAAGATGCCGACGCCCGGGTAAGTTCTTAAATTTTCCATGGTGGTGGCGAGCAGGTGAGCTGAGTGGGGGAGAGCGGCCAGGCCGATGAGAGCCTCTTGCCGGCCCGGCCGCTCTCCCTGGGTCAGAGCGGCCGGCTCGCGAGCCGGCTTGCATGGCGGCTGGGTGGTTGGCTTGCATGGTGGCTGGGTGGGTGGCTCGCATGGCGGCCGGGTGCCCAGCTCACGAGCCCCGCTCCGAGTCAGCTTGCATGGCAGCTGGGCGCCTGGCTCGAGAGCCCCGCTCTGACGAAGCTGGCTTGGATGGTAGCCGCTCGACGAAGGAAGCGCTGGAGGAGCAGCACGGAGCAGCAGCACAACAGCGAAGGTCAACGCAGTCAGTGACGAGAAGGTAAGTCAATTTCTTTTACTTATTTAATTATTTATTCATTTAATTCTTCACTTTTTAATATTAAATTGATTCCTTTATTTATTTATTTATTTATTTAGTTTGTAGATTAAATAAAAAATAATTAAAAATTTCGATCGCGCTTCGCATGGCAGTAGGAGACGCTTCGCACCCCCTATTCGCTTTTTAATATTAAATTGATAAAGTTAAATTTAAATTTTTAATTAATTAATTTTTAATTAATAAGACGGGGGTATAAAATTAATTAATTGTGGGGGGTGTCCAGGTTTAAGGGGGTGAACATATGGTAATGCACATAGAATGCTTCTATTTTCTTTGTACTTTCTACTAGAATAATACACTTTTTTTTTTTTGCATAACGTTAGACTTGACCTTGTTTAGGGCCCCAGTGTGGTTTCATCCACCACTGGCTAAGGACTCTCAGGCGCAAGATGTGAATGCAAGGCAGGCCTGAGGGCCAGTACCTCTCATGTGAGAAACGAAGCCCAAGTCAAAACTCATTTGAGTAAGGAATTCATGTGGAAAAGCAGCATGTGCGAATCCCAAGAGGCTCCACCTGTGTTTGAGTCTCCTGTGTGTTGCCTTGGCCGCCCTGAATGGCTCCAAAGGCGAGGAAGCGGGGCTGCCTTGGTCCTGTTTGTAACGGTGATTCGGAGCGCGGCGGAAGTTAGCGCTCTGCCCTCCCTGGAGCGACGCTGCTGTGCTCACTTACAGTATATAAACTGTTGGAGTCGGAGATGCCGATGCCACTCAACTCCAAGTGAAAATGTTCGACTGGAGCCTAGAGAGCTTGTGGTTGCAGAGGAAAATGTCTCTTCGGTTGACGACTGCAGTGGCTGAGATGCTCCTCTTTCATGGTCTTGAACAGGGGTTCTCAAACTGGTAGGTCACAGCCCACCAGGAAAACTGGAAGTGGCCATTACTTCCTTAAGGGGGGTGGCAAAGTGCAGTGACGTCGGTGACGCCCCACTGTCACTGCCAGGAAATGTTTTTTAACTTATTGGGGGGTTGCACTGGCCCTCCGGAGGGTGTGTGGTGGCCTCGGCCCCCTCTGCGTGCCTCCCCGCTCTTCAGATCATCTCCCTGCCTGAAGCGATTGAGACCCTCTTCTGGGTTTTGTCCAAAACTGGGTCTTGATTGTTTCAGGGAGCAGATATGAAGCACAGAGAGGCCCGCAGAGGGGGCCACGGCTTCCCTGCACCCACCGGAGGTCCGCTTCCCTGGAAAGTAAAAAAAACAAAACCCGTTTTGTGCGAGGAGTGCCGCCGCTGTCGGCCTGCCCCCGCAAAGACAATTTCCCCAATTCGTGAGGAGAACTTTATGAACCAATTTCCAATTTCTGAACTTTATGAACCAATAGCCAATTTCTGAGTATTTGTTCATTGGACTTGTTTTCGTTTTATTGCTTACTGCTGTGCATATTTTTTAGAAGCAAGAAAGAGGTGGCAAAATATTTTAAAGGAAGGGAAATGCTTGCTGTGTCTCATGAAGTGGACAATGGGCCACAAGGCCTTTTGCTACAAGCACTGGTGAGTGAGAATCATTAAGGTGTCCAGACTCTCTTGGTGGTTTTCTCTCCAAGGTCAACTCTGCCTAGCAAAAACCTACACAGAGTAGTGACCTTTTTTTTTTGCATTGATGGTGATATACAACTGAGAGCGAGAACGGTACTTGGACCTCACTGATTTGAGCACTCAATCACAGGTTGAGATATGAACCTTGTCTGGAGTACTTCCGCGCTAGAGAGAAAGCTTTTCTAAAGAGAAGCTTCTCTATCCTCACTTGTGTCCAGGTCCAGGCCAGGCCCCCTCTATGTGCTATTTGCATTAGAAGAATCAAATACACAGGCCCCAGTTATCCAATAGATGTATCTTCTCATTTGGCCACATTTGTGTCACACAAATGGGGGGGGGGGAAGAGGTGCTTGAGATGGGAGGAAGCTGCATCCCTTCCTCCTTTTCTTTGGAGCCCTGCACAAAAAAAGAGGACCACCCACTTCACACCCACATGCAAAAGTCAAACGTGTGCGTGTGTGAGTATATGTGTGTGTGTGAGCTTAATCTCATTTCACCCAGCACCCAAGCAAAGGTTGCACACACACACACACACACACACACACACACACACACACACACACACACACACACACAGAAATCAGTATGCAACTGTTTACAGGTGGCACATGGATCAACTCAGGGACTACCACCACCCCAAAACTCGCATGTATGCATGCGCGCGCACACACACACACACACACACACACACACACACACACACACACACACCTCAGTTCTTCATGGGAAAGATTAATTCCAGGATATGGTGGCATGAGAGAATCGGCATCCGCATCCACTAAGGTTCCCAAACAGTATAAGATGCACAGAATCTTCACAATCATCTGGGGCCAGGGCTTCAAAGAAGCAACCATCTAGGAGGTGAAAGACACAGAAGAAGTATGTACAAAGTTGGCCCGTGTTGCAATAACACCACATTTTTGGAAAGTTGGAATGCATCAAGCCCTGTGCTGAAGAAGCTCGTTTTTATCTTGTGATGTGTAGTACAATTAAGCATGGCAAAGTCCGGAAAGCGTATTGGCTCTATCTCAATAATGTTTCTCGAGCAATTTCCTAGAAGCATGCTACACAGATGTAAAACCACACCTGGCCACAAGTTTACTGAGGAATTATGAGGACATTGGTTGGTTATCTGGGTTCGGGAGAGAACTTTTCCCACGGGGCATCCCCATGGAGAGCAAGAAAACTCGTGCTGTGGAGAGGAATGCAGCCTATTGAACTAGATCCTTCACATTAGGCCGTCCTCCAGAGGGCCTTGAAGGATCAAGGAAGACCTGGGGGCACATGAAGAACACCATCTACACATTCAGCAATGCTTTCAATGGTTGTGTGAATCAGAATGCAGGGGAAATCAAGTCCCCTTTGGAGGCTGCCACTTCTGCTACAAGCCCTGTTGAACCCTTGCTACAGTGGTCGCTCTTCTGCTTTTCCCGTGATTTCAACTTAGGGCTTGTATTGATACTTCCAGTACAAGATGGAAGATGGTGGATTGGCAATCCAAGATGGTGGATTGGCTGACCGCACTTGCGCCTATCTCTTGCCGGGCTTTTAAATATACATTTCACAGACTGATTAGCGGGCAAAGTGGCTGCATATGATTTCTGACTTATCTATGACACTTTCTTTCTGGCTTGCTTCTGTTTGATTCAAGTTTTAAAGTGGTTGCATATTATTTCTGACTTACCTATGACTATGTGCAACTTTCCTATATATACAGTCAGACCATTTTAACCAATGGGGTTCTGTTCCCGTAACTCCAGTGGATTAAAAAAAAAAACAGTATTATATGAAAACCAGGGTTGGGAGCAATGCCACATTACCCTTTTTCCAGCATCTTCATCGTTTCCCTCCGCCCGAGTTTGTTTAAACTGACTGAAAAAAGAAAAGAAAAACAGCTACCGGAAGCAACCTGTAGATGGCGCCAGAGACTCCCAGTTGTATTTTTTTCAGCGGTTTGGACACACGCAGGAGGTGGGAAGCGGCTGGCAGACCCCCTGACAACACTGAAAAAAGAGGTAATGGTCGGACTCCCTCTTCCACAGTATTGCTAGCCAAATCGAATCAAATCTGGCGATGGAAAAACCATGGATAAAAAGGTCCAACTGTATCACAAAGATATATTAATAAACTCGATACCTTGTTTAGGAAATTTTTATGGGGATCTGCACCACCTAGGATCTCTTTTAAGCGGATGCAATTACTATTTAACGTAGGGGGAGGGGACTTCCTGATCTTAGTTTATACCATCAAGCTTATCTGTTAAGCTATCTGTAACTATTGGGATAATTTACAATCGGAGACTCCATCTTGGACTATTTTAGAAACTTCTGCAATGGCTCCTTTATGGAAATGGACACTTTTGGGGTCTACATGTGTCAAAGCAAATGAGATCCTATTAGCTTTATTTACAGTTAGATATGTTTGGATTATGATGGCACAGAAATATGGATTTGATCTTTATTTGCACACTAAATTAACATTGTGGGCCAATCCAGTATTGAAGATTGGAAAGGAATCTTTTTTTGTGGAAGACCTGCACTGATAGGTCAATTTTTAGCCTAGATCAGTGTTTCTCAATGTTCTCCTCGCAAGGCGGGGAAAACTTTCAGTGCTTGCATGGGTGGGGACAGCAGCGGTGGTGATCTCGGGGATCGCTGCTGCTGAAACTGCCCTTGCTGCAGTCACTGGGGCTTGGGCGACCTTCGACCCTCTGCAGGCCTCCTGCATGACCCTCTTTGTCGACCACTGCAGGCCTCCTCGATCTTTGGATTGTTGAAAAATGGCGAGCTTTGACCCCTGCACGACCCTCTGCAACCCTCCCCGATCTTCGGATTGTTGAAAAATGGCGATCTTCAGGCGATTCCGGTTTTCGCGGAAGTACTTGAAGATCGCTGTTTTTCGACAATCCAAAGATGAGGGAGGCCTGCAGAGGGTCACGCAGGCCTCCCCGAAACTCACCCATGCCCCAGTAAGTGCAGCAACTGCGGCTTTGGGCAATTTTGCAGCAGTGGCGGTGGCCACTGGATGGCCACCGCCACCATGCTGTCCCCGCCCCTTAAGGGGGCAGTGTACAGCTACGGTTCTCAATGGTGGGTTGTGACCCACACTTTCAGAACCGCTGCCCTAGATCAATTAATTGATCAAGATCAAGAGTTCCTTTCTTGTACAATCTCAGATTCTCACGACTGGTCAAGATATCCTGGGATGTCCATTATTTATGAAAAGTTTAAAATACGTAAAATATTTAAAACAGTCTTAATGTGTCACCACTACTTTCTGTGGCATCTTCAGAAGGTTAAAAACAGCTATTACGAGCGTCCTTGGTCTCATAGTGTCAGATTTGGTTATTTAAGGGTTAATCACAGCTCCCTTGTGTCTCAGCAGCCAATTGAAATGCTGACGAGATGATAATCAACTGATAATCATGAACCAGGAGACCTGCAAATACTGGATATTTCTCTTTGTCCAGGCAGCAAGAGAAAACACAATGGCTACAAGACCCAGAGTTTCTGAAAAAAAAAAAATCTTCTGTTGTTTCAAATTATTTCTGTTTGTCTGTAACTATTCCAAACCGACAAAACTACAAGTCACAGAGATGCTGGGGAGGTGGTGGTGGTGGTGGTGGGGGGGGGTTGACTTCCCTCATTTGTTCACATTCTTAGTGTTGATCTGTGTCTTCTTCAAAACTGGCGACCAAATATTATTCATAGATTCTTCCTTTTTATTAACAGCATATTTATGTTTATAAATTTCTATCGCCTCTCGGTGCAATCTAGGCATAAATTGTGCACTCCTTACTGTGCAGAATGAAACAGTTATTACTAACAAATAAGAAAAATGTAATGCCTGATACTGACAGACATGCTGTGCACTGCCGCAGAAAGAAGCCTAATCACAAAACTTCAAAGTGAGAATGTTGAATCAAAATAGCTAGACAGCAGCATAGGGAGTAAGGGTATGCTTGAAGGCCACTATGGTGATTAAAAGAATAGGCCTTTAGGCAATTAAAAACAGGATGTTAGAGCTGAACCTAGACAGGTGGTGATAAGGTAGAGAAGGGGCCTTTTCACCTTACAAGTTGTTTGTGGGTTGTATCTAATTAATGCAAAGTGAAACAAACTAGGGCAGGAATATTATATTATTTTCTGTTTAAGCACCTCGGATTAGTTGGGGTCTAGCGATGGGTGTAGGAATATATACTGTTGTTACGTGTAACCAAGGGTGCGGCTTCTCTCTTGTGCATGCAAAGTCACCAGCTTTTTCAAAGGCTTAACAAAACTTCTGTTCAGCACAAGTTTTTTGTGAAGGTTTTTGTACCAAACATTACTAATAACTCCGTATGATCAAAGTCAATCTGATGGTCTTGATCCAAGGCATGCTCCACTAGGGCTGACTTCTCTTTTTGTCCTAATCTAAAGAATCTCTGATGTTCTTTAGCACTTTACCTATTTTATATGTGGTCCCTTTTACATAGGGCAAGCTAATCCGGTCTTTTTCTATTCGTGGTTCTTTGGGTTCCTTGCTTATGCCTCTTCTTCTGTTTATTCTATTTGATATCCTCCTGACTATACTCATTAGCCTGTAAGTCTTTTCCTATGTATGTTTTTTTCCTTCTGTATGTCTGTTCCTTCACTAATTACTTCTGCCCTGTATAGTGTATTAATTAAACTATTTTTCTGGCTGGGGTGTGGTTAGACTCTTTGTGTAAACATCTATTAGTGTGGGTGGGCTTTCTATAAACGTGGTGTCCTAAGGATCCATCTTCCTTCCTATTAACTAAAACATCTAAAAATGGTAAAGTGCCCTTTCTTTCCTTCTCAACAGTAAAACGGATGGACAGATGTTGGTGATTCAAATGTTCTAAAAATATGTCTAATTCATTATCATTATCATCTCACACCACAAATATATCATCCACATATCTTAGCCAGGTACTAGGTTTATATGTAGACTTACCATCCATCCTGGAAATACCAGGATAGTCCCAGATTCTGGGGGTCCATCCCAGCCGGAACCAGGTCTGTCTCAGTTTTCCAGGTCTGCCTCTTCCAGCCGCCGCTACCATGATTTTAAAAGTGTAAAAGTTCCTGTGCGCCGCCATCTTAGATTTCACGAAATCTTGCAAGATCCAAGATGGTGGCGCCCAAAAATCGTGAGGGCACATGAGACAGTAGTTATCTTCTGAGATTGGAACACCTTAAAAAAGCCTCTTTTAGACTGTTTTTTTGTGTCCTGTTTTGCACCTTCCTGGCTGGCTGGGCACGAAAACAGCCGGGGTGGTGGTGCACTCTGGGAGGGGTTTCTTCTTAACTTCGGTTTTGTACGCCTGGGTGGCGCATCCTTCCTGGCTGGCCAGAAGAATCAAAAGACGATGCTGGAGAGGCTGCGCCTGTGCAAACTTGCTGCAGCCTCTCTAGCTCCCTTAGTCCTGCTGGCTGAGTCCTCCTGGTTGAACCCTGTGGCAACCTACACCTCAAGGGCCACAGTGTGTAACAGGCGGCTCCCAGCACCACCATCTGGAACCCATCCACCAGGAAGGAGCGGAACCACCACAAAATGATGCCCCTGACCCCCAACTTGGCCAATCGGCTTAGAAGGACACCATAATCAATGGTGCCAGTGGCGTCGCGACGACGCGCGACACCCCTGAGCGGGGGCGCGCGTCGCCCTTAAGGGGGAGGCTCCGCCCCTGCGCGTGACGTCACGCGCAGGAGCGGAGCGCCCTCCCCGCTCCGTTTTCGGCTCATTTTGGAGCCAAACGGAGCGAAGGGAGGGCGGGTGGGCCCAGCTCCACACAAAATTGTAAGTAAGGGGGCGTCGCGCGTCACCCCTGTACGCGCGACGCCCCCCGGCGGCCCACCCCCCCGCTTCCCCCTGTCGACGCCAGTGAATGGTGCCGAAAGACGCTGAAAGGTTCAGCAGGACCAACAGGGACACACTCCCCCTGTCCAGTCCTCGGCATATGACATCCACCAGGGTGACCAAGGCTGTCTCTGTCCCAAAGCCTCGTCTGAAGCCAGATTGGATCCTGGGTTAAACATCCCCTTTCCCTGCAAAAGCCTACCGGTCTCACTGCGCAGTCCCACTGCCATTTTGGCACCACTACATATGCTGTAAAGGATAGGATTGGGCTCTCAACTACTTAGAGTAATACGGTAATATGCAATTGTCTTTGAATCTTAGACTGCATTTATCATAGCAAAAAATATATATTTTCAGGGTTTACTGGACACCATAGCATCTTTATAGTAAAGGAGTACAAACAAAGACTGGATTGACACGGGATTAAAAGACATGGAGAAGATAAAAATATATTTGAGTTTAAAAACTCAAAAACTTTTTAAACTCAAATATATTTTTATCTTCTACATGGCTTTTAATCCCATTTCAATCCAGTCTCTGTCTGTAATTTCCGGCCATGGAAGTTTGAGATCGTAAGTAGAGGAGTAATTAAAATATACAAATGCTGGCATTGTAATTCTTCAAATGTCCGTCTTATACAAACGCTTTGATTCTGTTCAGGTTGTTGTTTTTTGAAGTTATTAACAATATTAATCATGGACGTGCAGTACAGGGGTAGCAGTTGAGGCAGTATTGCCCTGGCATAGTCCATGGAAGAAAGCCACAGCCTAACCCTGAGATTGTGAGTGTCACCTTCTTACACCCAAGTACCTGGGGAAAGCGGGTGTGGGGACGTTGGCCACCCCATTGCTTTTAAAACCAAATATCCTCTTCTTTGCCCCTGATTACGCACAGGTCTGCCCCAAAGACATGGAATTGCTGCCATCGTATTTAGTTAGGCCTCCAGGAATGATCACAAGCAGTGGCCACATTTTAGAAATTCAGCTCTGCTTCAGTCCTTCGCTTATCTCCCACTGTCTGCAACATCATCTGGGAGACCTCCCCCACCCCCACCCCAAAAATGCATAGCAAAATGTAGTGGCTCATTATTTATCGCTGATTCCCTGCAAGGCTTTTCATGTACTCACTGCGAGGAGGAGGTAGGATCAGGACCAAAGCTGGAGACAAAGGGATGGTGGGATGCAACCAGCCTTCGGTGATCTTCCAGTTCTCCTGCTGGTGCCTCTGTTACCAGCACTCTCAACCAAGGGTTTATATCCTTGGTAGATGAGTAGATTAAGGAGGGAGGAGGCTTTTCCCCTCCCCTCCTGGCTTTCTCCCCACTCGTTCATTCACTCCCCACCCATCCCTTGTTGATCAATGCAATTCTGTATCAGCCACCTTGACTACCTCTCCAAGGAAACTATACTGCACAAGGGAAAGGGGGGGGGGGAGCAGGAAGCTGTACAGGCTGAACCCTGGGGAGAAATTAGCGGGTACAGCAAGTCCTCACTTAAAGTCATTTCGTTAAGTCATTTTGCTTAAAGTTGTTGAGAAAAAAAATTGATTCCTGGCTGTGGCCACTGTCTGTGTGGAGCTTGACCAGTGTCCCCATTTCTGCATGGATTTTCTCTGACCAAGAAACCTCACATTTATTTCAGTATTTAGTATTAGAAGTGTTTTGGCTTCTGTTGATGTTTTTGTGACCAGAAATATGCCATAAACTCTTATTTATGTCTATCAATTACCCTATGGTAAAACTGGTTTCTTTATAAGTCATGTTGCTTAAAGTTGCAGTTTCCAGGAGCTTATTGACAACTTGAAGTGAGACATTACAGTGTACATTAACTCAGCTCCTGAGCTAAGTTCTTTGCAGACTGAAACAAAACTGAATATTCACCTCCCTTGGATGCTCTTCATGACACCCCAAGAACCAGGCCCCGGAAAACAGCAACAAAAGAAATCAAAGTTCTCTTCATTATGATCAGGGCTTAAATGGCTGCTTTCTCAATGGGTTAGTAGCCTTTTTCAAAAGTGAATAAATATATTAAATTTATTTTTTGGGGGGTGGGGAGTTTATAGAAATGAAAAGGCAGGCTATATGTTCTCCTTTATCTCAATCAATATCATTTTTGGTGAATTTCCCTGTTATGATAATGAAATGAGTTACCTGTTGTGTTCCTCTTTCATTTCCATCCAGGCCATTTATACTGGGTTCCATTTCCAGTAACGGAGCATAAAATATTGTGTTTGACCAACCAGAACAGAACATTGAGACGATGCGTACAGACAAATAAGGAGCACAGAGGGAGAAAGTACGTACATTGTGCTGATTAATAGGCTTACCATCCGTCCCGGAAATACCAGGACAGTCCCGATTTCTGGAGTCCAGTCCCGGCCATCCAGGCCCGGAACCGGGTCTGTCCAGTCCCACTGGGTCTATCCCCTGAACACAGCTGGCCAGGGGAGAACGAGGTGGCAGAAGGGAGGAAGACAGCAAGGCAAGGAAAAATGCAAGTGGCGGTTGCAAAATGGCCATTTTCATGGCAATAAATAAATAAATAATCTGAGCTTGCAGCTGCATTCAGCAGCACCTGCGCAAGCCTCACAACAAGCGGCGAGCTGAGACTCATCGCAAGGCTCGCGCTGAATGTGCTGCGTTCAGCAGCGCATGCGTGAGCCTCACACGTACAATGTGTTTCTGGGACCACCGGGCCAGTCAGGATGGAATCAAGAATGGACCCCGGAAACCGGGATTGTCCCGGCCGGATTCGAGATGATGGTAAACCTAGATTTAAGCACTTTTTAATATAAAATTGCATACATGTAAGCCTAGAAGCAGTCAAACAGAATATGTGTAGATAACCTTTTATTTATTTATTTAAAGATTTTTTACCCTGCCTTTCTCCCGATAAGGGCAATCAAGGCGGCTTACAATTAAAACATGTTAAAATACATAATAAAATAAAATACAATAAAATAATTAAAAAAGGTGATTAAAACAATTAAAACAAACCCCAGTGGGTCACCTTATATTACATTTATTAAAAGGCCAGTCCACCATGTTAACCATCGAATGCCAACCTGAATAAAAACATCTTGAGGCCCTGCCCAAAAGTCTCTAAGGAGGGAGCCATTCTTAATTCCAGGGGGAGGGAGTTCCATAGTTGGGACGCCACCGCTGAGAAGGCCCTATTCCTCACCGCCATCCCCCTCACCTCTGTCAATGGTGGCACAGTTAACAGGCTGCGCACCAGCTGAAGATGGACAAAAAAAAAAAAAAAACACCTGGCCATAGCTGCCACCTGGAAATCCAGGAGCAGCTGTGTATCCAGGAGAACCCCCCAAGCTGTGGACCAGCTCCTTCAGATGGAGTACAATCCCATTCAGAGCAGGGTGATGGTCCAATACCTGAATCGTAGACTTCTGGACCAGAAGAACCTCTGTCTTACCAAGATTTAATTTCAGCTTGTTTGCCCCCATCCAGCTCCCAACTGCCTCCAGACAACGATTCAGGACATTGACCGCCCCCTTACACTCAAGGAGCATATTGTTGCTATTACTTAGTCCAGTGGTGGCCAACCTTTTTATGACATGTGCCACTTTTAGTTTTTTTGTATCTTGGGCGTGCCACAAAAATAAATAAATAAAGTAAATAAATAAATAATAAATAGTCGTGTTTTTATTTTATTAAATAACCATGTTTAAATAAAAACAGAATCACCTTCAGTTACTTAAGGTTTATTATTATATCCTTCTTAGAGCATGTCTGTCTGTCTGTCTCTCCTCATGTGCTTCTGTAGTTTGCCCACACACACACACACACACACACACACTCCTCATGTGCTTCTGTAGTTTGCCCCCCCCCCCACACACACACACACTCTCTCTCTCTCTCTCTCCTCATGTGCTTCTGTAGTTTGCCCACACACACACTCTCTCTCTCTCTCTCTCTCTCTCTCTCTCTCTCTCTCTCTCTCTCTCTCTCTCTCTCTCTCCTCATGTGCTTCTGTAGTTTGCCCACACACACTCACACTCTCTCTCCTCATGTGCTTCTGTAGTTTGCCCACACACACACACACACACACACACACACACACACACACACACACACACACACTCTCCTCATGTGCTTCTGTAGTTTGCCCACACACACTCACACTCTCTCTCCTCATGTGCTTCTGTAGTTTGCCCCCCCCACACACACACACACACTCTCTCTCTCTCTCTCCTCATGTGCTTCTGTAGTTTGCCCACTCTCTCTCTCTCTCTCCCTCTCTCTCTCTCCTTAAAATTAAAAGTAAATTGCAAAGCACAACAAAAAGCCTGGGTCAAACTCACACAACAAGCCTGATTCCTGTGCAAGCAATTCCCCCCCCCCCATGGAAACACTTAACACACGTTCATCATGCATTTTGAAAGAATAAAAGCGAGGCAAGCTCAGCTGCCCCTGGCTGGCCGCTGGAGGATCCCCCTCCTCACACACACACTTTTAGACTGCAATTTATTGAACCAAACCAACACCCAGGAGGACACAGGAAGCAAATAAAGCAGGCAGCAGCAGGACAGGAGAAGGCAAGCAGGCAAGCCCTACCCCCGTTCGCCCCCCTACCCCCGTTCACCCCCCCTGACTGTCTCTGACCTTTTTTTGTTGCTTTTGCTGCCTGCTGCGGACGACGAGAAAATGTTGTGGGCTGCTGCTGGGCTGGGCTGCTCTGCTGGCTGCTGCTGGGGGCCTCGGCAGCTCTGGGCGCTGCCCTGGATACGAAGGAAGAGGACGTGCGAGGCCCTGCTCTGAGCGAGCAGGCCTCGGCGTCCTTGGAAAGCGGCAGCAGCGGAGGTTCTGCTCCAGTGAGCGGCGATGAGACTCCTTTGATCCCTCGTGGAGGGATCGAGGGAGCTCCGAGGGACTGCAACGCGGTAACAAGAGGAGAAGGACTGAAGAGCGGTTCGTTCCGCTCCAACGGGCAGCGGAGATACCTCTTTGATCCCATGCGGAGGGATTGAAGAGGCAACGAGGGACTGAGAGACTGAGAACGTCTGCTGCTACAGAGTCCCGTCTGCTGCTGCTAAATAGGCGCGAACAGATCCTTCGCGCCTATTTAGCCTCCCAGGACCAACACGCGTGCGCGCTCATTCAGCTCTTGGCTGAACGCCAGGAGTCACAGCTGATTGGCGGCAATCAAAGTGCCGCCTGCAGGCTCCTGGCGTTCAGCCAGGAGCGCGCGAGCCAGCAGAATGGGAAAGATCGGCAGGGAGAGGCAGGGAGAAACACGAAAGAGCGGGCACGGAGGATTTCCCGTGGCCGCGAAGAGCTTATCTAGGCGTGCCACCCGACGGACCTTGCCGTGCCACTCTGTGGCACCCGTGCCGCAGGTTGGCAACCTATGACTTAGTCCAATTGGAGGGAACAGATCATTGGAAGAACTCCCCAGTCCTACATAAACATAATTAAGAACATGTTGCAAAGAAGACATTAAAATCAGGTATACGAAGAGAGGGAAAATAGGTTCACTCTCCCTATTAACTACCCCACACCTCAAGGGCAAGGGTGCCAAACAAGCACCCCCAGCACCACCTTCTGGGATCTATCAGCCAGGAAGGAGCAGAACCTTCCCAAGATGGTGCCTCCAAGCCCCACCCCAGCCAACCGACCCAGAAGGACATTAATTATTTTAATTATTAAAAATTAAGTAAATTACCTTTTTACTTACCTTTGCTGCTCCCCATGCTGCTGCTGCTGCTGCTGCTCCCCGCGTCCTCGCGCTGCTAAAAGTAAGTGCCTAGGGGGGCTGTGGAGGGCACGGGGGGGGTCGCGCCCGCACCCCGCACTTACTTTTAACAGAGAAAGCTCCGGTTTTTTTTCTTCAAAAGCCTTCGTTGCAGGCCTTCTTACCAACAAGTCTTCGGTGCAAGGTTGCTGAGACACTCTAGCACCGAAGACTTGTTGGTAAGAAGGTCTGCTGCAACTAAGGTTAGGCTTTTGAAGAAAAAAAACGGAGCTTTCTCCATTAAAAGTAAGTGCTTGGGGGGGTTGTGGAGGGTGCGGGGGGTCACGCTGGCCCTGCCATTGGTCCGCGTACCCCTAGGGGTACTCGGACCACAGGTTGAGAACCCCTGGCATAGACCAAGACATGGACACGTAGAAATGGATTTTAAATATTAGGAAGGCTAGAAGAAACTTCCTCAAGGGAGCAGCAGTCCAGCCCTGGGACACACAGAGATGTTGTGAAGTGTGGAGAAGAAACAGCTGGAGGGAGAGGGTGCTTCTGAGTTACCTGTTCAAGAATGGAGGATTCTATGGGCTGCCTCCTTGGATACTGTTTCCCAATTTATGGCTCTGTGGCCCATTTGGGGCCTGGCTTTTGTTGGCATAATCCCTAACCCCACCAGAGTGATCAGAGTAACATCTGAGATGGTTATCATAGATAGCACACTTGCAATAGGCGTCTCCATTAAATTAGCTATTTATTGTGGACACAGAGAGAATTCATTGAAAATATGTACATTGACTTGACACACAAAATTATATATAAAATGAAGATCGACTCAGAATGGACATATTGAGGATTGGCACTTCAGTGTCAACACAGACATTACTACAATACAACCCAGACTACCACCAAAGACATGCAAACCCCCGGCACAATGGCCTCCTGCAGCATCTACTGCTGGCTTGTGGGAAGGAGGCATGGCCTCTTCTTCATCATAATGCTGTTGGGGGGGAACCCAAAGAAAGACCTCAGTATCCCAGAGAATGTTGTTAGGTGGGGGAGGAGGACAGGCCCTCTTGAAAAAAAGGTTTCAGCTAATCAAGATTTGATAGTTAAAAAAAAATACAAACACCACAACAGGTTTGGGACATTTCAGAAGAGACAGGCGATGGACAAATTGGCGATGGACACAAACTAACGTGTCGGGGAGTAGGAAGTTCGTCTCCAGAAGTCGAAGTCTAAATTATTTAACCTGCGAAAAACAAAGAGTCAATCATAAAATCACCAAACTGGAGGAAGGAGCAAAAATGCAGTCCACACCAAATCCCTGCCCACAAACCAAGACCAGCTACACACCATCTCCTGTGCGTTGCTTTTGCTTCCCTGAAAGGCTCCGAAGGTGAGGGGGCGGGGCCGCTTCATTCCTCTGTGTAGGGGAGGCTCTAATTTCAGCAGAACGTACAGCTCTGCCCCCCCAGTAGTGATGCGAGTGCTTGGGAGTGGCTCTGGTCCGCTCTAGGTCGAAGCCAACATCGATTTCGGGACGATGGTAAGCCTACCCTTACTCACTGAGTGGAATTGAAATCTTTCAGTGGCACAGGATCACCTTTACTCACCTGTAGAAGTTGAGGCCAAGAAAATGCATCAGTAGACCTAATGATAGTCAGAGGTTGCCAAGTGTTCTCCATAGCAAACAGGAGGCCCCTGAGGCCTGTTTCATACTTGCCCCAATCAAGTTTTCTTGGGGCATTGCATCCAGCACCCAGACCAATGGATGTGGATTGTTCTCTGTGGAATTTGAGAAGGATCTCTGCACTGTTCTGATTCAGTAATTGTTTCTCCTTTGGCAAGTACAAGCCTATTTACAAGCCTATTCACTGTAGGATGTTCATAAGGAAGGTGTTAAAGGGCTTTTGTTTTATTTGACTGCCTCTTCCCTTCCTGCATTTCATTAAGCCATGGGTTGGCTTACCAGATCTCCAACTGGGACAGAGTGCTAGACCTTTAGGAGAAGGAATGTGGGCAGGTGTAGCTTGTTAAGTCCTAGAGCACAATCCTAGGCATGTCTACTCAGAAGCAAGCCCCATTGTGTTCAGTGGGGCTTGCTTCTGAGTAGACATGCCTAGGATTGTGCTCTAAGGTTTAACAAGCTACACCTGCCCTCATTCCTTCTCCTAAAGGTCTAGCACTCTGTCCTGGTTGGAGATCTGGTAAGCCTAGCCATGGGAGAATTATTCCTTGTCTCCAACCCCCACCCCACCCGGGGATCCTCACAGGGTCATTTCAGTTGTCTTCCTCTCTCTCAGTAGTACAAAGGCATCTTGTTTTCCATGCTGCTGTTTCCGGGTTGTATGCAAAGTGATGTTCTCCTTCTGTTATTATGTCCTGTCCCTGGCAGCTCATTTATTTCAAATGAGCTGAATCTACCTCAGAAAAACAGGATTGCAACCAAACCAGACAAACCCAAAACACACCCACAAGGGAAGGAAACAAGGGACAAGTGGCAGGTGTGCACCGATCTGGGCTTTTCTATAGAACTTCCCGATGAGTAGGAGTAAGCCCTGTAGACCAGAGGTTCTCAACCTGTGGTACGCGTATCCCTGGGGGTACGTGGGCCACAGGTTGGGGGTACGCAAGATGCTATTTCGCGTACCCCCGCGTACCCCCTCCTCAAATTTCCCCCTGAAAGCTGCAAAAAGCCATTTTCGGGCTGTGGCGCAGCCAAGCGGGTCCTCCGGCTCGCGCCGCAATCTGAAGAGAGAGGCTTCAGCCCTGCCAGGCTGTAGCCTCGCCCTCCGGCTTGCGGCATGAGCTGCAGGTCCCGCCCGGCCGCGCCGCAACCCGAAATCGCCCCCAGTAGGTCTCCCTTACCTTAGTGTTCAGCCGCCGCCATGTTGGATCTCCCAAAGTGTCCCTGGCAGGACTGTAGCATCTCTCTCTGGATTGCGGCACGAGCTGGAGGACCCGCTCGGAAGCGCCGCATGGCCGGAAAAGCACTTTTCCCCTCTTTTTTTGGGGGGTGCACTTTTGGTGAGGGGTACGCGGGGTTATGCGGGACTTGGGGTAGATCAGCGGGGTGCTTGGGGGATCCCGGGAGGAGGTACGCGGGTCCCCAAAGGTTGAGGGATGCTGCTGTAGACCAATGGGACCTCCTTCTGGGTAGGCATGCATAGTTGTGTGCTGTGAATCCTTTTTTGTGCAACTGTTATGTTCCAAAGTAAGTCAAAGCAACAGTATGCAACAGCTCCAACGCAAATCAATGGGGCGTGTCAAGTCTATGGGACACCTCAAGGTCCCGTAGTGTAGAAATGCATCAAGTCCATGGGACATGTACAGGTCCTGTAGCATAGAGACCATATTTTTTCAGGTATATGAAACACCTGGATTTTTTTTTCTGGAGGCATAAACCCCTTAACTCCTTAGGTCCCCTGAGAAGGATTTACCAACCAACCCCCCAAAGATTATCCTTTTGTTCGGTCCCTGGGCCTCAATATAATATTATAGGGTTCTTGGGATTATTCTATGTAAGCCTATGGTCTAACTTGAAAAAGTGCCTCTGAGTATGTGTGGAATACTGTATCTTCAATTAGGCTTCTAAGGCTAGATAGCATTGTGTTTGGATCAGCTGTGTGCTGCTTCCCATTGGGACTTCTAAAATAACTTTACATGCTAGGCATGTGGGATGCCCTCCTCATACCAGAAAGTTGCTAAGAAAGGAAATTGTGTCAGAATGCCCATCCCTTTCCAGTCAATAATACTCAGAGTGTGTTTGGGTGAGGAAGAATAGTCTCCACATCAGAAACAAGTGGCTGTTTTGCAGAACTAGAAACTCACGGTGATTTGCCCTTGTGATCGTTCTTACTGATGGTAGCTGCTAAAAGTAGATTTGCTACTCCTTTTTCGGAGGATTGGTCCCTTTCCCAATGTTCTTGGAATGTCCATTGCGGAGTCTGTGCTCATGAAGCATCGCTATCAGGATCATTGGGATGAATCTCTTGTTGACCCTTGTGGAAGAAAAAGAACGGGCAAATAACAGAGCCTTCCTTGTGTCCTCCTCACCCCAAATACTGCAGCAACATTCAGGTCTGAATTCAACCCAGGACTCACCAAGACCCCCTTGCCCAGAATTTGACTTGCGTGCTCAGTCCTGGGTTAACAGGAAGGATTTAAAATGCAGGTTTGCCCATATTGTTGTTTGTAAAGTGTTTTGTACCTTTCCCAATGTTTATATAGGCAGAAGTAATAACAAACAGGAGTGCTCCGAGCATGTGCATATTGACTAATTGCTCGACACCCATCAGGTTCTACACGTCTGAGCTCAAGAGTAAAGGCAGGAGTAAAGACTAAGTAAGCTGTAAGCTACATCTTCAGGCCTCATTTCATCCGGAATCCTTGCTGCAGATTAAACATTTTGAGGGATGCTGTAGACCCACGAAGGGCCCTGGCAGCCACAAAGCTACTCACCCTAAGTCACCACAGGAGCCTGACTCCTACCCGGACGGAGTACACCAGAAAACCCCAGCTGGAGACGATTATCCATGGAGGGCGGCTAAATCACCACCACACCCTTGGGGGAGGGAGACAAAAAGGCTAGAGGGGGCCGAGGAAGCGCTGGAGCTAGGTAGGCGGTTCTGGGGAGCCAGAGCCTCGACAAAACCAGGAAATGTATACAACATGAGAGCACAATCGTTACCTTGCCTGCCTGCCTGCCTGCCTGCCTGCCTGCCTGCCTTGGAAGACTGGGCTCCCCTACGGATCCTCCTCCACCCGGGACTAGGACACGGGAGCCGAAAGAGGGAATACGTGCGCCTAACACTACCGGGGCTGGAAACATCCATGACAAGCACACTGCAGACACCGCTAGCATCTTGAGGAAGCATCAGTGCCCTGCCTTCCCCGAGTTTCCCAAGGAAGAGCCACATCCCTGAGGATATCACGATAATAGCGCGAAGCCAACCTAAGACTCCATGAACAGAACGAGAGCTCTAACCACAAAGGAATGTATTCTGTTACTTTCTATCACTCTTAAAAGCCAATAAACCTCATTAAAAGTTGAATTGCTTGTAACGCAGTTTCTTTAACAGGATGGCAGGTCCAAACCCCTTCGATGTACCCCTATACTCCTGGGTGGCCGGCGGGAGCTGTGGGGATGTACAGATGCTAATTAAGAAATTATAAAGATGATCAGGTATTTTGTCTGAAAAGTACGTTACAACGCAAACAAGTTTGGTGCATGATATTTACGATGAATGAGATTTTCATTGCACCTTTGCTTATGGATATGCACATAGAATGCTTCTATTTTCTTTGTACTTTCTACTGGAATAATACACTTCTCTGGAATCGCTGCCATCGCTGACCTCACCCCCGCAAGCACTCCGGCCGGCTGCCCGAGTGCTTGCTGGCACTTTTTTCCCGCCGGCACATCTATTTTTCCCGTGATTGGCATATCTATTCCCAGGCACCCTCCTGACATCACCCATTCTCAGTTAACAGTTGGCAACAAGGGCAGCTGCAAAGTGCGTGAAGCAGAATAAAGGAAAGTTTAGACTGTATGCAGAGTGATTTTTCTTTCCAAATAACCACAACCTGCCTGACCCTGTACATATGCCTTGTATTGGGGAAAATCTTCACATTTAATCCATTCTAAACATTCTCTTTCATTTATTTATGAATTCTTTTATTTATTTATTATAAATTCTTATTTATTTATTTGTGTCGATTTTTTCCACCCCCGTGATATCACGATTCCTGGACACGCCCACGGACGGATCTCTATGGTGGATTGAGTTCTCAGTGTATGTTTGGGTGAGAAAGGATAGTCTCCACATCAGAAACATGTGGCTGCTTTGTGGAACTAGGAACTCACCGTGCTCTGCCATCGTTGTTACTTTGGGGGATAATTCCCGAAAGAAGCTTTGTTATGCGGTCTGAGATGAATCTCTTGTCGACCCTTGTGGAAGAAAAAGAACAGGCGAATAACAGAGCCTTCCTTGTGTCCTCCTCACCCCAAATACTGCAGCAACATTCAGGTCTGAATTCAACCCAGGACTCACCAAGACCCCCTTGCCCAGAATTTGACTTGCGTGCTCAGTCCTGGGTTAACAGGAAGGATTTAAAATGCAGGTTTGCCCATATTGTTGTTTGTAAAGTGTTTTGTACCTTTCCCAATGTTTATATAGGCAGAAGTAATAACAAACAGGAGTGCTCCGAGCATGTGCATATTGACTAATTGCTCGACACCCATCAGGTTCTACACGTCTGAGCTCAAGAGTAAAGGCAGGAGTAAAGACTAAGTAAGCTGTAAGCTACATCTTCAGGCCTCATTTCATCCGGAATCCTTGCTGCAGATTAAACATTTTGAGGGATGCTGTAGACCCACGAAGGGCCCTGGCAGCCACAAAGCTACTCACCCTAAGTCACCACAGGAGCCTGACTCCTACCCGGACGGAGTACACCAGAAAACCCCAGCTGGAGACGATTATCCATGGAGGGCGGCTAAATCACCACCACACCCTTGGGGGAGGGAGACAAAAAGGCTAGAGGGGGCCGAGGAAGCGCTGGAGCTAGGTAGGCGGTTCTGGGGAGCCAGAGCCTCGACAAAACCAGGAAATGTATACAACATGAGAGCACAATCGTTACCTTGCCTGACTGCCTGCCTGCCTGCCTGCCTGCCTTGGAAGACTGGGCTCCCCTACGGATCCTCCTCCACCCGGGACTAGGACACGGGAGCCGAAAGAGGGAATACGTGCGCCTAACACTACCGGGGCTGGAAACATCCATGACAAGCACACTGCAGACACCGCTAGCATCTTGAGGAAGCATCAGTGCCCTGCCTTCCCCGAGTTTCCCAAGGAAGAGCCACATCCCTGAGGATATCACGATAATAGCGCGAAGCCAACCTAAGACTCCATGAACAGAACGAGAGCTCTAACCACAAAGGAATGTATTCTGTTACTTTCTATCACTCTTAAAAGCCAATAAACCTCATTAAAAGTTGAATTGCTTGTAACGCAGTTTCTTTAACAGGATGGCAGGTCCAAACCCCTTCGATGTACCCCTATACTCCTGGGTGGCCGGCGGGAGCTGTGGGGATGTACAGATGCTAATTAAGAAATTATAAAGATGATCAGGTATTTTGTCTGAAAAGTACGTTACAACGCAAACAAGTTTGGTGCATGATATTTACGATGAATGAGATTTTCATTGCACCTTTGCTTATGGATATGCACATAGAATGCTTCTATTTTCTTTGTACTTTCTACTGGAATAATACACTTCTCTGGAATCGCTGCCATCGCTGACCTCACCCCCGCAAGCACTCCGGCCGGCTGCCCGAGTGCTTGCTGGCACTTTTTTCCCGCCGGCACATCTATTTTTCCCGTGATTGGCATATCTATTCCCAGGCACCCTCCTGACATCACCCATTCTCAGTTAACAGTTGGCAACAAGGGCAGCTGCAAAGTGCGTGAAGCAGAATAAAGGAAAGTTTAGACTGTATGCAGAGTGATTTTTCTTTCCAAATAACCACAACCTGCCTGACCCTGTACATATGCCTTGTATTGGGGAAAATCTTCACATTTAATCCATTCTAAACATTCTCTTTCATTTATTTATGAATTCTTTTATTTATTTATTATAAATTCTTATTTATTTATTTGTGTCGATTTTTTCCACCCCCGTGATATCACGATTCCTGGACACGCCCACGGACGGATCTCTATGGTGGATTGAGTTCTCAGTGTATGTTTGGGTGAGAAAGGATAGTCTCCACATCAGAAACATGTGGCTGCTTTGTGGAACTAGGAACTCACCGTGCTCTGCCATCGTTGTTACTTTGGGGGATAATTCCCGAAAGAAGCTTTGTTATGCGGTCTGAGATGAATCTCTTGTCGACCCTTGTGGAAGAAAAAGAACAGGCGAATAACAGAGCCTTCCTTGTGTCCTCCTCACCCCAAATACTGCAGCAACATTCAGGTCTGAATTCAACCCAGGACTCACCAAGACCCCCTTGCCCAGAATTTGACTTGCGTGCTCAGTCCTGGGTTAACAGGAAGGATTTAAAATGCAGGTTTGCCCATATTGTTGTTTGTAAAGTGTTTTGTACCTTTCCCAATGTTTATATAGGCAGAAGTAATAACAAACAGGAGTGCTCCGAGCATGTGCATATTGACTAATTGCTCGACACCCATCAGGTTCTACACGTCTGAGCTCAAGAGTAAAGGCAGGAGTAAAGACTAAGTAAGCTGTAAGCTACATCTTCAGGCCTCATTTCATCCGGAATCCTTGCTGCAGATTAAACATTTTGAGGGATGCTGTAGACCCACGAAGGGCCCTGGCAGCCACAAAGCTACTCACCCTAAGTCACCACAGGAGCCTGACTCCTACCCGGACGGAGTACACCAGAAAACCCCAGCTGGAGACGATTATCCATGGAGGGCGGCTAAATCACCACCACACCCTTGGGGGAGGGAGACAAAAAGGCTAGAGGGGGCCGAGGAAGCGCTGGAGCTAGGTAGGCGGTTCTGGGGAGCCAGAGCCTCGACAAAACCAGGAAATGTATACAACATGAGAGCACAATCGTTACCTTGCCTGCCTGCCTGCCTGCCTGCCTGCCTGCCTGCCTTGGAAGACTGGGCTCCCCTACGGATCCTCCTCCACCCGGGACTAGGACACGGGAGCCGAAAGAGGGAATACGTGCGCCTAACACTACCGGGGCTGGAAACATCCATGACAAGCACACTGCAGACACCGCTAGCATCTTGAGGAAGCATCAGTGCCCTGCCTTCCCCGAGTTTTCCAAGGAAGAGCCACATCCCTGGGGATATCACGATAATAGCGCGAAGCCAACCTAAGACTCCATGAACAGAACGAGAGCTCTAACCACAAAGGAATGTATTCTGTTACTTTCTATCACTCTTAAAAGCCAATAAACCTCATTAAAAGTTGAATTGCTTGTAACGCAGTTTCTTTAACAGGATGGCAGGTCCAAACCCCTTCGATGTACCCCTATACTCCTGGGTGGCCGGCGGGAGCTGTGGGGATGTACAGATGCTAATTAAGAAATTATAAAGATGATCAGGTATTTTGTCTGAAAAGTACGTTACAACGCAAACAAGTTTGGTGCATGATATTTACGATGAATGAGATTTTCATTGCACCTTTGCTTATGGATATGCACATAGAATGCTTCTATTTTCTTTGTACTTTCTACTGGAATAATACACTTCTCTGGAATCGCTGCCATCGCTGACCTCACCCCCGCAAGCACTCCGGCCGGCTGCCCGAGTGCTTGCTGGCGCTTTTTTCCCGCCGGCACATCTATTTTTCCCGTGATTGGCATATCTATTCCCAGGCACCCTCCTGACATCACCCATTCTCAGTTAACAGTTGGCAACAAGGGCAGCTGCAAAGTGCGTGAAGCAGAATAAAGGAAAGTTTAGACTGTATGCAGAGTGATTTTTCTTTCCAAATAACCACAACCTGCCTGACCCTGTACATATGCCTTGTATTGGGGAAAATCTTCACATTTAATCCATTCTAAACATTCTCTTTCATTTATTTATGAATTCTTTTATTTATTTATTATAAATTCTTATTTATTTATTTGTGTCGATTTTTTCCACCCCCGTGATATCACGATTCCTGGACACGCCCACGGACGGATCTCTATGGTGGATTGAGTTCTCAGTGTATGTTTGGGTGAGAAAGGATAGTCTCCACATCAGAAACATGTGGCTGCTTTGTGGAACTAGGAACTCACCGTGCTCTGCCATCGTTGTTACTTTGGGGGATAATTCCCGAAAGAAGCTTTGTTATGCGGTCTGAGATGAATCTCTTGTCGACCCTTGTGGAAGAAAAAGAACAGGCGAATAACAGAGCCTTCCTTGTGTCCTCCTCACCCCAAATACTGCAGCAACATTCAGGTCTGAATTCAACCCAGGACTCACCAAGACCCCCTTGCCCAGAATTTGACTTGCGTGTTCAGTCCTGGGTTAACAGGAAGGATTTAAAATGCAGGTTTGCCCATATTGTTGTTTGTAAAGTGTTTTGTACCTTTCCCAATGTTTATATAGGCAGAAGTAATAACAAACAGGAGTGCTCCAAGCATGTGCATATTGACTAATTGCTCGACACCCATCAGGTTCTACACGTCTGAGCTCAAGAGTAAAGGCAGGAGTAAAGACTAAGTAAGCTGTAAGCTACATCTTCAGGCCTCATTTCATCCGGAATCCTTGCTGCAGATTAAACATTTTGAGGGATGCTGTAGACCCACGAAGGGCCCTGGCAGCCACAAAGCTACTCACCCTAAGTCACCACAGGAGCCTGACTCCTACCCGGACGGAGTACACCAGAAAACCCCAGCTGGAGACGATTATCCATGGAGGGCGGCTAAATCACCACCACACCCTTGGGGGAGGGAGACAAAAAGGCTAGAGGGGGCCGAGGAAGCGCTGGAGCTAGGTAGGCGGTTCTGGGGAGCCAGAGCCTCGACAAAACCAGGAAATGTATACAACATGAGAGCACAATCGTTACCTTGCCTGACTGCCTGCCTGCCTGCCTGCCTGCCTTGGAAGACTGGGCTCCCCTACGGATCCTCCTCCACCCGGGACTAGGACACGGGAGCCGAAAGAGGGAATACGTGCGCCTAACACTACCGGGGCTGGAAACATCCATGACAAGCACACTGCAGACACCGCTAGCATCTTGAGGAAGCATCAGTGCCCTGCCTTCCCCGAGTTTTCCAAGGAAGAGCCACATCCCTGAGGATATCACGATAATAGCGCGAAGCCAACCTAAGACTCCATGAACAGAACGAGAGCTCTAACCACAAAGGAATGTATTCTGTTACTTTCTATCACTCTTAAAAGCCAATAAACCTCATTAAAAGTTGAATTGCTTGTAACGCAGTTTCTTTAACAGGATGGCAGGTCCAAACCCCTTCGATGTACCCCTATACTCCTGGGCGGCCGGCGGGAGCTGTGGGGATGTACAGATGCTAATTAAGAAATTATAAAGATGATCAGGTATTCTGTCTGAAAAGTACGTTACAACGCAAACAAGTTTGGTGCATGATATTTACGATGAATGAGATTTTCATTGCACCTTTGCTTATGGATATGCACATAGAATGCTTCTATTTTCTTTGTACTTTCTACTGGAATAATACACTTCTCTGGAATCGCTGCCATCGCTGACCTCACCCCCGCAAGCACTCCGGCCGGCTGCCCGAGTGCTTGCTGGCGCTTTTTTCCCGCCGGCACATCTATTTTTCCCGTGATTGGCATATCTATTCCCAGGCACCCTCCTGACATCACCCATTCTCAGTTAACAGTTGGCAACAAGGGCAGCTGCAAAGTGCGTGAAGCAGAATAAAGGAAAGTTTAGACTGTATGCAGAGTGATTTTTCTTTCCAAATAACCACAACCTGCCTGACCCTGTACATATGCCTTGTATTGGGGAAAATCTTCACATTTAATCCATTCTAAACATTCTCTTTCATTTATTTATGAATTCTTTTATTTATTTATTATAAATTCTTATTTATTTATTTGTGTCGATTTTTTCCACCCCCGTGATATCACGATTCCTGGACACGCCCACGGACGGATCTCTATGGTGGATTGAGTTCTCAGTGTATGTTTGGGTGAGAAAGGATAGTCTCCACATCAGAAACATGTGGCTGCTTTGTGGAACTAGGAACTCACCGTGCTCTGCCATCGTTGTTACTTTGGGGGATAATTCCCGAAAGAAGCTTTGTTATGCGGTCTGAGATGAATCTCTTGTCGACCCTTGTGGAAGAAAAAGAACAGGCGAATAACAGAGCCTTCCTTGTGTCCTCCTCACCCCAAATACTGCAGCAACATTCAGGTCTGAATTCAACCCAGGACTCACCAAGACCCCCTTGCCCAGAATTTGACTTGCGTGCTCAGTCCTGGGTTAACAGGAAGGATTTAAAATGCAGGTTTGCCCATATTGTTGTTTGTAAAGTGTTTTGTACCTTTCCCAATGTTTATATAGGCAGAAGTAATAACAAACAGGAGTGCTCCGAGCATGTGCATATTGACTAATTGCTCGACACCCATCAGGTTCTACACGTCTGAGCTCAAGAGTAAAGGCAGGAGTAAAGACTAAGTAAGCTGTAAGCTACATCTTCAGGCCTCATTTCATCCGGAATCCTTGCTGCAGATTAAACATTTTGAGGGATGCTGTAGACCCACGAAGGGCCCTGGCAGCCACAAAGCTACTCACCCTAAGTCACCACAGGAGCCTGACTCCTACCCGGACGGAGTACACCAGAAAACCCCAGCTGGAGACGATTATCCATGGAGGGCGGCTAAATCACCACCACACCCTTGGGGGAGGGAGACAAAAAGGCTAGAGGGGGCCGAGGAAGCGCTGGAGCTAGGTAGGCGGTTCTGGGGAGCCAGAGCCTCGACAAAACCAGGAAATGTATACAACATGAGAGCACAATCGTTACCTTGCCTGCCTGCCTGCCTGCCTGCCTGCCTGCCTGCCTTGGAAGACTGGGCTCCCCTACGGATCCTCCTCCACCCGGGACTAGGACACGGGAGCCGAAAGAGGGAATACGTGCGCCTAACACTACCGGGGCTGGAAACATCCATGACAAGCACACTGCAGACACCGCTAGCATCTTGAGGAAGCATCAGTGCCCTGCCTTCCCCGAGTTTTCCAAGGAAGAGCCACATCCCTGGGGATATCACGATAATAGCGCGAAGCCAACCTAAGACTCCATGAACAGAACGAGAGCTCTAACCACAAAGGAATGTATTCTGTTACTTTCTATCACTCTTAAAAGCCAATAAACCTCATTAAAAGTTGAATTGCTTGTAACGCAGTTTCTTTAACAGGATGGCAGGTCCAAACCCCTTCGATGTACCCCTATACTCCTGGGCGGCCGGCGGGAGCTGTGGGGATGTACAGATGCTAATTAAGAAATTATAAAGATGATCAGGTATTCTGTCTGAAAAGTACGTTACAACGCAAACAAGTTTGGTGCATGATATTTACGATGAATGAGATTTTCATTGCACCTTTGCTTATGGATATGCACATAGAATGCTTCTATTTTCTTTGTACTTTCTACTGGAATAATACACTTCTCTGGAATCGCTGCCATCGCTGACCTCACCCCCGCAAGCACTCCGGCCGGCTGCCCGAGTGCTTGCTGGCACTTTTTTCCCGCCGGCACATCTATTTTTCCCGTGATTGGCATATCTATTCCCAGGCACCCTCCTGACATCACCCATTCTCAGTTAACAGTTGGCAACAAGGGCAGCTGCAAAGTGCGTGAAGCAGAATAAAGGAAAGTTTAGACTGTATGCAGAGTGATTTTTCTTTCCAAATAACCACAACCTGCCTGACCCTGTACATATGCCTTGTATTGGGGAAAATCTTCACATTTAATCCATTCTAAACATTCTCTTTCATTTATTTATGAATTCTTTTATTTATTTATTATAAATTCTTATTTATTTATTTGTGTCGATTTTTTCCACCCCCGTGATATCACGATTCCTGGACACGCCCACGGACGGATCTCTATGGTGGATTGAGTTCTCAGTGTATGTTTGGGTGAGAAAGGATAGTCTCCACATCAGAAACATGTGGCTGCTTTGTGGAACTAGGAACTCACCGTGCTCTGCCATCGTTGTTACTTTGGGGGATAATTCCCGAAAGAAGCTTTGTTATGCGGTCTGAGATGAATCTCTTGTCGACCCTTGTGGAAGAAAAAGAACAGGCGAATAACAGAGCCTTCCTTGTGTCCTCCTCACCCCAAATACTGCAGCAACATTCAGGTCTGAATTCAACCCAGGACTCACCAAGACCCCCTTGCCCAGAATTTGACTTGCGTGCTCAGTCCTGGGTTAACAGGAAGGATTTAAAATGCAGGTTTGCCCATATTGTTGTTTGTAAAGTGTTTTGTACCTTTCCCAATGTTTATATAGGCAGAAGTAATAACAAACAGGAGTGCTCCGAGCATGTGCATATTGACTAATTGCTCGACACCCATCAGGTTCTACACGTCTGAGCTCAAGAGTAAAGGCAGGAGTAAAGACTAAGTAAGCTGTAAGCTACATCTTCAGGCCTCATTTCATCCGGAATCCTTGCTGCAGATTAAACATTTTGAGGGATGCTGTAGACCCACGAAGGGCCCTGGCAGCCACAAAGCTACTCACCCTAAGTCACCACAGGAGCCTGACTCCTACCCGGACGGAGTACACCAGAAAACCCCAGCTGGAGACGATTATCCATGGAGGGCGGCTAAATCACCACCACACCCTTGGGGGAGGGAGACAAAAAGGCTAGAGGGGGCCGAGGAAGCGCTGGAGCTAGGTAGGCGGTTCTGGGGAGCCAGAGCCTCGACAAAACCAGGAAATGTATACAACATGAGAGCACAATCGTTACCTTGCCTGCCTGCCTGCCTGCCTGCCTGCCTGCCTGCCTTGGAAGACTGGGCTCCCCTACGGATCCTCCTCCACCCGGGACTAGGACACGGGAGCCGAAAGAGGGAATACGTGCGCCTAACACTACCGGGGCTGGAAACATCCATGACAAGCACACTGCAGACACCGCTAGCATCTTGAGGAAGCATCAGTGCCCTGCCTTCCCCGAGTTTTCCAAGGAAGAGCCACATCCCTGAGGATATCACGATAATAGCGCGAAGCCAACCTAAGACTCCATGAACAGAACGAGAGCTCTAACCACAAAGGAATGTATTCTGTTACTTTCTATCACTCTTAAAAGCCAATAAACCTCATTAAAAGTTGAATTGCTTGTAACGCAGTTTCTTTAACAGGATGGCAGGTCCAAACCCCTTCGATGTACCCCTATACTCCTGGGCGGCCGGCGGGAGCTGTGGGGATGTACAGATGCTAATTAAGAAATTATAAAGATGATCAGGTATTCTGTCTGAAAAGTACGTTACAACGCAAACAAGTTTGGTGCATGATATTTACGATGAATGAGATTTTCATTGCACCTTTGCTTATGGATATGCACATAGAATGCTTCTATTTTCTTTGTACTTTCTACTGGAATAATACACTTCTCTGGAATCGCTGCCATCGCTGACCTCACCCCCGCAAGCACTCCGGCCGGCTGCCCGAGTGCTTGCTGGCGCTTTTTTCCCGCCGGCACATCTATTTTTCCCGTGATTGGCATATCTATTCCCAGGCACCCTCCTGACATCACCCATTCTCAGTTAACAGTTGGCAACAAGGGCAGCTGCAAAGTGCGTGAAGCAGAATAAAGGAAAGTTTAGACTGTATGCAGAGTGATTTTTCTTTCCAAATAACCACAACCTGCCTGACCCTGTACATATGCCTTGTATTGGGGAAAATCTTCACATTTAATCCATTCTAAACATTCTCTTTCATTTATTTATGAATTCTTTTATTTATTTATTATAAATTCTTATTTATTTATTTGTGTCGATTTTTTCCACCCCCGTGATATCACGATTCCTGGACACGCCCACGGACGGATCTCTATGGTGGATTGAGTTCTCAGTGTATGTTTGGGTGAGAAAGGATAGTCTCCACATCAGAAACATGTGGCTGCTTTGTGGAACTAGGAACTCACCGTGCTCTGCCATCGTTGTTACTTTGGGGGATAATTCCCGAAAGAAGCTTTGTTATGCGGTCTGAGATGAATCTCTTGTCGACCCTTGTGGAAGAAAAAGAACAGGCGAATAACAGAGCCTTCCTTGTGTCCTCCTCACCCCAAATACTGCAGCAACATTCAGGTCTGAATTCAGCCCAGGGCTCACCAAGACCCCCTTGCCCAGAATTTGACATGTGTGCTCAGTCCAGGGTTAACAGGAAGGATTTAAAATACAGGTTTGCCCATATTGTTGTTTGTAAAGTGTTTTGTACCTTTCCCAGTGTTTATATAGACAGATGTAATAATAAACAGGAGTGCTCCGAGCATGTGCAAATTGACTAATTGCTCGACACCCATCAGGTTCTACACGTCTGAGCTCAAGAGTAAAGGCAGGAGTAAAGACTAAGTAAGCTGTAAGCTACATCTTCAGGCCTCATTTCATCAGGAATCTTGGCTGCAGATTTAACATTTTGAGAGATGCTAATTAAGAAACTATAAAGATGATCAGGTATTTTGTCTGGAAATTACTTTACAATGCAAACAAGCTTGGTGCATGATATTTACGATGAATGAACTTTCTGTTGCACCTTTGCCTATGGATATGCACATAGATGGGTATGCACATAGATATGCCACCAGTGGGCAGCGCAGTGGGTTAAACTGCTGAACCATAAGCTGTTGATCGAAAGGTCAGCAGTTCGAATCTGCGACGGGGTGAGCTCTCGTTGCTTGGCCAGCTCCTGCCAACCTAGCAGTTCCAAAGCATGTTAATGCGAGTAGATAAATAGTTACCGCTTGCGGGAAGGTAAATAGTGCTCCGTGTTCCAGCCGCATGCTACGCGCTGCAGCAAGGAGAGTCATGCCGGCCACATGACCACGGAGGCGTCTTTGGACAACGCTGACTCTTCAGCTTTGAAATGGGGATGAGCACCACATCCTAGAGTCGGACACGACTGGACATAATTTTCAGGGGTCACCATTACCTTTTTATGCACATAGAATGCTTCTATTTTCTTTGTACTTTCTACTAGAATAATACACTTTTTTTTTTTGCATAACGTTAGACTTGACCTTGTTTAGGGCCCCAGTGTGGTTTCATCCACCCCTGGCTAAGGACTCTCAGGCGCAAGATGTGAATGCAAGGCAGGCCTGAGGGCCAGTACCTCTCATGTGAGAAACGAAGCCCAAGTCAAAACTCGTTTGAGTAAGGAATTCATGTGGAAAAGCAGCATGTGCGAATCCCAAGAGGCTCCACCTGTGTTTGAGTCTCCTGTGCGTTGCCTTGGCCGCCCTGAATGGCTCCAAAGGCGAGGAAGTGGGGCTGCCTCGGGCCTGTTTGTAACGGTGATTCGGTGCGCGGCGGAAGTTAGCTCTCTGCCCTCCCTGGAGCGACGCTGCTGTGCTCACTTACAGTATATAAACTGTTGGAGTCGGAGATGCCGATGCCACTCAACTCCAAGTGAAAATGTTCGACTGGAGCCTAGAGAGCTTGTGGTTGCAGAGGAAAATGTCTCTTCGGTTGACGACTGCAGTGGCTGAGATGCTCCTCTTTCATGGTCTTGAACAGGGGTTCTCAAACTGGTAGGTCACAGCCCACCAGGAAAACTGGAAGTGGCCATTACTTCCTTAAGGGGGGTGGCAAAGTGCAGTGACGTCGGTGACGCCCCACTGTCACTGCCCGGAAATGTTTTTTAACTTATTGGGGGGGGGTGCTGGCTCTCCGGAGGGTGTGTGGTGGCCTCGGCCCCCTCTGCGTGCCTCCCCGCTCTTCAGATCATCTCCCTGAAGCGATTGAGACCCACTTCTGGGTTTTGTCCAAAACTGGGTCTTGATTGTTTCAGGGAGCAGATATGAAGTACAGAGAGGCCCGCAGAGGGGGCCACGGCTTCCCTGCACCCACCGGAGATCCGCTCCCCTGGAAAGTAAAAATAAATAAATTGCGGGTTGTGCGAGGAGTGCCGCCGCTGTCGGCCTGCCCCCGCAAAGACAATTTCCCCAACTTGTGAGGAGAACTTTATGAACCGCTCATCTACATCTTCTAAGACTGCTCAAACCCAGGTGTAAACCTCCTCCTTGGTTGCAACTGGGGGGGGGGGAGAACAGGGAAGGGAGTTCAAGATGGCACAGGAAATCTTCTGGGAAGGTTCTCCTGTGTTCGCTGCAACCCAGACACACAGGCTCCTGCCCTGCCAATTGGGCGGGAGGATCATCCTGGCTGCGCCACAACTCGGAGAGAAAAGCTCCAGCCTAGACTAGACTCTTGGACTCTAGAACCCTTGGACTGCTAGGAGATCAAATCAGTCAATCCTAAATGAAATCAACCCTGACTGTTCCCTGGAAGGACAGGTACTGAGGCTGAAGCTCAAATATTTTGGCCACCTAATGCGAAAAGAGGACTCTCTGGAGAAGACTCTGATGCTGGGAAAGATTGAAGGCAAAAGGAGAAGGGGAAGGCAAAGGATGAGATGGTTAGACAGCATCACCGATGCAACAAACATGAAAATGAGCGAACTCAGGGAGATCGTGGAGGACAGGAAGGCCTGGTGGGATATGGTTCATGGGATCACGAAGGGTCGGACACGACTTAACGACTGAACAACAAGACTAGACTTTAGAACTTCCAAGGTTGTTCAAACCCTGGTCTAAAGCTCCCCCTTGGTCGCAACTGGGGGGGGAGAGAAGAGGGGAAATAGTTCAAGATGGCACAAGAAACCTACATATAGAGAAGAGTGCTTGCTAATGGTCCCTTGAATCTGGTTTCCAATTAAGTTTCTAGGAGATGAGAGCTAGTTAATGGCCTCTTCCAGGCAGTCAACGCTAATGGGAAGGGTGTCTAATCAGGCGTTTTATGGCTGGGTTCTGCCTGCACTACACCAAAAAAGGCTTTCAGCCAGGTTAGTCTGTTGCACGAAAGACAAAACACAAGTCTTGTGTGATAATCTTCTGTAGCCAATTTCTGAGTATTTGTTCATTGGACTCTTTCTCGTTTTATTGCATACTGCTGTGCATATTTTTTAGAAGCAAGAAAGAGGTGGCAAAATATTTTAAAGAAAGGGAAATGCTTGCTGTGTCTCATGAAGTGGACGATGGGCCACAAGGCCTTATGCTACAAGCACTGGTGAGTGAGAATCATTAAGGTGTCATCATCAGACTCTCTTGGTGGTTTTCTCTCCAAGGTCAACTCTGCCTAGCAGAAACCTACACAGAGTAGTGACCTTTTTTTTGCACTGATGGTGATATGCAACTGAGAGCGAGAACGGTACTTGGACCTCACTGATTTGAGCACTCAGTCACAGGTTGGGATATGAACCTTGTCTGGAGTACTTCCGCGCTAGAGAGAAAGCTTTTCTAAAGAGAAGCTTCTCTATCCTCACTTGTGTCCAGGTCCAGGCCAGGCCACCTCCATGTGCTATTTGCATTAGAAGAATCAAATACACAGGCCCCAGTTATCCAATAGATGTATCTTCTCATTTGGCCTAAGTGTCACACAAATGGGGGGGGGGGGAGAGGTGCTTGAGATGGGAGGAAGCTGCATCCCTTCCTCCTTTTCTTTGGAGCCCTGCACAAAAAAAGAGGACCACCCACTTCACACCCACATGCAAAAGTCAAACGTGTGCGTGCGTGTGTGAGTGTGAGCATAATCTCATTTCACCCAGCACCCAAGCAAAGGTTGCGCGCACACACACACACACACACACACACACACACACACACACACACACACACACACACACACACACACCTCAGTTCTTCATGGGAAAGATTAATTCCAGGATATGGTGGCATGAGAGAATCGGCATCCGCATCCACTAAGGTTCCCAAACAGTATAAGATGCACAGAATCTTCACAATCATCTGGGGCCAGGGCTTCAAAGAAGCAACCATCTAGGAGGTGAAAGACACAGAAGAAGTATGTACAAAGTTGGCCCGTGTTGCAATAACACCACATTTTTGGAAAGTTGGAATGCATCAAGCCCTGTGCTGAAGAAGCTCGTTTTTATCTTGTGATGTGTAGTACAATTAAGCATGGCAAAGTCCGGAAAGTGTATTGGCCTTATCTCAATTGCCTGAGAAATAATGTTTCTCGAGCAATTTCCTAGAAGCATGCTACACAAATGTATGAAGAACCCCAGATCCAAACCGCACCTGGCCACAAGTTTACTGAGGAATTATGAGGACACTGGTTGGTTATCTGGGTTCTGCAGAGAACCTTGGGCATTTGCTCCAGCATGGGATAAGGCGGGGTATACATTTTTCAAATAAATAAATAAATAAATAAAATATCCTTGACTTGGGAAGTTGGGCCACTTTAAATCTGTCGCTTTGGGGTAAAGTTAATACACTTAAAATGAACATTGTACCTTGTATACTGTATGTTTTATGTGCAACCATCCTATATATACCACAAAAATTGAATGCATTCAATATTTTGTTTAGAAAATTTTTTTATGGGGATCTGCACTGCCTAGGACAGTGATGTCAAACCTTTTTGAGCCCAAGTGCCCAAACTGCAAACCAAAATTTCTTTTTTTTTCCAAAGTGCCAACACTGCAATTAAACCTGAATAATGAATTTAGCGTCTTTTGAGTGATTTTTTTGGGGGGGTGCACCCTCAGGGACCCTGCTCCGGGTGTCCCCCGGCCCGCCTGCCCCCCGGGTGCCCCCCGCCTGCCTCCCGCCTCCCGCCGGCTTACCTGCAGCTGCTCCTTTCCCACGTGCAAGGAGTTTCATCTGCCTGCTACCACGTTGCCGCCGGGACGCTTCTCCTGGAACTGGAAGGGCGGGCATCCAGGCAGCCAGGCAGGCTAGGCGGCGGCGGCAGCAGCAGAGGAGGCTGCCGAAGAGGAGAAGGAGCGAGCTGGACCCGCCCCCGCCTGTGGCAGGCAGGCAGGTCGCACTCTCAGCTGGGAGGCGGGCGCTCTGGAGTCCGGCGGAGCTCTCTGTCCTTAGGGGCGGCTGGCCGGCACGCCGGCGTGCCCACAGAAATGGCTCGGCGTGCCGGCAGCGGCACGTGTGCCACGCATTCGCCATCACTGGCCTAGGATCTCTTTTTAGTGGATGCAATTACCATTTAACATAGGGAGAGTTGGACTTCCTGATCTTAGTTTATACCAACAAGCTTATCTGTTAAGCTATCTGTAACTCCTTCATGGATCATTGCCTTGTCGTGGCGAAGGGGCTTGCGTAACTCAATGAAGCCATGAGCTATGCCGTGCAGGGACATCCAAGACGGACAGGTCGTAGCAGAGAGTTTTGACTAAAAGTGATCCACTGGAGAAGGAAATGGCAACCCACTCCAGTAACCTTGCCAAGAAAATCCCATGAACAGTACCAAAAGGCTAAAAGATATGACGCCGGAAGATGAGCCCCTCAGGTCGGAAGGTGTCCAATATGCTACTGAGGAAGAGCGGAGGACTATTCCAAGTAGACCCAGAAAGAGTGAAGCGGCTGGGCCAAAGCCAATAGGACGTCCAGCTGTGGATGTGTCTGAGGTTGAAAGGAAAATCCAATGCTGCAAGGAGCAATACTGCTTAGGAACATGGAATGTGAGGTCTATGAATCAAGGCAAGCTGGATGTGGTCAAAAATGAGATGATAAGATTGAACATTGACATCTTGGGAATCAGCGAACTAAAATGGACGGGCATGGGCGAATTTAAGTCAGGTGACCATCATATCTACTACTGTGGGCATGAATCCCTTAGAAGAAATGGAGTAGCCCTCATAGTCAATAAAAGAGTGGGAAAGGCAGTACTGGGGTGCAACCTCAAAAACGACAGAATGATTTCAGTTCGAATCCAAGGCAAACCATTCAACATTACAGTAATCCAAGTGTATGCCCCAACCACTGATGCCGAAGAAGATGAAGTTGACCAGTTCTATGAAGACCTACAACACCTTCTAGAACTAGCACCCAAAAAAGATGTCCTTTACATCATAGGAGACTGGAATGCTAAAGTAGGAAATCAAGAAATAAATGGAACAACAGGCAAGTTTGGCCTTGGAGCGCAAAATGAAGCAGGGCAAAGGCTAACAGAGTTCTGTCAAGAGAACACGCTGGTCATAGCAAACACTCTTTTCCAACAACACAAGAGGCGACTCTACACATGGACATCACCAGATGGTCAATACCGAAACCAGATAGATTATGTGCTTTGCAGCCAAAGATGGAGAAGCTCTATACAGTCAGTAAAAACAAGACCTGGAGCTGACTGTGGCTCAGATCATGAGCTTCTTATTGCAAAATTCAGACTTAAACTGAAGAATGTAGGGAACACCACTAGACCAGTCAGATATGACCTAAACCATATCCCTTATGAGTATACAGTGGAGGTGAAGAATAGATTTAGGGCATTAGACCTGGTAGACAGAGTGCCTGAAGAACTATGGACAGAAGTTCGTAACATTGTACAGGAGGCAGCAACTAAAACCATCCCAAAGAAAAAGAAATGCAAGAAAGCAAAGTGGCTGTCAGATGAGGCTTTACATATAGCTGTGGAAAGAAGGAATGCAAAAAGCAAGGGTGAAAGGGAAAGATATAAACAACTGAATGCAGAGTTCCAGAGAATAGCAAGGAGAGATAAGAAGGCCTTCTTAAATGAACAATGCAAGGAAATCGAGGAAAACAACAGAATGGGGAGGACTAGAGATCTCTTCAAGAAAATTGGAGATACCAAGGGAACGTTTTGTGCAAAGATGGGCATGATAAAGGACAAAAAAGGCAAGGACCTAACAGAAGCAGAAGAGATTAAGAAGAGATGGCAAGAATACACAGAAGAACTATACAAGAAAGATCTGAATGTTCCTGATGACCACGCTGGTGTGGCCACTGACCCAGAGCCGGACATCCTAGAGAGTGAAGTCAAGTGGGCCTTAGATAGCATTACTAACAACAAAGCTAGCGGAGATGATAATATCCCAGCTGAGCTACTTAAAATACTAAATGATGATGCTGTGAAGGTGCTGCACTCAATATGCCAACAAATTTGGAAAACTCAGCAGTGGCCAAAGGATTGGAAAAGGTCAGTTTACGTTCCAATTCCAAAGAAGGGCAGTGCCAAAGAGTGTTCAAACTACCGTACAATTGCACTCATTTCACATGCTAGCAAGGTTATGCTCAAAATCCTACAAGCTAGGCTTCAGCAGTACGTGGACCGAGAACTACCGGACGTACAAGCTGGGTTTCGAAGAGGCAGAGGAACTAGAGATCAAATTGCCAACATGCGCTGGATCATGGAGAAAGCACGAGAGTTCCAAAAAAACACCTACTTCTGCTTCATTGACTACGCAAAAGCCTTTGATTGTGTGGATCACAACAAACTGTGGCAAATTCTTAAAGAGATGGGGGTACCAGACCACCTTACCTGTCTCCTGAGTAACCTGTATGCGGGTCAAGAAGCAACAGTTCGAACCGGTCATGGAACAACTGATTGGTTCAAAATTGGAAAGGGAGTACGGCAAGGCTGTATATTGTCACCCTGCTTATTTAACTTATATGCAGAGTACATTATGAGAAATGCAGGGCTGAATGAATCGCAAGCCGGAATCAAGATTGCCGGGAGAAATATCAACAACCTCAGATATGCAGACGATACCACCCTAATGGCAGAAAGTGAAGAAGAACTAAAGAGCCTCTTGATGAGAGTGAAAGAGGAGAGTGCAAAAGTTGGCTTGAAACTCAACATTAATAAAACTAAGATCATGGCATCTGGGCCCATCAATTCCTGGCAAATAGAAGGGGCAGAAATGGAAGCAGTAACAGATTTTACTTTTCTGGGCTCCAAGATCACTGCAGACGGAGACAGCAGCCATGAAATTAAAAGACGCTTACTCCTTGGAAGGAAAGCTATGGCAAACTTAGACAGCATAATAAAAAGCAGAGATATCACCATGCCAACAAAAGTTCGTATAGTCAGGGCAATGGTGTTCCCAGTAGCAATGTATGGTTGCGAGAGTTGGACCATAAGGAAGGCTGAGCGCCGAAGAATAGATGCTTTTGAACTGTGGTGCTGGAGAAGACTCCTGAGAGTCCCTTGGACTGCTAGGAGATCAAATCAGTCAATTCTAAATGAAATCAAGCCTGACTGTTCCCTGGAAGGACAGGTACTAAGGCTGAAACTCAAATATTTTGGCCACCTGATGCGAAGAGAGGACTCTCTGGAGAAGACTCTGATGCTGGGAAAGATTGAAGGCAAAAGGAGAAGGGGAAGGCCAAGGATGAGATGGTTAGACAGCATCACCGATGCAACAAACATGAAAATGAGCGAACTCAGGAAGATAGTGGAGGACAGGAAGGCCTGGCGGGATATGGTTCATGGGATCACGAAGGGTCGGACACGACTTAACGACTGAACAACAACATCTGTAACTATTGGGATAATTTATGATTGGAGACTCCATCCTGGACTATTTTAGAAACTTCTGCTATGGCTCCTCTATGGAAATGGACAGTTTGGGGGTCTACATATGTCAAAGCAAAGGAGATCTCATCAGCTTTATCTACAGTAAGGTATGTGTGGAATATGATGGCACAGAAATATGAATTTGATCCTTATTGGCACGCTAAATTAACATTGTGGGCCAATCTAGTATTGAAGATTGGGAAGGAACCATTCTTTTGTGTGTGTGTGTGTGTGTGTGTGTGTAAGATCTGGACTGATAGGTCAATATTTACCCTAGATCAATTAGTTGATCAAGATCAAGAGTTCCTTTCTTAAAAAAATGAATGTAGTTTCTTGACAGGATTATAAGCCATGTTCAAAAATAATTATTTATTTAATTTATTTAAATCGTGTTTATTAAATTAAATAAATAATTATTTTTGAACAAGGCTTATAATCCTGTCAAGAAACTACATTCGTTATTTATAATAGCTGGCCACGAAAGTTTCAGATCTATTTTAAAGTTCCTTTCTTTTTCAAGGCTGATGAACTGCCATCATCTGCTACGTGGTGATACTTACAATTGCAGCATTTATTAGTGTCTAAATTTGGTTCTGAGGCATTATCCGCCTCTCAGACTCCATCACTCTTAGAAATGCTCCTAGAATCAATGGGGAAAAGGAAGCCTGCAATATTTGTTTGCAAATATCTGATGTCACTTAACAAATACAATACACACAGCCCAATCCTTAATGTGCCGCCTGTAAAGCAGTCAGCTCCAGTTGCAAAAATCTACCCAACAGTGCACCTTCCGAGGCATGCCGGAGGATGTCCAGATGCATGCTGGGAAAGGTAAACTAGTGGGAAGGCGGGAGAAGGCGTAATGGGGCAGGGAGGGGGCATAACAGGGGGTGGGGAGGCCACGGAAGGGGGAGGATGTGTCATGGAAGGCCCATGCCAGATTCTATCCCCCTTATTAAGAATTGTTATTAAGAATATTTATATACCGCTTTTCAACAGGAGTAGAGGTTTACCTAATAAAATAAATAAATAAATGGTTCCCTGTTCCCAAAGGGCCCACAATTATTATTTTTTTAAAAAAATTCCCGGCGGCTTCCCCGCCCCTCTTCTCGGGTTTATGCTACCCAAATTGCTAGCATAGGTCCGAGGAGAATCATTGCAGGCATGACACTTACGCAGGGGTAAGGGGATTAAACATCCCCATTCCCTATGGAAGCCTCACGGTCCTGCCCCTGCCGCACAGGATGCAGCGGCACCAATCGGCGGATGCAAAGAATAGGATAGGACTTTCAACTACTTAGAGTAAGGTAGAATGCAGAGCTTGACCATCCTATCCTGTATAACCACTGGAAGATGTTTTTAAGCAACATCTCTGCATTGTCTTTGGATCTTAGACTGTGTTTATTACAGCAAAATATTATTTTCAGGGTTTATTGGACACCACAGCCTTTTTATAGTAAAGGACTAATTAAAACATACAGATGCTGGCTTTGTAATTCTTCAAATGCCTGTCTTACACAAATGCTTCGATCCTGTTCAGGAATGCGTCATCTTTGGGAAGAAGTTATTAACAATATTAATCAGGGACGTGCAGTACAGGGGCGGCGGTTGAGGCAGTACTGCACTGTCATAGTCTACAGAAGAAAGCCGCAGCCTAACCTTGAGATTCCGCGCACTGTAGGGAAGTCAACCACCCCTATTACTTTTAAAACAAAATGCCCTCAACCTCTTCTTTGCCATTATGCACAGATTACACACAGATATGGAACTGCTGCCATCATATTTAGTTGGGCCACCAGTAATGATCACAATTGGTGCCCACATTTTAAAATTTCAGCTCTGCTTCAGCCCTTCGCTTATTCCCAACGGTCTGCAACTTCGTCTGGGGAGACCTCCCCCACCCCACTCTAAAAATGCATAGCAAAATGGAGGGGCTCATTATTTAGCACAGATTTCCTGCAAGGCTGTTCAGGTACTCACTGTGAGGAGGAAGAGGAGGTAAGATCAAGTCCAAAGCTGGAGACAAAATGATGGTTGGACACAACCAGCCTTCAGTGATCTTCCAGTTGTCTCCTGCTGGTGCCTCTGTTACCAGCTCTCTCAACCAAGGGTTTATATCCTTGGTACATGAGTAGATTAGGAAGGGGGGAGGCTCCTCCCCTCCCCTCCTGGCTTTCTCCCCACTTGTTCATTCACACACCCCACCCATCCCTTGTTGATCAATGCAGTTCTGTATCAGCCACCTTGATTAACTTTCCAAGGAAACTACTTTGAACAAGGGAAGGGGGGGGAGCAGGAGGGTGTATGTACAGGCTGAACCCTTGGGGAGATGTGCCCTTTTAAAAAAGTACCATAGTCCCAATGTTCTGATCTGGCTGGTCAAACACAACATTTTATGCTCCGTTACTGAAAATGGAACCCAGTATAAATGGTCTGGATGGAAATTAAAGAGGAACATAATAGATTGTAACTCATTTAGTTAACATAACAAGGGAATTTCCCCCAAAAGATTTGACTGTGATAAAAGAGAACCTGTAGCCTGCCTTTCACTTCTACAAACCACCCAACGAAGACACCTTTGACTTCTTTTGTTGCTGCTTTAGGGGGTCTGGTTCTTGTGGGTGTCATGAAGAGCATCAATGGGAGGCAGTCGCGTTGCGACGACGCGCGTCACCCCAGAGCGGGGGTACGTGTCGCCCTTAAGGGGGAGGCTCCGCCCCCGCGTGTGACGTCACACGCAGGAGCAGAGCGCCCTCCCCGCTCCGTTTTTGGCTCATTTTGGAGCCAAACGGACACAAGGGAGGGAGGGCGGGCCCACCTCCAACCCAAAACTGTAAGTGGGGGGAATCACGCGTCACCCCTATATGCGCGACGCCCCCCGGTGGCCCGCCCCCCCGCTTCCCCCCGTTGACGCCAGTGATGGGAGGTGTTGTTCCTTGCAAGACCAGTGGGTAGTAGCAGCGTTGGCAATCTTCCAGCCTGTGAAGAAAAAGATTGCTTGTGTTTGTGTTTGTGTAGGGCTGGGGAGTTCATCCAATGATCTGTTCCCTTCAGTTGGACTTAGTAATAGCAACAATATGCTCACTCTCTGGTTTTCCTTAATAGGTAGTTAATAGGCAGAGTGAACCTATTTTCCCTCTCTCCGTATACCTGATTTTAATGTCTTCTTTGGAACATGTTCTCCCAATATTCTGATCTGGCTGATCCAACACAATCATTCATGCTCCATGGTTAGAAACCGATGTGCAGCTGACTTCTGACATTTGGGAAATTATAGGTGAAAATGTAAGACATATTGACAAATAGAAAAGGAAAGCTTTCAGGTACAGATAAAACTATTTCTTTCTCTGCATTATATTTTTATTATATTAATATAACATTAAACACAAAACAATACACAATATTTGAAAAGTTTACAGCAAGGGTGAAGTAGTATATTCTACTAGCATACTATCTCCAACACTCTATTCATCAAATCCATATACCATCACGTCATTTTTCTCTCTAACGTAAAATTGATTCCAATTGTTCTCAGAAACATTTACTGACTTCACTTTAATTAAAACTGCAAATTTATCCATTTCTAGAAAATCCAAAACTTTTATCTACCAATCTTTCAGCGAAGGTATTTCTGAATTCTTCCAATATTGCACATACAAAATTCTCGCGTCATATATAAAAAGAAAGTTTCCAATTTGCCCCTACATGATCGTCTCTCATACACAACAACAATACTATTTCTTCAGTTGTTAGGATTCCCAAGATTCTCCACTGGCGAAGGTTTTCCACAGGACTGCGTGAAACCAGCACCTTCACTCATACTCTGGATTGGGCTCTTTCCAACAAGAAGGGTCAGCCAGCAGAGCGACACAGACAAAAACATGGGCAGTGTATGGGAGGGGGGCTGTTCTGAGAGTACGGCTGCAATCCGATAACATTTACCTGGGAGTAAAACACACTGAACTCAATGGGACTTACTTCTGGGTAGACATGCATAGGATTGCACCAGAAGTCAGTCTTGTTTTTCCAGAATACTCAGGATCTGTTTTGCTATTTAGCAACATTTAGCTAAATATTTAGCAACATTTAGCTAAATAGGTTGAGGTTGGCTGCCAACTTGAAAGATGACAGCCAACCTCAACCCTAACCTTCGACCGCAAGATAGCACAGTAGGGGAGGCCATGAGGGAAAGGGAATGAATGGGGAGAAAGCCAGGACAGGAGGGGGAGGAGCCTCCCCCATCTTAATCTACTCATCTACCAAGGATATAAACTCTTGGTTGAGAGAGCTGGTAACAGAGGCATCAACAGGAGACAACTGGAAGTTTATTGAAGGCTGGTTGCATCCCACCATCCCTTTGTATCCAGCTTTGGACCTGATCGTACCTCCTCCTCCTCCTCACAGTGAGTACATGAAAAGCCTTGCAGGGAATCAGCAATAAATAACAAGTCACTACGTTTTACTATGCATTTGTAAAACGGCCGGGGTTCGGGACAGAGACAGCCTTGGTCACCTTGGTGGATGACCTGCGCCGGGGACAGGACAGGGGGAGTGCGTCCCTATTGGTTCTGCTGGACCTCTCGGCGACTTTTGACACCATTAACCATTGTGTCTTTCTGGGTCGGTTGGCTGGGTTTGAGCCTGGAGGCACCGTCTTGAGGTGGTTCCGCTCCTTCCTGGCTGATAGATCCCAAAAGGTGGTGCTGGGGGATGCTTGTTCAGCACCCTTGCCTTTGAGGTGTGGGGTGCCGCAAGGTTCAATTCTATCCCCCATGCTGTTCAATATCTATATGAAGCCGCTGGGAGAGGTCATCTGGGGGTTTGGTGTAGTGAGTCATCAATATGCTGATGACACCCACTTGACTGCAAGGGGGCGGTGAATCGTTGTCTGGAGGCAGTTGGGAGCTGGATGGGGGCAAACAAGCTGAAATTAAATCCTGATAAGACAGAGGTTCTTCTGGTCCAGAAGTCTACGATTCAGGTAGTGTACCATCATCCTGCTCTGAATTGGGTGGTGCTCCCTCTGAAGGAGCAGATCCGCAGCTTGGGGGTTCTCCTGGATGCACAGCTGCTCCTGGATTCCCAGGTGATGGCTGTGGCCAGCGGGGCTTTTGCCCAAGTTCGGCTCGTCCGCCAGCTGCGACCATACTTAGATTGTGCAGACCTGACCACAGTGACCCATGCATGCCCTAGTGGAATTGTTAACGAACAAGGAGCACTGATTGCTCAGTTTTGGATGGTCCCCTGGTCCACGGTAAGACTTTTAAATCTGTTAGTCCTTACAGCTTTAATTTATGCTAGACACAGGGAGGTAAAAACAAATAAACCAAAATTACCAGAGGCATCTGTTAATTTTATAATATGTAAAATGAAGACTTTGAGTGAGTATGAAAAGAACAGAATGCCGAGAGCTAAATGGGTAACGTTTTGGCCATGGATGGAGGGGACCACTCTGCCGATAACTTGAGGAAAAAAATTGTATTAGTGATAAGTTAGACAGAGAAATGATGTAATAGGTAGAGAAATGGTACTATTTGCTTTTATATAACAGACTTTTACGTGCGGGTATGTACAACTGAAGTAGTATGGATTTTTAAATAAAAAATTATATTCCCAGAAAAAATTATATTCCTAGTGGAATCTAAATTACATTACTGCAATGCACTCTACATGGGGCTGCCTTTGAAGACTATTTGGAAACTGCAACTAGTACAGAATGCGGCTGTCCATGTGGTTGCTGGGGCTTGTCGGTTCGACTCAGTCGGGCTGTTTCTTCGGCGGATACACTGGCTGCCGGTTCGTTTGTGGGCACAATTCAGAGTGCTACTTTTGACTTTTAAAGCCCGTTACAGATCGGGACCAGGGTATTTGAGGGGCCGCCTCCTTCCTTATATTCCAACCCATACTCTGAAGTCATCAGGGGGGCCCCTGTTAACCTTATCACCATTGACGGAGGTGAGGGTGATGGCGGCGAGGAATAGGGCCTTCTCGGCGGTGGCGCCCCAACTACGGAATTCTCTCCCACTGGAATTAAGAATGGCTCCCTCCTTATAGACCTTTCGGCGGGGCCTAAAGACATTTTTATTCAGGCTGGCGTTTGATGGCTAACATGCTGGGCTGGCTTTTTAATAAATGTAATCATAAGGTGACCCACTGGGGTTGTTTGTTTTAATTGTTTTAATTATTTGTTTTAATTAGTTTTATTGTATTGTATTATGTATTTTAACATGTTTTAATTGTAAGTTGCCTTGATTGCCCTTATCGGGAGAAAGGCAGGGTAAAAATTCTTTAAATAAATAATAAATAAATAAATTTGTGGAGTGGGGTAGGGTGGGGGTGGACTCCCAGAGAAAGGTGCAGACGATGGGCGATAAGTGAAAGGCTGAAGCTGAGCTGAATTGTTAATATGTGGCCACTGCTTGTGATCATTCCGGGAGGCCTAACTACATATGATGGCAGCAGTTCCATGTCTTTGGGGCAGATCTGCGCACAATCAGGGGCAAAGAAGAGCTTGAGGGCATTAGGCTTTAAAAGCAATAGGTGTGGACGAATTCCCCACATTCGCTTTCCCCAGGTACTGTTCCCCCACCTGGGCTCAGGTACTGGAAGTGACCATCAAGGAGACCAAAGAAGCTGCAGGGGGAGGAGGAAAGGTTCAGCTCATCTCAACCACACACCCCTTGCTTTTAAAAAGGGATCTCCACCTCCTTTTCCTATGGGACTGGAGCAATTCTGTGTTTGAGCACACAGAATTGCTGCTATCATGTAAGAGAAAGGCACTCTAAGCATGCTTAGGGGCACTAGGGGGTTGGACATATGAAGCCGCTTTGTACTGAGTCCCTCAGACCCCTGACCCATCTGGCTCAGTATTGCCCACAGAAGTGGCAGGAGTTCTCCAGGATTTCCGCTAACCCTACCTAGAGATAACAAGGACTGAATCCATCAGCATGCAGAGCAGGTGTTCTGTCGGTAACCTATGGCCCCCATTGACTTTGTTACTGCTGCACATTCTACGTGGGGGGGGGAGTAGTACTCTGGTCCAGATGTGGGTCTAATATATCATTAAAGTCCCCTCCCATCACCAAGTGATCATAAGAGATATTTACAAAATGCCTAAACTCTAAACCAAATGCCTAAACAAATGCCCCCTATGTGGGCTCCCAAAGTCCAAGTACCCCCGGACCCCAAAAAAGTGCAAACCCCCCCAAGTGTATTTTTTCCTCATGTTTTTCCCGGGCTGTGGTGCGTCTGGGCAGATTCTCCCAGTCGCTCCGCAACCCAGAGGGTGAAGCTAGAGCCCTGCCGATTTGTCAGGGGTGTAGCTTCACCCTCCGGGTTGCGGATCGACCGGGAGAAGCTGCCCGGATGCACTGCAGCCTGGGAAAAACGGCAAAATTGCCCAATAGCTTCCCTTACCTTGACTTCCAGCTGCCTCCATCTTGAATCTTGTGAAAATCTCTCAAGATTCAAGATGGCAGCGGCCAAATCTCGTAAGGGCATATGAGGCATGAGAGACTTCCTCATGTGCCCTTACGAGATTTTCGCGAGATTCAAGACAGAGGCAGCCGGGAGACAAGGTAAGTGAAGGTATTGGGCAATTTTGCCGTTTTTCTGCTCCCCCTTATCAGCAGCTGATCGCAGCAGCTGATATCGAGGACCATCTCACTTAGCCCCAACCTGCGGCCCGCGTACCCCTGGGGGTACGCATACCACAGATTGAGAAACGCTGCTTTAAAGCATTTGTGAATATACCTGGAAGATCCATATTTGGACGGAACAAATTGATGAAAGCAACATTTAAACCACACCAGTTCACCACTAGAATAATATATTTGCCCTCATTCTCCAAGATAATCTGAAGAATCTGAAATGAAATACAGTACAGTTATGAATTAGTATAGCTACACCTTTAGCACTTAGAGAGATATTCTGCAGTCCGCATTGCAGGGCTGCAGCCACATTGCCCAGCCCCTCCTCGCTGCGGCAGGCAGGGGCAGGGAATCACTGACAGCTGATTGGCTGTTGAATCTCCGGGTGGGATTGTGGGTGGTTGGAGTGAACAAGCCGCGCTCGCTCTCTTCAGTCCCGTCTGGTGTTTTGAGCCCGTTCGCACAATCTTCAGACTGAGATTAGCTGTTTGCCCTTTATGGGGGCTGGGTAGGAATTGTTTCCTTTAGCCTGATTGGACTTTGGCAGGAGGTTTTTCGCCTACCCCAGTCTGGGGCTGAGAGGGGCGGCATTTAGCTTCCTTGTTTTCTAATTGTAGCTGTTCACTTTCGTAGAGGAGGCATGTGGAATGTGGAAGGGTAGCTAGGGAGGGCTATTTGGCATACATCTGAGGTAAGCAATGTCAGGGGGTGAGCCAGAACTGCTCAGACGATGCTGAACCAGATTGGTGAGATTGGCTGGCAACCCCCCGTGCTGGAGTAGCGAAGACCATCTCAGGGAGTTTCCTGGGGGTGTTCTGTGCTGTCCAGCTGCCTCAGCCCTTCGTGGTTGGCTGGGATAGGCAGCTCAGTCATGGACCGAGTCAGGCTTGAGCCAGGATGTCATGCCATTTAGATCAATGGGGGAGGCAGACGGTTAGGAACGTTTCCCCCATTCAGTAACCTGCACGCCTGGGGGGGGGGGGGTTTAGTTAGTGCCCTGCTGCAGGTATGTTGTTATGCTTCAATAAAGTGACCCTAAATTCCGAGCCCCTGTCTGTCGTGTTATTTGGGGGTGCTTGGGTAAATCTGTAAGATATGCATATTATCCAACCCATTTTTTTTAAACAAACAATTCTTATCAGCTGCTTTTAGGTGGGTTTCTTGTAAAAAAGAACCTATAACAGTATTAAGATCTCTCAATTTGTAGAGCACTTTCTGATATTTGTGCTCGTCTCCAGTGCCCCTTACATTCCGACTAACCAGCTTAATCATGATTTATAGGTAACACTTGGTATAATAATGATGTAGCAAAGTGCCTGGTCCCATTTCAAAGCACCTTCTGTATTAATTGTGCTCAAACATTCACAGAAACAAACATTAAAATACGATTTAAAATTTTCATGGCCAGCAACAATCTTGGAACAACTGGAGTTAGACGGGTAAAAAGCCTTGGGCTTTTCCCGCACTTACCTTGGGAATCCCGGCAGCGGGCGGCGGGCGGCGGGCAACGGCCTTGCGCGAACACATTTCAACCTTACCTGGCCGGCGGCTGTTTCTGCGCATGTGCCTCGGCGCAACTCCTTTTCAACCCGGCTGTTTCTGCACATGCGCAGAAACAGCCGCCGGCGGGGTAAGGTTGAAAGGCGGTCGCGAGAGGCCGGCGGGGTGAGAGCGGGTCGCTGGTCGACTCGGACTCGGACCCCGAGGCTAGTCTGAGTCCGAGTTGGCCGAGTCGAAGTCGGGCGACTCGGACTCGTCGGCGCCCCCCGAAGCTGGTGCCGTGGGCCCTGAGCCACATGGGCCCCCATCTAATGACGCCACTGTTCCTTGATCCTTCAAGGCCCTCTGGAGGATGGCCTAACGTGAAGGATCTAGTAACTATATCAATCTAGTAATTACTAGATCAATCTACAGTAGTTACTAGTAATTTAGTTCAATGGGCTACATTCCTCTCCATAGCACCAGTTTTCTTGCTCTCCATGGGGATGCCCCGTGGGAATGGTTCTCTCCCGAACCCAGATAAGCAACCAGTGTCCTCATAATTCCCCAGTAAGCTTGTGGCCAGGTACAGTTTGGATCTGGGGTTCTTCATACAATTGTGTAACATGCTTCTAGGAAATGGCTCAAGAAGCATTATTTCTCAAGGCAACTGAGATAAGGCCAATACTCTTTCCAGACATTGCCATGTTTAACTGTACTACACATCAGAAGAAAAAAAATGAGCTTTTTCAGCACTGGGCTGGATACATTCCAGCTTTCCAAGAATGTGGTGCTTTTGCAATGCTGGCCGGCTTTTAACACACTGCTGTGTCTCTCATCTCCCAGATGGTTGCCTCTCTGAAGCGCTGGCCTCTGGTGATCGCAGTGACTCTGTGCATCTTATTCTGTTTGAGAACCTTAGTGGATGCCTATCCTGAAAAGCCACCGCATCCTGGACCCGATGCTTCACAAGAAGAACTGGCTGAATATCTCAGAGCTTGGAAACACTACATTAACTTAGTTACCAGGTCAAGGTACGTATGTATGGGTGCATGTGCGGTTGCTTTTGTTCTGAGTGAAATCAGACTCTCTCTCTCTCTCTCTCTCTCTCTCTCTCTCTCTCTCTCTCTCTCTCTCTCTCACACACACACACACACACACACACACACACACACACACACACACACACACACACACACAAACACACACACTTTTGACCATTGCATGTGGGTGTGGAGTGGGTGATCCTCTTTATTTTGGACAGGGCTCTGAAGAAAAGGAGGAAGGGATGCAGCCTCCTCCCATCTCAAGCACCCCCCATTTGTGGGACACTTGGGCTAAATGAGATGCAGTGGCTTACTGGCCAGGGTGTCAGCTTGCTCGATAGCAAGTGGGCCCTGTGGGCCCCTGATGAAGTGGGACCCCAGGCTGGCCTGCATCGCAGCAGGCCAGGTCTCTTCTGAGCTGGACCTGCTGCTTTCCTGCAGGCCATGACTCACTGCGCACCTGTGTGAGGCTTGCGCAGGCTTGCAAGAGCTCTCCCAGCAAGAGGGAGAGCTCTCGGGCGCCCACGCGAGCCTTACGCAGGGAGTCTTGGTCTGTCAGAATGAAGCAGACCAGGATCTGAAGAGCCCCGGTCCGCCACGTTGCAGCTGGCCTGGTCGGGATGAAGCGGCAGCGGCAGCAAGGAGGGCGGCAGCATCAAGCAGGACGAAGCCAATTGAAGCAGGGAAATGGGATTGGCAGGCCGTGACAGCGAGAGCAAGATGCGGGGAGTGGCGAGAAATGGAGGTGGAAAGTGGTGAGAAATGACGTGAAAAGTGGCGAGAGTATATCACCATCAATGCAAAAATTGGTCAACACCCTGTGTAAGTTTTTCCTTTGCAGAGTTGGCCTTGGAGAGAAAACCACCAAGAGAGTCTGATGATGACACCTTAATGACTCACCAACGCTTGTAGCATAAGGCCTTGTGGCCCATCGTCCACTTCAAGCATCCCCCTTCCTTTAAAATATTTTGCCACCTCTTTCTTGCTTCTAAAAAATATGCACAGCAGTATGCAATAAAACGAAAAAGAGTCCAATGAACAAATACTCAGAAATTGGCTACAGAAGATTATTACACAAGACTTATTATTTATTTATTATTTATTTATTTTTCACATTTTTATACCGCCCTTCCTCCAAGGAGCTCAGAGTGGTGTACATATTTCCTCCCCTCCTTTTTGTCCTCACAACAACCCTGTGAGGTAGGTGAGGCTGAGAGATAGTGACTGACCCAAGGTCACCCAGGAAGCTTCGTGGCTGAGCAGGGATTTGAACCTGGGTCTTCCAAACCACCTGACTATACCATCCTGGATCCTACCAGTTTTGTCTTTCGTGCAACAGACTTGTGTTTGACTTGTGTTGTGTTTGACTTGTGTTTTGTCTTTCGTGCAACAGACTAACCTGGCTGAAAGCCTTTTTTGGTGTAGTGCAGGCAGAACCCAGCCATAAAACGCCTGATTAGACACCCTTCCCATTAGCGTTGACTGCCTGGAAGAGGCCATTAACTAGCTCTCGTCTCCTAGAAACTTAATTGGAAACCAGATCCAAGGGACCATTAGCAAGCACTCTTCTCTATATGTAGTTTTCTTGTGCCATCTTGAACTCCCTCCCCTCTTCTCTCCCCCCCCCCAGTTGCGACCAAGGGGGAGCTTTAGACCAGGGTTTGAACAACCTTGGAAGTTCTAGAGTCTAGTCTAGGCTGGAGCTTTTCTCTCTGAGTTGCGGTGTGGCCGGGACTAGACTCCTGCCTGATCAGCAGGGCTGGAGCCTGTGTGTCCGGGTTGCGGCGCACATAGGAGAACCTTCCCGCGCTCTCTGGAGCCTGGGGAAAAATGTTTCCAGGAACACTGCCCAGCCCAGTGAATCCCTCAGTTCAAAGAGCAGCGGTGGCTCCTTGACTTCTGGAGGGGTTCAAAAGGAGACCCATTTAAGGCTGACAGGACAACATTAAGATCCCGCGTAGAGCATCTGTGAACCATCTGTGAAACTTAAGAAAATGTTTAATATGGGGATGTTGCGAAATGCTAGACCCCCAAACCAACACTGAGCACACTATTAATAGCCGCCACCTGTCTCTTGAGAGTATTAGTGCTGAGCCCCATTGAAAGACTAGCCTGCAAGAACTCAAGGACATGCTTTATGTTTGGCCTGGACGCCCTGATCCCTTCCGTCCTACACCAAGGAGCAAATTTCCTCCAGGTTGACGCATAGACTCTTTTGATGGAGTCTCTCCTGGATGCCAGGATAGTTTTTAAGACATTGTCTGAGTACCCAAGGCGTCTCAGCTCCAACCACTCAATCTCCACGCCGTCAAGTAAGACGTAGGGTTGTGGATGGGACAGAGGTCCCTGTATCAGAAGGTCCTTGATCTGAGGCAGAGGCCACTGCCTCTGGACAGATAGAGCGAGAAGAGTTGGGAACCAGGGCCTTCTCGGCCAGTTTGGTGCAATTAGAATTACCTCTGCTTGCAATTTTCTGATCCTTTGGAATAACGGAATGGGTGGAAAGGCATATAACAGGCCTTGCGGCCACCTTACCCACAGGGCGTCTAGCTGTTCTGCTCCTTCCCCTGGGAAGATTGCTAGGAACCTTTCTGTTTGTGTTGTGGGTCGCGTGGAAAAATATTCATCACCGGCATCCCGAGCTTGTCTGTCACCATTTGAAAAACTGACGGGTTCAGCTGCCACTCGAACTCCTTCATGGTCTGCCTGCTGAGCTAGCCCGCTGAAGTGTTGTCGATCCCCGCCAGACGCTTGGCCTGTGTAGGTAAATCACATTCTGCTCCGCCCAGAGTATTAGAAGGGTAGCCTCCCTGTGTAACGACTGAGACTTTGTCCCCCCTTGGCGGTTTACATACGCCTTCGCAGTCGTATTGCAATGGCCTCATGTGACCAGGTCCTGACATGATACCATTTGACCCAGCACTGAGGCCAGAGTCATCACATTTGAGTGTGTGGATGTAATCAGGTTGGACAGAGCTGCCTGGAGAGCCTTCTGTCGTTCCACAGAAATACAGAGGCGAAAGGACTTGGTGTCTATTATTAACCCCAAGTGTTCCAACCTCTGGGATGGTACCAGGGACCTCTTTGCACACAAACCCCAACCTTTCCAGGAGACTCATGGTTGTCTGCAGATCCTGCAGAGCTCCCTCCCTGGATGGCGATCTTATTAGAATATTGTCCAGATACGGGAATATATGGATCCCCTGTTGTCTTAGGAATGCTATGAGGGCTACGAGGGTCTTCGTGAAGACTCTCGGAGAGGCCGTGAGGCCAAAGGGGAGGGCACTGTACTGGAAGTGGCGCGCCCCATAACAGAAGCGCAGGAACCTGCGATGACTCTTCCGGATGGGAATGTGGAGGTAAGCATCGGTCAGGTTTATGGATGTCAAGTAGTCCTGTTTCTCGAGCGCTGCTGTAATCGACCTCCATGTTTCCATCTGAAATTTTCATCTGTGCAGGAACCTGTTGAGCCACTACAAATCCAAGATGGCTCTCCATTCCCCATTCTTTTTTGGGACCAGAAACCAGATGGAATAGACTTCCGCATTCCGTTGGTGGCGGGGTACTGGTTCTATTGCTTTTATCTTGAGCAGCTGAGTGATTGCTTGCAATCTCCTCAGATGTTTCTGTGGATCCCTGGAACAAGGAATTTTTACTATCTTGTTGCGGGGTCTCTTGCTGAATTCTAACTAAGTGTTTTCATTGTATTTTGAAAGAAACTTTTAAAGTAAATTTATTGCATACATTGCATTTTAAGGAAACTTTTGAAGTCATTTTAAATTATACATTTTTTAACATTTTGAGACTGTGTTTTGTTTTTGTGACCATAATCCCACAGAAGATGATCCAATCCTGTTACATCATAGCAGATCATAAGAGTTTTCGCTCTATTCTGTTCTAAGTTCTTTTCTATTGAGGTTATTTAATCGTTATTTGTAGATTTCTATTGCTTCTCTGTTGAGTCTTGGCAAGAAGGTGTTTGAAGTTGCCAGCACTTGTGTTTCTGAGAAGTTGATGGGGTGTTTGGTGGAAATAGCGTGTTCCGCCACCACTGATTTGTCTGGATGCATCAGCCTGCAATTCCTTTTGTGTTCCTCAATACGGGTTGAAATTTGACCACACAAACATGGTATTCTATGGACCCCAGGATGTGTTAATGGGGGTCTTTTGTCTTTCGTCGAGTGAAAATAGAAAAAGAAAAGAAGAACTTAGAACAGTCAATAGCAACTGGATTCCAACACTCAAAAACAAAGAGTCAAACCATATAACAAGTGCCCCCTTTAAGAGCACTACAAATTTTGTAACAACAATTCCCCTTAACAAGTCTTAATTAGAATGAAAAAAACATGTTTTCCTACTGCTGTGGTCACTGCCACTTTAAGAACTCTAAACTATAGGAAAAGATTTGCAGAATACGGGTGAAGATGCCATGTAATGTTTAATATCCTTCCAGAACATATTAAAACAATATTCAAAACTGTCCGAGGAAACTTGCTTGCAGAGTCTTCACTGACAGCCAAGAATACTATTTAAAGTCCGAGGAAAGAAAGAAGGTGGTAAAACCAACGTTTCGTTTCAATTCTTGGAACTTCTTCTTGGATACAACCCAGAGATTGAAGATGGAAAAAAGAACTGCTATTGAGCCTTCAGTTAAAATGCTAATTAGCAACGGAAGCAGAATCCAGATTTTCAATTGCGCTGACCATAGGTGACCACTAGAGGCCCTAATCTAATTATTTTACCAGCAGACAAGGGGAGTGCCACGGTGGTATTGAATATTGTAATAAGATCAGGGACTTATTAAATCCCGAAACATACACGATTTTAAAGGAGGATCCTACCAAGAAATTTTTGAAAGAGACCAATAAACTCATTAAGGAGGCTAATTTTAGTGTAGAAATTAAAAATAGATTAACTAAATCCGAGGCTTTGCCACCACGTTTGTATGGGTTACCTAAAATCCATAAACCAGATTGCCCATTGAGACCAATAGTAAGCAATATAGGTGCCCCTACCCATATCTTATCAGAACATCTGGCTAAAGTATTATATCCCTACATTGGTAACACCTCCAGTTACGTAAAAAATACATATCACTTCATAGATCTGCTTAGATTGACAATTTTACCACCTAATGCTCAATTGGTGAGCTTTGATGTTGTTTCCCTCTTCACCAAGGTACCATTAAAGGAGGTGATGAGACTCATTGATAATTTGACAGTGCCCAAAGAATTAATTCCACTGTTTCACCACTGTTTGACATCAACATACTTTCTATGGAACGGTGAATTCAGGGAACAAAAGGAGGGGGTGGCCATGGGGAACCCTCTTAACCCCATAGTTGCGAACCTGTATATGGAATATTTTGAAGAGCAGGCATTGAAATCAGCTCCACTAAAACCTAGTGTCTGGTGGCGTTACATGGATGACGTGTTTTGCATATGGCAACATGGGGATGCAGAATTAAATAATTTTTTAGAACACCTTAATAATCAATGCCCGGAAATCAGGTTTACAATGGAAAAAGAAAAGAACAATTCACTGCCCTTTTTGGATGTTCTGGTAACAAGGAAAGAAAATTCGACATTGGCTACACAGTGTATAGAAAGCCTACCCATACTAATAGATATTTAAATCAAAAATCTAATCATCATCCAGCGCAGAAAAATTCACTGATTAATTATCTGGTATATAGAGCAATGAATGTATGTGACAATGATTCTCTGAACCAAGAAAAACAGATAGTGTATGAGTCCCTTAGAGCTAATGGTTACCAAACAGCTCAAATTGATCAGTGTTGGGTTAAACAACATAGAAAACATGTAGCCAGATTGACAGGTAGTGACAGACAGGAGACATCAGACAATAAAGAAACAGCAGGGGAAACAACATGGATTTCATTACCTTTTATTAAGGGGGTGACTGATAACATTGCACACATACTGAAACAGGGAAACATTAAGACCATTTTCAAACCCACTGTCAAATTACAACAATTACTAAATAACCCAAAAGATAAGAGACCCCCCTTGTCCAATGCGGGAATTTATCGGGTCCCATGCAGCTGTGGGAAATGTTACATTGGATTAACAAGCAGATCGATCAACACCAGGATCAATGAACACAAAAGATCAGTACGTTTAAGCCACCCGGAGCTTTCCTCAATTGCTGAGCACGCCATAAGCACCGGACATAAGATCAACTTTGAAGATGCGGAGTGTTTAAAGAGTGAGAGCAACATCAAAATACTATGTAACCTTGAAGCACTTGAGATCAGCAAGAGACCTATAGGGGTACTTATGAACAAACAGCAAGACCTAAATTTTGTGAATAAAATATGGTTGCCCGTTATAAGTCCTTTCAAACCATAAGCGAACAGAAGAGAAAGAACGAGGGCCTCTAGTGGTCACCTATGGTCACCACGTTATGGAAGGATATTAAACATTAAATGGCATCTTCACCCGTATTCTGCAAATCTTTTCCTATAACCTCAGGCCGTGAAAGCTTCCGGTTTAGAACTCTAAACTGCCATTTGCCACTTTTCAGTTAAGCTCTGCCTTTTCCCTGCATCAAGATCTCAGAGTGTGCTTTCTGCACACCATTTTCCCTGAAGAAGCTCATCACAGAATGAGCAAAACGTTGGACCTTCTCTAAGTGTTTAATTCTAATAAAATCTTTTACATGGCTGCGGTACCCGAACGTTTTTATTCCTCTGGAACTTCTAAATTGACTGGCCATGAAAACCTGAGAAACTATCTCTCAGAATGTTTAATCTACAGCCAGTAGCGTCACTAGGACGCGCGTCACCCTGGGGCAGGGGCGCGCGTCACCCTAGTGATGCTACGATATCGCGGCACGGGGGGGCGACACGGCTCCCCCCCGCGTCGCCCTCCGGACACTCCGAGGCCGGCCCGGGAGCCGGCCTCGTAGCGTCCGACCCCGTCGGCGCTCCAGGGCCTTCTGAAAGAAGATACAGGCAGCGCGTCCATCCGGGTATTTCCTGGATTTTCGCACATGCGCAAACCCGTTTTGAGGGCAAAAAGCTTCTAAGGCCCAGGAAGCGCGTCCATCCGGGTATTTTTCGGATTTTTGCGCATGCGCAGACCCGTTTTGAGGGCTTTTTGCCCTCAAAACAGGTCTGCGCATGCGCGAAAATCCGGGGTCGGACGCTCCGAGGCTGGCTCCCGGGCCGGCCTCGGAGCGTCCGGAGGGCGACGCGCATCATGGAGGTGATGCGCACGGGGTGCGCGCGTCACCCCGTGACGCGCATCACCCCGTGACGCGCATCACCCCGAGGGGACCCGCCTCCCTCGCTCGCGCCAGTGACGCCAGTGTCTACAGCACATATTCCTAGGCTTACCATATTAAGCCCTTAAACCGAGACACCCCCCCCAACACCCCCACACAATTATTTAAGTAATAATATGAGAAACCAAGGGGGTGCGAGGTGCCCGCTTTTGCCATGTGAAGCGCGTGCGCAAATTTATTTATTTATTTATTTAACCAAGGTGCTAAATATAAATAAAGCAGTTAAACAAATAAATTAAAATTTTACTTACCCCGTCGCTATCTTCGCCGCTGTGCCGCTGCTGCCGCTTGCTTGCTGCAGCTGCTCCGCTCTGCCGGCTGGCTCGCCCGCTCTCGCCTGCTCTCGCCGCTCCAAGCTCGGAGCGACGGCAGCCGGTGAGAGTGGTGGTTCGCCCGCTTTCGCCGCTCAGAGCGGCGAGAGCAGGCAAGCCGGCTTGGGGAGCGGGCCCGGACTGCTCGCAGCTGCAGCCTCCTCTTCTCTGCCGCTCTGCGCTGCCCGCTTGTACGCATGCGTGCAGCTCTCAAAAGCCGCACGCATGCTTACAAGCGGCCCAGGAGGCGGCGGCCATGTTTTTTACATGGCGGCCGCCATGTTTTTTAAAAAAACAATTATTTTCAATTTTATTTTTGCTGGGGGGCCCCCATGACCAGCCAGGGCAAACCCCCCAAAACCCTGCCAGTCCCGGCCAAATCGGGACGAATGGTAAGCCTACATATTCCTCATAAAGTGAGGCCTGAAGATGTAGCTTACCTATAGCACAATCGTAAGGTGGCACTATGCACTAAGGCGGGGCAGGCTGTCGCAAATGTGCCGTAATATGTCCACCCTCCCGACCATTTTCCCTTACATGAGCATTCCAGACTTGCACCAGCTAATTAGCTGTCATGGTTCCAAAGAGAGCCATTGCAGGGGCTGGGGCTTTACCTGGGATAAGGGAACAAAAATTCCCTTCTCCTGTGCAGACCTGTGCAGACCTCCCACCTTCTGCACAGGATACAGGGTTCCCCACACTGGCCTTACTGCATCGCTGGGCAGAAAGTTAAGTCGGATTGGGCTGTTAGCTTGTGCATAAATCCGGCCCTGCCTTTACTCTTGAGTTCAGGTGTGTAGAACCTGATGGTGTCGAGCAATTAGTCAACTTGCACATTCCCGGAGCACTCCTGTTCATTATTACTTTTATCCAGATAAAGATTGCGGGGAAACTACAAAACTCTTTAAACAAATAACAATATGGGCAAACCTGCATTTATAATTCTTCCTGTTAACCTATTTGGAGTCGGTTTTCAGTTTTCAGGCTTGGTGCATGTTATTTGAGTCATATTCTGGGCAAGGGGCCCTTGGTGAGCCCAGGGTTGAATTAAGACCTGATGGGTGCTGCTGTACTTGGGGTGGGGAGTGATGGGGTAACTAGATGCTCTCAGGCATATATTGGGAGGTGCATTCCCACTTATTAGCAGAGTTCCCTCCTCCACCCAGGCAGACTGCTTTGCTTAGCTAAATGAATACACACGAGGCATTGCTTTCCAGTTGTAAAAGAAGAAGAGTTTACTCACAGTTCAGTTTGCATATATACATAGCGTCTGACCATCAATCAGAGAGGTACATCCTAGACTTAAGTTAGAACCCCCCTAGAGCTGGGGCTCCCTGCATGGTGTTAGGCTGCAAGATGGCCGCTGGGCTGCAGGAGCAGCGATGGCATCATCTTGCTCGGTGGGCATCAAGAGAAGAAGAGACTGAGTGAGGGGCAAGAAGGAGGAAATAAAGGTCAGGGGCCACACCCCTTCCTGGAACACAGAGGGATTAGAGTAGGAGGTCTTTACTTGTGACCAGGCAGTACACCACACACCCCAGTGTCCAGCAGCTAAACGCTGCCCATCCTCCAACAGGGAGGACACAAGGAAGCCTCTATTATTCACCTATTCTTCTTCTACAACAAGGTACAAGAGATCCACCATAGACCTTGGATCCACCATAGACCTTGAAATGGGAGCTCCTTTTTGAAGATAGCAGCAGCAACAGTGACCACAATGGCAGATCACGGTGAGTCCCTAGTGCTACAAAGCAGCCACATGTTTGTGACTTGGAGGCTATTCTTCCACTTAACCCAAACGGAGGGAAGCACGGGGGGCGGGCCGCCGGGGGGTGACGCGCGACCCCCTGGGGAGAGCGGGAACTTACACTGCACAAAGTTCCGTCGATGTGAAGTTCCGTCGATCTCCTTTCGGCCCTCCCGCCCTCCCCTGTGTCCGTTCAGCTCCAAAATGAGCCGAAAACAGAGCGGGGAGGGTGCTCTGCTCCTTGCGCGTGACGTCACGCGCGGGGGCGGAGCCTCCCCCTTAAAGGTGACGCGCGACCCTGCTCCAGGGTGTCGCGCGTCCCTGTGACGCTCCTGCTCAGTCTCCTTGGATGTAGCTGGGGGAATTAGAGGAGGCCATGCAATGGCGTAGCTGGCCTGGGAGGGATGGGGATATGGCAGGAGACATCCCCCTCCCTGTTCCGGGCTCGCTAGGTCAATGGCACCCCTCCCTCGCCCGCGGAACCACCCCCATGCCCACCGGATCCAGACCTACCTTTTCCGGCGGCTGCACAGGCGTTCCGCCAATGGAGCAAGGGAGGCGAACATGCTGTACGGCACATTTGCAACACATTACAACGGCGGAGCATACAGGATTGCCCCTATAACTCATTTCATTAACAAAACAGGGGAATTTCCCCAAAATGATTTGTTTGAGATAAAAGAGAACCTATAGTCTGCCATTCACTTCTACAAACCACCCAACCAAGACAACTTTGACTTTTTTTGTTGCTGTTTTAGGGGGCCTGGTTGTTGGGGTGTCATGAAGACATTCAATGGGAGGTGTCGTTCCTTGCAAGACCAGTGGGTAGTAGCAGCTGTGGCAATCTTCCAGCCTGTAAAGAAAAAGATTGTTTGTGTTTGTGTAGGGCTGGGGAGTTCTTCTTCTGATGACATGTTCCCTCCAGTTGAACTAAGTAATAGCAACAATATGCTCTATGGTTTTCAGGTAGTTAATAGGCAGAGTGAACCTATTTATACCTGATTTTAATGGCTTCTTTGGAACACGTTCTCCCAATATTCTGATCTGTCTGATCCAACACAATCATTAATTTGGGAAATTATTGGGGAAGATGCAAGACGTATTGACAAATAAAAAAGGAAAGCTTTCATATACAGATAATACCTATTTCTTGAGTTGTTAGGATTCCCATGGTTCTCCACTGGCAGAAGGTTTTCCACAGGACTGCGTGAAACCAGCACCTTCACTCATACCCTGGATTGGGCTCTTTCCAACAAGAAGGATCAGCCAGCAGAACGACACAGACAAGAACATGGGCAGTGTAGCAGGGGCTGTTCTGAGAGTACGGCTGCAATCCGATAACTTTTACCTGGGAGTAAGGCCCACTGAACTCAATGGGACTTACTTCTGGGTAGACATGCATAGGATTGCACCGGAAGTCAGTCTTGCTTTTCCAGAATCTTCTGGATCTGCTTTGCTATTTAGCAACATTTAGCTAAATATTTAGCAACGTTTCGCTAAATAGGTTGAGGTTGGCTTCCAACTTGAAAGATGACAGCCATCCGCAACCCTAACCTTTGACCGCTAGATAGCACAGTAGGGGAGGCCGTTAGGAAATGGGAACGAATGGGGAGAAAGCCAGGACAGGCTTCTCCCCCTTCTTAATATATTCATCTACCAAGGATATAAACATTTGGTTGAGAGAGCTGGTAATAGAGGTACCAGCAGGAGACAACTGGAAGATCACAGAAGGATAGTTGCATCTCAGCATCCGTTGGTCTCCAGGTTTGGACCTGATCCTACCTCCTCCTCACAGTGAGTACATGAAAAGCCTTGCAGGGAATCAGCGAGAAATAATGAGCCACTACATTTTGCTATGCATTTGTAAAATGCCCGGGGTTTGGGACAGAGACAGACAGCCTTGGTCGCTTTGGTGGATGACCTGCGCAGGGGACAGGACAGGGGGAGTGCATCCTTGTTGGTCCTGCTGGACCTCTCAGCGGCTTTTGACACCATTGACCATGGTGTCCTTCTAGGTCGGTTGGCTGGGTTGGGGCTTGGAGGCACCGTCTTGGGGTGGTTCCGCTCCTTCCTGGCTGATAGATCCCAGAAGGTGGTGTTGGGTGATGCTTGTTCGGCACCCTTGCCCTTGAGGTGTGGGGTGCCACAAGGGTCAATTCTATCCCCCATGCTGTTTAGTATCTATATAAAGCCGCTGGAAGAGGTCATCCGGGGGTTTGGCTCATCCGGGTGGCATTGAGGGTTGGTGGAGCGATCGGGCCGCGCTCGCTCACTTCAGTCCCGTCTGGAGTTTCGAGCCAGCTTGCCCTGTCTTCAGGATGCGATTAGCTAGTTGCCCTTTATGGGGGCTGAGTAGGAATTGTTTCCTTTAGCCTGATTGGACTTTGGCGGGAGTTTTTTCGCCTACCCCAGTCTGGGGCTGAGAGGGGTGGCATTTAGTTTCCTTGTTTTCTAATTGTAGCTGTTCACTTTCGTAGAGGAGGTAGGTGGCATGTGGAAGGGTAGCCAGGGAGGGCTAGTTGGCATACATCCTGAGGTAAGCAAGATCAAGAGGTGAGCCAGAACCACTCAGACGATGCTGAACCGGATCGGTGATGCTGGCTGGCAAACCCCCGTGCTGGAGTAGCAAAGACCATCTTAGGGAGTTTCCTGGGGGTGGTCTGTGCTGTCCAGCTGCCTCGGCCCTTCAGGGTTGGCCGGGATAGGCAGCTCGGTCGTGGAGTGTGGCTTGAGCCAGGATGTCATGAGATTTGGGCACCACCATCTTGGATCTTGCAAGATTTCATGAGATCCAAGATGGCAACCAAAGGAAAAAAGGTATGTTTTAAATTTTCAAGTCTCAAAAGCAGCAGTGAAGGCTTCTGCTGCTGCTGCTGGGGGACAGAAGCGTCATCAGGGTAGGGGCGGGTGGGCCCTGGGCCACCACCAGGCAGCGGACTTACCTGGATTCCGGACGGTGTACGCCACCTCGTCCGTTTTTGTGTTGGGCCCGCCGCCCTGGAGTAGTTTGGCTCCGAAAAGCCTTCTGAAACGGTTAACGACATTACGCCCCCAGGGGGCATAGCTTGTGCGTGACGTGGGGGGCTATCGCGTTGGCGGCCCCCCATGGGGGTGTTGTAACGTGGCCACTGCTGGGAGGGTTGCTGCTGCTGGGGGTTGCTGCTGCTTCTGTGGGTTGCTGCTGCTTCTGTGGGTTGCTCTGGCGCTGCTAGGCCTCACCTCGGGAGAAGGGGACATTCGTCCCCTTCCCCTGGTGTAGTCCAAGCTCGGGGCATATGGGTCTCTTTGGATGCATGCCAGCTCCAGAGCTGGCATACATCCGGAGTGGTGGTGGTTGGGAAAGGGCTTAGGATATTGCCGCAAAAATGCCCGCCACTCCCAGCATAGGCCGGCCTCTGGTCTCCCTCCCTCGCTGCCCCTGCCCACCCTCTCGCCGACCAGTGTGGGACTTAACTGTGGCAGCCTGCCTGCATGGACTCAGTTCTGCAGCCAGACTGCTTGACTTAGAGAGGGACCTACTGTATATCATATATAGGCTTACCAGATCTTCAACCGGGACAGTGTGCTAGACCTTTAGGAGAAGGAATGTCGGCAGGTGTAGCTTGTTAAACCTTAGAGCACAATCCTAGGCATGTGTACTCAGAAGCAAGCCCCACTGAACACAATGGGGCTTGCTTCTGAGTAGACATGCCTAGGATTGTGCTCTAGGACTTACCAACCCCATTTTATATCTGGAAAATCTTTGTAGCTATGGGACTTTGTTATAAAAATGTTGGCATGACTTTAAGGATCCTGGAAAAAGCAGCAGTTAATCTTCCAACTGTTAACAATTTGTGCTAAGAAGAACTAGAGCAGACAGCAAGTTGCTGTACCTTAGATAATGCTCCTCATGGTTTAGGAGCGAAACATTAGGACAACCCCTTGTTTTCTTGTTAAATTAATAAAATGACCAGAACAACCTGGAAAATGCTTCCTTTCATTAATTCAAAGTGTCCTCATAATTCCCCAGTAAACTTGTGGCCAAGTGGGGTTTGGATCTGGGGTTCTTCATACATGTGTGTAACATGCTTCTAGGAAATGGCTCAAGAAGCATTATTTCTCAAGGCAACTGAGATAAGGCCAATACTCTTTCCAGACATTGCCATGTTTAACTGTACTACACATCAGAAGAAAAAAATGAGCTTTTTCAGCACTGGGCTGGATACATTCCAGCTTTCTCAGAGTGTGGTGTTTTTGCAATGATGGCCGGCTTTTAACACACTGCTGTGTCTCTCATCTCCCAGATGGTTGCCTTTCTGAAGCGCTGGCCTCTGGTGATTGCAGTGACTCTGTGCGTCTTATTCTCCTTGGGAACCTTAGAGGATGCCTATCCTAGACAGCCACCAAAGGATCCTGGACCCCTTTCTTACCCTGGACAAATGCGTCGTTATCGCAAACTTTTGAAAAAATACAATGACTCAGTTAAAGAGATGAGGTACGTATGTGTGGGTGCATGTGCGTTTGCTTTGGTGCTGAGTGAAATCAGATTAGGCTAACACACACACACACACACACACACACACACACACACACACACACACACACTTTTCACAGTTGCAAGTGGGTGTGGAGTGGATGATCCTCTTTATTTTGGACAGGGCTCCTAAGAAAAGGAGGAAGAGGATGCAGCCTCCTCCCATCTCAAGCAACCTCTATTTTGGGGACACTTGGGCTAAATTTGATGCAGTGGCTTACTGGCCAGGGTGTCAGCTTGCCCGATGGCAAGTGGGCCCTGTGGGCCCCTGATGAAGTGGGACCCCAGGCTGGCCTGCATCGCAGCAGGCCAGGTCTCTTCTGAGCTGGACCTGCTGCTTTCCTGCAGGCCATGACTCACTGCGCACCTGCGCGAGGCTTGCGCAGGCTCGCAAGAGCTCTCCCAGCAAAAGGGAGAGCTCTTGGGTGCCCACGCGCGCCTTATGCAGGGAGTCCTGGTCTGCCAGAACAAAACAGACCAGGCTCTAATGAGCCCCAGTCCGCCGCGTTGCAGCCGGCAGGTTGGGATGAAGCAGCAGCGGCAGCAAGGAGGGCGGCAGCATCAAGAAGGACGAAGCCAATTGAAGCGGGGAAATGGGATTGGCAGGCCGCAGCAGCGAGATCAAGAAGCGGAAGATGGGGGAGCTGCGAGAAATGGGGGCCGAAAGTGGCGAGAAATGGGGCAGAATGTGGGGCGATTAATGTCAAGAAATGGGCAAAACTGGCAAAAAAAGGGTGGAATGTGGGGCGAAAAGTGGCAAGAAATAGGGGATAATAAATATATTTAAAATTGTGCGCACTTACGGGCGGCAAGCAAGTGCTTTGCATCCATAAAAAAAGTTAAAATGGCACCTTGAGCTATTGAACATATTGCAGAGACAGCAAATATTTTTCATTGCACCTTATAGTTCTGGGTGGGTCCACTTTTTATCCTGGCAACCAATTATTTTACAGCCAGTCAGTCTGACACTGATGAGATGGCGCATCTATTGGGTGACTGGGGCCTGTGTGCGTGATTCTTCTAATGGAAATAGCAGATGGAGGGGGTCTGATCTGGATCTGAATCCACGTGAGGACAGAGGGTTACAGCCCTGTGTATGGTTTACATGAGAAAAACCATGCATGCAGTCCGCAATCATGCAATAGGCATATCAGCTAGTTGGGCCCTGGCTGGATTTACTTTCTTTAGGGGGGTGGGGAGCAGCCCTTGTAGTGACTATGCAGATGGGGAGAGGCAAGACTGATGGCCGAGACAGTACTCAGTTCACCACTGGCGTCACTGCAAGGGGGGCGGAGCTCTAAGTTCCTCCGTGATCCAAGCCCCCGTTACATGGAGGAACGAAGCGCCCGGCCCCCGCACCTTCCGAAACAGTCAAAGCAGTGAAAACAACGTGCAGGAGACTCCCTGCATGTTGTTTTCACCGCTTTGAATGCTTCGGAAGGCGCAGGGGAGGGGCGCTTCATTCCTCCGTGTAACGGAGGCTCGGATCACGGATGGACTTGGAACTCTGCCCCCCCTTCAGTGACGCCAGTGCAGTTCACTGGTATGAGGTCCAACTTCAGTTGTGAAGCTGGAAAGAAGACCTTTTGTCTTTCTCTCTAGAGAAGCCAAATATATATACAGTATTTGTACCGTACCACTTGCGGGAAGGTAAACAGCGCTCCGTGTTCCAGCCGCATGCTACGCGCTGCGGCAAGGAGAGTCATGCCGGCCACATGACCACGGAGGCATCTTCAGACAACGCTGGCTCTTTGGCTTTGAAATGGGGATGAGCACCACACTCTAGAGTTGGACATGACTGGACGTAATTGTCAGGGGTCACCTTTACCTCTCTCTCTCTCTCTCTCTCTCTCTCTCTCTCTCTCTCTCTCTCTCTCTCTCTCTGTGTATATATATATAATGATTAGCACGCACCACTCTAGCCATTAGGTGAGTGTCATACCTGAGACAGGAGAAGGACCAAAACAGGCAGACTCCATCTCCTGTGATGGGGACAACTGTGGGAGCACCGTCTCCCCATTAACATTTAAAAACTCAATGGCCATACCAACTTAAAAAGGAATAGAATGACAGCACAATCCACGCTAATCCAAAGCACGTTTGCGACGACTCTAGAGTGAGGGCCGTTGGCGCAGAGGCTGGCAACCATCACTCCACCGTCAAAGAGACCCAGCCGCCGCTGAAGAAGATAAGTCTCCCTCCGGCGGGTGCAAGGGCGGGCTGTACAGTGAGGGAGGGCGGCGGTTAGCCGAACCGGCCCAGGAGGGCGAGGGCATGTCGGATCCCCGTCCCATTTCCGGGATCGGCGGGCATTATATGTCCGCCTTGGACTTATGCCAGCTCTCGAGGGGCCCATTGAGGCCTCCCAGCTCCACACCAGGGGAAAAGGACTCTAGCTAGCCAATGAAAAGGTTCTAGATAGGCAATGAAAATTGACAGTTACGTTAGAAAGTGACAGTTGGGAGTTGAAAGGAAAGATAAAGATCATAAAGGTTGGGGGACGCTAAAGATAACACTAAGCGGGTATTGTTAACCTCTGATCCGGCACGCTACTACACAGAATTTGGCGTGGGGCATTTAACCCATGTCACGTTGACATCGCTTGGCGCATGGTGAACATTTACCTGAGGAAGGTCTTCACTGCACAGGGTGGAGCGACTATCGCTCATCCTGGTATTGTTCATACTTCGCCAGCCCTGTTTAGGCGCCACCTCTACATGTCTGGTGCCGACATTTTCCTCAGGGACCTTCAGCAGGGACCTTTGAGCCTTCTGGCTGATCGTGGGGTGGTTGGCATCTAGTGCTAGGCTAACCCCACCATGTTGCAGGTTGTGTGCAGGATGGGTAGGTAGAGATTTTTATTGGTATGCATTCTGATGTAGCAAGTTAAGGGGTGAGCCAGGACTGCTCAGACGATACGATACTTACCCAGGTCGGTGATGCTGGCTGGCAAGCCCCTTTGGCTGGGTAAGCAAAGACCACCACATGGCTTGCCTAGGGGGAGTCTGCGCTGCCCAGATGCCTAAAACCCCTCAGAGTTGGCTGTGATAAACTTTCCCAATCTATGAATGGCAGGAACTTGGAGTCAGAGTGTCATGCCCAAGGGTAGCAAGGGGAGTATATGGGCAGCACTATCCCCCCCCCCCACCTAGTGCCTGTACACTGGGGGATGTTATAGTTTTTTCCCTGCTGCAGTTTTTATATGCTTATATGAATTTAATCATGTGACCCTTTATCCAAGTCTCTGTCTAGCGTGTTTATTTAGGGGGTGGTGGTGGTTCCACAGGTAATAACTGAATCACAAAGTAGTCCCAAGAACAAATAAGCGTCTTCTATCAAATAAAAACCAACCCTTTTTACTTTTACCCCCTTTTTACCTCTTTAGGAGTAAAATTTAAAGAAACCATTGAAACAGTTTCTAGATTTTAAAAAGACACCCATATGCCCAAAAAGTATGTTAGAACTCCACAAACACAGAAGACACAATTTGTCACACAAAGGGTTCTGTAATTGACCCCCAAATCTAGATTTGCCCCATTAGAGGTCAATTAGGGCAAAATCCTGAAATATGTTTTTACGTATTTTTATGGGTAAGCTTTGTAAGCAAAACCCGTCGATATCCCATCCGACCTAAGAGACCTTGAGGAATCTGTGAAAATGCATTGCGAGCCCAAGCCTAGGCATGTCTACTCAGAAGTAAGTCCTGTTCTAGTCAATGGGGCTGTAGTAAGCAAGCTACCCCTCCCCAAATATTTTTATTTCATTCCTCGCTTCCCCCAGAACCCCCACCTTTTTATCCCATCAAAATCCATCCAAGATTCGCGAAGATACAGTCATTTTTGAACCCCTAGAGAAGCGGCAGCAGCAAAAGTTCACTCTGTACCTATTTAATCCTCATAACCTTCTCTCTCTTTGGAAGTTTCTAAAAAGTGGTATTCCTTTAATTCAAAGCAGTGCATTGTCCTAGGAAAATACTGTTTTCTTGAATTCCCTCTAAGGTTATGGCACCGGATCCTTACCAGGGATCAACGGGGTGTCCCTGGGAGAGGGGCCCCTCCACAGAAGGGTCCCCATCCTGACTCTTTGGTGGAGTTCTTCTTCAGCAGAGTTCAGAGACTCCTGGTATAGTGCTCATATTCTTGCAGCTGGTAAAAGGCGTGGGGGACTTCCCCACGTGCCCTCTCTGGGGCCCAGGAGGGGAATTGGTAAGTGTGTGGTTTAGCCCCTTTGCCACCCCCCGGCCTGGGCACAGGAGGTTGACTGAAGGCCAGGCGCTGGGAATGCAAAAGGGCATTGGGAGCGGGCCTCCTGCCAAGAATCTGCACCCCCAGGAGTCCAGGGAAACCATTTTAAAACCATAACCTCTAGCTTACAACAACCAGCTTCCATTCTGTGATGCTCTTGAAAAAATCTTCCTTCTACCTGGGAAGCCATTCAGGGGCAGGGAAAAGGGGGGTCTCCAAGAATATGGGAAATCTTAGGTTAGTGTCACTGCTCCCTGGAAGCTATTACTCCTCTCTGTGTGTCTCATCCCCCACTATCAAATCAATCTTTTGTCTTTCACCCTGCAGTCCTGACTCTGGTGTCTCTCATGCAAATGTCTATCTCCTCAACCATTGTTCTATTCAAACACTTTTTTCCATTTACATTTTCCTGAACTGGCCTGCTACATTTAATCTAATCACTCGCCTCCCTTCTTCCTGACTGACAGCATTCACCTGGATGTCCTTCATTGTATACCTGGAGCCAGTGGGGCAGAGACTCATTGAATTGGCACTTTTTACCCATCAATCTGGAAATCCTGTCTTTTGTCTCAACCTGCTACACAAAAGACCCCATTCATACACCACACCTCACCTGAGGTGGGGGCCTGATCCCATCACCCCAGGCATACAACCTTCAAACCCCTCTTCCCATTGGCTACCAGTTCCCATCCCCATTGGTCCCAGCTTACACAAAACACAACACTTCTTATTGGTTCTTTTAATAAAGTTATCTTTTTATTGGCTAAACATTTCAAACACGCTGCTGCTGCTCTCATTGGTGCAAAACTTCAATCCGACCTCCCATTGGCTGTATCAACGTGCACACTTCTTGGATCCATCCCCTCATTGGTTTATCTTCCTATCTCCATGTATTCCAATGTATATTCTGAAATAATGAAATGTATAAAACTGATTGTAAATGATTTATGTGGCGCGCATTCTGCATAGAATCGCGTCCTTGGCTAGCTGAGTAAAAGATCTTTTCTTTACCCAACATTGGTCTATTTGAGCTCCTTTGGCGCCTCTGCATAACTGCAGACCTTTCTTTTCCTTCTCTCTCTCTCTTTTTCTCATTTTTGGGGTACCTTCTCCATCTTTTGGAGCCTTGGTGTCAGCTCACCGAATCCTATGAACTAAAGTCACCTGTACCCTTGGGGGTGCTCACTACAGGGCTTACTTCCTGGTAATTGTGAATAGGATCACCACACCCCTTTACATGCCCTTTAGAGGTTGAATTTCTAAAAATCTCTTCTTAGCAGGTGCTTACATCACGGAAGGAATATACTCTCCAAATTTCATGTTTCTAGGCCCAGGATTGGGGCTGGGAGGTGATGTCACCCCTTTTTTTTATTTTAACTCCTTTCTACCCCCTTTTGGGTGATTTTTTTTTAAAAAATCGTTTGCTGTATTCTGTTCTAAGTTCTTTTCTATTGAAGTTATTTACGTGTTTTCCTACTGCTGTGGTCACTGCCACTTTAAGAACTCTAAACTGCCATTTGCCACTTTTCAGTTAAGCTCACCTTTTCCCTGCATCAAGATCTCAGAGTGTGCTTTCTGCACACCGTTTTCCCTGAAGAAGCTCATCACAGAATGAGTGAAATGTTGGATCTTCTCTAATTGTTTAATTCTAATACAAACTTTTACATGGCTTCAATACCACAAAGTTTTTATTCCTCTGTAACTTCTAAATTGTCTGGCCATGAAAACCTGAGAAATTATCTCTCAGAATGTTTAATCTACAGCACATATTCCTCATAAAGTGAGGCCTGAAGATGTAGCTTACCTATAGCACAATCCTAAGGTGGCACTATGCCAGCCTAGGGCGCACTAGGGCGGGGCAGGCTGTCGCAAACGTGCCGTAATAATATATCCAGTCATATTCTGGGGAAGAGGGTCTTGATTAGCTCTGGCTTGCATGAAGACCTGATTGTTGTTGCTGTAATTGGGGTGGGGAGGACACAAGGAAGGCTCTATTATTCACCTATTCTTCTTCTTCAACAAGTGCCAACAAGAGATCCACCATAGACCTTGATATGGGAGCTCCTTTCTGAAGATAGCAGCAGCAAGAGTGACCACAATGGCAGATCACGGTGAGTGAGTCCCTAGTGCTACAAAGCAGCCACACGTTTGTGACTTGGAGGCTGTTCTTCCACCTAACCCAAACACTCCTGGAGTATTATTGACTGGAAGACAGGGCCTCTGAGATGAATGTTATCTGCAGGGGCAAAGTTTCTTTTGTGTCCCTTCTCAAAGAGGAAGGGGGCAAAACAGATGGGGGGAGCCCGGCCACAGTCTTTCACTCTCCATGAGGCCATTTGAAATCCCAAGAAATTTCTGGGCCCCCTCTTTTGGCTTAGGTAGGCGGTATAGGTTGTACAGTGTCAGCAGATGAAGAATAGTGCAAAATTACATGGTTGTATTTTATTTTATTTTTTGCTGATTTTTTTTAGCAGAAAGCAGTGCTGTGTGTTTTTAGTTCGTGATCAGCATTTTCTCCTGACCCTAATAATAGGACTTAGTACTGAGTAAACATGCATGGGATTCTGCTGTCAGAGACTCTTGTGCACGTTATGATATCAGACCGGGTCCATCCATGAGGCCAATTGAAACGGTTGCCTCAGGCAGCAGATGGGTGGAGAGGAAGGGGGAATGTGGAGGGGAGGAGAGTGTCGATCTGAAATATTGGAGAATAGGAGGAGCTGGTAAACCTCTAAAGCCCCCTAACACCCCCCCACTCTGTTTCCCTTTGCTTTAATATCCCTGGCTACAAAACAAAAAGAGACACATTCTTTGAAATGGGTACTTTGACCCTTAGAGCAGGTTCACATGATTAGCATTATTCTCCTTGATCGTTGTTCTACAATATTTATACTAGAAAAACTTGACAATTTTTGACAGTTCATTTTTTTTAATGTTATACGCTGTTGGAAATGTGCAAAAATGAAGAGAGTATATTTACGAACTTCCTGATGCATTGAACCTTGTTTCTAGGAATTCGTGCCTAGACTTCAGAGACTTCTTGCAACAGGGAAGAGTGCAGACAAGCATTCTCAAGTCCAATAAAAAGGAACAAGACAAACTGCAACTTGAGACCTGCTTTATGATAACGATTTCATTCCACAATTCATTGAGGAGGAAAGGAAGGAAGGAAGTTGCATGGGGGGATAGAGCCGCTTTGACAGCAGGCGTCCACCAGGGCTTGGCTGGCAGAAGAAGTCAGAAGAAGAGCATCTCGGAGCAACCAGGGTTCAATGGGGCTTGCTGTGCATGTACAGCAGAAGCGTAACAAGGGTGGAGCGAAGGCAAGTAGTTCTGCAAGACTCCGTTACACTGGAGTCAGCGGCCCCTCCCCCTTGCTGTTGGAGCCATTCTGGCAGCAAAGGTAACACGCAGGACACTCACCTGTTGCTGCTGGAATGGCTCCAACAGCAAGGGGGAGGGGCCGCTGACTCCAGTGTAACGGAGTCTTGCACAACTACTTGCCTTCGCACCACCCTTGTTTCAACTCTGATGTACAGCTTGCTCCTTTTCGCTGAGAATGTGTCCCTGAATCCAGCCATGGAAGATTGAATCCCGTCAGTGCTGCTACCAAGAGATTCCCCAGCTCCCCTCCACGCCACGTCCCCCAACACTATTGGGCAATTGTCCTACTGAATCTGTAATCAGGATTGGGCTTCACGTGCAGAGTGATATTACTTCTGCTAGGAAATCTTTCTAGTGCTGAATCACGGAAGCGCATTTAATCCTTGCTGTCCATGCAGCAGGAGCATGTGAAGAACACAAGGGTATGCCTTATGTCACAATGTGGCCATTTGAGCTAGTATTGAGAGTCAGCACACAAGAAGCAGGCAAGAGTGGGGGGGGGGGACACACCATCTATGCTGATGAGGGGAAGTGAGGGGGGTATCAATCAATCAATGAATCAATGAGAAACTAGCAAAAAAAAGTCCCTAGTCAGTCCACTGACTGTCTCCTCCTTCCCCCAAGGAAGGTTGGCTTCCATGCACCAAAATGTTTTCACACTTTGACAGATCACAGATCAACAGGAAAGCAAGAGAGAGAGGGCTTTAATATCACAGGTAATTTAGCACCTCACTAAGCAGTTTTCACAGTGCGTGGCTGTTTAAGTTCTCAACGATCGGCTGCACGAGGGAGGGCTGTTGCACTTTGCTGCCCCATTTTATCTCTGAAAACTCTTTGTAGCTACGGGACTAGTTATTAAAATGGCGGTATGACTTTAAGGAACCTGGAAAAGGCAAACTGTTAATCGTTCCACAGTTATCAACCTGTGCTAAGAAGAACTAGAGCAGACAGCGAGTTGCTGCACCTTTGATAATGTTCCTCATGGTTTAGGAGCGAAACGTTAAGACAACCCCTTGTTCTCTTGTTCTTGTCCTAAAATGACCAGAACAACCTGGAAAATGCTTCCTTATATTAACTCAAGGATATGTACAAGTTGCGAAAACCTCAGAACATACAAATTTAGAAATGTCTTATTCTGCTATTCTTTAAATGGCGCATCAGATATATCTGGTATCATTTGAAATAAGAACTTCATTTTTAGTAATACATTCATCTTAATCATCAATATCCTTCCTAGTAAAGACAATTTCAATATTTCCCATCTTAATCCAATCTTTCTTAATTTCATTCCATACTTTAACATAATTATTTTGAAATAGTGTACAATTCTAATTCATTAATACAATTCCCAGATATTTAATTTTTTCCCACCTTAAATCCAGTTTAATCATGTTTTAGTCACTATTTTTTTCTGTTTGTTAATTTTGAACCCTGCAAGAGATCCAAATTCTTTTAATTTACTCATCAACAACTCTATAAAACCTATTTTTCTGTATGTGTACCTAATTTGTACCCCTTATTTCACTCCAGCGTTTCTCAAATTTGTTGTATCGTGACCAAATTTCTGGTGGGTCCCACAGAGCCTCCAATGAAAGCATAGGGGATGGAAAGATCATATAACTAATTGCTTCAAGCCCTGAGGCTATTCAAAAATCAGATGCCAATGTGTGTGGAAGGGAGGGTTGTTCAAACAGCATATGCTCCAATTGTGCTAAATCATGATAATAAGTTTTTCAGTTTTAATTAATAGATTGTTGATCAGCACAGTATACCAACTTTCTCCTTCTGTGCTCCTTGTTGGTCTGTACGTATAGTCCCAGTGTTCTGATCTGGCTGGTCAAACACAACATTTTATGCTCAATTACTGGAAATAGAACCCAGTATAAATGGACTGGAAGAAAATTAAAGAGGAACATTGTCAGCAAAGTTGTCAGCAAAATCCTGACTAAGGATCCGGCCGGCAGCCCATGGCCACCCGCCGGATGCTGAGCATGGGATGCCCATTGACCGGCGGGCCGGAGGTCTACTCTGTGGTCTACATGGCCTATCGGTCTCCTGGGATTTCTGCCAGCTAAATAGCTAGCGGACGTAGAGGAGGCCATGTAAAGGCGTAGCCAGCCCGGTGGGGACGGTGTACAGTGATATGGTGGGAGACATCCCCCTCCCCTCCCGGGCTGGCTAGGCCAATGCCCCCCCTCGCCTGCCATACCACCCCCATCTACCATCTCCGGAGGCCGCCTAGGCGTTCCACTGATGGAGCAAGGGATGCCGGCCTCTGCGCCGGCATACCTTGCTCCCGAGTAGTCGCGAACGTGCTTAATGGCACATACACAAAACATTAGAACGGCGGAGCGCGCGCTCCGCCATTATAACGTTCCACAGGATTGCGCCCTGTAACTCATTTCTTTAACATAATGCGGAATTTCCCTAAAAAGATTTGATTGAAATAAAAGAGAATCTATAGCCTGCCTTTCACTTCTACAAACCACCCAATCAAGACAACTTTGACTTTGTTACTGATTTAGGGGGCCTGGTTCTTGGGGGTGTCATGAAGAGCTTTAATGGGATGTCTTCAAGCCTTGAAAGACCAGTGGGTAGTAGCAGCGTTGGCAATCTTCCAGCCTGTGAAGAAAAAGATTGTTTGTGTTTGTGTAGGGCTGGGGAGTTCTTCCAATGATCTGTTCCCTCCAATTGGACTAAATAATAGCAACAATATGCTCTCTGGTTTTTCCGAATAGGTAGTCAATAGGCAGAGTGAACCTATTTTCCCTCTCTCCGTATACCTGATTTTAATGTCTTCTTTGGAACACGTTCTCCCAATATTCTGATCTGGCTGATCCAACACAATCATTCATGCTCCATGGTTAGAAACCGATGTGCAGCGCAGCTGACTTCTGACATTTGGGAAATTACAGGTGAAAATGCAAGACGTACTGACAAATAAAAAAGCAAAGCTTTCAGGTACAATAAGAACTATTTCTTTTTCTCTGCATTATATATTTATTTTATTAATATAACTTTAAACACAAAACAATACACAATATTTGAACAGTTTACAGGAAGGGTGAAGCAGTATATCCTACTGGCGTACTATTCTCTTTTTTCTACTTACTAAGCCAAATATATCTCTGACACTCTATTCATCAAATCCACATACCATCACGTCATTTTTCTCTCTAACATAAAATGGTTTCCAGCAGTAGCGTAGTAAGATGGGGGGGCCCTGTGGAGAAGATTAATGTGCCCAGAATTGGGCTGTTATGAGTACACGTGTACACACACACACACACACACACCACAGCTGAGCAGCTTCTAAGTAGGTCGGGAGTAAAGACGAGGCTGGTCAGCACGTGCTTTTGCAGGCAAAGTTTGCCTCTCCACACACAAACGCCCACCCGCGCACACCGTGACGCACACACCTCACAGCTTCTAAGCGGGGTGGCGAGGGGGAGGGAGCAGGAGTCCAAACAACCCAGCAAAGAAGGAGAGGAGATGAATGGAGCACCAGAATTGGTCTGTTACGAGTAACACACACACACACACACACACACACACACACACACACACACACCACAGCTGAGCAGCTTCTAATCTACACAACAGCGTCGGGGCTCCGCCGTCGCCTCTGCCTGGTGCCTCCGCGCTGGAAGCGGGGGGAGTGTCTTCAAGCCTGTTACCCCTCATGTTGTCCCGCCTTCCTAAGAAAGCGCAGTTGTGATTGGTTAAACTCTTCCCCCCCTCTCTGTGATTGGTAGGCTGCAGCAGCTCCGCGAGCCACCTCCAAGCTCTGCCGTCACGCCCCCTAAAAAATAGAGCACTCGACTTGGAGTACGCGGCAGTGGGGCGGAGGTCCGGCGGCTCCGCCGGATTACAAAAACGTTCCACGACGCTGTCGTGTAGATCAGCCTTTTAAGAAGGAAGGCGAGGGTAACGAGTCACGACAAGGCTGGTCAGCACGTGCTTTTCCAGGCAAAGTTTGCCTGTCCACACACAAACGCACGCACGCGCGCACATACACACACGCACCTCACAGCTTCTAAGAAGGGCGGGAAGGGGGCCGAAACATAGCAAAGAGGGAGAGATGAATGGAGTGCATCACACGCCCAGAACTGGGCTGTTTGCAACACACACACACCAACACACACACACAAAACACCACAGCTGAGCTGAGCAGCTTCTAAGAAGGGCGACGAGGGTGACAAAGACGAGGCTGGTAAGTACCTGCTTCTGCAGGCAAATTTGCCTTTCCACCCCACCCCACCCCACCCCAGCGCTGAGCAGGTTGATGAGGGGGAGGGGGTCAAAACAACCCAGCAAGGAGGGAGAGGACATGAATGGTGGAGCACATCACGGTCCCAGAATTGGGCTGTTACAAGCAATGACGAGGCTGGTCAGAGCATTTCTGCAGGCAAACGTTACTCTTTCAGTTCGCCTCTCCCCCCCATCTCCAGCGCCTCCCGTTTCCCTCACAGACCCCAGTGAGAGGAAAGCTACACACACGATCTCTGCCATGGCCGCCCCCGTATACATTCCTCTAGCTTGCCTCCTGGTTTATACAGGGCCGCTTATTCCCAGGCTAAAATTCAGACTGAGCTGCACGTGAGGTGAGCTCCACGCAGTCCCTCTCTCCTCACGGCGCCTGCGTGGCCCCAGCCAATGCTCAAATACTTTGAAGCTGAGCTACACGCTGGGAGGAGCACAGGGCAAGTCACATGCTAGCTTCAGCCTCTGTTTCAGTCCGTCCTCTTGAATCAAGGCTAAAGCACACCGGCTGCGTTCTCCCTGCGTGCAGCCCGTTGTGGCCGGCTGCGGCTTCGTTCTATCCGGACGGAGACAAGTCCCACAGAATGCCAAGAGCCACCAGGAGCCGCCGAGAGGTCCGCTTGCGTTTTACGCAAGCTGCGTTTACGCAACTTTGGCTGCGTTTCTCACGCAGCACGCGCCGCACGCAGAACACAGCTGGTGTGCTTCAGCCTTCAGTCTTTTCCGGACCATCGGAGGGGCGCTCAGGAGCTAAGCGCCTTCCGATCATCAACTGGAGCACGGGGCATTCTGGAGTCTATGTGTGCCACCCAACAGACCTTGCCGTGCCACACTGTGACACGCGTGCCACCGATTGGCCACCCATGATTTAGCTAAATATTTAGCAACATTTAGCTAAATAGGTTGAGGTTGGCTGCCAACTTGGAAGATGACAGCCAACCTTGAACTTCTACCGCTAGAAAGCACAGTAGGGGAGGGCGTGAGGGAATGGGAATGAATGGGGAGAAAAGGAGGGCAGGGGGAGGAGCCTCCCCCATCTTAATCTACTCATCTACCAAGGATATAAACCCTTGGTTGAGAGAGCTGGTAACAGAGGCACCAACAGGGGACAACTGGAAGATCACCGAAGGCTGGTTGCATCACACAATCCCTTTGTCTCCAGGTTTGGACCTGATCCTACCTCCTCCTCCTCACAGTGAGTACATGAAAAGCCTTGCAGGGAATCAGCAATAAATAATAAGTCACTACATTTTACTATGCATTTGTAAAATGGTCGGGTTTCGGGACAGAGACAGCCTTGGTCGCCTTGGTGGATGACCTGCACCAGGGACTGGACAGGGGGAGTGCATCCCTGTTGGTCCTGCTGGACCTCTTGGCGGCTTTTGACACCATTGACCATGGTGTCCTCCTGGGTCGGTTGGCTGGGTTGGGGCTTGGAGGCACAGTTCTGAGGTGGTTCCTTCCTGGCTGATAGATCTCAGAAGGTGGTGCTGGGGGATGCTTGTTCAGCACCCTTGCCCTTGAGGTGTGGGGTGCCACAAGGGTCAATTCTATCCCCCATGCTGTTTGATATCTATATGAAGCCGCTGGGAGAGGTCATCTGGTGGTTTGGGGTAGGGAGTCATCAGTATGCTGATGACACCCAGCTCTTTCTCTCCTTTCCACCTGACTGCAAGGGGGCAGTCAATATCCTGAATCGCTGTTTGGAGGCAGTTGGGAGCTGGATGGGGGCAAACAAGCTGAAATTAAATCCTGATAAGACAGAAGTTCTTCTGGTCCAGAAGTCTACGATTCAGGTATCGGACCATCGTCCTGCTATGAATGGGGTTGTACCACCTCTGAAGGAGCAGGTCCGCTGCTTGGGAGTTCTTGGTGGGCTGGCATTTTAATACTATATTTCTTCAATCCTAAGACGCATGTTTTTTCCCAATTAAGCATTTCAAAAAATGGGGTGCGTCTTAGAATCGAAAGTCTCCAAAAAGCACCCCAAAATGCTATCTTCTTACTTACTGGGGCTTGGGGGAGCTTCAGGAAGACCTGTGCGACCCTCTGCAGGCCTCCCTGATCTTCAGTTCAGCAAAAAAAGTTCAGTTTTCTGGTTTTGTGAAAACCAGAAATGGCAAAAAATCGCTGTTTTTCACCGAACTGAAGGTCAGGGAGGCCTGTAGAGGGTTGCACAGGCCTCCCTGAAGCTCCCCCAAGCCCAGGTAACGAAGGAAATGGCACTTTCTCGCAGTGCACTCAGTCATCCTCAGCTGCAGGAGACATGCTGGGGAGAGTTGGTGCTGAGCGGGTAGATTCAATGAAGGGAGGTGAGTCTTACAATCGATGGATTTTTTTTTCCCTGCTGATGGTACCGAAAGTAAAGGTGCGCCTTAGAATCGATGGCGCCTTAGACTCGAAGAAATATAGTAAATGTAACCATAAGAAGACCCACTGGGGTTGTTTGTTTTAAACGTTTTAATTATTTGTTTTAATTATTTTTATTGAACCATGAACTGTCGATCGAAAGGTCGGCAGTTCGAATCCGCGACGGGGTGAGCTCTCATTGCTTGTCCAGCTCCTGCCAACCTAGCAGTTCCAAAGCATGTTAATGCGAGTAGATAAATAGGTACCACTTGTGGGAAGGGAAACAGTGGTCCGTGTTCCAGCCGCATGCTACGTGCTGCGGCAAGGAGAGTCATGCCGGCCACATGACCACGGAGGCGTCTTTGGACAACGCTGGCTCTTCGGCTTTGAAATGGGGATGAGCACCACACCCTAGAGTCGGACACCCTAGAGTCGGTGCGCCTTAGAATCGATGGCGCCTTAGACTCGAAGAAATATGGTAAATGTAACCATAAGAAGACCCACTGGGGTTGTTTGTTTTAAACGTTTTAATTATTTGTTTTAATTATTTTTATTGAACCATGAACTGTCGATCGAAAGGTCGGCAGTTCGAATCCGCGACGGGGTGAGCTCTCATTGCTTGTCCAGCTCCTGCCAACCTAGCAGTTCCAAAGCATGTTAATGCGAGTAGATAAATAGGTACCACTTGTGGGAAGGGAAACAGTGGTCCGTGTTCCAGCCGCATGCTACGTGCTGCGGCAAGGAGAGTCATGCCGGCCACATGACCACGGAGGCGTCTTTGGACAACGCTGGCTCTTCGGCTTTGAAATGGGGATGAGCACCACACCCTAGAGTCGGACACGACTGGACTTAATTGTCAGGGGTCACCTTTACCTATTATATATTTTAACATGTTTTAATTGTAAGCCGCCTTGATTGCCCTTATTGGGAGAAAGGCGGTGAAAAAAATCTTTAAATCAATAATAAATAAATAAATTTGTGTAGTGGGGTAGGGTGGGGGTAGACTCTCAGACAAAGTTGCAGACCATGGGTGATAAGCGAAGGTCAGAAACAGAGCAGAATTTCTAAAATGTGGCCACTGCTTGTGATCATTCCTGGATGCCCAACTAAATATGATGGCAGCAGTTCCATGTCTTTGGGCCAGATCTGTGCGTAATCAGGGGCAAAGAAGAGCTTGAGGGCATTAGGCTTTAAAAGCAATAGGGGTGGCCGACTTCCCCACAGCCACTGTCCCCAGGTACTGTTCCCCCACCTGGCCTCAGGTACTGGAAGTGACCATCAGGGAGACCAAAGAAGCTGCAGAGGGGGGGGGGAAGGTTCAGCTCATCTCAACCATGCTCCCCTTGCTTTTAAAATGGGAACTCCACCCTCCTTTTCTATGGGACTGGAGCAAGGATGGGACTACACCAGGATGGTGTAGTGGTTTGGGAGTCAGACGTAGACCTGGAAGATCCAGGTTCAAATCCCCACACAGACATGAAGCTTCCTGGGTGACCTTGGGCCAGTCACTATCTCTCAGCCCCACCTACCTCGCAGGGTTGTTGTGAGGACAAAAGGAGGGGAGGAAATATGTACACCACTCTGAGCTCCTTGGAGGAAGGGCGGTATAAAAATGTGAAAAATAAAATAAAATAATTCAGTGTTTAAACACATAGAACTGCTGCTATCCTGTAAGAGAAAGGCACTCTAAGCATGCTTAGGGGCACTGGGTTAGACATGTGAAGCCGTTATGTACTGAGTCCCTCAGACCCCTGACCCATCTGGCCCAGTATTGCTCACACAGGTGGCAGGAGTTCTCCAGGGTTCTCCAGGGTTTCAGATATCTGGAGATACCAAGGACTGAATCCGTCAGCGTGCAGAGCAGGTGTTCTGGCGGTAACCTATGGCCGCCATTTTCTTCCTTACTGCTGCACATTCTACATGGGGGGGGGGGAGTCGTACTCCGGTCCAGGTCTGGGTCTAATGTATCATTAAAGTCCCCTCCAATCACCTAGTGATCATAAGAGACATTTACCAAATGCTTAAAGCATTTGTGAATCATACATGGAAGATTCATATTTGGACTGTACACATTGATCAAAGCAACATTTAAAACACACCAGTTCACCACTAGAATAATATATCCGCCCTCATTCTCCTGGATAATCTGAAGAATCTGAAATGATGTAAATTGAACGAAGCATCTTCGGGATTCAAGGTTATAAAAATAGAGGATTTATAAAATGTAGAAACTGTATTAAAAATATATATAAGTGACTTTTCTACAGTGAGTCCATAATTATTGGTTTTTCTTTGGATAGAGAATCTTGATCACATACATGCAAGGCTCTGTAGACCAATGAGTTTATTAAGGAGTTCTTCTGTGAAGGGTGATGGTTAGACGTCTGGGGCAGATATCTTCCTGTGTGCGTGGGTTTCCTGTACACGGCATGCCCAAATGTAAGGTCTTGTTTCCTTCTCACCAGTATGTCCAGGAAGGGCAATATCAATAATTATGGACTCACTGAAAGGAAATGGTTACAGGGCACAACAAGTGGAAATGGTGTGTGAACAGCAGTTAAAAAAGAACTATATTTCTGCTCCTGAGGACATCAGAAAAGATGAAGGGGCACTGCCTGAAAAGAAAAAAATAACTCAAGTGGCTGTCTCTTCCTTTTGTTAAAGAGACCACAGATAGGATAGCACATGTATTCAGGAAGCCTGATGTAAAAACCATTTTCACACCAACGCAGAAGATACAACAAATGTTGGGGAACCCAAAGGACAGAAGACCCGCACTCTCCAATCCAGGGATATATCAGGCACCATGTGGGGATTGTGAATATGTGTACGTGGGGAATACAGAAAGACCCATAAATGTAAGAATACAAGAGCACATGAAAGCCATGAAGGCACTTCAGGAGTAAAAATCTGCCATTGCCACACATGTGGTTGAATCTGGACATAAAATTGCCTTTCAGGACACCTGTTCTCTCTTTAGTGAGGCTAACAACAGACAGAGGCTTAATTTGGAGGTTATTGCCATATCACAATGAAGATCAATGAACCTCCTGAACCGGCAACAGGAGTTGTCATTTGTAAATAAAGTGTGGTTTCCGATACTCAAGAGGTCATTTGGACAAACAAAAGAACGCATGATGAGGGAGAGATCACATCTGGCCAATCTGCAACAACCTGCCTCTACTTTCAGATGACAGCCCGTTTTGGACTCTGTATCTTGGTGTTCGTTTCATGCTGCCATAGGCGTAACTTCGGTGGAGAGCCTGGCCCAATTGGGCCAGGCGCCCCACCGACCGGGCGCAGCGGGGAGCCGCGGTGCGTGGCTCCCCGAACCGGGGCGCCCGCCCGCACTGCGGCTCCGCCACGTCTGAGAGCGAGAGGAGAGGCGAGCCTCGCCTCTCCTCTCGCTCCGCCCGCCGGCTGCCCCTCAATTGTGGGGCCCTTGAATGGTTGGATCCCCGGCCGGCTTCCCGGGGCCTTCTGAAGGCCCACTGCGAGAACGGCGTTCTCACGCGAGAACGGCGTTCTCGCGCATCCTCAGACGCATGCGGAGACTGTTACTGAGGGAATTCCTAACGGCCGCCGCAAATTAGAATCGCTCTAGGCGATTCAGAGGCTGTTACGCCTGTGCATGCTGCAATATCCCTTTAAAGGTCAACATAGTAGACTAACTGACAGACACTCAAGTGACAGCCATACTTTCAACTGACAGCCTGCTTTGGACTCTGTATCCTGGTATTCGTCTCATGCAGCAATATCCCTTTAAAGGTCAACATAGTAGACACGCGATCTAGGCTAACAAACCGTTTCCGCTTTTAATTATTCAATTACCGCTTCCCGCGCTTTCATGTACTGCAGCTACAAAAATAGAAACGATGTTCTTCGAAAGTATTAACAGCTACCGGCTTGTCGCCGTGTTTGTTCACTGTTTTGATAAGGTTCCGAGTGAGGAACGAAACGTCAGCAAGCTTTGAAATATCAGTTTTAAATATATGGCTGGAAAACCCATAAATTGTACTTCTCTAGTGACTGTAACAAGCCATAAAAATCTCCATTCTTCTTTCAGTTTTTAAGGCTTTTAATTAACCATCAGGCCTCTTTCAAAAGAGAAATTCATTCCTCCTCCTTCTCGCAGCTTTGATAAACAACCAACTGCTCCGCCTGGATATTCTGATACATTAGATTAATTAGTTGAATTATTTACAGCATCGCATGGCCATATTTCAAAACAACTCACGAATCACAAAAAAAATCATGTGATTTGGGCGCCTCCATCTTGGATCTCGTGAGATCCAAGATGGCCACCAACAGGAAAAAAGGTAAGTTTTAAATTTACAAACCTCAAAAGCGGCGGGGGCGGAAGCGGCGGGGGTACGATGGGCAGCTGTGGGGCACGACGGCAATGACAGCACGACGGACGGCAAGGGCAATGGCGACATGACGGGTGGCAATGGCAATGGCGCCGGCAACGGGCGGCGAGGGCAATGGCAGCACGACGGGCAGCAAGGGCAATGGCAACAGCGGCGGCGGGCGGCAATGGTGGGAGAATGGCGGCAGTGAGACAGGCAAGTCAATTAATTAATTAATTAAGCTAATAAAAAACAATTTAAAAAATCAGCAAAAAAGAAAAAGTTTTGTATGTATTTTAATTAATTCTTTAATTAATTCTTTAATTACTTGCTGGGGGGTTGTCCCGATTTAGAACTGGAAAAATCTGGTAAGCCTATAGATAAGTCAGAAATCATTTGCAGCCACTTTGCCCGCTAATCAGTCTGTGAAATGGTCCCCTTCAAAGCATATTTAAAAGCCCAACGAGAGATGGGCCGGCTTCTTACATACTGCTGTCTCTCTCAACTCCCAGATGGTTGCTTCTCTGAAGCGCTGCCCCCTGGTGATCGCAAGGACTCTGTGCATCTTATTCTGTTTGAGAACCTTAGTGGATGCCTTACCTCACAGGCCTCCCTGGCCACCGAATCCTGGAGTCCTTGCTTCGCGTGAAGAAGTGAATGCTTATCGCAGTCTTTTGAAACTCTACCTTAACTTATTTAAAAGTATGAGGTATGTATGTGTGTTTGCGTTGGTGCTGAGTGAATGCCTTACCTCCCAGGCCACCGCATTCTGGACTCTCTGCTGAACCTGAAGAAATTACTGCTTATTACCGTGTTTTGAAACTCTACCTTAATTAATTAAACGTCTGAGGTACGTATGTGTGGGTGCATGTGTGTTTGCTTTGGTGCTGAGTGAAATCAGATTAGGCTAACACACGCACACACTTTTGACCGTTGCATGAGGGTGTGTGGAGTGGGTGATCCTCTTTATTTGCATTTCCTATCACGGGAGGGGAGCAGAGTAAGCAGCAGAATCCTCCCTCTTAGATCTAATCCGGAGACTCTTCCCTTTACACCGAGAGACTGCTATAGTTTGCTAAATAAACACACGAGGCATAGGCTGGTTAAAGTTGCAGAAGAAAAAAGGTTTCCTCACGATTCTAGTTCATATAGACAGCATCTGGCTAAGACCAGAGGTTAGTCTAACTTAGGATGGCGTGCCCCTACAGCTGGCATGCCCTGCATGAGGTATGCTGGAAGATGGACGCTGGGCAGCAGAGCCCAGGCATGGCACGTCCTCCCAGGATGGCAGTCAGTAGAAGAAGAGTGAGACTAAGAAGGAGGAGGAGGAAACAGGGTCAGGGGCCACACCCCTTCCAGGGACCACAGAGAGGACTGTCCAGGTAAAGGTCTTCAGGTGACCAGATAGCACACTGCCCCCCCCCACCCAGTGTCCTAAACACTTCCCATTTCCAACACCCCTTCTCAATGTCGGGTGCTTGAGTCCACAATGCCCATTTCTGCTCGCAGACTCTGGAATCAGTCTCTCGGTAAAGGCTTGATTAACACGTCTGCCAACGTGTCCTGTGTTGGACAGTAGTCCAGCCTAACAAGACCCTGCTTATGCATAATGCATGTTGCACACAAAATGATATTTTATGTCTGTGTGTTTTGTGCGTGCATTGTGGCCTTCTAACTATCTTTTTTTTACAGCCTTGGTTGTCTTCTTTAACCTGTATTGGCCTTGCATCCTCTATTCCCATGTCCTTTAATAAGTAGCAGAGCCATGCTATCTCTCTGCATGCCTCAGAGGCTGACACGTATTCAGCCTCTGCGGCAGATAAAGCGACAGTGGTTTGCTTTTTGCTTGTCCAACCAATTGCCCCATTACCATACATAAACAATTGTCCACTGGTTGATATACAGTCTGAGGGATATTCGAACCACTGAACCATGAGCTGTCAATGGAAAGGTCAGCAGTTTGAATCCGCACGACGGGGTGAGCTCTCGTCGCTTGACCCAGCTCCTGCCAATCTAGCAGTTCCAAAGCATGTTAATACACGTATAGATAAATAGGTACCGCTTGCCGGATGGTAAACAGCGTTCCGTATTGTCAAGCTGGCCACATGACCACGGAAGCGTCTTTGGAAAGTGCTGGCTGTTTGGCTTTCAAATGGGGATGAGCACCAGTCCGCACCCTAGAGTCAGACACAACTGGACTTAAATGTCAAGGGACACCTTTACCTTTTGTATCCTATCAGGTCACCGCAACCTGCTTCCCCTGAAGAACACACTGCTTATCTCAGCGCTTTCAATAGCTACCTTAAATTACTTAACAGCAGGAGGTACGTATGTGTGGGTGCACGTGCATTTGCTTTGATGCTGAGTGAAATCAGATTAGGTTCAGACACACACACACACACACACAAACACACACTTTTGAAAATTGCATGTGGGTGTGGAGTGGGTGATCCTCTTTATTTTGTGCTGGGCTCCAAGGAAAAGGGGGACGGGATGCAGCCTCCTCCCATCTCAAGCATCCCCCATTTCTGGGACACTTGGGCTAAATGTGATGCACTGGCTTACTGGCCAGGGTGTCAGCTTGCCCGATGGTAAGTGGGCCCTAGGGCTCCTGATGCTGGACCTGCTGTTTTCCTGCAGGCCATGACTCACTGTGCACCTGCGCGAGGCTTGCGCAGGCTCGCAAGAGCTCTCCCAGCAAAGGGGAGAGCTCTCAGGTGCCCACGCGCGCCTTATGCAGGGAGTCCTGGTCTGCCAGAACGAAGCAGACCAGGCTCTGATGAGCCCCAGTATGCCGTGTTGCAGCCGGCAGGTTGGGATGAAGCGGCGGTGGCAGCAAGCGAGGAAATCGGAAAGGCAGCGAGATCAAGAAGCGGAAGATGCAGGGAGTGGTGAGAAATTGGGCGGAAAGTGGCAAGAAATGGGGTGAAAAGTGGCGAGAAATAGGGGGAAATCAATAAATATATTTTAAAAATTGTGCGCGCGTATGGGCGGCACGCAAGTGCTTTGCACCCACAAAAAAAGAAAGTTAAAACTGCACTTTGAGCTATGGAATAAATTGCAAAAACAGCAAATCTTTTTCATTGCACCTTCTAGTTCTAGGCTGGTCCCCTTTGTCTCCTGGCAACCAATAGGTTTAGAGCCGCCACTGATGAGATGACACATATACTGGATGACTGGGGCCTGTGTGCGTGATTCTTCTAATGCAAATGCACATGGCGGGGGCCTGATCAGGATCTGAACCCACGTGAGGACAGAGGGTTAAAGCCCTGTGTTTGGTTTGCATGAGAAGAACCATGCGTGCAGACCGCAATCATGCAATAGGCATATCAGCTAGTTGGGCCCTGGCTGGATTAACTTTCTTTAGGGGGTTGGGGAGCAGCCCTTGTAGTGACTGTGCAGATGGGGAGAGGCAAGACTGATGGCCAAGCCAGTACTCAGTTCACTGGTATGATGTCCCACTTCAGTTGTCAAGCTGGAAAGAAGACCTTTTGTCTTTCTCTCTAGAGAAGCTTTCTCTCCCGTGTGGAAGTTCTCTTGTTCATATGTATCCCAACCTGTGATTTTGAATCCAATAAAATTTCCTTTGATTGCAATGAACCATTTAAATGTCCCAGAACCACCCCATGTAAGGCAACACCCTGCAATGATTAAAGCCATGGTTCCATCAAATGATAGTTGTCCTCCTCGCTGTCTTGGAACATGATGGAGAACTCCTCCCATTTGTCCACCATGTGCCTCACGATTAGCTCACGCACCTCCTTAGCCATGAGGTGTGTCATAGATGAGATAGGAGAGGGACCAAAACAGGCAGACTCCATCTCCTGTGATGGGGACATTTGTGTGAGGCACCATCTCCCCATTCAGATTTAAAAATAAGCGTAAGACCTTGTGGCCCACCATCCGCTTCATGAGACACAGCAAGCATTTCCCTTTAAAATATTTTGGTACCGCTCTCTTGCATTAAAAAAATATGCACAGCAATGTGTAATAAAAAGAATTACCGTTGACTGCCTGTAAGAGCCCATTAACTAGCTCTCATCTCATAGAAACCTAATTGGAAACCAGATCCAGGAGACCATTACCAAGCACTATAGGTAGGTTTCTTGTGCCATCCCTCTTGCTCTTGAACTAACTACCAGTGGTGTTGCTGGAGAGGAGGGTTGCACCACCATACATAGTGCGAGGCACTGCACCGCACCTTGCAAACCGGTGTAACACTGCCCCTCCCACTCACCCCCGGAACCTTTCAGGCACTGCTGGAATGGCTCCGGGGCCCAGTGGGAGTGGCCATGTTACACCAGTAGCACCACTGCTCTCTACCCTCCTCACCCCTCACCCCCAGTGAGGCAAGGGGGAGCTTTAGACCTGGGTTTGACCAGCCTTGGATGATCTACCATCAAAGAGGAGCACATCTGCCCCTGCAGTAGTCAACGGAACACACTTTTGCTCTGCAATCACAACCTCTCTAGGCTCCACCAGAACGAACAGTTTACCATCTTTTAAAATAGTTTAAACCCACCCAACTCCAGTCTTTTGAAACCCACAGTAGCGGCAATCCAAATGGTTGCTGTGGCTTCCGGCACCACCACCTCCCCGCAACTTCTGACACTCCCTTCTGACCAGGAACCCACCACCCCACCCACCCCGCTGTTTGGCGCTAGATTAATGCTTTGAAGTTAAGGGGCTCCGTCATTCACCTTTATTTTTTCTTCCCCAAGCTGGGGCAAGAGAGCCACCAGAGACCTTGATATGGGAGCTCCTTTTTGAAGATAGCAGCAAGAGTGACCACAATGGCAGATCACGGTGAGTGAGTTCCTAGTGCTACAAAGCAGCCACATGTTTGTTTCTGACTTGGGGGCTACATGGGAATGCAACCCACAATAAAACCATTACAATAGAACCTATGGCCAATGACATAAAGCCTCTGCAGTGCAAGAGTTTTGTTAAGGAGCCAGCAAAGAAATCAGATCAATTAGAAAACACTCTGACATATGAAAACGTTTTTCAAGCCTATTTAAAAGCAAAGATTAAGGGTTGTTCAGGACTGAACTTCAAATTCATTTGATCTTATGGCATTTGTTCAGCTTTAGAGCACGCCACACCCCAGAGGTTCAAACAGGATGATAATATGTTGCTAGGAAACCATTATTCAAACCGCTTTCCTTGTGGCACCTCAACACTTTGGGCTGTAACACTACGAGTGTGTGTGTGTGTGTGTGTGTGTGTGTGTGTGTGTGTGTGTGGGTCCTGCTTGTAGCTGGTCTTGGTTTGGCGGCAGGGATTTGGAGTGGACTGCACTTTTGCTCCTTCCTCCAGTTTGGTGATTTTATGACGGCCTCTTTGTTTTTGGCAGGTATGAAGATTACGATGATTATCACGTGGTGATGACCTTCCTTCTCCCTGGTTAACGATCCATCACCTGTCTCTTCTGAAATGTTCCAAACCTGTTCTGGAGTTTGCGGCATTTTTTTTAAACTATCAAATCTTGATGAGCTGAAACCTTTCTTTCAAGAGGGACTGTCCTCCTCCCCCACTGTCCAACATTCTCTGGGATACTGAGGCCTGGGAAAAAGGTTCTTGGGGTTCCCCCCCCAAGCAGCATTTGTGTGTTTAGTCAATGTATGTATTTTCCATGAAATCTCTCTGTATCCACAATAAAAAGCAAATTTAATGGAGACGCCTACTGCACATTTTCTGTCTATGGTAGCCATCTCAGTCATTACGATCACTCTAGTGGGGTTAGGGATAGTGCCAACAGAAGTTGGGCCCCAAATAGACCACAGAATTAATGTTAATTTCAATATTAATGTTAATATAAGAAGAAGTTCCTAATAAATGATAGGCTATTTCACTTTGGGTCCCCCTATGGGGGAGATGCCAGACTAGCGGGTGGTGCAGTGGGTTAAACCGCTGAACTATGAGCTGTCGATCGAAAGGTTGGCAGTTCGAATCTGCAACGGGGTGAGCTCTCATTGCTTGGCCAGCTCCTGCCAACCTAGCAGTTCCAAAGCATGTTAATGCGAGTAGATAAATAGGTACCGCTTGCAGGAAGGTAAACAGCGCTCCGTGTTCCAGCTGCATGCTACGCGCTGCGGCAAGGAGAGTCATGCCGGCCACATGACCACGGAGGCGTCTTCGGACAACGCTGGCTCTTCTGCTTTGAAATGGGGATGAGCACCACACCCTAGAGTCGGACACGACTGGATTTAATTGTCAGGGGTCACCTTTACCTTTATGGGGGAGATAGGCGGGATAGAAATTCAAATACTACTACTACTACTACTACTACTACTAATTAATAATAATAATAATAATAATAATAATAATAATAATAATAAATTCCATCATATGAATGTAGAAATGCCTCTCTCTAAAAGACACGTGTGTGTGTGGAGGACAACTTGAGTCTTGCTTTATGATAACGATTTCATCCCATAATTCACTGAGGAGGAAAGGAAGGAAGGAAGTTGCACGGGGGGATAGAGCCGCTTTGAGAGCAGGCGGCCACCAGGGCTTGGCTGGCAGGAGAAGTCAGAAGAAGAGCATCACGGAGCAATCAGGGTTCAATGGGGCTTGCTGTGCATGTACAGCTTGCTCCTTTTCGCTGAGAATGTGTCCCTGAAACCAGCCATGGAAGATTGAATCCCGTCAGTGCTGCTAGCAAGAGATTCCCCAGCTCCCCTCCACGCCACATCCCCCAACACTATTGGGCAATTGTCCTACTGAATCTGAAATCAGGATTGGGCTTCACATGCAGAGTGATTCCTACTTCTGCTAGGAAATCTTCCTAGTGCTGAATCACGGAAGCGCATTTAATCCTTGCTGTCCATGCAGCAGGAGCATGTGAAGAACACAAGGGTATGCCTTATGTCACAATGTGGCCATTTGAGCTAGTATTGAGAGTCAGCACACAAGAAGCAGGCAAGAGTGGGGGGGCGGACACACCATCTATGCTGATGAGGGGAAGTGAGGGGGGTATCAATCAATCAATGAATCAATGAGAAACTAGCAAAAAAAAGTCCCTAGTCAGTCCACTGACTGTCTCCTCCTTCCCCCAAGGAAGGTTGGCTTCCATGCACCAAAATGTTTTCACACTTTGACAGATCACAGATCAACAGGAAACCAAGAGATAGAGGGCTTTAATATCACAGGTAATTTAGCACCTCACTAAGCAGTTTTCACAGTGCGTGGCTGTTTAAGTTCTCAGCGATCGGCTGCACGAGGGAGGGCTGTTGCGCTTTGCTGCCCCATTTTATCTCTGAAAACTCTTTGTAGCTACGGGACTAGTTATTAAAATGGCGGTATGACTTTAAGGAACCTGGAAAAGGCAAACTGTTAATCGTTCCACAGTTATCAACCTGTGCTAAGAAGAACTAGAGCAGACAGCGAGTTGCTGCACCTTTGATAATGTTCCTCATGGTTTAGGAGCAAAACGTTAAGACAACCCCTTGTTCTCTTGTTCTTGTCCTAAAATGACCAGAACAACCTGGAAAATGCTTCCTTATATTAACTCAAGGATATGTACAAGTTGCGAAAACCTCAGAACATACACATTTAGAAATGTCTTATTCTGCCATTCTTTAAATGGCGCATCAGATATATCTGGTATCATTTGAAATAAGAACCTCATTTTTAGTAATACATTCATCTTAATCATCAATATCCTTCCTAGTAAAGACAATTTCAATATTTCCCATCTTAATCCAATCTTTCTTAATTTCATTCCATACTTTAACATAATTATTTTGAAATAGCGTACAATTCTAATTCATGAATACAATTCCCAGATATTTAATTTTTTCCCACCTGAAATCCAGTTTTATTCATGTTTTAGTCTGTTTAATTTTGACTAATTTAGTCAAAATTAGTTTGTTAATTTTGAACCCTGCAAGAGATCCAAATTCTTTTAATTTACTCATCAACAACTCTATAAAACCTATTTTTCTGTATGTGTACCTAATTTGTACCCCTTATTTCACTCCAGCGTTTCTCAAATTTGTTGTATCGTGACCAAATTTCTGGTGGGTCCCACAGAGCCTCCAATGAAAGCATAGGGGATGGAAAGATCATATAACTAATTGCTTCAAGCCCTGAGGCTATTCAAAAATCAGATGCCAATGTGTGTGGAAGGGAGGGTTGTTCAAACAGCATATGCTCCAATTGTGCTAAATCATGATAATAAGTTTTTCAGTTTTAAATTAATAGATTGTTGATCAGCACAGTATACCAACTTTCTCCTTCTGTGCTCCTTGTTGGTCTGTACGTATAGTCCCAGTGTTCTGATCTGGCTGGTCAAACACAACATTTTATGCTCAATTACTGGAAATAGAACCCAGTATAAATGGACTGGAAGAAAATTAAAGAGGAACATTGTCAGCAAAGTTGTCAGCAAGATCCTGACTAAGGATCCGGCCGGCAGCCCATGGCCACCCGCCGGATGCTGAGCATGGGATGCCCATTGACCGGCGGGCCGGAGGTCTACTCTGTGGTCTACATGGCCTATCGGTCTCCTGGGATTTCTGCCAGCTAAATAGCTAGCGGACGTAGAGGAGGCCATGTAAAGGCGTAGCCAGCCCGGTGGGGACGGTGTACAGTGATATGGTGGGAGACATCCCCCTCCCCTCCCGGGCTGGCTAGGCCAATGCCCCCCCTCGCCTGCCATACCACCCCCATCTACCATCTCCGGAGGCCGCCTAGGCGTTCCACTGATGGAGCAAGGGATGCCGGCCTCTGCGCCGGCGTACCTTGCTCCCGAGTAGTCGCGAACGTGCTTAATGGCACATACACAAAACATTAGAACGGCGGAGCGCGCGCTCCGCCATTATAACGTTCCACAGGATTGCGCCCTGTAACTCATTTCTTTAACATAATGCGGAATTTCCCTAAAAAGATTTGATTGAAATAAAAGAGAATCTATAGCCTGCTTTTCACTTCTACAAACCACCCAATCAAGACAACTTTGACTTTGTTACTGATTTAGGGGGCCTGGTTCTTGGGGGTGTCATGAAGAGCTTTAATGGGATGTCTTCAATCTTTGCAAGACCAGTGGGTAGCATCAGCTGTGGCAATCTTCCAGCCTGTGAAGAAAAAGATTGTTTGTGTTTGTGTAGGGCTGGGGAGTTCTTCCAATGATCTGTTCCCTCCAATTGGACTAAATAATAGCAACAATATGCTCTCTGGTTTTTCTGAATAGGTAGTCAATAGGCAGAGTGAACCTATTTTCCCTCTCTCCGTATACCTGATTTTAATGTCTTCTTTGGAACACGTTCTCCCAATATTCTGATCTGGCTGATCCAACACAATCATTCATGCTCCATGGTTAGAAACCGATGCGCAGCGCAGCTGACTTCTGACATTTGGGAAATTATAGGTGAAAATGCAAGACGTACTGACAAATAAAAAAGCAAAGCTTTCAGGTACAATAAGAACTATTTCTTTTTCTCTGCATTATATTTTTATTTTATTAATATAACTTTAAACACAAAACAATACACAATATTTGAACAATTTACAGGAAGGGTGAAGCAGTATATCCTACTGGCGTACTATTCTCTTTTTTCTACTTACTAAGCCAAATATATCTCTGACACTCTATTCATCAAATCCACATACCATCAAGTCATTTTTCTCTCTAACATAAAATGGTTTCCAGCAGTAGCATAGTAAGATGGGTGGGGCCCTGTGGAGAAGATTAATGCGCCCAGAATTGGGCTGTTATGAGTACACGTGTACACACACACACACACACACCACAGCTGAGCAGCTTCTAAGAAGGACGGGAGTAAAGACGAGGCTGGTCAGCACGTGCTTTTGCAGGCAAAGTTTGCCTCTCCACACACAAACGCCCGCCCGCGCACACCGTGACGCACACACCTCACAGCTTCTAAGCAGGGTGGCGAGGGGGAGGGAGCAGGAGTCCAAACAACCCAGCAAAGAAGGAGAGGAGATGAATGGAGCACCAGAATTGGTCTGTTACGAGTAACACACACACACACACACACACACACACCACAGCTGAGCAGCTTCTAAAGGCTGATCTACACAACAGCGTCACGGCTCCGCCGTCGCCTCTGCCTGGCGCCTCCGCGCTGGAAGTGGGGGGAGTGTCTTCAAGCCTGTTACCCCTCATGTTGTCCCGCCTTCCTAAGAAAGCGCAGTTGTGATTGGTTAAACTCTTCCCCCCCCTCTCTGTGATTGGTAGGCTGCAGCAGCTCCGCGAGCCACCTCCAAGCTCTGCCGTACGCCCCCTAAAAAATAGAGCACTCAACTTGGAGTACGCGGCAGTGGGGCGGAGGTCCGGCGGCTCCGCCGGATTACAAAAACGCTCCGCGACGCTGTCGTGTAGATCAGCCTTAAGAAGGACGGCGAGGGTAACGAGTCACGACAAGGCTGGTCAGCACGTGCTTTTCCAGGCAAAGTTTGCCTCTCCACACACAAACGCACGCACGCGCGCACATACACACACACCTCACAGCTTCTAAGAAGGGCGGGAAGGGGGCCGAAACATAGCAAAGAGGGAGAGATGAATGGAGTGCATCACACGCCCAGAACTGGGCTGTTTGCAACACACACACACCAACACACACACACAAAACACCACAGCTGAGCTGAGCAGCTTTTAAGAACGGCGACGAGGGGGAGGGGGCCAAAACAACCCAGCAAAGAGGGAGAGGACATGAACGGTGGAGCACATCACGGTCCCAGAATTGGGCTGTTACAAGCAATGACGAGGCTGGTCAGAGCATTTCTGCAGGCAAACGTTACTCTTTCAGTTCGCCTCTCCCCCCCCATCTCCAGCGCCTCCCGTTTCCCTCACAGACCCCAGTGAGAGGAAAGCTACACACACGATCTCTGCCATGGCCGCCCCCGTATACATTCCTCTAGCTTGCCTCCTGGTTTATACAGGGCCGCTTATTCCGAGGCTAAAATTCAGACTGAGCTGCACGTGAGGTGAGCTCCACGCAGTCCCTCTCTCCTCACGGCGCCTGCGTGGCCCCAGCCAATGCTCAAATACTTTGAAGCTGAGCTACACGCTGGGAGGAGTACAGGGCAAGTCACATGCTAGCTTCAGCCTCTGTTTCAGTCCGTCCTCTTGAATCAAGGCTAAAGCACACCGGCTGCGTTCTCCCTGCATGCAGCCCGTTGTGGCCGGCTGCGGCTTCGTTCTATCCGGATGGAGACAAGTCCCACAGAATGCCAAGAGCCACCAGGAGCCGCCGAGAGGTCCGCTTGCGTTTTACGCAAGCTGCGTTTACGCAACTTTGGCTGCGTTTCTCACGCAGCACGCGCCGCACGCAGAACACAGCTGGTGTGCTTCATCCTTCAGTCTTTTCCGGACCGTCGGAGGGGCGCTCAGGAGCTAAGCGCCTTCCGATCATCAGCTGGAGCACGGGGCATTCTGGAGTCTATGTGTGCCACCCAACAGACCTTGCCATGCCACACTGTAACACGCATGCCACCGATTGGCCACCCATGATTTAGCTAAATATTTAGCAACATTTAGCTAAATAGGTTGAGGTTGGCTGCCAACTTGGAAGATGACAGCCAACCTTGAACTTCTACCGCTAGATAGCACAGTAGCGGAGGGCGTGAGGGAATGGGAATGAATGGGGAGAAAAGGAGGGCAGGGGGAGGAGCCTCCCCCATCTTAATCTACTCATCTACCAAGGATATAAACCCTTGGTTGAGAGAGCTGGTAACAGAGGCACCAACAGGGGACAACTGGAAGATCACCGAAGGCTGGTTGCATCACACAATCCCTTTGTCTCCAGGTTTGGACCTGATCCTACCTCCTCCTCACAGTGAGTACATGAAAAGCCTTGCAGGGAATCAGCAATAAATAATAAGTCACTACATTTTACTATGCATTTGTAAAATGGTCGGGTTTCGGGACAGAGACAGCCTTGGTCGCCTTGGTGGATGACCTGCGCCAGGGACTGGACAGGGGGAGTGCATCCCTGTTGGTCCTGCTGGACCTCTCGGCGGCTTTTGACACCATTGACCATGGTGTCCTCCTGGGTCGGTTGGCTGGGTTGGGGCTTGGAGGCACAGTTCTGAGGTGGTTCCTTCCTGGCTGATAGATCTCAGAAGGTGGTGCTGGGGGATGCTTGTTCAGCACCCTTGCCCTTGAGGTGTGGGGTGCCACAAGGGTCAATTCTATCCCCCATGCTGTTTGATATCTATATGAAGCCGCTGGGAGAGGTCATCTGGTGGTTTGGGGTAGGGAGTCATCAGTATGCTGATGACACCCAGCTCTTTCTCTCCTTTCCACCTGACTGCAAGGGGGCGGTCAATGTCCTGAATCGCTGTCTGGAGGCAGCTGGGAGCTAGATGGGGGCAAACAAGCTGAAATTAAATCCTGAGAAGACAGAAGTTCTTCTGGTCCAGAAGTCTACGATTCAGGTATCGGACCATCGTCCTGCTCTGAATGGGGTTGTACCCCCTCTGAAGGAGCAGGTCCGCTGCTTGGGAGTTCTTGGTGGGCTGGCATTTTAATACTGTATTTCTTCAATTCTAAGACGCATGTTTTTTCCCAATTAAGCATTTAAAAAAATGGGGTGCGTCTTAGAATCGAAGGTCTCCAAAAAGCACCCCAAAATGCTATCTTCTTACTTACTGGGGCTTGGGGGAGCTTCAGGGAGACCTGCGCGACCCTCTGCAGGCCTCCCCGATCTTCAGTTCAGCAAAAAAAGTTCAGTTTTCTGGTTTCGTGAAAACCAGAAATGGCCAAAAATCGCTGTTTTTCACCGAACTGAAGGTCAGGGAGGCCTGTAGAGGGTTGCGCAGGCCTCCCTGAAGCTTCCCCAAGCCCAGGTAACGAAGGAAATGGCACTTTCTCGCAGTGCACTCAGTCATCCTCAGCTGCAGAAGACATGCTGGGGAGAGTTGGTGCTGAGCGGGTAGATTCAATGAAGGGAGGTGAGTCTTACAATCGATGGATTTTTTTTTCCCCTGCTGATGGTACTGAAAGTAAAGGTGCGCCTTAGAATCGATGGCGCCTTAGACTCGAAGAAATACGGTAAATGTAACCATAAGAAGACCCACTGGGGTTGTTTGTTTTAAACGTTTTAATTATTTGTTTTAATTATTTTTATTGAACCATGAACTGTTGATCGAAAGGTCGGCAGTTCGAATCCGCGACGGGGTGAGCTCTCATTGCTTGTCCAGCTCCTGCCAACCTAGCAGTTCCAAAGCATGTTAATGCGAGTAGATGAATAGGTACCGCTTGTGGGAAGGGAAACAGTGCTCCGTGTTCCAGCTGCATGCTACATGCTGCGGCAAGGAGAGTCATGCCGGCCACATGACCACGGAGGTGTCTTCGGACAACGCTGGCTCTTCGGCTTTGAAATGGGGATGAGCACCACACCCTAGAGTCGGACACGACTGGACTTAATTGTCAGGGGTCACCTTTACCTATTATATATTTTAACATGTTTTAATTGTAAGCCGCCTTGATTGCCCTTATCGGGAGAAAGGCGGCGAAAAAAATCTTTAAATCAATAACAAATAAATTTTGTGTAGTGGGGTAGGGTGGGGTTAGACTCTCAGACAAAGTTGCAGACCATGGGTGATAAGCGAAGGGCAGAAACAGAGCAGAATTTCTAAAATGTGGCCACTGCTTGTCATCATTCCTGGATGCCCAACTAAATATGATGGCAGCAGTTCCATGTCTTTGGGGCAGATCTGTGCGTAATCAGGGGCAAAGAAGAGCTTGAGGGCATTAGGCTTTAAAAGCAATAGGGGTGGCCGACTTCCCCACAGCCACTGTCCCCAGGTACTGTTCCCCCACCTGGCCTCAGGTACTGGAAGTGACCATCAGGGAGACCAAAGAAGCTGCAGGGGGGGGGGGAAGGTTCAGCTCATCTCAACCATGCTCCCCTTGCTTTTAAAATGGGAATTCCACCCTCCTTTTCTATGGGACTGGAGCAAGGATGGGACTACACCAGGATGGTGTAGTGGTTTGGGAGTCAGACTTAGACCTGGAAAATCCAGGTTCAAATCCCCACACAGACATGAAGCTTCCTGGGTGACCTTGGGCCAGTCACTATCTCTCAGCCCCACCTACCTCGCAGGGTTGTTGTGAGGACAAAAGGAGGGGAGGAAATATGTACACCACTCTGAGCTCCTTGGAGGAAGGGCGGTATAAAAATGTGAAAAATAAAATAAAATAATTCAGAGTTTAAACACATAGAACTGCTGCTATCCTGTAAGAGAAAGGCACTCTAAGCATGCTTAGGGGCACTGGGTTAGACATGTGAAGACATCTGGCTCAGTATTGCTCACACGAGTGGCAGGAGTTCTCCAGGGTTTCAGATATCTGGAGATACCAAGGACTGAATCCGTCAGCGTGCAGAGCAGGTGTTCTGTCGGTAACCTATGGCCGCCATTTTCTTCCTTACTGCTGCACATTCTACATGGGGGGGAGTCGTACTCCGGTCCAGATCTGGGACTAATGTATCATTAAAGTCCCCTCCAATCACCTAGTGATCATAAGAGACATTTACCAAATGCTTAAAGCATTTGTGAATCATACATGGAAGATTCATATTCGGACTGTACACATTGATCAAAGCAACATTTAAAACACACCAGTTCACCACTAGAATAATATATCTGCCCTCATTCTCCTGGATAATCTGAAGAATCTGAAATGATGTGTACTGAACGAAGCATCTTCGGGATTCAAGGTTATAAAAATAGAGGATTTATAAAATGTAGAAACTGTATTAAAATATATATAAGTGACTTTTCTACAGTGAGTCCATAATTATTTATTTTTCTTTGGATCGAGAATCTTGTTCACATACATGCAAGGCTCTGTAGACCAAGGAGTTTATTAAGGAGTTCTTCTGTGAAGGGTGATGGTTAGACGTCTGGGGCAGATATCTTCCTGTGTGCATTGGTTTCCTGTACACGGCATGCCCAAATGTAAGGTCTTGTTTCCTTCTCACCAGTATGTCCAGGACATACTGCAATATAAATAATTATGGACTCACTGAAAGGAAATGGTTACAGGGCACAACAAGTGGAAATGGTGTGTGAACAGCAGTTAAAAAAGAACTATATTTCTGCTCCTGAGGACATCAGAAAAGATGAAGGGGCACTGCCTGAAAAGAAAAAAATAACTCAAGTGGCTGTCTCTTCCTTTTGTTAAAGAGACCACAGATAGGATAGCACATGTATTCAGGCGGCATGATGTAAAAACCATTTTCACACCAACGCAGAAGATACAACAAATGTTGGGGAACCCAAAGGACAGAAGACCTGCACTCTCCAATCCAGGGGTATATCAGGTACCATGTGGGGATTGTGAACGTGTGTACGTGGGGAATACAAAAAGACCCATAAATGTAAGAATACAAGAGCACATGAGAGCCACGAAGGCACTTCAGGAGGAAAAATCTGCCATTGCCACACATGTGGTTGAATCTGGACATAAAATTGCCTTTCAGGACACCTGTTCTCTCTTTAGTGAGGCTAACAACAGACAGAGGCTTAATTTGGAGGTTATTGCCATATCACAATGAAGATCAATGAACCTCCTGAACCGGCAACAGGAGTTGTCATTTGTAAATAAAGTGTGGTTTCCAATACTCAAGAGGTCATTTGGACAAACAAAAGAACGCATGATGAGGGAAAGATCACATCTGGCCAATCTGCAACAACCTGCCGGCTCCGCCACGTCTGAGAGCGAGAGGCGGAGCGAGAGGCCTCTCCTCTCGCTCCGCCCGCCGGCTGCCCCTCAATTGTGGGGCCCTTGAATGGTTGGATCCCCGGCCGGCTTCCCGGGGCCTTCTGAAGGCCCACTGCGAGAACGGCGTTCTCACGCGAGAACGGCATTCTCGCGCATCCTCAGACGCATGCGGAGACTGTTACTGAGGGAATTCCTAACGGCCGCCGCAAATTAGAATCGCTCTAGGCGATTCAGAGGCTGTTACGCCTGTGCATGCTGCAATATCCCTTTAAAGGTCAACATAGTAGACTAACTGACAGACACTCAAGTGACAGCCATACTTTCAACTGACAGCCTGCCTTGGACTCTGTATCCTGGTATTCGTCTCATGCAGCAATATCCCTTTAAAGGTACAACATAGTAGACACGCGATCTAGGCTAACAAACCGTTTCCGCTTTTAATTATTCAATTACCGCTTCCCGCGCTTTCATGTACTGCAGCTACAAAAATAGAAACGATGTTCTTCGAAAGTATTAACAGCTACCGGCTTGTCGCCGTGTTTGTTCACTGTTTTGATAAGGTTCCGAGTGAGAAACGAAACGTCAGCAAGCTTTGAAATATCTGTTTTTCTTCAGTTTTAAATATATGGCTGGAAAACCCATAAATTGTACTTCTCTAGTGACTTTAACAAGCCATAAAAATCTCCATTCTTCTTTCAGTTTTTAAGGCTTTTAATTAACCATCAGGCCTCTTTCAAAAGAGAAATTCATTCCTCCTCCTTCTCGCAGCTTTGATAAACAACCAACTGCTCCGCCTGGATATTCTGATACATTAGATTAATTAGTTGAATTATTTACAGCATCGCATGGCCATATTTCAAAACAACTCACGAATCACAAAAAAAATCATGTGATTTGGGCGCCTCCATCTTGGATCTCGCGAGATCCAAGATGGCCACCAACAGGAAAAAAGGTAAGTTTTAAATTTACAAACCTCAAAAGCGGCGGGGGCGGAAGCGGCGGGGGTACGATGGGCAGCTGTGGGGCACGACGGCAATGACAGCACGACGGACGGCAAGGGCAATGGCGACATGACGGGTGGCAATGGCAATGGCGCCGGCAACGGGCGGCGAGGGCAATGGCAGCACGACGGGCAGCAAGGGCAATGGCAACAGCGGCGGCGGGCGGCAATGGTGGGAGAATGGCGGCAGTGAGACAGGCAAGTCAATTAATTAATTAAGCTAATAAAAAACAATTTAAAAAATCAGCAAAAAAGAAAAAGTTTTTTATGTATTTTAATTAATTCTTTAATTAATTCTTTAATTACTTGCTGGGGGGTTGTCCCGATTTAGAACTGGAAAAATCTGGTAAGCCTATAGATAAGTCAGAAATCATTTGCAGCCACTTTGCCCGCTAATCAGTCTCTGAAATGGTCCCCTTCAAAGCATATTTAAAAGCCCAACGAGAGATGGGCCGGCTTCTTACATACTGCTGTGTCTCTCACCTCCCAGATGGTTGCCTCTCTGAAGCGCTGCCCCCTGGTGATCGCTAAGACTCTGTGCATCTTATTCTGTTTGAGAACCTTAGTGGATGCCTTACCTCCCAGGCCTCGCAGGCCACTATATTATGGACACGTTGTTACGCGTGAAGAAGTGGATGCTTATCGCAGTCTTTTGAAACTCTACCATAAGTTATTTAAAAGTCCGAGGTATGTATGTGTGTTTGCGTTGGTGCTGAGTGAATGCCTTACCTCCCAGGCCACCGCATCCTGGACTCTCTGCTGAACCTGAAGAAATTACTGCTTATTACCGTGTTTTGAAACTCTACCTTAATTAATTAAACGTCTGAGGTACGTATGTGTGGGTGCATGTGCGTTTGCTTTGGTGCTGAGTGAAATCAGATTAGGCTAACACACACACAGTTTTGACCGTTGCATGAGGGGGCGGAGTGGGTGATCCTCTTTATTTGTATTTTCTATCACGGGAGGGGAGCAGAGTAAGCAGCAGAATCCTCCCTCTTAGATCTAATCCGGAGACTCTTCCCTTTACACCCAGAGAGACTGCTATAGTTTGCTAAATAAACACACGAGGCATAGGCTGGTTAAAGTTGCAGAAGAAAAAAGGTTTCCTCACGATTCTAGTTCATATAGACAGCATCTGGCTAAGACCAGAGCTGGCCCCTACAGCTGGCATGCCCTGCATGAGGTATGCTGGAATATGGACGCTGGGCAGCAGAGCCCAGGCATGGCACGTCCTCCCAGGATGGCAGTCAGTAGAAGAAGAGTGAGACTAAGAAGGAGGAGGAGGAAACAGGGTCAGGGGCCACACCCCTTCCAGGGACCACAGAGAGGACTGTCCAGGTAAAGGTCTTCAGGTGACCAGACGGCACACTGCCCCCCAGTGTCCTAAAGCCAAACACTTCCCATTTCCAACACCCCTTCTCAATGTCGGGTGCTTGAGTCCACAATGCCCATTTCTGCTCGCAGACTCTGGAATCAGTCTCTCGGTAAAGGCTTGATTAACACGTCTGCCAACGTGTCCTGTATTGGACAGTAGTCCAGCCTAACAAGATCCTGCTTATGCATAATGCATGTTGCACACAAAATGATACTTTATGTCTGTGTGTTTTGTGAGTGCATCGTGGCCTTCTAACTATCCTTTTTTTACAGCCTTGGTTGTCTTCTTTAACCTGTATTGGCCTTGCATCCTCTGCATCCCATGTCCTTTAATAAGTAGCAGAGCCATGCTATCTCTCTGCATGCCTCAGAGGCTGACACGTATTCAGCCTCTGCGGCAGATAAAGCGACAGTGGTTTGCTTTTTGCTTGTCCAACCAATTGCCCCATTACCATACATAAACAATTGTCCACTGGTTGATATACAGTCTGAGGGATATTCGAACCACTGAACCATGAGCTGTCAATGGAAAGGTCAGCAGTTTGAATCCGCACGACGGGGTGAGCTCTCGTCGCTTGACCCAGCTCCTGCCAATCTAGCAGTTCCAAAGCATGTTAATACACGTATAGATAAATAGGTACCGCTTGCCGGATGGTAAACAGCGTTCCGTATTGTCAAGCTGGCCACATGACCACGGAAGCGTCTTTGGAAAGCGCTGGCTTTTTGGCTTTCAAATGGGGATGAGCACCAGTCCGCACCCTAGAGTCAGACACAACTGGACTTAAATGTCAAGGGACACCTTTACCTTTTGTATCCTATCAGGTCACCGCAACCTGCTTCCCCTGAAGAACAGACTGCTTATCTAAGCGCTTTCAATAGCTACCTTAAAATACTTAGCAGCAGGAGGTACGTATGTGTGGGTGCACGTGCATTTGCTTTGATGCTGAGTGAAATCAGATTAGGTTCACACACACACACACACACACACTTTTGAAAATTGCATGTGGGTGTGGAGTGGGTGATCCTCTTTATTTTGTGCTGGGCTCCAAGGAAAAGGGGGACGGGATGCAGCCTCCTCCCATCTCAAGCATCCCCCATTTCTGGGACACTTGGGCTAAATGTGATGCACTGGCTTACTGGCCAGGGTGTCAGCTTGCCCGATGGTAAGTGGGCCCTAGGGCTCCTGATGCTGGACCTGCTGTTTTCCTGCAGGCCATGACTCACTGTGCACCTACGTGAGGCTGGCGTAGGCTCGCAAGAGCTCTCCCAGCAAAGGGGAGAGCTCTCAGGTGCCCACGCACGCCTTATGCAGGGAGTCCTGGTCTGCCAGAACAAAGCAGACCAGGCTCTGATGAGCCCCAGTCCACCGCGTTGCAGCCGGCAGGTTGGGATGAAGCGGCGGTGGCAGCAAGTGGGGAAATCGGAAAGGCAGCGAGATCAAGAAGCGGAAGATGCAGGGAGTGGTGAGAAATGGGGTGAAAAGTGGTGAGAAATAGGGGGAAATCAATAAATATATTTTAAAAATTGTGCGTGCGTATGGGCGGCAAGCAAGTGCTTTGCACCCACAAAAAAAGAAAGTTAAAACCGCACTTTGAGCTATGGAATAAATTGCAAAAACAGCAAATCTTTTTCATTGCACCTTATAGTTCTAGGCTGGTCCCCTTTGTCTCCTGGCAACCAATAAGTTTAGAGCCGCCACTGATGAGATGACACATATACTGGATGACTGGGGCCTGTGTGCGTGACTCTTCTAATGCACATGGCGGGGGCCTGATCAGGATCTGAACCCACGTGAGGACAGAGGGTTAAAGCCCTGTGTTTGGTTTGCATGAGAAGAACCATGCGTGCAGACCGCAATCATGCAATAGGCATATCAGCTAGTTGGGGCCTGGCTGGATTAACTTTCTTTAGGGGGGTTGGTGAGCAGCCCTTGTAGTGACTGTGCAGATGGGGAGAGGCAAGACTGATGGCCAAGCCAGTACTCAGTTCACTGGTATGAGGTCCAACTTCAGTTGTCAAGCTGGAAAGAAGACCTTTTGTCTTTCTCTCTAGAGAAGCTTTCTCTCCCGTGTGGAAGTTCTCTTGTTCATATGTATCCCAACCTGTGATTTTGAATCCAATAAAATTTCCTTTGATTGCAATGAACCATTTAAATGTCCCAGAACCACCCCATGTAAGGCAACACCCTGCAATGATTAAAGCCATGGTTCCATCAAATGATAGTTGTCCTCCTCGCTGTCTTGGAACATGATGGAGAACTCCTCCCATTTGTCCACCCCTCCATGTGCCTCACGATTAGCTCACGCACCTCCTTAGCCATGAGGTGTGTCATAGATGAGATAGGAGAGGGACCAAAACAGGCAGACTCCATCTCCTGTGATGGGGACATTTGTGTGAGGCACCATCTCCCCATTCAGATTTAAAAATAAGCGTAAGACCTTGTGGCCCACCATCCGCTTCATGAGACACAGCAGGCATTTCCCTTTAAAATATTTTGGTACCGCTCTCTTGCGTTAAAAAAACATGCACAGCAATGTGCAATAAAAAGAATTACCGTTGCCTGCCTGTAAGAGCCCATTAACTAGCTCTCATCTCATAGAAACCTAATTGGAAACCAGATCCAGGAGACCATTACCAAGCACTATAGGTAGGTTTCTTGTGCCATCCCTCTTGCTCTTGAACTAACTACCAGTGGTGTTGCTGGGGGGGGGGGTGCACCACCATACATAGTGCGAGGCACTGCACCGCACCTTGCAAACCGGTGTAACACTGCCCCTGCCACTCACCCCCAGAACCTTTCAGGCACTGCTGGAATGGCTCCGGGGCCCAGTGGGAGCGGCCATGTTACACCAGTAGCACCACTGCTCTCTACCCTCCTCACCCCTCCCCCCCAGTGAGGCAAGGGGGAGCTTTAGACCTGGGTTTGACCAGCCTTGGATGATCTACCATCAAAGAGGAGCCCACCTGCCCCTGCAGTAGTCAACGGAACACACTTTTGCTCTGCAATCACAACCTCTCTAGGCTCCACCCAAACGAACAGTTTACCATCTTTTAAAATAGTTTAAACCCACCCAACTCCAGTCTTTTTAAACCCACCGTGGCAGCAATCCAAATGGTTGCTGTGGCTTCCGGCACCACCACCTCCCCGCGACTTCTGACACTCCCTTCTGACCAGGAACCCACCACCCCACCCACCCCGCTGTTTGGTGCTAGATTAATGCTTTGAAGTTAAGGGGCTCCGTCATTCACCTTTATTTTTTCTTCCACAAGTTGGGGCAAGAGAGCCACCAGAGACCTTGATATGGGAGCTCCTTTTTGAAGATAGCAGCAAGAGTGACCACAACGGCAGATCACGGTGAGTGAGTTCCTAGTGCTACAAAGCAGCCACATGTTTGTTTCTGACTTGGGGGCTACATGGGAATGCAACCCACAATAAAACCATTACAATAGAACCAATGGCCAATGACATAAAGCCTCTGCAGTGCAAGAGTTTTGTTAAGGAGCCAGCAAAGCAATCATATCAATTAGAAAACACTCTGACATATGAAAACGTTTTTCAAGCCTATTTAAAAGCAAAGATTAAGGGTTGTTCAGGACTGAACTTCAAATTCATTTGATCTTATGGCATTTGTTCAGCTTTAGAGCACGCCACACCCCAGAGGTTCAAACAGGATGATAATATGTTGCTAGGAAACCATTATTCAAACCGCTTTCCTTGTGGCACCTCAACACTTTGGGCTGTAACACTACGAGTGTGTGTGTGTGTGTGTGTGTGTGTGTGTGTGTGTGTGTGTGTGTGTGTGGGTCCTGCTTGTAGCTGGTCTTGGTTTGGCGGCAGGGATTTGGAGTGGACTGCACTTTTGCTCCTTCCTCCAGTTTGGTGATTTTATGATGGCCTCTTTGTTTTTGGCAGGTACGAAGATTACGATGATTATCACGTGGTGATGACCTTCCTTCTCCCTGGTTAACGATCCATCACCTGTCTCTTCTGAAATGTTCCAAACCTGTTGTGGTGTTGTTCGCAGCATTTTTTTTAAACTATCAAATCTTGATGAGCTGAAACCTTTCATTCAAGAGGGACTGTCCTCCTCCCCCACCGTCCAACATTCTCTGGGATACTGAGGCCTGGGAAAAAGGTTCTTGGGGTTCCCCCCCCCAAGCAACATTTGTGTGTGTAGTCAATGTATGTATTTTCCATGAAATCTCTCTGTATCCACAATGAAAAGCAAATTTAATGGAGACGCCTACTGCACATTTTCTGTCTATGGTAGCCATCTCAGTCATTACGATCACTCTAGTGGGGTTAGGGATAATGCCAACAGAAGTTGGGCCCCAAATAGACCACAGAATTAATGTTAATTTCAATATTAATGTTAATATAAGAAGAAGTTCCTAATAAATGATAGGCTATTTCACTTTGGGTCCCCCTATGGGGGAGATGCCAGACTAGCGGGTGGTGCAGTGGGTTAAACCGCTGAACTATGAGCTGTCGATCGAAAGGTTGGCAGTTCGAATCTGCAACGGGGTGAGCTCTCATTGCTTGGCCAGCTCCTGCCAACCTAGCAGTTCCAAAGCATGTTAATGCGAGTAGATAAATAGGTACCGCTTGCAGGAAGGTAAACAGCGCTCCGTGTTCCAGCTGCATGCTACGCGCTGCGGCAAGGAGAGTCATGCCGGCCACATGACCACGGAGGCGTCTTCGGACAACGCTGGCTCTTCTGCTTTGAAATGGGGATGAGCACCACACCCTAGAGTCAGACACGACTGGACTTAATTGTCAGGGGTCACCTTTACCTTTATGGGGGAGATAGGCGGGATAGAAATTCAAATACTACTACTACTACTACTACTACTAATTAATAATAATAATAATAATAATAATAATAATAATAATAATAATAAATTCCATCATATGAATGTAGAAATGCCTCTCTCTAAAAGACACGTGTGTGTGTGGAGGACAACTTGAGTCTTGCTTTATGATAACGATTTCATCCCATAATTCACTGAGGAGGAAAGGAAGGAAGGAAGTTGCACGGGGGGATAGAGCCGCTTTGAGAGCAGGCGGCCACCAGGGCTTGGCTGGCAGGAGAAGTCAGAAGAAGAGCATCACGGAGCAATCAGGGTTCAATGGGGCTTGCTGTGCATGTACAGCTTGCTCCTTTTCGCTGAGAATGTGTCCCTGAAACCAGCCATGGAAGATTGAATCCCGTCAGTGCTGCTAGCAAGAGATTCCCCAGCTCCCCTCCACGCCACGTCCCCCAACACTATTGGGCAATTGTCCTACTGAATCTGAAATCAGGATTGGGCTTCACATGCAGAGTGATTCCTACTTCTGCTAGGAAATCTTCCTAGTGCTGAATCACGGAAGCGCATTTAATCCTTGCTGTCCATGCAGCAGGAGCATGTGAAGAACACAAGGGTATGCCTTATGTCACAATGTGGCCATTTGAGCTAGTATTGAGAGTCAGCACACAAGAAGCAGGCAAGAGTGGGGGGGCGGACACACCATCTATGCTGATGAGGGGAAGTGAGGGGGGTATCAATCAATCAATGAATCAATGAGAAACTAGCAAAAAAAAGTCCCTAGTCAGTCCACTGACTGTCTCCTCCTTCCCCCAAGGAAGGTTGGCTTCCATGCACCAAAATGTTTTCACACTTTGACAGATCACAGATCAACAGGAAACCAAGAGATAGAGGGCTTTAATATCACAGGTAATTTAGCACCTCACTAAGCAGTTTTCACAGTGCGTGGCTGTTTAAGTTCTCAGCGATCGGCTGCACGAGGGAGGGCTGTTGCACTTTGCTGCCCCATTTTATCTCTGAAAACTCTTTGTAGCTACGGGACTAGTTATTAAAATGGCGGTATGACTTTAAGGAACCTGGAAAAGGCAAACTGTTAATCGTTCCACAGTTATCAACCTGTGCTAAGAAGAACTAGAGCAGACAGCGAGCTGCTGCACCTTTGATAATGTTCCTCATGGTTTAGGAGCGAAACGTTAAGACAACCCCTTGTTCTCTTGTTCTTGTCCTAAAATGACCAGAACAACCTGGAAAATGCTTCCTTATATTAACTCAAGGATATGTACAAGTTGCGAAAACCTCAGAACATACACATTTAGAAATGTCTTATTCTGCCATTCTTTAAATGGTGCATCAGATATATCTGGTATCATTTGAAATAAGAACCTCATTTTTAGTAATACATTCATCTTAATCATCAATATCCTTCCTAGTAAAGACAATTTCAATATTTCCCATCTTAATCCAATCTTTCTTAATTTCATTCCATACTTTAACATAATTATTTTGAAATAGCGTACAATTCTAATTCATTAATACAATTCCCAGATATTTAATTTTTCCCCCCCTGAAATCCAGTTTTATTCATGTTTTAGTCACTATTTTTTTCTGTTTGTTAATAGGCCACCCTGCAAGAGATCCAAATTCTTTTAATTTACTCATCAACAACTCTATATCTATAAAACCTATTTTTCTGTATGTGTACCTAATTTGTACCCCTTATTTCACTCCAGCGTTTCTCAAATTTGTTGTATCGTGACCAAATTTCTGGTGGGTCCCACAGAGCCTCCAATGAAAGCATAGGGGATGGAAAGATCATATAACTAATTGCTTCAAGCCCTGAGGCTATTCATAAATCAGATGCCAATGTGTGTGGAAGGGAGGGTTGTTCAAACAGCATATGCTCCAATTGTGCTAAATCATGATAATAAGTTTTTTCAGTTTTAATTAATAGATTGTTGATCAGCACAGTATACCAACTTTCTCCTTCTGTGCTCCTTGTTGGTCTGTACGTATAGTCCCAGTGTTCTGATCTGGCTGGTCAAACACAACATTTTATGCTCAATTACTGGAAATAGATCCCAGTATAAATGGACTGGAAGAAAATTAAAGAGGAACATTGTCAGCAAAGTTGTCAGCAAAATCCTGACTAAGGATCCGGCCGGCAGCCCATGGCCACCCGCCGGATGCTGAGCATGGGATGCCCATTGACCGGCGGGCCGGAGGTCTACTCTGTGGTCTACATGGCCTATCGGTCTCCTGGGATTTCTGCTAGCTAAATAGCTAGCGGACGTAGAGGAGGCCATGTAAAGGCGTAGCCAGCCTGGTGGGGACAGTGTACAGTGATATGGTGGGAGACATCCCCCTCCCCTCCCGGGATGGCTAGGCCAATGCCCCCCCTCGCCCGCCATACCACCCCATCGACCATCTCCGGAGGCCACCCAGGCATTTCACTGATGGAGCGAGGGATGCCAGCCTCTGCGCCGGTGTCCCTTGCTCCCGAGTAGTCGCGAACGTGCTTAATGGCACATTCACAAAACATTAGAATGGCAGAGCACGTACTTTGCCGTTATAACATTCCACAGGATTGCACCCTGTAACTCATTTCTTTAACATAATGAGGAATTTTCCCCAAAATATTTCATTGAGCTAAAAAAGAATCTATAGCCTGCCTTTCACTTCTACAAACCACCCAACCAAGACAACTTTGACTTCCTTTGTTACTGTTTTAGGGGGCCTGGTTCTTGGGGGTGTCATGAAGAGCTTTAATGGGATGTCTTCAAGCCTTGAAAGACCAGTGGGTAGTAGCAGCGTTGGCAATCTTCCAGCCTGTGAAGAAAAAGATTGCTTGTGTTTGTGTAGGGCTGGGGAGTTCTTCCAATGATCTGTTCCCTCCAATTGGATTATGTAATAGCAACAATCTGCTCTCTGGTTTTTCTGAATAGGTAGTTAATAGGCAGAGTGAACCTACTTTCCCTCTCTCCGTATACCTGATTTTAATGTCTTCTTTGGAACACGTTCTCCCAATATTCTGATCTGGCTGATCCAACACAATCGTTCATGCTCTATGGTTAGAAACCGATGCGCAGCTGACTTCTGACATTTGGGAAATTATAGGTGAAAATGCAAGACGTATTGACAAATAAAAAAGCAAAGCCTTCAGGTACAAATAAGAACTATTTCTTTTTTTCTGCATTATATTTTTATTTTATTAATATAACTTTAAACACAAAACAATACACAATATTTGAACAGTTTACAGGAAGGGTGAAGCAGTATATCCTACTGGTGTACTATTCTCTTTTTTCTACTTACTAAGCCAAATATATCTCTGACACTCTATTCATCAAATCCACATACCATCACGTCATTTTTCTCTCTAACATAAAATGGTTTCCAGCAGTAGTGTAGTAAGATGGGGGGCCCTGTGGAGAAGATTAATGCGCCCAGAATTGGGCTGTTATGAGTACACGTGTACACACACACACACACCACACACCACAGCTGAGCAGCTTCTAAGAAGGACGGGAGTAAAGACGAGGCTGGTCAGCACGTGCTTTTGCAGGCAAAGTTTGCCTCTCCACACACAAACGCCCGCCCGCGCACACCGTGACGCACACACCTCACATCTTCTAAGCAGGGTGGCGAGGGGGAGGGAGCAGGAGCTGAAACAACCCAGCAAAGAAGGAGAGGAGATGAATGGAGCACCAGAATTGGTCTGTTACGAGTAACAAACACACACCACAGCTGAGCAGCTTCTAAGAAGGACGGCGAGGGTAACGAGTAACGACAAGGTTGGTCAGCACGTGCTTTTGCAGGCAAAGTTTGCCTCTCCACACACAAACGCCCGCCCGCGCGCACATACACACACACCTCACAGCTTCTAAGAAGGGCGGGAAGGGGGCTGAAACATAGCAAAGAGGGAGAGATGAATGGAGTGCATCACACGCCCAGAACTGGGCTGTTTGCAACACACACACACCAACACACACACACAAAACACCACAGCTGAGCTGAGCAGCTTTTAAGAAGGGCGACGAGGGGGAGGGGGCCAAAACAACCCAGCAAAGAGGGAGAGGACATGAATGGTGGAGCACATCACGGTCCCAGAATTGGGCTGTTACAAGTAATGACGAGGCTGGTCAGAGCATTTCTGCAGGCAAACGTTACTCTTTCAGTTCGCCTCTCCCCCCCCATCTCCAGCGCCTCCCGTTTCCCTCACAGACCCCAGTGAGAGGAAAGCTACACACACGATCTCTGCCATGGCCGCCCCCGTATACATTCCTCTAGCTTACCTCCTGGTTTATACAGGGCCGCTTATTCCCAGGCTAAAATTCAGACTGAGCTGCACGTGAGGTGAGCTCCACGCAGTCCCTCTCTCCTCACGGCGCCTGCGTGGCCCCAGCCAATGCTCAAATACTTTGAAGCTGAGCTACACGCTGGGAGGAGCACAGGGCAAGTCACATGCTAGCTTCAGCCTCTGTTTCAGTCCGTCCTCTTGAATCAAGGCTAAAGCACACCGGCTGCGTTCTCCCTGCATGCAGCCCGTTGTGGCCGGCTGTGTCTGCGTTCTATCCGGACGGAGACAAGTCCCACAGAACGCCGAGAGCCACCAGGAGCCGCCGAGAGGTCCACTTGCGTTTTACGCAAGCTGCGTTTACGCAACATTGGCTGCGTTTCTCACGCAGCACGCGCCGCACGCAGAACACAGCTGGTGTGCTTCAGCCTTCAGTCTTTTCCGGACCATCGGAGGGGCGCTCAGGAGCTAAGCGCCTTCCGATCATCAGCTGGAGCACGGGGCATTCTGGAGTCTATGTGTGCCACCCAACAGACCTTGCCGTGCCACACTGTGACACGCGTGCCACCGATTGGCCACCCATGATTTAGCTAAATATTTAGCAACATTTAGCTAAATAGGTTGAGGTTGGCTGTCAACTTGGAAGATGACAGCCAACCTTGAACTTCTACCGCTAGATAGCACAGTAGGGGAGGCTGTGAGGGAATGGGAATGAATGGGGAGAAAAGGAGGGCAGGGGGAGGAGCCTCCCCCATCTTAATCTATTCATCTACCAAGGATATAAACCCTTGGTTGGGAGAGCTGGTAACAGAGGCACCAACAGGGGACAACTGGAAGATCACCGAAGGCTGGTTGCATCACACAATCCCTTTGTCTCCAGGTTTGGACCTGATCCTACCTCCTCCTCACAGTGAGTACATGAAAAGCCTTGCAGGGAATCAGCAATAAATAATAAGTCACTACATTTTACTATGCATTTGTAAAATGGTCGGGTTTCGGGACAGAGACAGCCTTGGTCGCCTTGGTGGATGACCTGCACCAGGGACTGGACAGGGGGAGTGCATCCCTGTTGGTCCTGCTGGACCTCTTGGCGGCTTTTGACACCATTGACCATGGTGTCCTCCTGGGTCGGTTGGCTGGGTTGGGGCTTGGAGGCACAGTTCTGAGGTGGTTCCTTCCTGGCTGATAGATCTCAGAAGGTGGTGCTGGGGGATGCTTGTTCAGCACCCTTGCCCTTGAGGTGTGGGGTGCCACAAGGGTCAATTCTATCCCCCATGCTGTTTGATATCTATATGAAGCCGCTGGGAGAGGTCATCTGGTGGTTTGGGGTAGGGAGTCATCAGTATGCTGATGACACCCAGCTCTTTCTCTCCTTTCCACCTGACTGCAAGGGGGCGGTCAATGTCCTGAATCGCTGTCTGGAGGCAGCTGGGAGCTAGATGGGGGCAAACAAGCTGAAATTAAATCCTGATAAGACAGAAGTTCTTCTGGTCCAGAAGTCTACGATTCAGGTATCGGACCATCGTCCTGCTCTGAATGGGGTTGTACCCCCTCTGAAGGAGCAGGTCCGCTGCTTGGGGGTTCTTGGTGGGCTGGCATTTTAATAAATGTAACCATAAGGAGACCCACTGGGGTTGTTTGTTTTAAATGTTTTAATTATTTGTTTTAATTATTTTTATTGAACCCTGAACTGTCAATCGAAAGGTCGGCAGTTCGAATCCGCGACAGGGTGAGCTCTCATTGCTTGTCCAGCTCCTGCCAACCTAGCAGTTCCAAAGCATGTTAATGCGATATAATAAATAGGTACCGCTTGTGGGAAGGGAAACAGTGCTCCGTGTTCCAGCTGCATGCTACGTGCTGCGGCAAGGAGAGTCATGCCGGCCACATGACCACGGAGGCGTCTTCGGACAATGCTGGCTCTTCAGCTTTGAAATGGGGATGAGCACCACACCCTAGAGTCGGACACGACTGGACTTAATTGTCAGGGGTCACCTTTACCTATTATATATTTTAACATGTTTTAATTGTAAGCCGCCTTGATTGCCCTTATCGGGAGAAAGGCAGCGAAAAAAATCTTTAAATCAATAATAAATAAATAAATTTGTGGAGTGGGGTAGGGTGGGGGTGGACTCTCAGACAAAGTTGCAGACCATGGGTGATAAGCGAAGGAATGAAGCAGAGCTGAATTTCTAAAATGTGGCCACTGCTTGTGATCATTCCTGGAGGCCCAACTAAATATGATGGCAGCAGTTCCATGTCTTTGGGGCAGATCTGTACGTAATCAGGGACAAAGAAGAGCTTGAGGGCATTAGGCTTTAAAAGCAATAGGGGTGGCCGACTTCCCCACAGCCACTGTCCCCAGGTACTGTTCCCCCACCTGGCCTCAGGTACTGGAAGTGACCATCAAGGAGACCAAAGAAGCTGCAGGGGGGGGGGGGAAGGTTCATCTCATCTCAACCATGCTCCCCTTGCTTTTAAAATGGGAACTCCACCCTCCTTTTCTATGGGACTGGAGCAAGGATGGGACTACACCAGGATGGTGTAGTGGTTTGGGAGTCAGACTTAGACCTGGAAGATCCAGGTTCAAATCCCCACACAGCCATGAAGCTTCCTGGGTGACCTTGGGCCGGTCACTATCTCTCAGCCCCACCTACCTCGCAGGGTTGTTGTGAGGACAAAAGGAGGGGAGGAAATATGTACACCACTCTGAGCTCCTTGGAGGAAGGGCGGTATAAAAATGTGAAAAATAAAATAAAATAATTCAGTGTTTAAACACATAGAACTGCTGCTATCCTGTAAGAGAAAGGCACTCTAAGCATGCTTAGGGGCACTGGGTTAGACATGTGAAGCCATTATGTACTGAGTCCCTCAGACCCCTGACCCACCTGGCCCAGTATTGCTCACACAGGTGGCAGGAGTTCTCCAGGGTTTCAGATATCTGGAGATACCAAGGACTGAATCCGTCAGCGTGCAGAGCAGGTGTTCTGTCGGTAACCTATGGTTACCCTTTTCTTCCTTACTGCTGCACATTCTACATGGGGGGGGGGGGAGTCGTACTCCGGTCCAGATCTGGGTCTAATGTATCATTAAAGTCCCCTCCAATCACCTAGTGATCATAAGAGACATTTACCAAATGCTTAAAGCATTTGTGAATCATACATGGAAGATTCATATTTGGACTGTATACATTGATCAAAGCAACATTTAAAACACACCAGTTCACCACTAGAATAATGTATCTGTCCTCATTCTCCTGGATAATCTGAAGAATCTGAAATGATGTAAATTGAACGAAGCATCTTCGGGATTCAAGGTTATAAAAATAGAGGATTTATAAAATGTAGAAACTGTATTAAAATATATATAAGTGACTTTTCTACAGTGAGTCCATAATTATTGATTTTTCTTTGGATCGAGAATCTTGTTCACATACATGCAAGGCTCTGTAGACCAATGAGTTTATTAAGGAGTTCTTCTGTGAAGGGTGATGGTTAGACGTCTGGTGCAGATATCTTCCGGTGTGCGTGGGTTTCCTGTACACGGCATGCCCAAATGTAAGGTCTTGTTTCCTTCTCACCAGTATGTCCAGGAAGGGCAATATCAATAATTATGGACTCACTGAAAGGAAATGGTTACAGGGCACAACAAGTGGAAATGGTGTGTGAACAGCAGTTAAAAAAGAACTATATTTCTGCTCCTGAGGACATCAGAAAAGATGAAGGGGCACTGCCTGAAAAGAAAAAAGAACTGAAGTGGCTGTCTCTTCCCTTTGTTAAAGGGACCACAGATAGGATAGCACATGTATTCAGGAAGCCTGATGTAAAAACCATTTTCACACCAACGCAGAAGATACAACAAATGTTGGGGAACCCAAAGGAGAGAAGACCCGCACTCTCCAATCCAGGAGTATATCAGGTACAATGTGGGGATTGTGAATGTGTGTACGTGGGGAATACAGAAAGACCCATAAATGTAAGAATACAAGAGCACATGAGAGCCACGAAGGCACTTCAGGAGGAAAAATCTGCCGTTGCCACACATGTGGTTGAATCTGGACATAAAATTGCCTTTCAGGACACCTGTTCTCTCTTTAGTGAGGCTAACAACAGACAGAGGCTTAATTTGGAGGCTATTGCCATATCACAACGAAGATCAATGAACCTCCTGAACCGGCAACAGGAGCTGTCATTTGTAAATAAAGTGTGGTTTCCGTTACTCAAGAGGTCATTTGGACAAACAAAAGAACGCATGATGAGGGAGAGATCACATCTGGCCAATCTGCAACAACCTGCCTCTACTTTCAACTGACAGCCCGTTTTGGACTCTGTATCTTGGTGTTCGTTTCATGCAGCAATATCCCTTTAAAGGTCAACATAGTAGATGTTTAACTGACAGACACTCAACTGACAGCCATACTTTCAACTGACAGCCTGCTTTGGACTCTGTATCCTGGTATTTGGCTCATGCAGCAATATCCCTTTAAAGGTCAACATAGTAGACGCGTGATCTAGGCTAACAAGCCGTTTCCGCTTTTAATTATTCAATTACCGCTTCCCACACTTTCATGTACTGCAGCTACAAAAATAGAAACGATGTTCTTCGAAAGTATTAACAGCTACCGGCTTGTCGCCGTGTTTGTTCACTGTTTTGATAAGGTTCCGAGTGAGGAACAAAACGTCAGCAAGCTTTGAATTATCTGTATTTCTTCAATTTTAAATACATGGCTGGAAAACCCATAAATTGTACTTCTCTAGTGACTGTAACAAGCCATAAAAATCTCCATTCTCCTTTCAATTTTTAAGGCTTTTCATTAACCATCAGGCCTCTTTCAAAAGAGAAATTCATTCCTCCTCCTTCTCGCAGCTTTGATAAACAACCAACTGCTCCACCTGGATATTCTGATACATTAGATTAATTAGTTGAATTATTTACAGCATCGCATCATGCGATTCGCATGGCCATATTTCAAAACAACTCACGAATCACAAAAAAAAATCATGTGATTTGGGCGCCTCCATCTTGGATCTCGCGAGATCCAAGATGGCCACCAACAGGAAAAAAGGTAAGTTTTAAATTTACAAACCTCAAAAGCGGCAGGGGCGGAAGCGGCGGGGGTACGATGGGCAGCTGTGGGGCACGACAGCAATGACAGCACGACGGACGGCAAGGGCAATGGCGACATGACGGGTGGCAATGGCAATGGCGCCGGCAACGGGCGGCAAGGGCAATGGCGCCGGCAACGGGCGGCGAGGGCAATGGCAGCACGACGGGCAGCAAGGGCAATGGCAACGGCGGCGGCGGGCGGCAATGGTGGGAGAATGGCGGCAGCGAGACAGGCAAGTCAATTAATTAATTAATTAAGCTAATAAAAAAACAATTTAAAAAATTCAGCAAAAAAGAAAAAGGTTTTTTTTAATGTATTTTAATTAATTCTTTAATTAATTCTTTAATTACTTGCTGGGGGTTTGTCCCGATTTAGAACAGGAAAAATCTGGTAAGCCTATAGATAAGTCAGAAATCATTTGCAGCCACTTTGCCCCCAATCAGTCTGTGAAATGGTCCTCTTCAAAGCACATTTATAAGCCTGACGAGAGATGGGCCGGCTTCTTACATACTGCTGTGTCTCTCACCTCCCAGATGGTTGTCTCTCTGAAGCTCTGCCCCCTGGTGATCGCTAAGACTCTGTGCATCTTATTCTGTTTGAGAACCTTAGTGGATGCCTTACCTCCCGGGCTTCCCAAGCCACCGAGTCCTGGAAACTTTGCTTCGAATGAAGAATTTTATGCTTTTAGCAATGTTATAGAACTCTACCTTAACTTAATGAACAGTCTGAGGTACGTATGCGTTGGTGCTGAGTGAAATCAGATTAGGCTCACACACACACACACACACACACACTTTTGACCATTGCATCAGTGTGCGGAGTGGGTGATCCTCTTTATTTGCATTTTCTATCACGGGAGGGGAGCAGAGTAAGCAGCAGAATCCTCCCTCTTAGATCTAATCCGGAGACTCTTCCCTTTACACCCAGAGAGGCTGCTATAGTTTGCTAAATAAACACACGAGGCATAGGCTGGTTAAAGTTGCAGAAGAAAAAAGGTTTCCTCACGATTCTAGTTCATATAGACAGCATCTGGCTAAGACCAGAGGTTAGTCTAACTTAGGATGGCATGCCCCTACAGCTGGCACGCCCTGCATGAGGTATGCTGGAAGATGGACGCTGGGCAGCAGAGCCCAGGCATGGCACGTCCTCCCAGGATGGCAGTCAGTAGAAGAAGAGCGAGACTAAGAAGGAGGAGGAGGAAACAGGGTCAGGGGCCACACCCCTTCCAGGGACCACAGAGAGGACTGTCCAGGTAAAGGTCTTCAGGTGACCAGACGGCACACTGCCCCCCAGTGTCCTAAAGCCAAACACTTCCCATTTCCAACACCCCTACTCAGTGTCGGGTGCTTGAGTCCACAATGCCCATTTCTGCTCGCAGACTCTGGAATCAGTCTCTCGGTAAAGGCTTGGTTAACACGTCTGCCAACGTGTCCTGTGTTGGACAGTAGTCCAGCCTAACAAGATCCTGCTTATGCATAATGCATGTTGCACACAAAATAATACTTTATGTCTGTGTGTTTTGTGTGTGCATTGTGGCCTTCTAACTGCATCTTTTTTACAGCCTTGGTTGTCTTCTTTAACCTGTATTGGCCTTGCATCCTCTATTCCCATGTCCGTTAATAAGTAGCAGAGCCATGCTATCTCTCTGCATGCCTCAGAGGCTGACACCTATTCAGCCTCTGCGGCAGATAAAGCGACAGTGGTTTGCTTTCTGCTTGTCCAACCAATTGCCCCATTACCATACATAAACAATAGTCCACTGGTTGATCTACAGTCTGAGGGATCTTCGAACCACTGAACCATGAGCTGTCGATCGAAAGGTCGGCAGTTCGATTCCCGCGACAGGGTGAGCGCTGGTTGCTTGGCCAGCTCCTGCCAATCTAGCAGTTCCAAAGCATGTTAATACGTATAGATAAATAGGTACCGCTTGCCGGATGGTAAACAGCGTTCCGTATTGTCAAGCTGGCCACATGACCACGGAAGCGTCTTTGGAAAGCGCTGGCTCTTTGGCTTTCAAATGGGGATGAGCACCAGTCCGCACCCTAGAGTCAGACACGACTGGACTTCAATGTCAAGGGACACCTTTACCTTTTGTATCCTATCAGGTCACCGCAATCTGCTTCCCCTGAAGAATGGACTGCTTATCTCAGCGCTTTGAATAGCTACCTTAACATAATTAACAGCAGGAGGTACGTATGTGTGGGTGCACATGCATTTGCTTTGATGCTGAGTGAAATCAGATTAGGTTCACACACGCACACACTTTTGACCGTTGCATGAGGGTGTGTGGAGTGGGTGATCCTCTTTATTTGCATTTCCTATCACGGGAGGGGAGCAGAGTAAGCAGCAGAAGCCTCCCTCTTAGATCTAATCCGGAGACTCTTTCCTTTACATCCAGGTAGACTGCTATAGTTTGCTAAATAAACACACGAGGCATAGGCTGGTTAAAGTTGCAGAAGAAAAAAGGTTTCCTCACGATTCTAGTTCACATAGACAGCATCTGGCTAAGACCAGAGGTTAGTCTAACTTAGGATGGCGTGCCCCTACAGCTGGCATGCCCTGCATGAGGTATGCTGGAAGATGGACACTGGGCAGCAGAGCCCAGGCATGGCACGTCCTCCCAGGATGGCAGTCAGTAGAAGAAGAGCGAGACTAAGAAGGAGAAGGAGGAAACAGGGTCAGGGGCCACACCCCTTCCAGGGACCACAGAGAGGACTGTCCAGGTAAAGGTCTTCAGGTGACCAGATAGCACACTGCCCCCCCACCCAGTGTCCTAAAGCCAAACACTTCCCAACACCCCTACTCAGTGTCGGGTGCTTGAGTCCACAATGCCCATCTCTGCTCGCAGACTCTGGAATCAGTCTCTCGGTAAAGGCTTGATTAACACGTCTGCCAACATGTCCTGTGTTGGACAGTAGTCCAGCCTAACAAGACCCTGCTTATGCATAATGCATGTTGCACACAAAATGATATTTTATGTCTGTGTGTTTTGTGCGTGCATTGTGGCCTTCTAACTATCTTTTTTTTACAGCCTTGGTTGTCTTCTTTAACCTGTATTGGCCTTGCATCCTCTATTCCCATGTCCTTTAATAAGTAGCAGAGCCATGCTATCTCTCTGCATGCCTCAGATGCTGACACGTATTCAGCCTCTGCGGCAGATAAAGCGACAGTGGTTTGCTTTTTGCTTGTCCAACCAATTGCCCCATTACCATACATAAACAATTGTCCACTGGTTGATATACAGTCTGAGGGATATTCGAACCACTGAACCATGAGCTGTCAGTGGAAAGGTCAGCAGTTCGTATCCGCACGACGGGGTGAGCTCTCGTCGCTTGACCCAGCTCCTGCCAATCTAGCAGTTCCAAAGCATTTTAATACGTATAGATAAATAGGTACCGCTTGCCGGATGGTAAACAGCGTTCCGTATTGTCAAGCTGGCCACATGACCACGGAAGCGTCTTTGGAAAGCGCTGGCTTTTTGGCTTTCAAATGGGGATGAGCACCAGTCCGCACCCTAGAGTCAGACATGACTGGACTTCAATGTCAAGGGACACCTTTACCTTTTGTATCCTATCAGGTCACCGCAACCTGCTTCCCCTGAAGAATGGACTGCTTATCTCAGCGCTTTCAATAGCTACATTAACTTACTTAACAGCAGGAGGTACGTATGTGTGGGTGCACGTGCATTTGCTTTGATGCTGAGTGAAATCAGATTAGGTTCACACACACACACACACACACACACACACACACACACACACACACACACACACACACACTTTTGAAAATTGCATGTGGGTGTGGAGTGGGTGATCCTCTTTATTTTGTGCTGGGCTCCAAGGAAAAGGGGGACGGGATGCAGCCTCCTCCCATCTCAAGCATCCCCCATTTCTGGGACACTTGGGCTAAATGTGATGCACTGGCTTACTGGCCAGGGTGTCAGCTTGCCCGATGGTAAGTGGGCCCTAGGGCTCCTGATGCTGGACCTGCTGTTTTCCTGCAGGCCATGACTCACTGCGCACCTGCGCGAGGCTTGCGTAGGCTCGCAAGAGCTCTCCCAGCAAAGGGGAGAGCTCTCAGGTGCCCACGCGCGCCTTATGCAGGGAGTCCTGGTCTGCCAGAACAAAGAAGACCAGGCTCTGATGAGCCCCAGTATGCCGCGTTGCAGCCGGCAGGTTGGGATGAAGCGGCGGTGGCAGCAAGTGGGGAAATCGGAAAGGCAGCGAGATCAAGAAGCGGAAGATGCAGGGAGTGGTGAGAAATAGGGGGAAATCAATAAATATATTTTAAAAATTGTGCGCACGTATGGGCGGCAAGCAAGTGCTTTGCACCCACAAAAAAAGAAAGTTAAAACCGCACTTTGAGCTATGGAATAAATTGCAAAAACAGCAAATCTTTTTCATTGCACCTTATAGTTCTAGGCTGGTCCCCTTTGTCTCCTGGCAACCAATACGTTTAGAGCCGCCACTGATGAGATGACACATATACTGGATGACTGGGGCCTGTGTGCGTGATTCTTCTAATGCAAATGCACATGGCGGGGGCCTGATCAGGATCTGAACCCACGTGAGGACAGAGGGTTAAAGCCCTGTGTTTGGTTTGCATGAGAAGAACCATGCGTGCAGACCGCAATCATGCAATAGGCATATCAGCTAGTTGGGGCCTGGCTGGATTAACTTTCTTTAGGGGGTTGGTGAGCAGCCCTTGTAGTGACTGTGCAGATGGGGAGAGGCAAGACTGATGGCCAAGCCAGTACTCAGTTCACTGGTATGAGGTCCAACTTCAGTTGTCAAGCTGGAAAGAAGACCTTTTGTCTTTCTCTCTAGAGAAGCTTTCTCTCCCGTGTGGAAGTTCTCTTGTTCATATGTATCCCAACCTGTGATTTTGAATCCAATAAAATTTCCTTTGATTGCAATGAACCATTTAAATGTCCCAGAACCACCCCATGTAAGGCAACACCCTGCAATGATTAAAGCCATGGTTCCATCAAATGATAGTTGTCCTCCTCGCTGTCATGGAACATGATGGAGAACTCCTCCCATTTGTCCACCATGTGCCTCACGATTAGCTCACGCACCTCCTTAGCCATGAGGTGTGTCATAGATGAGATAGGAGAGGGACCAAAACAGGCAGACTCCATCTCCTGTGATGGGGACATTTGTGTGAGGCACCATCTCCCCATTCAGATTTAAAAATAAGCATAAGACCTTGTGGCCCACCATCCGCTTCATGAGACACAGCAGGCATTTCCCTTTAAAATATTTTGGTACCGCTCTCTTGCGTTAAAAAAATATGCACAGCAATGTGCAATAAAAGGAATTACCGTTGCCTGCCTGTAAGAGCCCATTAACTAGCTCTCATCTCATAGAAACCTAATTGGAAACCAGATCCAGGAGACCATTACCAAGTACTATAGGTAGGTTTCTTGTGCCATCCCTCTTGCTCTTGAACTAACTACCAGTGGTGTTGCTGGGGGGGGGGGTTGCACCACCATACATAGTGCAAGGCACTGCACCGCACCTTGCAAACCGGTATAACACTGCCCCTGCCACTCACCCCCAGAACCTTTCAGGCACTGCTGAAATGGCTCAGGGGCCCAATGAGAGCGGCCATGTTACACCAGTAGCACCACTGCTCTCTACCCTCCTCACACACACCCCCAGTGAGGCAAGGGGGAGCTTTAGACCTGGGTTTGACCAGCCTTGGATGATCTACCATCAAAGAGGAGCACACCTGCCCCTGCAGTAGTCAACGGAACACACTTTTTCTCTGCAATCACAACCTCTCTAGGCTCCACCAGAACGAACAGTTTACCATCTTTTAAAATAGTTTAAACCCACCCACCTCCAGTCTTTTTAAACCCACAGTGGCAGCAATCCAAATGGTTGCTGTGGCTTCCGGCACCACCACCTCCCCGCGACTTCTGACACTCCCTTCTGACCAGGAACCCGCCACCCCACCCACCCCGCTGTTTGGTGCTAGATTAATGCTTTGAAGTTAAGGGGCTCCGTCATTCACCTTTATTTTTTCTTCCACAAGCTGGGGCAAGAGACCCACCAGAGACCTTGATATGGGAGCTCCTTTTTGAAGATAGCAGCAACAGTGACCACAATGGCAGATCACGGTGAGTGAGTTCCTAGTGCTACAAAGCAGCCACACGTTTGTTTCTGACTTGGGGGCTACATGGGAATGCAACCCACAATAAAACCATTACAATAGAACCTATGCCCAATGACATAAAGCCTCTGCAGTGCAAGAGTTTTGTTAAGGAGCCAGCAAAGAAATCAGATCAATTAGAAAACACTCTGACATATGAAAACGTTTTTCAAGCCTATTTAAAAGCAAAGATTAAGGGTTATTCAGGACTGAACTTCACATTCATTTCATTTTAAGGCATTTGTTCAGCTTTAGAGCACGCCACACCCCAGAGGTTCAAACAGGATGATAATATGTTGCTAGGAAACCATTATTCAAACCGCTTTCCTTGTGGCACCTCAACACTTTGGGCTGTAACACTACGAGTGTGTGTGTGTGTGTGTGTGTGTGTGTGTGTGTGTGTGTGTGTGTGTGTGTGTGTGTGTGTGTGTGTGTGTGTGTGTGGGTCCTGCTTGTAGCTGGTCTTGGTTTGGCGGCAGGGATTTGGAGTGGACTGCACTTTTGCTCCTTCCTCCAGTTTGGTGATTTTATGATGGCCTCTTTGTTTTTGGCAGGTATGAAGATTACGATGATTATCACGTGGTGATGACCTTCCTTCTCCCTGGTTAACGATCCATCACCTGTCTCTTCTGAAATGTTCCAAACCTGTTGTGGTGTTGTTCGCAGCATTTTTTTTAAACTATCAAATCTTGATGAGCTGAAACCTTTCTTTCAAGAGGGACTGTCCTCCTCCCCCACCGTCCAACATTCTCTGGGATACTGAGGCCTGGGAAAAAGGTTCTTGGGGTTCCCCCCCCCAAGCAGCATTTGTGTGTGTAGTCAATGTATGTATTTTCCATGAAATCTCTCTGTATCCACAATAAAAAGCAAATTTAATGGAGACGCCTACTGCACATTTTCTGTCTATGGTAGCCATCTCAGTCATTACGATCACTCTAGTGGGGTTAGGGATAGTGCCAACAGAAGTTGGGCCCCAAATAGACCACAGAATTAATGTTAATTTCAATATTAATGTTAATATAAGAAGAAGTTCCTAATAAATGATAGGCTATTTCACTTTGGGTCCCCCTATGGGGGAGATGCCAGACTAGCGGGTGGTGCAGTGGGTTAAACCGCTGAACTATGAGCTGTCGATCGAAAGGTTGGCAGTTCGAATCTGCAACGGGGTGAGCTCTCATTGCTTGGCCAGCTCCTGCCAACCTAGCAGTTCCAAAGCATGTTAATGCGAGTAGATAAATAGGTACCGCTTGCAGGAAGGTAAACAGCGCTCCGTGTTCCAGCTGCATGCTACGCGCTGCGGCAAGGAGAGTCATGCCGGCCACATGACCACGGAGGCGTCTTCGGACAACGCTGGCTCTTCTGCTTTGAAATGGGGATGAGCACCACACCCTAGAGTCAGACACGACTGGACTTAATTGTCAGGGGTCACCTTTACCTTTATGGGGGAGATAGGCGGGATAGAAATTCAAATACTACTACTACTACTACTACTACTACTACTAATAATAATAATAATAATAATAATAATAATAATAATAATAATAATAAATTCCATCATATGAATGTAGAAATGCCTCTCTCTAAAAGACACGTGTGTATGTGGAGGACAACTTGAGTCTTGCTTTATGATAACGATTTCATCCCATAATTCATTGAGGAGGAAAGGAAGGAAGGAAGTTGCACGGGGGGATAGAGCCGCTTTGAGAGCAGGCGGCCACCAGGGCTTGGCTGGCAGGAGAAGTCAGAAGAAGAGCATCACGGAGCAATCAGGGTTCAATGGGGCTTGCTGTGCATGTACAGCTTGCTCCTTTCCGCCGAGAACGTGTCCCTGAAACAAGCCATGGAAGATTGAATCCGGTCAGTGCTGCTAGCAAGAGATTCCCCAGCTCCCCTCCACACCATGTCCCCCAACTCTATTGGGCAATTGTCTAACTGAATCTGAAATCAGGATTGGGCTTCACGTGCAGAGTGATTCCTACTTCTGCTAGGAAATCTTCCTAGTGCTGAATCACGGAAGCGCATTTAATCCTTGCTGTCCATGCAGCAGGAGCATGTGAAGAACACAAGGGTATGCCTTATGTCACAATGTGGCCATTTGAGCTAGTATTGAGAGTCAGCACACAAGAAGCAGGCAAGAGTGGGGGGGGGGAGACACACCATCTATGCTGATGAGGGGAAGTGAGGGGGGGTATCAATCAATCAATGAATCAATGAGAAACTAGCAAAAAAAAGTCCCTAGTCAGTCCACTGACTGTCTCCTCCTTCCCCCAACGAAGGTTGGCTTCCAGGCAGAGGCGTATTTAGGGTGGAGCAAGTGGAGCACTGTGCTCCGGGCACTCCGCCCTAAAGGGCGCCCCGCCCGCTTCTGAGTCGGACTCGGAGACTCGTCCGAGTCCGACTCGGACAGGCCCCCTCATGCGTGCGCATGCTCAGACTGTTAACTGAGGGGAAAGGGCTTCCCTTTGCCCTCAGTAACAGTTTGAGCATGCGCAATTTTTTGCGCATGCTCAAACTGTTACTGAGGGCAAAGGGAAGCCCTTTCCCCTCAGTTAACAGTCTGAGCATGCGCACGCATGCTCAGACTGTTACTGAGCGCGGGCCTTCCTTAGAAGGCCCCGGGCAGCCGGCCGGGGAAGATGTCTTCCCCGGCTGGCTCTCCCGATTGAGGAGGGGGGTCGCTCCCTCCCAGAGCGCTCCCCCTCCCTCCCGGAGCGTGCCGCGCGGCGCGTTCTGGCAGCCGGCCGGCTCTTCCCCGGCCGGCTCTCCTGATTGAGGGGGGGTCGCTCCCTCCCAGAGCGCTTCCCCCTCCCTCCTGGAGCGCGCGGCGCGCTTTTAATAGGGGCGCCTACCCGCCCCACTGGTGCTCCGGGCGCCAGGGGGGGCGGGTACGCCTCTGCTTCCAGGCATCAAAAGGTCTCGCACTTTACAGATCACAAATCAACAGGAAACTGAGAGAAAGACGACTTTAATATCACAGATAATTTAGCACTTCCCTAAGCAGTTTTCACAGTGCGTGGTTATTTAAGTTCTCAACGATCGGCTGCACGAGGGAGGGCTGTTGCGCTTTGCTGCCCCATTTTATCTCTGAAAACTCTTTGTAGCTACGGGACTAGTTATTAAAATGGCGGTATGACTTTAAGGAACCTGGCAAAGGCAAACAGTTAATCCAATCTAATCCAATAGATTATTAACGGTCAATGACTAGCAACATAAAACAACAAAACACAACATCATCAAAGCATCAGAAACAGGCCTAAATTAAAACAAGCAGAAAACATTACACAAAAGAGAACAAACAGAACTTAAATAAGCATTAAAAAATTTCCCTCGATATTGACAATACTCTTTCGAGTTCTGCAAGCAGCTGCCAGAAAACGTGCACACTGTATAGTAAACCAAGGGCTCTTTCCCATGAGAAGCATCTTGGCCAACTCCACGTCAGTCAAACTGGGATATTTTTTGATGACGGGGAAGATAAACCTAACACGCAGCCCCTGATAAAATGGACAGCGAAACAAGACATGCTCTACTGTCTCCACTTCTCCTGAGTCACACGGGCAAACCCTTTCAGATATTTGTATTCTTCTAAAACAGCCCTCCAAAAATGCCGAAGGGAGGGCTCTCCACCTGGCCAAAAAAAAGGCCCTCCTATGCGCAGGGAGCTCCAGCAGTGACAGATAGGCTGCCGGCGCTACTTTGTATCTAGTGTCCTCTGCAGCTAAAAAGTGTGGAGTTCTGCTGATGTCCTCTGTGTCTAGCAGCCTTTGCCTTATGGCTGATCTTGCTTGAAAAAAGTCCATTGCCAGCACAACCTCAGGGGAGAATCCCAGATATCTCAATTTCCTGTGAACTGCCATATGCCATGACGATTGAAAGTTATCTTGTAAGATTAGTGATGTTAGGCCCTGGGCATTAAAGTTTAGATTTAGCCAAGTATTGATAGAGGCTAGGGAAACCCTAGCCTCAACCTTGAGCAGGCCAGAGTCCAAGCGCAAGCTTGCATTAGAAACATAGCTGGACACTTGGAAGATAGATCTTAAAAACTTGGATTGCACCCGTTCCAAGGGGGCGAAACTGGAGGAAAGGGGCCCCAAAATTGTCCCATATAAAAGCTGGGGCAGAGTTTTTGCTTGATGTAACTTAATTGCCGCAGGCAAATAATGGCCACCTTTGGTGTTAAAAAACTTAACTACTGCACGAGCAGATTTCTGGCCTACCTCGGCCACGTACTCGTGGTGAGCAGTTCTGGCTCCAGTCGCTTGCAACATTACCCCCAAGTATTTATAGGTGCAAACCTGCTCAATCTTGTGGCTGTTGATGCTCCAGGCCCTGATTTTTGGCCTCTTGCCAAAGGATAAAACTTTGGTTTTCGAGTAGTTAATGACAAGCTGATTATCGTCACAATAAGTACTAAACTTCTTTAAGGCCCTTCTAAGTCCCACTGGTGTTCGTGAGAGGATGACTGTATCGTCGGCATATAGCAGCACAGGTATCTTATGGTTGGCTAACGTTGGAGGATGGAAATCAGGTGAGTCCAAGTACTCCACCAGGCTATTTACATATATGTTAAACAGAAGAGGCGCAAGGACGCAGCCCTGTTTTACCCCTTTACAAGTTGGAACTTGTTCTGAAAGATGCCCATACTGGGTACATCTTACCTTAAGAGATGTATTGGAGTACAGGGCTCGAATCAGGCACAATAATCTACTGTCAATGGACATACCCTCCAGTTTCTGCCACAGTTTAACTCTAGAGATGGAATCGAAGGCTGATTTTAGGTCAATAAATGCAGCATGTATGAAACTTAGATTATTGGCTGTATATTTTTCCACCAGATGTTGCATAATCAAGGAATGACCTAGTGTGCTCCTGCCCTCCCTAAATCCTGCTTGCTCATCTGCCAGCAAGTTTTCCTGCTCCGACCAACTTTTAAGCTTGCCTAAGAGATGACTTGCATAAAGCTTACTGATAATACTCAGTAAGCTTATTGGTCTGTAACTGGCTGGGTCATCCCTCTTGCCTTTCTTAAAAAATGGGACTATAACAGCCTGTCGCCAGTCCTCCGGTATCCGTCCTGTAGTGTTGATGTTAGTGAAAAGGGAAGCTAAAAGCGGGGGCCACCAGTCCACATGATTTTTTATCAGTTCAGGAGGAATGCTGTCAATGCCAGGAGCTTTGCCTCTTTTAAGTTGTTGAATTAGTGCTGTGACTTCCTTTACGGTAACTGGGGGCCATTGAGGGAGATCATCTAAATTTTGCAGAGGACCATTGCCGGATGTGTCAGCATAAAGCTTTTGAAAATAGAGTTCCCAAGTATTGGCCGAAATAAGCGAGTCTAAAGGTGAAGTGTCCTTGAATGAATGATTAGCTATCAATTTCCAAAAATGGGCTGTATTTCTCTCTTTGGCCGATTGAATTAGTTGCTCCCAGGTTGCCATCATGTCTGCCTTCTTCTTCCTGGCCACGATGTTTTTGTAAGATTTTTTAAGAGCCAGAATATGTTGACAGAAGGCTGGGGTGTCAAAGCCAGGGGCAGTTCGATATGCCTGGTAGGCAGAATTAAGCATCTGTTTGGCTTCACGGCATTCCCCATCAAACCACCTTTTTGAATGCCTTCGTGCTTGATTGGCCTGTGGGCTGGACTCCTGCACCAATAAAGGCTTCAACCCCTGAATAATTTGCTTATAAACAGACAGGAAGACATTTCCCTCCTGATTACTCATAATGGCCCTTCGGAGGGCCACATTGCCAGGAGTCTCTTCTGCCAGGAGCTCTTTAGCCCTTTGGTCGAGCTGAGGGGTCCACTTGATGCGGTAACCCTCGCATTTCCAGGGCTTAATAGATGTTCCAGCCAAATTTTTAAGATGGGCATGTTGGAATGGGAGCTCCAGCCATAAGAGGAGGGGTAGGTGATCACTGTCTATGTCTGGGAGCACCTGCATCCTCCTAACTGAGGATGATAAATTTTCGCTAACCAGAAAATAGTCAATGGTGCTACACCTTGCTCCTGCTAAAAAAGTGAATTCCCCTGGATAGTCCCCCGCCGTGGCCCCGTTTAGAATGTAGAGATTAAGTCTCATAGCCGATTCTACCATACGGGAGCCAGCAAGGTTTACCTTACTGTCCTTGGAAAGATGCGGGTAATGAAGGTAAACTTGGGTAACACACTGTTCCTCTATATGCCCTACCAATCTCCTCTCCAGGGGGTGAACAAATGGGCCAATACGAGAATTAAAATCTCCCGCCAAAAGGACCTGATCCGCTGAATTTTCAAGAGTTAGATCCTCGATGTACTGTTCCAAGTCATCCCAGGTCTTATTTATTTGGGCCTTAGTTTGTTGAGGGGTGAGATACACATTGACTACCAAAAGTCTTGTGGCACCGAATTCAAGACAAACAGCCATGGCCTGGTGGGCCAAGGGGTGCAACTCTCTGCACCTTACGTTAAGAGATGTGGAAACCAAAATGCCCAGACCCCCCTTCAGCCTCCCCATCCCCGTCCCCGAAACTGCCCCCACACTATAGGCATGATAGCCATTTATTTTTATTTTTTATTTTTATTTATTTTTCACATTTTTATACCACCCTTCCTCCAAGGAGCTCAGAGTGGTGTACATATTTCCTCCCCTCCTTTTTGTCCTCACAACAACCCTGTGAGGTAGGTGGGGCTGAGAGAGAGTGACTGGCCCAAGGTCACCCAGGAAGCTTCATGGCTGAGCGGGGATTTGAACCTGGATCTTCCAGGTCTAAGTCCGACTCCCAAACCACTACACCATCCTGGCTCTCATTTATCCTAAGTTCACTGGCCGTCCATGTCTCTTGCAATAAGATTATATCATAATTCCGGTGGAAGAAAGAATAGTCCTGGCTTTTACATCGAGTCCAACCAGCAATGTTCCAAGAGGCAATTTCCAACAATTTCGTTGCACCTGACTTGCACAGTCAAACTGGTGTTTGAGCTTCCTGATGATGAGTAGGGCTAACACCTTCCGATATCAGGTAAAGTCCAGGGGCATCGGAGGGTACACTTACGTTGGAAAACACCGGCTTTTTGTTAATAATGACTGATGGAAGCAGTGGATAACAATTCGCCTCACAAGGGGCTGCTCCCGTGGTCGTTGGAATCTCTCTCTGTGTAGTGCAGGCTGGGAGGCCCATCTCACACTGTTGCTCCTTGTCCGAAGATGTCTGTTTCTTTGCTTTTAAGGATAAGACCAGTAGATCCAGAAGAGAAATCAGGTACTCTTGCTCACTCGTAGGCAGGTGGAAAAAGCCAGTCAGTAACTTGGCATCTGCCTCGTCTTCTGTTAATCCCATGTTGAAGACAAATGGCTCTGTTTGAGGATTAATGACGTGGAAGCGTGGCTGTTCTGAGGTAACAGATGGATTAGGGGCATTCGAATTCATCACCTCCATTGCCGAAGGTAAATCTGTGGGCACTGGATGATCCATTAGAGTGCACAACTGCTCAGAAGGAACTTCTGGGCTCCACAGCAGGTCTGCTGGTAGGATCGTTTGTACCTCTTCTTTCTTGCTCTTGGGGAGAGCAGGAATTAGCCTCTGGATTGTGGAGACTCTGAAGTGACGTTGAGGTCGAATTCCAAAGCCCACAAGCCCAGGGGCTTGAGCCAGGAGCTGGCTCGGGATTCTATTTGAGCCAAAGTAAATAAGGAATCGGTCCCGGCTATATATACTGGGCAGCGTTTCCAGCACCTGGATATCAATGGCGGAAACAGGCGTAAAAAGGAGGAAGGCAAGGTGTTGTTTGGCCCTCCATTTCGAGGACCAGTCCATACGCCTCCCCCTGTACGGAGACACATTAATAACTATGCTTCTAGGTTCATAAACAAGCGTGGTGGAATCTTGGCCACCAGTTGACCAGGTAGATTTTCTGGTGACTTGTGCCACAGAGGGCCTTCTGCTGGTGTTTCTGCCCTCCTTGATCTGCCCTATAGATATCTGCGGGTTCTCCACCTGGTACCTTTCTCCCTTTCCAACAGCAGTCCTTTAATCTGCTCAAGGTGGGAGAAAATTCTCTGTAGTGTCTCTGTTACCAAAAAGGCCTGTTGTGCTAGAAGATTAAAGTCCTCCGTCTCTACACAGTTACGTGTGGCTCTCTGGCAAGCTACTCCTTCATTCCCCTGTAGAACCTCACTGGGGAGTTGCTGTGGGGAGTCCACAAGTTTAATGAGGGCTGCCTCCAGTTGCTCCAGGCTATTCTGCGGCTTTGAAGGTAACTTCAGTGGGACAAAGAAGTCATCCAGCCTCGAATGTTTAGAGACCGGGGATAGTCTTTCGCCCCCCTCACCCTCTTTGGGGAGAGTCCTTTTCAGGCCCACGAGTTTATCAGGAGCTGCCTCCAGCTGCTCCAAGCTGTTCTGCGGCTTTGAAGGTACCTTCACTGGGGCAAAGAAGTCATCCAGCCTCGATTGTTTGGAGACCGGAGAAAGTCTTTCGCCCCCCTCGCTCTCATTAGGGAGAGTCCTTTTCAGACCCATAATTAAATCTCGTTACCATATTCTGTCGGACTCATTAAAAGCCTTGAAATACTGGAACAGTCCTGACTGTGCCAAAGTCTGTGGCCTTTACCGCTGTAGTTAAAACAAACACTGTTTCTTCAGCAAAAAGTCCATTCCTCTGTGTTTGCTGTATCTCCAGCTGTCCTTGAGGTCAACTCCTTATCTGTGCTGGCGAAAAGCCCAAGTACTGCTTGCAAAAGTACCGGTTGGCAGTCCTCACTCAGAGGGTAAAACTTTAGCAACTAGGCTAGCAAATATTGATTAAAAAAAACTATTAAAAGGAGATTAATAAAATATCTAAAAGTTGTAGGCTCAAGGGAGCTTGCTTTCCTAGCGTCCTCCCTTGATGCCGCCCAACCGGAAGTCTCAAAACAGTTAATCGTTCCACAGTTGACAACCTGTGCTAAGAAGAACCAGAGCAGACATCAAGTTGCTGCACCTTTGATATTGCTCCTCATGGTTTAGGAGTGAAACGTTAGGACAACCCCTTGTTCTCTTATTCTTAACTTAATAAAACGACCGGAACAACCTGGAAAATGTTTCATTTTATTAACTCAAAGATATGTCGCGAAAACCTCAGAACCTACAAATTTAGAATTGTCTTATTCTGCCATTCTTTAAATGGCACATCAGATACAATCACTGGTATCATTTGAAATAAGAACTTCATTTTTGGTAATACATTCATCTTAATCACCAATATCCTTCCTAACAGATCTTTCTTAATTCCATTCCATACTTTAACATAATTATTTTGAAATAGTGTACAATTCTGATTCGTTAATACAGTTCCAAGATATTTAACCTTTTTCCCACATTAAATCCTGTTTTATTCATCCATTTCAATTGATCTTGGATCTTCATGTTTTAGTATCTATTTTTGTCTTCTGTTTATTAATTTTGAATCTTGCAAGAGATCCAAACTCTTTTAATTTATTCATCAACAACTCTATACCTATATCACCTATTTTTTTCTGTGAGTGTACCTAATTTGTACTCCTCATTTCACTCCAGTGATTTTAGATATGCTGTTTTATTGTTTCTCAAACTTGGTGGGTCGCGACCCAATTTCTGCTGGGTCCCGCAGAGCCTCCAATGAAAACATAGGTGATGGAAAGATCAGATAACTAATTGCCTGAAGCCCTGAGGCTATTCAAAAATCAGATAGCTGCCAATGAGTTGAGGGGGGAGGTTGTTCAAACATTATAGGTTGTCTGCCCAATCCTGAGCCTGGGCTGCCCGCCGATCAGTGGGACGGAGGTCTACTCGGGGAAGGGGACGCTTGGGTATAAACCGGTGCTGACCCTATTGGTCTTCTCGGATTTCTGCCAGCTAAATAGCTGGTGAAAGTAGAGGAGGCTGTGTAACGGCGTAACCGGCTCAGCGGGGACGGGATATGGTGCGAGACATCCCCCTTCCAGGCTGGCTAGGCCAATGGCCCCCTCCCTTGCCCGATGAACCACCCCTGCACCCGCTGGATCCATACCTACCTTCTCCCGTGGCCGCCTGGGTGTTCCACTGATGAAGTAGTAGTCGTGTTGATGTAGTTCCGCCGATGGAGCCGAGTAGTCGCGAATGTGCTTTACGGCTTTACGGCACGTTTGCGACACGTTTGCGACACATTAGAACGCCATTATAACGTGCCCTGTAACTCATTTCATTAACGTAACAGGGGAATTTCCCCAAAAAGATTTGATTGAGATAAACTATAGCCTGCTTTTCTGTTCTACAAAGCACCCAACCAAGACAAATTTGACTTATTTTGTTGCTCGGAGGCCTGGTTCTTGGTAGCTACACGGCGGGCGAGACAGGGCGGGTGGGCGGAGGGCGGGCGGCAACTCAGGACGGCGCGGCGTTTCGCCGCCCCAGCCTGAGTTGCCACCTGGAGCCATTGCTCCCTCCGCTCCACCCTAAATACGACTCTGGGGAGTGTCATGAAGAGATTCAATGGGATGTGCTGTTCCTTGCAAGACCAGTGGGTAGTAGCAGCTGTGGCAATCTTCCAGCCTGTGAAGAAAAAGATTGTTTGTGTTTGTGTAGGGTTGGGGAGTTCTTCCAATGATCTGTTCCCTCCAACTGGACTAAGTAATAGCAACAATATGCTCTCTGGTTTTCCTTAATAGGTAGTTAATAGGCAGTGTGAACCTGTTTCCCCTCTCTCCATATACCTGATTTTAATGTCTTCTTTGGAACATGTTCTTCCAATATTCTGATCTGGCTGATCCAACACAATCGTTAATGCTCCATGGTTAGAAACCGATGCACCGCAGACTTCTGACATTAGGGAAATTATAGGTGAAAATGCAAGACGTATTGACAAATAGAAAAGGAAAGCTTTCAGGTACAGATAAAAACTACTTTTTTCTCCATTATATTTTTATTTTATTAATATAACACTAAAAACAAAACAATACACAATATTTCAAAAGTTTACAGCAAATGTGAAGCAGTATGTCCTACTAGCATACTATTCTCTATTTTCCACTTATGCTACCCAACTAAGCCAAATATATCTCCGACACTCTATTCATCAAGACCACGTACCATCATGTCATTTTTCTCTCTAACATAAAAAGTTAATAAATGGTTTCCAATTGTTCTCAGAAAGGTTTATTGACTTCTATTTAACTAAAATTGCAAATTTGTCCATTTCTGGAAAAAACCATAACTTTTATTTTCCAATCTTCCAGTGAAGGTATTTCTGAATTCTTCTAGTATTGTGCATACAAAGTTCTCGCAACACTTGTCATATATAAATAGAAAGTTTCCAAATTAACAACTTGTTAACTGCTGCAACTTCCAACTGTTAACAACTTGTGCTAAGAAGAACTACAGCACACAGCAAGTTGCTGCACCTTTGATAATGCTCCTCATGGTTTAGGAGCAAAACATTAGGACAACCCCTTGTTCTCTTGTTCTTAACAATAAAATGACCAGAACAACCTGGAAAATGCTTCCTTTTATTAATTTAAATTGTCCTCATAATTCTCCAGTAAGCTTGTGGCCACTGTTTGGAAACTGCAACTAGTACAGAATGCGACTGCCCATGTGGTTGCTGGGCCATAGCTTCGGCGGCTACACCGGCTGCTGGTTCGTTTCTGGGCACAATTCAAAGTGTTATTTTTAACTTTTAAAGTCCTTTACGGCTCGGGACCAGGGTATTTGAGGGACTGCCTCCTTCCTTATAATCCGACCCATACTCTGATGTCATCAGGGAGGCCCTGTTAACCGTACCGCCATTGACGGAGGTGAGGGGGATGGTGGCGAAGAATAGGGCCTTCTCAGTGGTGGCACCCCAAGAATGGCTCCCTCCATATAGACCTTTTGGCAGGGCCTCAAGGCATTTTTATTCAGGTTGGTGTTTGATGACTGACATGGTGTGCTGGCTTTTGAATCAATGTAATCATAAGGTGACCCACTGGGGTTATTTGTTTTAATTGTTTTAATAATTTGTTTTAATTATTTTTATTGTATTATAAATATAATAAATTAACCTTTATTGGCTTAGAGAACACAATACAATAATACCACAAAACAAAAGATAAAAGATCAAACAGATAAACAAACATGCATACAATAGGTTCGGGACTCCTCATCCCTAGGGAATGAGAGTGCAGAGGATTAGGATGAGTCAAGTAATAACAGAGTAAGAATTAGGATGGGACATGACAGCTAGTCTAGCAGGACAGAAGGCTGCAGGGATAAAGGTGCAAACATGCAGCTCTTCTAGGGGGACCTGGTACATAAGTGCTTTTATGCAAATGCCCAAAGTCTACGGGCAAGGATGGGAGAACTTGAATGTTTGGTGGCTAGGGAAAACATTGATATAGTAGGTATAACAGAAACCTGGTGGAATGCAGAGAACCAGTGGAATACTGCAATTCCAGGATATAAACTGTATAGGAGGGACAGAGAGGGGCGTGTTGTAGGTGGGGTGGCCATCTATGTCAAAGAAGGGGTAGAATCCACCAGAGTAGAGTTGGAGGGGGGGCTCTGACTCCTCCGTAGAATTGCTGTGGGTTAGATTACTAGGCTCAAAGAGTGATGTAATAGTAGGGGCATGCTACCGTCCTCCAGATCAAAAACCTGAAAGGGATCTTGAAATGAGGAACCAAATCAGGGAGGTGTCAACAAGAAACAGGGTTGTAGTCATGGGGGACTTCAATTATCCTCACATCGACTGGGTCAATTCATGCTCTGGTCATGAAAGAGAGACTGGATTTCTGGATATGTTAAATGACTGTGCCTTAGAGCAGCTAGTCACGGAATCGACCAGAGGACAGGTGACTCTGGATTTGATACTGGGAAACTATAGGCCAGTCAGCCTAACTTCTGTTCCAGGGAAGATGGTGGAAAGTCTCATTAAGGATAAAATCCTAAAACACACAGAAGAACAAGCTTTGCTGAGGGAAAGTCAGCATGGCTTCTGCAAGGGGAAGTCTTGCCTCACAAACCTTTTAGAATTTTTTGAAAAGGTCAACAGGCATGTGGATGCAAGCAAACCCGTGGATATTATATACCTGGATTTTCAGAAGGCGTTTGACACGGTCCCTCATGAAAGGCTCCTGAGAAAACTCCACAGTCAGGGAATAAGAGGGCAGGTCCTCTTGTGGATTAGGAACTGGTTGAAAACCAGGAAACAGCGAGTGGTAGTCAATGGGCAATTTTCACAATGGCGAGAGGTGAAAAGCGGTGTGCCCCAAGGATCGGTCTTGGGACCGGAGCTTTTCAACTTCTTCATAAATGACCTGGAGTTGGGGATAAGCAGCAAGGTGGCCATGTTTGCGGATGACACTAAACTGTAAACGTTTTATATTTTCACCTATAATTTCCCAAATGTCAGACGTCAGCTGTGCATCAGTTTTTACCATGGAGCATGAATGATTTGTGTTGGATCAGCCAGATCAGAATATTGGGAGAACATGTCGCCTTGGTCGCCTTGGTAGATGATCTGCGCTGAGGACTGGACAGGGGGAGTGCATCCCTGTTGGTTCTGCTGGACATCTCAGCGGCTTTCGACACCATCGACCATGGTGTCCTTCTGGGCTGACTGGCCGAGCTGGGGGTTGGGGGCACTGTTCTGCGGTGGTTCCGCTCCTACTTGGCAGATAGGTCCCAGATGGTGGTGCTGGGGGATGCGTGTTCGGCATCCTGGTCCTTGAGGTGTGGGGTGCCACAGGGTTCCATCCTGTCCCCCATGCTATTTAACATCTACATGAAACCGCTGGGAGAGGTCATCCAGGGATTTGGAATTGGGTGCTATCAATATGCTGATGACACCCAGCTCCATCTCTCCTTTCCACCTGATTCCAGGGTGGCTGGAATGTTCCAAAGAAGACATTAAAATCATGTATACGCTGAGAGGGAAAATAGGTTCTTTCTGCCTATTAACTACCAATTAAGGAAAACCAGAGAGTGAGCATATTATTGCTATTACTTAGTTCAACCTTAGCTGCTTATGAGCCTTCAAGAGCCATTTAGCCACCTTCGGTCCATGCCCCTTGTTCTAGATCAGTCAGAATTAAGTGGGATAAGAAAACTGAGATGTTATTTAGCTCCATAGCTAAGACGGGGGGTCCTTTCTCTCTTCAACTGCCCCAGGAAGTGTCGCCATCCCCCCATGCCCAGTTGGAATCATATGAGGCCCTGATTCATCATCAAACCTTTATTGGCATCACAAACAAACATCCAAAACAAATACATCAATACACAGTCACCATCACTCCAGTGGCACAAGTCACTGGCCAAAAGAAAAGAAGAGAAAAACAGTCTATTTTTACATCTCTGGGTCATTAGTAAGGCTAGACGTTTGTAATACACTTGGACGGCAGAAAACCAAATAAAGATACTTAGCCACTATCTTGGTGAGCTCCTGATCTTTCCCCTGTAATAAAACAACGTATGACCTCCATCTCTGGTATCCAAGTGGGAATACAGAATTGATCTAGGAATTGTTGGCAGAGATCACCATATAGTTTACATTTAAGAACCATGTGTGCTAGAGTTTCCACCAGGTGATCATCACAAGGCTCTCAGTCTGCTTTAAAGCAGATCTTTCTCCTGTCTTTAACGCTATGCTTTCTGATTCTGGGCAACCTTCGGGCTATTCTCTCTTTATTTCTAAAGTTCGTTCTATTGGGATTCCGGGTAAACATTTGGGAATGGGATCTTTGGATTATTCCGCTCGCTGTCTTTCTCTCAGACTTCGGGATATTGAAAGTCAGGAACTACATGCAGCAGCAGCTAGGGTATGTTCGCCTCTCCGGTGGCAGTTACCAACTAATTTTGGCCTTAGACCCAGATACCTCCACTTGCTGGAAGATTCCCAGTCTCGCCGGGCGATTACTATGGTGCGATGCAACGTCTTTCCCTCAAAGGAACTGTCAGCTAGATTCAGTCACGGCACTGAGACGAACAGGTTTTGTGATTGTAAGGTGGAGGCTATAGAATCTTTGTTTCATATAGTGTTTCATTGCCCGTGGTACAAAGACCTACGTACTGACTTTTTGAATCTATTACTGATTCAGTACCGTGGTCCTCGTGACGATGCAATTTTGAGCCTTCTCCTGTCATCTGAGGACAAGTATACCATCTTGCAGCTTGCAAAATACACCTACTGTACGCAGTCATGGTGAGACGTAAAGTCTGTAATCTCTGGCAATCCTTGTGGAATCTCTAAATGACCTAATGGTTGTTTTTACATTTCTCTTTGTAAATTGAGGGGGAGGGGCTTCCTGCTGGAATATTTTATTGGTTTTATCTGTTTACCTGGCCCGGTTGTCATAGGTGGTCATATTGTTGGTTGTTGTTGGTTGTTTCTGCCTAATAAAGGTAAATGATGATGATGATGATTTTGGAAAAGGGCATAGAAAATGTGAACTGAATATTGTGATTTCACAAACAGCAACATGTTTCTGCAACGTGTGTGTGTGTGTGTGTGTGTGTGTGTGTGTGTGTGTGTGTGTGTGTGTGTGTGTGTACAGACAAGCATTCTCCAATAAAAAGGAACAAGAAATGCAGACAGACCAGTGGCGCCGCTCTACGTGGGGCGGAACGCTAAGTTCCGCCGCATTCTGACCCTCCGTTACACTCTGGCACGAGGTGGCCCCGCCCCCTCACTTTCAAAGCCTTTCAAGGCGGCAAAGGCAACGCGCAGGGAGTCTCCCCACCTGGCACCTCTATGCTCGAGGTGAGCCGAGCACCCACCTCGACCCATCCACTCACCTCCATTGCTCCTCCTCCTCTTCCCTGGACTGGGGGACAGAGCAGAAGGGTGGAGGAGAGGAGAGTGGTGCCTAGATACTCCTCTTTTAAAAGCATACATGTATTTTATCCAGTGGGGCTAGTCATATGTTTAATTGAAGGATCATCTGAACCAGCCCTTTGTCTCACTCCAGTTGCCTGTCTTACTGTGCAATCCAGTCCAGCTCTGGGCCTCAGTGCTGGTGATGCATGTCGCAAACATGCCATAAAGCACGTTTGTGACTATGTGCGAGTAGGTGGCACCGGCAGGATGCTGTCCCGCTGGAGCCAGTGGAGGCCCAGCATGCGCCAGAGCAGGCCAGGTAGGCACCTCACCGAGTGGTGTGGGGGCAGCAAGGGGAGGGCATGGAGGGGGTGTAATGAGGCAAGGGGAGGGCGGAATGGGGGGCAGATCAGGCCCAGGAGGGGGTGGGATCAGCGGAGAAGACCTCTGCCATATCCTATGACTTTCTCATACCAAGAGTAAAAATCTTAGTCCACTTGGGTGGAAGCCAGGATTTCTAACCACTGTACTATATGTTGTTGTTGTTCAGTCGTTAAGTCGTGTCCGACCCTTCGTGACCCCAAGAACCATATCCCGCCAGGCCTTCCTATCCTCCACTATCTTCCTGAGTTCGCTCATTTTCTTGTTCGTTGCATCGGTGATGCTGTCTAACCATCTCATCCTTGGCCTTCCCCTTCTCCTTTTGCCTTCAATTTTTCCCAGCATCAGAGTCTTCTCCAGAGAGTCCTCCCTTCGCATTAGGTGGCCAAAATATTTGAGTTTCAGCCTTAGTACCTGTCCTTCCAGGGAACAGTCAGGGTTGATTTCATTTAGAATTGACTGATTTGATCTCCTAGCAGTCCAAGGGACTCTCAGGAGTCTTCTCCAGCACCACAGTTCGAAAGCATCTATTCTTCGGCGCTCAGCCTTCCTTATGGTCCAACTCTTGCAACCATACATTGCTACTGGGAACACCATCACCCTGACTATACGAACTTTTGTTGGCATGGTGATATCTCTGCTTTTTATTATGCTATCTAAATTTGCCATAGCTTTCCTTCCAAGGAATACACGTCTTTTAATTTCATGGCTGCTGTCTCCGTCTGCAGTGATCTTGGAACCCAAAAAAGTAAAATCTGTTACTGCTTCCATTTCTGCCCCTTCTATTTGCCAGGAATTGATGGGACCAGATGCCATGATCTTAGTTTTATTAATGTTGAGTTTCAAGCCAATGCACTCTCCTCTTTCACTCTCATCAAGAGGCTCTTTAGTTTTTCTTCACTTTCTGCCATTAGGGTGGTATCGTCTGCATATCTGAGGTTGTTGATGTTTCTCCCGGCAATCTTGATTCCAGCTTGCAATTCATTCAGCCCTATATTTCTCATAATGTACTCTGCATATAAGTTAAATAGGCAGGGTGACAATATACAGCCTTGCCGTACTCCCTTCCCAATTTGGAACCAGTCGGTTGTTCCATGGCCGGTTTGAACTGTTGCTTCTTGACCCGCATACAGGTTTCTCAGGAGACAGGTAAGGTGGTCTGGTACCCCCATCTCTTTAAGAATTTGCCACAGTTTGTTGTGATCCACACAATCAAAGGCTTTTGCGTAGTCAATGAAGCAGAAGTAGGTGGTTTTTTGGAACTCTCGTGCTTTCTCCATGATCCAGCGCATGTTGGCAATTTGATCTCTAGTTCCTCTGCCTCTTCGAAACCCAGCTTGTATGTCCGGTAGTTCTCGGTCCACGTACTGCTGAAGCCTAGCTTGTAGGATTTTGAGCATAACCTTGCTAGCATGTGAAATGAGTGCAATTGTGCGATAGTTTGAACACTCTTTGGCACTGCCCTTCTTTGGAATTGGAATGTAAACTGACCTTTTCCAATCCTTTGGCCACTGCTGAGTTTTCCAAATTTGTTGGCATATTGAGTGCAGCACTTTCACAGCATCATCATTTAGGATTTTAAGTAGCTCAGCTGGGATATTATCATCTCCACTAGCTTTGTTGTTAGTAATGCTACCTAAGGCCCACTTGACTTCACTCTCTAGGATGTCCGGCTCTGGGTCAGTGACCACACCAGCGTGGTCATCAGGAACATTCAGATCTTTCTTGTATAGTTCTTCTGTGTATTCTTGCCATCTCTTCTTAATCTCTTCTGCTTCTGTTAGGTCTCTGCCTTTTTTGTCCTTTATCATGCCCATCTTTGCACAAAATGTTCCCTTGATATCTCCAATTTTCTTGAAGAGATCTCTAGTCCTCCCCATTCTGTTGTTTTCCTCGATTTCCTTGCACTGTTCATTTAAGAAGGACTTCTTATCTCTCCTTGCTATTCTCTGGAAATCTGCATTCAGTTGTTTATATCTTTCCCTTTCACCCTTGCTTTTCGCATTCCTTCTTTCCACAGCTATTTGTAAAGCCTCATCTGACAGCCACTTTGCTTTCTTGCATTTCTTTTTCTTTGGGATGGTTTTAGTTGCTGCCTCTTGTACAATGTTACGAACTTCCGTCCATAGTTCTTCAGGCACTCTGTCTACCAGGTCTAATGCCCTAAATCTATTCTTCACCTCCACTGTATACTCATAAGGGATATGGTATAGGTCATATCTGACTGGTCTAGTGGTGTTCCCTACATTCTTCAGTTTAAGCCTGAATTTTGCAATAAGAAGCTCATGATCTGAGCCACAGTCATCTCCATGTCTTGTTTTTACTGATTGTATAGAGCTTCTCCATCTTTGGCTGCAAAGCACATAATCTATCTGGTTTCGGTATTGACCATCTGGTGATGTCCATGTGTAGAGTCGCCTCTTGTGTTGTTGGAAAAGAGTGTTTGCTATGACCAGCGTGTTCTCTTGACAGAACTCCGTTAGCCTTTGCCCTGCTTCATTTTGCGCTCCAAGGTCAAACTTGCCTGTTGTTCCGTTTATTTCTTGATTTCCTACTTTAGCATTCCAGTCTCCTATGATGTAAAGGACATCTTTTTTGGGTGCTAGTTCTAGAAGGTGTTGTAGGTCTTCATAGAACCGGTCAACTTCATCTTCTTCGGCATCAGTGGTTGGGGCATACACTTGGATTACTGTGATGTTGAATGGTTTGCCTTGGATTCGAACTGAAATCATTCTGTCGTTTTTGAGGTTGCACCCCAGTACTGCCTTTCCCACTCTTTTATTGACTATGTGGGCTACTCCATTTCTTCTAAGGGATTCATGCCCACAGTAGTAGATATGATGGTCGCCTGACTTAAATTCACCCATGCCCATCCATTTTAGTTCGCTGATTCCCAAGATGTCAATGTTCAATCTTATCATCTCATTTTTGACCACATCCAGCTTGCCTTGATTCATAGACCTCACATTCCATGTTCCTAAGCAGTATTGCTCCTTGCAGCATTGGATTTTCCTTTCAACCTCAGACACATCCACAGCTGGACGTCCTATTGGCTTTGGCCCAGCCGCTTCATTCTTTCTGGGTCTATTTGGAATAGTCCTCCGCTCTTCCTCAGTAGCATATTGGACACCTTCCGACCTGAGGGGCTCATCTTCCGGCGTCATATCTTTTAGCCTTTTGGTACTGTTCATGGGATTTTCTTGGCAAGGTTACTGGAGTGGGTTGCCATTCCCTTCTCCAGTGGATCACTTTTAGTCAGAACTCTCTGCTACAACCTGTCTGTCTTGGGTGTCCCTGCACGGCATAGCTCATGGCTTCATTGAGTTACGCAAGCCCCTTCGCCACGACAAGGCAATGATCCATGAAGGAGACTGTACTATATGGGAAGGAACAACTGGGAACAATGGTTCACACTCCACTGAAGACCGCAATACGCGAGGAAGGTTGACGTAGGTTGCAATCTGAGGCATACTTACTAGGAAGCCTCATGGAAATAAATAGGACTTAGAAGTAAACATGCATGGAACTGGGCTGTTCCTTAGGAAAAACAGCAGCAGTAGGTACTAACTGAGGAAATTGTTGACCCTCTGTGCTTGCAGATTTTCTAGGATGCCTCTGTGCTTCAATTGTTGACCCCCTGTGTTTCCAGATTTTCATACCACTGCATAAAAAAATCTTGTTTCAGGGCTGGAGATGGGATTCGATCTCTCCCAGCAGTGTAATTCAACACAACAATCATGCAGAGTCTCATCTTGAACAAGCAGCTTTCCCCCACTTTCCCGTATTGGCAATTTTGAAGTTGAAAGTGTTTCTCAGCCTCCGTTAGTCCCCCACCTCCTCCAGGTTCCCCCAGCAAATGTCCAAATGGCTTTGAGAGCAGGAGCTGCAAGTGGCTGAGCAACTGAGCTATGAATACGTTCTCTGGGTCGAATGTGGCCAATGCCCCCTGAACTTACTAGGTGGTCTTAGGCAAGCCTCAGACTCTCAGTATTCTCTATCTGCAATATGGGAACAATAATGCTTACTTTTACAGGATTGTTGTAAGGGTTACATCAAGATAATATGAAGCACTTTGCACACTCAGAAAGAACTAAATTAAACTTTATTTAATCGCAGCTCACCTGGCGGTGGCTGGTGTTTTAGAAATATTGAGTCCTTTCCAAGGACCTACCTAGAGATATTTCCATACAATATGTGCAGGTCCAAGCAGACCTACTCTTAGTAGGTAGTGGACACACCATGCCCAACTGCCCGACGTTTCCGGCGACCATAGCCATTGGGATCTGATGTGTCGGGGGCTCTCGGCAAGATTCCCGGTCTGGCAGGTGCCAAGCTGACATCCACTCGAGGGGCCTGACTCTGGCTCCTGGAGCAGCCGGCGAACACGATGCATTTGAACAGAGCTGTGGGTAAAAAATAGACTGTGAGGAACTTTGGAGTCTCAGAGAGGACTGTTGGGCTTAGAGCACAAGGGACAGAGAAACAACTCCAGGGTGTCTCTGGAAGAAAATGAGGGGCAACCCCTGGAGTTGAGGACGGAAGTGGAGTTGTCACAGAACCAGAGGCTGTGTTCATTTAGTCCTAATTTCAAGATGCTCCCCTCAAAAGAAAGAAGCAAACACATGCCGGTCTTCCTTTAAAAGAGAAAACTCTCAGCTTTGGGAGCCTCTGTGGAGGGCTTCAATTTCTAACTAACTCATGAGTTAGATTAATCAGCTAACCCCCTTTTTAACAGTTCCAAAGAAATGCGAGCATACTGCACCTAAGTGTGTTATGTGGCCCTCACATGCTTGTTTTTCTCAAGGAAATAGCAGCTGTGGGGGCAGGGTCAGAATTGGGACCAGGGCATGTCTGAGGCTTCCATTTGACTGGCATAGAATCTCTGGAATCTCACCTGGACTGGTACAGAATCACTGGACTACAGCTTTCACCTGATTAAAGACATTTTAGTTGACCAAGACTGCAATCCTAGACACACTTTGCTTGGTGTAAGCCCCGCTGAACACAATGGGACTTACTCCTGAGTAGACATGCCTAGGATTGTACTGTAATCAAATTTGTGTTTTTAGATCAATTAATTGGTCTATAAATTATATTATAAGAATAATATGCATAGTCATTGACATAAGTAAAAAATCAAGACGTTTGGAGAAATGGTGCTTGTGTATGTTGCAGCATGTGTAATCTTTGAAGAGGCACTGCAATTGGAGATGCTTGTTGGTCAGTTAAAAAGGGGTTAGCTGATTACCTCAATTAGCTAGAAATTGAAGCCCTTCAGAGTGTCTCCCAACGGTGAGAGTTTTCTCTTTCAAAAGGAATTTCTGGCGTGTGTTTGCTTTTTTCTTTTGAGGGGAGCATCTTGAAATTTAGTTTGTTCAAAATAGGACTAAATGAACACAGCCTCTGGTATGTTCTGAAGGGTTCCTGGACCGCTTGTGCGCAGCAATCTGGGAGATAAATGGCAGCGGACATGGGTTTTACATGGCGGCAGCCACTTAAAAAAAAAACAATTTAAATTTTTTGGGGTCATGGCCTCCCAGGGCTCCGCCCGTGATGGACCTGGAAATACCGGGACTGTCTCATGTGGACCGGGACTTCTGGTAAGCCTACTTATAGCCTTTGTTGAAAGCAAGACACTGACACAATTTTAAGGTAAAAGAATCACCAGGGGAGCGTGGGGCGAAGGGGGAGTGGGTTCCAGCCATACGTGGATAAGTGAATCCGTGGAGACCAGGTCCATGGATAGTGGGGAGGGGGGCTGTACTCACCTGTCTGCCATGCCCCATGCTTCCCAGGGCTGACATAAGAATGTCATCAGCAAACACAGCATCACAAGAATACCTCCTGATTCCATGGTTCTGACCTGGGAAGAAATGACCAAAGATTCATCACAGACAGAGCTCGTCCCAACTTCTCTCTGGAAGTTTCAGTGTCAGGGCTCACCAGAAGTAATAACAAGAGTGCCTGTGAGCACGTGCAGACTGCCTTTTCCTTGTCATTGATAGCCACAGCCCTCCTTGTATGTCTTGAATTAGAAGACTCTGATGTGTCTGTGTGGTTTCAGCTCCAGAATAGTGACACCTTTACCTCTCCCAGTCTTACTACTTGATAATGAGATCAAGAGCCTTTGTTAAAGGCCCTGATTGCCTTTCCTCTGGATCAGCACCAATAGCCACAAATGCCATCATAGTTGTCTCTGACTGGCTTGACGGCAGCATAATGTGCACTTCAGCATGTTGTGGATAACCTTTTAACTGTCACTTCAGTATGAGCCATCAGCACAGCCCATCGTTTGGGGGAACCAGAGAAGTAAGTGAACACTACCTCAAGAGTGCCAAATAATGAATCACAGGATGCATTTTCAGAGAAAGAGTGCTGGCCACACAAGTTAAGTGAGTGGTCCACACATCCAATAAAGATTGCTTTTGGGCTCCTTTGCTTAAGAAGGGCTTGTACGCCTCCTTGTTTTCCAGCCATGTTGGCAGCATTATCATACCCTTGACCACGGCACATCATTATGTCCAGTCCATCCTCTTCCAAACATCCAAGAACTTTAGAAGCGATGTCAACAGCTCTTTTTCTATACAAGACGAAAAATCCTAAAAATGATTCGTTGACCTTCACTTTCCTATTCCTGATGGTTACATATCTGATTACTTCGGCCATCTGGTCATTATGCGCTATGTCAGGCGTGCTGTCCAACATTATTCCGTAATACTTTGCAGACTTTATCTCAGTGACAATTTTCTGCTTTAGTTTCAGTAGGTGCTCTTTCAGCACTGCATCATGCTTTTCAAGCACCTCAACCAACTCAAGAAAGTTGCCTTTGTTCACTGAGGTTTCATCTTCCAGGTGGCCACGAAAGGCAAGATTCTGCTTGGCAGGAAACAGTACAACATCGAGCAAACTGCGTAAGATGTTCTTCCACTTCATAGTCTCCTGCTCCCTCGAAGTAATAACTTCAGCATCAATGGTTCTGCCCCGCCTCAGTCCTCCTTCCAATGCTCTCCAAGACTCAAGGCAACGTAGATGCTCCTCAGATCTCTCATGGTCCTTTACTTTCGAGTTCAGTCTCCACCATGCCTGAAACCCAGTCACAAACTTTGATGTTGTATCTGTAATGTGAGCAGTAAACAGTCGGCAGCAGAAACAATATAAATGCTCGCTCACGGGTGAGTAGACCATCCACGCTCTCAGAATTTTCTGGCCATCTGCCATCAGCCGGTAGAACCAGTGTTTTGATAGCTGGCACTCCTCTCCCTTAATGTTCTTTCCTGCTGGCCTCACCGCAACACTGAAAGGTCCATCCTTGTTCTGGAAAGGAGCACTTCCAGTGTTGACAATTTGAACCCGAAGAGTGTCATCTTGAACGGGTATCTCCCAGAAAGACACATCACACAACTGTTGCAAATCTTTCTCCAGGTCCAGGACATCAATCATCTCAGTGTCTTCTTGGTCATCATCATGGCTAGTTGCTTCTTCTGCTTCTTCCACGTCCTCTTCTTCTTCTGCAGTAGCAGAATGCATGCTGCTAATGCTAGCTTCAGATTCAGAATCAGCTGCTTCAGTTGGGGGCAGAGGAGCAGTGTCTGCAGAGGTGCCAGGTTGGTTGTTGTCGTCTGCCTTTTTATGGATGAATTGAAGCATGGCTCCAGCTTGTTTTTGGAGTACCCTCATTTTGGCCTTTGTTGCTTTACATTGCTGTGCTCCGCTTGGTCTTTATGACACATGCTTTCCAGATGGACCTGATGATCGAGATCGCTTCTGTGACTGAGCACCACCACATTGGCTGCAACGGCAGTAGCGAAACACTGAATAAACACAGTGTCCAAACTCCAATCCTCATTTAAAGGCACCTAGGCTAGGTGCCATGCCATTCACCACATGCATCCTGTGGCAAGGTGTTCCACAGGGATCACAGAAAGCATGCACAGAAAGCTGAACTTCAGGCTCCCCCAATAGAATCATCATGTGTACCAGCTCATGCCACATACCCTCTCAGTCTTCTAACGACAGTAGCTTAAAGAGATTAGCACAAACTGTCATTTTAAGGGGGGGGGGTTGTCAGCCCAAAGGAAGCAAGGCACTGAGAAGCTCAGATACTTCTGACTATCAGGTAAGACACACCGAGTGTGGCGCAGACTTGAGAAACCTGGGTTCACATTCCCAGTAAGCCAGGACTGGAGACTCACTGGAAGAGCTTGGGCCAGTCAACCTAAAGCACAATCCTATGTGTATCTACCTATGTGTATTATAAGTCTTTTAAAATTACACCACTGTGTAATAAAATACTTTAAAAGCTTGTTTGTAAAATACAATAAAACACTTTCAAAACAATAAAACTGGCATTACGTTTCATTCACTAGCCGTGAATCACTTAAGATGCAAAATAACCTGAGCTGGCAGCAGGAAGATGTTAAAATCATTGCAGTCCTGTTGGTAAAATGTAAAAGGATTTTTGGCGCGCATTTTCCTAAAGGCAATTTCCACCGGAAACCTTCAACATTTGCTATTCCCTGCCTGACCTCTGCATGAACCTGCTCATACTGCCCCTAGTGGTCACCTATATATCATTTATTTCTTATACCTTTGCTAAGGTATAGGTATAAGGTATAGGTAAGGTATAGGTACTGTATCTTATACCTTTGCTAAGCAAAGGTATAAGAAATAAATGATATATAGGTGACCACTAGGGGCAGTATGAGCAGGTTCATGCAGGGGTCAGGCAGGGAATAGCAGATGTTCAGTCAGTGGCGTTTCCACGGTAGGGGCGGCACCGTAAGTAATGCCGCGTCGAGTACCGTGTGTAGGAACCGAAAGGAGGAGGCGCCGCCCCCTCACTGTCGCTACCATTCAGCGCGAAGAATGCGACCGGCAGGAGTCTCCCTGCCGGTCGCATTCTTCGCGCTGAATGGTAGCGACAGTGAGGGGGCGGCGCCTCCTACTTTCGGTTCCTACACACGGTAATCGACGTGGCATTATTTACGGTGCCGCCCCTACCGTGGAAACGCCACTGTGTTCAGTCAGGCCATGGGTCAGAGATAGAAGATGAATATGCCTTTAGGAAAATGCACGCCAAAAATCCTTTTACATTTTACCATTGCTAAGGTGAAACAATCTCATCCTCTTCATGCAGGTAACATCCCTGTTCGAGGTCTAGTCACCCTATGCAACATCAAGTTGCATATTACTGTGAGAGGAGACTTTTAACTTTTAGGAACTACACAATTACACACACCAAAACCAAACAGTGTCAAGGACCCAGGAACCAGGAGGTTCCCCCCCGTACCCCCAAAACAAAGCCAGCAGGCCTAGAGCCCCCCCCCCCAGCAGCAACATGGAAACACCACACATACCAGAGGCAGACTGACATTGAACCAGGAGGTTCCCCCACCAAGCCAGCACAGGCCCTGCTAGGCCTACGAACCCCCCACAAAAGCAAGCATAGACCCTGCTAGGCCAAACAGGCAGGCAGCTATGATGATCTGCTTCCCTCCACCCCCGTCCCCCCCCCCTGGAAACATGATCTATCATCTGCTACCATTAGCATATATGCGAAGTTTTGATTTCTTGCCCCAATGTGCATCACTTTACACTCACAGCCCAGTCCAGCCCAAGGCCTCTGCGGCACAATTCAGGCACAATTGCAGCCCAAGCGCTTTAGGCCCGAGTTGTGCCTGAATTGTGCTGGAGAGGCTGAATTTGTGCTGCAATTGTGACTGAACTGGGTTCCGGCACAATTCAGGCACAACTGCACAATTCAGGCACAACTGCGGCCTAAAAGTGGGCGTGTCAGGGGCGTGACGGGGGCGGTTACAAATTTTGGTCCGGTTCCAGACGCTGGAGAGCCCCCGACACGCCCCCTCGAGCCCAACTCAGGCACAAAATTTGGGTCAACAAAAAGGGTGGACCCAAATGTGAGGAGACCCATAGGAGCCATTTTACCTTACCCACACCAGCCCTCTCCTGAAAAGTACTAACACCCTGGGCCCGAGTTGAGCCTGAGTTAGGACAGAACAGTTGTGGCCTAACTCTGGACACGGACCCAAATAGTTACCCTATCAGCACCCAGCCCCACCCAGCCTCTTTCCCACAAAAGCCCAGCCCCAGCCCTCCACTCTCTCTCTCTCTCTGAGCACGTGGCGTGGGGTTCTGTCCCCCAGCAGCCACAAAGTGGGACTTTGAAAACTTTTCTAACACCCCACTTCTCTCTTCTCCTCTCTCCTCTCTGCCCCCCTCTAGGGCAGAGAGGGCTGTTCTGCCTGTGGCCAAACTGTTTACTGCTGTGCCTAGGCAGCTGTCTCCATGCAAGTGTTTGCTAACCCATGTCTTTCTCCCAGCCCCTCTTCCCCCCCCCCCACAGGCAACAACACCAGCAGGTAAGAGCAGGGTTCGTGCTGACATGTGGTCTGACTACTGCCTCTTTGCATAGAGAAATATAGGTAGGATACATGCCTCTATACCAATGTCTTGTCTCATAGCTGCCTGCATAGCCTGCCATGATATGCCTCTATACCAATGTCTTGTCTCATAGCTGCCTGCATAGCCTGCCATGATATGCCTCTATACCAATGTCTTGTCTCATAGCTGCCTGCATAGCCTGCCATGATATGCCTCTGTACCAATGTCTTGTCTCATGTCTGCCTGCAATGCCTGCCATGATATGCCTCTGTACCAATGTCTTGTCTCATAGCTACCTGTATTAATGTGAGCACACAATGCCATGAGTGTGGAACTGTAACCCATATGTAGACACCAGCTGTTCCCCCCCCTCTTTTCTCCACAGGGTCTACTGACAGGTCAGTATTGCTAGGATTGCCATGGTTGTGACCCCCAAGTTGTGTTGTTGTCTCTCTCTTTGACCCCTTTCCCTTACAGGATCATGCTCACCTTACACCCAGGGAAGGAGCGCAGACCATGCTATGTCTCACACCACTCAGCTGTGTTTGATTTCTCTCCCTGCAGGCCTTTGCAACCGGCACACTGGCATTCCTTCAATGGCGATTGCTACCACACACCAGCTGCCATGGAACACCCCCGTGATTTATGTCTCCCCAGGAATGTCCACCACCACCTACCTTATGGGGAGCACCCCTGGGCCCGCAGTCTGGTTGCCCCATGGTCGTCTGCCTCGATGCTGCCAGAGGTCTGGGAGCCTGCCCTGCAACCCTCCTCAGCTGCTGCTGCTGCTCCACCTCCCTGGCTGCCTACTTGCTGTCCCTCCCCTTTCTATGGAGCAGGCTGTGGTTCCACAGGGGAAGAGCCTGCATCTCCAGGTCCATGGGGCACGCCTGCTGCTGCTACGTTCTGAGTGGCTGCTGTGCCTACCCCTGGCAGCCTCGCCTGGCCATCTCTGCCAATGTTCCAGAACCATAAAGATGTCCCTTGGCCAAAGGCCCCTTGAACCACATGACCCCAATGTTACACAAGCACTGACCCACATACACAGAGACAGCACCCACCACACAAGGCCCTGCATGAATCCCAGCCAGGGCCTGCCACAGCCAGCCCAGGGAGCACAGCAGGGGGGCTGCCAGACCCTCCGGGCTCAGAGGGGAGGGGGGAGTTGGGGGGCCTCTCAGGCAGGCAACCACTGACAGGCGACATGGCGCACGTCCGCCACGTCCGTGAAGAGCCCTTTCAGCAACCGGGGCTCTCACCCACCCTCGGTCCGCCCGTCAACGGCGTCCGTGTCCGCCTGTCAATGGCGTCCGTTTCCGCCCTCAGTCCGCCCGTCAATGGCGTCCGTTTCCGCCCGTCAACGGCGTCCGTTACCGCCCTCGGTCCGTCTGCATGAGAGGCGGCCATTCCTGCATTGCCTCCATCTGCGAAGTGACCCCTGTGTCCCTATTGGTCTCTGCAGACCCCTCTCCCTGTATCCCTCCCCAGCCTTGTTGTCTGTCTGTTTCTGACCCACCCGTGCCCCTCCCCAGCACCCCCTGTCTGTGTGCCTGCCTCCCCTCCCACTCCCTGATGATGGATCCTGGCATCCCCCACCCCGCTGGAGCGCCTGCCGCGAGGTGCCGACGTTGCCCCATCTGGGGGTGTGATGAGCTGCGTGAGCCCTTCCCGCTCGCAGCAGACAAGCCCAAGGCATCTCTCGGTCTTGGCCGGGGCACGGAGCAGAAGGCATGCCGGGATGCCTTCTTTGTGGGCATAGCCACGGCCCTGGAGGCCCAGGGCTTCAGGAAGCGCACAGGCATGTCCTGGCAGAGGCGGTTCCAGACTTCATGAGACCCCCCTTGTGTGTGACGTTCCCCCCCTCCCCCCCATGACTCCCACGTGCAGCCTCAACGTGGCTTGGGGGTGGCATCGCCTTCTGCAAGAGGGAGGGCAGTGGCACTCCCCCCTGCAGCAGGTGGCTAATGCCCAGGGTGCCCTGGGGCAGCTGGCACTGGCACAACCTCTGCCCTTCCGCTGACTGTCGCACGCCCAGTGCCTGCAGGCCCACCTGTGGCTGCCCATCTGCTGCGAACGCTGCAGCAGCTGTGGTAGGTGCACACAGACGAGCTGAGGAGGGGGCTCTTCGCTTCCACAAGACTGACACCTCCGCACAGGGGCCTGCCTGCCTCTGTGGTAAGTTTTGCCTCGATCCTGGCCCACTGCTCTTGCCTCCTGCCTAACTCAGGCACAGTTACAGCCTAACTCGGTCCTATTTTGGGCCCCAATTGTGCCACAATTGGGCCTCAACTGTGCCTGAGTTGGGCTGAGTTGGGCTGAGTTGGGCTGGACTGAGCCCTAATTGTCTCAAGCCCTGAGGCTAAATCAGATAGCTGTCAATGTGTTGAAGGGGGGGGGGAAGGGTTGTTTGAACAGCTTATGCTCCAATTGTGCTAAATCATGAGAATATGTTGTTCAGTTTTAATTAATAGCTTGTTAATCGGCACAATGTACCTACTTTCTCCCTTTGTGCTCCTTGTTGGTCTATCTATACTAGAAGTGCACTCCGAAGGATTTCCGGTGGCCCCCGAAGAAATCGAGGATCCCTTGGTGCGCATTGCTTACGAAGAGAGCGCCGAGGGATCTCCGATGTCTTCGCTCCATCCGCGTAGCTGTGCAGCCTTCTCGCTCGGGTCGCCGAGCGAGAAGGACGAAGTCACTGAGCCTTGCGAGCCCATTGGCCCGGAGGCTTTGAGGCCGTTGCTGAAGGCGGCTGGAGTCTCCTGGCATTTGGCCAGGAGCCGGAAGAGTCGCGTCTCCTCTTGTGTGCCAATGGGCGCAGAGGTTTGGGGGCTTGTCCCATTGGCGCCATCACTGCTCCGTGTGAGGAGGAGGCTCGGATTCGCGGCTAGAGGGCAAATCTGATTTTTTAATTATGTAAATATCTTTATTTATTTATTAATATGTTGCCTTTCTGGATATTTTCCGGCTCATCGACAAACCCCCTGTGATGTCACTTCCTGAGGAAGTGACATCACGGTTCCTTGACATGCCCCCCCCCCCTGCGGCCCCGAAGAAGTTTAGTCTATTCATTTTGGCCCATACCTACTTCCAAGTTGTGCACCCCTGAACTATACACATAGTCCCAATATTCTGATCTGGCTGGTCAAACACAACATTTTATGCTCCGTTACAGGAAATGGAATCCAGCATAAATAGACTGGATGGAAATGAAAGAAGAACATATCAGGTTGAAACTCATTTCATTAACGTAACAGGGGAATTTCCCCCAAAAGATTTGACTGTGATAAAAGAGAACCTGTAGCCTGCCTTTCACTTCTACAAACCACCCAACGAAGACACCTTTGACTTCTTTTGTTGCTGCTTTAGGGGGTCTGGTTCTTGTGGGTGTCATGAAGAGCTTCAATGGAAGGTGTTGTTCCTTGCAAGACCAGTGGGTAGTAGCAGCGTTGGCAATCTTCCAGCCTTTGAAGAAAAAGATTGTTTGTGTTTGTGTAGGGCTGGGGAGTTCATCCAATGATCTGTTCCCTTCAGTTGGACTTAGTAATAGCAACAATATGCTCACTCTCTGGTTTTCCTTAATAGGTAGTTAATAGGCAGAGTGAACCTATTTTCCCTCTCTCCGTATACCTGATTTTAATGTCTTCTTTGGAACATGTTCTCCCAATATTCTGATCTGGCTGATCCCACACAATTGTTCATGCTCCATGGTTAGAAACCAATGTGCAGCTGACTTCTGACATTTGGGAAATTATAGGTGAAAATGTAAAACGTACTGACAAATAGAAAAGGAAAGCTTTCAAGTATAGATAAAAACTATTTCTTTTTTTCTGCATTATATTTTTATTTTATTAATATAACACTAAAAACAAAACAATATACCAAATTTCAAAAGTATACAGCAAGTGTGAAGCAGTATATCCTACTAGCATACTATTCTCTGTTTTCTACTTAAACTACCCAAATCAGAGCGCAGTCCTTGGTAAATCCGGAATGGCAGAGCGAGTGCTCCGCCATTCCAAGTCATCACAAATGTGCCGTAGAGCACATTTGCAACAACTTTGGAGTAAGGGAGGCTGGCGCAAGTCCGGCCTCCCTCAATCCTACGCCAGACCATGGACGTGGCCACCAGAGGAAGGTAAGAGCTCCCGCCAGTGGCCGCATGGGCAATCCGACGGCCGGAGAGGGGGGCCATTGGCCTAGCCGGCCCAGGAGGGGGCGGGGTATGGCACCCGCCATATCGCCTCCGACTTCCGCCAGCTATTTAGCTTGCAGAAATCAAGGGGGCCATCGAGCCAGCCTTGGTTTACACCTTTGGAAGGGGATAAGCATCCCCTTCCCCAAGTAGACCTCCGGCCCGGTGTGTGGCTGGCAGTCTTGGGCACAGGATCCGGCTTGTGGCCCTGGGCCGCTGGCCGGCTCCTTACACAGGATTGCGCTGTAAGCCAAATATATCTCCGACACTCTATTTACCAAATCCACATATCAACATGCTCTCTCACGTAAAAAGTTAATAAATGGTTTTCAATTGTTCTCAAAAAGGTTTACTGGCTTCTCTTTAATTAAAATTGTGAGTTTGTCCATTTCTGCAAAATCCAAAATTTTTATAAACCAATCTTTCTGAATATTTCTGAATTCTTCCAGTATTGTGCATACAAAATTCTCATAGCAATTGTCATATATAAAAAGAAACATTCCAGTGATTTCTCTACATGATCGTCTCTCATACCCAACAAAAACAAAAACTATTTCTTGAGTTGTTACGATTCCCATTGACAAAGCAGCCAATGGGAGAGAACTTTGTTTTCTTTTGTTGCCGTTTTTAGGGGCCTGGTTCTTGGAGTGTCATGAAGACATTCAATGGGAGGTGTCGTTCCTTGCAAGACCAGTGGGTAGTAGCAGCTGCAGCAATCTTCCAGCCTGTGAAGAAAAAGATTGTTTGTGTTTGCGTAGGGCTGGGGAGTTCTTCCAATGATATGTTCCCTCCAGTTAAACTAAGTAATAGCAACAATATGCTCTCTGGTTTTCATTAATAGGTAGTTAATAGGCAGAGTGAACCGATTTTCCCTCTCTCTGTATACCTGATTTTAATGTCTTCTTTGGAGCATGTTCTCCCAATATTCTGATATGGCTGATCCAACACCATCGTTCATGCTCCATGGTTAGAAACCGACGTGCAGCTGACTTCTGACATTTGGGAAATTATAGGTGAAAATGCAAGACGTATTGACAAATAGAATAAGAAAGATGTAGACTGGAAACTCTCATGGCTCGGAACAATTTGCAATGAAATAGGATATATGGGTTTATTAGCCATGTCCAAGAAAATTCTTTAAAACTAAGTTAAAACACACAGGAATTAAAACACGATGAAACATCCAAAAGCATTAAACGAATAAAATCACTGACATTTCATCCCTCTTCTGTGGACCTTATCAAAATGAATGACAGCACTACGCGCTGTCTAGATCAGGGGTTCTCAACCTGTGGTACAGGTACCCCTAGGGGTATGCGGACCTCTTGCTGCCCCTTATCTGCCCCATCAGCAGCTAATTAAGTGTTAATTAACATGGATTTTAAATTTTAATTATTTTCGGAGCCCTTCTGTCTCTCTGATTTTGGTTTTGGTCTTATTTTTGTACTTTGGAAAATGTACTTGGGTGGGGTGGGGTGGGGAGGGAGGAGCTGATTAGGGGAAGTGTGACTTGGAGGGAAAAAAAGAGATCCTTGCATATCTCTCTCTCTCTCTCTCTCTCTCTCTCTCTCTCTCTCTCTCTCTCTCTCTCTCTCTCAAACTCAAGCTCAAGCTCAAGCTCAAGCTCACTTCTCACTCTCACTCTCACTCTTACTCTTACTCTCACTCTCACTCTCTCACACAACCACACACTCAGAGTTACATAAGACATTTTTTCACATTTAAAATTGTTTTATTACTTTTGTATTTAACGATTAATTACCTAATTTATTAATTGATTAATCCAATTAATTAGCAGTTAATTAGCAGGGGTACGGAAAATTGGACTGTGATAGGGGGTACCCAAGGCTCCAAAGGTTGAGAACCCCTGGTCTAGATGTTAATGCCTTGGAAAGCCATGGTCAGCGTTTAAACATGCGAAGGAACTGTCAAGCTAACTGTCACTTAGCACTGGAAGAGGCAACTGCCGGCTGCCCGAAGCTGACCTCCAGGCTGGCAGCACTGCAGAGAACGTCTGTATCTTTAATTGTAATAAACCCATATATCCTATTTCGTTGCACAGAAAAGGAAAGCTTTCTGGTACAGATAACCACTATTTCTTGAGTTGTTAAAAATTCCCAAGGTTCTTCACTGGCAGAGAGGTTGCCTCAGGACTGTGTGAAATCAGCACCCAGTGCTGTAGACTTGAGTCTATTGACTCAGACTCATGTCGGACTCAAGTCGTGTCAAGGGCTTGACTCAGACTTGACTCGGCGATTGGAAAAGACTCGAAAGACTCGACTCGAGACTTGGAGTTTTTTACAAGTTGAATTTTATTCAGGTTTAAACCCGTTTTCCCCATTAAATAGATAGGGACTCGCAACTCATAACCAAAGACTTGGACCTGGACCCAGAGACTTGGGACTTGACTCAAGACTTGGAATCAGAGACTTGATTCACATCCCTGCCAGCACCTTCACTCATACTCTGGATTGGGCTCTTTCCAACAAGAAGGGTCAGCCAGCAGAGCGACACAGACAAAAACATGGGCATTGTATGTGTGGGCAGGTGGCTGTTCTGAGAGTACGTATGGCTGCAATCCGATAACATTTACCTGGGAGTATGGTCCACTGACCTCAATGGGACTTACTTCTGGATAGACATGCATAGGATTGCACAGGAAGTCAGTCTTGCTTTTCCAGAATCTTCAGGATTTGCTTTGCTATTTAGCAACATTTAGCAACAAAATGGCCAACTTGAAAGATGACAGCCAACCTCAGCCCTAATCTTCGACCACTAGAAAACACAGTAGGGGAGGCCGTGAGGGAATGGGAAAGAATGGCAGGAAGCACCCGGAGATCCCAGTCAGTGTGAGCTCCAGCTTTTGGCTACCCTGAGGTAAAAGCCCTGTGAATGACATGCTTCTCCCCATGGTGTCCAGGAGTCCAGCTGTCCTGCTTCACTGCCATTGTGTGGCAGCCCGAAAGAAGAAGTGTCTCCACGTCTGCCACTTTCCTTTGTTATCACGGGAGATGGGGAAAGGGTGCCCCCCAACCATCTGCTGCCTGAGGTGACTTCAGTGGGCTTCAAGGATGGGCCAGCCCTTCAGAGAAGAATCCGGAGATAGCCACTGGGTCTCCTTGCTCAAGGAGTTCATGATGCCATCATGGGAAGATGCGGTCCTGGGAAAATCGTAGAGAAATATTGTGATATTTTGACCACTCACGGTTTTCATTTTTATTTTATTTTTTGCTTCTTGTTTCTGCCTTTTCCCTTATACTGCAAAGGATCATAGCAGCAGCGACCTTCCCCAGCTCTGTCACCACAATCCTCAGCAATGATGCTGGAGGAAGAGGCATGTCCCCCTGCCTCCTCACCTTGAAGAACGTGTGAGAAGAGAATGGGGCATTGCCAGTGGCAGTAGCACCCAAAAAAGGTGGCCAAAAACCAATTAAAAGTAAGCTGAAGTAATTTCACACATACACGTAAGTCAGAAATAATATTTATTCCGATAAGCTATAAAAGTTTCATGGCCCGCAGTAATGGACACTGATTGTAGCATTACGGGATTTACAGCCCATTCCAATGCAAGGGCTAAGCAGCACAAGTCAGACATAAAGTCCACATAAAGTCGACATAAGGCGTTTACGGCGAAGTTATGTTGGGATTGCGTAGTTTATGTCGAGTTTATGTCAATTTTATGTTGAAGTTGTGATGTTCCACTGTAAGTTCTCCTTAAGAGCTATTCCAGCATAAATTCAGCATAAACGTGGGCGTGTCAGGGGTGTAACGTGGCCGTAATGGGAGCGGTTCTAAATTTACGTCTGGATCCAGACCCTGGTGAGCACAGACACGCCCCCTCCAACACAGAAGCTGACACAAATTTTATGTCGACCAAAAAGGTGGTCATAAATTTGAGGAGACCCATAGGCGCCATTTTACCTTACCCACTCCAGCCCTCTCCCGAAAATTTCTAACACCCACTCCTGAGTTATGTCAGAGTTACGACGGAGTTGCGGCTGCAAGGTCTGGATACGGACGGAGTTATGCCAAAGTTATGGAGCCAATCAACACCCAGCACCACCCAGCCTCTTTCCCACAAAAGCGCAGCCCCAAACCTCCATTCTCTCTCTCTCTCTCTCTCTCTCTCTCTCTCTCTCTCTCTCTCTCTCTGAGCATGTGGCCTGGTGTTCTGTCCCCCACAGCCACAAAGTGGGACTTTGTTGGTGGAGGGCAAAATTCACAAACACCCTACTTCTCTCTTCTCTTCTCCTCTCTCCTCTCTGCCCCCCTCAAGGGCAGAGAGGGCTGTTCTGGCTGTGGCCAACCTGTGTACAGCTGTGCCTGGGCAGCTGTCTCCATGCAAGCATTTGCTAACCCATGTCTTTCTCCCAGTCTCTCCCCCCCCCACAGGCAACAACACCAGCAGGTAAGAGCAGGTAAGTGCAGGGTTCGTGCTGACTCGTAGTCAGACGTCTGCCTCTTTGCATATAGAAATATATGATACATGCCGCTTTACCAATGTGTTGTCTGATATCTGCCTGCATTGCCTTCTCCGATATGCCTCTTTACCAATGTGCCCTTTGTTGTCTGCCTGCATTGCCTTCTCTGATATATAGGATACATGTCGCTTTACCAATGTGTTGTCTGATATCTGCCTGCATTGCCTTCTCCGATATGCCTCTTTACCAATGTGCCCTTTGATGTCTGCCTGCATTGCCTTCTCTGATATATACAATACATGCCTCTTTACCAATGTGTTGTCTAATATCTGCCTGTCGTCATGTGAGCATAAAACACCATGTGTGTGTAACTGTTACTAGCCAGTAGACAACAGCTGTTCCCCTTCTTTTTCTCCACAGGGTCTACTGACAGGTTGGTGTTGATTGGTTAGCCATGTTTGTGACCCAATATATGTGTTGTTTTCTCTCTCTTTGACCCTTTTCCCTTACAGGATCATGCTCTCCTTACACCCAGGTAAGCAGCTCAGACCATGCTATGTGTGTCACACCTATCAGCTGTGTTTTATTTCTCTCCCTGCAGGCTTTTGCAACCGACACACTGGCTTGTTTTCAATGGTGACTGCTTCCACACACCAGCTGACATGTAACTCCCCCTTGTTTTTTTGTCTCCCCAGGAACGTCCACTACCACCTACCTTCCTAGGAGCACCCCTGGGGCTGCAGGCAGGGTGCCCCACTGTCATCTGCCTCGCTGCTGCCAGAGGTCAGGGAGCCAGCCCTGCAACCCTCCTCAGCTGCCGCAGCTGCTGCTGCTGCTTTACCTCCATAGCTGTCCTACTTGCTGTCCCTCCCCTTTCTATGGAGCAGGCTGTGGTTCCACAGGGGAAGAGCTTGCGTCTCCAGGTCCATGGGTCACATGTGCTGCTGCTGCTGCTTTCAGATTGGCTGCTGCGACTACCCCTGGCAGCCTCGCCTGGCCATCTCTGCTAACGTTCCAGAACAATAAAGACAGAGCCCCCTTGAAACATATGTGCCCAATGTAACACAAGCATTGCCCCCCACACAAAGACAGCCCCCAGCACTGAAGCCCCTGCATGAATCCCATCCAGGGACTGCCACTTCCTTCCCAGGAAGAACACAGCAGGGGGGCAGCCAGACCCCCATGGCACAGAGGGAAGGGGGAGTTGGGGGGCCTGTCAGGCAGGCAAACAGTGACAGGCGCCACGGCGCCCGTAGTGGGTCCGCTCGTGGCCACTGCGTCCGTGGAGAGCCCTTTCGGCAACGAGGGCTAACACCCGCCAGGGCGTCCGCCCATCATGGAGTCCGTCCCGCCCAAGGTCCGCCCGTCACGAAGCCACTTCCGCCCAAGGTCCGCCCGTTTCAGTGTGGCTTCCGCCCAAAGTCCATTCGTGTCGGTGTGGCTTCCGCACAAAGTCCGTCTGCATCAGAGGTGGCTGTTTCTGCATTGCCTTCATCCGCGGAGCAACTCCTGTGTCCCTTTTGGTCTCTGCAGACCCCTCTCTCTGTGTTTCTCTCCCACCAGCCTTGTTGTCTGTCTGTTTCTGACCCACCTGTGCCCCTCCCCAGCACCCACTGTCTGCCTGTGTGTCTACCTCCCCTCCCAATCTCTGATGATGGAAGCTGGCAACCCCCCACCCCGACGGAGCACCTGCCGCGAGGCACCGACATCACCCCATCTGGGGGCGTGATGAGCTGCGTGAGCCCTTCACGCTCACAGCAGACAAGCCCAAGGCATCTCTCGGTCATGGCCGGGGCACAGAGCAGAAAGCACGCTGGGATGCCTTCTTTGTGGGCATTGCCACGGCCCTGGAGGCCCAGGGCTTCAGGCAGCGCACGGGCAAGTCATGTCAGACGCAGTTCCAGACATCATGAGACCCCCCTTGTGTGTGACGTTCCCACCCCCCTCCTTCCCTTCCCTCCCCCGCCCCCCCATGACTCCCACGTGCAGCCTCAACGTAGCCTGGGGATGGCTATGCCTTCTGCAGGAGGGAGGGGACGACCACTCTCCCCTGCAGCATGTGGCTAATGCACAGGGTGCCCTGTGGCGGCTGGCTCAGGCACCTCGCTCACCTGTCACCTGCTCTGAGCCCGCCACATGACGTGCGCTTCCCCCATGCCTGTGGTCGGCCCCTTTGTGACCGGGCTGCGACAGACACTGCGGCAGCTGCCATGGATGGACACTGACACATGTAGACACAGGCCCGCACATGCACAAGCCAGGTGCCTAGCCTGGAGAGCCTGCCTGCCTTGGAGGTAAGTGTTGCCTGGATCCTGGGGTGGTGTTGGTCCGCATGAGCTTCAGCCTGCCTAACTCAGACATAACTCTGACATAACTCAGGCATAACTTATGTCAAAGTTAGGCTGAACTTAGGGCAAACGTATGCCAGATTTGCGAAGGAGTTGCATTGGAATGGGCTGTAAAAGTCAGGTTAAAATATGGCTTTTAATCCTGTAATGCAACAGTGTCCAATATTTATTCCCCTTTTTTTTCAGCCTGCAGAGAGCTTAGTTCAGGAGCAGAGCTCCAGAAGCAGAGCTGGGCAAAGACGAGGTGGGACACCAGCGGCACGCGGGGCGGTGATGGTCCTTGGGCGGCAGGCAGGGGGTGTGTCAAAGTGGTCGGTGGCGAGGTGAATCAGTCAATTTTGTCAGCACGAGCGGGCAGCAGCGATGGACATGGCGACGGGTTTGGCCGTCCTACCCGTCCTGCGCCTCTGTTTGCTTCAAAAACAGCAGCGACGTCACTTTCAGCGCCGGGGGGGGGCAGTCAGAGGTCCACCACTGCAGAGCTCATGTACCTGCTAATTTTCCCCAAGGGTTCAGTCTGTACACCCTCCTGCTTCCCCCACCCCCCCCTTTCCCTTGTGCAGTGTAGTTTCCTTGGAGAGGTAATCAAGGTGGCTGATACAGAACTGCATTGAATAACAAGGGATGGGTGGGTGGGTGAATGAATGAATGAGTGGGGAGAAAGCCAGGAGGGGAGGGGGAGGAGCCTCCCCCCTCCTTAATCTACTCATCTACCAAGGATATAAACCTTCGGTTGAGAGAGCTGGTAACAGAGGCACCAGCAGGAGACAACTGGAAGATCACCGAAGGCTGGTTGCATCCCACCATCCCTTTGTCTCTAGCTTTGGACCTAGAGAAAACTCCTCCTCACAGTGAGTACCTGAACAGCTTTGCAGGAAATCTGTGTTAAATAATGAGCCCCTCTGTTTTGCTATGCAAAAGTGGGGGTGGGGAGGTCTCCCAGACAAAGTTGCAGACAGTGGGGGATAAGAGTAGGGCCGAAGGAGAGCTGAATTTCTAAAATGTGGGCACTGCTTGTGATCACTCCTGGAGGGCTAACTAAATATGATGGCAGCAGTTCCATTTCTTGCGGGTCAGATCATCTGCACATAATCGGGGCAAAGAAAAAGTTGAGGGAATTTGGCTTTAAAAGCAATAGGGGTGGCTGACCAATAGGGGTGGCCAATAGGGGTGGCTATTACCGTATTGTCCCGAGTATAGGACGTTCCTGATTGCACCCTTAAAGTTTGGTGCTAGGACGTTCCTGATTGCACCCTTAAAGTTTGGTGCTATTTTTTAAAGAATATGTTTTTTACTTTTTTTAACTTAAATATACACATTAGTAGAACAGTACAGCTTTAGTACAGTTAAAGGCATAGGCACCCTGTCCCTTATTGAATCTGGGCACTCTAGTATTAGTAGCCTTCCCAGATCCAAAGGGGGACAGAGTGCCTACCTTTTAACCTTTGGAATTTGGGCAGGTGTAGCTTGTTGCACCCTTCCATGATGATGAGCTGCACCTGCCCAAATTTCAATGAACAGCACAATCCTATGCATATCTACTCAGAAGTAAGTCCCATTGCATTCAATGGGGCTTACTCCCAGGAAAGTGTGCATAGGATTGCAGCCTAAAAGTGTAGGCACTCCTCCTTTGGATAAGGTAAGCCTATGCAGGAGCTCTTGCTCTCAACTTTCAAACTGTACTCTCAACTTTTAAACTGCAAGATCAATAAATATCTTACAGCCCGGTCCAGCCCAAGGCAACTGCGGTACAATTCAGGCACAATTGCAGCCCAAGTGCTTTAGGCCCGAGTTGTGCCTGAATTGTGCCTGAGTTGGGCTGCAATTGTGACTGAATTGGGTTCCGGCACAATTCAGGCACAACTGCACAATTCAGGCACAATTGCAGCCTAAAAGTGGGCGTGTCGGGGGCATGTCGGGGGTGTAACGGGGGCGGTTACAAATTTTGGTCCGGTTCCAGACGCTGGAGAGCCCCTGACACGCCCCCTCGAGCCCAACTCAGGCCCAAAATTTGGGCCAACAAAAAGGGTGGACCCAAATGTGAGGAGACCCATAGGAGCCATTTTACCTTACCCACACCAGCCCTCTCCTGAAAAGTTCTAACACCCTGGGCCCGAGTTGGGCCTGAGTTAGGACGGAACAGTTGTGGCCTAACTCTGGAACCGGACCAAATAGTTACCCTATCAGCACCCAGCCCCACCCAGCCTCTTTCCCACAAAAGCCCAGCCCAGCCCCAGCCCTCCACTCTCTCTCTCTGAGCACGTGGCGTGGGGTTCTGTCCTGCAGCAGCCACAAAGTAGGACTTTGAAAACTTTTCTAACACCCCACTTCTCTCTTCACTTCTCCTCTCCTCTCTGCCCCCCTCTAGGGCAGAGAGGACTGTTCTGCCTGTGGCCAAACTGTTTACTCCTGTGCCTGGGCAGCTGTCTCCATGCAAGTGTTTGCTAACCCATGTCTTTCTCCCAGCCCCTCTTCCCCCCCCCCCACAGGCAACTACACCAGCAGGTAAGAGCAGGGTTCGTGCTGACATGTGGTCTGACATCTGCCTCTTTGCATAGAGAAATATAGGTAGGATACATGCCTCCATACTAATGTCTTGTCTCATAGCTGCCTGCAATGCCTGCCATGATATGCCTCTATACCAATGTCTTGTCGCATAGCTGCCTGCCATGATATGCCTCTTTACCAATGTCTTGTCTCATAGCTGCCTGCATAGCCTGCCATGATATGCCTCTATACCAATGTCTTGTCTCATAGATGCCTGCCATGATATGCCTCTATACCAATGTCTTGTCTCATGTCTGCCTGCAATGCCTGCCATGATATGCCTCTATACCAATGTCTTGTCTCATAGCTGCCGGTATTAATGTGAGCACACAATGCCATGAGTGTGGAACTGTAACCCATATGTAGACACCAGCTGTTCCCCCCCCCTCTTTTCTCCACAGGGTCTACTGATAGGTCAGTATTGCTAGGATTGCCATGGTTGTGACCCCCAAGTTGTGTTGTTGTCTCTCTCTTTGACCCCTTTCCCTTACAGGATCATGCTCACCTTACACCCAGGGAAGGAGCGCAGACCATGCTATGTGTCTCACACCTCTCAGCTGTGTTTGATTTCTCTCCCTGCAGGCCTTTGCAACCGGCACACTGGCATTTCTCCAATGGCGATTGCTACCACACATCAGCTGCCATGGAACACCCCCGTGATTTATGTCCACCACCACCTACCTTCTGGGGAGCACCCCTGGGCCCGCAGTCTGCTTGCCCCATGGTCGTCTGCCTCAGCTGCTGCCAGAGGTCTGGGAGCCTGCCCTGCAACCCTCCTCAGCTGCTGCTGCTGCTGCTCCACCTCCCTGGCTGCCTACTTGCTGTCCCTCCCCTTTCTATGGAGCAGGCTGTGGTTCTACAGGGGAAGAGCCTGCGTCTCCAGGTCCATGGGGCACGCCTGCTGCTGCTGCTGCTACATTCTGAGTGGCTGCTGTGCCTACCCCTGGCAGCCTCGCCTGGCCATCTCTGCCAATGTTCCAGAACCATAAAGATGCCCCTTGGCCAAAGGCCCCTTGAACAACATGACCCCTTGAACAAAGGCCCCTTGAACAACATGACCCCAATGTTACACAAGCACTGACCCACACACACAGAGACAGCGCCCAGCACACAAGGCCCTGCATGAATCCCAGCCAGGGCCTGCCACAGCCAGCCCAGGGAGAACACAGCAGGGGCGCTGCCAGACCCTCCGGGGCTCAGAGGGGAGGGGGGAGTTGGGGGGCCTCTCAGGCAGGCAAACACTGACAGGCGACATGGCGCACGTCTGCCACGTGCGTGAAGAGCCCTTTCAGCAATTGGGGCTCTCACCCACCCTCGGTCCACCCGTCAACGGCGTCCGTGTCCGCCCGTCAACGGAGTCCGTTTCCGCCCTCAGTCCGCCCATCAACGGCGTCCGTTTCCGCCCGTCAACGGCGTCCGTTACCGCCCTCGGTCCGTCTGCATGAGAGGCGGCCGTTCCTGCTTTGCCTCCATCGGCGAAGTGACCCCTGTGTCCCTATTGGTCTCTGCAGAACCCTCTCCCTGTATCCCTCTCCCACCAGCCTTGTTGTCTGTCTGACCCACCCGTGCCCCTCCCCAGCACCCCCTGTCCGCCTGCCTGTGTGCCTGCCTCCCCTCCCACTCCCTGATGATGGACGCTGGCATCCCCCACCCCGCTGGAGCGCCTGCCGCGAGGCGCCGACGTTGCCCCATCTGGGGGTGTGATGAGCTGCGTGAGCCCTTCACGCTCGCAGCAGACAAGCCCAAGGCATCTCTCGGTCTTGGCCGGGGCACGGAGCAGAAGGTATGCTGGGATGCCTTCTTTGTGGGCATAGCCACGGCCCTGGAGGCCCAGGGCTTCAGGCAGCGCACGGGCATGTCCTGGCAGAGGCGGTTCCAGACTTCATGAGACCCCCCTTGTGTGTGACGTTCCCACCCCCTCCCCCCATGACTCCCACGTGCAGCCTCAACGTGGCTTGGGGGTGGCATCGCCTTCTGCAGGAGGGAGGGCAGTGGCACTCCCCCCTGCAGCAGGTGGCTAATGCCCAGGGTGCCCTGGGGCAGCTGGCACTGGCACAACCTCTGCCCTTCCGCTGACTGTCGCACGCCCAGTGCCTGCAGGCCCATCTGTGGCTGCCCCTCTGCTGCGAACGCTGCAGCAGCTGTGGTAGGTGCACACAGACGAGCTGAGGAGGGGGCTCTTCACTTCCACAAGACTGAGAGCTCCCCACAGGTGCCTGCCTGCCTCTGTGGTAAGTTTTGCCTCGATCCTGGCCCACTGCTCTTGCCTCCTGCCTAACTCAGGCACAGTTGCAGCCTAACTCGGTCCTATTTTGGGCCCCAATTGTGCCACAATTGGGCCTCAACTGTGCCTGAGTTGGGCTGGACTGAGCCCTTAGTTTCCACAGAGTCTAAAAGTTTAAAAAATGTATTTTTTTTAAAAAAGCACCAAACCTTAAGGGTGCAGCTTATAATCAGGAGTGTCCTATACTCGGGACAATATGGGTGTGTGTGTGTGGGGGGGGGGGTCCAGCGTGTAGCTGGTCTTGGTTTGGGGGCAGGGATTTGGAGTGGACTGCATTTTTGTTCCTTCCTCCAGTTTGGTGATTTTATGATTGCCACTTTGTTTTTGGCAGGTTTGATGATTCCTACATGTGGTGACAACCGTCCTACTCCCTGGCCGAAGGTCCACCGCCTGTCTCCTCTAAAATGTTCCAAACCTGTTGTGGTGTTTGCATTTTTTAAAAACTATCAAATCTTGATGAACTGAAACCTTTCATTCAAGAGGGTCTCTGTCCTCCTCCCCCCCACCGAACGTTCTCAGGGTGGGGTGAGGGTGGAACGGGGTGTAATGGGGGAGTGTGTGATGAAGGTGGTGAATGGGGTGGGTGTGTGATGAAGGCAGGTGGGGTGGCACCCAGCACAGGCAACGTGCATTCCCTCAATTGTAGCTTGCACACCCCCTTTTTCTTCTTGGACTTGTGCCAGCTAAGGAGTTGGCACAAGTCTGAGGAGACCCATTGCCAGTTGAGGGTCTTACAGGGAGGTAAGGGAAAATATTTTCTCTTACCTCTCCCAAGCCTCCCAATCTGCCCCCCTGAGACTTCCTGTGTCAGGGAAGAGTTTTAATTTTTTACTTAATTTTTAATTCCTGATTTAATCTTTATGGCTGACAGCTATTGTATGACTCGAGTTGTCAAGCTGTGTATCTCCTCCCGTGACCTTGTGTTTGTTAATGTCTACATCCCACCAGCTCAATCCATGGAATCTACGGAAACCCAGTGGAACTATCTGAACCAGGTTCTGTTGGACACGGAGTCTAGAATTTCCAGGGACAGTGTCTTTTTTATAGCGGGTAATATGAATGGGAGAGTGGGGTCTGGGTTAGACATTTTTTTCACAACTTTCAGGAGATCAAGATCTTCCTGATTATTGCTTTTGGCAACGGTGCTCCGAAGACAAGACGATAAATCCAGCTGGGTACTTGTTAGCTAAGCTGTGTCTTGTGTTCGGACTTATCTGGCTCAATGGTTTGATAGACATTGATAATGAAGGAGACTTCACCTTTATTGCAACTGTGGGGGCTTGTGTAATTGATTACTTGACGGTTGCCCAGAGATGCCACTAGGGCGCATGCTGCCCCAGGGCGGGGCACGTGCGTCACCCTAGTGACCCCTCCCCCCGGTCACACCCCCTTAGTAATCTTCGGCGCGGCCTGTGGCCACTCCGGGTGCCCGCTGAATCGTTGCAGCCGGCTCGGGGACGTCTTCCCCAGCCGGCTGCCCGGGGCCTTCTGAGGAAGGCCCGCTGCGCGAACGTTACTTATAATGTTCTTTTGCGCATGCGCAGACTGTTGCTGAGGGAAAAGGTCTTTTTGTAAATACTGATTTTACCATTTTAATTCTCTGGATGTGCGCTTTTATTGAATGCACTTACGAAGATTTTTTACGGATTTTATTGGAGGTTTCCGTGTTTATACTCTCAAAACATGGCTATTTTACCCATAAACTGTGTTTCTTGTTATTTAGTAGCTGGCCATGAGAGCTTCCGTTCTAGAACTAAATTATACTTTATTTAATCGCAGCTCACCTGGCGGTGGCTGGTGTTTTAGAAATATTGAGTCCTTTCCAAGGACCTACCTAGAGATATTTCCATACAATATGTGCAGGTCCAAGCAGACCTACTCTTAGTAGGTAGTGGACACAACATGCCCAACTGCCCGACGTTTCCGGCGACCAAAGCCATAGGGATTTGTTGTGCTACCCTTGGGGGATTTCGGCTTGGATAGGAGATGGGCAAGTGCATGGATCTAGCAGAGGCTAAGACGACATCTACGCTTGAACAGCCGCTGAACACGATGGACTGGAACAGAGCTGTGGGTAAAAAATAGACTGTGAGGAACTTTGGAGTCTCAGAGAGGACTGTTGGGCTTAGAGCACAAGGGACAGAGAAACAACTCCAGGGTGTCTCTGGAAGAAAATGAGGGGCAACCCCTGGAGTTGAGGACGGAAGTGGAGTTGTCACAGAACCAGAGGCTGTGTTCATTTAGTCCTAATTTCAAGATGCTCCCCTCAAAAGAAAGAAGCAAACACATGCCGGTCTTCCTTTAAAAGAGAACACTCTCAGCTTTGGGAGCCTCTGTGGAGGGCTTCAATTTCTAACTAATTCATGAGTTAGATTAATCAGCTAACCCCCTTTTTAACAGTTCCAAAGAAATGCCAGCATACTCCAACTAAGTGTGTTATGTGGCCCTCACATGCTTGTTTTTCTCAATGAAATAGCAGCTGTGGGGGGCAGGGTCAGAATTGGGACCAGGGTGTGTCTGAGGCTTCCATTGGACTGGCACAGAATCTCTGGAATCTCACCTGGACTGGTACAGAATCACTGGACTACAGCTTTCACCTGATTAAAGACATTTTAGTTGACCAAGACACACTTTGCTTGGTGTAAGCCCCACTGAACACAACGGGACTTACTCCTGAGTAGACATGCCTAGGATTGTACTGTAATCAAATTTGTGTTTTTAGATCAATTAATTGGTCTATAAGTTATATTATAATAATAATATGCATAGTCATTGACATAAGGCAAAAATCAAGACGTTTGGAGAAATGTGTATGTTAGTAGCATGTGTAATCTTTGAAGAGGCATTGCAATTGGAGATGTTTGTTGGTCAGTTAAAAAGGGGTTAGCTGATTAATCTACCTCAATTAGCTAGAAATTGAAGCCCTACAAAGTATCTCCCAACTCTGAGAGTTTTCTCTTTCAAAAGGAATTTCTGGCATGTGTTTGCTTTTTTCTTTTGAGGGGAGCATCTTGAAATTTAGTTTGTTCAAAATAGGACTAAATGAACACAGCCTCTGGTGTGTTCTGAAGGGCTCCTGGACCGCTTGTGCGCAGCAATCTGGGAGATAATTGGCAGCAGACATGTGTTTTACATAGCGGCGGCCACTTAAAAAAAACAATTAAAAATTTTTTGGGTCATGGCTGCCGGGGGCCTCCCAGGGCTCCGCCCATGATGGACCCGGAAATACCGGGACTGTCTCATGTGGGCCGGGACTTCTGGTAAGCCTACTTATAGCCTTTGTTGAAAGCAAGACACTGACACAATTTTAAGGTAAAAGAATCACCAGGGGAGCGTGGGGCGAAGGGGGAGTGGGTTCCAGCCATACGTGGATAAGTGAATCCGTGGAGACCAGGTCCATGGATAGTGGGGAGGGGGGCTGTACTCACCTGTCTGCCATGCCCCATGCTTCCCAGGGCTGACATAAGAATGTCATCAGCAAACACAGCATCACAAGAATACCTCCTGATTCCATGGTTCTGACCTGGGAAGAAATGACCAACGATTCATCACAGACAGAGCTCGTCCCAACTTCTCTCTGGAAGTTTCAGTGTCAGGGCTCACCAGAAGTAATAACAAGAGTGCCTGTGAGCACGTGCAGACTGCCTTTTCCTTGTCATTGATAGCCACAGCCCTCCTTGTATGTCTTGGATTAGAAGACCCTGATGTGTCTGTGTGGTTTCAGCTCCAGAATAGTGACACCTTTACCTCTCCCAGTCTTACTCTGCCAAAAACATTTAGGTGTCTTTTTCCCACTATATCTTTATTTTATTAATATAGTACATAAAACCCTACATAATATTTCAAACGTTTATAGCAAGTGTGAAGCAAACAAACGTTTATGTGTCTTGAAATTTGACACGGGAGTTGGAAATGGCCATTTGATGCTCCAAGACAATTTATGCTCCTTCTCTGCCCAAAGACCCCAAGAATATTATCCTACTGTAGTGATTTCTCGCCCACTCCATCCTACCCACATTACGATTTTTACCCAGAAAGTCCGACTCACAAAAGTCTTCAGTGTAAGCATCTGACACATACCACTAAGCCCCACTGCACCTCCTAGAGAACCCAGATGTCCTGGGGAGATGGAGACACCAACCTGTTACTTCGAGAAGTCGAGTCTCGTCCCGTCTGACCTGGTCCTCCTTCGCAAGCGACTCTGTCCAGCAAGACCTGAGTGTTTGTGTCAAGCTGGGATGAAAGTGCGGCTTATATCTCACTAGGCAGGAGGTGGAGCCCTGGAGGGAAGTTGGAAAGTCAACCAGACAGCCGGGGGTGCGTCCAGACAGGATGGGGGTGCGTCCTCCCAGCTTGTTTGGAGGACAAGCAGGGACTGTATCCTCTCCCAACCCCCACCCCACTTTTAGCGGCCTTTATGCTTGCTGTTCTGCACACGTATCCACCCTGACTCGGCTCCTAATGAACCCTGGCATCCTGTCTGATGCAAGCGGGAACCTTTTCCTTGCATTCCTCTCTTTGGCATGCACCTGCCTCCCATAGAGCTCCCTGACAGACGTGCATCACGTCCAGCTTCCCTGACATGCTAGCTGAGGCCCAGAGCTGGACAGCACTGCACTGTAAGACAGGCAACTGGAGTGAGACAAGTCATGGAAGATTGAATCCGGTCAGTGCTGCTAGCAAGAGATTCCCCAGCTCCCCTCCACACCACGTCCCCCAACTCTATTGGGCAATAGTCCAACTGAATCTGAAATCAGGATTGGGCTTCACGTGCAGAGTGATTTTACTTCTGCTAGGAAATCTTCCTAGTGCTGAATCACGGAAGGGCATTTAATCCCTGCTGTTCACCATGCAGCAGGAGCATGTGAAGGTCACCAGGTATGCCTTATGTCACAATGTGGCCTTTTGAACTAGTATTGAGAATCAGCACACAAGAAGCAGGCAAGAGTGGGGGGCGGGGACACACCATCTATGCCACCTGATGCTCCCTGAAGGAAGTGGGAGGTTAAATCAATCAATCAATGAGAATCTAGCAAAAAAAGAAAAGAAAGAGTCTCTAGTCAGTCCTCTGACTGTCTCCTCCTTCCCCCAAGGTTGTCTTCCAGTTTGCTTCCAGGCATCAAAGGGTCTCGCATTTTGACAGATCAACAGGAAACCAAGAGAAAGACAGCTTTAATATCAAAGATAATTTAGCACCTCACTAAGCAGTTTTCACAGTGTGTGGCTGTTTACGTTCTCGATGATTGGCTGCACGAGGGAGGGCTGTTGCGCTTAGTTATCAAAATGGCGATATGATTTTAAGGAATCTGGCAAAGGCGAACAGTTAATCGTTGCACTGTTAACAACCTGTGCTAAGAAGAACTAGAACAGAGAGCAAGTTGCTGCACCTTTGATAATGCTTCTCGTGGTTTAGGAGCGAAACGTTAGGACAACCCCTTGTTCTCTAGTTCTTAACTTAATAAAACGACCAGAACAACCTGGAAAATGCTTCCTTTTATTAACTCAAGGATATGTACCGGTCGCGAAAACCTCAGAACATACAAATTTAGAAATGTCGTATTCTGCCATTCTTTAAATGGCGCATCAGATATAATCACTGGTATCATTTGAAATACGAACATCATTTTTGGTAATAAGAATATAAGAACATAAGAAGAGCCGTGCTGGATTAGGCCAAAGGCCCATCTAGTCCAGGTTCCTGTAACTCACAGTGGCCCCACCAGATGCCTCAAGAGGAACACAAGACAACAAGATACCTGTATGCTGTTGCCACTCCCTTGCACCTGGCACAGAGAAAACCTACTTCTAAAGACAGGAGTTTGCTTATGACTTGTAGCCTGTGATGGTCTTTTCCTCCATGAATCTATCAAAACCCCTTTTAAAGGCCTCTAGGCCAGGTGAAGAAATATTTTCTTTTGTCTGTTCTAACTCTCCCTCCACTCAACTTTAGTACACGTCCCCTGGTTCTTGTGTTGTACGAGAGGGAAAAGAACTTCTCTCTATCCACTCTCTCCATCGCATGCATAATTTTTTATGCCTCAATCATGTCCCCCCCCCCTTCAGGTGCCTTTTTTCTAGACTGAAGAGCCCCAAATGCTGAAGCCTTTCCTCATACAAGAGGTGCACCTTTCCCAATTAAACTATGTCCTCGTTGAGGTGTGGTAACCAGAAGTGGACACAATATTCTAGATGTGGCCTTACCATCGATTTGTAACGGGTGGTACAGTGGGTTAAACCGCTGAACGATGAGCTGTCGATCGAAAGGTCGGCAGTTCGAATCCGCGACAGGGTGAGCTCTCGTTGCTTGGTCAGCTCCTGCCAACCTAGCAGTTCCAAAGCATGTTAATGTGAGTAGATAAATAGGTACCGCTTGCGGGAAGGTAAACAGTGCTCCGTGTTCCAGCCGTATGCTATGTGCTGCGGCAAGGAGAGTCATGCCGGCCACATGACCAAGGAGGCGTCTTCGGACAACGCTGGCTCTTTGGCTTTGAAATGTGGATGAGCACCACACCCTAGAGTTGGACACGACTGGACTTAATTGTCAGGGGTCACCTTTACCTTATAATGATATTGGCCGTTTTATTCTCAATCCCTTTTTTAATTATCCTGAGCATGGAATTGGCCTTCTTCCCAGCCGCCACACACTGGGTCGACACTTTCATCGACCACCAGCACCCCAATATCTCTTTCCTGATCTATCACAGACAGCCCAGAAGTTTTGATTTCTTGCCCCAATGTGCATCACTTTACACTTACTTATATTGAACCGCATCTGTCATTTTGCGGCCCATTCTCCCAGTTTGGAGAGATCCTTCTGGAGCTCTTCACAATCCCTGCTGGTCTACACTACCTGGAAAAGTTTAGCATCATCCACAAACTTGGCCACCTTGCTGCTTATCCCCAACTCCAGGTCATTTCTGAAGAAGTTGAAAAGCACCGGACAGTACCAAGAACGATCCTTGGGGTACACTGCTTTTCACCTCTCGCCATTGTGAAAAATTCCCATTGACACCCACTCGCTGTTTCCCGGTTTTCAACCAGTTCCTAATCCATAATTTATTTATTTATTTCCAGTATTTTTACCCCGCCTTTCTCCCCCGAAGAGACCCAAGGCGGCTGCCCTCTGATTCCCTGACTGTGGAGTCCGGGAATATATTCATCATAGTCACTGATATCCTTCCCAGTAAAGACAATTTCAATATTTCCCATCTTAACAGATCTTTCTTAATTTCATTCCATACTTTATTCATAAAGCAATTCATATTTGTTAATACAATTCCCAGTTATTCAACTTTTTTTCCAAGTCAAATCCTGTTTTATTCATCAATTTCAATTGATCTTGGATCTTCATGCTTTTAGTCACTGTTTTTGACTTCTGTTTATTAATTTTGAACCCTGCAAAGGATCCAAATTCTTTTAATTTACTCATCAAGTCTATATCTACAACACCTATTTCTTTTGTGTGTCTAATTTGTACCCCTTGTTTCACTCCAGTGATTGTAGATATGCTGTTTCCCTGTTTCTCAAACTGTGGGTCGAGACCCAATTTCTGGTGGGTCCCACAGAGCCTCCAATGAAAACATAGGTGATGGAAAGATCAGATAATTAATTGCCTCAAGTTCTGAGGCTATTCAAAAATCAGCTGCCAATGTGTTGGAGGGGGGGAGGGTTGATCAAACAGCATATGCTCCAATTGTGCTAAATCACGAGAATATGTTATTCAGTTTTAATTAATAGCTTGTTAATCGGCACAATGTACCTACTTTCTCCCTCTGTGCTCCTTGTTGGTCTATCTATACACATAGTCCCAACAATCTGATCTGGCTGGTCAAACACAACATTTTATGCTCCGTTACTGGAAATGGAATCCAGCATAAATAGACTGGATGGAAATGAAAGAAGAACATATCAGGTTGAAACTCATTTCATTAACGTAACAGGGGAATTTCCCCAAAAGGATTTGATTGAGATAAAAGAGAACCTATAACCTGCCTTTCACTTCTACAAACCACCCAACCAAGACAACCTTGAGTTCTTTTTTTGCTGTTTTAGGGGGTCTGGTTCTTGGGGGTGTCATGAAGAGCTTCCAAGGGAGGTGTCGTTCCTTGCAAGACCAGTGGGTAATAGCAGCTGCAGCAATCTTCCAGCCTGTGAAGAAAAAGATTGTTTGTGTTTGTGTAGGGCTGGGGAGTTCTTCCAATGATATGTTCCCTCCAGTTGAACTAAGTAATAGCAACAATATGCTCACTCTCTGGTTTTCCTTAATAGGTAGTTAATAGGCAGAGTGAACCGATTTTCCCTCTCTCTGTATATCTGATTTTAATGTCTTCTTTGGGACATGTTCTCCCAATATTCTGATATGGCTGATCCAACACAATCGTTCATGCTCCATGGTTAGAATATAAAATATAAAATATATTATATATTTTTATTATATTAATATAACATTAAACACAAAACAATACACAATATTTCAAAAGTATACAGCAAGTGTGAAGCAGTATATCCTACTAGCATACTATTCTCTGTTTTCTACTTAAACTACCCAACTCAGAGCGCAATCCTGGGTAAATCCGGAACGGCGGAGCGAGTGCTCCACCATTCCAAGTAATCACAAATGTGTCGTAAAGCACATTTGTGACAACTCTGGAGTAAGGGAGGCCGGAGCACGTCCGGCCTCCCTCAAGCCGACGCCGGACCGAGGACGCAGCCACCGGAGGATGGTAAGAGCTCCTGCCGGTGGCCGCATGGGCAATCCGACGGCCGGAGAGGGGGGCCATTGGCCTAGCCAGCCCAGGAGGGGGCGGGGTATGGCACCCGCCATGTCCCCTCCGACTTCCGCCAGCTATTTAGCTGGCCAAATTCGAGGAGGCCCTTCGAGCCAGCCTTGGTTTACACCCGGGGAAGGAGACGAGCGTCCCCTTCCCCAAGTAGACCTCTGGCCCGGTAGAGGTCTTGGGCACAGGATCAGGGTGGCGGGCCTGGGCTGCCGGCTGGCTCCTTACACAAGATTGCTCTGTAAGCCAAATATATCTTCGACACTCTATTTACCAAATCCACATATTAACAAATCATTCTTCTCTCTCTCACACGTAAAACCTTAATAAATGGTTTCCAATTGTTGTCAAAAAGGTTTACTGACTTCTCTTTATTTCAAATTTGTCCATTTCTGCAAAATTCAAAACTTTTATAAACCAATGTCCCAGCAAAGGTATTTCTGAATTCTTCCAGTATTACGCATACAAAATTCTCATAGCAATTGTCATATATGAAAAGAAACTTTCCAATGATTTCCCTACATGATCTTCTCTCATACCCAACAGAAACAAATACTATTTCTTGAGTTGTTACGATTCCCATTGACAAAGCAGCCAATGGGAGAGAACTTTGTTTTCTTTTGTTGCTGTTTTTAGGGGGGCTGGTTCTTGGGGTGTCTTGAAGAGCTTCTAGCCCTGTCGTGCAAGCGAGGTGCCTGGAGGCCTAACTGAATATGACGACAGAAGTTCCATTTCGTAGGGGCCAGATCATCTGTGCGTAATCCGGGGGAAAGAAAAAGTTGAGAGACTTTGGCTTTAAAAGCAGTAGGGGTGGCTGACCAATAGGGGTGGCTACAGTGCGTGAAATCTCACCTGGGCTCAGGTACTGGAAGTGACCGTCAGGTAGGCTTACCACCAGATCGCCCACCGACGCAAGGTGGGGCGGAAGAGCTGTCACCGGGGGCGGGGCTTGTTGTCACCGGGGCGGGGCTGGGAATGTGACGTCACTGGGGGGCAGGGAAAGTTCACTCGGACGCCTTCCGAGAGTGCCTCCTGCCTTGTTGCGCATGCGCACGAGGCTTCGAGCCTCCTCACGCATGCACACGAGGCCGGGAGCACTCGGAAAACGACCGAGTGAACTTGACCCTTCCCGAGTGCCACAAACCTCGTCGTGCATGAGCATGAGGCCGGGAACACTCAGAAAGAGTCTGAATTCACTCTGACACCTTCCGAGAGTGCCTCCAGCCTCGTCACGCAAGCGCGCAAGGCTTCTAGCCCTGTCGTGCATGCGCGCGAGGCTTGAAGCACTCGGAAAGCGACCAAGTGAACTCGACGCTTCCCGAGTGCCACAAGCCTCGTCGCGCATGCGCACGAAGCTAGGAGCACTCAGAAAGCATCTGAATTCACTCTGAACTTGTTGCTGCTGCTGCTGCCGGGGTCTGGTGCTGAAAAAGGGCACTTTATACCACCACCACCCCAAAAGATGATCAAAATGTATTTAAATTAATTATTTTATTTAATTTATTGATTAATTTCTCTCTGTGTGGGCAGGGGGTGTCCTGGTTTAGAACCGGGAAAATCTGGTAAGCCTAGCCATAACATGAGTGTCATAGATGAGCTGGGAGAGGGACCCAAACAGGCAGACTCCACCTCCTGTGATGGGGACAACTGTGTGAGGCTCCATCTCCCCATTAACATTTAAAAAATTAATGGTCATACCAACTTAAAAAGCAATAGAGTGAGAGCGCAATACACACTAACTTTAGACCGGCGGAGCATGCGCTCTGCCAGTCTAAACTGTTGTAAACATACCGTAAAGCACATTTGTGATGATTCCAGAGTAAGGGCCACAGGCATGGAGGCCGGCAACCCTCACTCCACCGTCAAAGCGACCCAGCCACCGCCGGAAAAGATAAGTCTCCCACTGGTGGGTGCAAGTGTGGGCCGGGCAGCCTGGGAGGGCAGCAGTTGGCTGAGCAAGCCCAGGAAGTGGCGGGGATGTTGGCCGCCACATCCCCGTCCCATTTCCAGGCTTGGCGGCCATTACACGTCCGCTTTGATCTTATTTCAAAAAACCGTGAAAACAGTTTCTAAAGATTATACAAAGACACCCATCTGCCAAAAAGGAATGTAATAACTCCACAAACACAGGAGATACGAAGGGTTCTATCATTTACCCCTGAATCGATGTTCGCCCCTTTCCGGGTCGATTAGGGCAAAATCCCGAAATATGTTTTTCAGCATTTGGACGGGTAACATTTGTAAAGCCCAAACCAAGCGGCTATGTCATCGGGCCTGAGAGATATCAAGGAATCTAAAGAATTAAGTCAAATAGAGGTTAAAAGAGAAGACATCTCAGACTTAATTGACAAAATAAAGATCAATAAATCACCAGGCCCGGATGGCATCCACCCAAGAGTTCTGAAGGAACTCAAGAATGAAGTTGCTGACCTCTTGACCCAAATATGCAACTTGTCCCTTAAAACAGCCACTGTGCCAGAAGATTGGAGGATAGCTAATGTCACGCCAATCTTTAAAAAAGGAAGGAGGGGGGGGACCCGGGAAACTACAGGCCGGTCAGCCTAACATCTGTTCCAGGGAAGATGGTGGAAAGTTTATAAAAACAGTATAAAGCACTCAAGGAAAATCAAGTTGCAGTTTTATATTTTAAAATCTTAAAATACATAGAAGAACAAGCTCTGCTGAGGGAGAGTCAGCATGGCTTCTGCAAGGGGAAGTCTTGCCTCACAAACCTGTTAGAATTTTTTGAAAAGGTCAACAGGCATGTGGATGCGAGCGAACCCGTGGATATTATATATCTGGATTTTCAGAAGGCGTTTGACACAGTCCCTCATGAAAGGCTCCTGAGAAAACTCCACAGTCAGGGAATAAGAGGGCAGGTCCTCTTGTGGATTAGGAACTGGTTGAAGACCAGGAAACAGCGAGTGGGAGTCAATTTTCACAATGGCGAGAGGTGAAAAGCGGTGTGCCCCAAGGATCGGTCTTGGGACCGGTGCTTTTCAACTTATTCATAAATGACCTGGAGTCGGGGATAGGCAGTGAGGTGGCCAAGTTTGCAGATGACACTAAACTCTTCCGGGTGGTGAAGACCAGCAGGGATTGTGAAGAGCTCCAGAAGGATCTCTCCAAACTGGGAGAATGAGCAGCAAAATGGCAGATGAGCTTCAATGTAAGTAAGTGCAAAGTGATGCACATTGGGGCAAGTTCATATATACGCTAATGGGTTCTGAGTTGTCTGTGACGGATCAAGAGAAAGATCTTGGGGTGCTGGTGGACAGGTCGATGAAAGTGTCGACCCAGTGTGCGGCGGCTGTGAAGAAGGCCAATTCCATGCTCGGGATCATTAAAAATGGGATTGAGAATAAAACGGCCAATATCATTATGCCTTTGTACAAATCGATGGTAAGGCCGCACCTGGAGTATTGTGTCCAGTTCTGGTCACCACACCTCAAAAAGGATATAGTTGAATGGGAAAAGGTGCAGAAAAGAGCGACCAGAATGATTCGTGGGCTGGAGCACCTCCCTTATGAGGAAAGGCTACAGTGTCTGGGGCTTTTCAGTCTAGAAAAAAGGCGCCTAAGGGGGGACATGATTGAGACGTATAAAATTATGCATGGGATGGAGAGAGTGGATAGAGGGACATTCTTCTCCCTCTCGCACAACACCAGAACCAGGGGACATGCACTAAAATTGAGTGGAGGGAGAGTTAGAACGGACAAAAGAAAATATTTCTTCTTCCAGCGTGTAATTCATCTGTGGAATTCCTTGCCACAGGATGTGGTGATGGCACCTGGCCTAGATGCCTTTAAAAGGGGTTTGGACAGATTCATGGAGGAAAAGACCATCACAGGTTACAAGCCATAAGCAACCTCCTGGTTTTAGAAGTGGGTTTTCTCTGTGCCAGGTGCAGGGGAGTGGCAGCAGGAAACAGGATATCTTGTTGGCTGTGTGCTCCTTGAGGCATCTGGTGGGGCCAATGTGTGATACAGGAAGCTGGACTAGATGGGCCTTTGGCCTGATCCAGCAGGGCTCTTCTTATTAATTGTCCACTTGTTGATCTACGGTCTGAGGGATCTTCGAACCACTGAACCATGAACTGTCGATCGAAAGGTCGGCAGTTCGAGTCAGCACGACGTGGTGAGCTCTCGTCATTTGACCCAGCTCCTGCCAACCTAGCATTTCAAAAGTATGTTAATGCTTATGTTCTTATCTAAAGACCCTACGAGCAAAATACTAAAAAAAAGGAATAAATTAAAAATTCAAGTTTGACACCTGAAATCCAGAAGAAATTGAGTAAGTCAGAGGCTATGCCTCCTAGACTTTATGGGTTGCCCAAGAGTCATAAAACTAATGTGCCACTACGTCCAATAGTGAGTACCATTGGAGCACCCACTTATGACCTGTCAAAACATTTAGCTAATTTATTACAGTCATATGTTGGTAATACTCCCAGCTACGTTAGGAATTCCTATCATTTTGTAGAAATGTGAAAACATACTGGTCTGTCCCCAAGTTCTAAATGTATTGGCTTTGATGTTATTCCGCTGTTTACTAAAGACCCTTTAAAGGATACAGTGACTCTAATAGATCAAATGCTCCCTAAGGACTTAATGGCTTTGATTAGACATTGTTTAACCTCCACCTAATTAACATGGAATGGAGTAATTCGAGAATAATTAGACGGTGTGGCGATGGGGAACCCATTAACAGTGCAATTCTTTGAAAGGGTCTGTGAACGTTCAATGGCTACTGGTCATAACATTGATTTTGGGGGTACTGAAAGTTTATGTCAGAATCAGGTTATAGGAAGAGACTTAGTTTGGAAGCCATTGAGATTTTTAAAGATGGCAACAGGGTCCTTAATCGGAACCAGGAACTGTCAGTTATAAGTAGAATCTGGACTCTGTCTTTAAGCAGGTCTACAGTGAAGTTGGGCAAACTCTAGAGACTAGGGAATGTGAGTGTTGGCAGGATAAGTTACCTGTGATTAATGCTCATTCCTGGAGATAATTGCTTTCATCATAGCAGATGTGTTTGGGTTTCCCTTAAATACTGGCTACATAGTATACACTGTTACCACCTTGCTTCCATTTTTTAGGCTCTTGCACCTGATGATATTCATGGCTGAATGAATGAAACATCATGGTGTGTTTTTTTAAACGTTTTATTGCATTTTGAATACACTGGTTGTGTTATTAAGGTTTTAATATTTTAATTACACGTTGTATTTCAGAGAAGACAGGCGGTGGACCAGCGGCCAGGGAGTAGGACAGTTGTCACCACGTGAAGGAATCATCAAACCTGCCAAAAACAAAGTGGCAATCATAAAATCACCAAAATGGAGGAAGGAACAAAAATGCAGTCCACTCCAAATCCCTGCCCCCAAACCAAGACCAGCTACACGCAGGACCCCCCCCCCCCCCCACACACACACACATAGTGTTACAGCCCAAAGTGTTGAGGTGCCACAAGGAAAGTGGCTTGAATAATGGTTTGCTAGCAACATGTTATCATCCTGTTTGAGCCTCTGGGGTGAGGCGTTCTCTAAAGCTGAACAAATGCCTTAAAATGAAATGAATTTGAAGTTCAGTCCGGAATAATCCTTAAGCTTTGCTTGTAAATAGGCTTGAAAAACGTTTTCATATGTCAGAGTGTTTTCTAATTGATCTGATTTCTTTCCGGCTCCTTAACAAAACTGTTGCACTGCTGAGGCTTTATGTCATTGGCCATAGGTTCTATTGTAATGGTTTTATTGTGGGTTGCATTCCCATGTAGCCCCCAAGTCAGAAACAAACATGTGGCTGCTTTGTAGTACTAGGAACTCACTCACCGTGATCTGCCATTGTGGTCACTGTTGCTGCTATCCTCCGATACGATAAGCATGCATTTCAAGATCGTATCTGGCGGCCCAGCTTGTGGAAGAAAAAAAGGTGAATAACGGAGCCCCTTAACTTCAAAACGTTAATCTAGCGCCAAACAGCGGGGGGTGGCGGGTTCCTGGTCAGAAGGGAGTGTCAGAAGTCGTGGGGAGGTGGTGGTGCCGGAACCCACAGCAACCATTTGGATTGCCGCTACTGTGGGTTTAAAAAGACTGGAGTTGGGTGGGTTTAAACTATTTTAAAAGATGGTAAACTGTTCGTTTGGGTGGAGCCTAGAGAGGTTGTGATTGCAGAGCAAAAGTGTGTTCCGTTGACTACTGCAGGGGCAGGTGTGCTCCTCTTTGATGGTAGATCATCCAAGGCTGGTCAAACCCAGGTCTAAAGCTCCCCCTTGCCTCACTGGGGGGGAGGGGGGAGGAGGGTAGAGAGCAGTGGTGCTACTGGTGTAACATGGCCGCTCCCGCTGGGTCCTGGAGCCATTCCAGCAGTTCCTGAAAGGTTCCGGGGGTGAGTGGGAGGGGCAGTGTTACACCGGTTTGCAAGGTGCGGTGCACTGCCTCGCACTATGTATGGTGGTGCAACCCCCCCCCCCCAGCAACACCACTGGTAGTTAGTTCAAGAGCAAGAGGGATGGCACAAGAAACCTACCTATAGTGCTTGCTAATGGTCTCCTGGATCTGGTTTCCAATTAGGTTTCTATGAGATGAGAGCTAGTTAATGGGCTTTTACAGGCAGTCAACCGTAATTCTTTTTATTTCACATTGCTGTGCATATATTTTTTTAACACAAGAGAGCGGTACCAAAATATTTTAAAGGGAAATGCCTGCTGTGTCCCATGAAGCGGATGGTGGGCCACAAGGCCTTACGCTACAAGCATTGGTGAGTCATTAAGGTGTCATCAGACTCTTTCTGGTTTTCTCTCCAAGGCCAACTCTGCAAAGCAAAACCTTACAGAGGGTTGTGACCATATCTTCTCTATATATAAAAGAACAAGTCCTGACTCACTCACTCAATGACTCATCACTGCCCAGCCCAAACCCCTGGACCTAGAATCATGAAATTCGGGGAGCACCTTCCTTCTGTAATGTAAGCACCCACTAAGATGTGATTTTTAGAAATTCCTCCTCTATGGGGGTGAAAAGGGGAGCAATGCATTTTCAGGGATTCCTTGCTATCTCTCAGGTCTGATTAGATATCTGCTTAGTTTTGGCTTACAAACATGACCCGTACAAATGCTGAAAAACATATTTCAGGATTTTGCCCTATTTGACCCAGAAATGGGCAAATCTAGATTTCGGGGGTCAATTATAGAACCCTTCGTAAAACATTCCTTTTTGGCAGGCGGGTGTCTTTGTATAATCTTTAGAAACCATTTTAACGTGTGTGTGTTTTTTTTTTTAATTTCACCCCTAAAGGGATATAAAGGGGGTAAAAAAGAAAAGGGGTGACATCACCTCCCAGCCCCAACCCCTGGGCCTAGAAACATGAAATTCGGGGAGTATATTCCTTTCGTGACGTAAGCACCTGCTAAGGATTTTTAGAAATTTAACCCGTAAAGGGGGCGCAAAAGGGTGCTGCGATCCTGTTTTTTATATCCCCCAATCTTTATGATATTTATCTTTCCTTTCAACTCCCAACTGTCACTTTCTAACTAAACAGTCCCTTTACATTGGCTATCAAGAACCTTTTCCAGTGGTGGCTGGGTTGCTTCGACAGTGGAGTGAGGGCTGTCGGCCTCCGTGCCCTTACGGCATGTTTGCGACAGATTAGACTGGTGGAGCGCATGCTCCGCCGTTCTCAAGTTAGCGTGGATTGTGCTGTCACTGTATTGCTTTTTAAGTTGGTATGGCCATTGAATTTTTAAATCTTAATGGGGAGATGGTGCCTCACACAAATGTCCCCAGCACAGGAGATGGAGTCTGCCTGTTTTGGTCCCTCTCCTATCGCATGTATGACACTCACGTCATGGCTAAGGAGGTGCGTGAGCTAATCGTGAGGCACATGGTGGACAAATGGGAGGAGTTCTCCATCATGTCCCAAGACAGCGAGGAGGACAACTATCATTTGATGGAACCATGACTTTAATCATTGCAGGGTGCTGTCTTACATGGGGTGGTTCTGGGACATTTAAATGGTTCATTGCAATCAAAGGAAATTTTATTGGAGTCACAGTCACAGGTTGGGATACATATGGTCATACATATGAACAAGAGAACTTCCACACGGGAGAGAAAGCTTCTCTTGAGAGAAAGACAAAAGGTCTTCTTTCCAGCTTGACAATTGAAGTTGGACCTCATACCAGTGAACTGAGTACTAGCTCAGCCATCAGTCTTGCCTCCCCCCATCTGCATAGTCACTACAAGGGCTGCTCCCCACCCCCCTAAAAAAAGTTAATCCAGCCAGGGCCCAACTAGCTGATATGCCTATTGCATGATTACGGTCTGCACGCATGGTTTTTCTCATGTAAACCATACACAGGGCTTTAACCTTCTGTCCTCACTTGGGTTCATATTCTGATCAGGCCCCCTCCATGTGCTTTTTGCACTAGAACAGGGGTGGGGAACCTCCGGCCAGCGGGCCGGATCCAGTCCGCAATGCCATCGGGTCCGGCCCCCAGTGAGATTGCCGGGAGGCCGCCCAACCGGCCCCTGGAGGCTCCGCCGGGTCCGCAGGGAGCCTCCGGAGGCCGGGAGAGGGCCTCCGCATGTCCTCCTTTGCTGCCGGCCCGGCCCATTCTGACCAGGCCCTCGTTGGCGATTTCGCATATGCGTACAAGGCCGATGAGGGCAAGCTACCCTCATCGGCGTTGTACGCATGTGCGAAATCATTGACAAGAGCCTGGTCAGAACGGGCCAAGCCGGCAAGCGAGGAGGACGTGCGGGGGCCCTCTCCCAGCCTCTGGAGGCTTTGGACGGTGAGCACGGAGCCTCCAGAGGCCGATGGGGGGGAGGCCCCCCAAAATTGATTAATTAATTAAAAATGGCGGCCGGCCTTATGGCCGGCCCGCAAACAAATTTAAAATATTTAAAATGGCCCTTGGCGGGGAAAAGGTTCCCCGTCCCTGCATTAGAAGAATCACGCACACAGGCCCCAGTCATCCAGTATATGTGTCATCTTATCAGTGGTGGCTCTAAAATTATCGGTTGCCAGGAGACAAAGGGGACCCACCCAGAACTATAAGGTGCAATGAAAAAGATTTGCTGTCTTTGCAATTGATTCAATAGCTCAAAGTGCCGTTTTAACTTTCTTTCTTTTTGTGGGTGCAATGCACTTGCTTGCCGCCCATAAGTGTGCACTATTTTTTAATATATTTATTTATTTCCCCTATTTCTTGCCACTTTTCACCCCCACTTTCCGCCCCATTTCATGCTGCCTTTTGCTGCCATTTCTCGCCACTTTTCACCCCATTTCTTGCCACTTTTCACCCCATTTCTCACCACTTTTCACCCCATTTCTTGCCACTTTCCGCCCCCATTTCTCACCACTCCCTGCATCTTCCGCTTCTTGATCTCGCTGCCTTTCCCATTTCCCTGCTTGCTGCCACCGCCACTTCATCCCAACCTGCCGGTTGCAACTCGGTGGACCGGGGCTCATTAGAGCCTGGTCTGCTTCGTTCTGGCAGACCAGGACTCCCTGCATAAGGCGCGCGTGGGTGCCTGAGAGCTCTCCCTTTTGCCCATCGGGCGAGCTGACACCCTGGCCAGTAAGCCACTGCATCTCATTTAGTCCAAGTGTCCCAAAAATGGGTGTGTGTGTGCTTGAGATGGGAGGAGGGTGCATCCCGTCCTCATTTTCCTTGGAGCCCTTCACAAAATAAAGAGGATCACCCACAATGGTCAAGTGTGTGTGTGTGTGTGTGTGTGTGTGTGTAGAGAGAGAGAGAGAGGGAGAACCTAATCTTCATTCGGCATCAAAGCAAATGCACATGCTGTATTGGAAAACGCGGAAGACTTCCCCCGAGGAGATAGGGTGTGGTGTTAGCAGTGGTTCCTCATAGGCCTAGGGTATAAGGGGTTAACATCCAGGCTTCAGCAGCAGGCAGGCTACTCCGCTTCAGCCACTAGAGGTCATCAGGTATAAAAGCAGCACCTGGAGGAAGGAAGGAAGGGTGTGGGTTGCAGTAAGGAGAAAGCTTTGGAGGACTGACTGACTTAGCTGTGCTGACTGACTCCTGGACTGGCTTGAGGAACCTGCTTTGGCTTTGAATGCGGACTGGCTTGAGAACCCTGACTGGCTTTCTGACCTTGGACTGGCTTTTGGACTTTGATATTTGGACTTGGACTGCTAAACCTGTGAGTGTATAAAGGGGAACTAATCAGCCCAGAGCAGGACTAGGCCTCTTAAAGGGACCAGACCAGGGATTTTCTGGGACACATGAACCCACACATACGTACTTGCTATTGAGTAATTTCATGTAGCTACGGTAAGCTTTGCGATAAGCAGTCCGTTCTTTAGGGGAAACAGGATCCGGTGACCTGATAGGATACAAAAGGTAAAGGTGTCCCTTGACATTTAAGTCCAGTTGTGTCCGACTCTAGGGTGCGGACTGGTGCTCATCCCCATTTGAAAGCCAAAGAGCCAGCACTGTCCAAAGACGCTTCCGTGGTCACGTGGCCAGCATGACTCTCCTTGCCGCAGTGCGTAGCATGCAGCTGGAACACGGAGCGCTGTTTACCATCTGGCAAGCGGTACCTCTTTATCTATATGAATTAACATACTTTTGAAATGCTAGGTTGGAAGGAGCTGGGTCAAGCGATGAGAGCTCACCCCGTCGTGCGGACTCAAACTGCCGACCTTTTGATCGACAGCTCATGGTTCAGTAGTTTGAAGATCCCTCAGACTGTAGATCAACAAGTGGACTATTGTTTATGTATGGTAATGATGGGGCAATTGGTTGGACAAGCAGAAAGCAAACCACTGTCGCTTTATCTGCCGCAGAGGCTGAATAGGTGTCAGCCTCTGAGGCATGCAGAGAGATAGCATGGCTCTGCTACTTATTAACGGACATGGGAATAGAGGATGCAAGGCCAATACAGGTTAAAGAAGACAACCAAGGCTGTAAAAAAGATGCAGTTAGAAGGCCACACTGCACACACAAAACACACAGACATAAAGTATCATTTTGTGTGCAACATGCATTATGCATAAGCAGGATCTTGTTAGGCTGGACTACTGTCCAACACAGGACACGTTGACAGACGTGTTAACCAAGCCTTTACCGAGAGACTGATTCCAGAGTCTGCGAGCAGAAATGGGCATTGTGGACTCAAGCACCTGACACTGAGAAGGGGTGTTGGAAATGGGAAGTGTTTGGCTTTAGGACACTGGGTGGGGGGGGGGGCAGTGTGCCGTCTGGTCACCTGAAGACCTTTACCTGGACAGTCCTCTCTGTGGTCCCTGGAAGGGGTGTGGCCCCTGACCCTGTTTCCTCCTCCTCCTTCTTAGTCTCGCTCTTCTTCTACTGACTGCCAACCTGGGAGGACGTGCCATGCCTGGGCTCTGCTGCCCAGCGTCCATCTTCCAGCATACCTCATGCAGGGCCTGCCAGCTGTAGGGGCACGCCATCCTAAGTTAGACTAACCTCTGGTCTTGGCCAGATGCTGTCTATATGAACTAGAATCGTGAGGAAACCTTTTTTCTTCTGCAACTTTAACCAGCCTATGCCTCGTGTGTTTATTTAGCAAACTATAGCAGCCTCTCTGGGTGTAAAGGGAAGAGTCTCCGGATTAGATCTAAGAGGGAGGGTTCTGCTGCTTACTCTGCTCCCCTCCCGTGATAGGAAATGCAAATAAAGAGGATCACCCACTCCACACACCCTCATGCAACGGTCAAAAGTGTGTGTGTGTGTGTGTGTGAGCCTAATCTGATTTCACTCAGCACCAACGCATACGTACCTCAGACTGTTCATTAAGTTAAGGTAGAGTTTCAAAAGACTGTAATAAGCATCCGCTTCTTCACTTGAAACAAACTTTCCAGGATGTAGTGGACTGGGAGGCGTGGGAGGTAAGGCATCCACTAAGGTTCTCAAACAGAATAAGATGCACAGAGTCTTAGCGATCACCAGGGGGCAGCGCTTCAGAGAGGCAACCATCTGGGAGGTGAGAGACACAGCAGTATGTAAGAAGCCGGCCCATCTCTCGTTGGGCTTTTAAATATGCTTCGAAGGGGACCATTTCAGAGACTGATTAGCGGGCAAAGCGGCTGCATATGATTTCTGACTTACCTATAGGCTTACCTGATTTTCCCACGTATAAATCGCCCCCCCCCCTCCAGCAAGTAGCTAAATAATTAATTAAAGATTTTTTTAAAATACATTAAAAAAACCTTTTTCTTATTTGGCCGAATTTTTAATTTATTTATTTTTAATTAATCATACAATGTTTAGGAATGACGGGAGTCTATGCCATGTCAGTGAGTACCTTGAAGTTTAGTCTATTCCGATGCCGTTTGCGGGTTTCCAATCACAGGCAGCCGCACACCCATTGTGCCCCCGCATCTTCCGCTGCCATCACTTTTGAGGTTTGTAAATTTAAAACTTACCTTTTTTCCTGTTGGCGGCCATCTTGGATCTTGAGAAATCTCGCAAATTCCAAGATGGAGGCACCCAAATCAAGTGATTTTTTTGTTTGTGATTCGTGAGTTGTTTTGAAATATGGCCATGCGATGCTGTAAATAATTAAACTAATTAATCTAATGTATCAGAATCTCCAGGTGGAGCAGTTGGTTGTTTATGAAAGCTGGGAGAAGGAGGAGGAATGGGTTTCTCTTTTGAAAGAAAGAGGCCTGATCGTTAATGAAAAGCTTTAAAAAATGAATTGAACAGAAGCAAGCCAGAAAGGAAAAGACATAGCTTAGTAGGCTTGCCATCCGTTCCAGAAAACCCGGGACAGAGACCAGATCTCAGATCCCGGCAATCAGCCAGGAAGGAGCGGAACCACCCCAAGACGGTGCCTCCAAGCCCCACCCCAGCCAACAGACCTAGGACACCATGGTCAATGGTATCAAAAGCCACCGAGAGGTTCAGCAGGACCAACAGGGACGCACTCCCCCTGTCCAGTCCCCAGCGCCGGTCATCCACCAAGGCTGTCTCTGTCCTGAACCCCGGCCATTTTACAAATGCATAGTAAAATGTAGTGGTTCATTATTTCTCGCTGATTCCCTGCAAGGCTTTTCATGTACTCACTGTGAGGAGGAGGTAGGATGAGGTCCAAACCTGGAGATAAAGGAATGCCGAGATGCAACTATCCTTCTGTGATCTTCCAGTTGTCTCCTGCTGGTGCCTCTGTTACCAGTTTTCTCAACCAAATGTTTATATCCTTGTTAGATGAATAGATTAAGGAGGGGGAGGTTCCTCCCCATCACCTCCTGGCTTTCTCCCCATTCGTTCCCATTCCCTCATGGCCTCCCCTACTGTGCTATCCTGTGGTCGAAGGTTAGGGTTGCGGTTGGCTGTCATTTTTCAAGTTGGCAGCCAACCTCAACCTATTTAGCGAAACGTTGCGAAATATTTAGCTCAATGTTGCTAAATAGCATATTTATGCAAAATTTTGCTAAATAGCAAAGCAGATCCTGAAGATTCTGGAAAAGCAAGACTGACTTCCGGTGCAATCCTATGCATGTCTACCCAGAAGTAAGTCCCATTTAGTGCAATGGACCATACTCCCAGGTAAATGTTACCGGATTGCAGCTGTACTCTCAGAACAGCCCCCGCTACACTGCCCATATTTTTGTCTGTGTCGTTCTGCTGGCTGACCCTTCTTGTTGGAAAGAGCCCAATCCGGGGTATGAGTGAAGGTGCTGGTTTCCCGCAGTCCTGTGGAATACAGGACTCTCCACTTCTTCACCAGTGGAGAATCTTGGGAATCCGAACAACTGAAGAAATAAGGTTGTTGTTGTTGGGTATGAGAGACCATCATGTAGGAAAAATTTGGAAACTGTCTTTTTATATATGACAAGTGCTGTGAGAATTTTGTATGCACAGTACTAGAAGAATTCAGAAATACCTTCGCTGGAAGATTGGTAGACAAAAGTTTTGGATTTTGCAGAAATGGACAAACAATTTTAATTAACGAGAAGTCAGTAAACCTTTCTGAGAACAATTGGAATCCATTTATTAACTTTTTACGTTAGAGAGAAAAATGCCGTGATGGTACGTGGATTTGATGAATAGAGTGTCAGAGATATATTTGGCTTAGTTGGGTAGCATAAGTAGAAAATAGAGAATAGTATGCTGGTAGGATATACTGCTTCACATTTGCTGTAAACTTTTGAAATATTGTGTATTTTGTTTTAATGTTATATTAATAAAATAAAAATATAATGCAGAAAAAAGAAACAGTTTTTATCTGTACCTGAAAGCTTTCCTTTTCTATTTGTCAATACGTCTTGCATTTTCACCTATAACTTCCCTAATGTCAGAAGTCAGCTGCACATCGGTTTCTAACCATGGAGCATGAACCATGGAGCATCAGCCAGATCAGAATATTGGGAGAACGTGTTCCAGAGAAGCCATTAAAATCAGGTATAGGGTGAGAGGGAAAATAAGTTCACTCTGCCTATTAACTACCTATTAAGGAACACCAGAGAGCATATTGTTCCTATTACTTAATCCAATTGGAGGGAACAGATCATTGGAAGAATGCCCCAGTTCTACACAAACGGAAGCAGTCTTTTTCTTCACAGGCTGGAAGATTGCCACAGCTGCTACTACCAACTGGTCTTGCAAGGAACGACACCTCCCATTGAAGCTCTTCAGGACACCCCCAAGAACTAGGTTTGCCACATCTCCAACCGGGACAGAGTGCTAGACCTTTAGGAGAAGGAATGTGTACAGGTGTAGCTTGTTAAACCTTAGAGCACAATCCTAAACATGGGGCTTGCTTCTGAGTAGACATGCCTAGGATTGTGATCTAAGGTTTAACAAGCTACACCTGCCCACATTCCATCTCCTAAAGGGCTACACTCTGTACCGACAAGAAATCTGGTAAGCCTATGTTTGAACAACCCTCCCCCCCGAACACACAATATTTATCTTTATGATGAAACAGCACAGTGGTTTCCAAACATTTTATTTATTTACAAGCAATATTTCATTTATTTGCAAAAGTCAATTTCTTGTAATGAGGCAGCCCTAACAAATCTCAAAGCTTGAGGGGCTTAGTTATGTGACCCAGCCTTCATCTGCTCCCACTACCTGTAACTGAGGGACTTGGAAAGAAAAACACCAGAAAAAAGACACTCACACATTTATCTCCCTATATTTACACAAGCTAGCAAACTGCTGGAGTTTAGCTCCTTGCAAACTGTAGCAGCTCAGCTTTTTGTAGGGCAATTGGCAGCTATCTGATTTTTGAAAAGCCTCAGGGCTTGAAGCAATTAGCTATCTGATCTTTCCATCATCTATGTCTTCATCGGAGGCTCAACGGGACCACCAGAAATTGGGCCCCACATTTTGAGAAACACTGAAACAGCATATTTACCATCACTGGAGTGAAACAAGGGGTACAAATTAGGTACACACAAAGGTGTTATAATAAGGTGACAGTGAGGGGGCGGGGCTGCCTCCTACTTTCTCGGTAAAGAGACTACGACGGAGCGATACCTACAGCCCCGCCCCTACCGAAGCGACGCCAGTGCCTCAAGGAAAGTGGCTTGAATAATGATTTGCTAGCAACATATTATCATCCTGTTTGAACCTCTGGGGTGTGGCGTGCTCTAAAGCTGAACAAATGCCTTAAAATGAATTTGAAGTTCAGTCCTGAATAACCCTTAATCTTTGCTTTTAAATAGGCTTGAAAAACGTTTTCATATGTCAGAGTGTTTTCTAATTGATCTGATTTCTTTGCTGGCTCCTTAACAAAACTCTTGCACTGCAGAGGCTTTATGTCATTGGGCATAGGTTCTATTGTAATGGTTTTATTGTGGGTTGCATTCCCATGTAGCCCCCAAGTCAGAAACAAATATGTGGCTGCTTTGTAGCACTAGGAACTCACTCACCGTGATTTGCCATTGTGGTCACTGTTGCTGCTATCCTCCGATACGATAAGCATGCATACCAAGATCGTATCTGGCGGCCGAGCTTGTGGAAGAAAAAAAGGTGAATGACGGAGCCCGTTAACTTCAAAGCGTTAATCTAGCGCCAAACATTGGGGTGGGTGGTGGTGGCGGGTTCCTGGTCAGAAGGGAGTGTCAGAAGTCGCGGGGAGGTGGTGGTGCCAGAAGCCACAGCAACCATTTGGATTGCCGCTACTGTGGGTTTAAAAAGACTGGAGTTGGGTGGGTTTATACTATTTTAAAAGATGGTAAACTGTTCGTTTGGGTGGAGCCTAGAGAGGTTGTGATTGCAGAGCAAAAGTGTGTTCCGTTGACTACTGCAGGGGCAGGTGTGCTCCTCTTTGATGGTAGATCATCCAAGGCTGGTCAAACCCAGGTCTAAAACTCCCCCTTGCCTCACTGGGGGGTGAGAAGGGTAGGGAGCAGTTGCGTTGAAGCCAGGATTTCTAACCACTGTACTATATGGGAAGGAACAACTGGGAACAATGGTTCACACTCCACTGAGGACCGCAATGTGAGAGGAAGGTTGACGTAGGCTGCAATCTGAGGCATACTTTCTAGGAAGTCTCATGGAAATAAATAGGACTTAGAAGTAAACATGCATGGAACTGGGCTGTTCCTTAGGAAAAACAGCAGCAGTAGGTACTAACTGAGGAAATTGTTGACCCTCTGTGCTTGCAGATTTTCTAGGAAGCCTCTGTGCTTCAATTGTTGACCCTCTGTGCTTGCAGATTTTCATACCACTGCATAAAAAAATCTTGTTTCAGGGCTGGAGATGGGATTCATTGGATCTCTCCCAGCAGTGTAATTCAACAGAACAATCATGCAGAGTCTCATCTTGAACAAGCAGCTTTCCCCCACTTTCCCGTATTGGCAATTTTGAAGTTGAAAGTGTTTCTCAGCCTCCGTTAGTCCCCCACCTCCTCCAGGTTCCCCCAGCAAATGTCCAAATGGCTTTGAGAGCAGGAGCTGCAAGTGGCTGAGCAACTGAGCTATGAATACGTTCTCTGGGTCGAATGTGGCCTCTGCCCCCTGAATGTACTAGGTGGTCTTAGGCAAGCCTCAGACTCTCAGTATTCTCCATCTGCAATATGGGAACAATAATGCTTACTTTTACAGGATTGTTGTAAGGGTTACATCAAGATAATATGAAGCACGTTGCACACTCAGAAAGAACTAAATTATACTTTATTTAATCGCAGCCCACCTGGCGGTGGCTGGTGTTTTAGAAATATTGAGTCCTTTCCAAGGACCTACCTAGAGATATTTCCATACAATATGTGCAGGTCCAAGCAGACCTACTCTTTGTAGGTAGTGGACACACCATGCCCAACTGCCCGACGTTTCCGGCGACCATAGCCATTGGGATCTGATGTGTCGGGGGCATTCGACTTGGATTGGCGATCGGCAAGACTCTCGACCGGGCAGAGGGTAAGTCGACATCCAGACTGGAGCAGCTGGCGAACACGCTTCACTGCAACAGAGCTGTGGGTAAGAAATAGACTGTGAGGAACTTTGGAGTCTCAGAGAGGACTGTTGGGCTTAGAGCACAAGGGACAGAGAAACAACTCCAGGGTGTCTCTGGAAGAAAATGAGGGGCAACCCCTGGAGTTGAGGATGGAAGTCGAGTTGTCACAGAACCAGAGGCTGTGTTCATTTAGTCCTACTTTGAACAAACTCAAATTAATGAGTTAGATTAATCGGCTAACCCCCTTTTTAACAGTTCCAAAGAAATGCCAGCATACTGCACCTAAGTGTGTTATGTGGCCCTCACATGCTTGTTTTTCTCAATGAAATAGCAGCTGTGGGGGGGCAGGGTCTGAATTGGGACCAGGGTGTGTCTGAGGCTTCCATTGGACAGGCATAGAATCTCTGGAATCTCACCTGGACTGGTACAGAATCACTGGACTATAGCTTTCACCTGATTAAAGACATTTTAGTTGACCAAGACTGCAACCCTAGAACACTTTGCTTGGTGTAAGCCCCACTGAACACAACGGGACTTACTCCTGAGTAGACATGCCTAGGATTGTACTGTAATCAAATTTGTGTTTTTAGATCAATTAATTGGTCTATAAATAATATTATAAGAATAATATGCATAGTAATTGACATACGGCAAAAATCAAGAAGATTGGAGAAAAAAGCCTTTTGCTTTTGGATGGTGCTTGTGTATGTTGCAGCATGTGTAATCTTTGAAGAGGCATTGCAATTGGAGATGCTTGTTGGTCAGTTAAAAAGGGGTTAGCTGATTAATCTACCTCAATTAGCTAGAAATTGAAGCCCTACACAGTGGCTTCCTACGCTGAGAGTTTTCTCTTTCAAAAGGAATTTCTGGCGTGTGTTTGCTTTTTTCTTTTGAGGGGAGCATCTTGAAATTTAGTTTGTTCAAAATAGGACTAAATGAACACAGCCTCTGGTATGTTCTGAAGGGTTCCTGGACTGCTTGTGCTCAGCAATCTGGGAGATAAATGGCAGCAGACATGGGTTTCACATGGCGGTGGCCACTTTAAAAAAAAATTAATTTTTTGGGGGTCATGGCTGCCGGGGGCCTCCCAGGGCTCCGCCCATGATGGACCCGGAAATACCGGGACTGTCTCATGTGGACTGGGACTTCTGGTAATCCTACTTATAGCCTTTGTTGAAAGCAAGACACTGACACAATTTTAAGGTAAAAGAATCACCAGGGGAGCGTGGGGCGAAGGGGGAGTGGGTTCCAGCCATACGTGGATAAGTGAATCCGTGGAGACCAGGTCCATGGATAGCGGGGAGGGGGGCTGTACTCACCTGTCTGCCATGCCCCATGCTTCCCAGGGCTGACATAAGAATGTCATCAGCAAACACAGCATCACAAGGATACCTCCTGATTCCATGGTTCTGACCTGGGAAGAAAGGGGCAAAGATTCATCACAGACAGAGCTCGTCCCAACTTCTCTCTGGAAGTTTCAGTGTCAGGGCTCACCAGAAGTAACAACAAGAGTGCCTGTGAGCACGTGCAGACTGCCTTTTCCTTGCCATTGATAACCACAACCCTCCTTGTATGTCTTGGATTAGAAGACTCTGATGTGTCTGTGTGGTTTCAGCTCCAGAATAGTGACACCTTTACCTCTCCCAGTCTTACTCTGCCAAAAACATTTAGGTGTCTTTTCCCCACTATATCTTTATTTTATTAATATAGTACAAAAAACCTTACATAATATTTCAAACGTTTATAGCAAGTGTGAAGCAAACAAACATTTATGTGTCTTCAAATTTGACACGGGAGTTGGAAATGGCCATTTGATGCTCCAAGACAATTTATGCTCCTTCTCTGCCCAAAGACTCCAAGAACATTATCCTACTGTAGCGATTTCTCACCCACTCCATCCTACCCACATTACGATTTTTACCCAGAATGTCCGACTCACAAAAGTCTTCAGTGTAAGCATCTGACACAAACCACTAAGCCCCACTGCACCACCCAGAGATCCCAGGTATCCTGGGGAGATGGAGACACCAACCTGATACTTTGAGAAGTCAAGTCTCGTCCCGTCTGACCTGGTCCTCCTTAGCAAGCAACTCTGTCCAGCAAGACCTGAGCGTTTGTGTCAAGCTGGGATGAAAGTGTGGCTTATATCTCACTAGGCAGGAGGTGGAGCCCTGGAGGGAAGTTGGAAAGTCTTCACAACCAGACAGGATGGGGGTGCGTCCTCCCAGCTTGTTTGGAGGACAAGCGAAGACCGTATCCTCTCCCAACCCCCACCCCACTCTTGGGGGCCTTTCATGCTTGCTGTTCTGAACACGTATCCACCCTGACTCGGCTCCTAATGAATCCTGGCATCCTGTCTGATGCAAGCGGGAACCTTTTCCTTGCATTCCTCTCTTTGGCATGCACCTGCCTCCCATAGAGCTCACTACAGACGTGCATCACGTCCAGCTTCCCTGACATGCTAGCTGAGGCCCAGAACTGGACTGGACTGCACTGTAAGACAGGCAACTGGAGTGAGACAAAGGGCTGGTTCAGATGATCCTTCAATTAAACATATGGCTAGCCCCACTGGATAAAATACATGTATGCTTTTAAAAGAGGAGTATCTAGGCACCACTCTCCTCTCCTCCACCCTTCAGCTCTGTCCCCCAGTCCAGGGAATAGGAGGAGGAGGAGGAGCAATGGAGGTGAGTGGATGGGTCGAGGTGGGCGCTCGACTCACCTCGAGCATAGAGGTGCCAGGTGGGTAGACTTCCTGCACATTGCCTTCGCTGTCCTGAATGGCTCCGAAAGCGAGGGGGAGGGGCCGCCTCGTGCCAGAGTGTAACTGTACGTCCCCCGTTAGCGGGGACTGAGCCCAAGGGGGAGGAGGCACATCAAATGGACCCAGATTCGACATGTGCTTAAGAGAACACAGAGAAGGTTAACTTCTTTGTAGTGTTTATTTGGTTTTTATAACTACAAGCATAGAGAGTACTCAAAGATCCCGAATACACTCTCGTTAAATCTCACAGAGCGGATCCTAAATACTTCTTTAGGGCGGTCTTGGTACCTCTTTCTTCTATGGAGTCTTCGGATAACTGGTAAGTTATTTCGCTTGGTATCCACGTCCCATTCCTGGGCGATGATAAATCCTCAATTCTTCCCAACCGTCGGCCGAAGGAGGAGGAAGGCTAGGAGCGTTCCCTCTAGCGAGCAGCTCCTCCAGTTGCCTGCGTGGATCCTTAAAGTGCGGAGCTCCATAAGGCTTAAACTTCAACACCCTTTTTATAGCTGGGGTCTCCGCCTGCTTGTTCTCTATATCTGGACCAGCTGTTGCTCCAGGCTGTTTCTCGAGAAGACATAGTTTCTCGGGCGAAGACTTACGATTTTCGGTCTTCTCGGGGAACACGTAAGGATTATCCTTACAGTAACGGAGGGTCAGAACGCGGCGGAACGTAGCATTCTGCCCCACGTAGAGCAACGCCCCTGAGACAGACTGCAACTTGAGCCTTGCTTCATGATAATGATTTCATCCCATAATTCACTGAGGAGGAAAGGAAGGAAGGAAGTTGCACGGGGGGATAGAGCCGCTTTGAGAGCAGGCGGCCACCAGGGCTTGGCTGGCAGGTGAAGTCAGAAGAAGAGCATCACGGAGCAATCAGGGTTCAATGGGGCTTGCTGTGCATGTACAGCTTGCTCCTTTCCGCCGAGAACATGTCCCTGAAACCAGCCATGGAAGATTGAATCCCGTCAGTGCTGCTGGCAAGAGATTCCCCAGCTCCCCTCCACGCCACGTCCCCCAACACTATTGGGCAATTGTCCCAACTGAATCTGAAATCAGGATTGGGCTTCACGTGCAGAGTGATTCCCACTTCTGCTAGGAAATCTTCCTAGTGCTGAATCACGAAAGCGCATTTAATCCCTGCTGTCCATGCAGCAGGAGCATGTGAAGAACACAAGGGTATGCCTTATGTCACAGTGTGGCCATTTGAGCTAGTATTGAGAGTCAGCACACAAGAAGCAGGCAAGAGTGGGGGGCGGACACACCATCTATGCTGATGAGGGGAAGTGAGGGGGGTATCAATCAATCAATGAATCAATGAGAAACTAGCAAAAAAAAGTCCCTAGTCAGTCCACTGACTGTCTCCTCCTTCCCCCAAGCCACAGGCATTTCAGGATTCAGAGTAAGCTTGCTGGTTATGGATCTCTCTGGACAGGGTCAGCTCAAGATCCTCTGGCACCTGAGGTGGTGGGCCTAATGCTGCAAAAAAAAAAACCCCTTTACCTGGTGCTCTGCTATTCTTTGTTCTTCCTGCTTCCTAGATTGAAAAAGGAAGAAGAAGGTTGAATGAAAGAGGAAGTGTGGACAAAAGGAGAGAGGTGGGCTAGGGACCTGAGAAGCTTTAGCCACTTGTCTCTCCTCTACACTTCCTTTTCCACTCTGTTCCCTTCATCCCTTTTCAATACAGAGAGTGGGAGGAGGAGGATCAGTAGAGGTGAGGGGGAAGACAGAGCTGGCGCACACACACACACACACACACACACACACACACACACACACACACACACAGAGGGATAGATAGATAGATAGATAGATAGATAGATAGATAGATAGATAGAGAGAGAGAGAGAGAGAGAGAGAGAGAGAGAGAGAGAGAGAGAGAGTTACATCTTCCCCTTCCTTTTTTTTTTTGGTCCTTATTTTCCATTCTTCACTATATTACAGGGGTGGCCAAATGATAAACTTGATGTTTGCGAGCCACAAGAGCGATGTTTGGGTGCCGCAATAATTAAGAAGCATTTAAATTCTTAAATATATTGACAGCGCAATCTGACTTTACATTTGTGCCTGTTTAACCAGCGGCACAGCGAGAACGGGAGGCCCCAGAACCGAAAAGGGATTCAAATCCCCTTTGAATTCCTCTTTTGGAGGGGATTTGAATCCCTTTTCTGTAAACCTTTTCCGTGATTGGGTAAACACAAGTGCGCTCCGCTTGGTCGAGAACCTTGCAGCCTCACTGTGAACAGTCTTCAATGGCGTCGTCTGATATGGGGGGGTGGGGTGTTGGGCCCCAGGGCATAGGGCTCTGAGGCCTCCTGGGGGGGGACCTCCTTAGGTTTCGTTTTCGAAACCTTTTTTTTCCTTTTTTAAACCTGTTTTTTGCTGTTTTTCGGGGGTTTTAATGTTAAACGGGCCTCTGTGAGTGTAGTGTGTGCTTTCTCCCCACGTAGTTGTTATCTGTAAGGCGATCGGAAGTGCCCCGAAGTTCGGGCACCCGGGGCGAGCTTCCTCCGGCAAGCACCCAGAACTTCTTCCTTCTGCGCATGCGCAAGTCCTTGCAGGTCTGCGCCTGTGCTAACTGCACCAGGCACCATTCCTTTAGCGCAGGCGCAGAACTGCAAGGACTTGTGCATGCGCAGAAGGAAGAGGTTCTGGGCGCTTGCCGGAGGAAGCTCGCCCCGGGTGCCCGAACTTCGGGGCGCTTCCGATCGCCTTACAGATAACAACTACATGGGGAGAAAGCACACACTACACTCACAGAGGCCCGTTTAACACTAACCCCCCCCAAAAAAATAGCAAAAAACAGTAAAAAAATTGGGGGGCGTCGGGGGGTTTCATTGGGGGCGTCGGGGGCCCCACCCCAAGCCGCACCGGGCGCAGCAACGCCTCTGATCTTTGACCCAGCACCTTTTCCTCTTGACCTCTTCCTCAACTTCCCCTTTCTAGCGAATAAAACCTCCATGGTGACTGGAAGTTAGTTCTGATTGGCATGCAACCACTCTCCTCCCCCTCATCTCATTGGTGGCTGCAGTAGCTCCGCAAAGCAACCCCCTGAAAACATGGGCAAAGGACTTTATGTACGCGCCGGAGATCGCAGCTGCTCTGCTTGCTTTTGCAATGGTAACCAGACACCTCAGCACAGCTCGGCACATCTCCGTGCGCGTCTGGGACACGCCAGGAATCATGCAGTGTGGGTCAGGCTTAATACCTCAGTCTCTGAAAGGAAACACAGTGCCTCTTGGGAATAACCCAGGCACCTCAGCTTCTCCCATACAATGTTTAGCCGTTTAGGAACCACTGAATCGGTTAGCATCTGAAATGTCAGGCTGTCTGTAGTAGCATGGAAAGAGATTCACAGCCAGTATCTTAACATAGCTCTCCACACCCTTGTTTCTAAAAGGGGCTGTCCCAGTTCCAGAGGCGTCGCTGTAGCCTGGCGAGGAGGGCGGGGGTCCCAGGTGACGCGCGCACACGCGCACAGAAAGGTGACGCACGCACACGCGCACGTCGCCTCGGGGCCTCCCGCCTCGCCAGGTCGGGAGAGCCGGCTCGGGGACATCTTCCCCGGCCGGCTGCCTGGGACCTTCTGAGGAAGGCCCACTGTGCGAACGTTATTTATAACGTTCTTTTGAGCATGGGCAGACCATTCCTGAGGGAAAAGGGCCATCCCCGAGCCGGCTGCAATGATTGAAGGGGCTCCCGGAGCGGGCGCCCCTTGGGCGCCTGGAGCGATAGCCCGTTGGGCATCCCCCAAAATCGCGGCCGCGCCCTACGGCCGCGCCAAAAGTTATTAAAGGGGGTGTGTCCGGGGGGAGGGGTCACTAGGGTGACGCGCGTGCCCGGCTCTGGGGCAGCGCGCGCCCTAGTGACGTCTCTGCCCAGTTCTAAATATAAAACTGCATTCGGGACACACTTTGGTAGGCCCAGTGGTTTCTTCAAGAAGCCCGCCTGTAAAGACTCACATAGGCAGTTGAATTGAACCCAAGCAGACCAGGGCATCCTAAAGAAATTGGGGTATCACCTTAACGTTAAAAACTCTAAGGGCAGCGGGAACATAGGCATTACCCTGCTTAAAGAAAAAGCAAAGAATCCTTTGCATTGTTTGGAAGGCTAGATTGAAAGCAAACTTTTGGTGCGTCGACCAAGATAGATTGTAGTAGAAAGTAACTCATATTCTTGACTTGCTCAAACATATATATATATTCTTGACTTGCTCAAATATATTCTTGACTTGCTCAAACCTGTCTCCTGATGAGATGACACATCTATTGGATGTTAGGGGCCTGTGTGTGTGATTCTTCTAATGCAAGTACCACATGGAGGGGGCCTGATCTGGATCTGAACCCAGGTGAGGACAGAGGGTTAAAGCCCTATGACCGCAATCATGCAACAGGCATATCAGCTAGTTGGGCCCTGAGTTAACATCAGTGGCGTCACGAACTAGTGCGTCACCCCGTGCGGGGTTGTCCGGCTCAGCGCGTCACCCCACCCCACCCCCACTGGCACATCACCCCTCCAGGCATGTCAACCACCCCCCAGAGGCGCGTCAACCCCCAGTACTCACCCCCATCCTGGCGTGTCACTCCCGAAGCCGGCAAGCCGAGCCACATCTTCCTCGGCGGCTCGCCTGCTTCTGAATAGGCCGGCAAGGCTTCGAGCGGTGCATGCGCACAACGCCGCTCGAAGCCTTGCCCTCAGAAGATCTGAACGAAGACCCGCGCTGGGATGGGGGTGAGTCTAGTGGGGGTTGACGTGCTGGGACTCCCGGCGCGTCACCCCCCCGGTGCATCACCCCTTTTGGCCTCCTCCCGGCGAGTCACCCCATGCACTCTGGCCCCCCGCCATGCACCAGTAACGCCACTGGTTAACATTCTTCAGGAGGGTGGGGAGCAGTCCTTGTAGTGACTATGCAGATGGGGAGAGGCAAAACTGATGTACGAGCCAGTACTCAGTTCATTGGTATGATGTCCAACTTCAGTTGTCAAGCTGGAGAGAAGACCTTTTGTCTTTCTCTCAAGAGAAGCTTTCTCTCCAGTGCGGAAGTAGTCTCTTGACAATGTTCATATCCCAACCTGTGACAGTCTGAGTGAGTGCTTCAATCAGTGAGGTGCAAGTACCTTTCTCCCTCTCAGTTATATATATATATATATATCACCATCGATGCAAAAATTGGTCCCCACCCTGTGTAGGTTTTTCCTTTGCAGAGTTAGCCTTGGATAGAAAACCACCAAGAGTCTGATGATGACACCTGAATGACTCACCAATGCTTGTAGCATAAGGCCTTGTGGCCCATCGTCCACATCATGAGACACAGCAAGCATTTCCCTTCCTTTAAAATATGCACAGCAGTGTGCAATAAAACGAATTACCCTTGACTTCCTGTAAGAGCCCATCACTGGCGTTGCTCGAGGTGGGGTGGAACGGTAAGTTCTGCACTGTGTAAATCTCCGTTTACTGATGGGGTGATTAGATGCTCTCTGGCATATATTGGGAGGTGCGTTCCCACTTATTAGCAGAGTTCCCTCCTCCACCCAGGCAGACTGCTTTGCTTAGCTAAATGAATACACACGAGGCATTGCTTTCCAGTTGTAAAAGAAGAAGAGTTTACTCACAGTTCAGTTTGCATATATACATAGCGTCTGACCATCAATCAGAGGTACATCCTAGACTTAAGTTAGAACCCCCCTAGAGCTGGGGCTCCCTGCATGTTGTTAGGCTGCAAGATGGCCGCTGGGCTGCAGGAGCAGTGATGGCATCATCTTGCTCGGTGGGCATCAAGAGAAGAAGAGACTGAGTGAGGGGCAAGAAGGAGGAAATAAAGGTCAGGGGCCACACCCCTTCCTGGAACACAGAGGGATTAGAGTAGGAGGTCTTTACATGTGACCAGGCAGTACACCACACACACCCCGTGTCCAGCAGCTAAACGCTGCCCATCCTCCAACATTTACTCCCGGGCATGATGCAGCCCTGCCCCCCTCGCCGTCAGAGCCGTTCAGTGCGGCGTAGGCAACGCGCAGGGAGTCTACTGCACATTGCCTTCGCTGCACTGAATGGCTACGGTGGTGATGGGGGGCGGGGCTGCCTCGTGCCGGGGAGTAAACAGAGGTTAGCACAGTGCGGAACTTACCGTTCCACCCCACCTCAAGTGACACCAGTGGAGCCCATTAACTAGCTCTCATCTCATAGAAACCTAATTGGATACCAGATCCAGGAGACCATTAACAAGCACTATAGGTAGGTTTCTTGTGCCATCCTCTTGCTCTTGAACTCCCTACCAGTGGTGTTGCTGGGAGTGGGGGGTTGGGTTGCACCATTGAAAGTAGTGCAAGGCACTGCACCGCACCTTGCAAACTGGTGTAACTTGGGCACTCCCACTTGCCCCCAGAGCCATTATGGCATTGCTGGAATGGCTCCAGGGTCCAGTGGGAGCAGCCACGTTACACCAGTTTGCAAGGCAAGGTACAGAGCCTTGCAACACTTACAGTGCCGCACCCCTACAGCAACACAACTGCTCCCTACACTTCTTACCCCCCAGTGAGGCAAGGGGGAGCTTTAGACCTGGGTTTCACCAGCCTTGGATGATCTACCATCAAAGAGGAGCACACCTGCCCCTGCAGTAGTCAACGGAACACACTTTTGCTCTGCAATCACAACCTCTCTAGGCTCCACCCAAACGAACAGTTTACCATCTTTTAAAATAGTTTAAACCCACCCAACTCCAGTCTTTTTAAACCCACAGTAGCGGCAATCAAAATGGTTGCTGTGGCTTCTGGCACCACCACCTCCCCGCGACTTCTGACACTCCCTTCTGATCAGGAACCCGCCACCCCACCCACCCCGCTGTTTGGCGCTAGATTAACGCTTTGAAGTTAAGGGGCTCCGTTATTCACCTTTTTTTCCTTCCACAAGTTGGGGCAACAGAGCCACCAGATACCTTGATATGGGAGCTCCTTTTTGAAGATAGCAGCAACAGTGACCACAATGGCAGATCACGGTGAGTGAGTTCCTAGTGCTACAAAGCAGCCACATGATTGTTTCTGACTTGGGGGATACATGGGAATGCAACCCACAATAAAACCATTACAATAGAACCTATGCCCAATGACATAAAGCCTCAGCAGTGCAACAGTTTTGTTAAGGAGCCAGCAAAGTGTAGCGTTGAGCTGCACTAGCTTAAGACGGAGGAAGGACACGAAGGCAAAAGTCCATGTTCGTGGAAGAACAAACAGCTCACTCTCGGGAGCTCCCGTGGGGGAAAGGTACCTGGCAAGAGGCACCTCCGGGAAAGCACACCGATCATGGCTGCGAGCTCCATTTATTGAGATACAGCATTCCACAAAGACAGGATGACGTGATACAATACAAAGCTGCAAAGAGCTGCTTCAAGCAGGATTTAGTTCACACAGGCATACCGTAGACCGTTACATTCTTATCATGTACTCATGTAGGCATGTACTGCTAGCTGTAAACAAGCTGTACTTTTTGTGACAGTCTTACATGTTCCAGAGGAAGTATGCTGATAATCAGGAACGCAAGGGCAGCATGGTTTGCCAGCCACTGTCCCATTGATCCTTGGTTCGCCGGCGTGGTTTGCCAACCACCGACTCAATTATCGCCACAGCAAAGAAATCAGATCAAGTTGAAAACACTCTGACGTATGGAACTTTTTTTCAAACCTATAGCAAAGATTAAGGGCCCAGTCCAGCCTAACTCAGGCACAGTTGAGGCCCAAGTGTGGCCCAATTGGGGCCCAAACTAGGACCGAGTTAGGCTGCAACTGTGCCTGAGTTAGGCTGGAGGCAAGAGCAGTGGGCCAGGATCGAGGCAAAACTTACCACAGAGGCAGGCAGGCCCCTGTGGGGAGCTGTCAGTCTTGTGGAAGCGAAGAGCCTCCTCCGCAGCTCGTCTGTGTGCACCTACCACAGCTGCTGCAGCGTTCGCAGCAGAGGGGCAGCCACAGGTGGGCCTGCAGGCACTGGGCGTGCGACAGTCAGCGGAAGGGCAGAGGTTGTGCCAGTGCCAGCTGCCCCAGGGCACCCTGGGCATTAGCCACCTGCCGCAGGGGGGAGTGCCACTGCCCTCCCTCCTGCAGAAGGCGATGCCACCCCCAAGCCATGTTGAGGCTGCACGTGGGAGTCACGGGGGGGGAGGGGGGAACGTCACACACAAGGGGGGTCTCATGAAGTCTGGAACCGCCTCTGCCAGGACATGCCCGTGCACTGCCTGAAGCCCTGGGCCTCCAGGGCCGTGGCTATGCCCACAAAGAAGGCATCCCGGCATGCCTTCTGCTCCGTGCCCCGGCCAAGACCGAGAGATGCCTTGGGCTTGTCTGCTGCGAGCGGGAAGGGCTCACGCAGCTCATCACACCCCCAGATGGGGCAACGTCGGCGCCTCGCGGCAGGCGCTCTGGCGGGGTGGGGGATGCCAGCGTCCATCATCAGGGAGTGGGAGGGGAGGCAGGCACACAGACAGGGGGTGCTGGGGAGGGGCACGGGTGGGTCAGAAACAGACAGACAACAAGGCTGGTGGGAGAGGGATACAGGGAGAGGGGTCTGCAGAGACCAATAGGGACACAGGGGCACTTCGCAGATGGAGGCAATGCAGGAACGGGCGCCTCTCATGCAGACGGACCGACGGCGGTAACGGACGCCATTGACGGGCGGAAACGGACGCCGTTGACGGGCGGACCGAGGGCAGAAATGGACGCCATTGACGGGCGGAAACAGACGCCGTTGACGGGTGGACCGAGAGTGGGTGAGAGCCCCGGTTGATGAAAGGGCTCTTCACGGACGTGGCGGACGTGCGCCACGTCGCCTGTCAGTGGTTGCCTGCCTGAGAGGCCCCCCACCTCCCCCCTCAGCCCTGAGGGTCTGGCAGCCCCCCTGCTGTGTTCTCCCCTGGGCTGGCTGGGGCAGGCCCTGGCTGGGATTCATGCAGGGCCTTGTGTGCTGGGCGCTGTCTCTGTGTGCGTGGGGCAGTGCTTGTGCAACATTGGGGTCATGTTGTTCAAGGGGCCTTTGCCCAAGGGGCATCTTTATTGTTCTGGAACATTGGCAGAGATGGCCAGGCGAGGCTGCCAGGGGTAGGCACAGCAGCCACTCAGAACGTAGCAGCAGCAGCAGCAGGCGTGCCTGGAGACGCAGGCTCTTCCCCTGTGGAACCACAGCCTGCACCATAGAAAGGGGAGGGACAGCAAGTAGGCAGCCAGGGAGGTGGAGCAGCAGCTGCAGCTGAGGAGGGTTGCAGGGCAGGCTCCCAGACCTCTGGCAGCAGCGAGGCAGACGACCATGGGGCAACCAGACTGCGGGCCCAGGGGTGCTCCCCAGAAGGTAGGTGGTGGTGGACATTCCTGGGGAGACATTAATCACAGGGGTGTTCCATGGCAGCTGCTGTGTGGTAGCAATCCCCATTGAAGAAATGCCAGTGTGCCGGTTGCAAAGGCCTGCAGGGAGAGAAATCAAACACAGCTGAGTGGTGTGAGACACATAGCCTGGTCTGCACTCCTTCCCTGGGTGTAAGGTGAGCATGATCCTGTAAGGGAAAGGGGTCAAAGAGAGAGACAACAACACAACTTGGGGGTCACAACCATGGCAATCCTAGCAATACTGACCTGTCAGTAGACCCTGTGGAGAAAAGAGGGGGGGGGAACAGCTGGTGTCTACATAAGGGTTACAGTTCAACACTCATGGCATTGTGTGCTCACATTAATACAGGCAGCTATGAGACAAGACATTGGTATAGAGGCATATCATGGCAGGCATTGCAGGCAGCTATGAGACAACACATTGGTAAAGAGGCATATCATGGCAGGCAGCTATGAGACAAGACATCGGTATAGAGGCATATCATGGCAGGCATTGCAGGCAGCTATGAGACAACACATTGGTAAAGAGGCATGTATCCTACCTATATTTCTCTATGCAAAGAGGCAGACGTCAGACCACATGTCAGCACAACCCCTGCACTTACCTGCACTTACCTGCTGGTGTTGTTGCCTGTGGGGGGGGGGAGAGGGGCTGGGAGAAAGACATGGGTTAGCAAACACTTGCATGGAGAGAGCTGCCCAGGCACAGGAGTACACAGTTTGGCCACAGGCAGAACAGCCCTCTCTGCCCTAGAGGGGGGCAGAGAGGAGAAGAGAGGTGTTAGAAAAATTTTCAAAGTCCCACTTTGTGGCTGCTGGGGGACAGAACCCCACGCCACGTGCTCAGAGAGAGAGAGAGAGAGTGAGTGGAGGGCTGGGGCTGGGCTTTTGTGGGAGAGAGGCTGGGTGGGGCTGGGTGCTGATAGGGTAACTATTTGGGTCCATGTCCAGAGTTCGGCCACACCTGTTCGGTCCCAACTCAGTCCCAACTCGGGCCCAGGGTGTTAGAACTTTTCAGGAGAGGGCTGGTGTAGGTAAGGTAAAATGGCTCCTATGGGTCTCCTCACATTTGGGTCCACCCTTTTTGCTGGCCCAAATTTTGGGCCTGAGTTGGGCTCGAGGGGGCGTGTCAGGGGGTTGCTAATGTCTGGAACCGGACCAAATTTCGTTCCCGCCCCCGTGACGCCCACGGAACGCCCACTTTTAGTCCGCAGTTGTACCGCAACTGTACCGCGCCCGTCCTGCGCATGCGCACGGCGTCCGTCGTAGGTTCGTCCCAAGTTCGGCACAGTTGCAGTACAATTCGGGTACAATTCAGGCACAACTCGGGCCTAAAGCACTTGGGCTGCAACTGTGCCTGAATTGTACCGCAGTTGCCTTAGGCTGGACCGGGCTGCCCGGGTTATTCAGGTCTGAACTTCAAATGCATTTGATTTTATGGCATTTGTTCATCTTTAGAGCATGCCACACCCCAGATGTTCAAACAGGATGATAAAAGATTGCTCAGTGGTGTAGAGACACTGCCCCCTACCGGGGTCGGCAGTCCAAAATGATGCCCCCGTGTGAAGCCCAGCCCCCACCACGTGACGTCACCCGGAAGCCATGCTCTGGGTGAAAACACGTGGGGCCGAAAACGGGGCCGAATATGACCCCAGGGGGCGAGGGTGGGTGGAAAACGTCCTCCCTGGCCTCCAGGGGCCTCGTCGGGGTGATGGGTTCACTGCACTACCCCCCCCTCGCAAGCCACCGCCCAGCCCCAGCCAAGTCGGGACCATGTCATGTGGCTGCCCGGCCGTCGTCCTCTCGGCTTGGCAGACCACTTCTGACTGGGTCAGCGGGTGGGGCTGGGGCCTTGGTGGCGTTCTACGTGTGCATGCGGAGGGGCCCGAAGCCCTGCCCCTAGAACGGCCGAAGCAAGGCACAAGCATCTTGATACAGCACTTAAAGGGGCGGGGTTGCAGGCAGGGTTTTGTAGAACGCTACCCTGTCTCCAGCCCCGCCTGCTGGCCCAGTTAGAAGCGGCCTGCCCGCCAAGTCGAGAGGAGGACAGCCGGGCAGCCATGGGACACAGTCCCGACTCAGCTGGGGCCAGGAGCGTCGTCTGACCTGGGGCGGTGGTGGCATAGGGGCGCAGAGGCTCCGGGGGGGCACGGGCCTCCTAAAATCCCGGGTTTTTTCCCCTTTTTTTTCTTTTTCAGGCAATTTTAAATGTAAAAACGGGAATTTTAAGGTGTATGTATGCTTTGCGGGTACTTAACTGTAAAATGGGGCGTTCCAGCGACGTTCCAGCGACAATCTTCCTCTGCGCCCGGGCATAGCTTCTCCCTGCACCCGGGCGCGGATTCTGTACCGCCCCCAGCAGCGCTTTACGGAGTTTGCGCATGCCCAGAACGTCCCTGGAAACTCCGTGGGTCTGTGCATGCGCAAACTCCGGAAACCGCTGCTGGGGGCGTTACAGAGTCCGCACCCGGGTGCAGGGAGAAGCAGTGCCCGGGCGCAGAAGAAGATCGTCGCTGGAACGCCCCATTTTACAGTTAAGTGCCCGCAAAGCATATATACACTTTAAACTTCTCGTTTTAACATTTAAAATCGCCCGAAAAAGAAAAAAACCCAATAAAACTGTCAAAAATAGGTTTCGAAACCTATTTTTGACAGTTTTATTGGGGGCGTCGGGGGGGCGCACCAGAAGCGGGGGCGCCTGGTGATGCCTCTGGCTGGGGCCGGGCGGCGGCAGGCAAGGGGAGCAGCAGGCCCTTCTGTGTAACTCCTGGCGCAACGGCCAGCCGGCCCGTCCACCTGTGCCAACATGAGCCCACCCGGAGTTGATTTTGATGCCCCCCTGGGCTTGCTGCCCGGGGGAAGACCGCCTTCCTGCCCCCCCATTACTACACCTCTGATATTGCTAGTGAATCGTTATTCAAGCCACTTTCCTTGTGGCATGTCAACACTTGGGACTGTACCACCATGGGTGTATGTGTGGTGGAGGGTCAGAGTATAGCTGGTCTTGGTTTGGGGACAGAGATTTGGAGTGGACTGCATTTTTGCTCCTTCCCCCAGTTTGGTGAGTTTATGATGACCTCTTTGTTTTTGGCAGGTTTGATGATTCCTACATGTAGCTACGACTTTCCTACTCCCTGGGTGACAGTCCACCGCCTGTCTCTTCTGAAATGTTCCAAACCAAACCTGATGTGGTGTTTTCATTTTCTTAAAACTATCAAATCTTGATGAGCTGAAACCTTTCATTCAAGAGGGCCTGTCCTCCTCCCCCCCCACCGAACATTCTCTGGTCTGGGATACTGAGGCCTGGGGGGAAAATCTCTTTGGGGTCTTGGGGTCTTTTTCTCAAAGAGCATTATGATGAAGAGGTTGTGCCTCCTTCCCCCAAGCCAGTAGTGGGCACTGTAGTGGCCTTTGTGCCTGGGGGCAAGGTGGGGTGTTCATGTCTTTGATGGTGGTCTGGGTTTTCTTTGTAGTGACATCTGTGTTGACCCTTCAGTGGCAGTCTTCTTTAATATGTTCATTCTATGTATGTGTGAGTGTGTGTGTGTAAGTTAATGCAGACTTACCAGAATGCCTTGCAATGCCACAGCCGACGCCCGGCCCACTCGCTCATATTCGGAAACAGAAATGCTGCAAACTTTTCAAGACCCACCAAAAATTGGCTTGCGACCCTCTGGCAGGTTGTGACCCACAGTTCAAGAATCCACTGCACTACTGGGTTCAGAGCTGTCTATAACAGCTCAGGTGAGAGGTCTTGGGGTGTTGGTGGACAGTTCGATGACAGTGTCAACTCATTGTGTGGCGGCTTTGAAGAAGGCCAATTCCATGCTTAGGATCAGTTAAAAAGGGATTGAAAATAAAATACCAATATTATTACGCCATTGTATAAATGGATGGTAATGCCACATCTGAGGTATTGTGTACATTTCTGGTCGCCACACCTCAAAATGGATATAGTAGAACTGGAAAAGCTGCACAAGATAGCAACCAAAATGATTAGTGGGCTGGGGCACCTCCCTTATGAGGAAAGGCTACAGCGTTTGGGGCTCTTCAGTCTAGAAAAAAAGTGCCTGAGGGGGGATGACATGATTGAGGGCCCAATACAATCCAACTTTCCAGCACTGATGAAGTCGCAATGCAGCCCCAAAGGGAACAAATGTTCCTTTTCCTTGAGGAGGCCTCTGTGACTGCCCTCCCACTGCAGGATTCAGCGCATGCCCCGTTGGCATGACTGTACCAGCACTGAACAGTTGGACAGGATTGGGCCCAGAGATGTATACAATTTTGCATGGGATGAAATTGCATGGGTGGATAGTGGGATGTTCTTTTTCCTCTCACACAACACCAAAACCAGGGTATATCTACTAAAATTGAGTGGCGGGAGAGTTAACGGACCCAGCAAGTAACTAATCTGTGGAACTCCTTGCCACAGGATGTTGTGATGACACCTGGCCTGGACGCCTTTAAAAGGGGATTGGACACATTTATGGAGGAAAGGTCCGTTACAGCTTACAAGCCATGATGGGGATAAGTAGGCTTACCAGATCTCCAACCGGGACAGAGTGCTAGACCATAGGTGGCCAACCCGCGGCACACGTGCCACAGAATGGCACGCTAAGGTCTGTCAGGTGGCACGGAAGACTCCAGCATGCCCTGTTCTCCATCTGATGATCGGAAGGCACTCAGCTCCTGAGCGCCTCTCCGATCGTCTGGAAAAGACGGAGTGGAATTTCAGACCGGGTGGAAATAAAATGTACTGAAGTCGAGCGGAGACTGAAAGCTGTTTGTAACTTGCCCTGTGCGCAGCCCAGCATGCAGCTCCCCTCTCTGATTGTCTGGAAAAGACGGAGTGGAGTTTCAGACCTGGTGGAAATAAAACTTACTGAAGCGGAGCAGAGGCTGAAAGTTTTTAGTAAAGGGCGCTTCAGACCGCATGAATCTCGGCTCGTCCCGGATCTTAGCGGATCTTAGCCGAGGCGTGCTTGGGTGTCTGGTTAACACAGCGGAAGCGAGCGGTCTCCCGATTGTCGGCACGCTCGAACATCCCCTGGGTCATGTTTTCAGGGGGATGCACAGCGACGTTACTGGAACCATCAATCAGAAGAGAGGGGGGAGGAGTGTTAGCCAATCACCGTGGAGGTTTCTTCCAACAAGGAGGGACTATTTGCAGGGAGACACTCCTGCAGACAGGCAGGTCGGTGGCCAGCCTCTCGCGCTCACTCGTTTTCGACCGCTTCCGCAAGCGGTCTGAATCCACCTTAACTTGCCCTGTGCGCAGCCCAGCATGCAGCTCGGCATCAAAGTCATCGAGCATTGGCTTGGACCGCGCAGGCGCTGTGGGGAGAGAGAGACTGCGTGGAGTAGGTAGCTCACATGGAGCTCAGCCTGAGCTCTGAACAAATGGAGCTCGGATATGTGTGGAGAGAGAGAGAGAGAGAGAGGCAAGGTAAAAGAGCAACTTTTGTCTGCAGAAGTGAGCTGCCCAGCTTCTTAGTTACAGGTACTTGCAACAGCCCAATTCCGTTCCTCCTCTTCCTTCTTGCCGGAAGTTTTGTCTGACCCGGTTAAGAAGCACGTCTTTCTCCTCCTGCCTTTGCCCTAGCAGAGCTGCACTCAGTTTTTTCCCTCCCCGCCTAGGAACTGCGCAGGGTGAGAAAAAAAACACAGAGCGCTCAGCTCTCTCTCTCTCTCTCTCTCTCTCTCTCTCTCGGGAGTGTGTGTGTACTGTCTGCAGAGGCAAACGTTTGCCTACAGAAGTGCACTGGCCAGCCTCGTTGTTGCAAGAGCCCAATTCTGGGCATGTGATGCACTCCATTCCTCCTCTCCTCTCCCTCCTTTCAAGAAGCACGTCTTTCTCCTCCTGCCTTTGCCCCAGCAGACTTGGACACATTTTTCCCCTCCCCACCTAGAAACTACACAGGGTGTAAAAACGGAGCACTCAGCTCTCGCTCTCTCATGTTTGTGTCTGCTGTACTGTTGCCTGCTGTGCTATGTTGCAAAGACTTTATACACTTTGTACATAAGGACAATTTGCAACCTGCAAATTCAAAAGTGGCATTAAAATTTTATAAATTACATTTTCATTGTGAGTTACGAACATGTTCATTGTTATGTGCTCTAAGAATGATATGATACTAAACTGAACGTAATTGTGTTTTTATTTAAACACTGTTTGTTTATTTTTGTGGCACGCCCAAGATACAAAAAATCTAAAGGTGGCACATGCCATAAAAAGGTTGGCCACCAATGTGCTAGACCTTTAGGAGAAGGAATGTGGGCAGGTGTAGCTTGTTAAACTTTGGAGCACAATCCTAGGCATGTCTACTCAGAAGCAAGCCCCATTGAACACAATGCCTACAATTGTGCTCTAGGACTTAACAAGCTACACCTGCCCACATTCCTTCTCCTAAAAGGTCTAGCACTCTGTCCCGGTTGGAGATCTGGTAAGCCTAGGGATAAGTAACCTCCTGGTTTTAGTAATAGGCTCTCTCTTAATGCTGGATGCAAGGGAGTGGTGACAGGATACAGATATCTTGTTGTCTTGTGTGCTCCGTGAGGCATCTGGTGGGGCCACTGTGAGATACAGGAAGCTGGACTAGACGGGCCTTTGGCCTGATCCAGCAGGGCTCTGCTTATGTTCTTACGTTCTAAGAAACAAGCCATGTTCCTCCCCCACCTCCATTTTTATCCCCAGCCTGTTGCAAGCTAGAGCCAGGACACTGCCAGTCTGGGTGGATCTTCTGTGCTCTGTCTGTCTCTCTTTCTGTAGCACACTCTGGAAAGATTTTTTATTATTATTCTCCCCTCCTCCCCCTTCCTATCACTGCCCAGCTGATTGCAGATTTTTTTGGCAATCTTAAGCAGTCAGTGGGTGCACTCCTCCCCAGATAGTGCTACATTGGGCACTAAATACAGGAGAAAAGGGGAAAAAATATGGCTTACCTTATTATAACACCTTTTTTTTCTCTGTGTACCTAATTTGTACCCTCGTTTCACTCCAGTGATTGTAAATATGCTATTTCAGTGTTTCTCAAAATGTGGGACCCAATTTCTGGTGGTCCCGCTGAGCCTCCGATGAAGACATAGATGATGGAAAGATCAGATAGCTAATTGCTTCAAGCCCTGAGGCTTTTCAAAAAATCAGATAGCTGCCAATTGCCCTACAAAAAGCTGAGCTGCTACAGTTTGCAAGGAGCTAAACTCCAGCAGTTTGCTAGCTTGTGTAAATATAGGGAGATAAATGTGTGTTTGAGTGTCTTTTTTCTAGTGTTTTTCTTTCCAAGTCCCTCAGTGACAGGTAGTGGGGGCAGATCAAGGCTGGGTCACATAACTAAGCCCCTCAAGCTTTGAGATTTGTTAGGGCTGCCTCATTACAAGAAATTGACTTTTGCAAATAAATAAATGAAATATTGCTTGTAAATAAATAAAATGTTTGGAAACCACTGTGCTGTTTCATCATAAAGATAAATATTGTGTGTTCAGGGGGAGGGTTGTTCAAACATAGGCTTACCAGATTTCTTGTCGGTACAGAGTGTAGCCCTTTAGGAGATGGAATGTGGGCAGGTGTAGCTTGTTAAACCTTAGATCACAATCCTAGGCATGTCTACTCAGAAGCAAGCCCCATGTTTAGGATTGTGCTCTAAGGTTTAACAAGCTACACCTGTACACATTCCTTCTCCTAAAGGTCTAGCACTCTGTCCCGGTTGGAGATGTGGCAAACCTAGTTCTTGGGGGTGTCCTGAAGAGCTTCAATGGGAGGTGTCGTTCCTTGCAAGACCAGTTGGTAGTAGCAGCTGTGGCAATCTTCCAGCCTGTGAAGAAAAAGACTGCTTCCGTTTGTGTAGAACTGGGGCATTCTTCCAATGATCTGTTCCCTCCAATTGGATTAAGTAATAGGAACAATATGCTCTCTGGTGTTCCTTAATAGGTAGTTAATAGGCAGAGTGAACTTATTTTCCCTCTCACCCTATACCCGATTTTAATGGCTTCTCTGGAACACGTTCTCCCAATATTCTGATCTGGCTGATGCTCCATGGTTCATGCTCCATGGTTAGAAACCGATGTGCAGCTGACTTCTGACATTAGGGAAGTTATAGGTGAAAATGCAAGACGTATTGACAAATAGAAAAGGAAAGCTTTCAGGTACAGATAAAAACTGTTTCTTTTTTCTGCATTATATTTTTATTTTATTAATATAACATTAAAACAAAATACACAATATTTCAAAAGTTTACAGCAAATGTGAAGCAGTATATCCTACCAGCATACTATTCTCTATTTTCTACTTATGCTACCCAACTAAGCCAAATATATCTCTGACACTCTATTCATCAAATCCACGTACCATCACGGCATTTTTCTCTCTAACGTAAAAAGTTAATAAATGGATTCCAATTGTTCTCAGAAAGGTTTACTGACTTCTCGTTAATTAAAATTGTTTGTCCATTTCTGCAAAATCCAAAACTTTTGTCTACCAATCTTCCAGCGAAGGTATTTCTGAATTCTTCTAGTACTGTGCATACAAAATTCTCACAGCACTTGTCATATATAAAAAGACAGTTTCCAAATTTTTCCTACATGATGGTCTCTCATACCCAACAACAACAACCTTATTTCTTCAGTTGTTCGGATTCCCAAGATTCTCCACTGGTGAAGAAGTGGAGAGTCCTGTATTCCACAGGACTGCGGGAAACCAGCACCTTCACTCATACCCCGGATTGGGCTCTTTCCAACAAGAAGGGTCAGCCAGCAGAACGACACAGACAAAAATATGGGCAGTGTAGCGGGGGCTGTTCTGAGAGTACAGCTGCAATCCGGTAACATTTACCTGGGAGTATGGTCCATTGCACTAAATGGGACTTACTTCTGGGTAGACATGCATAGGATTGCACCGGAAGTCAGTCTTGCTTTTCCAGAATCTTCAGGATCTGCTTTGCTATTTAGCAAAATTTTGCATAAATATGCTATTTAGCAACATTGAGCTAAATATTTCGCAACGTTTCGCTAAATAGGTTGAGGTTGGCTGCCAACTTGAAAAATGACAGCCAACCGCAACCCTAACCTTCGACCGCAGGATAGCACAGTAGGGGAGGCCATGAGGGAATGGGAATGAATGGGGAGAAAAGGAGGGCAGGGGGAGGAGCCTCCCCCATCTTAATCTATTCATCTACCAAGGATATAAACCCTTGGTTGGGAGAGCTGGTAACAGAGGCACCAACAGGGGACAACTGGAAGATCACCGAAGGATAGTTGCATCTCGGCATTCCTTTATCTCCAGGTTTGGACCTGATCCTACCTCCTCCTCACAGTGAGTACGTGAAAAGCCTTGCAGGGAATCAGCGAGAAATAATGAGCCACTACATTTTACTATGCATTTGTAAAATGGTCGGGTTTCGGGACAGAGACAGCCTTGGTCGCCTTGGTGGATGACCTGCGCCAGGGACTGGACAGGGGGAGTGCATCCTGCTGGACCTCTCGGCGGCTTTTGATACCATTGACCATGGTGTCCTTCTGGGTCGGTTGGCTGGGGTGGGGCTTGGAGGCACCGTCTTGGGGTGGTTCCGCTCCTTCCTGGCTGATAGACCAGACCAGATCTCAGATCCCGGCACTGTCCCGGGTTTTCTGGAACGGATGGCAAGCCTACTAAGCTATGTCTTTTCCTTTCTGGCTTGCTTCTGTTCAATTCATTTTTTAAAGCTTTTCATTAACGATCAGGCCTCTTTCTTTCAAAAGAGAAACCCATTCCTCCTCCTTCTCCCAGCTTTCATAAAAAACCAACTGCTCCACCTGGAGATTCTGATACATTAGATTAATTAGTTTAGATTAATTAGTTTAATTATTTACAGCATCGCATAGCCATATTTCAAAACAACTCACGAATCACAAAAAAAAAAAATCACTTGATTTGGGTGCCTCCATCTTGGAATTTGCGAGATTTGGCAAGATCCAAGATGGCCGCCAACAGGACAAAAGGTAAGTTTTAAATTTACAAACCTCAAAAGTGATGGCAGCGGAAGATGCGGGGGCACAACGGGTGGCAGCAGGGCACGATGGCAATGTCAGGACGACGGGCGGCTGCATAGCACGACGGGCAATGAGGGCAATGGCGGCATGACGGGCGGCGAGGGCAATGGCGGCAGAAAGGTGGCACCGGGACAGGCAAGCCAATTAATTAATTAATTAAAGTTTGGTTCGATAGCTTTCATGGCCCGCAGTTAACATACAATGTTTAAGAATTACGGGATTCGATGCCATGTCAGTGAGTAGCTTGAAGTTTAATCTATTCCGATGCAGTTTGCGGGTTTCCAATCACAGGCAGCCACACACGGAACAAATCCAAGGCGAGCAGTCCAACGTTTCATTCCGCAAACTCGGAACTTCTTCACAGGAACATTCATGAGAGATTGTAGATGAAATTGTCCTCAGTTCACCCCCTTCTTGTTTAAAACCACAAACTTTCCTGCGCTTTTGTGGTTTTTAAACAAGAAGGGGGTGAACTGAGGACAATTTCATCTACAATCTCTCATGATTGTTCCTGTGAAGAAGTTCCGAGTTTGCGGAATGAAACGTTGGACTGCTCGCCTTGGATTTTAACGGTGTTTTGTTCCGTGTGCGGCTGCCTGTGATTGGAAACCCGCAAACGGCATCGGAATAGATTAAACTTCAAGCTACTCACTGACATGGCATAGACTCCCGTAATTCCTAAATATTGTATGATTAATTAAAAATAAATAAATTAAAAATTCGGCCAAATAAGAAAAAGGTTTTTTTAATGTATTTTAATTAATTCTTTAATTATTTAGCTACTTGCTGGAGGGGGCCCCCCCGATTTATACGTGGGAAAATCAGGTAAGCCTATAGGTAAGTCAGAAATCATATGCAGCCGCTTTGCTCGCTAATCAGTCTCTGAAATGGTCCCCTTCAAAGCATATTTAAAAGCCCAACGAGAGATGGGCCGGCTTCTTACATACTGCTGTGTCTCTCACCTCCCAGATGGTTGCCTCTCTGAAGCGCTGCCCCCTGGTGATCGCAAAGACTCTGTGCATCTTATTCTGTTTGAGAACCTTAGTGGATGCCTTACCTCCCAGGCCTCGCAGGCCACTATATTATGGACACTTTGTTTCGCGTGAAGAAGTGGATGCTTATCGCAGTGCTTTGATACTCTACCTTAACTTACTGAACAGTCTGAGGTACGTTAGCGTTGGTGCTGAGTGAAATCAGATTAGGCTAACACACACACACACACACACTTTTGACCGTTGCATCAGTGTGCGGAGTGGGTGATCCTCTTTATTCACATTTTCTATCACGGGAGAGGAGCAGAGTAAGCAGTGTGAGAAATACATCTTAGTCACATATGCTTACACCCAAAGATGAAGTTCAGACTCCAGAAGTGAAGCAGAATAGTTTTATTGTACATTTCTGCAGAAACGGGCATCCGATCAAAAGATCAGAGCAACAATAAATAAAAAGTATCCAGTTTTTATTCCCCTTGTTTGGAAATGGTTCTCCTCCCCTATTTCCGTTACTCCTCCTCTAAACCTTTGATTGGCTAGGTTCCCAAAACCTATCAAACATCTTGTATATTTCACGTGGTCCTTTATCTCCGCCCTGTATCTCCCCTCACTCATTACATATCTCCCCTCACTCATTATCCATATTTGGGCTTCTTCCTTGACTTGGGGTGCCCCTTTTCTGACCTCTGCTGACTACCAGTTTTCTCATCTGGTTCTTTCTGGTTTGCTAGTTTCTAGTCCTTTTCCGAACCCCCAACCGTCTGTGTCTATTCAGAGAGCTGGCTACCATTGGTAGGTACTTCCTCTTTACATGAGTTCATCTGTCTGTCCAAACTATTCTGGTCTCTCTCCTGTCTGGCTCAGAAAGCCTGTGTCTCCTTCAAGGGCCCCCTCTACCACATCCTCTTCTCCAATATCAGAAAACCTGTGTCTCAGCTTTTTAACTTATGCACTCCTGACCTTGGGTTTCAGCTCTCCTGTTAGCTTCTGAGCATCAAACATTACATCAAACATTACTACAATTATTAACTCTACAAAATCAACATTTAATAATTATACTTTATAATTATTCCTCACAAATTCCCTACTCTTCTATTATTATTAATTATCATCAATAATAATAATAAACTTGTTGATTTTTGTACCTATAATCTCATATGAGTTATAATTTTGGTTGAACCCGGGAACTTTTTCAAGTGTCTACCTGTGACACACACACACACACACACACACACACACACACACACACACACACCCTGTGTTTTGAAAGACAAACCCATGTACTGCTGGCTATCCCTTTTAGTTGTGTTTCAACCTTTGCCCAAGGCAGGTGGCTTCACACCAGCCTTACACTTGCCCCAGGTGCTATTCCAGCCATTGGAGGCTGCTTTTTGTGTTCTGCTCTCCATCTTGATAACCACAAAGGAGCAGGGAGCTTGTATCTGCCAGCAGACAGATCTTTGAACAAAACAAGCATTTTTCTATTAGGGTTCAGACTTTGGGTTAGTTTGGATCAATGTTTCCTTGATCCTGATCGGTAACCCCCTCCTTTAACTGGTAATGGATGCAAAAACAAGTGTCACTCCCCTCCAAACCTGATTTGGGACACACATATGACTGTGATACCCCTTTTGGGCAAACAATATAAAATGTACATAAACCCATATGTCCACCAATATATAATCCTTAGAACAACAATATCAATCAAACAGACCCCACCCCCAAATCTCAAGGAGGCAAACGGGGGTCAGTCCTTTTTAAAAGTTTCTGGATTCTGGAATCTTCCTTCTTGGTGCCACTTTTGCCATGGTCAGTGGTCACAGTCTATATATTTGGCAGTCATTTTCCAGAAGGCACATGTTGAATTTGACAAGTCATTGGTCACTGGCATGGGAATCTGGAGTTCAAAGACAACTTGGCAACATTTGCAAATATTGCCATCTTGAAGCCAGACTCAGTGTCCCTGAATCTTGGGCTTGCTTCCCCACACCGACAAATGGCACCCATACACCTGATTCTTTTCTCACAAAGCTGGGGAACCCCTCCTTTTGGTGGCTCCATTCTCCTGGGATTCAATCCTTAGCAACTTCAAGAGAGAGTTCGCAACTCTCTGTGCATTCCTGCATTGAAAGAGAGTCTGAAAAATATAACTAAAAGAGTTTAGCTTCAGTTAGTACTTGCTTTTGACTCTTAACTCTTTCAGTTCCAGAGAGTTCCGGGTTCAGACCTCTCAAAATAAATCTTAAAGGAGTTAAATCCATGTTGCTTTCTAGCAACTCATAATACTTTCTTAGCTATTTTGCCAGTCAACCTGAAATATATAAAGAAGACAACACTAAGAATGCAGCAGAGCTGAGACCTTTCTTTCTTGATCCTATACATATGGGACCCAAACACTGCATAAACAAACAAAAACAATTTTCTTAACAATATTTCATAATTCTCATAGGGAAATTCCCTAACTCATCTTTTCCTCCTCGGGGGTGACAATCCTCGGTCTTCCGGATTTTCATTGCCCCCTCCCATAACCTCAAACCTTCCCCTTTCTATTCTAAAAATTCCCTATTCTAACTAAAGGGGATTTATATGCAAACAATACTTAAACCACGTTTCTTTGCTCTCTTTTCCTGTTTTGGCGGTTGAAGATCACCAAGGCTACCTTGCAAGGTTGTTGTTGCATCAAGCCTTCTGCACATGGTCATCCATTAAACCTTACCTACTAAGACAGGTCATCCATTAAACCTTACCTACTAAGACAGCTTCTTTAAACAACAGAGAAGAGAAATGACATCATACACATTTTCAAACAACAATACTCAGATAACACAAAACTTTGATTCTTATAACCACATATAACCAAATCAAACGAACAATTAATCATTATTCTTGTTTTTCTCTTCGACAGAGATTAATCTAAAACCAAACCATAGACCTTGACCGTTGCAACTTCTGTTAGGTCAAAACTTTGTAAGCCTTCTAATTCAAACAATACAATTTAAGATTTTTACTCATGCCTTTCCAAAATACAACCATTGCCTATCATTTAATTTCTTCATTATTTTCCTGTGAGCTTGGTACCTTCTTCACTTATTCAGTTTTAACTTTAAATCCCTTCATTTGCTCACACACACATAGCTAGCCCATAGCTATCTGGGCAAGAGGTACCCCTTCAATTGATGCCCCTCTTATATTTAGCAGGGGGGAGAGCAACTGCCCTTCCCCCTTTCACCCCAGCACAATGTCTTTTCTGGTGGCTGTTTGCTGGTGGTGTTCAACATTTTTTTTCTTTATTATTATTGTGACCCCTTTGGGACAGGGAGCCATTTAGTCATTTGATTTTTGTAATAATAGCATCCCTGGTTAAAATGGCTATTAGTTCCTTCATAACTTTATTCTCCAACACCCCCCCTTCCCATCAGGGAGGGCTTATTTTCCCTCTCCAGTTTCTATAGCCCATAAGCCCCCCCTCCCCAGGTTCTTAGTTTTACCTTCTCCTTTTCCGTTTCAATCTCCCTGTTTATTATCAAACAATTCAAAATGATTCTATAACATAGCTTTTTCATATACTCTTAGTACTTTAACTACACTCTCTGACCAAGAGCTACTTACTTCACTCTTACTTAAATCTCCTGAACTTATCACATTAAAAACAAGTCATTTTGAAGAGCTGCCACAATTCACTTTTCGTTCTGCCCCTTCCCTGTTTCTTTATGGATTGCGAAATTCTAACCTAAAATTTCACATACAGCTTGCAGACTTAATCCTGCACTCTGAAAACCCTTTTTGAGACCTCTCTTTTTCCCCCCACAAATCTGCTTGCATCCTTTGAGTTTTAAAACCTAAGCCACGCACAAACTTTCAAACAGATTTCCAAAATTTTAGAATAAGATCTTACCAAAAGAAGCTCAATCATATTAAACACAATTGCTATTACTTTCCATTCATTTGGCTGGAATAAATGCATACCAACACTTTAATCAGGAACGCATTTGACCATGCCACAGCAAAATTTATCTATTCACATATGTCAACTCTGAGCCCCTTCATTAAAGCACTCAGTCCCTCCACATTGGCACCATCCATAAAAAAATAGATTTGTCAGTACTGGTTGCCAAATTCATTCTTAGCCAATGCTCCTCTTCTCTTTTTGTTTCCTTTCAAATGCATCAAATACTCCCCGCTTCTCCTGTTACCACCACAAGTCAAAAACATACCACATTATTTTTATCAGAGCCTAGAGGGGGGTTAAAGGAGGCAAACTGGCCTTATGGAGCGTAAAAGACAGGGGCTGAGCCAACCAGGGGCTAGGTCCACCAGACGGGTGTTGGGAAGCCTGGTAAATCCGGGCCCTGGCTCTGGCCATTGCTGCTCCCCCCTGCCTCCCTTTGCCCCCTCTCCCTTTAAGAATGAGTCCAAAATAAACTTTGTACCCCCCTCCAGTAAAATTCCTTCCAGAGGCCCTGATTGTTATAGGGCAAAAGAAACACATACATACAGTTTCCCATTATTTTTAAGTCATTATTCATTTCAATTTCATTTTTTTTTATCCTTTTCAGTCTTTCCACTAATCCCAAGGTGAAACAGAATCCCCAGATGTCTTATTGACATTCGTTTCCCCATTAGCATTGGGAGAATGGAACCCTTGCATAAACAACTTTACCACTCCCTCCTTTTTGGAATGTCTTGCACACCTATACTGGCTTCTGGAGCCAGGAATTCTCTTTGGACCACTCAATTAAGTCCCACAGAATTGTCATTCCATTACAAAGCTCCCATCATCCCCAAGACATATCACCTCAAGACCTGCATGCCTCCCCTTATCATACAATCCCTCTTTAAGATATTTTGAAAAAAAATGTACTCACTTAAGTTGCAGCAAAAGGCTTTCATCCACACATTTTTCCTTTGTTTACCAATTGTTTCTGGTCATATTTGCTTAGAATTCTGCTACAAAGGAAACACTTTTACATCTCATTAATTTATTTTACTCAATCTAATCCCTTTTTTTCCCCAATAGAATTGGGTGAATCAACAACACATTTAGACACCTTTCTGCTGGGCTTAGATGCTGCCCAGGCACCTTGCTTTCTTCTCATCATACTTAGAAATCACTTTTGGTCTCTTACCACATCACAACACTAAACCTTTGTGGGGTGGGAGGGGGAGAGCATGCACTGCCTGTTAGATAAACAAGGTTCCATGAAAGAATCCTGGGGTGATCAGACCCATTCTTCTCCCAGGAGAGAGCCTCAACAGCAGTACAGCCTCTCCAACCCCATCCCACCTCAGACTGTATCCAAATTTATACATTTTACAAACATAATAAACACACACCTAAAAACGCACACTTACAAGGAGTCAACCATCTCCAGCCAGACACAACTCATGCTGTTTCCGTTCTTTCCCCTGTACACACCCGCGCTACTTCCAGTGCCAGGGAATCTCCTGGGCTTACCCACTCCTCATTCCACAGGACTGCCACATTTCCTTCCACAGCTTTCACTGTTCCCAAGAACAATACAACTCCTAAACCCTTATTCACACTTGATCCCTCACTTAACACAGACTTTCCCCGGGACTTCCTCCCATTTTCTGGTTGCTCGCAGTGAGTTCAGCCCTCCTTCCTGTTTCTAGCTGAGGCGGCACCCATTGCCACATTCACTCCAAAAATTTCACATGCCCTTTCCCAGTTCTCACACAAAATAATCCTCTACTTCCAACTGATACATGGGCCCTGCATTTTGACAAAATATAAGCTGTTTTCTTCAAAATGCAATACAAAAGGGGTATTACATGGGGACACAGATTCCCCTTGCCCCATCTTTCCCTCCAATTACAGCCTTCCCATACTGTGCTACCGTGCACAGCCATGGGCCAGTGAGTTCTAGTGGTTATCTACATTAAAAACACACTATTTTCCTTGTAAATTCACCTCTCTCTTGCAAGACTGCACCCTTCTCCTTTCTTGTCTAATCCTTTTACTTCCATACCTCCAACTTTTTCACTGATTCTACCATTTTCTACTTACTAATCTTTGCCTTGTTCCTTGATCTCTCAGATGTCTACTGAGGGTGCATTATCTGTTTCATACCATATCAAAAACTTGCTGGATCAGGCCAATTGCCCCTCTAGTCCAGCTTTCTGTATTTCGTAGTGGCTCCCTGCAGATGTGCCACTACCGCCCTTGCTCACACAGAGGAAAGCCCTTATTTCCCAGTGCAAGACTCCCTTCCTCCAATGGCTGACTTGGAGGAATGCACCCCGGGACCCCTTCCTGTCCTGTTTCCTAGATCTAGAATTCCTATTTCCCTTCTGTACCTTAAGACTTTTAAGTCTTCTTACAGAATACCTCAACCAACAAAATAAGTACTTTATAGCCCAATTTCCTTATTTTGATCCATGCATGAAATTACGGTCGCTCCAGTTCCTATTTTTACCACTGGTTCACTCTGAGTCTGCCTTTGAAAAAGCCACGGGAAGTTTGTCAGCAATCACCAGAAGACCCCAGCTGATAAGGGAACGAAACTGTTAAAAATTAACAGAACGCGTTTTTCCCGCACCTTAGCAGCGAGACCCCATGGAGAGGACATTACTTCCCGGCCAATGCACCAAATTTGTGAGAAATACATCTTAGTCACATATGCTTACCCAAAGATGAAGTTCAGACTCCAGAAGTGAAGCAGAATAGTTTTATTGTACATTTCTGCAGAAATGGGCATCCAATCAAAAGATCAGAGCAACAACAAACAAAAAGTATCCAGTTTTTATTCCCCTTGTTTGGAAATGGTTCTCCTCCCCTATTTCCGTTACTTCTCCTCTAAACCTTTGATTGGCTAGGTTCCCAAAACCTATCAAACATCTTGTATATTTCACATGGTCCTTTATCTCCGCCCTGTCTCTCCCCTCACTCATTACATATCTCCCCTCACTTATTATCCATATTTGGGCTTCTTCATTGACTTGGGGTGCCCCTTTTCTGACCTCTGCTGACTACCAGTTTTCTCATCTGGTTCTTTCTGGTTTGCTAGTTTCTAGTCCTTTTCCGAACCCCCAACCGTCTGTGTCTATTCAGAGAGCTGGCTACCATTGGTAGGTACTTCCTCTTTACACGGGTTCATCTGTCTGTCCAAACTATTCTGGTCTTTCTCCTGTCTGGCACAGAAAGCCTGTGTCTCCTTCAAGGGCCCCCTCTACCACATCCTCTTCTCCAATATCAGAAAACCTGTGTCTCAGCTTTTTAACTTATGCACTCTTGACCTTGGGTCTCAGCTCTCCTGTTAGCTTCTGAGCATCAAACATTACTACAATTATTAACTCTACAAAACCAACATTTAATAATTATGTTGTTGTTGTTCAGTCGTTAAGTCGTGTCCGACCCTTCGTGATCCCATGAACCATATCCCGCCAGGCCTTCCTGTCCTCCACTATCTTCCTGAGTTCACTCATTTTCATGTTTGTTGCATCGGTGATGCTGTCTAACCATCTCATCCTTGGCCTTCCCCTTCTCCTTTTGCCTTCAATCTTTCCCAGCATCAGAGTCTTCTCCAGAGATTCCTCTCTTCGCATTAGGTGGCCAAAATGTTTGAGTTTCAGCCTTAGTACCTGTCCTTCCAGGGAACAGTCAGGCTTGATTTCATTTAGAATTGACTGATTTGATCTCCTAGCAGTCCAAGGGACTCTCAGGAGTCTTCTCCAGCACCACAGTTCAAAAGCATCTATTCTTTGGCGCTCAGCCTTCCTTATGGTCCAACTCTCGCAACCATACATTGCTACTGGGAACACCATCGCCCTGACTATACGAACTTTTCTTGGCATGGTGATATCTCTGCTTTTTATTATGCTGTCTAAGTTTGCCATAGCTTTCCTTCCAAGGAGTAAGCGTCTTTTAATTTCATGGCTGCTGTCTCCGTCTGCAGTGATCTTGGAACCCAGAAAAGTAAAATCTGTTACTGCTTCCATTTCTGCCCCTTCTATTTGCCAGGAATTGATGGGACCAGATGCCATGATCTTAGTTTTATTAATGTTGAGTTTCAAGCCAACTTTTGCACTCTCCTCTTTCACTCTCATCAAGAGGCTCTTTAGTTCTTCTTCACTTTCTGCCATTAGGGTGGTATCGTCTGCATATCTGAGGTTGTTGATATTTCTCCCAGCAAGCTTGATTCCGGCTTGCGATTCATTCAGCCCTGCATTTCTCATAATGTACTCTGCATATAAGTTAAATAGGCAGGGTGACAATATACAGCCTTGCCGTACTCCCTTCCCAATTTTGAACCAATCAGTTGTTCCATGGCCGGTTCGAACTGTTGCTTCTTGACCCGCATACAGGTTTCTCAGGAGACAGGTAAGGTGGTCTGGTACCCCCATCTCTTTAAGAATTTGCCACAGTTTGTTGTGATCCACACAATCAAAGGCTTTTGCGTAGTCAATGAAGCAGAAGTAGGTGTTTTTTTTGAACTCTCGTGCTTTCTCCATGATCCAGCGCATGTTGGCAATTTGATCTCTAGTTCCTCTGCCTCTTCGAAACCCGGCTTGTACGTCCGGTAGTTCTCGGTCCACGTACTGCTGAAGCCTAGCTTGTAGGATTTTGAGCATAACCTTGCTAGCATGTGAAATGAGTGCAATTGTACGGTAGTTTGAACACTCTTTGGCACTGCCCTTCTTTGGAATTGGAACGTAAACTGACCTTTTCCAATCCTTTGGCCACTGCTGAGTTTTCCAAATATGTTGACATATTGAGTGCAGCACTTTCACAGCATCATCATTTAGGATTTTAAGTAGCTCAGCTGAGATATTATCATCTCCACTAGCTTTGTTGTTAGTAATGCTACCTAAGGCCCACTTGACTTCACTCTCTAGGATGTCCGGCTCTGGGTCAGTGACCACACCAGCGTGGTCATCAGGAACATTAAGATCTTTCTTGTATAGTTCTTCTGTGTATTCTTGCCATCTCTTCTTAATCTCTTCTGCTTCTGTTAGGTCCTTGCCTTTTTTGTCCTTTATCATGCCCATCTTTGCACAAAACATTCCCTTGATATCTCCAATTTTCTTGAAGAGATCTCTAGTCCTCCCCATTCTGTTGTTTTCCTCGATTTCCTTGCATTGTTCATTTAAGAAGGTCTTCTTATCTCTCCTTGCTATTCTCTGGAAATCTGCATTCAGTTGTTTATATCTTTCCCTTTCACCCTTGCTTTTCGCATTCCTTCTTTCCACAGCTATTTGTAAAGCCTCATCTGACAGCCACTTTGCTTTCTTGCATTTCTTTTTCTTTCGGATGGTTTTAGTTGCTGCCTCCTGTACAATGTTACGAACTTCCGTCCATAGTTCTTCAGGCACTCTGTCTACCAGGTCTAATGCCCTAAATCTATTCTCCACCTCCACTGTATACTCATACGGGATATGGTTTAGGTCATATCTGACTGGTCTAGTGGTGTTCCCTACATTCTTCAGTTTAAGTCTGAATTTTGCAATAAGAAGCTCATGATCTGAGCCACAGTCAGCTCCAGGTCTTGTTTTTACTGATTGTATAGAGCTTCTCCATCTTTGGTTGCAAAGCACATAATCTATCTGGTTTCGGTATTGACCATCTGGTGATGTCCATGTGTAGAGTCGCCTCTTGTGTTGTTGGAAAAGAGTGTTTGCTATGACCAGCATGTTCTCTTGACAGAACTCCTTTGCCCTGCTTCATTTTGCACTCCAAGGCCAAACTTGCCTGTTGTTCCGTTTATTTCTTGATTTCCTACTTTAGCATTCCAGTCTCCTATGATGTAAAGGACATCTTTTTTGGGTGCTAGTTCTAGAAGGTGTTGTAGGTCTTCATAGAACCGGTCAACTTCATCTTCTTCGGCATCAGTGGTTGGGGCATACACTTGGATTACTGTAATGTTGAATGGTTTGCCTTGGATTCGAACTGAAATCATTCTGTCGTTTTTGAGGTTGCACCCCAGTACTGCCTTTCCCACTCTTTTATTGACTATGAGGGCTACTCCATTTCTTCTAAGGGATTCATGCCCACAGTAGTAGATATGATGGTCACCTGACTTAAATTCGCCCATGCCCGTCCATTTTAGTTCGCTGATTCCCAAGATGTCAATGTTCAATCTTATCATCTCATTTTTGACCACATCCAGCTTGCCTTGATTCATAGACCTCACATTCCATGTTCCTAAGCAGTATTGCTCCTTGCAGCATTGGATTTTCCTTTCGACCTCAGACACATCCACAGCTGGACGTCCTATTGGCTTTGGCCCAGCCGCTTCACTCTTTCTGGGTCTACTTGGAATAGTCCTCCGCTCTTCCTCAGTAGCATATTGGACACCTTCCGACCTGAGGGGCTCATCTTCCGGCATCATATCTTTTAGCCTTTTGGTACTGTTCATGGGATTTTCTTGGCAAGGTTACTGGAGTGGGTTGCCATTTCCTTCTCCAGTGGATCACTTTTAGTCAGAACTCTCTGCTACGACCTGTCTGTCTTGGGTGTCCCTGCACGGCATAGCTTGTGGCTTCATTGAGTTACGCAAGCCCCTTCGCCACGACAAGGCAATGATCCATGATGGAATATTAATAATTAATTAATTATACTTTATAATTATAACTCACAGCAGCAAAATCCTCCTTTTTAGTTCTAATCCGGAGACCTTTCCCTTTACACCCAGAGAGACTGCTATAGTTTACACCTTTACACCCAGAGAGACTGCTATAGTTTGCTAAATAAACACATGAGGCATAGGCTGGTTAAAGTTGCAGAAGAAAAAAGGTTTCCTCATGAGTCTAGTTCATATATACAGCATCTGGCCAAGACCAGAGGTTAGTCTAACTTAGGATGGCGTGCCCCTACAGCTGGCAGGCCCTGCATGAGGTATGCTGGAAGATGGACGCTGGGCAGCAGAGCCCAGGCATGGCACGTCCTCCCAGGTTGGCAGTCAGTAGAAGAAGAGTGAGACTAAGAAGGAGGAGGAGGAAACAGGGTCAGGGGCCACACCCCTTCCAGGGACCACAGAGAGGACTGTCCAGGTAAAGGTCTTTAGGTGACCAGATGGCACACTGCCCCCCAGTGTCCTAAAACCAAACACTTCCCATTTCCAACACCCCTTCTCAGTGTCGGGTGCTTGAGTCCACAATGCCCATCTCTGCTCGCAGACTCTGGAATCAGTCTCTCGGTAAAGGCTTGGTTAACACGTCTGTCAACGTGTCCTGTGTTGGACAGTAGTCCAGCCTAACAAGATCCTGCTTATGCATAATGCATGTTGCACACAAAATGATACTTTATGTCTGTGTGTTTTGTGTGTGCAGTGTGGCCTTCTAACTGCATCTTTTTTACAGCCTTGGTTGTCTTCTTTAACCTGTATTGGCCTTGCATCCTCTATTCCCATGTCCGTTAATAAGTAGCAGAGCCATGCTATCTCTCTGCATGCCTCAGAGGCTGACACCTATTCAGCCTCTGCGGCAGATGAAGAAACAGTGGTTTTTTCTACTGCGGAAGCTTTCATGGCCGGCAATTAGTGTACAATGTCTCACAATTACGGGTTTAGAAGCCATGTCTTGAAGAAACTTAAAATTTAATTTTCTTCGTTCTGCTTGCGGGTTTCCTCTGTTGGCAGCCGCAAACGGACAAATACAATTAAAATCCAAGGAATGTCGTGGTAGCCTACATTTCGTTCCGTGCCCTGGAACTTCTTCTGGGCAATTAAACAATTGCAGATGATTACAAAGAGTCTCTGGTCACTTTCCTGTATAAATCCTAGAAAGCGCAGGAAGCCGCTATTGATTGCAAACGGAAATAACCTGAGTTCACCCCATGACCGGGTTAGCTGTCAAATGTGCTACCACAGGTCGGCAGTTCGAGTGCGCACGACGGGGTGAGCTCTCGTTGCTTGACCCAGCTCCTTCCAACCTAGCATTTCGAAAGTAAGTTAATGCGTATAGATAAATAGGTACCGCTTGCCGGATGGTAAACAGCGTTGCGTATTGTCAAGCTGGCCACATGACCACGGAAGCGTCTTTGGAAAGCGCTGGCTTTTTGGCTTTCAAATGGGGATGAGCACCAGTCCGCACCCTAGAGTCAGACACGACTGGACTTAAATGTCAAGGGACACCTTTACTTTTTTATCCTATCAGGTCACCGGATCCTGTTTCCCCTAAAGAACGGACTGCTTTTCACAAAGCTTACAGTAGCTACATGAAATTACTCGAAAGCAAGTACGTATGTGTGGGTTCATGTGTCCCAGAAAATCCCTGGTCTGGTCCCTTTAAGAGGCCTAGTCCTGCTCTGGGCTGATTAGTTCCCCTTTATACACTCACAGGTTTAGCAGTCCAAGTCCAAATATCAAAGTCCAAAAGCCAGTCCAAGGTCAGAAAGCCAGTCAGGGTTCTCAAGCCAGTCCGCATTCAAAGCCAAAGCAGGTTCCTCAAGCCAGTCCAGGAGTCAGTCAGCACAGCTAAGTCAGTCAGTCCTCCAAAGCTTTCTCCTTACTGCAACCCACACCCTTCCTTCCTTCCTCCAGGTGCTGCTTTTATACCTGATGACCTCTAGTGGCTGCAGCTGAGTAGCCTGCCTGCTGCTGAAGCCTGGATGTTAACCCCTTATACCCTAGGCCTATGAGGAACCACTGCTAACACCACACCCTATCTCCTCCGGGGAAGTCTTCCGCGTTTTCCAATACAGCATGTGCATTTGCTTTGATGCCGAATGAAGATTAGGTTCTCCCTCTCTCTCTCTCTCTACACACACACACACACACACACACACACACTTGACCATTGTGGGTGATCCTCTTTATTTTGTGAAGGGCTCCAAGGAAAATGAGGACGGGATGGAGCCTCCTCCCATCTCAAGCACACACACACACACACACCCATTTTTGGGACACTTGGGCTAAATGAGATGCAGTGGCTTACTGGCCAGGGTGTCAGCTTGCCCGATGGGCAAAAGGGAGAGCTCTCAGGCACCCACGCGCGCCTTATGCAGGCAGTCCTGGTCTGCCAGAACGAAGCAGACCAGGCTCTAATGAGCCCCGGTCCGCCGAGTTGCAGCCGGCAGGTTGGGATGAAGTGGCGGCGGCAGCAAGCGGGGAAATGGGAAAGGCAGCGAGATCAAGAAGCGGAAGATGCAGGGAGTGGTGAGAAATGGGGGCGGAAAGTGGCAAGAAATGGGGTGAAAAGTGGTGAGAAATGGGGTGAAAAGTGGTGAGAAATGGGGCGGAAAGTGGGGGTGAAAAGTGGCGAGAAATAGGGGAAATTAATAAATATATTAAAAAAATAGTGCACACTTATGGGCGGCAAGCAAGTGCATTGCACCCACAAAAAGAAAGAAAGTTAAAACGGCACTTTGAGCTATTGAATCAATTGCAAAGACAGCAAATCTTTTTCATTGCACCTTATAGTTCTGGGTGGGTCCCCTTTGTCTCCTGGCAACCGATAATTTTAGAGCCACCACTGATAAGATGACACATATACTGGATGACTGGGGCCTGTGTGCGTGATTCTTCTAATGCAGGGACGGGGAACCTTTTCCCCGCCAAGGGCCATTTTAAATATTTTAAATTTGTTTGCGGGCCGGCCATAAGGCCGGCCGCCATTTTTAATTAATTAATCAATTTTGGGGGGCCTCCCCCCCATCGGCCTCTGGAGGCTCCGTGCTCACCGTCCAAAGCCTCCAGAGGCCGGGAGAGGGCCCCCGCACGTCCTCCTCGCTTGCCGGCTTGGCCCGTTCTGACCAGGCTCTTGTCAATGATTTCGCACATGCGTACAACGCCGATGAGGGTAGCTTGCCCTCATCGGCCTTGTACGCATATGCGAAATCGCCAGCGAGGGCCTGGTCAGAATGGGCCGGGCCGGCGGCAAAGGAGGACATGCGGAGGCCCTCTCCCGGCCTCCGGAGGCTCCGTGCGGACCCGGCGGAGCCTCCAGGGGCCGGTTGGGCGGCCTCCCGGCAATCTCACTGGGGGCCGGACCCGATGGCATCGTGGACCGGATCCGGCCCGCAGGCCGGAGGTTCCCCACCCCTGTTCTAATGCAAAAAGCACATGGAGGGGGCCTGATCAGAATATGAACCCAAGTGAGGACAGAAGGTTAAAGCCCTGTGTATGGTTTACATGAGAAAAACCATGCGTGCAGAAGACAGTCATGCAATAGGCATATCAGCTAGTTGGGCCCTGGCTGGATTACCTTCCTTGAGGGGGGTGGGGAGCAGCCCATGTAGTGACTGTGCAGATGGGGAGAGGCAAGACTGATGGCCGAGCCAGTACTCAGTTCACTGGTATGAGGTCCAACTTCAATTGTCAAGCTGGAAAGAAGACCTTTTGTCTTTCTCTCAAGAGAAGCTTTCTCTCCCGTGTGGAAGTTCTCTTGTTCATATGTATGACCATATGTATCCCAACCTGTGACTGTGACTCCAATAAAATTTCCTTTGATTGCAATGAACTATTTAAATGTCCCAGAACCACCCCATGTAAGGCAGCACCCTGCAATGATTAAAGTCATGGTTCCATCAAATGATAGTTGTCCTCCTCGCTGTCTTGGGACATGATGGAGAACTCCTCCCAGTTGACCACCACGTGCGTCACAATTAGCTCATGAACCTCCCTAGCCATGAGGTGAGTGTCATACATGCGATAGGAGAGGGACCAAAACAGGCAGACTCCATCTCCTGTGCTGGGGACATTTGTGTGAGGCACCATCTCCCCATTAAGATTTAAAAATTCAATGGCCATACCAACTTAAAAAGCAATACAGTGACAGCGCAATCCACGCTAAATTGAGAATGGCGGAAGGTGCGCTCCGCCAGTCTAATCTGTCGCAAACGTGCCATAAAGGCACGGAGACCGACAGCCCTCACTCCACTGTCGAAGCAACCCAGCCACCACCGGAAAAGGTTCTTGATAGCCAATGAAAAGGGACTGTTTAGTTAGAAAGTGACAGTTGGGAGTTGAAAGGAAAGATAAATATCATAAAGATTGGGGGACATAAAAAATAGGATCGCAGCACCCTTTTGCACCCCCTTTAGGGGTTAAATTTCTAAAAATCCCTTCTTAGCAGGTGCTTACGTCACAAAAGGAATATACTCCCCGAATTTCATGTTTCTAGGCCCAGGGGTTGGGGCTGGGAGGTGATGTCACCCCTTTTCTCTTTTACCCCCTTTATATCCCTTTAGGGGTAAAATTTAAAAAAAAAAAAGTTAAAATGGTTTCTAAAGATTATACAAAGACACCCGCCTGCCAAAAAGGAATGTTCTATACGAAGGGTTCTATAATTGACCCCCGAAATCTAGATTTGCCCATTTCTGGGTCGAATAGGGCAAAATCCTGAAATATGTTTTTCAGCATTTGTACGGGTCATGTTTGTAAGCCAAAACTAAGCAGATATCTAATCAGACCTGAGAGATAGCAAGGAATCCCTGAAAATGCATTGCTCCCCTTTTCACCCCATAGAGGAGGAATTTCTAAAAATCACATCTTAGTGGGTGCTTACATCACAGAACGAAGGTGCTCCCCGAATTTCATGATTCTAGGTCCAGGGGTTTGGGCTGGGCAGTGATGAGTCATTGAGTGAGTGAGTCAGGACTTGTTCTTTTATATAGAGAGAAGATATGGTCACAACCCTCTGTAAGGTTTTGCTTTGCAGAGTTGGCCTTGGAGAGAAAACCAGAAAGAGTCTGATGACACCTTAATGACTCACCAATGCTTGTAGCGTAAGGCCTTGTGGCCCACCATCCGCTTCATGGGACACAGCAGGCATTTCCCTTTAAAATATTTTGGTACCGCTCCCTTGCGTTAAAAATATATATGCACAGCAATGTGCAATAAAAAGAATTACCGTTGCCTGCCTGTAAGAGCCCATTAACTAGCTCTCATCTCATAGAAACCTAATTGGAAACCAGATCCAGGAGACCATTAGCAAGCACTATAGGTAGGTTTCTTGTGCCATCCCTCTTGCTCTTGAACTAACTACCAGTGGTGTTGCTGGAGGGGGGGGGTTGCACCACCATACATAGTGCGAGGCACTGCACCGCACCTTGCAAACCGGTGTAACACTGCCCCTCCCACTCACCCCCGGAACCTTTCAGGCACTGCTGGAATGGCTCCGGGGCCCAGTGGGAGCGGCCATGTTACACCAGTAGCACCACTGCTCTCTACCCTCCTCACCCCTCACCCCCAGTGAGGCAAGGGGGAGCTTTAGACCTGGGTTTGACCAGCCTTGGATGATCTACCATCAAAGAGGAGCACACCTGCCCCTGCAGTAGTCAACGGAACACACTTTTGCTCTGCAATCACAACCTCTCTAGGCTCCACCCAAACGAACAGTTTACCATCTTTTAAAATAGTTTAAACCCACCCAACTCCAGTCTTTTGAAACCCACAGTGGCAGCAATCCAAATGGTTGCTGTGGCTTCCGGCACCACCACCTCCCCGTGACTTCTGACACTCCCTTCTGACCAGGAACCCACCACCCCACCCACCCCGCTGTTTGGCGCTAGATTAACGTTTTGAAGTTAAGGGGCTCCGTTATTCACCTTTTTTTCTTCCACAAGCTCGGCCGCCAGATACGATCTTGATATGCATGCTTATCGTATCGGATGATAGCAGCAACAGTGACCAGTGACCACAATGGCAAATCACGGTGAGTGAGTTCCTAGTGCTACAAAGCAGCCACATGTTTGTTTCTGACTTGGGGGCTACATGGGAATGCAACCCACAATAAAACCATTACAATAGAACCTATGCCCAATGACATAAAGCCTCTGCAGTGCAAGAGTTTTGTTAAGGAGCCAGCAAAGCAATCATATCAATTAGAAAACACTCTGACATATGAAAACGTTTTTCAAGCCTATTTACAAGCAAAGCTTAAGGATTATTCCGGACTGAACTTCAAATTCATTTGATCTTATGGCATTTGTTCAGCTTTAGAGAACGCCTCACCCCAGAGGCTCAAACAGGATGATAACATGTTGCTAGCAAACCATTATTCAAGCCACTTTCCTTGTGGCACGTCAACACTTTGGGCTGTAATACTATGTGTGTGAGTGGGGGGGGGGGGTCCTGCGTGTAGCTGGTCTTGGTTTGGGGGCAGGGATTTGGAGTGGACTGCATTTTTGTTCCTTCCTCCATTTTGGTGATTTTATGATTGCCACTTTGTTTTTGGCAGGTTTGATGATTCCTTCACGTGGTGACAACCGTCCTACTCCCTGGCCGAAGGTCCACCGCCTGTCTTCTCTGAAATACAACGTGTAATTAAAATATTAAAACCTTAAAAACACAACCAGTGTATTCAAAATGCAATAAAACGTTTAAAAAAACACACCATGATGTTTCATTCATTCAGCCATGAATATCATCAGGTGCAAGAGCCTAAAAAATGGAAGCAAGGTGGTAACAGTGTATACTATGTAGCCAGTATTTAAGGGAAACCCAAATACATCTGCTATGATGAAAGCAATTATCTCCAGGAACGAGCAATTATCCCTAAGAGGCAATTAATCACTGGTAACTTATCCTGCCAACACTCACATTCCCTAGTCTCTAGAGTTTGCCCAACTTCACTGTAGACCTGCTTGAAGACAGAGTCCAGATTCTACTTATAACTGACAGTTCCTGGTTCCGATTAAGGACCCTGTTGCCATCTTTAAAAATCTCAATGGCTTCCAAACTAAGTCTCTTCCTATAACCTGATTCTGACATAAACTTTCAGTACCCCCAAAATCAATGTTTTGTATTAAATCAAAACCAGTAGCCATTGAACGTTCACAGACCCTTTCAAAGAATTGCACTGTTAATGGGTTCCCCATCGCCACACCGTCTAATTATTCTCGAATTACTCCATTCCATGTTAATTAGGTGGAGGTTAAACAATGTCTAATCAAAGCCATTAAGTCCTTAGGGAGCATTTGATCTATTAGAGTCACTGTTTCCTTTAAAGGGTCTTTAGTAAACAGTGGAATAACATCAAAGCCAATACATTTAGAACTTGGGGACAGACCAATATGTTTTCACATTTCTACAAAATGATAGGAATTCCTAACGTAGCAGGGAGTATTTCCAACATATGACTGTAATAAATTAGCTAAATGTTTTGACAGGTCATAAGTGGGTGCTCCAATGGTACTCACTATTGGACGTAGTGGCACATTAGTTTTATGACTCTTGGGCAACCCATAAAGTCTAGGAGGCATAGCCTCTGACTTACTCAATTTCTTCTGGATTTCAGGTGTCAAACTTGAATTTTTAATTAGTTTATTCCTTTTTTTTAGTATTTTGCTCGTAGGGTCTTTAGATAAGAACATAAGCATTAACATACTTTTGAAATGCTAGGTTGGCAGGAGCTGGGTCAAATGACGAGAGCTCACCACGTCGTGCTGACTCGAACTGCCGACCTTTCGATCGACAGTTCATGATTCAGTGGTTCGAAGATCCCTCAGACCGTAGATCAACAAGTGGACAATTAATAAGAACATAAGAAGAGCCCTGCTGGATCAGGCCAAAGGCCCATCTAGTCCAGCTTCCTGTATCACACATTGGCCCCACCAGATGCCTCAAGGAGCACACAGCCAACAAGATATCCTGTTTCCTGCTGCCACTCCCCTGCACCTGGCACAGAGAAAACCTACTTCTAAAACCAGGAGGTTGCTTATGACTTGTAACCTGTGATGGTCTTTTCCTCCATGAATCTGTCCAACCCCCTTTTAAAGGCATCTAGGCCAGGTGCCATCACCACATCCTGTGGCAAGGAGTTCCACAGATGAATTACACGCTGCATGAAGAAATATTTTCTTTTGTCCGTTCTAACTCTCCCTCCACTCAATTTTAGTGCATGTCCCCTGGTTCTGGTGTTGTGCAAGAGGGAGAAGAGTTTCCCTCTATCCACTCTCTCCATCCCATGCATAATTTTATACGTCTCAATCATGTCCCCCCTCAGGCGCCTTTTTTCCAGAATGAATAGCCCCAAATGCTGTAGCCTTTCCTCATAAGGGAGGTGCTCCAGCCCACGAATCATTCTGGTCGCTCTTTTCTGCACCTTTTCCAATTCAACTATATCCTTTTTGAGGTGTGGTGACCAGAACTGGACACAATACTCCAGATGTGGCCTTATCATCGATTTGTACAAAGGCATAATGATATTGGCCGTTTTATTCTCAATCCCATTTTTAATGATCCCGAGCATGGAATTGGCCTTCTTCAAAGCCGCCGCACACTGGTTCGACACTTTCATCGACCTGTCCACCAGCACCTCAAGATCTTTCTCTTGATCCGTCACAGACAACTCAGAACCCATTAGTGTATATGTGAACTTTTGGTTTCCTGCCCCAACGTGCATCACTTTGCACTTACTTACATTGAAGCGCATCTGCCATTTTGCTGCCCATTCTCCCAGTTTGGAGAGATCCTTCTGGAGCAATCCCTGCTGGTCTTCACCACCCGGAAGAGTTTAGTGTCATCCGCAAACTTGGCCACCTCACTGCCTATCCCCGACTCCAGGTCATTTATGAATAAGTTGAAAAGCACCGGTCCCAAGACCGATCCTTGGGGCACACCGCTTTTCACCTCTTGCCATTGTGAAAATTGCCCATTGACTCCCACTCGCTGTTTCCTGGTCTTCAACCAGTTCCTAATCCACAAGAGGACCTGCCCTCTTATTCCCTGACTGTGGAGTTTTCTCAGGAGCCTTTCAAGAGGAACTGTGTCAAACTCCTTCTGAAAATCCAGATATATAATATCCACGGGTTCGCTCACATCCACATGCCTGTTGACCTTTTAAAAAATTTCTAAAAGGTTTGTGAGGCAAGACTTCCCCTTGCAGAAGCCATGCTGACTCTCCCTCAGCAGAGCTTGTTCTTCTATGTGTTTTAAGATTTTATCTTTAATGAGACTTTCCACCATCTTCCCTGGAACAGATGTTAGGCTGACCGGCCTGTAGTTTCCCGGGTCCCCCCTCCTTCCTTTTTTAAAGATTGGCGTGACATTAGCTATCCTCCAATCTCCTGGCACAGTGGCTGTTTTAAGGGACAAGTTGCATATTTGGGTCAAGAGGTCAGCAACTTCATTCTTGAGTTCCTTCAGAACTCTTGGGTGGATGCCATCCGGGCCTGGTGATTTATTGATCTTTATTTTGTCAAATAAGTCTGAGACGTCTTCTCTTTTAACCTCTATTTGGGGCAAGGTTGGTGTACAATAGATTCTGGCTTGCTTTTCCTTTCTGGCGTGCTTCTGTTCGATTCTGTTCGATTCAATTTTTAAAGCTTTTCATTAACGATCAGGCCTCTTTCTTTCAAAAGAGAAACCCATTCCTCCTCCTTCTCCCAGCTTTGATAAACAACCAACTGCTCCACCTGAAGAGTCTAATACATTATATTAATTATTGAATTATTTACAACATCGCACGGCCATATTTCATAACAACTCACGAATCACAAAAAAATCACGTGATTTGGGTGCCTCCATCTTGGATCTCGCGAGATCCAAGATGGCCGCCAACAGGAAAAATGGTAAGTTTTAAATTTACAAACCTGAAAAGCAACGGCGACAGAGACTGCGGAGCCACGACGGGCGGCTGCATGGCACGACGGCAATGACAGCACGACTGGCGGCAAGGGCAATGGTGGTACGACGGGCGGTGATGGCAATGATGGCGGCGACGGGCAACGAGGGCAATGGCGGCAGAATGGTGGCAGCGGGACAGGCAAGCCAAATAATTAATTAAGCTAATTAAAAATAAATAAATAAATAATTTTTAAAAATTGGCCAGAAAAGGAAAAGGTTTTTTAAAACCCGCTAATCAGTCTGTGAAATTGTCCTCTTCAAAGCATATTTAAAAGCCCGACAAGAGATAGGCCGGCTTCTTACATACTGCTGTGTCTTTCACCTTCCAGATGGTTGCCTCTCTGAAGCACTGCCCCCTGGTGATCGCAAGGACTCTGTGCATCTTATTCTGTTTGAGAACCTTAGTGGATGCCTTTCCTCCCACGCCTCCCAGGCCACCAATACCTGGAACCTATCCTTCGCGTGAAGAACTGGATGCTTATCACACTGTTTTGAAACTCTACTTAATGAACAGTCTGAGGTACGTATATGTGTTTGCGTTGGTGCTGAGTGAAATCAGGCTAACACACACACACACACACACACACACACACACACACACACACACACACACACACTTTTGACCGTTGCATGAGGGTGTGTGGAGTGGGTGATCCTCTTTATTTGCATTTCCTATCACGGGAGGGGAGCAGAGTAAGCAGCAGAATCCTCCCTCTTAGATCTAATCCAGAGACTCTTCCCTTTACACCCAGGTAGACTGCTATAGTTTGCTAAATAAACACACGAGGCATAGGCTGGTTAAAGTTGCAGAAGAAAAAAGGTTTCCTCACGATTCTAGTTCATATAGACAGCATCTGGCTAAGACCAGAGGTTAGTCTAACTTAGGATGGCGTGCCCCTACAGCTGGCATGCCCTGCATGAGGTATGCTGGAAGATGGACACTGGGCAGCAGAGCCCAGGCATGGCACGTCCTCCCAGGATGGCAGTCAGTAGAAGAAGAGCTTACAATAGCTTCATTACAGTACTCAAAAACAGGTACGTATGTGTGGGTGCATGTGCATTTGCTTTGATGCCGAATGAAATCAGATTAGGTTCACACACACACACACACACACACACACACACACACACACACACACACACACACACACACACACACACACACACACACTTGACCATTGTGGTGATCCTCTTTATTTTGTGAAGGGCTCCAAGGAAAATGAGGACGGGATGCAGCCTCCTCCCATCTCAAGCACACACACACACACACACACACCCATTTTTGGGACACTTGGGCTAAATGAGATGCAGTGGCTTACTGGCCAGGGTGTCAGCTTGCCCGATGGGCAAAAGGGAGAGCTCTCAGGCACCCACGCGTGCCTTATGAAGGGAGTCCTGGTCTGCCAGAACGAAGCAGACCAGGCTCTGATGAGCCCCGGTCCGCCGCGTTGCAGCCGGCAGGTTGGGATGAAGTGGCGGTGGCAGCAAGCAGGGAAATGGGAAAGGCAGCGAGATCAAGAAGCGGAAGATGCAGGGAGTGGTGAGATAAGGGGGCGGAAAGTGGCAAGTAATGGGGTGAAAAGTGGCGAGAAATGGGGTGAAAAGTGGCAAGAAATGGGGTGAAAAGTGGCAAGAAATGGGGGCGGAAAGTGGCAAGTAATTGGGTGAAAAGTGGTGAGAAATGGCAGCAAAAGGCAGCATGAAATGGGGCGGAAAGTGGGGGTGAAAAGTGGCAAGAAATAGGGGAAATAAATAAATATATTAAAAAATAGTGCACACCTATGGGCGGCAAGCAAGTGCATTGCACCCACAAAAAGAAAGAAAGTTAAAACGGCACTTTGAGCTATTGAATCAATTGCAAAGACAGCAAATCTTTTTCATTGCACCTTATAGTTCTGGGTGGGTCCCCTTTGTCTCCTGGCAACCAATAGTTTTAGAGCTACCCACTGATGAGATGACACATATACTGGATGACTGGGGCCTGTGTGCATGATTCTTCTAATGCAAACAGAACATGGAGGGGGCCTGATCAGGATCTGAACACACGTGAGGACAGAGGGTTAAAGCCCTGTGTATGGTTTATACAGTATGGAACCATCTCATAGAAACCTAATTGGAAACCAGATCCAGGAGACCATTAGCAAGCATTACAGGTAGATTTCTTGTGCCATCCCTCTTGCTCTTGAACTAACTACCAGTGGTGTTGCTGGGGGGGGGGGGGTTGCACCACCATACACAGTGCGAGGCACTGCACCGCACCTTGCAAACCGGTGTAACACTGCCCCTCCCACTCACCCCCGGAACCTTTCAGGCACTGCTGGAATGGCTCCGGGGCCCAGTGAGAGCGGCCATGTTACACCAGTAGCACCACTGCTCTCTACCCTCCTCACACACACCCCCAGTGAGGCAAGGGGGAGCTTTAGACCTGGGTTTGACCAGCCTTGGATGATCTACCATCAAAGAGGAGCACACCTGCCCCTGCAGTAGTCAACGGAACACACTTTTGCTCTGCAATCACAACCTCTCTAGGCTCCACCCGAACGAACAGTTTACCATCTTTTAAAATAGTTTAAACCCACCCAACTCCAGTCTTTTGAAACCCACAGTAGCGGCAATCCAAATGGTTGCTGTGGGTTCCGGCACCACCACCTCCCCGCGACTTCTGACACTCCCTTCTGACCAGAAACCCGCCACCACCACCCCAATGTTTGGTGCTAGATTAACGCTTTGAAGTTAAGGGGCTCCGTCATTCACCTTTTTTTTTTCTTCCACAAGTTGGGGCAAGAGAGCCACCAGAGACCTTGATATGGGAGCTCCAACAGTGACCACAATGGCAGATCACGGTGAGTGAGTTCCTAGTGCTACAAAGCAGTCACACGTTTGTTTCTGACTTGGGGGCTACATGGGAATGCAACCCACAATAAAACCATTACAATAGAACCTATGCCCAATGACATAAAGCCTCTGCAGTGCAAGAGTTTTGTTAAGGAGCCAGCAAAGCAATCATATCAATTAGAAAACACTCTGACATATGAAAACGTTTTTCAAGCCTATTTAAAAGTAAAGATTAAGGGTTATTCAGGACTGAACTTCAAATTCATTTGATCTTATGGCATTTGTTCAGCTTTAGAGCACGCCACACCCCAGAGGTTCAAACAGGATGATAATATGTTGCTAGCAAATCATTATTCAAGCCACTTTCCTTGAGGCACTGGCGTCGCTTCGGTAGGAGCGGGGCTGTAGGTATCGCTCCGTCGTAGTCTCTTTACCGAGCAAGCAGGAGGCTGCCCCGCCCCCTCACTGTCAGAGCCTTTCCCGTGCGGAGAAAGCAGCAGGCAAGAGACCCTGCCTGCTGCTTTCTCCGCAGGGGAATGGCTCCGACAGTGAGGGGGCGGGGCTGTCTCCTGCTTGCTCTGTAAAGAGACTACGACAGAGCAATACATACAGCCCCGCCTCTACCGAAGAGACGCCACTGCCTTGAGGCACATCAACACCTTGGGCTGTAACACTACGTGTGTGTGTGTGTGGGTGAAGCATGTAGCTGGTCTTGGTTTGGGGGCAGGGTTTGGAGTGGACTGCACTTTTGCTCCTTCCTCCAGTTTGGTGATATTATGATTGCCACTTTGTTTTTGGCAGGTTCGATGATTCCTACATGTGGTGACAACCGTCGTACTCCCTGGTCGACGGTCCAGCGCCTGTCTCCTCTGAAACGTCCAAAGCTGTTGTGGTGTTTGCATTTTTTTTTAAACTATCAAATCTTGATGAGCTGAAACCTTTCATTCAAGAGGGCCTGTCCTCCTCCCCCACCGCCCAACATTCTCAGGGTGGGGTGAGGGTGCAACGGGGTGTAATGGGGGAGTGCGGGGTGTGTGATGGAGGCAGGTGGGGTGGCACCCAGCACAGGCAACTTGCAACAGATGCTATCCCCTCAATTGTAGCTTGCACACCCCCTTTATCTTCTCGGACTTGTGCCAGCTAAGGAGTTGGCACAAGTCTGAGGAGACCCATTGCCAGTCGAGGGTCTTACAGGGAGGTAAGGGAAAATATTTTCTCTTACCTCTCCCAAGCCTCCCAATCTGCCCCCTAGAGACTTCCTGCAACAGGGAAGAAATTTGTGTGTGTGTGTGTGTGTGTGTGTGTGTGTGTGTGTGTGTGTGTGTGTGTGTGTGTGTACAGACAAGCATTCTCAAGTCTAATAAAAAGGAACAAGAAATCCAGACAGACTGCAACTAGAGTCTTGCTTTATGATAACAATTTCATTCCATAATTCATTGAGGAGGAAGGGAAGGAAGTTGCATGGGGTGGATAGAGCCGCTTTGACAGCAGGTGGCTTGGCAGGAGAAGTCAGAAGAAGAGCATCTCGGAGCAATCAGGGTTCAATGGGACTTGCTGTGCATGTACAGCTTGCTCCTTTCTGCCGAGAACATGTCCCTGAAACAAGCCATGGAAGATTGAATCCCGTCAGTGCTGCTTGCAAGAGATTCCCCAGCTCCCCTCCACGCCACATCCCCCAACTCTATTGGGCAATTGTCCAACTGAATCTGAAATCAGGATTGGGCTTCACGTGCAGAGTGATTCTTACTTCTGCTAGGAAATCATGCAGACCAGATTCATGGTCCGGGCTGTAGCTCACAGAGGAGGGGTAGAGCATGTATTTTGCATGCAGTGAGTCCCAGGTTCAATCTCTGGCACCTTCAGGTAGGGTTGAGAAAGACCCCACCTGAAATTCTGGAGAGCCACTGCCAGTGAGATACTGAGCTAGTTGTTGGAGTCAATATAAGGCAGCTTCATACTTTCAAACTAGAGTGTGCTATTGCTTCTTTCTTGCATACCACACACAGGTCCTGTACTCCCTGGCTACAATATGAATTTGGGGGGAAAGATCTCCAGCAGGTGTGGGTTGCTTGGAAACATTATAATTAATATTCTCCTGCTTCAAATGATTTTAATTTCTGGGTGCAATGTCATTTGTGCATTTTAGAGAGTGGGGGGAAACACCCCCATCCCTTCCACAACCATTGCTCAGAAAGTCCTTATTAGCGCAGTGCCGGATGCTATATAATTGTGATTCATTTATCTGAACTACAACAAAATCAACTGGGTCACCGCCAGCCAAGACTGGCAGAAGCTCTTGTCGCTTCTCTTCTGAACACAAACTCCTTAATAGCCAAACTACACATGTGGCATTAAACACACCAGCATGTGGCTACAGGCTTATGTTTACTTGGGAGTAGCAGCTGCACTGAGCTACAATTTGGATAAGGACCACCGTACAGACAGAAGTATGGGATAGGCACAGTCTGATCCAAAGGAGCAAAATGGCCACCAGTGGCCATTTTGGAGCTACCGCCGCCAGCAATCCACTGCCACTACTGGCTACCCACGGGAGTGCAGGTAAGTAGGTGAGGGGGACAGGCGGTGATAGGAATGGGGTGGGCAGAGGGAGGAACGGGGGAGTTTCTGGGTTACCTCCATGCTGCTTTCCATTCTATTGTGGCTATTTCATCCCAAAAGTCCCATTGTACAAATTAAGCACTGAACTCGGAACAAACTAAACAAGATGATAGTAACTGAATTAATATTTTCCGAATTGCACAGGTAGCAACTTTGGGGGTGGGGAATTTAGATTGGAAAATTGCAAGCCTGATCGCATTCTTCTCCCTCCCTGGAGTTAACTCTAGTCTACTTTGACTTGGCAGAACAGCCCATGCAGACTGTCCCAGGAATCAAACTCACCTCCTGAGTTCAAGAATCTGCGTTGATGTACGGATCTTTGCCGAGTGTTTGGCTGCTGGATCGCTTGCCAAATCTAGGTAGAGATGCAGAGTGGGCTTGTTATGTCCTTGAAGTCATTTCATTCAATTAACTTTGGGAACAACTAACTGGTTACTGCATTACACTTCAGTAAATGTACATGTTGCAAAGTCAACAAAGGAAGTTGCCCTTTGGAGAATCCTGAAGGAAGGAGTTGGTTCCTTTTGAGTTCCATCCATGCAATGAGCATTTTGAAAGATGCTCTTGGTAGCTCCTTCAGCTCTGTGGAACTCACATCCAGTGGCATCACTAGGGGTGTGTGGACCACAGCGGGTGACATCCTTAGGGGACACCACTAGTGGCCAAAATTGTGACAACTTTGTATTTATGAATAATACCATCAAGTTATATATCACTCGGTGTGTAATTTTATGATGAATGCAATGGAATAAACCTTATTCTATCAAACATTATGGTCAAATAACCAGAAAAATAAAACACAACTGCCTTATGTAACAAAAAGTGGATTTCCTTAACCCAAAACAGACCGGTGGGACTGATTGTTCTGAGAGCCGAGTTGGTTACTGATTTGTTGGGTGACCTGTACTGTTATATATTAAAATACATAAAGGTAATGGGGGCGACACCATGAGTTACCGAACCGAACCGGGTGACCAGGAGTAATCTGTAGAAATACACAGTCCTGCCTGATGGGCATCTTTTGTAGAACCCAGCTCAGCCCAACCTTGTTTCTCCCTATTCACCTCTGGGGTCCATCATGGGGTAACGTGCTGAGCTCTCACACCAGGTGACGCAAACCCTAGTGACGCAAACAGCTAGGTGTGCATCACCCCAGGGCAGGGTGCACGTCACCCCCCCCCCCGGTGGGAGGTCAGCGCGTCAACCCCCCACTGCCGACACGTCACCTCCCTACTCCCCACTGCCAATGCGTCACCTCCCTACTCCCCACTGCCGATGCGTCACCCCCTTATCCCATCTGGCCCTGCTATGAGCTGGGAGAGGGTGACAACGTCACGTCTTCTTCGGATGGCAGCTCGGCCTCTTCTGACTAGGCCAAAAGTGGCGCTTTCACACATGCAAACAACGCCGCTTGAAGCCTCTTGCCCTCAGTGGCGTTGTGCACATGTGTGAAAATGCTGCATTTGACCTAGTCAGAAGAGGCCAAACTACCGTCCAAAGAAGACGTGTCGTCGTCACCCTCTCCCGGCTCGTACCGAGCGGTAGTATGGGGTAGTGCAGAGGCAGCAGGGGGTGACGCGGAGGCAGCAGGGGTGACGGCAAGGCGGGCGGCAAGCGACGTCGGGCACGTCACCCTCGGTATGTCACCCCCTCCCGGCGCGTCACTCCCTGGCGGCCCGCCCCCCGCCACGCATCAGTGACGCGACTGCCTAGTGACACCTCTGCTCATATCCCCCAGAGGTACACAAGAAAACTCTGGCCTGATGTTTCATAAGCAGTTGCCTTTATGTATGTTATGATACACCCTGATACTTTGAAAGAAAGGGGGGAAATATGGGGAAATGCATAGATTCCACTTACCTGGGCCGGTTCAATGATTTGAGATATTGTTGTACCTCATTGTAAAACTGTTGCAGTTCTTCGGGTGAAGCATCCGGGCCGGGAAACACCGGCTCAGTGCGTGTAGCACTCCCAACATGACTGAGAAACACAGCCAGACAGCAAGTGAGTGTGAATATAGGGAGCCAGTGTCCACGTGGAGTGATCATCTGTATCAAGAAAGGGGAGAAGAAAAAAGGAAAAGGCAGAATAAAAATTGGGCATCCTGGAAGTCAATGGATGTGAAGGTCACTAAGTATGTCTTAGTATATTATCTAACCCATCTGTCCGTCTATGTAGGAATAGGAGATAAAAAGTAGTCACACTTCACTCTCTCTGTGGACAAAGATATGGGACTCTCTCCTCCTCACTCAACCATCAGTTTGGAGATTTTCACATTGTGATGACTCACCTTCACCATTACTCACATTTTAGGCACACAACAATTATCATTTTTTTTATTATTTATTGGATTTACATCCCGCTCTTTCCCCCCATAAGGGGGATCCAAAGCGGCTTACAACAACAAGAATAAATACAAATCATAAAAAGACAAGATTAATAAATACAAATCATAAAACAGTTAATATATAATATAAAAACTCCTAACTAACACGATCTAAAAAAACACAGACCAAGAAACAAAGACAAGCCCTTATTCCTGCATATGTACTTGCAAAACAAAAGTGCCAAATGAAATCTGAAAACGGGCAACTTCAGAATATGGACATTTGAGCAAGAATTGACAGTCATCAAGACCTATACAGGGAAGGATTGTAGCTCAATGATAGCGTGTGTTTTGGCCGTCGATAGTCCCAGGTTCAATCCCTGGCATCTCCAGGTAGGGCTAGAAAATGGGTCCTGTCTGAAACCTTGGAGGGCAGCTGCCAGTCAGCGTCCAGTGCCAGTGAGCTAGATTTGGCCAAAAGTTTGGAAACAATATACTTTCCTGTAAGTATGACATGCAATACGCTGGGTGATCTTGGGCCAGTCACTATGTGCTATCAGGATAATTGGGGGGGGGGGAGAACTCTGCGGAAGGGTAGGATATAAATGCAAAGAAAAAATAAATCAGAAACTAGCAACAACAAAATCCTTAGCTATCCCCTCTTATCACCATCACCGTCAAGTCATGGAATACTCAAGACGCAGAGCAAGATTGCGGCTGATGAATCCTATGGGGAGCTTCCCTCCAGAGCTGGAGGCATCCCTAAGAAACAGGCCATCATCCTCCCCTCCGTTCCCAGTTTTTACCCTGAACTTGTTGCAAGCTGGAGACAGAAACTGCTGGTCTGGGTGGATGGGTCCTTCTGTGCTTCCTCTGCCTCTTTTTCTGTAGCGAACTCTGGGGGAACTTTATACCTCACGCCTCCTCCTCCTCCTCTCCCCCTTTCCATCTCCGGCCAGCTAATGGTGGACAATCCTACGCAATCAGTGATCCCTTGACAGCTCGCCCCTTCCCAGAAAACATTGGGTTGGGAAGAACTGGATTTCACCTTTTTATCAGTGTGAGTGATTGATTTCTTATTTGTTTTCAGTCAGCCTGAAGAGCCACTCTCACAACTGAAAAATGGAAAAAGTGTACAGGGCATATATTTGCAGCAGGATTTAGCGGTCGATGATGGAGTTGCCGGCCCTCTAGGATCAGCCTGGAATCTCCAGAAATCGGCACTGATCTCTAGGTGACGACTGCAAGCAATCCTGGAAATTATAACAAGTTAATGGCCTTGAAAAGTCTCTATGATTTTCATGGCTGGCTATAATAAAATGACTGAAGGTTTTTGGGCTGTCTGACCATGGTCCCGGTAAGATAGAAGTTCCCAACGTTTCGCCCATTCATGGTGCATGGGCAAAACATCGGTAGTTTCTACCTTATCGGGACTGTGGCCAGACAGCCCGAAAACGTTTAATCATTTTATTAATGACCTTGCATCAGGTTTGGAAAAAAAGATCTCCAGGAATAGCTTCAGTGAAGTGTTGGCAACCCTAGTCTGTGACCCAGAGCTATCACTGATTAATGCAACCCAGCCTCCTGACTTTGTCACCTTCATGTTTAAACACCTTAAAATTAAAAAAGTTAGTGTAAAGAAGGGAGGGGATGTTGTAAGTGTCCCACAAAAGACTACCAGAATGTGCTGCCATTTTTTATTCTTGGCCTGGCCCCTCACCACTATCAAGTCTCTCTTTCTTGGGGAACAATGCTACCACCACCACCCCAATTCCCACCACAACTTCAGTCTCAGACATCAGGGCCAGACATGTCCCACAGATGGTGTTCTGTAGATCAAATCACAGCCTGCAAAGGTTGGGTAGGGCAATGAGGTTTTGCATGAGATTTTCAACTCTCACCTGTCAGCATAGGCAATACTCAGCTAGATCCAGGACCATCTCAAGGACTCTCAACACGTAAAGCAATGTGCCCCCTTTACCTGGTGGTGTGCCAGCCTCTGCTTCTCCCACTCCCTGGAAAAGGAAGAGGGGAAGAGAGTGGAAGAGGAAGTGAGAAGAGTGCTGAGCTAGAGTCTCCAACGTTTTAGCCCACCACTCTCCAGATTTCCCCTTTGACTCCGTCCCCCTTCTTTCGTTTCCAATCCAAATTGTGGAGCAGCAGCAGCAGCAGAGGAGGCAAGTGGGCAAACAGAGGTTGGCACCTCCCAGTAATCTGTTGCCTGAGGCCACGGCCTCAGTCGGCCTCATGGAAGAGCCAGCCTGGCTCGACAGTCCAGTGGTAGAAAGCAGGTTCATATGCTGCAGTAAGCAGGCACATAAAGGGACAGAGAGAAGCAAGAGTTCCTGACCAGGATGAAAAACTACTTAGTGCTAGTAGCAGATCCAAATAATTGCTAGCCTTTGTCATTGCAAAACGAGCACAAGCATTGCATTGCTGTCCCAGTAGGCTTGAGTGCAACCTAAGGTCTTGCTGCTGCCCCAAGCACAGCCTAGCCTCATCACATCTGCACAACACCTTCTCCGTTCCATTTTAAGACGATTCTATATGGGGATTTCATCACATCTAAAAACTGCATCTAATATATGCACCCCACCCACATCGATTTCAGCCATTTTTCCATTGATTCTCTCATAAAGTTACAGCGCCTCCTCCATTCCTGCAGTGAGCTGGGTCTTGCAGGAATCTCATGTATCCAGCAGATGGCACTCCAGCAGACCTGATTGCCAAGAATTCAACTTCCCAAAAGGCCCTTTCAGAAACTGCAGGAATCGGTTATCATCACCACTAAAGAGACAGACTCAAAGCAACAAGACCCGCAACATCTTTTCTTCCTTTCCCCCCATGATGACGAATGTGTATGGGAGCAGCTTTGCTGCAAGAGAACTGTGCTGTGAGGGGCTTACCTGCTCCCAATATTTTTTTCTTTCAAACAAAACAGTGAGAAGACAATACCAGCACTGGCTAGGAGGCTATGCATGGCCCATTTTTTTTAAGCAAACACACACACGCACACACGCGCGCACACACACACACACACACATCAAATGGCATGGAAGCATATTATAGTATAGTTCAGGGATGTTCTTCAGTTTTTAGTAGATTAATAATCAGCACAATGTACCTACTTTCTCCCTCTGTGCTCCTTGTTGGTCTGTACGCATAGGCCCAATGTTCTGATCTGGCGGGTCAAACACAACATTTTATACTCCGTTACTGGAAATGGAATCCAGTATAAATGGTCTGGATGGAAATTAAAGAGGAACATAACAGGTTGTAACTCATTTCGTTAACAGAACAGGGGAATTTCCCCAAAATGATTTTGATTGAGATAAAAGAAAACCTATTTCACTTCTATAAACCCCCCAACCAAGATAGTTAAGAGGGTTCCCACCCCAAAATAATCAATTCAAAAGTAATCTGAAGTAATTTCACACACACACACACACACACACACACACACACACACACACACACACAAGGTGCCTTGCGAGACCAGTGAGTAGTAGCAGCTGTGGCAATCTTCCAGCCTATGAAGAAAAAGATTGTTTGTGTGAGTTCTTCTAATGATACGTTCCTTCCAGGGTCTAAAAGGGGGCCCAGGAGTCAAATGTGGGGGCCCATAAATTTCCTGGGATCTTAGCTGGCCTCATGGAAAGTGAAAGGCGGAGGCCAGGCCAACCGGGAGGCCAGGTCGACCAGGCAGATAGACCTGGGCGCCACATCAGGAAACTTAGTAGACTTGGGCTCTGGAGACATTTCCGGCCATTGGTGCCCGCCCCTGCCCTGTTTTGCCCTCTCCCCCTTTGGAAAGGGGTCCAAAAGAAACTTTGTACCCCTTGATAAAATTCCTCTCAGAGACGCCGAACATTTACCTGAGAGTAAGGTTCATTGCACTCAATGGGACTTACTTCTGGGTAGACACGCATAGGATTGCACAGGAAGTCAGTCTTGCTTTTCCAGAATTTTCAGGGTCCCTTAACCAGCTGGGTTGGTCGGCATCCTGGATGCTTATGGCAACTTGCAACAAGTATAGTATCGTTCAGGGGTGGCCAAAACTGTGACTCTTTGACGTATAATGTGCAGCTCTCGGAAATATGATGACTGAGCTCCTTTTTGCATCACAATTGAAATTTTCAAGCTTTATAATTATTTACTGGGTATAAACTGAGAGTCCACTGGATTAAAACATAAATGTAATGTTCACGGTGAGTGAATATATTTAAGAATTTAAATGCTTCTTAAATATTGTGGCTCTCAAACATCTCTTTTTGCCACTCTCAAACCTCTGAAGTTTACCACATCATGTAGCTCTTACATTAAGCAAGTTTGGCCTCCCCTGGTATAGTGTGTATGTACGGTATATTAGTTATACAAGAGTGATAGATATCCTACAGACCAGGGTGGTCCAACTTCTCATACCTCGAAGGCCACATGCTGACTTCGACACGGAACCGGGGCGGGGGCGCTGGCGTCACTACAGGGGGGGCAGAGCTGTAAGTTCTTCCGTGATCGGAGCCTCCATTACACGGAAGAACGAAGCGCCCCACCCCCGCACCTTCCGACCCAGTCAAAGCAGTGAATGCGCTATTTTCCCACTCTGGATGCCTTGGGTAGTACGCGCTCTTCAAATAATTCTTCAGACAACGGTACAGATTTGAAGTATCTTTATTTCTTGATCTCAGTAAATACACATGGCTGTTTTACCCCTTCCTCTTGCTTCTCTACAAATTGCGTCCAGCCATGAAAATTTCCATGTTAAATTAATTAATTATTAATTAATAATATAATTATAAATAATTATTTTCAAAGCAGAAGTGCAAGATGTTGTCCCCACCATTCTCCCTTTGATACCCCAAAGGGTCTGTTCTTTTTTTAAAAAGGACAACCCCCCCAATGCAACACCCCCTTTCCTTTCACATGATCCATCTCATCTACCCTCCCCCCAATATAAATAGGAGCGACAGTGATTCACTGACACCCCCAGACTCCTTTCCCTCCCACCTCCCCCCCCCCAGAAAACTAACAAAACACGACAGAATATTCCTTCTCATCCGCAGCACAGAGGAATTCTGGGAGAAGTGGAGAAAGAAATAAGAACAGGTGGATACTTGGGGATGGGGGGCAAGGGAGGGGCAACAAGAGAGGTCATGATCTTGCAGGACACGCTGTGTGTGTGTGTTAAAAAGCAATCCTTGCCAGGTAAATCAGGTGTGTGTTTTGAATTAGTCCAGACATGGCTTAAAACTCAAACCAGAAATCTTGGGGGTGAGGGGCTGTAAAGGAAAAGGGAGATGGGTAGGAAAAAAAACACAAAAGAAAGAGGACTGGATTAACTCTCTCCCTCCCCCTGGAAAGGCCCATCACCTAATGAAGCTCTAGGAATCGTGGCATTCAGACGCTATCCCGGAGCTTAAGCCGACCTCAGCTGGTAACGTGGTGGCAACATTCCTTTCTTTTCTGTATTTTTGAGCGCCCCTTTTTAAACAGGGACTGCTAAATCGTTCATGGTTCTCTCTTCTCTGGGCAATTTGTTCTCTAATTGCTCCTGTTTGCGAGTTTTCTCTTTTGCTCCCTTTTGCTCTTTGCTTCGGAGGAGGGAGCCAGGCTGAGCTGATCTTCCTCCCACCTTGCTCTGCTCCCTCTGCCGCTCGGAGCCCTCCCCCCAAAAGCAGACCCATGTGACACTCATGCACGCTTACTAGACAGCAGTAGCAACCTTAAGGCGAGTTGGTGAGACTGAGAAGTGCAGAACACCTTTCCGATAATCAGCTGGAGCGTGGGGCAAGCGCTCAGCTGACCAAACTCTCCCCAGCATGCCCTGCGCGCACTTGCTAACGCTCGGAAAAGCGCTCAGAAGCTGAGCGCTTTTCGGAGCGCAAGGCATGCTGGGGGCAACCTGTTTGACGCGCGGGTTTTGCAGCATCTGGTGCAGCAGCAGCAGCAGGTTGGGCAAAAGCCAGAGCTTCATGGCAGCGGGATGAGCTAGCGAGCGAGCGAGGAACGGGCTGGGCTGTCCAGCGACTTCTTCGGGCGAGAGGCTGGCAACGGGAGCTCGCAGCCACAGGGCTGGCTGAGGACGCTTGGTCGACCGGGAGCGAGTGGCAGCCTTTCCATTTCCCTCTTTGGGGGGGGGGGGGGGGCCTTGGTGCTGTCAGTCAGTCAGCCAGCCCGGCTGGGGGGGGATGGGCTATGAGCCCGCCATTAATGAGGTATATGGCCGGGGTGGCTTCTTCTCTCCCTTCTCTTGAAAATATGATCAAGATTCACATATTTTTAGCTAATGAGTTCCTAGGTGAGAAAAAAGTGTTTATTTCTAATCATCATCTGCTTAATGATGTCACTTCCTGCATATGTACTTGCAAAACAAAAGTGCCAAATGAAATCTGAAAATGGACAAATTCAGACACTTCTGGCCCACAGCAGGCACCATGGATGCGATTTGGCCCGCTGTATGAAACGATTTTGACACCCCTGGATTATACCACCTTAGACCAGGGGTTCTCAATCTTTGGAGGCACGGTCCAATTTTCTGAAGTACCCCCTGCTAATTAACTGATAATTAACTGGATTAATCAATTAATTAAGTAGGCAATTAATCGTTAAATAAAAAGTACTAAAACAATTTGTGTGTGTGTGTGTGTGTGTGTGTGTGAGGGAGGGAGGGAGGGAGGGAGGGAGGGAGGCAGACACAAACATGCAAGGATCTCTTTTTTTTCTCCAACTCACACTTCCCAAAATCAGCTCCTCCCTCCCCCACCCCACCAAAGTACATTTTCCAAAGTACAAAAATAAGCCCAAAACCAAAATCAGAGAGACAGAAGGGCTCAGAAAATAATTACAATTTAAGATCCATGTTAATTAACACTTAATTAGCTGCTGATGAGGCAGATAAGGGGCAGGGCTTGGCGTACCCCCAGCAAGAGGTCCACGTACCCCTAGGGTACCCGTACCACAGGTTGAGAACCCCTGGCTTAGACAATAAGTAGGAACTCATATTGTTGAATGTTCCTGTGTGTAAAAAGACCCCGGGCAAGAAGGACACTAAACCACAAGCAAGGGGGCTAAGCTAGAATGTTTCTCCATAAGATGCTATTTTCCTTCTTGGTAAACATTTTGATGTGATGGGGCATTCAAAAACCACATTTCCCACATGCAGCATGAGGTGATAACCCACTCTACCATCTCCACGTTTTACCACTCAGGTTTGGCCTAGAGATGCAGTTAGATTGAATATGGTGATTGAACCTTGAGGTGGCAGAGTGAACTGTACCATTTTGGGCAGCAGGTGGGCACAGTATTTTTTTTTAACGCCCCCATGTAAAAAACTCAAAAAGGAAAAAAATACTTTAACAAACTTACAGTTGAAAAGTTCACATCAAGCTTTCTCCCTACTGTTCTCCACTCCCCTTGTTTTCCAGAGATGAATATTAAACATTAAACCCCTCCCCCCACAGTCTGAAGTGGTACAATCTAGATAGATTCTATTCTACCAGTACTTCAGGTGTTCACCATCTTATTGCTACTTCATGTGTAGACCAGGCCTTCTCCTAATGCATAGACATGGACACACAGTAATGGATTTTAAATATTAGGAAGGCTAGAAGAAACTTCCTCAAGGGAGCAGCAGTCCAGCCCTGGGACACACAGAGATGTTGTGAAGTGTGGAGAAGCATCAGCTGGAGGGAGAGGGTGCTTCTGAGTTACCTGTTTAAGAATGGAGGATTCTATGGGCTGTCTCCTTGGATACCGTTTCCCAATTTATGGCTCTGTGGCCCATTTGGGGCCCGGCTTTTGTTGGCATTACCCCTAACCCCACAAGAGTGATCGTAACATTTAAGATGGTTACCATAGAAAGAAAACTTGCAATAGGCGTCTCCATTAAATTTGCTCTTTATTGTGGACGCAGAGAGAATTCATTGAAAATACATACATTGACTTACACACACATTCATTCACACGCCCACACAAAATGATGTATAAAACGAAGATTGACTCAGAATCGAACATATTGAGGACTGCCACTGAAGGGTCAACACAGACATCACTACAAATACAACCCAGACCACCATCAAAGACATGCACACCCCACCTTGCCCCCAGGCACAAAGCGCCCACTGCTGGCTTGTGGGAAGGAGGCACAACCTCTTCATCATAATGCTGTTTGGGAAAGAACCCCAAGAACCCCAAAGAGATTCCTTCCCAGGCCTCAGTATCCCAGAGAATGTTGGGCGGTGGGGGAGGAGGACAGGCCCTCTTGAATGAAAGGTTTCAGCTCATCAAGATTTGATAGTTTTAAAAAAAATGCAAACACCACAACAGGTTTGGAACATTTCAGAAGAGAAAGGCGGTGGACCGTTAACCAGGGAGTAGGAAGGTCGTCACCACATGTAGGAATCATCGAACCTGCCAAAAACAAAGAGGCCATCATAAAATCACCAAACTGGAGGAAGGAGCAAAAATGCAGTCCACTCCAAATCCCTACCCCCAAACCAAGACCAGCTACACCACATATACTTGCTACCGCTCCTCCTCCCCACACACACCCATGGTGATATACAGCCTAAAGTGTTGACATGCCATAAGGAAAGTGGCTTGAATAATGGTTTGCCAGCGGGTGGCGCAGTGGGTTAAACCGCTGAACCATGAGCTGTCGATCGAAAGGTCGGCAGTTTGAATCCACGATGGGGTGAGCTCTTGTTGCTTGGCCAGCTCCTGCCAACCTAGCAGTTCCAAAGCATGTTAATGCGAGTAGATAAATAGGTACCGCTTGCGGGAAGGTAAACAGCGCTCCGTGTTCCAACCGCATGCTACGCGCTGCGGCAAGGAGAGTCATGCCGGCCACATGACCACGGAGGCGTCTTCGGACAACGCTGGCTCTTCGGCTTTGAAATGGGGATGAGCACCACACCCTAGAGTCAGACACGACTGGACATAATTGTCAGGGGTCACCTTTACCTTTAGCACTATACTATCATCCTGATTGAGCCTCTGGGGTGTGGCGTGCTCCAAAGCTGAACAAATGCCATGAAATCAAATGCATTTGAAGTTCAGTTCTTAAGCTTTGCTTTTAAATAGGCTTGTAAAAAGTTTTAATGTGTCATAAGGTGTTTTATAATTCATCTGATTTCTTTGCTGGCTCCTTAAGAAAACTGTTGTACCGATGAGGTTTTACGTCATTGGGCATAGGTTCTATTGTAATTGTTTTATTGTGGGTTACATTCCCATGTTTATAGCATACACCACCTTGTGAAAAAATGGTTAAAGGTGGGATGTAAATATGTCAATATTATAGTGTTCCTGGGATTATCCTGTATAAGCCTACAGTCTACTTTGAAAAAGTGCCTCTGAGCATGTGTAGAATACTGTATCCTCATTTGGGCAGAGCTTCTGAGGCTAGACAGCATTGCACTTGGATCAGTGGTGTGCAGCTTTCCATTAGGACTAAAGTCTAAAATAACTTTATCATATGAGGCATGTGGGATGCCCCTCCACATGCCAGAAAGTTGCTTGGAAAGAAAATTGTGTCTGAGAGCATGTACAGAATGCCCATCCCTTTCCAGTCAATAATATTCAATGTGTGTTTGTGTTAGGAAGAATAGCCTCCTCCAAGTCACAAACATGTGGCTGCTTTGTAGCACTAGGGACTCACCGTGATCTGCCATTGTGGTCGTTGCTGCTGCTGCTGCTGCTGCTACTGCTGCTGCTGCTATCTCCAAAAAGAAGCTCCGACATCAAGGTCTCTGGGCTGGATCTCTTGCCGTACCTTGTGGTAGAAAAAGAATAAGCAAATAACGGAGCCTTCTTCTTTGTGTCCTCCCCACCCCAATTACAGTATCAACAATCAGGTCTTAAACCAGAGCTCACCAAGGCCCCCTTGTCCAGAATTTGACCTGAGTGCTCAGTCCTGCAATAGCCTATTCACCTTTAATATCATAAACCAAGCCTGGAAACTAAAAACCAACTTCAAATTGACTAATTGCTCAACACCATCAGGTTCTGCACATCTGAGATCAAGAGTCAAGGCAGGGCTGGATTTATGCACAAGCTAAGCAAGCTACACCTTCAGGCCTGACTTGATGAGGAATCTTTGCTGAAGATTAAACATTTTGAGAGATGCTAATTAAGAAACTATAAAGATGATCACGTATTCTACCTTGAAAGTACTTCACAATGCAAACAGGCTTGGTGCATGATATTTACGATGAATGAGATTTTCGTTGCTCCTTCGCCTGTTTCTTCTGTTGACTACTGCAGGGGCAGCTGTGCTTCTCTTTCATGGTCTAGATCAGAGGTTCCCAACATCTTCTGGGGCCGCGTACCACCTCGAGCCCCCTCCGTCCGCTGCGTACCACTGGAAGTACTTCCTGGTTCGGCAGCACAGGAGTCAGGGAGCCACCGCTGCCCTTTGAACTGAGGGATTCACTGGGCTGGGCAGTGTTCCTGGAGACGTTTTTCCCCAGGCTCCAGAGAGCACGGAAAGGTTCTCCCATGTGCGCCGCAACCCGGACACACAGGCTCCAGCCCTGCTGATCGGGCGGGAGGCTAGTCCCGGCCACACCGCAACTCAGAGAGAAAAGCTCCAGCCTAGACTAGACTCTAGAACTTCCAAGGTTGTTCAAACTCTGGTCTAAAGCTCCCCCTTGGTCGCAACTGGGGGGGGGGGGAGAGAAGAGGGGAGGGAGTTCAAGATGGCACAAGAAAACTACATATAGAGAAGAGTGCTTGCTAATGGTCCCTTGGATCTGGTTTCCAATTAAGTTTCTAGGAGACGAGAGCTAGTTAATGGCCTCTTCCAGGCAGTCAACGCTAATGGGAAGGGTGTCTAATCAGGCGTTTTATGGCTGGGTTCTGCCTGCACTACACCAAAAAAGGCTTTCAGCCAAGTTAGTCTGTTGCACGAAAGACAAAACACAAGTCTTATGTGACAATCTTCTGTAGCCAATTTCTGAGTATTTGTTCATTGGACTCTTTTTCGTTTTATTGCTTACTGCTGTGCATATTTTTTAGAAGCAAGAAAGAGGTGACAAAATATTTTAAAGGAAGGGAAATGCTTGCTGTGTCTCATGAAGTGGACGATGGGCCACAAGGCCTTATGCTACAAGCATTGGTGAGTGAGAGTCATTAAGGTGTCATCATCAGACTCTCTTGGTGGTTTTCTCTCCAAGGCCAACTCTGCAAAGGAAAAACTTACACAGGGTGGTGACCAATTTTTGCATTGATGGTGATATACTGAGAGGGAGAAAGGTACTTGCACCTCACTGATTGAAGCACAGCACGTGCTCAGCCACAGGTTGGGATATGAACATTGTCAAGAGACTACTTCCGCACTGGAGAGAAAGCTTCTCTTGAGAGAAAGACAAAAGGTCTTCTTTCCAGCTTGACAACTGAAGTGGGACCTCATACCAGTGAACTGAGTACTGGCTCGGCCATCAGTCTTTCCCCATCTGCATAGTCACTATAAGGGCTGCTCCCCACCCCCCTAAAGAAAGTTAATCCAGCCAGGCCCCAACTAGCTGATATGCCTATTGCATGATTGCGGTCTGCACGCATGGCTTTTCTCATGTAAACCATACACAGGGCTTTAACCCTCTGTCCTCACGTGGGTTCAGATCCAGATCAGACCCCCTCCATGTGCTATTTGCATTAGAAGAATCACGCACATAGGCCCCAGTCATCCAGTATATGTGTCATCTCATTTGGCCCAAGTGTCCCACAAATGGGGGTTGCTTGAGATGGGAGGAGGCTGCATCCCTTCCTCCTATTCTTTGGAGCCCTGCACAAAATAAAGAGGATCACCCACTCCACACCCACATGCAACAGTCAAAAGTTTGTGGGTGTGGGAGCCCAATCTCATTTCACCCGGCACAAAAGCATAGGTTGCACACACACACACACATAAACTGAAATCCACATGCAAATGTTTACAGGGCGCACATTTAAGTACTCAGGAACTACCACACCACCCCAAAATTCACATGCATGCATGCATGCGCACACATGCACGCACACACACACACACACACACACACACACACGTACCTCTGCCTTGTCACTAAGTTAATGTAATGTCGCAGAGCTGAGAAGTATTTGGCCATTTCTTCAGGGGAAGCATCGGATCCAGGACTCTCTGGCTTTGGAGGATAGGCATCCACTAAGGTTCCCAAGCAGAATAAGATGCACAGAATCACTGCGATCACCAGAGGCCAGGGTTTCAGAGAGGCAACCATCTGGGAGATGAGAGACACAGCAGTATGTAAAAAGCCGGCCATCACTGCAAAAACACCACACTCTGAGAAAGCTGGAACGTATCCAGCCCAGTGCTGAAAAAGATCATTTCATCTTGGGATGTGTAGTACAGGGGCTGCCCAATCCTATCCAGCGCCACCTACTCTCTGGGTGTCGCAAACGTGCTTTACAGTTAATTTGCGAGCCTCTAGGCCAGTGCATCGCGCACTGCGCTGGCCACGTTTAAGGCTAGGATGAGACTGTTAAACTTGGCAACATTTGGAAAGAGTATTGGCCTGATCTCAATTGCCTGAGAAATAATGTTTCTCAAGCCATTTCCTAAAAGCATGCTACACAGATGTATGAAGAACCCCAGATCCAAACCCCACTTGGCCACAAGCTTACTGGGGAATTATGAGGACACTGGTTGGTTATCTGAGTTCTGGAGAGAACCTTTCCCATGGGGCATCCCCATGGAGAGCAAGAAAACTCGTGCTGTGGAGAGGAATGCAGCCTATTGAACTAGATCCTTCACATTAGGCCGTCCTCCAGAGGGCCTTGAAGGATCAAGGAAGACCTGGGGGCACATGAAGAACACCATCTACACATTCAGCAATGCTTTCAATGGTTGTGTGAATCAGAATGCAGGGGAAATCAAGTCCCCTTTGGAGGCTGCCACTTCTGCTACAAGCCCTGTTGAACCCTTGCTACAGTGGTCGCTCTTCTGCTTTTCCCGTGATTTCAACCTAGGGCTTGCATTTGAATTGGTGTCCACTGAGTCATAGGTTTATAGTTTGTTACATGTAATCGAAGGGGCTTAACCCTACAAATGTGCAGCAGTAACGAAGAAAATGGGGACCATAAGTTACCGACAGAACACCTGCTCTGCATGCTGACGGATTCAGTCCTTGGTATCTCCAGGTAGGGCTGTCTGAAACCCTGGAGAACTCCTGCCACTTGTGTGGGCAATACTGAGCCAGATGGGTCAGGGGTCTGAGGGACTCAGTACAAAGCGGCTTCATATGTCACCCCCTAGTGCCCCTAAGCATGCTTAGAGTGCCTTTCTCTTACATGATAGCAGCAATTCTGTGTGCTCAAACACAGAATTGCTCCAGTCCCATAGGAAAAGGAGGTGGAGATCCCATTTTAAAAGCAAAGGGGGGCAGGAGGCATGGCTGAGATGAGCTGAAACTTTCCTCCTCCCCCTGCAGCTTCTTGGTCTCCCTGATGGTCACTTCCAGTACCTGAGCCCAGGTGGGGGAACAGTACCTGGGGACAGTGGCTGTGGGAAGGTCGGCCACCCCCATTGCTTTTAAAGCCAAATGCCCTCTACCTCTGCTCTGCCCCTGATTACGCACAAATTTGCCCCCAAAGACGTGGAACTGCTGCCATCATATTTAGTTGGGCCTCCAGGAATGATCACAAGTGGTGTCCACATTTTAAAATTATAGCTCTGCTTCAGCTCTTCGCGTATCCCCCACAGTCTGCAACTTCGTCTGGGGAGACCTCCCCCACCCCCACTCCAAAAATGCACAGCAAAACGGAGGGGCTCATTATTTAACACAGATTTCCTGCAAGGCTGTTCAGGTACTCACTGTGAGGAGGAGGAGGTAGGATCAGGTCCAAAGCTGGAGACAAAGGGATGGTGTGATGCAACCAGCCTTCGGTGATCTTCCAGTTGTCTCCTGCTGGTGCCTCTGTTACCAGCTCTCTCAACCAAGGGTTTATATCCTTGGTAGATGAGTAGATTAAGGAGGGGGGAGGCTCCTCCCCCTCCCCTCCTGGCTTTCTCCCCACTCATTCATTCATTCACCCACCCACCCATCCCTTGTTGATCAATGCAATTCTGTATCAGCCACCTTGATTACCTCTCCAAGGAAACTACACTGCACAAGGGAAAGGGGGGGTGGGGGAAGCAGGAGGGTGTACAGACTGAGCCCTTGTGGGAAATTAGCAGGTACATGAGCTCAGCTCTTTGCAGGCTGAAACAATTGGAACTTCGATGACAGTTGATGGGAGGGGAGAGAATGGAGACTGATGCTTTCGTAAGGTGAAGGTGAATTCAATTCATGTGCTGTCAAAGTAAAACTACTTTGCCCACTACCTTGCTAACTGGGTTAAGAGGCACATTTTTAAACATCACTCTCATATTTAGCAAAGGGAGAGCAACTGTTCCTGTTCATCCCAGCATAGCATCTTTTGCAGGGCTTGTTACCTCTCTCTCTCTCTCTCTCTCTCTCTCTCTCTCTCTCTCTCTCTCTCTCTCTCTCTCTCTCATTTCTTAGATTATGAGCCCCTTTGGTACAGTAAATAATTATTTTCCATTTATATTGTTACATACACTTTAAAAAAAAAATTGGTCAAAAAGCAGTACATAAATATTCTTGATCATCATAATGAAATAATACAAGAAATGAGGATTGTCCGCGGATATTGATCCGCTGCAAGCTTTAGAATAGATGAACCAAAAGATGAGCAGTCAGCCAGCAGCATTAGTCACCTGCCAATCTCACAGCCAGCTGATGTTACTACAGGGCACAGACACGAATAATTATTTTATTTTTCACATTTTTATACCACCTTTCCTCCAAAGAGCTCAGGGTGGTATACATAGTTCCTCCCCTCCCTTTGCCCTCACAACAACCCTGTGAGGTAGACGAGGCCGAGAGATAGTGATTGGCTCAAGATCACCCAGGAAGCTTCATAGCTGAGTGGGGATTTGCTGGAACTGTGGTGGTGTATAGGGTGCTTTAATTCTTAGCCCCAATGCAGTACTGACTCCAGTTATGTGTCTCCAACATGCTATTTACAGTTTGTTTGGGTGGGGTTTTTTTTATCCCCTCGGCAGTTCATTCTCCTCTAGGCTTCCAAATGTGTGTTCATGAGTCCCTGTTTGCTGTAATCTGGCCTTGTCCTCCCTCCCTCCCTCCCTCCCTCCCTCCCAGAGTCATGCCATGATGACCTTGGCTTACGTTGGACATGATTGTTCAACTGACTTGACGTTACTGGCTTTCATTTTGAAAGAGCAATATTGGAAGCCAGCAAAGTTTGCCTGCCTTACCTGGTAAACATTTTGGTTATCTATAGGACCGGGCCATCCATGAGGTCAATTAAGGCTGTTGCCTCAGGCAGCAGATTAGTGAGGTTGCCCATCTCTGTCTACCCACTCACCTTCACTGCTCCTTCGTCTATTGGAAAAGAAAGAGGGGAGCAGAGCAGAAGAGGAAGTGTGCAGTAGAGGAGAGCATTGGGCTAGAGTATCCCCTCTAGCCCACCGCTCTCCTCCTCATTTCCTCTTCTGCTCTGTTCCCTTCTTCCTTTTCCAAACTAGAGTGTGGAAGAAGCAGGGACTGGCACATTGCCAGGTAAAGGAGGGCAAATTTGGCATGCCACCTCAGGCATCAGGAGGCATTGGGCCAGCCCTGATTGTCAACTAAATAACAAAGCCTGGCTTTCCCCCCAACTCCATTTCCACTCTTTCTAGCTAATGGTTCCCCAGTCCCTCTCTATCCTCAAGTTCCCCAAACACACATAAACAAAGTCATATGCATTGTACTCATATACCTTCTCATGGTGAGGTACGCAGCCGTATACGTCAACAGGCAGCCAACCCGCCTGCTCCCCACTCCTCTTAATTAGAAGGATGGATGATCTGTAAATTAATCATGGCTTTGCTGTCCAGTCTCCCATTAAAACTCTGATTGCATCAGAGAAGTTTCCAACCCTGATCGATAGTAATCCAAATCCCCACTTTATAGACTGATTAGTTGCTCTTTTGTGGTTTCATTTCATTAACATGGCAACATTTGCCACAAATATTTCAAGTGTTTAATGGTGTGTGCCATAGGGCCAGGCATCATGTAATCCTGGAGTATTGGGGTGGTTTGGCTTGAGTAGGAGTCAAGGTGGAGAGCTCATTGATTCATAAATTGCTCTCTCCTTCTCTTCCTCCTCCTGATTCCTCTGCAAGATCCATTTTAGTCTCTAGCCTCATAGAACTGTTGTGAGGATCAAATGGGGCAGCAGGGTAGGTGGGGGGGGAGAACTATTTGCTGTGAGCTCTGTCGGAAAAAGGTGGGATAGAAATGTAGAAAAGAAGAACTTTAAGGACAAAGCACTCTCTTTCCTAGTCAGTGCTGGACAAGGGTAAAAAGGTAAAGGTGTCCCTTGACATTTAAGTCCAGTCGTGTCCGACTCTAGGGTGCAGTGCTCATCCCCGTTTCGAAGCCGAAGAGCCAGCGCTGTCCAAAGACACTTCCGTGGTTATGTGGCCGGCATGACTCTCCTTGCCGCAGCGCGTAGCATGCAGCTGGAACACAGAGCGCTGTTTACCTTCCCGCAAGCGGTACCTATTTATCTACTTGCATTAACATGCTTTCGAACTGCTAGGTTGGCAGGAGTGGACAAGGGTACTGCAGGCTAAAGGAACATAGCACATAGGAAGTCTTTGGCAATGTGTGATCGCAGGGAAGGGAGCATTCAGGGAGCAACCCTTGGTGTGGGAATAGACGTGTCGCTATTTTCATCGTTCAGATGTTGGAGGGTATGCCCATCCACTTGGTTGCCACTCAGATTTAGATCAATGTTCTAGCCTTCTAGGTCTAACTTCCTGGACTCTTAAACCATTGCTCTACTGTCTACTGACAACATAGGGAGAAGGGGAGGGTTTGTAGCTCAGTAACAGAACAGTGGGTTAAACCGCTGAACCATGAGCTGTCGATCGAAAGGTCGGCAGTTCGAATCCGCAACGGGGTGAGCTCTCGTTGCTTGGCCAGCTCCTGCCAACCTAGCAGTTCCAAAGCATGTTAATGCAACTAGATAAATAGGTACTGCTTGCGGGAAGGTAAACAGCGCTCCGTGTTCCAGCTGCATGCTACGCGCTGCGGCAAGGAGAGTCATGCCGGCCACATGACCACGGAGGCGTCTTTGGACAACGCTGGCTCTTCGGCTTTGAAATGGGGATGAGCACCACACCCTAGAGTCGGACACGACTGGACTTAATTGTCAGGGGTCACCTTTACCTTTACCTAAGAGAGCATACATTTTCCATATAGATCGTCCCAGGCAATGTTCCTTGTCATTCCGTCCAAGAGTGCACAGAGCTGTACGGTGGCTGAGCAGGCGCAACTCCAGAGTGATGTCATCATCATTGCCAAGCCCCAGACCAGTCCCAGAGGGAAGCTGCACAGGACTTCAGTTTCAGGGAATGCTGGTCCCCTGTTCAATTCCTGGCCTCTGGAGACTGGACAGCAAAGTCGGGCAGAGAAAAATGTCTGCCTGGAACTCTAGAACGCCTCTGGTACTGAGCTAGACGGTCTGACTCAGCAGCTTCCTATGAGAACAGCAGTTCGTCTTATTGAAGATATTTTTTGATGCCTAACATTTGTCTGCCTATTACCCCCCCCCCCAAATGTTCTTTTTTTGAAGGCAAAATGTACCCAGTTCCTTCAGCCTGTCCTCACAGAATTTGCTGTCAGGTTAGGTCCAATTTTGCCAATGTAGTTATGGCCAGGGCATGATTCAAGGCTGGCCACATGTGTGTATGCCCCCCGGGGAAGGGTCGGCCGGTTATCACACAGACCCTGTTCTTCTTTCATTTCCTCAATGTCATTTTAAGTCGACATCATCCAATATTGATCTCCCGCTGATGAAGTCCCCAGGGTTCTTTTTGGAAGGCAGAGACGGTCCAAGCCACACTGATGGATTGAAAACCAGCCTTATAGGCAAGATGTGTGGTCTGAAGAGACACGGAGGCCCGTCTGACAAATCTTATCACGGAGATCACTTACTCCTCAAAAGAGCCCTGACAAATCCATTTCCAGCAGCCCCCGCCAAAAGAAATAAAATACGTGCTTAGTTGTAGACCTAACCCACCGCTGAACTCACCCCTATCTGGTTGAATGGCTCTAACTCTGCTAGAATCCCAAATGTTAACCCCCAAAGTTGAGCTGATGAACGGGACAAGGAGGTGGGTGGGACAAGGAGGTCTGGGGTCCCAGCCTGCACCGCTTCTGATCAAACAGAAGCGGAGTGGACCAGGCAGGCTACAGATCATGTTCCTGGTAAGTAAAGCAAAGGGAAGGGGGGGGGTAGGCTCCAAATCACCTGTCCCTGCCAGTTGGTGCTTCGTATGTACCAAGTAGCCAAGGAGAGGTGCTCTGGAGTACAGAAGTATCCCTCCTTTCTTCCTTCAGTAAACAAGCTCTTTACATTCTCACTGCACTCCATCCTTGCATAGGGTTTAAAGTTAAAGGGACACATTTCCTTAAACTTTAAACCCCATGGAGGATGGAGGATGGGGAGGAAAGGGCTGATCTGATTCCCACTCATGTTTAGCGAGCAGGGAGCAAATCAATGCAACTTGCATCCATGGTGGGCTGGAGGGAGTCGGCAGGAGACTGGGGTGAAAGGCACCCCAAATCCGCTGCTCCTTCCACCAGCCACCCTCATGCAAGCCACATTACATTAGGCTTACCATCTTCCCGGAAATGGCCGGGAAAGTCCCGGCAACGGCCCTTTGTCCCCCCGTCCCCCCCGAACTATGTTGTAATCCCGGCCCGCCGGCTGCATCGCGGCAGGCCGGAGCTCTTCTGAGACTCTCCGGAACAGCCCGAGTTCACTCGGGCTGTTCCGGAGAGCTCTCAGTCTCGTCGCGTATTTGCCCGACGCTGGGAGCTCTCCGGAACGGCCCGAGTTCACTCGGGCTGTTTCGGAGAGCTCCCAGCATCGCGCAAATACGCGACGAGGCTGGGAGCTCTCCGGAACAGCCCGAGTTTACTCGGGCTGTTCCGGAGAGCTCCCGGCCTCGAGGGAGGAAGTCCCCACCCTCGGCCACGCCCCCGGCCACACCCCCGGCCACACCCCCAGTCCCGGCCAAGTGCCGGGCATATCTGGTAAGCCTACATTACATGGCTTCATGGTTGGGCCTGCCATGGTCCAAGGTTATCAGTAAATTCAGTAAACTCAGAGAGACCAGCGTTTAAATCTGTGCTGAGTCATAGAGCTTATTGGGTGACTTTGGGGCAGTCATTTTCTCCCGGTCTAACTATCTCATGCAGAAAACAGGCAGGGGGAGAACCATAAATGCTGCCTTGGGCCCCACCCCTCTGAAGGGTGAGATAAAAAATATAATAAAATATACTTTCAGTGGCAGAGCTACGACCGCCCCCCCCCGCGCCGGAAGTGATGTCGCCACCACCAGAAGCGTCGCTCCGGTAGGGGCGGGGCTGTAAGTATCGCTGCGGTTACAGTCGCTTTACCGAGCGAGGAGGAGGCAGCCCCGCCCCCTCACTGTCCGAGCCAGTCCCCTGCGGAGAAAGTAGCAGGCAAGAGACCCTGCCTGCTGCTTTCTCCGTAGGCGAATGGCTCGGACAGTGAGGGGGCGGGGCTGCCTCCTCCTCGCTCGGTAAAGCGACTGTAACCGCAGCGATACTTACAGCCCCGCCCCTACCGGAGCGACGCCTCTGGCTACCACTAGCAGTTTTAGAGCACCCAGAGGTGCAAGGCGGGCGGGCCAAACCTGTTGCCGCGGCCACTGCTCACGCCGACGAAACGGCCCATTTCGCCACACCGCCAATTGCTGTTATACCCCACACACACCTGCCGTCTGGGGGACGCAGCCACCACTCCCTGCCGCCGGGCCTCCCCTCCCCACCCCATGCCCACCTCCGCTTCTGTATACTTTTCCCCCAGAGTTTTTTCTCCCCCCCCCCCCGGGGAAAAATAACAAATACAGCAGGAGCAAATTTCCCTGTCACTGTGACAACAGAGATAGCCATTTTGTGCCTGCGGCAAACTCTGCTTAGATCTCAGCCTGCATGGTGCCAGTTTTAAAAGGGTCAAGCTAAACAGAATGTTCAATTTTTTCTGTTTCAGTCTGTGAAGTTGTTTGTTTTTAAAGAGCAGCCACTGGAGAGCCCAAACCATCCTGAGATCATGCTGTGGACAGAGTTAATTTTTTTCCCCCCACACCTTAGCCCTAATTAAAATTCTCCACACACCCCA